>CM028132.1:979230000-981630000 GCA_016271365.2 Neoceratodus forsteri
TCCCTCCCTCCATCCCCCATCCCTTCTCTGCTAGAGCAACAACAATTATAATATCTGATTTTTAAGCATATATTAGACTTGGATTAGTCTTAAGGCAAGACGGTTCACACCAAATATATCACACCCTATAATGAATATAGGGCATAGAGGGGATTCCATATTTTTGTAAACCTGATCATCGTGTTATTCAAGTTAGCAATGGCTTTTTCTGTGTGTAAATTAGCCAGGATTTCAATTAACCATTCATTATAGGGAATTTCCAGCTGATCAAGCCAATGTCATAATACCAGCTTCTTGACTGACATAGCTATGAGAGTCATATGGTATTTCCGATTATGGAATCTGATTTCTGATAGATCACCCATGAGATAAATTTCTGGGGTAAACAGGTCCTTAAGACCTAAGAGGGGGTCACAGAGTTGCCTAATGATATTCCATAATGGGGAAACTTTAGGGCAAGACCAAAAGATACGGTATATTGTCCCCTCATCTTGCTGACATCTAACACATGATGAGGTAGGTTTCAAACCCAATTTGTCTAATTTACATGGTGCATAATAAGCGTTATGCTGGATATATAATTGCATCAGTCTTAATCTATCTTGTGTAACTATTTTGTGGCAAGTTTGCCAGGTAGCTGTCCAGTCCATGTTCCAATCTGGAAAAAAAGATTCCCAAAGACGGGTTGGCCCAAAGCTGCCAGGAAATTTCCAGAGATATATTGTACTGTACATTTTGGAGATTGCTTTTGGACCTCCACTGAACTCCAGTAATTCCTTACAAAAGGGGATGACTTGAGCTAACTGGGGTTTTCAACCAAAGGATTGTATTAAAATACGTCATTGCTGGATAATCCTAAAAGTGTGCCTGTGTGAGATACCTAGTTTAGCCATGATTTCTTTTATTGAGAACCATATATCATTATTTTTAACAAAGTAGGTTATATTCAAACCCTGTAAAACAGGTAACCAAGTTGGGGGGATCAGTTTTCCATCCATTTTGAGGTGTAGGTTTCCCACTACTGGCTGACTGGGGTCCTTAATATGGTTATATTTAAGGCAAGAACAAATCTGTGTATGAACCTTCAAGGATATGGAAATTGTAGATTTCTTGAGCTTTAGGGGGAGGAGGCTTTCTTTAATATGTGACAGGCCCTCAGGATTTAAACCATATGAATATATAAGGGTTAACTCAATTTTGAGCCAATCCGGGGCAGAATGTAAATTTTCTTGGGATAGCCACCTCAGGTATTTATTATTGTGACTCACCCAGTAATAGAGTCCCACGTGAGGGAGGCGCAAGCCCCCGTTACTCTTGGGGGCAGCCAGGATATGATAGGCTATTCTAGGAAGTTTATTACAGCAGAGAAATTTTGTGAACAAGGATTGTAGCTTCTTGAACCAGGACAAAGGGAGCCAAATATTAAGCATAGAAAGTGAGTACAAGAGCCATGGGAAGACATTCATTTTAATTAAATTTATTTTATCCCACAGTGAGATAGGGAGTGAGTCCCATTTGTTCAAATCTTGAGAGATTGTATTAACCAGAGAGTCCAGGTTTAATTTAATAATTTGCCTGGGGTTTCTAGATAGTTCTATGCCTAGCTATCTAACGGAGTCTTGTTTCCAATTAAGTCCTAAGGGCAGTATATCTGTTTTAAAGACTTTGTGATTAAGTGGGAAAACTGTTGTTTTACTTATATTTAGTTTATAGTTGGACATTTTGCCAAAGGTATCAATGATGTCTAACATAGGCGGTATGGATGGACAAGGATTGGAAAGTTGAAGGAGGAGATCATCTGCATAAGCAGATACTTTAATTTCAGAAGTGTGAATAGGGATCCCTTGAATAGTCTGGCAATTTTGCAAATTACGAATGAGTGGTTCCAGGTAAATATTAAATAATAATGGAGACAAGGGACACCTTTATCTGGTTCCGGAATGGAGGGTAAAGTTCTTCAAGATCACTCCATTACCTACGACCTGTGCAGTAGGGGATTTGTATAGTGCCCTGATCCACCCTGTAAAACCAGATGGGAAACCAAAGGCTTACAAAGCTTGAAACAAGTACTCCCAGTGCACCCTATCGAATGCCTTCTCAGCGTCGAGGAAGATTAAGGGAGCTGGGAAGGGCACATACCTGGACACCGAAAAGACATGTGACTGGGTTCTTAAATGATCAGAAGAGGATCTACCCTTGATAAATATGACCTGTTCTGGTCTTATTAGGGTGTCCATTACTGTACTGAGTTGGTTGGCCAACAACTTGGTTAAAATTTAAATGTCTTGATTTATTAACGAGATGGGTCGGTAGTTGGTTACACAGTCAGGGGACTTATCAGGTTTGGGTATCAAGACAATCAGTGCCTCAAATAGTGTAGGGTCTATATCAACTCCAGATAGGATTTGTTGATACAGGGGAAGAAGCATAGGGATTAACTGAGCCTTGAACTTCTTATAAAATTGAGCTGTGTAGCCATCTATCCCAGGAGTTTTGTTCATTGGCAAGTTTCCAGTAACCTCAGAAAGTTCCATACTTGTTATAGGAGACAGCAGTCTATTTTGCTGCTCCAATGAAAGCTGGGGTAGGTTGGCCTCCAGTAAATAGGTGTGTAATTGTTGCACCATTGGGGGAGTGTGCAGAGGGCCATGCAATTCTTTGTAATATGCAATAAATTCCTTTATGATGTCCTCTGGGTGGGTTTTTAAGGATCCATCTCATAATGAAATTATTGAGGCTACATAACGAGAGGACTACATTTATTTAACCCGAAGTGCCAGGAGATGACCCGTTTTTCCCCCTTGATTGGTATATGATGCTTGGGTTTTCAAAATAGTATAGTCGGATTTCTCCCGAAGGATTTCCATACAAGCTGCTCTGAGTTTAATCAATTCTTGTCTGACCGGTTCTGATGATCGGGGGGAAAGGTCCCCTTCTAGGACCCTAATTTGAGACAGTAAATGGGACATTCGAGAAATGGAAGCTTTCTTCCTATGGGTGACCATACTAATAAGAACGCCTCTAAGGTATGCTTTAAAAGACCCCCATAACATATCAGGTCTTCCCTGGGGATCAAAATTGTACTTATAGAAACTGTCAATATGTTCCTATATATGTTCAGTTGAAGAGGTATCCTTCAACAGTAAATCGTTTAGTTTCCATCTGGAGCCTCTTTTTGATAGTGATACTATCGATATCTGGCAAGAAACTATTGAATGATCTGAAGGGGGACCAGGCAGAATTGACGTCTCAAGGAACCCAGGTATTAGAGAATGAGACTCTAGTATGTAGTCTATCATCGATGAGGAAAAATGAACTGGGGAAACAAAGGTATATTCTCTGTCAAGGGGATGTAATACTCTCCAGATATCACATACTCCAGTCTGATCCTTCCATTCCCAGAGTGCTCTTTGAGTGGGAGATAGACCCTTTCTCTGTTAACCTGACCTGTCCATCATTGGGTCATATACTAGGTTAAAATCCCCCCCAATAATCATAGGCATAGAGAGGTATGGTTGTAGAACCTGGGTAAGCTGTGTAAAAAATTCTGGCACATCTTGATTAGGTCCATACTCACTACCTAGTATTATTTCTTTGTTGTAAAGCAAGCCCAGAACAAAAATATATCTACCCTGTGGGTCCTTTATCACATTAATTGCGATGAATGGTATCTTCCTGTGTATAAGGATCATCACCCCACAACTATTAGTCATCCCCTCTGCCGCAAAGAATTGACCAAATTGTTGTCTTTGAAGCTGGAACGCCTCTGAATCCAACAGATGTGTTTCTTGAACATAGACAATATCTATGTTCAATAACGTCAGGTGATTTAAAACCTGATATTGCTTCCTTCTTTTTCTTCCCTCCTTGATATTCTAAGTGGCAATGCTAATACAGTTAGCCATTTCATATAACCTGTATATCACTAATCTCCCTGTTCCAATCCAAGGAGTAACTTTCATGCCAAGAACATGCTTGTTGTATCCCATTTGTTGTGCTCTTAACAGTGGTTACTCCCTCCTCCCTCCCTCCCCTATTTCCAACTTGTATTATACCATAGCGAGACTTTACTGGTATCCCAATTTGAATATCCCTAAACTCTCCCCCTCTTATTATTAAAATGCTATATAGCTAGTCCTATGTCTGGCCCTCATCTCCCTATCTCCTTTGCCCAGGCCTAAGACAAAACATCCTACTCAGCTAATAGAAAACAAAACCTTGAGAAAACTAAAACTGCAGTCGTGCGTTGAATATGAAACCAAACCTATGTTATTCCTGGGAGTTCAGTAAATCAGGATAAAGCACTAAACGAGAAAGATCAGGAGTAGAAATTGTTACCATTTGGCGGTGCCCCCATGTTAAAAGTTTCTATAGACCAATAGTTCATGGGTATCAGTTCTTTCCTAGTAGTCTATTCACAAGAGATACCAACGTATTCAATTTTAGGTGTCTAGCCTAGTGAAAATAATACAAAACAAAATCTATATTGGTACTTCCCCCAAATCAGTCCAGTCCTGTCTTCGAAAAGAGTGCCCTTTTGTGGTAGATCGTCATTTATGTTTTTCCTTCTTGAAAATAAAGTAAAACCATATAGAACAAATCCACTGGCATTTTTGCGTTGGGCTCTTATATATCAGAGCAGTCATTAAAGATTGCAACAGTTAAACTAAAAGAAAGTTAATGCCTGTCAGTGACTGCATGTACATCTCATGCTCCAAATCTTGTCCGTTCATTCTGCCAATCAAAATAGAACATCTAGAGCAGTTTGAATAGCTATCCTTTCCAAATCGATTTCTCTTCTCAAGTTGTGGTCTGGCATATGAATAAAACTTCCTCTTATATTTTTATTTAGTCTCCCTTGGTATTTTCTGCTTAACTCTCTCAAGGGTAAAGAAAACCTTCAGGAAATGTTCTTATAATCCCAGATCAAACTCTGAATAATCAACGAGCATGGAATAAGTCAGGGTAGGCCTTCTGCAGTGCTGTTAAAGTGGGATCCACTTCCTCAAATGAGGCCCAAGTTCCCGAAATCAACACCTGGATTCGAGCTGGATAACTCATGCAGAATTTTAGTCCTGCAGCTATCAATTTAGTCACTATTGGAAGGAAAAGTGTCCTCCTTTGTCTCACAGTAGCTGGCAAATCCTGGGTTGTTCAAATTTTGTTCCCCTCCCAGAGTACTTGTTCAAGTTCCTTTATTTTCCTCAAGAAGAACTGTTTTTCTTGATAGTTCAAAAACTTGAATATTAATGGTCAGGGTTGTGAACCAGATCATGACATTCATCTCAGAGCTCTATGGGCCCTCTCTATTATATATGATGCACCAAAGGGAGAGGGGCCAGCTAATTTTTCTATCAGCTTCTGAATAAACAAAATTGTGTTGCTGCCTTTCTCTCATTCAGGAATTCCTAGAATCACAACATTATTTCTACTACTCCTCCCCTCCAAATCTTCAATGTTTTTTTCTAGTTTCTTGATTCTGTGTCAGTTGTCTACTGTTTCACTTTCAACACAATCTGCTTTTTTCTCCAAGGAAATAAGACGAGACTCACTGTCTGTCATCCTGGTTGATAAATCCTCAAGTGCAGACGACATCTGCTTCATTTCAGTGACTACCGATTTTAAATCTTCCCTAAATGGTTGGAGCTCTTTCAAAAATAGCTCGAGGGTGAGGGAAGTCGCCTCAGGAGCTGAGGTAGAGGAGGCCATTGTAGTGAGCTGCTTGTCGCTGTCAGTCGATTGGGCCTTGTACCTTTTGCCAGCTTTCTCCGGGGAAACAGGAGGTGTATGTCGGGGTAACGCGAGCCGCATTTTGGCTTCCATTCCAGGTTATTAATATTTTCCAGAGGTTCCGCTCTCCTTTAACTTGATGAGAAGCAACGAATAATTAGTTTAGGAGCTGAAAAATTGAAGAAATAACACTGGGCAATGGGAGCTGAACCTAAGAGCTGCTACACAGTCTGCTGCACCACGTCAAGTGATAACAAATTTAAAAAAAGAGCAAATATCTCAGTTTATTCTAGTTTAACACATCTTTCAGCAGCATAACACTCCAGATTAGTAAAGTATGGGATGGAGCAGGTGTTAGCTTCAGATTACAAATATGAACATTGAAGGGGGACAGCTATTTAATTCCTAGACATTCTTTGTCATATTGGAGACCTCTTACATTGACAAAAAGGGTAGGCTGGTGCACACCATGGGCACAATACAGGGTAAATTATTTACAGTGGGAAGCATCTATAGCCCTCCTTGATCTGCTCCATCCACAAACCAGTGCTATAAAGATAGTGGAATACCGACAGTGGCTACTGCTATTGGGGAGAAGGTTTAGTTTACTTCTCTACCTGGGTAAAGAGAGCTCCAATCTATACCCACCCAGATCCACAACAGGCCAGAAACATGGGTGCAGACTTATTAAAGAGTTGTGGCTTACAGATGTATGGCACCACTTCAATCCATATCTTAACATAGAAACATAGAAGTTGACAGCAGATAAGGACCATAAGGCCCATCCAGTCTGCCCATTTCTTTTTCTACCTTATTAATGTGCCACCGGCCTTTGCTCTGTCAATGGCCTATCTATTCATACTCATCTGTATTGCTCCCTTATGCCTATCTCATGCCTGTCTGAAGCCCTGCACTGTATTCATATCCACCACTTCCTGAGGTAGGCCATTCCATGCCTCCACCACCGTTTCTGTGAAAAAGAATTTGATCACATTACCTCTTAATTGGCCTCCCTCTAATCTCATGCTGTGTCCTCTTGTCCAGCTATTTTTCTTATATTGAAACATGACTCTTTCACCTTGTTAATGCCCTTAAGGTGTTTAAATGTTTTGATCATATCAACTCTCTCCCTCCTTTGCTCTAGAGTATACATATTTAGCTCTGTTAATCTGTCCTCTTATGTTTTCTGATGCAGTCCCTGCACCATTTTGGTTGCCCTTCTCTGGACTGCCTCAATTTGGTTAATGTCCTTGTGAAGGTGCGGACTCTAGTACTGCATGCAGTACTCCAGATGGGACCTAACCAGTGTCTTGTAAAGTGGGATTATTACCTCCCTCTTATGACTTGTGATACCCCTACTAATAGACACCAACATCCCCCTAGCCTTACCTACTGTATCAGTGGTCTGCTTGGATGATTTTAGGTCATCTGTGATGATGATGCCCAAGTACCTTTCTTCCCTTGTGACTGCCAGCAACTCCCCTCCCAGCCTATAGGTGGCTTCAGGGTTTCTCTTCCCTGTGGACATGATCTTGCACTTCTTTGTGTTAAACCCCAGTTGCCACTCTTCCAATCATTTTGCCAGTTTATCCAGATCTCTTCTCATTCTGCCCACCCCATCTGGATTATCTACTCTGTTACAGATCTTGGTGTCATCTGCAAACAGACAAACCTTACCCTCCAGTCCATCTGCAATGTCACTAATGAAGATATTGAAGAGGACTGGCCCCAGGACTGATCCCTGAGGTACCCCACTTCTGACTTGCATCTCTTCTGACTATATACCATTTACAGTACCACTACACTCTGTTTTCTGCCTGTCAACCAGTTTGCCACCCAGTTGACCAACTTCTGACCCACCCACCCTGAGCCTACCCAGCTTATTATTTTTTTTTATTTATTTATTTGTACAAGCTGGATTTACAACCTTTGAGTCAGGGACCCATTTACAAAGGCACCTTGTCGCAGGGAGGGCAAGACAATAGAACATTGTGCAGATACAACATTGGACAACATTACAGCATTAAACACACAGAACACACTTAGTTACATGTTGGTATAAAATACAGGTTTACAATTAAAGATGTACAATTTCTCTGGAGTTGCAGTGGAATACATCCTTGTATAAACCTAAGGGGGTAGGTAAAAAGGGGTAGGGGAAAGATGGATTGGCAGTCCAGGGGACATTGTTGAGATTGGGAGGGGCAGTCAGGGAAAGGTCCTGCAGTAGGATTAGGGGGGCAGGGTTAGTTGCACCTACAGCAGCAGACACCAAACAGATGGTTCCAGAGAGCAGTTTTGAAGGGACCAAGTTTGGCAGTATTGGTGATGAAGGTAGGGAGGGAGTTGAACCAGGCGGGGGCTTGATAAAAGAAGGACCTCTGGGTGAGGGAGGTTTTAGTTCTGGGCACTTTGAAGGTGGCTTTAACAGAGCTGTGGGTGGAAACGGATGAGGATGACTGTGGCAGGGAGGCAGAGATTCCAGGGAGGGAGAGTCCAAGCAGGGATTTCTTAGCAAGAAGGCAGGTCTGATACTGCAGATGTTCCTCGAAGTTGAGCAGGTTAGCGGAGGAATACAGCAGACAGGTGTGGGTGAGGCTGGAGACTCCAGTCAGGAGTCTACAGGCCTTATTGATGGACAGCTGGATTTTAGAGAGGGCAGTGTTATAAGCTGCAGCATAGATGGGCAAGCCGTAGTCCACTAGGTACAGGACAGAGGAGGTGATGGCCAGCCAGAAGGCAGAGAGGGGCAGGCAATCCCCATGGTGGTAAAATAGGCCAATCTGAGGGCTTATAGCGGAGGAATGAGTGTTGATGTGTGTGTGGAAGGTGAGGACAGTATCAAAAGTGATGCCTAGGTATTTGTATGTGGGCATTTGCTCGAATGGGAGCTGAGAGTTGGCGGTAATCAGGAGGATTAATCAATCTTCTGTGTGGAACAGTATCAAAAGCTTTGCTGAAGTCAATGTAGGCAACATCAACTGCTCCCCTTGGTCCACCACTTTGTTTACCCAGTCAAAGAAATCTATGAGATTAGTTTGACAGGACCTTCCTTTTGTAAACCCATGCTGTCTTGGATCCTGTGATCCTATGGATTGCAGGTGTTGCACTATCCTTTCCTTAAGGAGCGCCTCCATAATCTTGCCCACTACTGAGGTAAGACTGACTGGTCTGTAGCTCCCTGCCTCCTCCCTGCTACCACCCTTGTGGAGTAGGATTGCACGAGCCATTCTCCAGTCTTCTGGGACCTCTCCTGTGCTCAGAGACTCACTAAACAGTTCTGATAATGGCTCTGCTAGTTCCACCCTTAGCTCCTTTAGTACCCTGGGATGTATGCCATCAGGTCCCATTGCCTTGTCTGCCCTGAGCTTATTGAGCTCTTGTAGGACCCTTTCTTTTGTGAAGGGACTAGTGCTCACCTCCCTCCCTCCCCCCCTGTGCCCATGGTGCATGGCTGTGGGTCCTGCCCTACCTTCTCTTCAGTAAATACTGACTTACACATGTTACTCAGGTGCTCACCTCAGTACTCTCATCTCAACTAATTCTGATGAGTTCAGAATGCATAGGATGGGTGACTTAGACAGACATAGTCTCAGTTTTACTGTTAGATCATACCCCAGTCACAGTAGAATTGAGTCTGATGCCATATAAGGATAGTAGACAGTGGAAGATTACCCAGTTGGTAAAGGTGATTATTGAAGCACTCCTCTGGGCACTCTCAAACCATTACCTCATGAGTTATGTTCACCTAATAGGCTAAATATGCATGTGACTTTTGAAAATACTACCCCTTAGTCATTGGCCATCTCATTCAGATGTCTTCCAAAGCTGTATTTCGAATATTGCTAGATACTACAGAGAGGGACTTTCACTTGAGATCTCAAAAAAAAAAAAAACACACCAATAACAGATTATTGGAGCTAGTGTCATTTACTGACTATTCTACAGTCAGAGAAGGACTATAGTACAGTATGGCCTATGAGCCATGTCAAGATTCTATCATTTCTAAAATTGTCTGGCTCCAGAGGTGATCAGTCTCCCTACAGGAAGGACTCTGGAGTGTCATACAGATGTGCTTCCACAATCACCTGTAACAGGAGAGTAAACTTCTATCGTGGGTTGCAGTCTCTACAGCACTCCCAAACCATTACCTCTTGGGTATTAAAAAGCAGTAGTGAAAAAAAGTTAAGGTGTTGGAGATGGATCAGATGCAGACCTGAGAGATTTTGCAGCAAGAAATACCAATAGACTGAAGTGGACCCTCAGTGCTGATAAGGATTCTAGTCTATAGTGTTTAGTGAATGTGTGAACCAAGGACTAGGTCCCTGTGGCACATATCTCTTCCACAAATGCCAGGTTTCTTTCTGCCCAAGTGGTAGCTAAAACCCTCATGGACTAGGCCCCAGTGTTCTGTGTGGGACAGAGTTTCTCTGCCTTGTATTCTTTGGTAATAGTTCTCTTAATTCATGTTGCTGTGGGTTTTGTGGTTGATTGTCCTTTCTTGTGAACTTTGGTAATAACAGGAGAGTTTGTCTGAATGCCTACTGTCATTTTTCCTCTGAAGATAAATCTGTGCAACCCTCTATGGGGTTAGGGGCGTCATTTCTGTGCATTTGGACTTGCATCATTGAGATATTAGGTGGGGAAATTTTGTCTCTGTATTTAAGAGGTTAATAGTTTGGCATGCAAGAGGGCTGCTGCTAGATCAGAAATACCCTGGGGTGGTACTGAATATAAGGGAAAGCACAGGAAAAAAAAAGGGGGAGAGTGAGGTCGACTGAGATCAAGCTGGGACAATTGTCCGCTCGAGCAGCAGACAGTTTTTCTCTTAGGGGGTGGGTGATGAGATAACATCAAAGTGGGATGTGGCAGCAACCACTCCAATGAACCCTCCATTAGAGGGGACTAATTTTGGGAGCATACTTCACTGGAGGAAGGTGGTCACAAGAGATGAGGTCCCAGGGAGAGTGAGGTGGCAGCTGAGATGGGGGCAGGTCACCACAGGGTTTTCCTGGGGCTGTCACCCAGGAAGAGCAGTAAGCCTAGTGATAGAGTGATGCAGCGGCCCCAAAGAGAGAGGCTGTATGCCCCAAGCTAACGATAGACTTCTGGGAGGAGGGAGTAGTAGCTCCAAGGTGAGAGGCTAGCTTGAACCACCCTAATGACCAATTTGGACCTGTGTGACAGTGGAGCAATGGTTCATACAATGGTATTTGGATAACAGAAGGCATATAAAGCCCATGATTGCTATCCCCAATTCACATTGGTTATGTTTTTGGCCCCGAGGTGAGAGACCACACTAAGCTGAAAGGAAAGGAACAAGAATGTTTGGGACTGTGAGGGAAGTAACCTTGCAGCACTGTGAATTATCTTTGTTTCAGGATAAACTGAGCTGCCTGAGATTTGGGGATCATCTGGATCATGCCCCATGATTGAACCTTGTGTGAACAGACTCAAGTAATTATGTGACCTCCACAGTCCGGTGTTGTACTACTAACTGGTCCATGAAGCGTCATATATTTGTTACATCAGGTTCATTAAATTGGGATCCCATGTTTCTTTTGAACAAGGAAAAGAAAGGGAAAGGGGAAATTGTTTAACCAGGAGAGGCACAATAAGTCAGAGCATGTTTCCAGGTGCAACCTGGGAGCACAAGGAAGTTAAGTGACTTCTTCAGGGTCACACAGCATGCAAGTAGGGGTCACTGGGATTCAAACCCAGGTCTCCAGATTTGCAGCTCAGTGACCTTAACCATTACACTATACTGCCTCCTTAAAGAGAGTTGTTTCATTCTCTAAGAACTGTTGATGCTGCTAACCTCTGTTTTTCCTTGAAGCCCAGCACTGTTGGGGTCGGCATGCACCCCCTTTTCCATTATGTACTTGGGTAAACTTAAGCCATTATAGAAACATAGAATTTGATGGCAGATAAGGACCGCCTGGCCCACCCAGTCTGCCCATTTCCCTACCTGATGGATAAGCTGCAGATCCTAGTTAACCAGCAGCCTACTTCTTCCTAGCCCCACCCCCTAGAATTGCCTTATGACTGTCCCATGCATGCTTGAATTCCACCACTGTTTGTGACTCCACAACCTCCTCTGGAAGGCCGTTCCATACATCCACCACCCTCTCTGTGAAAAATACTCTTAAATTACCTCTGAGCCGCCTCTTCTATCTTCAAATTGTGCCCCCTTGTTCTTGCACACCTCTTTTTTTGAAAGATGCTACCCTCTTGGACTTTGTTGATTCCTTTGAGGTACTTGAAAGTTTCTATCATGTCCCCCCTCTCCCTCCTTTCCTCGAGGCTATACATATTAAGCTTCTTAAGTCATGGAAGGTTTTCTGCTGCTGTGGACACCCCCCCCATAGTGACCATCAGAATACCCCTAGACATCAGGGAGTGAGTGAGCTTACATCTGGATGAATTTTAGTATGTCATTGTCATTTGGTGTGTCTCCTGGGTAACTGGGTAACTGTTTGTGGGTCTCTTGCTGGTAGCTCAATAGCCTTGTTGTGGAAGGTGAATGAAACTTTTGGCACAAAGGAAGGGATTGTCATCAATGTAACCCTGTCATGAAATAATTCCAGGAAGGGTTTTATCTGATAGGGTGTTGAGTCTGCTTATTTGGAAGGCAGAATATATTGCCACCAGAAATGCTGTTTAAATTACATCGACCGTCATTCCGCTGTTTCAAGTGGCTTGAACAGGGCTCTTGTGAGGACATTTAGGATGAAGTTGAAGTCACAAGGTGCCATGACTTGGAGGTGACATGATCTGATTGGCATAGAAACTTTCAGGAATCAGATTACAACAGGATGTGAGCCAGGTGGGATGTTGTTCACATGGCCCCTTACTGTTCCCTGCTGTACCAGTGGCTTTTAGCTGGACTCATACTGAGGACAGGGATACGGTTTGGTCCAGTCTATGTTGCAGGAATCGTAGGATATGTGGTATTGATGCCTGTTCTGGTACAATGTATTGCTGAGAGCACCATTGTGAGAAGACCCTTTATTGTCTCCTGTGTAGTATGTGCCTATCCTTGAGGATTTCCTAGACTACAGGAGTTTGGTGATGATGATGATGATGATGTGTGGTATCCATCCCTTATCAATCCCTTCCTTTTAGGATCCAAACAGTTAACTTGAGGCTCTGAGTGCTGGGATGGAATACTGTCCCCCGTGATTGTATGCCTTGTCTGTTGTGTAGTATCCACTGATCCAGTGCCATGGAATTGCTGTGTCAAACCAAAACTGCCTAGGTCAGTACAGTGTGATGATTACCATTGTGGTTCATGTCTGACTTTCCAAAGCAGCTGTGGTATTAGAGAAAAGGGTGGGAATGCATAGGCCCTGTTTTAGGTCCATGGAAGTGACGGTGCAACCACTCTGCAGCAGTTGTGATCTTTCTACCTGGAGAAAAACTTGGGAGTCTAAGAGTTCTGTGAGGTTTCCATGTGGTCTATTTCCAGTGGTCCCAACTTGATGTTGAGTTTGTGAAATACTTGTCTGTGCAATTGCCACTCTCCTGCTTGTTACTTATATGTGACTTAGACAGTTTTCTGGTATATTCAGTTTGCCTGCCGGTTGGATAGCCATTACATGATTGAGATTTGTCTGTGCCCATTCATGAAAAATGGCAAGGCCCTCAGCATTCTTTTGCTTCTTGTGCCCCCTTGCTTTGATATGTAGGCCACTGCTGACATATTGTTCAATCTGATCAGAATGGACTTTGACCTGATCAACTTCTGAAAGTGTATCAGGACATTGTACAGTGCCTCATTTTGAGGGCATTAATGGACAGCATTGCTTCCATCCTGGATCATTTGCCTTGTGTGGATAGATGACATGTGGATGCTCCCCAACCCAATTGGCTGGCATCTGTGTCTATGATTACATAGTGTTCTTGCTCCAGTGGGACATCCTTTTGTAGATTGCCCTGCTGTGCCCACCACCAAACTGATTTCTTCACTGATATGGAAATTATAATGGGCTCTGTTAGGTTGTTTTCTGTCTCTGGGATCAGTTGGATTGCCAGAAACTGCAGCAGTGCCATCTTCCATCATGCCTATGGCACTAGACCTATGCAAGAGGTAACTTTGCCCAATAGCTGAAGTACTTGTGCCAGGGTAGGGTTAAGGACCTGTGTGCATACTTCATCTTGTCTTTTGACCAGGGGTCTGACCAGCACCATTGAGGTGTCTATGAGTGTGCCTAGATGTTTGATCTACTGGTTTGGTGTGAGGGAACTCTTGTTGAAGTGGACTGCCCATCTGTGTTTCTGGAGGGTGTCCAGCACTATCTGTTTGTTGTTCTTGGTATGTTTCTCTGATCTTGTCCTGATCAGACAGTCATCCAAGTATGGCACCACATGGATGCCCTGTTCCCTCAGTAGCACTGCTAGGACAATTGAGACATTTGTGGACACTTTTGACGCTGATGCCAGGCTGAAGGGCAGAGCTTGGCATTGAAAGTGATGATCCATTATTGAGAATCTGAGATATATGTAGTGGGAGGGTTGAATGGAGTTGAGCAGATAGGCATCTTTTAGGTTGAAGGATGTTAAGTAATTTCATTGCTGGATTGCTTTTAGGGTTGATCTGATGGTCTCCATTTTGCACTTCTTTGGCTGAATGAACTTGTTTACGTATTATTATTATTTTATTTAATCATTGATTTGATCACTTGTTTCCTCTGAAGCCACTGTTGTTGTTGAAACAGCCCATTCCTGTTCTACTCCTGTTTCTAAACCTGTTGTTTGGTCCCTGGTTGAATGAAGGCCTATACTGCTTCCTCTGCTGGATGATCCAAAGTTTTGCCTGAGGTTGAGAACTCCATTTCTGTTCCTCCAAAATGTCCTGTTCTTATATTATGGGAGGTATGTTGACCTTTGCTATCCATCATTAAGAAGGCTTTGGTTTTTTTGTAAAATCTCTTTGTATGCGTAGCAGAGACAACAACAGGGTACATTACAGAGCAGTAAAACACATATTGTAAAGAAATAGGAATTTATACATACATACAGTGGCTGCGTTCAGGGTTTGTAGAAAGGGGATGTCTTTTCCAGTCAGTATCTGTATAGTTATAGTAACAAATTGATAAAATGACAAACAACTACATTGAGCAGAGAAAAACACACTGCCTGAAGTTCTACAGAGTAACTCTCTACCCAAAGAGCATCCACCCACCCAGCTAGCAAAGAAACAGAATTTAATGGCAGATAAGAACCACTTGGCCCATCCAGTCTGCCCATTTCTCCCTACCTACACGATCACACCAGAGCATGTCCGATCTACAGCTTTCTCCCTCTCACCTTCCTTTCCACTATGATTCCTTTGTGCTTATCCCATACATTCTTGAACCCCACTACTGTTTTTGGCCCCCACCACCTCCCCTGGAATGCTGTTCCAAGAATCAATCACATTTTCTGTGAAGTACTTCCTCACATATCTCCTAAAAATCTAAGCTCCTCCAGCTTCATAGCATGTTCCCTTTTCTTGAGCACCTTCACTTCTGAAAAATACTCTCCTCCTTACCTTATTTACTCCCATGAGGCATTTAAATGTCTCTCCCTCCTCTGTACCAGGGTGTACATATTGACATCCTTTAGTCTCTTCTCACAGGGCTTTTGATGCAGACCCTGTACAATTTTAGTTGCCCTCCTTTGGACTGCCTCCACTCTGTCTATGTCCTTCTGGAGATGTGGTCTCCAGAACTGGACACAATACTCCAGGTGGGGTCTTACCAGTGATCTATAGAGAGACAATACCACCTCCCTCTTTCTGCTGGTGATATCCCTCCATATGCACCCCAGCATCCCACTTGCCCTCCCTACTGCCTTGTCGCACTGCCTGGTCACCTGTATGTCCTCTAATATGATTACCCCCAAGTCTTTTTCCTGTTTGGTGCTCATCAATATCACTCCACCCATTTTGCACTCCGCCCCTGGGTTTCTGTACCCTAAGTGCATTATTTTGTACTTTTTTTTAATTGAAACCCAGTTGCCATACCCTTGACCACTCCTCTAGTTTTCTCAGGTCTCTGCTCATCTTTTCCACCACCCCCCCACCCCGGAGTGTCCACCCTATTGCAGATTTTGGTGTCATCTGCAAAGAGGCATACCTTCCTTTCTAGCTTCTCTGCAATGTCACTTATAAAGACACTAAAGAGGGCCAGTCTCAACACTGATCCCTGAGGCACACCACTGGACACCCTCCTTTCCTTGGAATATAGTCTGTATACCACCACACTTTGTCTCCTATCCCCTAACCAATTTCTTATCCAGTTTACCACATTTGGACCCATTTCTAAACTACCCAGTCTGTTTATTAGGTCACTATGTGGAACGGTGTTGACTGCCTTACTGAAATCAAGGTAAGCTACGTCCACCGTTCCACCCTGATCTTGTTCCTTGGTCACCTAGTCAAAGAAATCTATCAGTTTCATTTGACATGACCTCCCCATTGTGAAGCCATGCTGCCTTGAGTCTTGTAACCTACTGGATTCAAACTATTTCATATTACCTTCCTTAAGCAGTGAATTCATTAATTTTCCCACCACTGATGTCAGGCTGACCAGCCTATAATTATCAGCCTCCTCCCTACTACCACTTTTTTTCTGTATTGCCTTTTATCCTATTGGGAAGCTGGGAGGCACAACTTTGGCTCTCTTTCACTTTAAGAAAGCTCCATTCAGCCCCTAAGGGCGTCATGACCTCTGCCAGTGTCCCTTTTTTTGTTTTTCTCCAGTTACCCGTTGCTGGGGCGTGCACATCAGCATGCATACCATTAGGCATGCACACACTGCAGAGTCCCACAGCACCATCCCATCTGTTGTCATCCCAGATCCGCACTACCACCAGGCCTCAACCTGGTGGCAGTCATTTGGTGGGAACGACAATCCACCCACCCTGAAAGAGGAGAGCAAGCCTACAGCACTCTGTCCTTTCCCTCCCTGGCTGACCTCTGATGACCTGAGTCTGCTTCCAAAACCAGGTCACCAGCATGGTAGGAGGAAAGGCACGCAGTGCTTCAGCCCTCTGTGCCACTGGGATGGCTCCCTTCTACCACTTTTGTGTAGTGGGACTAAATCTGCCCTCCTCCAGTCCTCCTGAACCACTCCTGTTTCCAGCAAGCTGTTAAACAGAACTATCACATGTGCAGCCAGTATTTCCTGAGCTCCCTCAATACCCTTGGATGCACCCCATTAGACCCCATTGCTTTGTACACCTTCAAATTAGCAATTCCTTTTGGGACTCTCTCCTCCAAAAAAGGACTAGTGTCCACATCCCTCCAAAGCTTTAGTTACTTTTTTGTGGCCCCTCCCCTTCTCATTCCTCTGTGAACACTGAACCGAAATATTTGTTCAGGATATCTGCCTCTTCCTGGTCCCCATCTGCACAGACCACTCCTTCCCTTTTTAACCTTATAATCCCACCCCTAGTCTTCGTCTTTTCACTTACATATCTAAATAAAGTCTTGTCCCCTTTTGTTACCTCCTGGGCTAATATCTCATATGTTTGCACCTTTGAACTCTTTACTGCTTTCCCTGCTTTCCTCTATTTCCCCAGATACACATCCCTATTCTGCTCCCTCTCCCATCTCCTTATACCTTCTGAATGCTACCCTTTTAGCTTTTACCTTTTCAGCCACCTCTTTCAAGAACCATACTGGTCTCATTTTCCTCCTGCTTTTGCTCACTTGTTTGATGCAGAGGTTTGTTGCCTTATCTAAGTTCTCTTTAATCTTCACCCACTGTTTCTCCACCCCACCCAGGTCATTGACCCCTGCTAAGTCATCCTCGACGCACTCACCGATCTTATCAATATCTGCCCTCCTGAAGTCTATGACCCTCACCCTTGTGTGGTTCAGTTCCTTAGCTGCCCTTACATTGAACCACACTGTACGGTGATCACTGGTCCCCAAGTGGACTCCCGCCTTGACATCTGCAACACTGTCCCTGTTAGAGAGTACCAGGTCCAGTATTGCCCCATCACAATTGAATTCACTGACTAGTTGCCTGAGGAATGCCCCCTGCAGAGAATTGAGGATGTTCCTGCTTCTAGGTGCAGCTGCTGCTGGGAGGCTCCAATCCACATCTGGCAGGTTGAAGTCCCCCATCAGCAGCACCTCCCCCTTTTCTGTCATCTTTCCAATGGTTTCCACCAGTACCTTATCTAATTCCTTCCTCAGTGCTGGAGGTCTGTAGATCACTCCACTGCAACTAGTGGCTCCAACCCCCATCTCCAGGGAGACCCACAGTACCTCTGCCTTCCCCTGTATTCTCTGTATCTCTGTGGCTTTAATGCTTTCCCTCACATAAAGCACCACACCTCATCCTTTCTTTCCCACTCAGTCCTTCCTGAACACAATATAGCCTGGTATGGCCAGTCCCAGTCATGGTTTTTAGCACACTATGACTCAATAATAGCCACAATATCCAGACTGGCCTCTACCATGATGACCTCTAGACCTGGAATCTTATTTCCTAGACTTCCAGCATTTGCACACATGGCCTTCCAGGTTTTCATTCCGCTCTGCTTGTTGTCCCATTTTTCCTCTTTCTTGCATCTCTTTTTAATAATCCTTTTCCTTTCCCCCTTTATCTCTACCACCCTGCTCCCTTTTTTAATTTGCACCCTGAGGGGTTCCACTTCCCTCTGGTTCTCCTTACTCTCTACTTCAGTCTGTTGGGGAAGGCAGTTTCTGACTCCCCAGTTCTGCCACCCACCTTTGCAAGTCTAAATGTTCATCGAAGTAACATTTAAACTATCCACTGAGGATTGCAGTTCCCTTCCCAGATGGATGCAGGCCATCACCCCTGTGTAAGCATTGATCCTCCCAAGTTGGTACCCAGTCACCAATGTAGCCGAACCCTTCCTCTCTGCTACATTCCTTCAGCCATGTTGAAGTACCTAGTACAGAGTTCCCTCTCCCGTCCTATCCTAGACATGCAGCACCTCAGGGAAAGCCACTGAGTGAGCTACCTGTCTAAGACCCCTCCCCAGATCCCTAAACTCCCCCTGCTCTATCCCAGCCCCACCCTGGCCAGGTCATTAGTCCTCAGGTGGACAATGACATCCAGCTCTTCATCCCTTCCTGCTGCCCTAGTGATCCACTGTATTCACTTCCCATCCTTCTGGGGCATGGCACCATGTAGGCATCTAACCTGCCTCTTCCCACCCTTTTCATATTCCCAAATCTATCCCCCTCACAACTGAGTCCTGCACGAGAAGTTGCTTCCTTCTCCTCTGGGGTCCTGTGTCACAGTTCTTGGGGTCTCCATTTTGTGACTACCAAAGGTGCTTCTTCCTGGCAGTCCCACCCCACAAGAGTGGTGTAGGAATTTTGTTGTGGTACCGGCTGAGGAATGTACCACTGTCCCACCACTTCCACCCTTCCAGAGCACACCATAGTTCAGTTGTTCCTCCTCACTGACATCCTCTGAGGTAATGGTGGCAGAATTGGTGGCATCTGGGTGGGGGAAGAGGTCCCTCAAGTCCTAGCCAACTCAGCCTAAAGTCTAGTGACTTCCTCCCTCAACTCAGAGGGGAGTGTGCAGATGGGGCAGCACTGCAGTCTCCAGAAGGTATTCCTGAAAACTGCCACTCCACAGCCACTGCACTGCACCATTCCCAGCATTTTCAACCTCTATTCTCCCTGTGTTACCTGAAGATACTGTTGTACCCTTGGCCTTGATAGGATGTTTCTAGTTTCCCCAATTTTGATTATTTATTTGTTTTTGGTAACTGGGTAAGCACACTAGCCAATATTGCCTATTTTCAGGCATGACCCGGGAAAGTACAAATCAAAATACATGGAGTAGTAAAACTTTGCAGTCACATGTACAAATTACAGAGGTGTGGGTTACATAGCACATAAGAGGATTATACAGTCATACAATATAAGGTAGAATAGGATCGATGGGAAGAAGGGAACAACCAGCGAGGATCAGAGTACAATGTGCAGTGATGCTAATGGCAGTGAGCAGACAGAGCGAATCTACAAATATTGTTGTAGGCCACATCCCATGTTTGAAGGACATTAGCCTGTGCCATTGCGAAGACTGATAGAGTGTAGGAAAGGTCGGGGAGCAGTAGACCTTGGGCAACAGAGATCCTGGCAGCAGGGGTCAAGAAATGCCAGATCCGGTAAGCCAGTCCAATTTTAGAGTTCACAGACTTGCAGGATGCATTGACATGCAGAGAGAAACTAAGAAATGGATTCAGCATGACCCCCAGATATTTGAAAGAGTGGGTGACATCTACCGGTGAGCCATCAAGGCATGATACCTGGAGAGACGTGGGGAGGAACCAAGTTTTTGACAGGACCCAAAGAGCATAGCCTGGGTCTTGGTCACGTTCAGCAGCAAGTTGTGGGAGGTGAGCCACTATTATTTCTATTCATGCTCCCCATGCCTTTCTTGAATCTTTATATACTCCTACCGTAGATAGGGTGTTACTCCTATTACCAATTTTGGCCTACCTTTGACCTTCCACCTTTCCCAGCAGTGAGTATTACACAGAAGTGAACAGATTCCTTGCCCCAGTTGACTGACAGAGTCCCCCACTTTTGTGCTTCCATCTGCTGACACCTGACGATGCCTACAAGACCAATCACCTGTTCCACTCTCTCACTCACTGGGACACAAACATGTAGGGCACATTAGAACTGGCTGCTTTTATGAAGTACTCTCTGAAAAGCTCTCTGAAATTGTCACCTTACTCAGAAATTTGGAAACTACACAACCACAGAGCCCCTTCCAGGGGACCCTATATCTGTTTATCGATATGTGTTTTTTTAGCAGCTAGTATAGGGTCGTCTCAATCAAAAGAGAGACCCATTGACCTACTGAGGTCAGGAAGTCCTGTCTCCAAGTTTGTACAATTATTTTTTTCCTACATCTGCCCCAGGTTTCCATAAGGGATGTGAGTACGGTGTAGCCTTTAGCCCCCCCCACCCCCCACCATTGAGGCAGGTTTAAGAATAATGTCTTAGGAGAAATATGATGTGGGATACCCAGATCTTTATTAAGAATATGAGTGATTTCCTCCCGGAAAGGCTGAATATGTGACCAATTCCTTATAATATGTGTAAAGGTGCCCCTTTCGACATGACAGCTTCGGCAAACATCTAACACCTCTGGATTTATTTAATGGGCTAGTGATCACATGATGCCTCGGCTTGGATGGTAGCTCTGATTTTAGGCTCCCTCCTCGCTCCACTATAATTGAGCTCTCTGGGCTAATTTAGGCTTCAACCTCACAGAATTTTGGCAGCTACTGGTTGTGGATCATTACCGTCTTCTAATTATCTCTGTGTTTTGGTTGCCCATGCTGGGAACCTGATGGGATGGAAATAGATATGAGGCAGGCCCAGCCAAGGCACACGCCACCCAACACACCTGAAAAATCATCAAAGAAGGCCAAGGCTCATACTCAGCAATCAAACTGCCAACTCCCCTCTTCTCCCTCTGCTACTTCTCTCATGGAGGGACTGCTTTTTGCAGGAATTACAGCCCTTCAAAGAAGCATTGCAAACAATCACCATGGAACTCAAATTCTTGTGTACAGATCTCGGGGACCTGGGCCGATGGATCAGTGACTCATTAGCTCTCTGGAACGCTGGCAAGCTCAAACTGATCCTCAGATCACTCGCCTTCAATAACTTAAAAAGCTTCAGGACAAGACTGAGGATTTAGAGGGGAGGAGTTGCAGAAACAATCTACTAATATTTGGACTTCCCGAAGCAGCTGAGGGCTCCTCTCTGGTCCTTTTTACTCAGAAGCTACTATATAAAATTGTTGGTCCCTCTCCACACAGCCCTACCTACCTCATCACAGATGTCCCTTTGCCTGCACCTGTCAGAGGGATCTCCTCCACGTCCCTTCCTTTTCAAATTTATTACCTACCTTGAAAAGCAATATGTCCTCCAGAAGTACCGAGAACTGCACAGTATTACTTGGGAAGGCCATACTTTAAGAATCTCTCAAGACCTCCCAGGTGAAACCAGGCTGAAAAGGGTGGCCTTCCACCCCATACTTACCAAACTAATCACCGCCAGCATCAAGTTTTGCATGTTATATTTATTTAGTTTTTGTTTACTGGGTAAGTGCACTAGCCAGAGAGATTATTTTCAGGCACGACCCGGGAGAGTACAAAGACAAAACTTTCATGTGAACACTAATGAATACAAAACACAAGTTACAGGCTGATATCAAAACATAACAGTGGTAATTATGACAAGGAATTTTAGGTAGCAAAACAAAAACACACAGGAATACAAAATTTAGGTAACATAAGGCAATACAATCAGGCAAAATTAAAGCATCCAGGCACCGTATTAAAGTGGTATAAAGTGCTATGAGAGCGATACCAGTTTGGCAGAAATAGGCTAAGGGGGAGTGAGAAAGAAAGAGAGGTGAGAGGAGTAGAGAGGCAGCAGTGCCAGAGGTATAGGCAATGAGAGATAAAGAGTTTGAGTGAAGGGAGTAGCTATGTTTGTGCTGGAAAGGGGAAAATAGAGGATGAGAAAGTAAGAGATAAGGGAGTGAAACTGGGAGGAAGTGTGTCAAATGTGGAGTAGACTCCAATCCCCAAAGGTAACAGCTGAGAGGGGTGTGGAGTGGGAGAGTAAGAGCTAGGGTGGTTGAAAGCAGGAGCATATATGAGAGGAGATGAGACAGTGCCTAAGTTCTCTCTTAAAAGAGATGTGGGAAGCAGATTGATGAAGTGCTGGAGGGAGTGAATTCCAGAAAATGGGTCCATGACAGGCAAAGGCACAACTACCTTTTAAGGTACGGTGTCTTGGTATAAGGACAGGGGCATTTTCAGCAGAGCGTAATGTACAGTATATTTGGATTTCTGGTAGGAAAGGAGACAGACCAGAGGTTTGGGTGTTTGAAATCTGATAATGTTATCAGTGATTGATCCAAGAGCATAGGACCTTAGTTCTTTAGGTGGGAGCCATCCAAGATCTGAGTAGAGAAGGCAGTGATGTTTAAGCCGCAGGGAGCTGGAGGCAAAACAACAGATGTTATTGTAAGTAACATCCCACTTTCAAAGACTCGAATTGCTGGCTGTTGCTTAGGTAGCAACCCCGTAGGTGAGAGAGGAAGGTAATATACCACGGGCAATCACAAGTCTAGCAGCAGGATTGAGAACATAGCTTGTCCAGTATGCAATCCTAAGATTAGAGTTAACTTGCTTGCAAGTAGATTGAATATGAAGGTCAAAACTCAGGGATGGGTCAAGAGTGACCTCCCGATATTTGAAAGAGGTTACCACCCCAACAGATGTGCCATCAAAGGAGGAGACATTAAGTTGAGTTTGGGAGTGTTTGAGTTTGATACTGGAGCCAAATAGCATAGCATGTGTCTTTGATTTATTTAGAACAAGTTTGTGATTTGTTAGCCATAGTTGGAGAAGCTGATAATCACGGGAGAGTTTTGAGTTTATATCCTCCATACTATTTGAGCTGTAATACAGAACGATGTCATCTGCATGGAGTAAAGAGGAAGTACTAAGATTAGTAGTAATGCTATTGATAAAGATGGAAAAAAGTAGAGGACCCAGGGTAGACCCTTGAGGTACACCAATGTTGATGGAGACCTTGTCTGAGTAAGTGGAGTTAAATTTCACATATTGGGACCTATCCGTCAGATAGCTGTCAAACCATTTTACTACATTTGGTGTGAAACCTAGACAGCTAAGGGTAGAAGCTAGAATGGAATATTCTACTAAATCAAATGCTTTGGTCATGTCAATAAAGACGGCATCAGTTAGTCTACCAGAGTCCATAGCCACTAGGATGTCAGACGAAAGTTTGAGCAGGGCAGTTGTGGTACTATGGCCCTTGCAGAAACCATGTTGAGCGTCAGTTAGTAGGTCATGTTTCAAGAGAAAGGTAGTAGTTTGTGTGGCAACAAGTTTCTCAAGAATTTTACTGAGAACAAACAGGGTGGCAATGGGTCTGTAGTTAGATGGATCAAGCAGATCTCCTTTTTTAAATATGGGGTAATTCAAGCAGATTTCCAGATATCTGGTACTGTGCAGTGACACAGGGAGAGGGTAAAAATCTTAGCAAGGGGAGCCGCTATATAAAGGGCAGCCAACTTTAGGAGCTTGGGTTCCAAGTTATCAGACCTAACTGCTGCATGCTCTGAGATGTTACTAAGGAGTCAGAGAACATCATTTTTGGAGATATCCTTGAAATGGAGAATAGGTCCTGTGGTATTCCCTGGAGAGATAAGGTATGATGGGGTAGTGAAGGTGGATGTGTAGTGGTTAAGATCAGCAAATTGCCTATTAAAGAAATTTGCAGTTGTGAGGGAATTGTTGCAGTGGATGCCACTGAGAGACATGTTATTCGGAGTGGTGGACTGGCTGGATCCCAGGAAGAATTTAATATGGGACCAACATTTTTTAGGGTCCCCCTGGGAGTCAGTTAGGAGGTCTCTGCAATATGAGCTTTTTGCTTGTGTGATCTCCTTCTTCCAGGTATTTCTCAAGGATCTGTAAGAATTAAAGTCAGCAGGGGAACCAGATTTCTTGTAATGGAGCCATGCTTTGTCCCTCTGCCATAATTGAGACAGTAGGTTGGATTTTAACCAACGGGTCTGCCTATTCCTAACCCACCTGGTAACAAGTTTACAGTGGAATTCTTGTAATGCTAGGAATTTGGACAAGAAAATATTTAGAGCAGTTTGAATGTCAGATGAGCTATAGAGATAGAACCAGTCGAAGCAAGTGATGTCAGACAAGAAGACCTCCTGGTCAAAGTTAGCATAATCACGTAAAGTAATGAAGCATGGCTTCATTGAAGCCTGCCAACCTTTACCCCAGATACAGAAAGTAGGGGAGTGGTCTGAGATGGCATCTGCTAGGACTCCAGTGTCGACAATGATTTCAAGGTGGTTTGTCATAATCCAATCCAGCAGCGTGCTGGTATTGGAATGAGGCACAGTCTGGGTGGATACAGAGATGAGCTGATGCAGATCTACAATATCTGGCTAAACTACAAGTTAATCTAGCTGGTCACTAGCATTCCTACAATACCACCGACCAAGTCTCTCAGAATCTTTCTACATGCTTACCTGAGCTATTTAGAATCCCCTGAATATGGATCACAATTTACAGGAACAGCCCTGCTTTAAAGGTTTGGAAGGCTTTTGATCTCTTTACCTGATGTTTGCCAGACCTTCCTGGAGTGGACTACTTCAAATAGCCGGTTTCCCCTTTTGGGACCTCGTCTGCGCAATATAAAACTTTTCTCCTGGACAGCACCTCTCGCAATGTTTCTCACCAACCTATTTTTTTTTTTTCCATCTGTTGGGGGGATTTGTTCCTTCCTCTCTTGTTCTTTTTGTTTCTTCTGATACCTTCTAAAGAGACTCAGCTCTCTAAAGAAATAACTCTGCACAATTTTAATATTATTACTGGTCTTCATTTTCTTTTTTTTTATTTTTACTTGTAATTCTGGGTTGATCTTTATACTCCTTGACAACATTGGGGATGCAATTGAACTGATGCTGCCGTCCCCATAGAAGTGAGTTCATGAGTGTGTTGGGGGGATAGCCTGGATTCTAGCAGCCACTGAACTGGAGTGCATTACAATTTTGTTGTGAGGTGCTGGCGCCTTGCTCCTACAATACTGGGGGCACTTCCTGGTTTGCAGCTTCTGCTTTTACTTCTTTAGCCCCCTTTCTATCTGTGGACCAACCTCAGAAAGGTGTAACATGAGACTACGGTTTTGGGCCTCCTACTCTTATACCTTCTTTATTTGGCTTTTTTGGTTGGAGGAACACACCTTTCTGACAGTCCTTCTTGGTCCCTTACCCTTCTGCCTTACTGTGCCACTATGTTTTATTAAGTATGTTGCTTTGTGCCTTCGGGTACTGAGGGATGGGTTTTTTACTTACTTTACTTCGCTCATTCCTTAATCTGGGGTCAGGGATTTTAGGCTTTTTTTAGCATTGGGTGGGGTGGGCAGTTAGGGGGAGGATGGAACACTAGTACAATTTTGGGGATTTATTGGTACTGTAGGGTGGGGCTACTAAGCGCATATTCAGACTTGATTCAAATTTGGTGTATACTGTTTCCATGTGATACTGCAAAGTTTCTACTTGCCTTTTTCATACTTATCTATAGCAAGTTAGTTAGTTTTTTAGCTGTTTGGCCTAATTGGTTCATACATATTGTTGTAAGGTTACTAGCTACCTTTCCTGGTTTTCTCTGTGCTATATGGGGCTGTGGGTGGGTGGGTGGGACAACAGAGTGTGCACTCTCCGGTGTGTTTTTCTTCCTGGTCTTACTATTGTATTTGCTTTATGATGCAAAGCACAGTTAAAATGTTAGCCTGGAATATTCGAGGAGTTTGGGATCAGCTTAATCATTATCAAGTTCTTAAACACCCTGCCCTTTTACAACCAAAAGCAATTTTTTTGCAAGAGACTCATCTCTTTCCGGAGGAAGCTAACTTTCTTTATAGAGTATTTGTAGGGCAGGTATTTGCTGCTGGTTACACTTTTGCAAGCCATGGGGTGGCGATCTTAATTGACAGAAGTTTACCCTTTTAGACTTCTAATGCTATAGTAGTTCCGCATGGGTGTTTTATTTTAGTGAAAGGACTTTTCTACCAAAGAGTGGTTACTCTGGGTAGTGTCTATGGACCAGTAAATGGGGAACCCACCTTTTACATGGCATTACCCAAAAAACTGGCTTCCCTCCTGCTGACTACCCTTTTTCTTGGGGGAGACTGGAATATCACTCTAACTCAGAACCTTGACCATACACATTGTGTTCTAGCCCCCCCATCCTCTTCCAAGCGAGCCATTTCTGACTTTATGGATTCTCTCGGGATGTGTGATCTTTGGAGAATTCTACACCCGGATGCACGTGAATACACTTTTTATTCTACAGTACATCATTCTTCTTCCTGTCTCGATTATATCCTCCTTGGCCAAACAGAACTCTGAGGTATACTGGAGTGTGACCTGACTGCCATAGTTCTTTCTGACCATGTGTCAGCATGGGTCTTACTCGACATCTCATCGGCTTCTTAGAGAGATACTTCCTGGAAGCTCAATACTCAACTCCTTAAGGAAAAATTCATTGTGGACAAAATTAGATCCATGATCCATGATTCAATCTTATGTAGAGATTAATTTGGGCTCGGTATCTAGAGGTGACCAAGAATGGTGCACCCTAAAATTCCTGCTGAGAAACGAGTTCATCCATTTAGCCTCAAAAAGAAAACTGCTTTGGACCCAAGAGTCCTCTACTTTTCTTGCTCAGATTCTTGCCTTACAACAAATCATCCAGCCTTTGTCTCCTTCAGATGTCCATAATATTCTCTTCTCTCTTAGGCACAAGTATGCTGACTTGCTTAGCGATAAGGCAGAGCACACGATTCTAAAAACTCGTTCTGCATATGTAGACCAAGGGGAAAATGTCGGCTGACTGCTAGCCCTTCATTTATAACATCACATTTGGCTACCCCCCCCTCCTTCTTCTTCATCCAAATCCACTCCCTGATCACTAGATTCATCTGGTTAGATAAATCTCCTAGGAGAGCTTACTCCAAACTATCTCTTCCCAAAGACCTTGGGGGTCTCCACCTCCCCAACTTATCTTACTACTGGGTGAGCCATTTCTGCAAATGTCTTCAATGGATCAGCACTCATCTCCCTTCCACTGATTCCTGTTACATCCCCATCTGGCTCCAAGTGGAATCTGCTTTAATTTGTAAATCTGGCTTGTCTGTCTCCTCTTTCTTCTTCTCCTGGAAGTCCCTCCCTAAGCCTCTTCAAGACTCCACAATAGGAACTTCTTTAAAGGTGTTCTTCCAATTTTGAAACTACCTTAAACTTTCACTGCAAAGTGATGTTTCTCAGCCTCTTTTCTTTAACAATAATATCAAAATTGTAGGATCTACCCTTACTCCTGCCTGGCTCACCCAAATGTCAGGAACTAAAATTGAAGATTTTTTTGTTCATGGTTCGTTGCTTTCCTCTCCGGACATTCTTTAGAAATTCAGTCTAAGCCCCTCAAGTATTTTCAAGGTTTTGCAACTGTGTCATCTTCTTCAATCCTTTAGATCTTCCCTTGTTAGGGATAGTCAAGCTCCATTTCTAAGCTCTTTGCAGGACTCTGTGAGGAACCCTCACAGTATTTCCTAAATTTATTCCCTCATTCTGGACAAATCCACTGCCTGGTCTTTTGGATGCCCCAAAGTTTGGTTAGAGCTTTTACCAGAATCTGCCCCTCATTGGAATTGCATCTGGAAATACCTTTATATTTTTGTTCCCAAGATAGGTTCCATCTTACCAGATTTGATATTCTTCATAACCTATATTATACTCCTATCAAATTAGCTTGGATGGGATGCAGCTCATCAATGACCTGCGTCAGATATGGCCTAGAAGAGGGTACTCTGCTGCATCTTTTTTGGTCATGTAGCAAAGTATCCCCTCTTTGGCAGGTTATTCAAGACAAAGTTCCCAGTTTACTAGACCTAGCTGGTATATTTACCCCTGAAATTTGCATTCTAGGGGATTATAGCTCTGTCTTGGTTAAGGAATGAAAATATTATATGGCCTAATCTCCCTGGCAGTCAAAAAGCTGGTCTTTTGACACTGGCTAGATCAGGTCTCCCTTTCCTATCAAGAATGCTTACAAGAACTCTTTTTCATTATGGACAGAAAAGATGATCGCCAGCCTCAAATTTGGGGTAAGTTTAATACCCCCTATTTAGATTGTCCTTCAGCTGATTCCTCTCCTCGCACTTAGACCTCTTTCCAATCTTCAACTCTCTGTTTTCTTCCTTTTGCCCCTTTATTTGTGCGTACTCCATGGGGGTGGGAGTGGGTTGGGTGGTGGGATTTGGTGAGTAGGGGTGGTGGTGGAGGGTTTATTCCCCCCTTTTGGGTGGTGTTATGTCATTGTGCTGGTTTTTCTATCATTGTTGGTTAACTGTTCTTGTTATTTTTCTCCTTTATTAATCAATAAAGCATTTTGAATTAAAAAAATATTTAATGGGCTAAAGTTGGAGTGAAGTGCACTCTGTGTATAAAGTTGAAACCTATAAGTCTTAGTTTATTACTGACTGTGGTGGATGTTAATCCCTGATATATCTCAGACTATTCTCCTTATGTCCATGGTTGGACACCCAGGTTCTTTTCCCATCTCAATTTCAGTTCTTTTGTGGGATTCTGGAGGATGCCAATCAGCAGTTGGTAGCACTGCTGCAATGGCTTACTTTGCTGTCTGTTATCCAGAACAATCTCATCACCCAGGGTTCTAATTGGAAGAAGAGGAGAGGAATCAGCCCCCCCATCCCAGACCAGTCTTGCATGTACTTGTAAGCATGTGAAAAAGTCTCTGGAGGACAGAATATGGCAAGCCACAAGGGCTTGAAAAGACAGCAGTGTGTCCCTTTCATATAAGTCTCCTATCAGCTTGAGGCCTCTATCATTCCAGGATGTAAACACCCTCCTTGTTGGTCTTAGGGGATCTCTATCTTACCAGCATTCCCATATGAATGCCTCTGGGGAGAACCCAGGTAGGTGAGCTGTTAGCTCATGTAGTAGGTCACACAACTTAATCTTAGTTTTATGAAACATAGAAACTTAGAATTTGATGGCAGATAAGGACCACTTGGCCCATCTAGTCTGCCCATTCCCTTACCTAATGGATAAGCTGCAGATCCTAGTTAACCAACAGCCTACTTCCTCCTACCTCCACTAGAATTGCCTTATGTCTATCCCATGCATTCTTGAATTCCCCCACTGTTCCATGCATCCACAACCCTCTCCATGAAAAAATACTTTATCACATTACTCTGAGCCGCCCTCTATCTTCAAACTGTGCCCCTAGTTCTTGCATCTCTTTCTGAAAGATGCTACCCTCTTGAACTTTGTTGATTCCCTTGAGGTACTTGAAAGTTTCTATCATGTCCCCCTCTCCCTCCTTTCCTTGAGGGTATACATATTAAGCTCATTTAGTCTCTCTTCGTATGTCTTCAAGTGCAGACCCTGCAACATTTTGGTTGCCCTCCTCTGGACAACCTCCACCCTGTCTGTGTCTTTGTGGAGATGTGGTCTCCAGAGCTGCATGCAGTAATCCAGAGGGGGTCTCATCAACTTCTTGCTTTCTACTGGAGATGCCTCTCCCTATGCATCGAAGTATCCCCCCAGCCCTTCTTACTGCCTTCTTACACTGTTTGCCCACCTTTAGGCCATCTGATATAACTACCACCTGGTTCCTTTCCATTTTTGCTGTTGTCAGTATCTCACCCCCCATTGTGTACCCTTCCTCTGGGTTTTTGTTTCCCAGGTGCATTACTTTGCACTTCTTTGCATTGACTCTAACCTGCCATACATATGACCATTCCTCCAACCTTGCCAAGTCCCTTCTCATCCTTTCCACCCCAACTTGTGTATTAACCCTGTTGCAGATCTTTGTGTCATCTGCAAAGAGACATGCTTTTCCTTCCAGTCCCTCTGCAGTGTCACTTATAAAGACATTAAAAAGGACCAGACACAGTACTGAACCCTGCAGTACCCCACTAGTAACCCCCCTTTCTTCACTGTGGACTCTGTTTACTATTACCCTCTGTGTCCTGTTGTCCAGCCAATGTTTTACCCTGGCTACCACCCTTGGACCCACTTCCAGGATGGCTAATTTGTTTATTAAACTTTTGTACAGGACTGTGTCAAATGCCTTGCTAAAGTCTAGGTAGGCTATGTCCACAGCCCCTCCCTGGTCTACAACATTGGTCACCTAGTCAAAGAAATCAATTAGATTCATCTGACATGACCTTCTCACTTTGAATCCGTACTGACTTGGGTCCTGTGCCCCACTGGCCTCTAGGAACTCAACCATTATTTCCTTCAGAAGTGATTCCATCATTTTCCCTACCACTAAGGTCAAACTGACAGGTCTGTAGTTTCCTACCTCTGTCTTGCTCCCACTTTTGTGAAGGGGAATCACATCCACCCTCCTCCAGTCCTCAAGTACCACACCATCCTCCCATGATTTGTTAAAAAGGGCAGTCAATGGTGTTACTATTTCTCCCCTTAGTTCTTTTAGAATTCTGGGGTAAATCCCATCAGGCCCCATTGCTTTGTTCACCTTCAGTTTTAGGATTTTTTTCAGAACCCTTTCTTCTGTAAAATGACTGATATTGATCCCCTATCCAGAGTGCTTCTATTGACTGGATTAGGTACCTCCCCTCCTCTTCTTTTGTGAATACTGAGCAGATGTATTCATTCAGTATCCCTGCTTTTCACTGTCCCTCTCTGCCCTCCGACTCTTCTGTTTATTCAGCCTCAGTATCCCTCCTTTTGTCTTTCTTCACTTCCTAATGTACCTAAAAAAGGTTTTATCCCCCTTCTTAACCAAGTTGGCTATCTTTTCCTCAGTTTGGGCCTTTGCTATTCTGACTGCCTTCCCCACTTCATTCTGCTTTAACTGGTACAGTTTTCTGTCCTGCTCCTTCTGTGTGTCCTTATGCTTCCTGAATGCTATCTTTCTCTCCCCAACCTTCCCCGCCACATCTTTTGAGAACCATAGTGTTTTTTTGCTTCATTTTGATTTGTTTATTTGCTTCACACAAAGGTTTGTTGCCCCTGTGATGGCAGTTTTGATGTTTCTCCATTGTTGCTCCACCCCTCTTTCTTGCCTGTTTGCTAGTGCTTTTCTGAGGCACTCTCCCATTTTAACAAAATCAGCCCTCCTGAATTCCAGTACCTTCACTTTTGCATGGCTTGACTCTACAACTGAGTTTATTGTGAACCACACTGTTTGGTGGTCACTTGTTCCCAGATGGCTACCCATTTCTAGATCTGAAATCCTCTCTCCGTCCCCATTTGAGAGTACCAGGTCTAAGATTGCTCCCTCCCAAGTGGGTTCCAATGCTAGATGTCTGAGGCATGCCCCTTGCAGGGCCTCAAGAATGGCCCTGCTCTTGGATGTGGCTGCAGCAAAGGTGCTCCAGTTAACATCTGGCATATTCAGGTCACCCTTCAGCAATATCTCTCCTTTCTATGCTATCCTAAGGATGCCTTCTATCATTTCTTTGTCCATTTCCTCCCCCTAAGATGGGAGTCTGTATGCAACCCCTGTGTGGATTGTGGTGCCATTTCCAGTCTCCAGGGTGACTCACAGTGCCTCTTCTACTCCCTGTTTATCCTTTAGCCCATTGCTTTAATCCCTTCCCTTACAAAGAGGACTGCTCCTCCTCTTCTTCTACCCTCCCTGTCCATCCTGTACATTATGTACCCTGGTATGGTAACATTTCAGTCATGGTTCTCTATGTACCATGTTTCTGTGACTGCCACGATAGCCAGGCATCCCTCTTATATCAAGGCCACCAGTTCAGGGAGCTTGTTATCTAGACTATGGGCACTGGTACTCATTACCCTCCATTTTTTTATGGCCTTACCCATTTTTGCCCCATCCCTGTTCTTACTGCCTTTGCCTTTTTCTCCATTTACCCCTGCCCTTCTCCCTATTGACTTCTCTATCTTGGTGTTTACCTCACTAACTACCCTGATTTTTGTGGGGGGACTAGGATTTCCCTTCTCCTTTTCAGTGCCTTCCCCTTGTCTAGTTTAAATGCTTGCCAATGAAGCATTTAAACCTATCACCTAGGATCCTGGCTCCCCTCCTGGACAGATGCATACCACTGTGCCAGTATAGGCCTGCATCCTTCCAGGTGAACCCCAGTCCCCAATGAAGTCAAAACCCTGAGCTCTTCACCAGTTTTTGAACTACTGATTGAATCCCATGGTGCGGAGCACCCTAGCCTCACCCATACCATTGACAGGCAGCACCTCTGAGAAGGTTAACGTGAGTGCTGCTTGTCTAAGGCCCCATCCAAGCTCCACAAACTCATCCTGCACTGCTCTGCTCCCTTTCCCAGCCAGGTCATTTGTCCCTAGGTGGACAATGACATCCAGCTCCCTCCCCTGCGCAGCTGCTCCTGCAATCCTGAGGATTCACCCCCTGTCCCTCCAAGCCATGGCAGCAGACAGGCACTTTACCCCCCTCTCCCCTCCCTTCCCCAGGTCTACCCTCCTGACAATGTAGTCCACCACCAGGAGTTGTTTCCTTTCCCTGTGGGGTCCCATGCCACCCTCCTGTGGGTCTCCTTTGTGGAGGTTTCCAGCACCCTCCTTGGTCTCTACTGCAGGTGCCTCCATAGAGGAAACACCTTCTGCCAGAATGACATATGAATTGTGGAGCAGTACAACTGGAAAGATGCACCTCTCTTCTACCACCCTCACCCTCCCTGAGATCACTGTGGTCCAACCGCTCCTCTTCCTTGGCAACCTGTCAGGCGGTGGCAGTGGCCCTACTGGTCCCTGGGTGGGAAAGGAGGTCCCCCGAATCCTGGCCAACTCAGCCTGGAGATGAGCAACCTCCTCCCTCAGCCCAGAGAGGTGCCTGCAGATGGGACAATATTGCATCCTCCAGAACATTTCCTGGAAGACTGCTGCTCCACAACCACTGCAGTGCACCACTCCCATCAAGTCTTAATTGTGGCCCCTTAACTGTTATTTTGTATACTTACTCTTTGCTATCTCTCTTTATTACACTGGAAAGGGAGCGTGCTCTCTCTGACAATCAAGGTGATAGAAGGGAGCTCAGCATATTTATCTTCAGACCCTATGCTTTGAGGGTTACCCAGGACAGTCTATCCCACTCAAGTTTCACTGTATGTTTCACAGAGAATGGATGGGCTGCAATGTAATAGTGTCTAATGTTGGGGAGGCCTACATCCAGGGGTTCCACAAGGTAGACTGCTTGACTCTGCACCCCCCCACCACCACAGGAAATTGGTGAGATAGATCTTTATGGAAGCAAAATATTTGAAGAGTACAGTAACTGGTAGGATCTGAAAAGATATAGACACAAAGGTAAAATGCACATCTTTTTCATGCTGACTCTAACTAGCAAGGATGTAGGGAGAGTTTTCCATCTATTACAACTTGCTTTTATTTTCAGGAGTGGGGGTAGGTAGTTTATGGTAGTGAGCTGGGAGCTCTTGTTCAGCAGGAGTTTGACCAAATACAATATTTCAGACTGGCGGTGGGCTGTAGTTGTTCTCCAGAGTCTTGCATTTTACCCTCCTTCCTTTTCCCAGGGGAAGCCACTCACACTTAGACCAATTAATTCTGTGTCCAGATATGGGTCCATAGAGTTTGAAGTTGTCAGTTAAATCTGGTAGTGAGATTTCTGGATTTTCCAGACAGGGGAGGACATCATCTGCAAACAAAGATGGTCAATGCCCTGGTGCCTATAGCCCTGGATGGCCGGGTTGCAGCATATGGTCACCACCAGAGGTGCAATCGTAAGACTGTATAGCAGAAGGAACAATGGGCACCCCTGTCTTGTCCCCCTAGTAGGGGATAAATATTGGGATAAGTAAATATTAGTGAGGATTTGTGCCATCAGGGAGCCATATAAAGCCCATATACAGTTTATGTTCCTCAGCCCAAATCTATAGCATTCTAGGGTTGGAAACATGAAGGACACTTGACCTGGCCAAAGGCCTTCTCTGCATCCGGGGCCAACAGGCCAGGCCGAGTAGCCACTCCTCTAGACCACTGCCTCATAATGTTAACTACTCTTCTGACGTTATGCTTGGCATACCAACCCTTCACAAATCCCGGCCCCACCCCCAGTCCTTGTGAACTAAGTCTGGAAGGATCCCCTCCAGGTGGCCTGCCAAGAGTTTTGCAATGATGTTGTAGTCTGCTTTGAGCAGTGAGATTGGTCTAAAGGAGCCATACTAGTTGGGGTCCCTGCTAATGGTGGGCAAAGTGCCTAAAATCTGCTATGCATAGTTTTTTGCGTATAATCCAAATTTTGAGCAATATTCCACAAAGCAAAGTGAACAACTACGCATCTCGAAGTAACTCGAAGTTCCCATTGTTCTCTATGGATTTTGCATTACTTTGCCTTGCATTTTTTCAGTTTAAGGCAGATTTTGCAGTGATTCATGGGATGTAAGGTCACATGAGCTCTATATTGTGTTGTACAGCCTCAGTTCATTGTAGTTTTTGTAGTGGAAAGCTGGAGACAGTTTGCTCTCAGAGCTCTGAGATTCAAACCCTCTAAAAACTTTTAAAAATGCCTTTTTGCCACAAACTTTTGTGACATAATTTAGTAGATTGATTGTAGCAAACCCTTATGTTGTTATATAATTGACCATTTATTGATTTCTTTGTGAATATTTTATGTTAATTTAGTTAATTTAGTTTCTGTACTGACAGACACTGTAGAAGTGTGCTTTGGGGGAGGGGCTGATCTGTGGTGCAGAAGGGAGATTAGTGATAAAGGCATTTTTTCCAACTGTTGTTGGCTATTGTTTTATTATTTTTGTGTTCAGGTAGACACAGTACAACTTCACTAAATTGTTCATAAATATTTTCTGTTTACTGGGCAGTTTTCTGTCTTTTTACAGGACTGCGTTGTAGACAGTTTACTGAACAGTTAAAGTTTCTGTGCCTGACATTTGATCTGTGTGCGTGCTGTCAATTGGTATAGATTTCATTGTGGCACCAGGTCCGCAGTATCAGTATGCTGAATTTCTAAGCCTGTCTGTAATATATTTCCCTGCTTCTGTGTAGATAGGTACTGCATCCCCCCATATCAAAACAAGGTATTGTTTTTTGACTGTCTGCTTTTTGAACATTGGTTAAGGATTCAAGGACAGGTATTTTGTTGTGCCTGTGTGACTGCATTTAGTGTTTTGCTTCCCAGCCACCCAAAAGTGGTGAATATCAAGTTGCTGTAAATTGTCTGTGTCATCTGAAAAAATGCCCCCAAAGAGATGGTCAAGCAAACCAGTTTCTGGCTGTGGCACTACTGCCAAGAAAACTATTAGCAGTGGAAGTTGTTAAGATGAGTCAGGTTCATCAGGGGCTACCAAGGCTAGCGGTGTTAAGAGTAGTCATGGCCATGGCCATGGCTGTACTCTGCAGAAGGGAAAGTTAATAGTTGATGCAAGTAAAGGGATTTCTCTGACTATGTTTTTTACTGTGAAATCAGTCACTTCAGCGCTGGTTGGAGATGGTGGTGTTCCTGCTCTTAATAAAGTTAGTGAGGGCATGGTTGATAACAGCATGAGTATTGCTACAAGTTCAACCCTGTTAAACTTAGCATGTGGGAAAAATTTTGTTGAATCCGCAGACGAGTGCAGTTGATGTCCCACTCCCTACAGTACCTGAGCATGATTCTGATCATGATGATGACTCACAGTCTCAAGTTTCCAGTGATGTTGAGGTTAGGTCATCCAAACATTCAGACGTTAATGAAAAAAGTATGAGTGATAATATTGAGGCTGCTGATGAACTTGGAATATCTCCACAGAAGGACAGCATCCAAAGTGAATTAGTAGATGATGATTCTAGCAAACCTATTTGGGAACTAGAAAAAAAGAAAGTGAAGGTGGCTGTTTCTAAACAGCCTGTTATTCAGTCCCCTCCTCCACAATGTTTTGCTGTAACTGTGTCTGTAGATGATAACCCTGAATTAATAGTAATATATTGTGATGTTCAGTCAGAGTCCAATTGTGCACAACAGCAGAAATCATGCATTACACCCCCATTTCATTGCCACTAAAAGTGCAGTTACATATGCAGCAGCAGCACCAGCAGTGACATGTGAAGAGTAAGGCATCCATATCCCTAGTTTGGGATTTTTTTTGTACAAGATGGCAATGACGAAACAGTGGCAATCTGACAGCTTTGCGAAGTGTGTGAAGTGTGATAAAAGGGTAGCCATTTGGACACTGGGAGCCAGCATACTTATCTGAAGAGCAGGCACATGGCACTGTGTACTTGGCACCAGAGGGGAGCTAATGCCATAGTTGGGCATTCACCCTCAGCCACATTTGTGAGCATAGTATCCTCTTCCTTCAGTATAAGTAGCCATGTTAGTAAAAGTGATGAAATAACACCAGAGGATTACTACAGGCATGAGGAGGAGGAGGAGGATTTGGAATGTTCATGCAGTGGTCACAGTAGCAGTGGTGATTCATGTAGTAATTCTGCTACATCAACCCTGTGCTTAAAACACAGAAAATAACCACACATATTGGCTTGTCACCTGTGCACCCACCATCACATGTCCAAGGTACCCCATCCATGTCAGTTAGTAGAGTATAGCCATTTGGCATGCCACGTGTAAAGCAACAAACAATGCAGCCCACGTTGCACAGCCTTTTTGCGCGCAATAGTCAATACCCACCAATCATGCGGTTGCACGTGAACTCAATGCTGCCCTAGCGGAAATGCTGGAAATTGACCTTTTGCCATTTTCCTTTGTGGAGAATGTGGGCTTCCACACTTTGCAGCATGCGCATGTCCTAAATGGAAGGTCCCGTCCTGGACATACTTTTCCACCTGTTCTGTCCCTGAGTTATGTCGCATGGTAACAGAGTCTGTAAGGCATGCCCTTCAACACTATGCATCAGCTTACATTCACTTAAGCATGGATATGTGGACAAGTGGCAAAATAGCGGGTAGTTTCTATCTGTGTATTACTGCACATTGGGGGCAGCTACCTGGGGTTGTCTGTGATGGTGGAATGGGAAAGCAGTGTAAAAAGTCAGACTGTGGTGGTTGTAGCAACCTTCATGGCATTAGACAGCATGCCACGCTTGCAATACATAGTGTAGCAGGGTCACATATAGGTGAACACATGCTAGACTTGCTACCGACAGTAACTGATGAGTGGCTGCATTCCCTGTCCCTAATACCTGGCTTCATAGCTAGTGATAATGGCTCAAACATACATATGAACATATGAACATACAAAAACGCCAGCAGAAACAGGTCTCATGGTCTATCAAGTTTACTCGATTGTGCAACTAGCCCCTCAACTTGCAGCAGCCCCAATCACCCCTCCCCTCCTCATAATTATCCCCCCTCACTTTGTCCCATCCCCTCTTAAAACCATCTACCGAACTACAGGCTACTACATCCTTTGGTCATTTATCCACCACCCTCTCTGTGAAATAATGTCTCATGACCTCCATCCCTCCTGAATCTTCCCCTTCCCAGTCTCATCTGGTGCCCCCTCCTGACCCTCCTCCTTCTAATCTGGAGAATTCCTTCTGTACCAGTCTTGTTAATCTCCTTTAAGTATTTAAAGGTTTCGATTATACCCCCCATCCTTCCTCTCCTCCAAAGAATGCATGTTCAGCTCGCCCAGCCTCTCCTCATAGGAGTATCTCTCTAATTCCTGGATCATCTTTGTCATCTTCCACTGTACACCCTCCAACAATTTGATGTCCTGCTTTAGGTAAGGGTGCCAGTATTGCACACAATATTCCAGGTGCAGCCTGACCAGTGACCTGTAGAGGGGCAGAATCACCTCCCTATTCCTGGAGGAGACTCCCCTCGCTATGCACCCCAGCATCCTATTGGCTTTTGCTGCCACCTTCCTGCACTGAGCTGAGTTGTTCATACTCCTCGTAATAAGCATCCTTAGATCCTTTTCCTCCACAGTGCATTCCAGCTGTACTCCCCCAAGCCGATAGCTCCTCCCCGGTTGTTAGCTCTGAAGTGCAAGACCTTGCACTTTTTCGCATTAAACCACAACTGCCAAGCATCCGACCACCCCTGCAGTTTGGTCAGGTCCTCCTACAGCCCCCTCCACCTTTCGATGTCATCTACCACAGCTCCTATCTTTGTGTTGTCTGTGAGGAGACTGATCTTACTTCAGATCCCGTGGGAGATATCAGCTATGAATATCCCGAACAACACTGGTCCCAGTACTGATCCCTGTGGCTCCCTACTCATCACATCCCTCGGAGATGAGAGTTCCCCACCCACCTCCACTCTTTGCTGCCTTCAGTTCAGCCAGTTGGAGAGCCAAGTTATGATCTTTTTTCCCACCCCTATATTTTCTGGCTTCTCCCCCAGCCTGCCATGTGGCACGGAATCAAAGGCCTTGCTGAAATCCAAACACAGGACATCCACCGCATGGCCTTTGTCCAGTTCCCTTTTCACCCAGCTGTAATACTCAATCAGGTTTGTCTGGCAGGATCTTTCTGAGACAAACCCATGCTGCTGACCATCCTGGAGACCACTGATCTCCAAAAAGGTCACCAGCCTCTCATTTAGTATTGTCTCCATGAGGTTTCCCACAATTGATGGGATGCTCAGTGGTCTGTAGTTGCCTGGTTCATCCTTAGGTCCACTTTTGTGAATAGGTACCACATTGGCCATCCTCCAGTCCTGTGGTAGGCATACAGTGTCCAAGGAGGTGTTGAACAGGTCAGCCAGTGATCCTGCTAGTCCCTTAAGTACCCTAGGGTGAATGACATCTGGACCCGGTGCATTATCCCCTCCTCAGAACCCTTTATCCTTTCAGCATCCTATCTTCTGCAATCTCTATATCAGTCACCCCCCCGTCCACACCTCCTCTCCAAGTTGGTATCTGCCCCCTTTTCTCCTTCATGAACACAGAGCAGAAGTAATCATTCAGTGCTTCTACCTGGCTCTCCCCCTTCTCCACCCAGCTCCCATCCTTCCTAATCCTCACAATCTGATCCTTGTTTTTCCATCTTTCACTGATGTATCTGAAGAAGTCTTTTTCTCCATTCTTAATGCCCTGCACCAGTCTCAGTTCCCTGGAAGCCTTGGCTGCTCTGACCAACCTGGTAACCACCCTGGACTTCTTCATATACAACTCCCTGTTATAGACCCTGGAGCAGTCGTCTCAGTTGAAATAGTCAGCTGCAATTCAATGCAGTTGCAATCAGCTGCAATTGCATTGGATTGCAGTCATAAAGTAGTGGAGTAGAAATCCACTGCAGTTGATGATTCCATGACCCATCAAGGTTTGTTTTTGTGGTGCACTGCAGTGTGTTTTCTTTTTTTTTCTTTCCTGGGGGGAAGAGGAGGGGGGCCGGGGTGGCCACAAATATCTAACTGTCCTCAACCACTGGCACTTAGCCTTACAGCCTATAAAATGAACCCCTGACTCCAGGACATGAAGCATCCACTAATTAGGAGAGAAAGAAGGAGGAGCCAGGAGCTTGAGACTGTATCTGTGACTGGCTGCACAAGGTGCTAGGGAGAGGGTGCCTAGGTAGGAGAGGAGACTGTCAGGAGAGGAGGCATCTGTGTTGGTGTGTGGGCAACAGATCTAGCAGCATTTTTCTGCAGGGACAAAGTTTGGCAGTTTGGCCTTTAATTTAAAAATAAGTTAACTGTGTCCACTGCCCTGACATGCCTGGTGCCCAAAGAGAGACTAGTGTGTGACTGTTCAGGTCCCAGTCAGTAGTCCAGTAAAGCCAGGCAGCAATTGCGTAAAGGCAGCAAGTCAGTGGTCTGGTCATGGTCGGGATCAGCCCATGACCCTGGGCCCATTGGGTGACTCTCATTCAGTCTCGGTCAGGTCTTCAGAATCGGTGAGAAGATGAAATGGTAGGTCCACTAGTTCCACTGTGTGGAGTACTGGAGTGGGGACTTGGGTCCAGGTTGGGGACTGACTGTGTGGGTTGGGAGGAGGGAGCACACAGCTCCAAATAAATGCTGGAACCGCCACCGAGTAGAGCAGCAGTGGCAGCCTGAGACATGGAGCCACCCGACACCGACTGCATCATCACCTGACATCTGACTGAACGGGATGTTTATGGCCCACCAGGCAGGGTTGTGGGCAGTAAGAAGGAGAAGGATGGTCTCTCACAGACTACTTAGTCTGTCTGTGTATCTGCTGCATGCTGGGATGGCTTGTCTGGCTGGTTGAGGGCTTGGGGGCTGTGGGGCCCAGGGGGCTGAACTTGAAAAGCCAAGGCGATCAAGTCATCATCAATCTACTGCTGGCAGCCCAGCTGGGCTCTCTTTGACTGTGGTGGCATTGTAAGTAAGTCAGACACCCCACGAGGTTGTGGAGCAGGCCAGGAGCAGGTGGTCGGTTGATGAGTTCACCCATAGGAGGTCAGAGCATGGAGCATGGTTGGTCGGGTCCAATGGACAAAATGTTTGTTGTTTGCCACTGTAGGAATCAGATAGACTAAATATTGAAGTCCTCACAGTAAGATGAATAACATTTTTAGAAACACATTAGTCTACATGCTGAAAGCCAAAACAAGTTCAGAAACTGTGTCAGAAAATGTTTTTTTTAATATGCATGATTTTTTTTTAGCTTTAAATTTAAACTATGGATACATCTCAGTTCTGGTATACCATACAGGAGGTATTTCTAGGGGTCCTCCCTTAAACTGTTTTTAGTCTCACAGATTCTGACTCCTAGTAAACTAACATATATTGATGGTTAGCTCTGTTTGCAAAAGCGTACCTTCTAGCTTCTGTGGGGTGTTTAAGAGGCCCTACTTATACTGTATTTTAGACTTACAGTTCTTTTTCTAAGTAACAAATATTACTGCTGCTTATTTCTCTATCCCATACACTGTTTTACTGCCCTGTTTCAACTTGTTACTTCCAGGGACTTAGTATATTTTGTTGTTGCTTTGACAGGTTATTGTGCTTTAGCGGGTCCCTACTGTGTGTAGATTTGTTTCACTGCACTTTGTATTTGCATTTTAAACAGCAGCCAGCTTCTTAGCTGCTGCGGACTAGTTGCTGCTCCCTCCAACATATGCAATACCTCACCTGCCCCAGAGTTGAGGGGCAGAAACAGTTCCTTTTGTTTCTGCCCAGTTATGAAGTTATAATGCTGCTAAATCCCAAATGCTAAAAACGAGCTGCTTCCTGACCTTAACCCACCAACATGCCCCCACGTAGGCACATGCAGCCCCGTTTTGTGATGTTACAAGGCAAAGGCTGTGTGTGCATGCACCCCATTGATTTCGGGGGGGGGGGGGGGGGGTGGCTTTTCCATACATTTTATTAACTTTTATAGTCAAAAGTTTAATAAAAAAAAGATATAAAATTAAAAAGATATGACAAACTACTACAAAATAAAATTCAATGATGGTGAAAGTTGAAAAAAGTGGTTCAATTTTCTTCAGTTAGAGGAAGTCAAAAATTTCAAACTAGTTGAAAAAATCAGTCAAAATGTGTGGTAAGTCAGTCATAATTGTTTTTCATCTGACTCCGGGGTCTACCCCCCTCCCATTTTCTTGAGTCTCCGAAGTGACTTTTTTTGGCCCTCACCCCCTCCATGACCTCCTATGTCAACCAGCTGATTTTTTTTTTACCTTTTCCTTCTTACTCCTTGTTTTTGTACATGTCCCAGTAGCCTCCGCCAGCCCTTTCTTAATAATGTCCCATTTTTGGCTAGCATCCATGCACGACTGAATTTCTGCCAGATGCCTGCCCAAAATTTCCCCCATGCTTTTAAAGTCCTCCCCCTTAAAGTCAATCACTCTGGTACTCATACCCCCTGTTGAGCGTGAACCATACCATGTGGTGGTCACTCCCCACCAGAGGGTCCTCCACCACAAGATCACTTACATCCTCCCCATTTGATAGAACCAGGTCCAGAGTCCTATCCAGTCTATTTGGCTCACTGACCAACTACACCAGGAAGCTGTCCTGAAATGCCTCTAATAGGATCTGTTCCTTTGCACTCTTTTGGTGGTTGGGTGCTCCACTCCACCCCTGGTAGGTTGAAGACCCCACCACTACAGTGTTCCCTTTCCTACAGACCCTTCTGATTTGCTCAGCTAACTCCCCATCCAGATCGTTCTTTCAGAAGGTCTAAACCTCACTTTCAAGTTCTTGGCAATATTGGGTATGCAAGTAATCACAGACACATTTCATAAGAGTAATAAACAAGTTTATTACTACCAAAAAGGATACAATCACCGTTGCCCTAAGCAGTTCTTACCAATATGAACAGGGAGCCAGTGCTAAGCGTTCCCTATAACTCGAGGTTTCTCTGTGTCTCCTGGGATCTCCGAGGTACAAGACTAGTGTATTACATTATATACCTATGATAATTACTATGGTTACTGTAAGATAGAAACATTTCTAGTTACAGAGATGAGCCCTGTTATCTCTACTGGGACTAAAGAAGTAGAACTCTTGTACTTGGACCTTTAATTTAGGGTAAAAAAAAACAAACTAACAAACAAAACAAAAAAAAATAGTGTGTTTGTCTGAGTTAACTGAACTGAATGGTTATCTGAACAGTTATCTAGGTGTAAATCTCAGGTGATTGAAAGGGATTGATGGCTCTGCAGTTTAAATTACTTGTACAAAGATCTAGTAATTAGGGGGAGTGGCTTAGCTAGAAGGAAGCTAAATTTAAAGACTGCCTTAGAAAGATTCTGTTAGTAGCTTGGCAGAAGACACCAGGAGGAAGGAGTGCTGTGTGACTGGACTTCTCTACTGGGACTATATTGCCCATCCTCCCACCCAAAGCTAGTTCTACTTTTATAGGCACAGGATTTGACTGACAACAGGAACTTCCTGTTTGGGAGCAGGAAGTGAGTGATCACAGAGCCACCAAAGACCCACCATCCTTGAAGGGCAAGAGTAGCTCTCTGGCCCCCTCTAGCTACTGGAGACTTGCCTCTGAGCAAGTAAGGGGTCTACTGAGAAATATAGGATATTCTTGTCACAGAACAGGACAATCAGGAGCTTAAAGGACACAGAGGCAGAAAGTAAGTAGAGAGAGAAGAGAAAGAAAAAAAACAGAGGCAAGAGCAAGGATTTCAAACAACAGTTAAGGGGCCAGAAATAAGACATGATGGGAGTGGTGCAGTGCAGTGACTGTGAAGCAGCAGTCTTCTGGGAGATGTTCTGGAGAATGCAGTGTTGTCCCATCTGCAGGCACCTCTCTGGGCTGAGGGAGGAGGTTGCTCATCTACAGGTTGAGTTGGCCAGGATTTGTGGGACCTCCTCCTCCATTTAGGAACCACCAGTGCCACTGCCATTGCCTCAGAGGTTGCCAAGAAAGAGGAGCGGTTGGACCACAGTTGGCTCAGGGAGGGTGAGGGTGGTGTAACAGAGGCGCATCCCTCCAGTTGTACCTCTCCACAATTCATATGCCATTCAGGCAAAGTGTGGTTCCTCTATGGAGGCACCCACAGTGGAGATCAAGGAGGATGCTGGGAACCTCCACAAAGAAGACCCACAGGAGGGTGGCATGGGACACCACAGGGGAAGAAAACAACTCCTGGTGGGGGACTCCATTGTTAGGAAGGTAGAACTGGGGGAGGCAGGGGAGAGGGAGTTAAGGTGCCTGCCTGGCACCATGGCTTGGTGGGACAGGAAGCAAATTCTCAGGATTGCTAGAACAGCTGCACAGGGGAGGGAGCTGGATGTCATTGTCCACCTAGGAACAAATGACCTGGCTAAGAAAGGGATTAGAGCAGTGCAGGAAGAGTTTGTGGAATTGGGGAGTGGCCTTAGATAAGTAGCATGCACGGAAACCTTCTCGGAGGTGCTGCCCGTCTAAGGCGTAAGAGAGGCTAGGGTGTTCTGCACCATGGGATTCAATCAGTGGTTGAAAAACTGGTGCAGAGCTCAGGGATTTGGCTTCATTGGGGACTTGGGGTCCACCTGGAGTGATGCAAGCCTATACTGGCATGATGGGCTGCATCTGCCCAGGAGGGGAACCAGGATCCTAGGTGATAGGTTTAAATGCCTCATTAGCAATCATTTAAACTAGCCAAGGGGGGAGGCACTGGAAAGGAGCAGGGAAATCCTACCCCCCCAAAAAATCACAGTAGTAAGTATGGTAAACACCAACATAGAAGTGGCGATAGGGAGAAGTGCAGGGGTAAATGGAGAAAGTGACAAAGGCAAGAAGGACAGGGATGGGGCAAAAAGGAGTAAGGCCATCAGGAAATGGAGGGTAATGAGTACCAATGCCCGTAGTCTGGGCAATAAGCTCCCTGAGCTGGTGGCCTTGATGGAAGAGGGATGCCTGGATATTGTAGCAGTCATAGAAACATGAGAACCATGACTGGGATGTTAACATACCAGGGTACATAACCTACAGGAGAGACAGGCAGGAGAGAAGAGGGGGAGGAGTAGCTCTCTATGTAAAGGAAGGGATAAAAGCAACTGAACAAAAGAGTAAACAGGGAGGAGAGGAGGCATTGTGGGTCACCTTGGAGACTGGAAAGGGCACCACAGTTCTCACAGGGGTTGTGTACAGACCCCATGGCAGGGGGAGGGAATGGACAAGGATATGATGGATGGCATTCTTAGGATGGCAGAGAAAGGGGAGATACTGTTGATCGGAGACCTGAATATTCCAGATATTAACTGGAGCACATTTTCTGCAGCCACATCCAAGAGCAGGGCCATTCTCGATGCCCTACAGGTGGCAAGCCTTAGACAGCTAGTTTCAGAACCCACTCGTGAGGGAGCAATCTTAGACCTTGTACTCTCAAATGGGGGCAGTGAGAGGATCTCAGATATAGAAGTGGGTTGCCATCTGGGAACAAGTGACCATCAAACAGTGTGGTTCACATTAAACTCAGCTACAGAGTCAAGCCATACAAAAGTGAGCGTACTGGACTTCAGGAGGGCTGACTTTGGCAAGATGGGAGAGTGCCTCAGAAAAGCACTAGCAAACAGACTAGAAGGAGGGGTGGAGCAACAATGGGGAATCATGAAAACTGCCATCACAGAGGCAACAAGCCTTTGTGTGAAGCAAACAAACAAATCAAAATGAAAGAAAAAGCCACTATGGTTTTCAAAAGTGGTGGCTGGGAAAGTCAAAGAGAAAAAGATAGCATTCAGGAAGTATAAGGAAACACAGAAGGAGCAGGACAGAGAGCTGTACCAGTTTAGGCAGAAGGAAGCAGGGAGGGAAATCAGAATAGCAAAGGCCCAAACTGAGGAAAAGATAGCCAACTTGGTTAAGAAGGTGGATAACACCTTTCATAGGTACATCAGAAAGCGTAGAAAGACAAAGGGAGGGATAGTGAGGCTGACTAGAATGAATGGTGGGTGGGCAGAGGGGTACAGTGAAAAAGCAGGGATACTGAATGAATATTTCTGCTCAGTATTCACAAAAGAGGAGGGGGAAGTGCCTAATCCAATTAACAGAAGCACTCTTGATAGGGGGGTTGATCCCAGCCCTTTCACAGAAGAAAGGGTTCTGCAAGAACTCCTAAAACTGAAGGTGGACAAAGCAATGGATCCTGATGGAATTCACCCCAGAATTCTAAAAGAATTAAGAGGGGAACTAGTGAAACCACTGACTACTCTTTTTAACAAATCATGGGAGGATGGTGTTCTACGCAAGGACTGGGGGAAGGCGGATGTGATTCCCCTTCACAAAAGTGGAACCAAGACAGAGGCAGGAAACTACAGACCTGTCAGTTTGACCTCTGTGGTAGGGAAAGTGATGGAGTCACTTCTGAAGGAAAGAATTGTTGAGTACCTTGAGGCCAGTGGGGCACAGGACCCAAGGCAGCATGGGTTCACAGCGGGAAGGTCATGTCAGATGAATCTAGTAGATTTGTTTGACTGGGTGGCCAAAGTAGTAGACCAGGGAGGGGCTGTAGACATGGCCTACCTAGACTTTAGCAAGGCATTTGACACAGTCCCACACAAAAGATTAATAGTCGCATTAAGCAGCCTGGGAGTGGATCCCAGGGTGGTAGCCTGGGTAAAACACTGGCTGGACAACAGGACACAAAAGGTAATTGTAAATGGAGTCCACTCTGAAGAAAGAGGGGTTACTAGTGGGGTACCGCAGGGTTCAGTACTGGGTCCAGTCCTTTTTAATATCTTTATCAGTGACATTGCAGAGGGACTGGAAGGAAAAGTATGCCTATTTGCAGATGACACAAAGATCTGCAACAGGGTTGATACACAAGGAGGTTTGGAAAGGATGAGAAGGGACTTGGCAAGGTTGGAGGAATGGTCAGAAGTATGGCAGCTAGGATTCAATGCAAGGAAGTGCAAAATAATGCATCTGGGAAACAAGAACCCAGGGGAAGATTACACAATGGGGGGAGGTAGTAACAACAACAAAAAAGGAAAGGGACCTGGGGGTAATCAAATCAGATGACCTTAAGGTTAGCAAGCAATGTGAGAAGGCAGTAGGGAGGGCTGGGGGGATACTGGGATGCATAGGGAGAGGCATCAGCAGCAGAAAACAGGAAGTTGTTTTCCCCCTGTACAGACAGTTGGTGAGATCTCATCTGAAGTACTGCGTCCAGTTCTGGAGACCCCATCTCTGCAAGGACATAGACAGGATAGAGGCAGTCCAGAGGAGGGCAACTAAAATGGTGCAGGGGCTGCAAGAGAAGCCGTTCGAGGAGAGACTAAAGGAGCTTAATATGTATACCCTTGAGGAAAGAAGGGAGAGGGGGCACATGATAGAAACCTTTAAGTACCTCAGTGGAATCAACAAAGTCCAAGAGGGTAGCATCTTTCAGAAAAAGAGACGTGCAAGAACAAGGGGACACAATTTAAAGATGGGGGGAATGGTTCTGGGGCAATGTGAGGAAGTATTTTTTCACAGAGAGGGTAGTGGATGCATGGAACAGCCTTCCTGAGGAGGTTGTGGGGTCTAAAACTGTGGGAGAATTCAAGAATGCCTGGGACAGACATAAGGCAGTTCTAGTGGGGGGTAGGAAGAAATAGGCTGTTGGTTAACTAGGATCTGAGGCCTATCCTGTAGGTAGGGAAATGGGCAGACTAGGTGGGCCAAGCGGTCCTTATCTGCCATCAAAGTCTATGTTTCTATGTTTCTATATTAGAAGTGGCTCCACGGTCCAAGATAACATTATACAAATTTGTATATGTATTAGCAAGCGAAGTGTATTACAACAATATGCGTTCATATCCTGACATCTACTCCTGTACGGTAGATGCCCTTAGCCCTATATGTTAGTATAACATATACCTAAGTGCTAGCTGTCTACGGTGTACCTCTGTGGGTACCAATTAGGGTGCAGGGACCTCGTGTAACAATTCCCTTGGGCTGGTGGCCTGTACACCATGCCCATCCTCAATGTCCTACTCTTTGAGTTTTGAAGCTGCATTCATATGGCTTCTGTTCTGCCTTCCTCCCTCTCTTCCCTTATGCACCTTATCCCTTCCCATACATATATTGCCACACCCCCCTTTACCCTTAACCCTACCCTTCCTGAATATCCTATACCTTGGGATTATCAAATCCCAATCCTGGTACTGGGTGGCCCACGTTTCCATGATTGTTGCAATGTCCACCCTCCCTATTGCCAAGAGAGCCTGTAATTCCACTGATTCATTACCAAGGTTTCTTGCATTCAGTAAGACCACCCTCCAACCATTACCTGCCCCCTCCCCTCCCTGAATTACTCCCCTCCTAATCCCCCCTGTGCCCCTGCTCCAAGTTCCTCCCTGCTAGCCTAGGGGTAAGCTTGTTTGGCTCCCCATTCAGGAATCCCTACCTACCAACTGACCACTGACCACCCCCCCACCTAGTTTAAATCCATCTTCATAGCTATGTATTCCCCTACCATCTACTTAATACCCCCTTCCCCTCCCTGCTCAAATGTAGCCTATCCACTGCATACAGTTCATTGTTGTCCCATATTCTGTCCCAGCCCTCCACCAACCATTATCCCCTGGATCGACACTAGTGTTGTGAAATCAGCAATGGTGGCATTCTGTGGGTTCCCCTCTATGGCCCTGTATTTAAATCTGGTGATACATGAGTTTTAGCACTACCTTGAAATAAAGCAAATGCTGACTGTTGCACGCCACATCTATGCCTACTTTGCACGGTCTGGAAAGGCCCATGGCCAACTTAGGCAACTGCAGATTCAAAACAGCCTCTCAGCACTGCCGAAAGCTTGAAGTTGTCATGAGATGGAACTCAACACTTTACATGGCAGAGCGATTATACAAGCAGTACAAAGCAATCTCAGACTACCTATTTATGCACACTAGCAGTGACAGTTCATGGGCCTCAATGTCTATGACAAGTGAACAATGGTGTCTCATGGACTCAGTAATAACAATTTTGAGGCCGTTCGAACATGCCACACAGGCAGTGAGTGGTGACACTGCATCAGTTAGTCAAGCCATTCCACTTCTCTGGGTGCTGAGGAAGACTTTGTTGAATCTGCAGCCTAGCTTTGATGTTGCCAGAGATAGGTCAAGCTGTGCATTACTAAAACACATGATTGCTATATTAGACAGCAATCAACACATTGCCACTATTCAGTAATCTCCAAAATTTGGAATGCAACAATGCTGGACCCACGCTACAAATGTGGCATTGCATCCATACTGGAGGGAGGACAAGATCTGGTTCAAAATCTGACTGGACAGCTGGTCCAATTGGTTCATGGGGCAAAGAAGTCATGTACAATGTTATACAAATCACAGCATAACATGGCTGAAGGTCACTGTGGACCAAGTACATCCAGTAAGGTGGCTGAGGGATAAAGGGTGGTTCCAGCAAAACAGTTGTCCATTAATTCACTTTGGGGTACCTTGTCCCAAGTCAGAATTTGTGACCTAGATGAATCTTGTGAACAGGTGGATGATTCATCTGGAATACATGCATCACAGAGCCTGGCTGAGGCCTATTTGGCAGAAAACAGGCACCTGTCAATAACAGACAATCATTTGGTGTATTGGAGTGGCAAGGTGAATGAATGGCTAGCACTCACATCAATGGCAGTGAAGTACCTGACATGCTTACCCTCCAGTGTAAGTGTGGAGAGGGTATTTAGTTCTGCGTGGTCCATAGTGTGTGACCATTGTACTAACTTATCACCTACAAATGTTAACATGCTGACATTTATCAAAATGAATGAAGGTCACATACCAAGTCGACGAAGCACATCTCTGTTTGTACCCAGTCATGATGCTAGGGGTGCTACTGCTGATGGTTGTGAAGCAGACCATCCTTGTGAAAGTGACAAATGCTGTATCACTGATGTTGATGACACAGCCATGGGAAAAGAATTTCCAAGTGGGTACAACTTCGGGCTTGAGGATTGCGAGGGCTGCTTCTTCCTTGATGATGATGTGGAGGATGTTGGTGGCAGCACATAATGGCCAAATTACCGTGGTGAAGGCTTTCTCAGTGCCGTAATGTTACTGATTTTTGGAATAACCAAAAGACAAACGGTGGCCTTCAGAATCATATAACAATTGACAATAAACGGCATGTAGTTATATTTTTATTTCCCCTTTATTGATTTTGAGGGTATAGTTCATATAATGTGTGCATCATTTCATTATTACCTGCAGTCAACCCCGTGTATTGAGACTGAGAGAGACATTTTACCTGTGCCTAGCTAAGAACCCTCAGCCAACAACATCCACCCTGCTTCTTGAAAGTGACAGAGACATTCTACCTGTGCCCATGCTATGAACCCGCAGCCAGCCACACCGACCATGCTTCTTGAAAGTGACAGAGAGACATTGTTCCTATGCCTAACCTATGAACACTGCCAGCAACAGCTACCCTGCTTCTTGAAAGTGACAGAGAGACATTGTACCTGTGCCCAAGTTATGAACACTCAGCCAACAACAGCCACCCTGCATTTTGAAAGTGACAGAGAGACATTCTACCTGTGCCCAAGCTAAGAACCTGCAGCCAGCCACACCCACCATGCTTCTTGAAAGGGACAGACAGACATTGTACCGGTGATCAAGCTATGAACCTGCTGCCAGCCACATCCACCAGGCTTCTTATCACAAATGGATAGTGAGTATGTATCAATGTCATGTACTCAAAAACAGGCAACTTATTTTCATTTTGTTTTCACAGGTTACAGACTGTGTAAACTGGCAGTACTACAGTAATCCAACCACTGAAGGGATAACATCAACAGGTAAGTATCTGTGTTATTTCATATTTCATTTTAGAATTTCCTTTTTGTGGCACAGGTGTAAAGCATTCACCGGGGGTGACACACATGCCACATAATATATTTGTTATTCACAGATGGGAGAGGCGTAATTTAGTATGCCACAGTTGTAAAATGTGTTATCCTGGACCTGAAACCACATGATGCAATATAACTTAATTCAGTGAGCCAGTGTGTGTCACTCAGTAAATGTAACATTTTTGTATGTGGTTTACTACATTAATAATAGCTTGGTATTTCAGTTTGATAAGGGGTTCTTACTAATAGCTTGATATTTTCAGCTTCATAAGGGGTTCTCACTAATACCTTGATATTTTAAGCTAGATAAGGTGTTTACTAATAGCTTGGTATTTCAAGCTGGATATATAACAGAATACAGGAACAGCCACACTGGGAAGTGAATATGATAGAAACAATGAATTGGCTGTCGCCCAATGACCTCCGAGCTTACGTTTTAGGTTGTTTCGTTGACTCCCTAACCAGAACACCTCGACCCGCGACTCTGGATGACATGCTTACCCCAGTCTCTCACTACTGCCCTACTGCCCACTTAGGTCCTCCTCCTCCCCTTTGTTCTCTGTGCAGCCCTGCTCCTCTAAAATGGGTGAGCAAGCTTTTTCCTATTTTGCTCCTAGGTTTTGGAATTCTCTCCCCCTCCATGTAAAGAACTCCTCATCTCACCTTACTTTTAAGCATGCTCTGTTTTCACACCTAAGTGCTCTTGGTAACTGTGACTGCACTTAACTTCTGCATAGTTGCTACTACTGTTCACCATCTGTGTCCATGCCAATTTCTGTATGCCTAACTGTGTATATTGTCTACCTGTCTTCTCTCCTTGATATGCCATTTTGACTTGTTTATGTGATTATTAAGCTATAATTGTATTTCTACTCTAATGTGTACTATTTTTGCTGGTATCCTGTTGTGTATGAATTTTCAATTGCTTCTACTGCTGATGTATTATGTCCTGACAGTTTATCTTTATTATGTACAAATTGTTGTTCACAGGTTGTTTTTCATCTTATACTCTCCCGGGTTGTGCCTGAAAATAGGCAGGATTGTTGCCTAGTGCACTTACCCTGTTACCAAAAGCTAATAAATAAATAATTTCTTCTTCATCTCTTTTCAGGTAACATTGAAGTACCGTACACTGCCGTGGGTGGTATCTTCCAGTCTAAAGAAGGACAACAGTTATGATGATGAGGATACACTAAAGACCTGTAAAGATGACAACAAAATTAATGAAGCTTTTTTTCAAATGCCCCCCTCCCAAAAAAATGTTTACCTTGCATGGGTTGACAGTACCCGTGCAGCCAAAGTCAGCAGCCACCTGAAACTGGTGTACTACCAGTGCTATGCCTACGACCTAAAAAAAAAAAGAATCATAAATTATCGTCTTTCAGTCAACTACAGCAACCCCCAAAGAAAAATTAATTTTACAGTACCACATTAGGTGTCAGACTCTTAACATATATGTTGCTTGCATGTTGATGTGATTTGATCATCATTCCCATCACGATAAAGTGTCACGATTCCCTGAAAATGAACATGACAGACTGCTTACAACACAGAACAAGATTATATAGAAATGAAATGCCTGTATCTATGGAAAACAAATTACAGCGGCACATACTATAACTCATCATTGTGGTATGGAGGCACACACAAAGGGCAACATGTATTGGTGATGCAGCAGGCGTCAACACAGGCAATGCTCTCATTTGGGACAAAGTGATCCATTTGCAGCATTTTAATCTTCATCTGGACTTTTAGTTTGATTACATCAGCAGCAGAACAGTAGCAGTAGCAACAAGTGGTGTCACAAGGCAATGCTGTTACTTAAACTGTGACGCATTTCTGGCATTTTATTTTTCATCTGGGCTTTTCATGAAATTAAACAGCGGGACATTCACACACAGGATAGCACATTTCTGAGGGGCATGGTAGGGGGTGATGGTATTGTGCTAATTGTGCTGGTGCTTTAACTAAATGTTCAGAAAAGTAACAAGTATTTTCGTAGTTGTTACTTAATTTACTTTATTTTTTACATGACTGATGGTCTGCAAAATGGGGGACTTTGTGTGTTTTCATTACAGGTGAAACTGTCGTGCCACTACGCATGCTGCAATAGTAGTTTCTTGCAGACAGCATTTTGGAGGCATAATATTTAATTAAAGGAAAGCATGCAGTGTCTGCAAAGTTGGTGATCACAAGCCGTATTTACATAAAATACAGTAATGAATAAGAACAAAACAATTTTTATTGCTGAAAGCATAATGGCTTGTGGGGCATTGGGGGGAGGTGGGAAATCTGATTTACCATTATGAGGCACAAGAAATACAGGATTAACAAAATTAACATAACAAAGAAAACATTAACGGAACACAAATGTCATACTTACAACGTAAGACACATAAATATGGCTTAAGGAAACAAAAACAGAGATAATTTTTTTTGGGGGGGGGGATTTTGTTAATCCTGTCTTTCTTGATCTTGGCCCTCATAATGGTAAATCTGATTCACCAGCTCCCCCAAATGTTCCACCCCCCCCATTATACATTCCACAACACTAATTGTTTTGTTCTTACTCATCATTACTTAATTTTATGTAATAATTCATGTTTTTGCCAATTGTGCATACACTGCATGTTTTCATTTCAGTTGAAATTGTGCCACCAAAAAGCCATCTTCAAGAAACTTTTTATTGCAGCATGCATAACGGCACAACAGTTTCACCTGTAACGCAAGCATGCAGCATCCACCATTTTGCTGCCCAATAGTCAAGTAAGAAATTAAGTAACAAGTAAGAAAAAGCACAACAAAAACATTACCTGAACATACATTTCATAATTAGTCTGGAGCAAAAGAAAAATATTAATTAAGAAAAAAAATTAAAAGCAGAGGAAACATTTTGGGAGGTTAAATTGCAAGCCCAAATAATTTTTTAAGAGGCCTATGTGGGCTGTTTCAGACCACCACTGAAATTATACAGCAAGCTTATGATCTCCTCATTCTGCCTCTTGATATAAGTCAGATACTGTATGGCCACCTGCACCACCGTTTTCTCTGCCTCTGCCTCGGCCCAAAGCACAGCCAGGTATACCTTGGTCACAGGCTGCTGTAACATCTGCTGATTCCATTTCCGTTCTTCATCAACAACATGCAGGTGGATGAGGTAGCTCTGCCACATCTGCAGGAGTGGCTGCTACCTCCTGTAGCTTGGTGTCCCACTTGGCATGGAGGCGAACAACTAGGTGGGTTCTCTGCCCACCCGTGCCGAGGTACCTGCCATTGCACCCCCAATGGACCAGCACATTGCATACTTTGCAGTGCACCACAGTGGAGTCCCCAGGAAGGCTAGTAAAAAAATCACACATGGGAGAGCTCCATGCAGGGCCCGGTACAGGCAGTTGGGGGGGGCACCAGATGACACCTGCTGTGCTGTTGGTGGTGGAGGGGCAACAACCTGCTGCTGTTGATGCTCCTTCTGCCACTGCTGATTCTCCAGCTGCTGCTGCTGCTGTACCTCTTGCTGCTGCTAGAGGATAGTGGTGGGCGAAGTGGCCTCAATTCACTCCGGGAAGTGATTAGTAGAGCCAAGGCGGATTCGCGGAGTATTCCGAAATGCGAAGCAGAGTAATTTGTGTTATAATGGGCAACGCGAAGTCCATTGAAAACAATGACTTTGCATTACTCTGCCTTTCCAGACCACTACTCCACCAATCTTAAAGGCGAAGTGCATTCAGAACGATGTACTTTGCCTCACTTCACCTTGTTTTTAAGCTCCAAAGGCAAATTTTACAGTAATTCATGGGATTTCAGGTCACATGGGTGCTATATTTATCTGTACAACCTCAGTTTGGGGAAGTGTGTGTAGGAAGCTGTAGGTGATAGTGTGCTCTGAGAGCTGTCTGTGATTCAAACCTTCTAAAAGCTGTTTAAAAAGGCTTTTTGAGTAATTGTTTTTGCTCAAACTTTAGTTCATCAATTGTAGGAAACCTTCCTGTGCTCATATCATTGAGCGATTTTGTTTGTGTGTGGATTTGAATGCTAATGTACAACATTGAGTCTGTGTAGTAAGAGACAATGAAAGTGTGCTTTGGGGGAGGGGTGTATCTGTGATGCAGTAGATTTAAGTTGGAGAAATAGGGATTTCTTTGTGTTTTGGTTATATTTTTGTTATATAACTGACTGTGTTAACGTATACACAGTAATATTGTCCTTAATTGTTGAAATTCTTTTGCTGATTGTGTGTTGTGTGGATCTGGTGCGGCAGTTCATAATTTCAGGTTGTTTACAATACGTGGCATATTACAGAACTTTTCAATTTGCTGTGCATTACTTGTAGACAAATTGTGTGTGTGAGTGTGTGTGCGGTGTGTGACATCAAATAATACATCTTTTATTATGTCACAGTGCAATTGCAGGCGCAGTAGTGTGAACCTGCTATCCACTGCAGCTGCGTGATTTTGTACTGCCATTGTGGTATCTTTTCTTTGTTTTGCTGCTTGCACTGCCATACAAATCTGCAGTCAGTGCACCCCCACCAGCAAAAGGAATTATTTTCCAGATTTGATTGTGTGTGACTTCAGCACCACTGGTTAATTAAGATGTTGTTTTCACTTGTGAATTTGCATCTGCATCTGTTGCTGAAGCTATAGGTTTTTTTTTGGCTTCACATCAAGTGTCCCCCCACCCAGAGTGAACATTCCAAAATATAAATTTGTTTAGTATATTGTTGTTGATTCCCCAAAATGCCTGCAAAGAGGTGTGCAAGCAAAGCTGGTTCTCACCATGGCACTGCTGCCAGTGGTAAGATTGTCTGTGGATGTGGTAGAACGCAGACGCAGAAGTGCATTGCTGATGTGAGGAAAGGTATTTCTCCTGCAATGTTTTTTACAGCCCAATCATTAGCTTCACTCCTAGTTGGAGTAGATGATGTTGTCCCAGCCGGTGGTGTTAGTGCAGTTGCTGGTGGTGGTAGAAGTATTGCTGCCTCAAGTTCCACTTCTGACCAGTGTACCGTGTCCATAAGTATAGTGGAGTGTGAAGCAGTGTGAGTGGCAGTGTAGATGATGTCATACTTCCCAGTAACATCCCAGTAAATTAACATGAGGATTCTGATAATCATGTCAATGATAGCATACAATGTGACATTTCTTCCACTGCAGTTCAGGTCATGCATTTTCCATGCAGTGATTCACAGTGTGGTGAAAAAATATCAGGTGATGGTGGTGTTGATGATGATGATATATCTGATAATGATGATGTTGCTGTGGTTGCAACATGCAGTCCACGTGCCAGCATCCAAGCAGAAGATGTGGATGTGGGTGATGTTGATGAATATGATGATGATGTAATTGACCCTAGTTGGGAACCGGAAAAAAAGAAATTCAAGGTGGCTATGTCTGGGTCTGTTTGCATTAATCCCCCCCCCCCCATAAATATAGTGGTGTGACGTGTTGCAGTATCTCAGGAATAAAGATAACAAAGAATACATGACGTATATTGTATTTGTACCATCAGCACCAGCAGAGTAAGTGATATGATATTTTTTCAGAGGTATCAGATCATTGTGCACCTCAGTCTCTCACAGTGCACACATGACTTAGTGGAGATCACAGCACAAGAAGCACATGCTCTCCTAAAAGTCATGTGTGCAGTATGTGACTAAGGTGCACTCTGGCCAGACACCTCTGAAAAAGTATTGTATCACTTAGTCCACTGATGATGATGGTGACAATAAAATATATGTTATTCTGCTTGCTATTCTTTATACCATAAACACTACAACAAGTCAGCAATATATGTTTGCAAGAAGCTGCACAATGACTGATGTCACACACACACACACATGCATACATTCAGGAAACAACACTGACTGTACACATGCAATTAAGCACATCATACTTGCACTGCTCACACCAGCTTTTCCACAACCACTCCACAACAGAAAGTAAACATTACTGAGGCACCGGATTATAACAGGGCAATAGGAGCATGTATAACTGTCTATTATTAAACATAAAGAAAGTCATAAAACACTACAGCAGTTGGGGGTGTTCAGAAAAAATAAGTTAATGGGGGATTCCATGGTGCTCCAGCAGTAGGTGGAGCATTGACACTATCTGCAGCTGCTGTTGCTGGATCTGCTCCACCTGCTGCTGCACAGCACCCACCCTCTCATTGCTTTCCTCAAGGGCCACCCACACCAGTGCAATATCTGCCTGTGTTGCAGGCACTGTGGTGGGGTCCACTGCAGGGGAAAAGCCAGGTAGTGGTGGTGAGGGTGGTGCTGGTGGCTGTGGTGGCAGTGATGGTGGAGCAGCTGCTGCTGTTGCCCTCCTCCTGCTGTGGTGGTGAGGCACAACACCCCCAGCACCACTGCCACAGAAGGGCCAGCAGGTGGAGACCTGGCCCGTTCAGTGGCAGCCTGCCACTCCTCCTTGTGGTGGTTTATCATGTGTGTGCACTGGCCACCGGTCCCCAAATGTGTCCCCCGGAGGCCACGGCACACCTGCACACCACATAAATGACAAACCACAATGGTGCTCTCCCCCCCCCACACACAGTTAAAAAACTGCCAGACTGGGGAGCTGCAGTGGGGGACCAGGCACAGGAGGGACAGATGTACTGCCAGCAGCACCGTCATGCACCTGGGGCTCCTCCTGCTGCTGTGGAGGTGGTGCTGCTGGAGCCCCTGCAGCTGCTACTGGTTGTGATGGTGGTGGCGGACTTCGTGGATGTGCCACCGCCAGTGCCACTGGTGGTGCTGCTGCTTCCAGAGGGGGAGAGGCAACAAACAGTCAGGAGTGGTCCAATGAAACCCAACTGCCCCATGCATGCAGACTCCCTTCTGCCCACGCCCACAGGCCACAGACTCTCCTTCTGGGTACGTTGAGCATAACCCACTAAACTAATTCCTTCTTCAACTGACACCTCATGCAAACAAAGATTGCTTCACACACACTCACAGTCACACACACACACACACACACACACACACAAAACAAAGCTTATAAAACAAACAAATTAGTAGCAAAAAAGAACTGAAAAAACACTACAAAAAAAAACTAAAGATTTAGCTTTTAAAAAAGTTGTTTGTTTTTAGGCAAGGAATAAATATACCACCATACTCTCTTCTACACACAAAATGCTTCCTCCATCTACCACTGCAAAGGAGAAAGTGAAACTAAATGCTTTTATGACTCACTTCCTTCCTGCCTAGCTAAAGTATGTGACTTACACTACTGTAAGCCATGAGATGTGTGGGGGGCTGCCTGTATTGTTGTCACTTTGCCTTACTTTGCATTTAGGTGGAATGGCAACGCAAAGTCATAATGACAAGTCAAGTGAGCACTTCTCAATGGCCACTTTGCGTAGCATTGGGCTAACCCGAAGTGGCCACTTTGCGGCCACTTCGCAGGCGGATTTTATATTTCCTGCATCTCTACTGGAGGACCACTGCAGCAGGGCCGTCAGTGGCTGCAGTTGAGGTTCCAAAACTGGGCTGTTGTAATCGAACTAGGCAGCCAAGTCCGCCCCGAATTCATGGCTCCTGCTGGCCACCACTTTGCCCACCACAATCCATCGATAAATTAAATTGCTAACACAAAAGAAAAAAACATTCTAGTGCAAGTACTAGTAAAATAAGTACAGGAACTAAAACTATGTACACCAAAAAAAAAAACTTTTTTAAACAAAAAAAAAAGCTTTTCTAATTAAATAAAACATCCTGCACTACTACTAAAACTGAATCACAAAAGGTTTAAACACAAAAAAGCAAAATCAAGCTACTTTTAGCACTAGTCAACAAAGACTGCACAGTACAGATCTGCTGCACACCTCTCCCTACAAGAGAAAGTGAAAGTAAAACACTGTCTTCCTGCCTATTTAACTGCTTCCCTGAACCATTTAACATAGAAACATAGACTTTGATGGCAGATAAGGACCACTTGGCCCACCCAGTCTGCCCATTTCCCTACCTACTGGATAAGCTGCAGATTATAGTTAACCAACAGCCTATTTCCTGCCATCCCCCCACTACAGTTGCCTTGTGTCTGTCCCATGCATGTTTGAATTCCCCCACTGTTTTAGCCCCAACAACCTCCCCAGGAAGGCAGTTCCATGCATCCACCACTCTCTCCGTGAAAAAAGATTTCCTCACAGTACCCCTGAGCCATCCCCCCTCTATCTTTAAATTGTGTCCCCTTGTTCTTACACATCTCTTTTTCTGAAAGATGCTACCCTCCTGGACTTTGTTGATTCCCTTCAGGTACTTGAACATTTCTATCATGTCCCCCATGTCCCTCCTTTCATCAAGGGTATACATATTAAGCTCTCTCAGTCTCTCTTCATATGATTTCTGATGCAGACCCTGCACCATTTTAGTTGCCCTCCTCTGGGCTGCTTCCATCCTGTCTATGTCCTTGCGCAGATGAGGTCTCCAAAACTGCACACAGTACTCCAGATGGGGTCTCACCCACTGTCTGTAGAAAGGGATAACCACTTCCCTTTTTCTACTTGTGATGCCCCTTCCTATGCATCCCAGTATCCCCCTGGCTCTCCTTACTGACTTCTTACATTGCTTACCAACCTTTAGATTATCTGATATGACTACCCCCAAGTCCCATTCCATTTTTGTAGTTGTTAGTACCTCCCCTGCTATTGTGTACTCTTCTTCTGGGTTTTTGTTTCCCAGGTGCATTACTTTGCTTGACCTGCAGACCTGCAGAGACAGTCACGTATGTGATCAGTAGCCTGTTTCTTACTAACTTCACCTTCTCAAACTGGAACTCAAAGTGGCCAATGCAAAGTCCATTAAGGTAAATTCAACTTTTTTATGGAAATTATGTGTAGTGCTACATAAATTCGAAGTGAGCCACTTTGGGTTCACTTTACCAGTGAATTAAAAATTTTCTGCATCTCTAGTCCCTGCCTGGTTTAGGAAGTACTGCAAATGTGGCCATACATTGAAATGGGGGAAGCTCCCCTCTCTGAAGATTCCACAACCATCTCCTCCAAGGAATTCTGCAGGCAGTTCTAAAAGTATTGTAGAAGGCAACCAGCAGGCCAGGAGCTCTGGGGGCCTTGCACAATGTCAGTAACATTGCTGCTTTGTGTAGTTCCAGCCTGGGAATAGCAGTATAGCCTAGAGTTTAGAGTAAAGAGCTGTGAATGAGCTTGGTGCATCCAACAGACTTGGATTTGATTCCCACAACCTCTGCTTGCATGCTGTGTGACTGAGCAAGTCTCTTAACCTCTCTAGTGCTCCCAGGTCACCCATGGAAGCAGGCACTTGTCCCTAGTGAGTCTTACCTGGTTAGCAAAAGACTTAAAAAAAAAAAAGTCAACCCATGCCCTATTATCCCGACACAGGGAAGGCAGATTGATCTTGTATAGAAATTTGTCAGTGGAGGGTGTTTCTACCATGACTTCTGTGGTTTATAATTTCAAATAGAAATCACTAAATGCTTGACCAATATACTATTGCTTAGGGCTTAATGTTCCATTAGGCATTGCAATAGCATTGGATGGTGTGGTTGGTCTCACATGCTTTTAATTGCCAGGCAAGCCACTTCCCTCTTTTGTCATCATCAAAATAGGCCCCTGCACTGATCAGGAGGAGGCATCCATTTGGGTGGATATCAGCTGGTAAATCTGGCCTTTAAGGGTTTGAAGCTCTACCAGTTTCTGGGGTTGCATTTGATCCATGAGGTCTTTCTCCAACAATTGCACTTTGTTTTGCAGTTCTTTTTCCCTAGCTGCCTCAGACTTCCCCTTGCAAGATGCAACTGATATTGACATCCATCTAGCACAGGCTTTCAAGTCCTCCCAACATGCAGAGGTAGTAGTGTCACACTTTTTGTTTAGTTTATAAACTCTCTGTTGAGTAGAAGCCTGGGATCTAATCTCCACTGGGAGGTGGAGGAGGTTCCAAGCCCCAGTTCAGGATCACCAGCAAAGGGGCATGATCAAACTCCAGCAGTGGTATGTATGAAGCCCACCAAGGGAGACCAGAGCAATGAATTTGACAGAAGGATGACATAAATTTTTGTATAGAGTTTATGGGCATGGGAAAAAAAGAGAATTGTCAGCCTATGGGTCTAAAAAGTGCCACACATAAACCATACTCCTCTCCATGGCCATATGTCAAAAAGCTACTCCTAGGAGCACTGTTTACCATTGGGGCTGAGCAGACTAATACCCCCTGGGACCCAGTAATAATTTCTCCACCTACGTTGATCCAACCTGGGTACTCTGCTAGAGTGAGGGACAACTTGTGAAAGAATTCTGAAATGTCAAAATTGGCACCATGCACTGTGGCAAACGTACGTTGCCCCACCACATACACTGATGTTATTAGAAATCTCCCCTATGGATCCACTAGGTGTTGGTGTACCTTGGAGCAGAAGCTGGAGTGAACCCACACTGCCACGTCCCTAGCTTTAGATGAAAACCCTGCTGCTAACAATCGGTCTCCCCATGACCTCTCTAGCTTTTCTGCCTCCATCTATCCATATGGGTCTCTTGTAAAAATATAATGTCAGCTTTTACCTTTTTAATATAGGTCATTACCTTTTATCATTTTACCACCGACTTCAGGCCATTAACATTCCACGTTAAAACATTTCAAGCACTTATTGCTTCATGCGGTCAAGTATATTGTTGCCTGTCCCAGAGTCTCCCCTTCCACTGCACCAACACCCTTTGCCTTTGTCCTGTCTCATGCACTCTGCATAACATTTTCATTTTATAACAACAAAACCTGTGTTCGAACTTAGTAATGTAACTACCCATAGCACTCCCAAGGAAGACAATATCCCAGCAACAGTGACATACCAAGAAATCTTTCCTCCCTTACACTCCCCTAAACTGCGTCATCATCATCCCTGTCCCTCTCAGGAGCAACCAGCTCCTGGTGGTCACCAGGGGCAACAATCAAACACGAGACAGCCACAAGATTATCCCCATCCTTCCCTCCCTCCCTCCTGAATCCCGAAGGATTCCTTCTTCCCATTGTTCCTCAGGGTGTGAGCCAGCTGAAAGAGGATTGTGGTTACCATGCAACTTTTAGAGCTACAGTAATGTGGTAATCCACCACCATATTCTGTCATTCTACTACCATATCCGAAACAGTCTGCATCACTTCATGAGTCACCATACTCTAGTTTGCATAGATTAGGTGCTCTCTTCTCAAGAATCGGGGGGGGTCTTCAGTGAGAAGTTGGTGCTGATGGGAATTAAAGAATTGCCTCTGTTGGGCCCAAACCCATGGGCACCACCTGCTGACAAAACCCTTTTCCTTCCCACTTCTCCTTGTCTTATGCAATGACCAGAATTTGTTATAATAGCGTAATCAGTATATACATTTGGGAAAACATGCAATGAATGGTTTTAAGCCCAGTACAATAAGAATACATTTGCATTATAGCACCTACAATGCAGTATTCGCAAGTGGAGAAGAATGGTTGCTTAGGGCCTAGGGGTCTGCCCCCACAATAGGTCAAAAAGTGTTTTTAGTCAGTTATTGTGATCACATCTGTCTTGTCCCCAAGGGGTCCAATAGTTCACAAAAAGTTCACCAGACTGAGGCATGAAGAAAATATTTCCCTGTCTAACCATGTCTGGCAGCAGTACATAGTTCAAAGATGCTTCATATCTTTGGGACAGTAGAAAGGTGAATTTTAAACACCTGCAATAATGTTCCAACAGCTAAGCAGAGAAAGTAAAGTTATGTGATACAGTTCCAATAATCAATATGATCTGCGGCAAGACAGCTGGGAAGATGGAGGGGGGATCATGTCAGACAGGATCATGCTACCTCGCCTGCTGTGGCAGCCTGCATTTCCAGTGTTCCCTTTCCCACCATAGCAATTTGAACTGCACAGCTCATAGCCATACATTCATAGGCACAGGGCTGTCAGCTTGGTGAACCACATGGCTGCAGTGGCTGTTGGACCACCTCTGTGACAATGTTCTCAGGCTGCATTTGTTAATTGGAGCTATCTGGCCCTGCATCCTGCTCAACAGACAGGAAAAAACAAAAATCTTCTGCCACTCCCCAGTCCCCAGTACACTCATCCAATTAGTCCATATGGCATACTTCCCCGTCTTACTGTTGTTCAGGCTGTGGGGCCATTCCTCCTAGGTTCATAGGTTCATAGGCAATGTACACGATCGAGGGACAAGCCCATTAAGATCATGCCACTTAGGCTAAGTGGGTTGCAAACTTAGAGTCCTTCATATATATATCTAGTTTAATTTTAAATTGGGTCAAATTTACACAATTTACTACCTCATAAGGGAGAGAATTCCAAATTGGAACTATTCATTGGGTATAGAACTGAGTTATTTTTGTAGTTCGATTGATAGATAAGAATAGTTTTAAATTGTGCGAGCGAGTTTGGACTGTAGTAGTGTTCCATTTCAAATGTAATGTATCAAACAAATATTCATCTCTAGATGCTTTGTAGAGCAAGCAGAGGTCCCCACATATTGATCTCTATTCCATACTATACAAGTTGAGCCGTTTAAGTCTTTCCTCATAAGTTAGGTGGCCCATTCCAGTTATGTTTTTGACAAACCTCTTTTGGACCTTCTCCCTAGATACTTTATCACCCCTCTGTGTAGGTGCAAAAAATGAGGAACAATAATCAAAATTTGCTCTTATAATACTAGTGTATAAGGGGACCATTATTGATGGTTCTCTGCTTTTAATGTTTCTAAATAAACAGTTACTTAATCTGGAACTTTTTTTGACGGTAAAATTTAAGTGTTCAGTAAATTTTAATTTATTGTTAACTATAACACCCAGGTCTCTCTCAGTTGTAATAACCTTTAAGGTGTGATTCTCAATATAATAATTAGCACATATATTATTACTTCCAAAATGCATAACCTTACATTTATTGATATTAAATTTCAGTTTATGATTGCTAACCCATACAGATATATGATTTAAATTATCTTGTAAAATGGATATAGATTCTGAGTTGTTAACAATCCCTCCCAGTTTGGCATCATCAGCATATTTAATAATCCAGTTGCCATTTTTTGTATTCATACCAGCTATGAGAATATTAAACAGCACCGGCCCCAGGACTGATCCCTGAGGGACTCCACTAGTAACAATGGTCCATGGGGAATAAAAACCCCTCAGAGAGACACGCTGTCTTCTATTGGATAACCATTGCATTATCCATTTGATCAAATACTTGTTAAGGTCTAGTTTTACTAAACAGTTGAATAGTATATCATATGAGACAGAATCAAAGGCCTTTTCAAAGTCAAGATAGATGACATCCACTGGCAGGCCAAGGTCCAGAGCTTCATTTACTGGTTTGAAAAAATCTATCAAGTTCTGACAAGATCTACCAGGTTGAAAACCATGTTGGGAGATATCAGTCAAACCTTTATCCAAAATATGTGTGCTGATTTTACCTAAAATTAATCTTTCCATGATTTTACATATGGTAGAGGTTAGGCTTATAGGTCTATAGTTATTTAGTTCCTTTTTAGAGCCAGATTTGTGTATAGGAATGACCTCAGCATCACACCAATCTTTAACCACTATTCCCTTATGTAATGTTTCATTAAACAAGTAGGTTAATACACCCGCCAGTTCATACGAAAGATTTTTCAAGAAAATGGCTGGAAAACCGTCAGGAACAACTGATGTAGAAGATTTTAAAGAATCCATGATGTTAAAAGTTTCAGCCACAGTAAATTGAATTACAGGGTCCAAATTAGAAGGTTTTAAACACATAAACTTGCTCTTTTTTTTAAATATACTAGCAAAATAACTATTGAATTTATTAGCCATAATTTGTTCATCATTAATGTCAACATTGTTAATATTTAATGGTCCAACTAAGGTAGGAGAAGTTTTAAGGGAACCAATATAATTGAAAAACCTTTTCCTGTTATCGTGATGTGAACTAATTAAGTTACTTTCTAATTCCTGCTTAGCCTTTCTGATTGCGTTTTTTACCTTTTTTGCTTTGATTATAAATTTAGACCAATTAAGGTCTGTGGTATGTTTTTTATATTTATTGTTTTTTTTTTTTTTTGCTAAACTAACCTTTAATTTTGCTAGTGAACCAAGCAGGGACCTCTTTTTCCAATATATTTAACTCTAGTAGGTACCCATTTAGTAATACAAAATATGATTTCCTCTTTAATTCTTTGCCAGATGTTCTCTACCGATAGCCCAGTTAGTTCTTGTTCCAAATTCCACAACAATAGATATTCCATGATTGCCTTATAATCTCCTCTATTAAAGTTTTTAAATTCTGTTTTACCACAAGACTTATTGACCGAAAGATTAAAAGACCATTTAATTATTTGATGATCACTATTTCCTAAAGGGGCCATAGTGCTGACCGTCTCATTGTCACTTTTAATATTTGAAAATATTAAGTCCAGGATATGGTTGTTTCTAGTAGGTGATCTGACATGCTGATTAAGTCCTAAATGTGACATAGCACTAATAAATCTTTTTTCCTGTTTACTAAGACCAATACCAGTGGACCAATTTATCCCAGGATAGTTAAAGTCCCCCATAAGAATAATATCTGTCTTAAAGTTAATATTCTCCAGATAGTCACACATATTATCATTGTTAACAGTGTCCATAGATAGAGGTCTATAACATAACCCTATTGTAACCGGGAGTTGTTTATTTTAATCCAAATAATTTCAAAACCTAAGGGAGGTTCTTTATCAGAATCAACTTCAGAGCAAGTTATGTTATCTCTGACGTAAATGGCTACTCCACCACCCTTAGAATATAAACGATTTTTATTAAATAAGGTATATCCGTTAATGTTATGACCCCATTGGCCCTCTCTGAACCAAGTTTCTGTGACACCACATATATTTATATTTTCATTATGTAAGATTACTTGGAGTTCACCAATTTTGTTATTCAAGCTCCTAGCATTTAATAAAAGTAATTTTATTTTAACATTTAGTTCCTTATTATTTATGGATGAAACAAATTCCTGAACTTTTGGTTCAATAGTTAGCAATAGCCTAACACTTTCTACTCCTGAGTTTTGCATAAAAAAACATCTATATGTGTATTAATTTTAAGACCCAAAGTCTCCTTTCCCAACCTGTTTAAATGTAAGCCATTCTTGGCGTAGTAAGCTTTGTTATTGTCAAACTGTTCCCAATGAGCGAGACATTTAATGTTTTGTTTAAGACACCATGCTCTGAGCCAAGAATTAATGTCTTTGATTTTATTAGTCAACATATAATTAGCCCTAGGAACTGGAAGGATCTCTGAAAACACAGTATGTACTCCAATCTCAGCCAAAATGTTAGCCAGTCCAACATATGCTTCTTTAATCATTTGGGTTGTCTGATGCCAGATATTGTTCACCCCGATATGAATAATGACTAAATCATTCTCATTACAACCTTGTAGTATTTTGGAACTCATTTTGGCAATGTCCTTAATCTTGGCACCGTGAAAACATGATAGTGTACAGGTAGCTTTATTTGGGTTACAGATAATTCTATCTAGATTGGATAATATGGAATCATCTAACACAAAGATTTTTGGTGGACCAATTTCATCATGACTTGAAATTCTTAGGTCCATGCTTTCCACATAAGTTTCCACATTACATTGGTTTTCAGCAAAATTAATGAGATCCCCTTGAGAAAGGTTATTTGTGGTACTAAGTTGTATAGTAGAATTGGATGGCTCATTTAAAGTACTAGGTACAGGAGTTACATCAGTCTGATATGACATCATTTATAGAATTTGTTAGAGGGTCATATTTATTATGGATTGGTAAGAGAAAAGTATCAGCTTTTCTTCCCCTTTTAAAGGTTTTTCTATGCTGGATTGTAAACCAATCATTATCTGAGTCAGAGGCTTCATCTAGTCTGGGTCTCTTTCTAGTAACACTTTCAGTCTGCTTAGTATCATAAGTTATACTTGTACCAGGTGTTTCTAAACAAGTTTGGTCATAAGTAATATGTAGTCTTTTTGCAGTTTCTATTTGACTATTTTCTAAACTTTGTAATGTTTTATCAAACAATATGACTTCATCCTCTAGTTCTTTAATTCAAATGCATTTATTACAAATAAATGCAGCAATTTTCTCTGTTCCTATTTCTAAATCATACATATTGCATAGTACGCATTTAGTGCCCACCTTTCCGTCAATAGTGATTATGTTAGCCATATTTGAAAGAGAGTTTTAATACAAAGATGGATTGTTGAACTAGTGGCTTACCCTGTATAGTTGTATAGTTAAAACTATACACAGATGTACCCCTAAATCGTTACTCCCAAAATGTCCAAAACACCCAACACACATAACACGCGCTGATGCGCATGTATTATGTGCTGCCTCGCATGGCGCACGCCAAGACCTGCCCTCAACATGCTCACCCTCTGCTTGTAGCAGGGCAGGCTATAACAGCCAAAAGGTACCCGGAAGTAGAGGCACAGGTCGCTGCTCCAACACTGTAAACACTTGTTAAAAAGTAGTTTTAATGGTATATTTAGTACTTGGTTTACATAAAGAATTACAAGTCTGCAATTAGAAAAAAAAAGCACACACAATATAAGTAAAACTGAGTTGTACTGAGGGAACCTCGTACTACAACCCATCCTCCTAGCTAAGAGTTGGCTAGGGCTCCAAACAGCTGACATTCTTAAAAAAGTGTTTGTTTCATCGATTTTAGTAGGCAATACAGAGTTTTACATGCTGCACATATAGGGCAAATGCAAATAGCGTGCACTCGCAGCAGGGCAGACTATAAATAGCCAAAAGGTACCCGGAAGTAGAGGCACAGGTCGCGCTACCCCAACACTGTAAACACTTGTTAAAAAGTAGTTTTAATGGTATATTTGCAACTTGGTTTACAAAAGAATGACAAGTCTTCAATTAGAAATAAAAAGCACACACAATATAAGTAAAACTGAGTTGTACTGAGGGAACCTCATACTACAACCCCTCCTCCTAGCTAAGAATTGGCTAGGGCTCCAAACAGCTGACATTCTTAAAAAAGCGTTTTTTTCATCAATTTTAGTAGGCAATACAGAATTTTACATGCTGCACATATAGGGCAAATGCAAATAGTGTGTGCTCGCAGCAGGGCAGACTATAAAGAGCCAAAAGGTACCCAGAAGTAGAGGCACAGGTCTCGCTACCTCAACACTGTAAACACTTGTTAAAAAGTAGTTTTAATGGTATATTTGCAACTTGGTTTACAAAAGAATGACAAGTCTTCAATTAGAAATAAAAAGCACACACAATATAAGTAAAACTGAGTTGTACTGAGGGAACCTCGTACTACAACCCCTCCTCCTAGCTAAGAGTTGGCTAGGGCTCCAAACAGCTGACATTCTTAAAAAAGCATTTGTTTCATCAGTTTTAGTAGGCAATACAGAGTTTTACATGCTGCACATATAGGGCAAATGCAAATAGTGTGTGCTCACAGCAGGGCAGACTATAAATAGCCAAAACGTACCCAGAAGTAGAGGCACAGGTCTCGCTACCCCAACACTGTAAACACTTGTTAAAAAGTAGTTTTAATGGTATATTTGAGACTTGGTTTACAAAAGAATGTCAAGTCTGCAATTAGAAATAAAAGCACACACAATATAAGTAAAACTGAGTTATACTGAGGGAACCTCTTACTACAACCCCTCCTCCTAGCTAAGAGTTGGCTAGAGCTCCAAACAGCTGACGTTCTTAAAAAGTGTTTGTTTCATCGATTTTAGTAGGCAATACAGAGTTTTACATATTGCACATAAAGGACAAATGAAAATAGTCTCTGCAACAAATGCCCCTCTTTAGCCACTGTTTCAGTTTCCAGATACAGCATGGCTTAATACAGTTTCAGGAAGGACTTTGGTGGCAGACCTGCATGCTGGATAATAAGGTGTGAGAGGTAAACATGGGTGAACTGCAATTTCATCTATTGCAGGCATCTTTTTAACAGCATTAAAGTTCTGTCGCAGCATTTGTTGATGCCAGCTGTAGTCCGGGAGAATACTGACAGTATTACTTTCAGTCCTTATGGTACCCATATTTTGAGCTTCCAGGAGTAGTAATTGGTTATGCTGATACCTTAGAAATGTCATGAAAAAGTGGTGAGAATGTTCAGTAGGTACTGTTTTTTTGCTCAGAGAGCAGTGGGCTCTCTGGACCTCAAGAATGATATCTTTCTGGAGATTCAGCATAGCCAGAAGCCAGGTTACTAAGAATGCCAGTGGGTTGGGGCCTTTAAGCCCCCCAGGTGGCCTACAACCCTGCTGTTGTTGCTCCTTTCCCAGTTTTCATGATCATCCAGAGTATCTGTAAGGGTCTTGATAATTTTTTTCAGCTTGCAGAATCACCGCTGCCAGCTCTTTCATCCAATCTTCCTGTTCACCCAGGTAACTATCTAGATCCTTGTTCTGTTTCCCATGCAAGTTGACATCTCACCCATGCTGTTGATGGTCTGTTAGAGGTGCACAAATTGTGCATTCAAGTTTTCAAAGCATGCCCTGAGCTTTGTCTTAAGTGCCTAGATTAGGGCATCCAAAGTAGGTTTTTGTCTGGGTTGCTGAGTCATTGTCAGAGATGGTGGGCTAGATGGCTCTCCTCTTCCCACCCTTGTAGCTGAGCTGCGGTTCTGCAGGCCTTACTCCCTTGGTTGACTTGGCAGCTGCATTGAGTGAAATCTCTGTTTGCTTTCTCACTGATTTTGCTGGAGTCAACATCTATATGCCAAGTGAGTGCTGTAGAAGATGTTCTTTTTAAAATTTAAGGTTGTATGGTGAAGATTATTTGCTGGTTCACTCATAGCACCAAGTCTATGCATCCATCTCCATTTCTGGCTAGACCATGCCTTCCTTTCAAAGGTTCTTGCTTTCTTTATTTAACTTGAGGAACTGATCTAGTTCCTTGACAACGAGTTTACCCCTTTAAATGGCAACTTTTGTACGAGTTGCTTTGACTCACTGTCTGCCTCTTAGAGTTTTAGCCAGGGCACCCTCCTCACTCTGTTGACTATGGCTACTGTTCTAGAATTGATTTTCAAGGTGCCCGCCATCATATCCACCAGTTACTTTGTTATTTGCAGAGATTGCTGAACTGGTTCTTCCTGGGGGGACTTGGGTTCTAGTGTTTTACTGAGATGATCGATCCAGGTTATTTGACTTCTTGTGGCTGCTTTGGTTGCCAGAGCTGATAAGTCAAAAACCTTTTTGAGTAACTCATCCATCTTCCTGTCTGTGGAGACTTTGAGTACAGCAGAGCTCTTTGCAAGCACTGCTGTTTTTTTGCTGAGGGAGATGATTTGAGGGTCAACTGTAAATGCAATGTGCCATAGTTTTAATTTGTCTTCTTGGATGGGGTAAACATTGTCCCATGATCTGCATTCAGGAATTCTTAGTATCCCTGTAGACTCCCATTCCTTAGTAACCACATCATCTATTGCCTTGTACACAGGGAATATGTTGTTGGTTTTAGGCTTGGGCTGAAGGATGGGGATGTGTTCATGTTTGGTGGGTGAAGGTGGTAGGTCCAGTCCAACCGTGGTCTTTATATATCTGACCAGAGGTAGTACTGCATTGTGAGAGCACATTTTCACTGTCATCATTTGAGGGTCCTCCTCTATGGGTCCCTCATGATCTGACTCTGCCCTTCATCCCTGATTCATGATTACCCCCACCTGCATTATTAAGGGGGCTAGGATTGCAGGTGTGGGAGGGGGTTGGCTTCAATAAAAGGATGTGAATAGTGAGGAATCAGGGCTGGGTACTGCCTTAGCCATTGCTTCAATGCATTCCATCATTTGCAGCATAAAGGCTTGCTGTGCTTGCATGCTTTGGTGTATAATCGAGAATGCATCTGAGCCCACCGTACTTGGAGTGTTGTCCATTCAGTCTTCATCTAAGGAAGTTCCCTGGGTGGAAGGATCTGATCCCTTTGGACTGCAGACAGGGCAGAGTGACCCCTGCTGACCAGGCAGGAGGGGTATGCTGCATGTCTTGCCCTTCCTGGATTTACTCATGGTGATCTATAAGGTGGCATAATATAACGGTAGCTGTTAGTTATGGGCGTTGAGTGATAGAGGTTATTATATCTGTAAAGTGTTTGAAATCTTGCCATCTTGTAATATAATCTGAATATTTAAATAAAATTAACCTAAAAAGTTCCCAGTTGTCAAGCCTGTAATATAGTAGGTGGTATTCAGACCCAGCTGATGTGTGGTATCTGGTCACTATGGCCACTCCTTGTAAAGAGGTAGCCTGACCTTCTCAAAAGGGCAACTACCCTGTCTGTATCAAAATGGCCACTGAGTAAGAGGTCATGCAGTGAGAAATAGACCACTCATCTGAGGGGTGGGGCATGGTGATTCAGTTTGGGTGTAGCTCTATTCCTGTGTGAGTTGCCCTGCCCTGAATGGCATTCTCAGCAGTAGTCCTGCTCATCTGAGTGTATCTGCACCTTTGCTGTTGGAAAAAAAAGCCTAGTCTGGTGATGAAGTGCCATGCACAAGATGGCAGCCAGAAGTGAAGATTGTGTCACTTCTGGCTCCACAGTGCACTATTCAGGCATTTATGGAGAGCGCCTGACATCAGGCATAAGCTGCCGTGCATGTGCAGAGCAGTTCCCAACCATAAGTGGGTGCCTGACATCATACATGTGGTTGGCGCATGCATGGAATGATGGTGCAGCTGACAAGAAGGGTGTGGAATCCCAGGGCAGCATGGCAGTCACTAGTGTATGCCTTCCAGGTAACGACATTCTCCTGTACAGAGCCAGAACAACAGCATGGGAATCAAAGAATGATGCCCTAGAGATCAGGCAGTAAGTGGGGCTGTCTCCTAGCTGGCAACAGATAACCATATTTTTTTACAGGAGAAGCAAATAATAGTGAGAGAGAGAGAGCATTCTGGCAGTTAAGACTTAGCGATGAATCTTTTTTAATTAAATCCATGCACCAACAGATATGCATGTGTATATAATGCAGCAACTAGACTAGTTGGACAACTATGAGGTGCTGTGCGTCTTATCCTAAAGAATCTGCAGTAGGGGCTCTAGGGTGACACAAGCCTGGACAGGCATAAAACTCATGGAACAATGGTTCCCCTCATCTCAGGGGAAACCACTCGCTCTCATTCCAGACAGACTCCACTTCAGCTGCTCATGAGGTGCTAGGGGAGAGCACACACTACATGCTGATGCCATCCTCATTCAGAGAGGGAGGGAGAGGCAAGAAGTACAGGAAAAGGCACATATTTTAACAAAAAAAAACAAACCTTGTGCTGTTCTGACAGTACAGTGCAACATACATTTAAATCAGAAAGTATAGCATAATACCAAGCACGGTTCTGGCACCTCAGATAGGAATCAGTGTGGTCCAGACAAAGGATAGAAGAAAGAAAGCAGAGAAGTTAGTCCATCATGGCTACAAATACCTTCTGTCTACCAAAATGCTTGGTAGAGAGGTAGTATAAGATGTTAGGATCAGTAATAAACAATTAGGATTTAGCTGAGAAGAGTAGTACCAAACACATTTGTGCTGAAAACAGGAGTTAGAGGTGAGTGCTTCAGCTGATCAATGCATATGAAAGAACTGAGGAGATACCTGAGAAGGCCAGGGACTGGGGGCAGGATTTTCCTAAATCACATATGCATCTTTGGCATATCGGGTGAATATAACCTATGATATAATGGTTTGGGAGTGCCTTAGAGATTGCGACCCACAATGGAGATTCAGTCTAATGCTGCTGAGAGATCTAAAGTTTAGGGAATTTATAACAGCTCTGATCCATCTAATATTAAAAGAGATTACAACCCCAGACATGTCTCTGGTGATGCTAAGGGATATGCTTAAAATGGTCCTTTGGGGAGAGATAATTAGCTGTGCAGCCCTGAAAAAGAAGCAGAGAGCAACAACAGGAACAGCTTCAGGAAAAAATGTATTTTGTACAATGGCCCATATGCAGGGGACTCATCTCTAATTCCACAAATTCAAAGAGTCAAAACACAACTGCAAAAGCTGTTAAACTACAATGCCGAAAAAGTGTTATTATATATTAAACAATGGTGTTTTGGGGGTGTAAACTAAAGGCATCCTGGCGTCCAGCATATAGACTCAGACAGCAGCAAAAACTTTTCCACTATTACAAAATGAGCACACCCAGTACCGGGGCAATACTACTACCACACTTCTGAGACTTTAGAGGGCTTTCTAGCGTTTTATTTGTCACTGTATACACAGGGAGAGAAGTCAGTGAAAAAGAGCTATCAGGAATATTCTGACCACCTTAATTTACTGACCCTGACCAAGGAACAGGAGGCAGACTTAATTTGCCTTGTAACAGCAGCAGAAGTATACACGGCCATTATCAAAACCAAGACAAACAAAAGCCCAGGTCTAGATGGGCACCCAAGATAATTCTATAAAACATTCAAAGTAACATTACTCCCCTCCTCAAAATTTATGTTCCAGGAAATACTGGAAAGAACTCTCCCCTCACCCCTAGTTAGAAGTATGCTAACAGGTCAGCCATTATAAAACTCCATAAGGATCCTCTGTATTGTGAGTCATACCAACCCATTTCTGTCCTAAACCAGGACAATACATTTTTTTGTTGGCATAATGCAGGAAGGGAAGGCTTGAGAAATTACTACCAGAGCTCATACATAAAGGTCAAACTGGATTTGCCTCTAAAATATAAACCTAAGATAATATTAAAAGAATGCTGTGCCACCTATATAGGAAGATACTATCAAAAATCTCAGGATGATCCTTAGTATGAAAACCTAAAAAGCATTTGACAGGGTGTCCTGGAAGCTCTTACAACATACATTACATTTTCATTTCCTGGAACTCTTCCAGATGGTAATTCAAACCCTCTACACAGACCCCAAGCAGCAGTTAAAAAATCAATGTTCTCAGAAAGATTCCACCAGACTTGGGGCAGTCAGCAGGGATGACCCCAGTCCTCGCTTCTGTTCACACTTTATGCATAACTACTGGCCCAGGCCATTTGGGATAACAATCAGGTTAAAGGAATATAGGTAGATGCATTGGAACACAAAATGGTGCTCTACGCAGGTGATTTATTGGTATATCTGACTGCCCCTAGACCTTCCTCCCTGCCTTATTTTCTCAGTTAAAGGGAATGGAGCTTCGAGGAGGATATAAAGGAAATAAATATAACACAGAAGTCCTACAAGTGGTATATCACTCACTCTTAACTCTACATACCCAATTCCCTTTAAATGAAACAGACATGCCATTAGATACTTAGGGGTATTAATCCCGCAAGATTTAATGCAGTTGTATGCACTTAATTACAATGGGCTGGATTTTCAAAGCCCCAGCACAAGCTGCGACAATGGCAGCTTGCACCTAGTGTGGTGCGCCCAGGACCCTGCACCTGAATTTCAATTCTACAGGGTCCTGGTGCCAAAGTTCTGCTGCTTGCAGCAAAGGTGGTGCTGCACCAAACATATGCTGCACCCACCCGAAATGCCACAATGGCAGTGGGGAGTCTTCAGCACCCACAGACAGGGGCATGCAACTGGACACAGCCCCCTCAACACCACTGCACCACCGGCACCTGTGCAGCAACACACACACACCGGTACCCTGGTGGGCTAGTGCCCCCCCCGCAGGTAGTGTCCATCACTGCACTTCCACCTCCCTCCCATACCCTGATCTGGTGACTGGCACAGTCCTCCACATGCCACTACAGCTGGCTGCCAAATGAGCTGTCAATGCGCATACTGTATACAGTACATGCAACGATGGTTCATTCGGTGGCCAGCTGTGGTGGCATGTGGAGGGCTGTGTCGGTGGTTGGATCGGGGTATGGGGGGCTGGGAGTGCTGAGATGGGCACTACCTGTGGGGGGATGGCAATATACACTGAAGTGGGTGTCGGGGATCATGACAAGGGTGAAGGGGAGACCACCGGACCACCAGGGATCGCCCATCAGGGATGGCTCAGGGTGGGCCACACAGTGACACATACTGGACGACTCCCCAGGAGCTGTCTAAGTACCATTAGACAAGTTCCTCGCTGGTATAAAGGTACTTGCCACTTCATTCCTGGGGGGGTCTTTGAAAATCCTGATCCAAGGGCAGCGGCAGTCTGGGTCTGCCACAAGCCCCCTAGCGCCATGCCGCAGCCACTTTTGTGGTGCAAGGTGGGTGCTAGCACACTTTGATGCAGGCAGCCTCCTGGGTGATGTGGGCTGCCTTTGAAATTTGCACTTGGCACAGCCCTTGGTGCAAGGTGCCATTGAGTCAGACCTGTTCGACACAAGCACCTTGCATCAGTCTTAGGCCTTTGAAATTCCGGCCCAATGCCTTTAAGCAACAGATTCAGGAAGATCTCCAGAGAAAGGACCACCTCCAATTCCTTTAACACACAGAGTAGAGGCAGTCAGAATAAACCTGCTGCCACGGATTTTATAAATCTTTCAGATACTTTAATAAGTTGGACAGACAAATTTCAAAATATCTTTAGCCTGGGAAGAGATCTCAAATGGCACAGTAGACTACAACTTTGTAAAAACCAAGGAGGCCTGGCACCCTTGAGTTTTAGACATTACTGCCAGGTGATGCATTTTGTACATGCCTTGAGAAAGCTGGTTAACAGCTCACTCTTACGTTGGAAAGAGGTAGAGCTACAGGGAATCCCCTTGCTGGCTCAAGACTTTATGTTCACACCACCTCAAGTGGGAGGCATCAGAAAAACTTACCTACCTTTACACAGATAAGAGTAGACAATTGTTGGCATCTATTACAACACCAACAATCAGAAATGAAGCTAGATATTTGGAGATGATGGCTCATGACCTGCAATTTGGCCCCTCAAAGGCAGACCACACAGTCCTACAATGATAGACAAATGGGCTAATCAACAAGTTCCAATTTCTTTGCAGCAAGGACTTAAAAAAAACATTTCAACAGCTGCTGCAGCAGTATGCACTCAGAAATATGGACAATTTTCATTATCTCCAGGTGGGGCTTTACTTGGGTGCCAGACTAAAGTTAACATGGGATAAAGAAGTAGCACACCCCTTGTTGAACCTTATCTTTAAAGTGATGGAAGAGCCAATACAGGAACACATAATCACAATTACATATGGGGCCATCCAGATTTTTTCAGTGGCAAACACATTAGATGTATACCCAAAGTGGGAAGAAAAGATGGGGTGTGAGATGTCAGAGGCAGAATGAGATTTAGTATGATTTAGGCAACACAGACTGACAACTTCATATATTTGGAGGGAATTCAGATTGAAGATCATCATCCACTACCTCTGCACCATGCTTTTGACAGGAAAGTATGACATTCAGAGAGGCACAAGGTGCTGGTGACATTGTGGCCATCAACATGCCACTGACACACATTTTCTGGAACCGTTCAGCACTATGCCCATACTGGAAAGCAAAAAAGTTGGGTCCTGATTCACAAAGGTCAGCACAAACTGTGCCGAAGGCAGCACTGCACCAGTCACTAGTACACCAGGGACCCCACATCCAATTCACTATTGGATAGGGTCCCGACAGTAAAGTCCCATGGCTTGCAGCAACTGTGGCCATGCACCAAACAGACAGTGCATCTGGAAGGTGTGCCACAAGCCACAGGGTGGCCATGTGGCAACCGAACCATGGACAGTAGTCCCTGGTGGCTATCACCTCCCTTAGCCCTGATCCCCATCTTAATAGAAATTATCATGTCCCTGATAGTCTAGGATCCCCCCCAGCCCTGATCCCTGAAGTCCACTATAAATATTGAAATATAATTCCCTGGTGGTCTAGCAGACCTCCCCAATGATCCCTGAAGTCCCCAATAAATATTCATGTATAATTCCCTAGTAGTCTAGCTGACCTCCCCCACCAGTCCCTGACATCCCCAATACATTTTTATGTATAATTCCCTGGTGGTTTAGCAGACCCCCTTCCCCCAATCCCCAACATCTCCAAAAAACATTCATGTATAATTCCCTAGTGGTCTAGCGGACCTCCCCCATGCTGATTCCCGACATCCACAATAAATAATCTATAATTCCCTTTTGGTCTAGCAGACTCCTCCCCCCCCCAATCCCTGATGTCCCCAATAAATATTGATCTATAATTCCATGGTGGTCTAAAGGAACTCCCCCCCAATCCCAGATGTCCCCAATAAATGTATATGCATAATTCCCTGGTAGCCTAATGGACTCCCCCAATCCCTAATGTCCCCAATAAATATTTATGTGTAACTCCCTGGTGGTCTAGTGAACCCCCATCCCCCCACCCCAGAAGGCAGTACCTCACCACCACACTCCCCCCATTCCATCTGTAAGTCGTCGACCAGCACAGCTCTCCACTCACCACCACGGCTGGCCTCTGACTGAGCATTCAAAGAGCGAGTACTGTATACAGTAGACACTCATTGATTGACAGCTCAGAAAAGTGTGACTACTTTACTTGTCTCTCAATCATTCAAATACCTGAGATTGCCAGATTAGTATCACTAGTTTACACAAAGTCCTCAGGTGTCTAGTTGCCTCCCTTTCAGACATTGCTTCTCTTGCTCTTTTTGCTTTCTTTTGCCTTCTTTTTAAAATTCCCAAAGCAAGTAAAGTCTGCTACTGTTGTTGTCTTGTGTTTTCTGAATTTAAACAAACTGAAACTAAATTGTACAGCCCTACTGTAAAGGGATGTGGCAGTTAGGTGGAGCCCTCTCCCTGTGGAGTCATTCTGTCTGGTACTGCTGCTGCTGAGGTTGTGTTTTCAAAGCTCGCATGGTCCTGCTGCTGTTCACTCACCTCACATCTCAGACAGTTTGTCAGCATTGAGCTTTCACCAACCTAAACACTTCCTCCCCTTACTGCTCTGCCTACACAGAGAGGAAGAGAGAGACTGCTGCCTCTCTGGGCTATGTCACCAACAGGGACAGGGCGGGGCTGAGAGCAGAATCCCAACTCAGTAAGAACTTTATCATCAGTACTTCATAAAGTGGGGTCGACTTTCCTCACAGCTTCATTTAGCCACTGCTGTGATTCTTTTTCCAAGTCAGTATTATTTTAAATTCAAGGAGAACCTATTACATACATTATAGATAGTATTATTTCAAATGGAAGTTGAAAATATTACATGTATTATAAAAAGCAATATTTCACATGGAAGTTGGCCATATCACTTGCATTCTAGATAGTATTTTAAAAGGAAGTTGGAAATATTACATCTATTATAGATAGTACATTGTTCATGATTTAAAGCAGCTGGGGCGTCCTCTGAAAAACAAAAAGAACCTTGTGTTGGTAGCACTATCTGGGCAGTGGAACATGGTCTTAAAAATGCATAAAACTTTTTTCAGTCCTTTGGAAGCATCTGTATGCATGAAGTGCAGCTATTATAATATTGTTAAAATAAATGGATCATTTTGCATAATAATAAAATACATATAATTAAATATGAATCATGCTTATAGACTGCCTTCAGGGCTGAATAAGTCTTGAATAACAGGTATGCTTTATTAATATATGTAGTACTAGGGGAATGTATTGATTGTCTAGCTTTTTATCTTTTTACACTGCTGGCCACTCTTTGCATATTCCAAATGATATAAGTAACTTGACAACAGCACAATTACTGTACATACTGTATTTTTTTTTCTTGTTGGTCTCACTGTTTGCCCTGAAATGTGCATTGCATGCATGGCTTCATTCCTTCCAGGGTTGGAATTAAACTTTGAGTTTTGGGAGCTGGAGAGGCATGATGCAACAACTGTTACTACTCACTGATTCCATTGCAAACTCTCTTACTACAATACTACTCTGCCTTCATCAGTCTCTACAACGTAACCAAAACTCACCTGACACAACATGCAAGCAAACATTTAGCATTCACAAATGCGTGTTTTAAATATGATACTTTCCTTTGATTTTTTATGTGCCAGCAGACTGGATTTATTGATTTTGACAATACAGGTATCCTCCACAGTTCTGCTAATACACAGATACATAGACAGTGTCGGCAGATAAGGGCCTATGGCCCACCCAGTCTGCCCATTTGAGCATGTAAGTTCACTTTATGTTTTCCTAGAAGTCTGTTGCCCCTTTCCCGTGACCTCCAGAATTCCTTTATGTCTATGCCATGCATTCTTAAATCCCGTGATTGTGTCAGCCGCCACCACTTCCTCTGGCAGGGTGTTACACTTGTCCACCACCCATCCTGTGAAGAAATTCTTCCTCATGTTTCCTCTGAATTGATCTCCCTCCAACTTCATCCCATGCCCTCTAGTCCTGGAACATCTTTTTCACTTAAAAATAGTGTATTTCTGCACCCTGTTCCTCCCTGTAAGATACTTGTATGTCTCTATCATTGTCCCCTCTCTCCCTCCTCTCCTCCAGGGAGTACATATTCAATTCCTTCAACCTATCCTCATAGGACTTGTGATGCAATCCATGTATCATCTTTGTTGCCCTCCTCTGAACCTTCTCTACCCTGTCTATGTCCTTACGTAGGTAAGGTCTCCAGAACTGTACACTGTACTCCAGGTGGGGCCTGGAGGACAGAGATAGGCTTTCGTAGTAAAGAGAATTTGTAATAAATATTAGGAGTTATAATTTATGAGACATCTTTGATAGTCAGGTCAGGCTAGAGGACTTCAGATGGGAAACTGCATTTTCTAGTATAGCACATACAGTATCACACTTTACCACTAAAACCTAGGCTGGTTCAGTATATTGTACATTGGAGTATTTTAAACCAACATTATTATTTTACATATATATATATATTTTTTTTTTCTTTAGATATTTCCTGAAGAAGACCTAAGGTCGAAACGTAGATTTTTAACTCTATTTTCTATTTTCAGCGTGCATTTAATATAACCATTTTGTTTTGCTTTTAGACCACATGCTGACGCAGTGCCTTGTCTTTGTTTTTTTACAATTTATATATATATATATATATATGCATTTACCTGTCGATACAGTGCTAAATACAGTATAAAACACTCTAACAAATATGTCAAAGATTCCTGCATGACAAATTGGAATAGCTGCCACTGGCTTGCAATCAGGTGATTGACATTATAACACATACAGTATAATCACTGCTGCTGCTAAGTCAGCAGCAGAAAGTAAGCTGGCTGGTAGTGCTAGTAGGATGCATGCATTCATCCCACTAGCAGTACCAGCTGACTCACTTATCTTCAGCTCCCAACACTGCAGGAACTATAATAACATTCAATAAATGAAATTTTACCCATTTGATTCCTATTGGGTCCTTCACTATATCAGAGGCATAAATGGTGGTGAATGTTTCCTCCTGGTAAACAACACTGCACTACACAGTACTTGTAACTTTTCCAAAGATATATAACAAGTCAGCAACTCCAGTTAAATCTGTCAGATGTCATAACCTACCGTTCATGTTCGCAGAGTTTTTATTTCAATTTGAAATGCAAAAAAAATTTTAACGTAGTAGACTTTGTGTGCTACCAGTCAACATTACATATATACATGAAAGTATGCAGTATTTAGAGAGGGAAGAAGTCAAGTAAACCACTATTTCCTCCCTCCCTCCCTCCTTCCCTCCCACTAGCGCAAAATGAACCAGTGCAGAGTTTGCATTTGTGAAAATGCTGAAACCTGGAATTTTGGACACCATTCAAACTGGTTCAAAGGAATTCAGTTTCCCTTTGGCTGTTCAGCATCATCACACTGCACATTTTACAGGGAGCACACACTAAGCATGTTCACATTGTTGTAAAGTCACATAAAACACAGCAACCAGTCAGCACAATTCAGGTGATGCAGAAAGCCTCATACTGCACACATCTGAGTGCCATTTCCACCTAACTCTCACAAGGAGAAGGACCTGGCCACAAAGGAACTTCTGTTATGTCAAGAACAGTGACATTTGATCAGAAAACATTAGAAATCATTCTAGACTCATGAATTCCCATTCAAGTTGGCTAATTTGCTATATTAAAATGAAGATTTAGGGATGCAGGCAAGTGAAATCATTCCGCAGAGAAGAGGAGTGCATGCACACTGTAGACCTGGCAGCAGGACCAGGGAAGAATACCAGATCAAAATGGCTGCTAGCACTGAAACAAACCCTGGATCTACACTTTGGTAACTTGTGCCAAAAATGTATTATTCAACAGTTTACAAAGCAATTACTAGCATATGTAAGGCCTAAGAGATACCATTCAGCTGCCTCAGAAACTGAGCAAGCTCCCTGGTACTTCATATAGATAACCTAGGTCCTTCATCAACTGGTGGAGCTCTTGGTGGATGTACACTGCCTTTTATAATGCTATATTTAAAGTGATACAGACACATTTACCAAGAAGAGGACAATCAACAAACCAAAGACATCTGGAGCGTTTTGATACTTAAAGTGAGTGCTGTTCATACATTTTTGAGGAAGGCATGGACGTGTAACCAGAATACATGATGCAGGCTTATCTAGCACTGGTGTTTAAGAGCTCAACCAGGTATTGACTGCACTTGTGACAGTCCTATTTAACAGATTACTGGAAACAGGAGTGGTTTCAGAGGACTGGGGGAGGGTAGATGTAGTCTCACTTCACAAACCTGGTAGCAGGGAGGAGGCTGGTAATTGCAGGCCAGTCAGCATTGGTGGGGAAGTTAATAGAAACACTGTTGAAGGAATGGATTATGGAATTTCTGGAATCCAATGAATTACAGGACCCAAGACACCATGGATTTACTTGGGAGGATGTCATGTCAAATGAATTTGATAGATTTCTTTGACTGGGTGACCAAGGAATTAGATCAGGGTGGAGCAGTGGATGTAGCCTGCCTGGATTTGAGTAAAGCATTCAGCACCATTCCACACATGAGACAAGCAATCAAGCTGGGTAACTTAGGAGTGAGGCCAAAGGTGGTAAACTGGTTAAGAAACTGATTAGGGGATAGGAATCAGAGGTTGGTGGTAAATGAAGTTCACTCTGAGGAAGGGACAGTGATCAGTGGGGCTCCTCAAGGATTGGTGCCAGGACCAGTCCTTTTTAATGCCTTTATCAGTGAAATTGCAGGGAAGTTGGAAGGGAAGGTCTGCTTCTTTGTAGATGAAACCAAAATGGGTGGACACTCAGAGGGTGGAAAGGATGATAAGTCACCTGAGAAAACTCAAGAAGTGGTCAAGGGTATGGCTGCTGGGCTTCAATGGGAAAAAGTGCAAAGTAATGCATTTAGGGTACAGAAACCTGGTAGCGGATTACAAAATGGCTGGAGTGGTATTGATAACAACCAAGTAGGAAAGAGACCTACAGTAGGGGTATAGCAGCCTATATGGGCAAGTATTATCGAGTGGCTCATTATGAGCAGCTCAATAATATCGCTCCCATATAGAGCCAGTAGGAAAAAAGAGCACAGAATAGGTACAGCAAGTGTAGCGCTGAGGGATACACTCTATACTCTCAAGAAAGGGGATAAAACTATTTGTTTGGCCAAGCCCTGCCAAGCTGGCTGTGTAGTGTAGTGTAGTGGTTGAGCCACTGCCCCTGGAGTCTATGGTGCCAGGACCGTATCCCAGAGCAGGCAAATGTTTTGCTTCCAGAGGGAGTTTCTTTTTTGCCTAAGTCCGCTCCCTCTGGAGTTAAGAATATTTATTTTTGTGGGTGCAGGGGGCTTGCCCTCTGCAAAAATAGCAGGGCATAGCCCCTGATAAAAAGAAGCAGTTATTTCAGAGGACCATCGCTGTTTGCAGTGGTCTCTCTTAATCCAAGTTGCCCTTTTTAGTGTGGGTGTATTTGAGTTGCTCTTTGTGAGTGGTGCGATAAGGGACTCACCCTTATCACATAAAACCCAGTAGGGGTCATCATACTGGATGACCTAAAGGCGGTCAGGCAATGTGACAGGGTAGTTGGGAGGGCTAGGTGGGTGCTGGGGTGCATAGGGAGGGGCATCAGAAGCAGAAAGAGGGAGATGGTGTTGTCCCTGTATAGATAACTGGTAAGACCCCACCTTGAGTACTGTGTCCAGTTCTGAAGACCACATCTCTGGAAGGATGTAGACAGAGTAGAGACAGTCCAGAAGAGGGTAACATCAAAAGCTCTGAGAGGAGAGACTAAGTTACCTCAATGTGTAAATCACAGACGAGAGGAGGGAGAGGGGAGATATGATAGAGCTTGACATACCTCATGGGTGTAAAAAAGGTAAAGGACTGAAGCAATTTTTTTTTAAAGTTGCTCAAGAACAAGGGGACATGCTATGAAGCTGAAGGGGGTAGATTCAAGAGAGTTGTGTGGAAGTACTTCTTCACAGAAATAATGGTGGATTCCTGGAACAGCCTTCCAGTGGAGGTGGTGGGGGCAAAGACAGTGAAACATAAACTTTGACAGCAGATAAGGACCGCTTGGCCCACCCAGTCTGCCCATTTCCCTACCTATTGGATAAGCTGCAGATCCTAGGTTAACCAACAGCCTACTTCTTCCTAATCCCCACTAGAATTGCCTTATGTCTGTCCCATGCATTCTTGAAATCCCCAACTGTTTTTGACCTCACAACCTCCTCAGAAAGGCTGCTCCATGAGACCACCACCATCTCCATGAAAAAATACTTCCTCAAGTTGCCCCTGAGCCATCCCCCACTCTATCTTCAAACCAGTGGGTGGGTTCAAGAATGCATGGGGCAGGCATAAGGGTAGCTTAGTGGAAGGGAAGAAGGGAGGGAGAATGAGTTGGAGATTAATTACGGTCTATGGTGATAATGTAGGGAGGAAAAAATGAGCAAACTGGGTGGGGCAAGTGGTCCTTATCTGCCATCAAATTCTATATTTCTATACTAACTGACAAAAATAATGATCCAGTCAAATTCAGACAGGCAAGTCATTTGGCCTGCACTAGCTAAACTGACCTTGTATTTTCTTGCCTGCATTCCAGCATCAGTCACTTCAGCAAGATGTTGCAGTACAACCAGGGATACTGCCTCACCAGTTTGCTTAAGGGTAGATCCTAAGAATCTTGAATTTCTATCTTTTCTCAAGCTCGACTTACAAAGGATCAACATCATTTATTTGTTTATTCAGATATTCAGCAAGTGATTTCTTTTACTATTCCCTCTCCTAAATTAATGGAAAGTCTCCCCAGACTCCTCCCACTGACACTGGCACTACTGTCTGACTCACCATGTGAACAGCAGGAGTGGCACAACTCCTCCTGATGGCACTTCAGCAAGTTTCAAATTATAGTGAATAGTGGAGTGTTGTTCTGTATAGAATTCCATCTCTTTCAAAATGCTGTTCTACCACAGTTCCAAGATCATGGGATGTGATTCTACCCTACTGTGGTAGAACAGCATTATAGAACTTCTAGAGACTGCATGAGTCAGTTTCATTTTGAAAGCAAAAGAACTCATAAAATGTAGACTAGTGTATGGTTGCTCATACACAACAAGGCTGTGTTGCCATTGAGGGGCTGTGATGATGTCACACAGACCTCAAGAGCGAAGCTTGAGAGGTCCATGTGATGGAATCACTTCCCCGAGATGGCAACAGCACCTTGTTGTGTTTAAGCAACCATGTACTATTTTATATAGTATATGGTTCCCCAAACTGTAAGAGGTTTGACTTTTGACAAGGTTCATACCTTGTGAATATTGTCCTGCTCACTTGCTCCCTCCCAGTCCATGCTGCAGTCGCCATCCACTTCCAACACCGAAGATACCAGTGCTTCACTGCTTCCTGTGGTCCTGCTCTCGGCAAAAGAAATAAAAAAAAAAAATGGCAAACTGATAGTTTGGGAACACGGAGCTGAGTATGGCAGTCTGTGTCCCAACTATCTGACTGAATGGCACTACCGACTGATCGTTAGACACCTCCGCCATTTTAGAGCACATTTTTTGATCAGCTCTGTTTTCAGCCAATCATGTAGCAGCTGAAGGCTGAAAAGTTGTTGTACTATCGATCTGACGTCAGAATGATAGTATAACAACTTTTTTGACCTTTGAACTGTCCTACAACATCATTTGGGAAGCCACTGTTTTCCATCTAGAATAAGCCCTAATCATATACTATACACATATTTCACACAGTACTATACACTATAAAAAATACTGGATGAGCAACTCTGTGCACAACCAGCGTGTTCGCCGCCGGGGGTTCTGATTCCTATGGTCCTCTTGAGCTCCGCTCTCAAGGTCAAAGGGAATCAGAACTCCTCAGTGGCAGAACACACTGGTTCTGCATAGTTTCTCATCCAGTATTCTTTATGTTATCACCAACAAGATCAATATGATCAGGTGTACCACAGTTAAAAAAGACCCATAACACCACTCGCCATGAATGGGATTGTGATGGAATGTGTGGCTTGACTGTGCACAGGGGTATGCTGACCTAATGGTGACGCCAATACAACGACATACCTAGCTGTCGGCAAAATCGGCACTTTGCCAACAGGTCATTGTGTTGATGTGCCCAAGATGGGCACACTGTCTCCCGATCCCTGCCTCCCGAATCAACTTCCCATCTTGAGTTGATAATCCATAGTACTGAAGTGCGGGGACAAAGCACCCCGCATGGGGTTAAGGGGACGAAGGCCCCGATAGAAAACAGGACCAGGAGACATATGGGATTTCGTCTCACTACAACTTGCAGTTGATATAAATCCCGTTGCTGAGATGCCGATTGACAAAATTGTTATCGAACCAGTATCGTAGATCCACGCACAGGTATGCACTATTCTTCAATTTGACCTCTAGTCAATAGTTATCTACTACAGCTTTGCTTTCCAATGGGCAGTTCCTCTGTTTAGACTAAGTTCAATTAATGCAAAATATAAATATATAAATGAGAAGAAATAGGAAAACTCAAAAAAAAAATATCTGCCAATGGATGGAAAATATATTGAAGGGCAATGTAATGCCCTACATTTATTTTTTTTTTTGTTTGTTTTTTAATGTATAACTTATTTTTTGAGGGAGTGTATTGTTATATCATTTGAAAAAACAATGGACCCAGAGAGAATATAATAATTGGCATGGAGGTAAAGCAGAGAATAAAGCAGGGTATACACCTAGAGGTCAACATTAAATAATACTATTACTGTAGCTCACACTGGTCTGTAATGGTTTTAGTGGCCTTTCTAGATCCACAGCAGATGATTGCCAGTTGCACATGCCATAGCTAAGCTACTTTAAGTTATTTTTTATTGCTGACCTTAAGGCTTTTTTACTTTTATTTGTATTCTGTTTTCCTGCATGCCAATTAATATACCTGGTACCAAAGCCATTTGGAAAATTCTCAAAGTTGAACTGTATGTGTTGGCCCCAGCCAATTCATATCGGTCACTGGCCTATTTCTCTCATCCTAAGGGAGAATACCCAGTTATCCAATTTTCTTCAAAGTACTTGTCAATCTGAATTTGAATTATTTTTGTCTTTTCAGAGTCAGTCACAATATCAGTATGCACACTGGGCAAGGAAAATAGATATTACTCAATGTAAAGGTTTACCTAACCTTGCTGTCTAATTTTTGCCTTTTTTTATATTGGTGCGCTGTGCAGCCAACATCTTGCGGTAGTGCAGATTTGGGGTCGTGGTCACTGTTGGGAGAATGCAGGGCACGCACCAGTAGGTGTGTCCCTCATTCCCCAGTCAGCCTGCATGCCGGCGCCACACCATGCATACTAATGTGGTGAGCACATCTAAGGAAAGGTCCGATGCAATGCGACAAAGCTTGTCATACGCAGCGGACCCTTCCTACGTGCTTCTCCAGCTAAAAATATGGCATCACAGTGGCCGCTAAACTGCTGACTTTGGGGGTGCCCAATCCCCTGGTCGGCTTACCCTGCCCCTCATGTATGTGCTGATGGGGGAGCCCACTCCCCTTTGGCAGAATGTGTCCCCCTCCTGCTTTCATTGTTTGCTGATGGGGGTGCCCAATCCCTGTCAGCATCCATCCCCCTTTCCTGCTTTAATGTGCCGATGGGGGAGCCCACTCCCCATCGGCATGATGCCCCCCCTTCTTCTGTGCTGACGGGAATGCCCAATCCCCCGTCGGGCTACTGTACCTCCAAAAAAAGAAACCACCTGTAAAAAAGAAAAACATCTAAGATGTGTTTGTTTACTACCGGTAAACAGAAAACGGTCCCTCGTAGTCTCCCTACCCACCACTCACACCCACCCACTTCGCACCCTGCCTCCCCACACCCCCCTCACCCCAAACTTACTTCTGGAGCTTGGCGCGATGATCTTCGGTGGACCGGGAACACATCTTCACTCTTCTAAGCTGACCGCGAACGGAGGAAATGCCGGTAAGCTGTATAATGGAATAAACAGGATTTTTTCAACTTTGATGCATATCTCGGGCATTTTTTGAAATTTTTGCACCAAATTTTCAAGATGGGGTTTTTGCGACCCTTCCTCATGAATTCTGTCACTGTTATGACGTTAATCAGTCCCAAAAGGTGTTTTCGCAGTCACTGCGCAGAATCACCTTTCAGGACAGATTAATGCAAGGACAGTGGCAGTGTTCATGAGGTGGGCTTCAAAAAGCCTATGTTGCAAATTTGGTGGAAAAAATCCAAAAAAAAGCTGTTTTACAAGCGTGCATTGCGCAGTTGCTAAGCACCATCATAACTTCGCAAATTTGCAATATTTTCATACCAGATTTTCAACATTAACATTTTTCTACACCTCCTTGTGAACAGCACAGCTGTCATTTTTTCAAAGTAATGCACCTGGAAAATAAAAACCCAGGGGAAGATTACACAATGGGGGGGGGTAGTAACAACAACAAAAATGGAAAGGGACCTGGGGGTAATCATATCAGATGACCTTAAGGTTGGCAAGCAATGTAAGAAGGCGGTAGGGAGGGCTGGGGGATACTGGGATGTATAGGGAGAGGTATCACCAGCAGAAAACAGGAAGTTGTTATCCCCCTGTACAGACAGTTGGTGAGACCCCATCTGGATTACTGCATCCAGTTCTGGAGACCTCATCTCTGCAAGGACATAGGATGGAGGCATTTCAGAGGAGGGCAACTAAAATGGTGCAGGTTCTGCAAGAGAAGCTATACGAGGAGAGGCTAAAGGAGCTTAATATGTATATCCTTGAGAAAAGGAGGGGGACATGATAGAAACGTTTAAGTACCTCAGTGGAATCAATAAAGTCCAAGAGGGTAGCATCTTTCAGAAAAACAGATGTGCAAGAACAAGGGGACACAATTTGAAGATAGAGGGGGGATGGCTCAGGGGCAATGTGAGGAAGTATTTTTTCACAGAGAGGGTGGTGGACACATGAAACAGCCTTCCTGAGGAGGTTGTGGGGTCTAAAACTGTGGGAGAATTCAAGAATGCATGGGACAGACATAAGGCAATTTTTGTGGTGGGTAGGAAGAAATCGGCTGTTGGTTAAATAGGATCTGCAGCTTATCCTCTAGGTAGAGAAATGGGCAGACTAGGTGGGCCAAGCGGTCCTTATCTGCCGTCAAAGTCTATGTTTCCGTGTTCAGTGTTTCACATCCTGGCTGAAACGTGTTTCTACACTTCCGGCACATAATACCGCAGTCGCTGTGGGAAATCAGTGTTTGGGGCAGATTACAAAAATGACAGTGACACTGTTCATGAGCAGAGGTCCTAAAATGCCTATGTTGAAAATTTGGTGACTATACTCCATAAAATGACTGTGTTATGAGTGTGCGTCGCTCAGTTTGCACGCACTCTCGTAACATTGTTCATTTGTAATATTTTCACTCTGGATTTTCACCATTGGTATTTTTCCACACCTCTTGATGAATAGTACAGCTGTCATTTTACATATCCTGCCTGAAATGTGTTTTCGTACATCCTGTGCAGAATAGCGCGGTCGCTGTGTGAAATCACTTTTTGGGACAGTTTGAGGAAATGACAGTGACACTGTACATGAGCAGAGGTGCTAAAATGCCTATGTTGAAAATTTGCGCCGAAACGCTATAAAATGACTGTGTTATAAGTGTGTGTTGCGATTTCATGCACCCTTGTAACTTCGCAATTTGCAATATTTACATGTCACATTTTACCACTGCCATTTTTTACACCTCCTTATGAACAGTATAGCTGTCATTTTTCACATCCTGCCAAAAATGTGTTTCCGCACTGCACTACCAAAGCCAATGCCAGCGCGACAACATTCGGCATTGACAAATGCCTGTTCTATTTAGAGATAATTCCTGAATACCTATGGTCAAAACCTCAGTTCAACCTCTATTTTCTATTTTCAGCATTCATTTAAAATGACCTTTTTATTTTTTGATTAGCTTACATGTTGACGTAGCACATTTTTTTGTTTGTTACCTGCCCATGCTTTTCTCACTTAATCCTGGAGAAAACTTGACTACTTTCAGACAGCAGAAGAATCCTGCACTTTATTTCCTTTAAGTTCATTGATTCCATCTATAAACACACTGATTCAGAAGGAGAGATGGAGGTACACCATTTGACATGTACTGAATTTAATGAATCATGAGTTTTTTCACAGGACTGGATTGTATTTATCCAGCATAATTTTCCTGATTATGCAGGGCATACAAGTAACTATCAGGTGACACCTGTCTGATTAGTTGTCTTCTGGTATAGTTAATCTGACAAGACAGCAGCCATCCTATATGACCCCTTTTAAATATGTAGGAAACAGAGCAATCTGTGATAACCAATGGAGAATTATTGCAACAGCTATGTTAAGGTAACACTAAGGTCACAGATAATGTGCAAGAAAATCATGAAATTCAAAATTAGAGTTGCTAGTTGATTACCCAAACTACACCTGTTCTACCAAATCCTGCAGTTAGGGTTGATTTACCAATTTGTATGTTACCCAGCTATAATAGTAACTGTGAGACCAAGTCACCTTGCTTACAGAAGATAGGTACAGTTAGGGTGACTGGCTCACAAACTTTACTTTTGAATTTCCTTACTTTTTTGCTTTGTCTGCAAACCTAATATTGCCTTAATGTAGCTTTTGCAACACATTTCCATACTTTATACAGAGATTTGTCTGACACTAGGAGCCCATTGCCTGTACCAGTGTTCCTGACCCCCAGGCAGCTGAGTACTATGGAAACCTCCACCTTGGGATCCAGACAGGATTCTTACAGTTCTGGTGGGATCGGAAGCAATTAAAATGTTCATATAAGGATAAAACAACTTGGACAGTTTCAACAAATTCACTGTTAACACTAAAGATCCAACCAAGCAGTAAGGGTTTACATTGTTCCATATACACTTCAGCTCATCTTCATTTTTCAAATTACTCCTTTCTTGGAGAATGTATGAGACCTCTCTTGGGGCACAAGATTTCAGCTCCCCACTGTAAACTTCAATGAGGCGGTTACTCTAAAGTTTTGATTTAAACCGTACACTTGTATTCCATCCTCAATAACTGGCTCCTCAAGCTGACAAGCTTAAAGAGCTAGTGGAACCAAAAATCACAGATACAAAATGTTACAAATTTTAAGAAGCAGTCAGTTCTAACTTTTTTTTATTTCTGAAGTTTTTTTCATTTTCCTTTTGCTCATTAGAAAGTTTTCTATGTGATAATATTATACTGGATGTGTGGAACAACACTCTGCCTTGCAGCTGACATACCTAATTCTGTTCCTCTCACTACATTATCAGCACCATGACCTCACTGACACTGGCTCCTCCTGAACAGTTGTGATGTCACAGTCAGTGAGGTCACAATGCTGATGATGTAAATGTTAGGAACAGAGCTAGATATGTCAGCTGCCAGGCAGAATGTTGTACCATACATCACACCTGCTACAGTAAGATAACACATTTTCTAATTAACCAAAGGGAAAAGAAAACCTCAGATATAAAAGGAAACAGGTTACTGCTTTTAGAAACTAATATTGACATTAGGCAGTACATTAAAGAGCAGCTGACGTCTTCAACAGAACTTTCACAAAACATAATGTTTAGGCACAGTTCAGCTTGCATTTCACATTAGTGCTCTCTGTCACCTCCCCATTATTTATTATTGAAGACGTCTGCATGAAAACAGGAGCTTTGCTCTTAAAACTTTTGTCTAATCCAGTTGCTTTCTCCCTACCTGAGGTCATAATGAACTGCTTGTGACATCACAGTTACTCCAATGACAACAGATTGTGATGTAACAACAGAGGATTGTGACTCGAAGTAGGAGTAAGCGATGGAGGCAGATGAGCTCTAAGGGATAAAGATCTTGTATTCATGCAAATTTCCTCAGTAATAAATTGGGGAAGAAATCTGTAGATTATATATAAAATGCAAGCTTTATTGTACCTAATTACTATGTTTTTCAAAGTTATCTTGGAGGCGTCAGCAGCTCTTTAACTTTTTGATGGACCTCCCAGGGCAACAGGAACAGTTAAACAGAACAGAGCTCTGAGTCTGCATACATGTATGGCCCACAAGGGAGAAAATGTACAAACTATATATTGGAGAATGTCCCCTTAACTCCTGCTCTTTACAGTCTGACTGTATGCAGGAAACACTTACCTCCTCCACCACGGACCATCAAATAGCACATTAAATTTCTGGTATGCTACTTTACCTGATTTGGTAGGAATCCTAAGTGGGGGGTCTTCTTTTTCCATAATCCCTCATTCTCTGTGGGGTTTAGTTGGGCAGGCTCTCAGCCCTTACCCTGCCCCTTCTGGCTGTCGCACACCTCTTTGGTCCCTGAGTGTGATCATCCTACATGGATTGCCCCCAGAAGAAGAGAATCCTCCTACTCCAGTACATAATCCAGATGGACCTCAGCAACCAACTGATGACATAGATTGAGAGGGAGCAGTTGGGGCTTCAGGAAGCCAGCCTGTCTCCCCCCTTTTCATTTTCATAACTGTCATCACACTTGCTGGCATGTGTGTGGAAGCATACGTGCTGCACAGTCTGATGGCCCCTCCTTTCATGCCACCCACAGCTGCAACTGCTGTCAGGCCTCCACTTGATGGAGGCCTAAGGCAGATTTAAAAAGCCAACCCTCCCTGGGAGAGAAGAGCAGTCTATTGGACTATTGATCTTCTCCCATTCTGATGAACCCCCAGCAACCCAAGCTCATTCCTGAACACAGACTGCAGTGCACAGCATCTCAACCCTCCACACCACCAGCCCGGCTTCCCTAAGGGGATCTTTAAAGCCATATCACCCTCTGTTGTCTCAGTTCTCTTTTAATTATTTTCTTTCTCTGTATATAAGGACTTCTGACTATTTTAATAACTCACTGAATACCTAGCTGAGGAGGGGGGCAATTTGGGAGCCGACCAGCTGCCATGGCTCAACAGGATGCCCATCCCCTCAGGGGGCCTTCCCTGAGTTCATAGATTTAACAGCCAGTTCTACTTCTGCTGGGGAAATGAGGGCCTCTTATTGAGCACTGTGTTGTGGGGATAGTTTTGGAAGAGTTAGTGAAGCTAGGAAATTCCGCACTGCTTACTGATGCATAGATCTGGAGGATGTGTACAGATCGACATAGTATTGCTGCATAGGAGAAGGAAAGGGAAAGGGAACATTATTTAACCAGCAGTAGCACACTAAGTCAATGCTTGTTTCCAGATGTGACCTGGGAGCACAAGGGAGCTAAGTGACTTGTTCAGGATCACGCAGTATGCACCTAGGCAGCTGTGGGAATCAAACCCAGGTCTCCAGATTTGCAGTTCAGAGCCTTAACCCATTGTGTTATACTGCATAATGCTATTTATTTGAGCAGCTGCTGTACTGGTTGCTCCTGTGTGATCTCTCAGTCTGGAGATGTGCAGTTCGGCCTACTGTTTCCATAGTCTGTATGCAAGTAACTTGCCCCCTTCCCCCTTCCCAGAATTTATGTTTTAGGTGGATGACTGCTATCTCAGCTTTGTGAGCCAGCAAGTCATTTATTTCCAGTCTGAGCTGAACAATTTCTTGGCCTAACTTGGAATGCGTGTTAAAATGAGGTGATTGTTTTGCCTCCATCTCTCTTACTAGAAGTTTTGTTCTTTTTATTATTTTTATTTTAGTTTTTCGTAACCGGGTAAGGCCCACTAGGCACAAGTGCTGTTTTCAGTGGTGAGCTGGGAGAAATTGTTCTTCTAATGAACTAAGAAGCTGTTCCCTTTGCTTATGCCGATTAGCCACATAGCCCATAATGGCACCCCAGAGAGTAACTTTCAGGGCTTCGCAGGTGTCAGTAGGTGGATTCTTGTCCAGAAAGTGGGAAACCTCCTGAGTAAACCACTGCTTAAAGTCAGAGTCCTTGAGGAGAAGGGGGTCTAGCTTTCAAAAGGTGCAGGGAGAGACTGGGGACCTCAGAAAATATGCAGATGGACTGGAGAGTGATCCGAGATGACCATCTGTGCAATATCAGAGCCATTTGCGGCCTGTGCTATGGAGGCTGAAACCAGCCAGTAATCTAATCAGCTGTGGGTGCTATGCACTGCTGAGAAGAAGGTGTAGTCTCTCTCAGGGGAAAGAAAGACCCTCCAGATGTCCTGCAGGCCTAGGTCCAACATGGTTTGTCACACTATCAGCCAGGCTTTGGAGTGGTAATCCTGAGTGGCTGAGCTACGATCTATCAGGGAATCCAGGAGAAGGTTGAAGTCCCCACCAACAACCATTGGAGTAGAAGGCTGGGCCATAGCACCTATAGCTTAAGCCACTTCATGAAAGATCCCTGGGGTATTCTCATTTGGTCCATAAATATTGACTAGAAGGAGTGGACCTTCTGGTGTATCCAGTAAGACCAGGACCCACCTCCCCTGTGCATCATGCTTAGTCTGGACTGGGGTCCACTTCAGTTTTTTTGTGCAGGAGAATAGCCACCCCATGTTTTTTGGAGGGGGAAGAGGAGGAAAATACCTGCCACACCCAGTCCTTGGCAAGCTTGTTGTGATCCTGTTTAGTGAGTTTTGTTTCTTGAAGGAATTCCAAGGTGGTTTGCAGTTGTTTCAAGTGCGATAATACCTGTTTATGTTTTATCGGAGTGTTGAGGCCCTGTATGTTCCAGGTGTAGGCATGTAGGTCACCCATTATCCAGGTGGGGATGTACTGCCATCTGAAGGAGCATATGATCTAAAACCCCAAAGACTGTGATCCACCTTGGCGCCCCAATCTCACTGTCCCTACCATAGAAATCCAGTGAAAAATACAAGCACAATCTGTGTGCATACAGTACCATTACATGCACGCTTGCCTGGTTCTTTTCAAAATTATATAAACAAACAGGGAAACCAGCCAAAACTAACTGTCTACTAATAATAATAAAAAAATTCAACAGCATGGCTAAAGCTAAACAACCTGAGGAGCTGGCAGGAAAAAGACTGGCAAAGAAGCCGCCAAGGTTACCTTCCTCTCTTGTGGGGCGGGGGGAGAAATCCTCTTAAGAAAGTCAGAGAAGCTCAACCAATCATGGTGTAGCCCAAGCAAGACCCCTCAGACAATGAGGTGGAAAAATGAGGCAACTGACACTAGGAGTACGAATATGGGTGAGGGAAGCAAGCTCCCTACCCTCCAATCCCTGTTGCCTCCGACTGAAAGGGTAACCACCTAGATGCCACTAGCTAGGCGTAGAAGGCTTTCTACCAGGGTCATTGATAGCAACTGTGGTATCCCATCTACCTGGGGAGATGATGGAACCCAGCAGTTATAGTGCTATGCGACTCAAAGCCCTGGGATGGGGGGCAGTTCAAAAGCCTTGCTTCTGCAGTCAAGTTGCCATATTAAATGAATAAGTGCTGCAGGCACTAGCTTTCCACATGTGATGCATGAGAAGAGAGCAAGGGCCTGCACTGTGAACCCCAGGAATCATATTCAAGCAGGCCTATAAGTTTAAGCAGTGGGGTGTAAGTCGAAAAGATTCCTCTACCTAGGGACCCATAATGTTGTAGCAAACCTTCGCAGATATTGTCCACAAGTCCAACTGCAGAGGCATCAATTGCATGTCCCATGAAACCTAAATGCAGGGTCTATATTTGAATAAATGTCCAGCAGAGTCATGCAGTAACAGCAGAGGAAGATATAGATATTATCGAGGCGTAAGAATGCCCAGCCTGACTCACAGTACCACCGGTAGCAAAGTAGTGAGGGGGGGGTCTGGAGGAAGACACTTCCAGGCCAGGAACATGGCCTCATTAAAAGACCACCCCCACTCCCAACCCTCACCCCCTCACCCCCCCTCACCCATATCAGCCCCTCCTCTAAGTCCCACAAAATGACAAAACACAGTACTTATTAGACAATTAGTCAGGTCGGGCTGGCCACCACCGACAGCCTAGGATCTTCCGAAGACTGAGTCCCACCATCCAAGCCAGAGCGACACACCACAGGAAGAGGACGCTCAGCAGGGCCATTCAGCACTGTAGAGGGACTGGCAGCTGCAATTTCATCCAGTATTTATCTCGTTCTGGTGGGGGTGAATCTCTGGGTATTTTGGGCACTGCATCCACATCGATGGGCTCGATGCTGACTGTATTGTCACTCTGAAGAGCAGCAAACCTGTTAGGCAAGAAAAAGGCTTGCAGAGTTGGGGTCTCTTCTTTAGGTAGTTGTGATCCAGACTGTTCACTGGGGTTCTCTCAGCAGGGTGATTCCTCCTCTCATATCTGTGGGTTGTGTGTCATTTCTTTGATCTAGGAAGGTAGGCCCCCTCAAAGACTTGTACTGCTGCAACTACTGGCTGAAGTGGGGCAAAAACAAATCCTCTGGTATGGGTTGTGTCTTGTAGCAAGGTGTGCTCCACTCCAGAGCTTCCCTGTGCTCTAAACTCCACTGGGTACGTTTCGAGGAGAAAGTCCATAAGATTGTCTGGGTGGGGATCCATTATGTATGATCTGCATTGTGGCTGGATATCTAAGGGAGAATGGTATGTTGAGCCAATGTAGAAGCTTGTGGCCCTCTGTGTATGCCTTGCAGCACTCTGATAACTCCTGGGAGTAATCCTGGTAGATCTGTGTCTTATGGCCCTGCCACATAAGCTGACCCTTGTTTCTCACAGCCACAGAGATGTCCTCCTTTTGTTGGAAATCAAGGAAGCGGGCAAACATTGGTCAGGGCCTTTCTCTTGGTTTAGGAGGGGGTTCAAGTGAGCATTGTGCCCACTCTATTTGAAGAGAAGTACTAGCAGGGAGATCCAGCAGCTGAGGAAGTGAAGATAGAAGAATTCAAATAGAGCCTTTTTGTCCTGCACCCTCCGGGAAGCCAACAAAATGGAGGTTGTTCCATTGGCTTGTATTTTCTAGATCGTCTACTTTCTCTTGTAGGAAGTTAATGACCCTGGCCTGTTCCCACATGGTTGTGGTCATTAGCTGAATTGCTACTTCATGGGAGCCGATCCTGCACTCAATTTGAAGTAATCTACACTCGATAGATTGGAGTGTTTGAGTGTTATTATTCGCCGCCAAAGTCATTTGAGTCATTTGTTGTAGTAGTTGGATGAACATCTGTTCCGTTTTAGTAGACTCTGCAGCCACAGAGATGGAGGAGGCCATATTGCAGGCCCTGAGGAGCACTCAGAAATAGCAGCCAGAAAATGAACTCCAGGTAGAAAATTAAATGCCAATTTCTAAAAATTTAGAATCAGGTAGAGTTTTGCTGTAGAAAGGTATCCCCTTAGCACCAAAAAGAGACCTCTAGACTGTAGGATGTTGCCAGATTGTCCCAATGTCTGTGGAGCTCACAAACTAAGCTGCCATTCTGGCTCAGCGCTAAGCCAACCCCCCCTTATCCTTTGATAAAGGATCGTTACAGATTTGAAATGTGTCAGGCATATTTAGGGACATCTGTTTGCTGATATGTACCTTATTTGTCAATAAAGGTGTTTTATTCTGTTCACATTAATCAGAGCTGGAGTGTCTAATGGTGGTGAGTGCTTGACTTTTTAGATTCTTTACCACTTATAGATGTGCAGGGCCCTTGCAGGCCCTGCCATTCCATGCAGCAACTGATGTAAAGGTTGAATTTATTGGACTGTCTTGTGAGGCGCAGAAGCACAGGACCCCATGGTTCCTGTGCTTCCATGTGACTGTACATACAGATGCTCAGGGTAAACAGTCCATCTTTTAGCCAGTGCACAGGGCCTTCCACCATGCACAGGTGCAGAGGGGCAGGACCCTATGCCAAGAGAATAGTTGTCTTCACTATATGGTACCTAAACTCATACAGACATCTCTGCATCTTTCATTCCCTGGCTGGGAGGGGGGGTTCACATAACAGTGCCATCCCCCCATCCTCACTCCATCCAGCTGGGTCACTGAGCTTACTGCTCAAACTCAGTTCACTGGTACGGGATCACAACGCATACCCATTGGTTGAAAACTGGCACTACACCCAAAGTTTCTTAACAATTATTTTTTCTTTTTTCATTTGGACTTCTTTTGTTGCTCTTCTGGGTCATCCCTGAAAAAGGGACTGTTATTGTCTCAGTAGACTTACCTAGTTACCAAAATTCAAATAAATACAATTTTCAAGATAATTGTTTTATGACTCCTCTTATAAACATGACATGTAACATTTATTGTATATTGGCCGAAATGTAATTTCACACCACAAACATGAAAACACATCTCTTCCATGGTTTAAAATATGCCACCTGTCATGTTTATAAGGTGGTGTGGAAAATGACCTAATTGAAAGTTTGGAGTAAAAATACTGAAAAGTAGTGAACTTGTGAGTGAACATTGAAATACTGCAATGTTCACTCATAACCTAGGCATTTTGCCATATTTGTTCACCAAATTTTCACTGTAGCCTTCTTCTTATTCCTTCTCATGAACCCAGTAGGTGAAAATTTTCAAATTCCTGCCAAAGTATAATTCCACACCACCAAAACATCATTCTGCACCATAGGTGTGCAAACACAATTTGGCCAGGATTTGAAAAATAACTGTTGTCATGTTCATGAGGTGGTGTGAAAAATGGTTATGTTGAAAATTTGGGTTCAAAATATTTAAAATAACCAATGTTATGAGTGAGCATAGAAACATTTCAACATATGCTCGTAACTTTGCCATTTTTGCATATTTTGACTCTAAACTTTCAACATAGCCTTCTTATGATGCCACCTCATGAACAAGAACAGTGACAATTTTGAAATCTCACCCAAAAGGTGATTTTGCAAAGTGACTGCAAAATCACCATTCTGGTAACATTTGCACAATTCCACTAGCATTGGCATGAGATGGGTTCCCAAAAATGCCATGTTGAAAATTTGGAGTCAAAATATGCTAAAATGGCAAAGTTATGCATCAGAGTTGACCCCCCCCTTTGAAATACATTGAACTGCATTTATGTAAGTTCCTCATATGACAGTCACCACTTCCAGCACCCATCACCCCAATCAACCCCACACATTGTACTATTTTGTATTTTAATATGAATCTCACTGTGTTGTACTTCCAACCACATGTTGTAGTGTTTGCTGTCACCGTAGCTGTGTGCAGTTTTATATTTATGTACTATCTCCTCTATATTGCAATACTACCCATGCACTGTATTTCATTTTGTTGTTTTACTCTTGTTGCCACCTGTAGCCCGGGTCATGGCTGAGAATGGTCCTGTGGATCGGCTCACTTACCCAGTTACCAAAGACATAAATAAATAAATAAATAAATAAATAAATAAATAAAAAATGTGTCCTTGATCAGAGAGTGGATCTTCACTGTGGGACATGTTCAGGTGAGTGAGAGCATGTGGAGGTGAGTGGGATGGTGGGTGATGAGTGGGAGGTTGGGGTGGGGGTTCTGATCGATGAGGGGCCATTTTCTTTTCTTGCAGGTAAAAAAAAATGGGTGATGGTTTTATTTTTTTCAGGGATAGTGACATGCATTGCAGCACTGGGGATGGGTATCCCGTGTTGGGCTACTGTTTGGCAGCACTGGGGCTGGGCACCCTACTGCCACTATGTATGTAGTGGTAAATTGAGTACGAACTTGAAGGGGGGTCTCGAGAAGTGGTACCAGGAGTGGGCACTCCGGTCTGCTTATAAATCATAATAAAAACATTAGGAACCATGAACAGGTGACCTGGAGGGTAAGGGAGAGATGGGAGGACTGAGAAAGACGTGGTACTGGGTGTTGGCACCCCAGTCCACTTAATAAAAAAACAGATAGATAGATAGGGTTCAGAGAAGGGCAACTAATATGGTGCACAACATGCATGGGAAGTCCTATGAGGAAATGATGAAGGAGCTGGATCTATACCCACTGAAGACTAGGAGGGAATGGGGGGACATGATACAGATGTTTAAGTAAGTGAAAGGAATAAATAATGTGGCAAAGGGGAGCTTACTCACAAGGAAACTATGCAATAGAACAAGGGGTCATAGTCAGAGATTGGAGGGAGGAAGATCTAAGAACATTGGGCCCTATGCACTCTCCTGCTGAATGGCACATGTGGTACATAGCCACTCCGCACCCATTACACCCCCCATGCAGGATACTTGGAATGGGGTGGCAGCTCCCAATACACTTGACCCAGGGACTGCACCAACAGCAACGCGCAGGGGGTTGGCATGGGTGCAGTGGCACTACACGCCATGCACATAAGCACAGTGTATCGAAGGGGTATAGAATAGATGTCAGCTATGCCATGGGGACCCTGCTGTAACCTGCAGGCAGCCAAGCTCATGCATCCACAGGGTCCCCCCAGCCTCAGTGGCATGAGAGCTGCCCACCCCCCAGCACACCGAGCCACCCCCATCCTGGCAGCATCTCAGCAGCCCCCCACCCGACAGTGCCCCTGCAGTGTGGTGAGTGGGTGGGGGCTGCCATCCAATGGCCCGACAGTGGCATGTGCAAGCAGGTCTGGGTGCCGGTGGTGAACATTCACGCAGTCAAACCCATGCCTATCTGCACAAGGGATCCACTCTCTGTTCATGTGTTTATTTTTTTTAAAGTGTACCATTTTATGTCTTTTCCTTGTTTTTTTATTTTGAGGGGAAAGAAACAAGATGGTGAATCTCATGGCACAAAAAATGTTTTGTGCTGTGAGAAACCAAAAATGGTCTTCTGACACAGAATGTTTGGTGCTGTATCAGATTGTTATCCAAAAAACCCTACTGAACATGCTCAGAACAGTAAAAATTAAACTTTGAGTCCTTGTAACTCTGGAACCATTTAATATTTTTTCACAAAACCTTCCAATGGCAATAACTTGGCACAGCACACTCTACCCTGAAAGTTTTAGAAAATACATTTTATTTCATGTAGGCTGTAGATGAGAGCAAACCCAAATCCCATGTTAATTACAATAAAATAATTTGAGGGCTACAGGAAAATGAAATATTCAGATCTCAGAAACCAAACAAGTTGCCATCATGAAACTTTTTACAGATTTAGAACTTGTCTCCTGGAAAACACAAGCAAAAGTTCAGCTGATTTCATTGAAAGTTGTCAAAGATATTAACATGCAAAGTTAGGGATTTAACATTTAACACCCTACTTAACCCTATATATAAGGGCACTACTGTGCCCCTATAATACATAAAATATATATATATATATATATATATATATATATTGCAAAGAACTACTTTAATGCAGACATCAAGGTTAAAGAATGCAAAGCACACAAAGTAAGGATATGAAAAGCATTAGGGTTTGAAGTCTCATGAATCTTGGTGAATCGGTGGTGTCATGTGCCTTGGGGTTGTCAACACTAATGCCTCCCCCCCCCAGCCCATAGCCTCCTGTTTCCCAAGCACAAGGTACAGGTCAAAGCCAGTCCCTCAGAAGCATTTAGTGGGCTGGCAGTATAGCCTAGAGGTTAGAGGAACAAGCAGTGAACAAGCTTGGTACATCCAGCAGACCGGATCTGCGTTTGATTCTCAGAAGCTCCACTTGCATACTGTATGACTTTAACTTTTTTAATTTTTTTTTATTTTAGTCTTTGGTAACCGGGTAAGGCCCACTAGGCACAAGTGCCTGTTTTCAGGGGTGACCTGGGAGCACTGGGCCGTTAAGTGACTTGCTTAGAGTCACACAGTATGCAAGTGGAGGTTGTGAGAATCAAACTCAGGTCTGGTCTGCTGGATGTATCAAGCAGCTCACACCTCATTCCTCTAACCTGTAGGCTGTATTGCCAACCCTTACTTACCCAAGACAACTGCCCAGTGCTCCCAGGTCACCCCTAAAAACAGGCACTTGTGTCTAGTGGGCCTTACCCAGTTACCAAAGACTAAAATAAAAAATAAATACATTTGCCCTTTTGAGGTAGAGAAGTATGGCTCGCCATGTGTTGCCAACAAAATTAGTCATAGCTATCTTCACACAGGGCCCTGCATAAAGCAAGAGATCATGGACTCTATTTTCAAAGAGCCCTGCGATCGCCGCAATTTGTGGCAATTTAGGACTGGGTCAACCTCTTGATGTGTAAGGGACCCTGTGCTTTATTTTGTAAAAACTGGGTTCCCCATGCCTTGCAGTGCTGTGTGCACTGGAAAGGCACATACTGTCAGTACAGCAACACACGTGTATGGCAATGGTAGAGCCCATGGGTGCCACTGTGTGTGGAGAGGTGTCATACCTGATGTACCCATGAACTGACCAGGAATGCATCACCCCTGTACATGCATATGAGGGGCCAATTGCATGCACACATGTGAACTGTGGCATTCAGGTGCCCTCCCCACCTGGTTCCGGCACCAATGGTAGGGCCATGCACAACACCCCCAATGAAAACAACATACATGATGGCAGACTGTGCCAGGCATGCATGTGCCATACACAAAATGGTGTGTATCCCAGCAAACACAGACCACCAATATGATGTGTTGGTGAGCAGGGCCCATGTATCAGACTGTGTAAGGTCATGTGTAATGGTCACAGTGACAGCAGAGTCAGACAGTATGCACGTACAAAGGAGAACAGATGTGAGACAGCAGGAAGGTATAAAATGATAATGGTCATAGGCAGCACAACCGCTAACTAATGCCTTCATGTTTGCAGGTGATAGTGGATACCCACTACTACCATGGCTAATGACACCAATAAGAACACTACAGACTGAGGGTGAAAGGCATTACAATGATGCACATGCATCAACAAGGTCGGTGAGAAAGTGGAAATTTGAACTATTGAAGATGAGGTTCAGGTGCCTTAATCGCTCAGGAGGTGCACTACAGTACACGCCCAACATGGGACATTCAAAAGTGGGGTTTAGCAGTAATTCAGGCCATCCAGGCAGGGCGAAAATAAAATGGATAGGCCACAGTGGCATGAGGTACTGACACATGGGTATTTTGAGGTGGGGGACTGAGGAGGCACATTTTGGTGAGGATTTACAATTTTCACCATAGTCATGTCCCCTACCACCTCCATGGGTATGGACAGTATGAATGCACTTTAAACAGTATGATTGGGGAGGTTTCATCATCCACTATATGAAAGAAGAGCATGGAAACAGTATTAGCTGCCGCGGCTACAGCCCATAGGGTACTGATTCTGTCGAGAAGCAGGACTTGTCCTGGTGTGCAGTGTCCTGGGAGTACCGGGTGCGCTGGCTCATTATAGCGCTGCATGGTGTGGGTGTACACTGTGTTGTCCACTGTGGGAAGACACTACTCCCACTGGACAGACTGAGGATATGGCCACCCCCCGGTGCCTACCACCATGGCTGCACTCTCTAGCACAGTGGCACACAGGTGATCCATGCTGGTGAAAATATCCTGAGGCAGGTCGTGGATGGCCACCATGTGATCCGCATAATGTCCTCTGCCTGATCCTCAGCATGCTGCATTTCTTCATGCTGCATGTGGCAGATGCATTTCAGTTCCTGCGGCATGACACTCTGTGCCTACGTGACTTATTGCAGCAGCCACATCCCCTTGTCACCAGGTACTGACCATTGGGACACAGTCAGGCTGCACCCTCAGTCACTGAATGGCCTGGGGCTGCACCGCAGTTAATGCTGAGGCTCATTGTGGGTGTTGTGGACTGGCTGTGACTGTCCCAGTAGGATGGACCTGGGGCAGCAGGGCTGTGGCCATGACAGAGGATGGATCATGAGGAGGAACAATGGCAGCTGGCCTTGTGGTATCAACTCGGGATAGTAGGCTGATGGCCATGCCGGTGGGGGGTTATGAGGTGGCACAGCAGTGGCTGTACCAGGGGTTGTGGGGCTGCACTGCTGCGTCTGCAGTGCCGCATGTGGACAGTGGCTGGGCTCCAGTGTAATAGGGACTGGCAGGGGTGGACAACCCTTCCTGGACTTGGTCAGGCCCCAATTGTTCCCAGCTCTCGAATGTATTGTCATCATCATCCACTTCACCCTATTTGCTAGTGCCAATCCTCAGGCTCATGTGAGTGGGTGGCAGGGGCAGCTGCTTCTGAGATGGAGCTGGAGCATGCTCCTCTATGTCTGGTATGGTGAGTTGTTGATGGAGAAGAGAAGTGCTATATAGCAGTGTACTATACAGAGCTATGTTCCAGCTGAGGCAGCATGCAAGCCCACTGCACAGTGCGCAACACCCATGCTGGTAGTGGGGTGCATCACTTATAGTCCTCTGTGGCCATATACACCACACACCCCTACACCAGTGAGCAAGTGAGCACACACCCCATCACCAGGAGCACATATCCCAGCACTAGTGAGTGCACACACCCTCACCAGATAGCACATATCCCAACAACAGGGAGCAAACATCCCAGCACCTGTGAGCACACAGGTGACAACACAGGAGACAGAGTAGTGGTGTTCCACACAGATGGCTACATACCAGGAAATATTGCAACAGTAGTGCAGCCTACGCCCAATGTTTCACACCCATATATGTATACACACACATATACACACATGGCTAATGGGTCAATAAACATTCGGCCACTCACATGGCTATGCCATTCCCATTTTGATCTCATAGCCATCTCCAGGCACTCTTATCACCTCCACAGGGTGCAGTGTGGAAGCTATTGCCTCCTCTGTAGGCTCCAGAGTACATGCAGCCACCGATGCCTGTGGGCCCCCACTGGTCACGTGCATCTCCCTGAATTGCATCAACAGGACTGTCTTTGTCTGCATTCTTAGATCCCTGAAGCACTTCTACACAGCCTCCATCATCCTGATCTGCATGCCGATGGCATTGACCACATCAATAATCTCTACCCAGGCCTGCCATACCTTGGCATTCGTGGCCTGCCTCAGGGACAAGACCTTCTCCCTAGCTATGTAGGCTTGTGCCAGTGCCTAAAACTCCTCTTCAAAGTTGCAGTGGGCCCACAGTCTATCTGTGTCCTCCATGGTACTTTCTGGACAGGTGAGTGGAATACAGGTGGCCAGAGAATATGAACAGCAGAACACAGATGAAGGGTACATTGGGGTGAGGCCTGCACCTCCTGTCAGAGACACATAGGTGTCCAGGCAATGCATGTCCTGCCACAACCAGTGACCTGCCTGACACTGGCTTGTCAAGGTACAGACACAGTAATAGTCAAAGTCACAGACAGACAGGGGCTAAAATAGGCATTGGCCCAAAGGAACTCAGGGCCACCACTACCTAAGCACATATGCGAGGGTGCCACATACTCTATTATTACGCACCAGTGACTGCTATAGGAGAGATTCTCCTCCTAGTCATGACAACACCACCACCAGGAGATGTAGATGTGGAGTTCCACCACCTCAACATGTCCAGTGTAGCACTACGTACAGCATACAGCATACATACAGTTCAATGATCTCCCATGTCCCTATCTCAGCCATTCCACATGTCACCTACCTCTAGCTGCCTTCAGTTCAACTGTGGATTCTAGGTGGTGTACTGTGCATCTCTTACATGCTCCAGGCACAATTAGGCATGTTAATGTATGCATACAATACAGTTCAATGGCCTACGCAACCAGAATAATGTTATGTTTGTGCAGCAGTATTACATTTGTGGTCCTTTGCACTGTGTATTTCATTACAAATTACCACCCTGTAGAGGTACTGAAGGCAAGGAATCCTGTAAGAGGGTTCCACCCCTAAAGGTGCCGTAGGAAGGGTTCCTTGGCTAAATGTATCTTAGGAAAGAACCCCCGGTAGTAGACAGTAGAGCTGCTGGAGGAGAAGGGGAGGGGAAGGTGGTGGGGCAAAGAGAATGTGCTTCAGATAGAGAGGCTGGGAGGGACTGCTTATATAGCTGAAGAAGCAGGCTTGTCTGGTTGCTCACACATTGAACTGCAGGTGTAGCCCTTCAGTTCAGTGGCCTACGCAACCAGAATAATATTATGCTTGTGCAACTGTGTTACAATGTTTGTGGCCATTCGCAATCTCTATTTCATTAGGAATTACAACCCTGTAGGGGTACTGAAGGCAAGGAACCCTGTAAGAGGGTTCCATCCCTAGAGGTGCCATGGGAAGGGCTCCTTAGCTAAAGGTACCTTAGGAAAGAACCCCAAAAGAATTGCAGCAGTGGTAAATGCCTAGGAGGTAGAGAGTAGGCAGTATAGTGCAGTGGTCTAAGGCTCTGATCTGCAAATCTGGTGACATCCAGCAGGCCACATTTGGGTTTGAATCCCACAGCTTCCACTTGCATACTGTGTGACCCTGAGCAAGTCACTTAACTTCCTTGTGCTCCCAGGTCACTGCTGTAAAAAAGCTCTCAGCTTAGTGTGCTATTCCTAGTTAAACAACTAAAAAAAAAAAAAGAAAAGCAAACTGACAGCAACAGACAGCTTAATGAAATATAAATGAGATGCACAAGTTAGCAGGATAGCTCTAAAATATAGCTTGCACTGATCACAACAAGAGACTTCCTAAGGAGAGATGGAACAGCTAGTAAAGCCACCATCTATCTTCATTCAACAGTGGAACCTACCTTAGTAAGCCAAGACTGTTATTAAACTAGCTAAGTGTTGTGATCTGCGGCAAGGAGGAGAGGGGAAAAAAACAACCCTTTCAGGAGAAAATCTCTGAGGATCCAAGGCCGCGATTGCCTTCCATCGAGGCTTGGGCTATTTTATTTAATGACAGCTCAGCTGCTACATTTGAAATTCAATTCAAGGGTGTGGAAAATATTCCAATTTGGTGGAGGCTCTCACTCTATCCCTCTAATGGGAATACTGTGAAGGGTTGCTAGGGTTTTCTGCAACAACCACCTCCATGGCAGAAGGAGGAGAGCAACAACCACAGAGGCACTCAGTCGACTTACCAATCCAAAATACAAATCATGTGATCCAGAGGCAGTCATAGGGAAAGCATGTAAGATACAATGGTAGTAATTAGTACTACAGCCAAAGGGGGAACGCACATAACCACCCTTTGCAGCTAGTCATAAATTCTACATCAAGAGGCATCTCTGTGCACAAATGGCTAAAGCTCCATCTGGAGTAAGGACATTCCCACTCTAGGCCAGAAAGGAAGGACTCCACTCAAGGCATCTCACGCTCTGGATGCAGACAAGGGTGTAGAGTGAGACCGTCAGCTGAGAGCGAGTTCAGCACCAGTAAATTGATGGGAATGGTCGGCTAATCTCTCCTAGCAATGGAACAAGCCATACATGGTAATGCAGGGAATAGCAGGTAATATGCAGCAAAGTAAACACCTTTAGTAATGGCACAGGCCATACATGGTAATGTAGGGAGGAACAGGCAATGGGCAGCATGGTAAACACCTTTAGCAATTGAGCAGGGCATAACAGGCAATGAACAGCATGGTAAACACCTTTAACAATGGGTCTGGTAAACAAATAGAACACATAAGCATGACAGCAGTAGGAATTGCACATCTAGCTCAAGGTAACCTGGTCCTTCAGTCAGTGCGAGGCTAGTCAACCAGTCCATCACTGAGTGCCAGATGCAGTAAATTAACAGAAGAAACTGCAGCAGAGAAGAAGGAATGGGAGCTGAAATAACAACAGCAGGAAAACTGAGGGTAGAATGTGAGGCAGAAAGCGGTGAGCTGAGCTGAGCGTACAAAGAACAATGCAGCGAACTGAGAGCTTGCAAAATCCAGTGAGCAAATTATGCTATAGCAGGCACAGGGCTGCATAAGGTAAGAAAACGACAATAAGCAACCTGCAGCTTAAACAAACAATGCAGACACAGGGCACTATAAAGCAAAAGGCCCAAAAGAAACAGACAAGGCAAACACAAGTACAGGAGCAGGAGGAAACAAGCACACAAGGAAGCACTAGCAGCTGGAGGCAAGTAATAAAAATCAAAAGCAGGAGAACATACAACAGAAGGGCAGCACAACCAAGCAGAAATGCAAGCACTGCAATGGGGGGGCAAGCAAAGTCCCAGCAGGCCCTAGGGAGAAGACTGACTGACAAAACTTCCAGCTGGCAAAGAGAATGTGCTTTAGAGAGAGGCTGGGAGGAACTGCTTACATAGCTGAGGAAGTAGGCTTGGCTGGTTGCTTATCTACTGAACTGCAGGCATAGCTTTTCAATAATAACCTGCACATGTGGGTGTTTGCCCTTGCACTGCGAAATTGGCATATTTGCATACACTGGTTGAACAGTGCAGGTTTGCCTCATGCACTAACGTGGTTCCTCTAGCACATGAGCTTATGCGATGCCTGCGCTTGTGCAATGTCAGCCTATGGTACAGACATACATCACATGCCATATATGATGGCATTACACAGCATGACCTGTGTGCCATACAATTGCACAATCTCTGAGCGCAGCCTTGCACATGGCTGTGCATGTGCACAACACACATGCGTACCCTGCCCATGTACTACCCCATGCCTGGGGTGTGCTTAAGGTACAACCCCCCCCACCACTGGAAGTATGAATTGCACTGTGCAATGCAATGTTAGTGTGGTACTCCCATAAAAACATGTTGTTCAAATGCACAGGACATGCAGACAGTCCAGAAACTGGCAAGATCATGATGTGAGGGCTAGGCCTAAGATGAAGTACAACATGGAAGGAAGATGGGGCAAGGCTGTGCTGCAAAGGGCACAGAGGTGGTCCACCAAAGTGCTTGCCAGTTTGGTTGAACTGGGGGTGGCCAGTCAGACTGCCTACAGTGCAAAGTGTGGGCATCTATGAAGTGGTACATCCCACGAAACACTGGAGTCACACGAACCAGTGACCAATGTCAGCATTAGTATAGTGACCTACAGAGGAGGGAGGAACACTGCCTTCAACAACTGAAGATTATAGTAAGCAGTGGCATCATGCCAAGGCCAGGTGGGTACAGATGGCTCTATGTATGGTTTGTGTATTGTCCTGTTTGCAGTCTTGTTACATGATAATATATGTCAGGGGTACTGTTCCTGAGGGACTGTGCTCTGTACCTGTCCATCCCTGTTGTGCCATTTTGTACTATGGGACTTTTCTCACTGTAAAGCCTGCTCATAAGTATGCAGGTGTGTGGACCCACTGTCCCAATTGATGTCCCCATGCCCTGTACATGACAGGGCATGCTGTGGTTCACCTGCCACGGCATTACGGTTGCAGCAGTGTCAGGGTTGATGACTGGGACATGTGTAGTTTCATTGAGGCCTTCTGGCACCACGTAATTCTGCTTAAGGTAGAGCCAGTCTGAATTCTCTCATGGGGATTTACATATTTTTCCTATGATGCTTTGCATTATTGGGGTATGTGTAATTGTGTATCATTTAAAACATGGCTTTATGACCAGTATCCTGCAGAATAACCCATGTCTCAGAGCATTTGCTCTGGGTTGCTTTGCAGTTCTTTTCCTTCTCTATTTTGGGGTCCCCATGACCCAAACAAATAACATCCCCCTTAAGCGGTGACTGGTTCCCTCTCCCTGGGCTAATACACAGATATGGCACACTGATGAGTCCAAATGAGGATGAAACATGTACAGTATGTGTCTGCTGTTCTTAGCCTTTGCTGATTGCACCGTGAGGCCTTCTGGCATCATGCAATTCTGCTTAAAGTAGAGCCAGTCCAAATTCTCTCATGGGGACTTGCATTATTGGGGTATGTGCAATTGTGTTTCCTTGAAAACTTGGCTATATGGCCAACATCCTCAGGGATAACCCATGCCTCAGGGCATTTGCTCTGGGTTCTTCTGTTGTTCTTTTCCTTCTCTATTTTGGGGTCCCCATGACCCAAACAAATAGCGTCCCCCTTAAGGGGTGGCTGGCTCCTTCTGCCTGGGCTAAGACACAGATATTGCACACTGATGAGTCCAAATGAGGATAAAACATGTGTACAGTATGTGTCTGTTGTTCTTAGCCTTTGCTGATTGCACCGTGAGGCCTTCTGGCACCATGCAATTCTGCTTAAAGTAGAGCCAGTCCAAATTCTCTTATGGGGAGTTGCATATGTTTCCCATGATGCTTTGCATTATTGTGGTATGTGCATTTGTGTTTCCTTTAAAACTGGCTATATGGCCAATATCCTCCAGGATAACCCATGTCTCAGGGCATTTTCTCTGGGGTCCTTTTGTAGTTCTTTTCCTTCTGTATTTTGGGGTCCCATAACCCAAACAAATAACATTCCCCCCTTAAGAGGTGACTGACTCCCTCTCCCTGGGCTAAGACACAGATGTGGCACACTGATGAATCCAAATGAGGATGAAACAGGTGAATGGGCCTGTTGTTCTTAGCCTTTGCTGATTGCACTGTGAGGCCTTCTGGGACCATGTAATTCTGCTTAGAGTAGAGCCAATCCAAATTCTCTCTTGGGGATTTGCATATGTTTCCTATGATGCTTTGCTTTGCTGGGGTATGTACAACTGTGTTTTGTTTAAAACTTGGCTGTATGGCCAATATCCGCTGGGATAACCAATGACTCAGGGCATTTACTCTGGGGTTCTTTCACAGTTCTTTTCCTTCTCTATTTTCCCTGGGCTAATACACAGATGAGTCCAAATGAGGATGAAACATGTGTACAGTATGTGTCTGCTGTACTTAGCCTTTGCTGATTGCACCGTGAGGCCTTCTGCCACCATGCAATTCTCCTTAAAGTAGAGCCAGTCCAAATTCTGTCATGAGGACTTGTATTATTGGGGTATGTGCAATTGTGTTTCCTTTAAAACTTGGCTATATGGCCAACATCCTCAGGGATAACCCATGCCTCAGGGCATTTGTTCTGGGATTCTTCTGTAGTTCTTTTCCTTCTCTATTTTGGGGTATCCATGACTCAAACAAATAGCATCCCACTTAAGGGGTGGCTGGATCCCTCTCCTTGGGCAAAGACACAGATATGACACACTGATGAGTCCAAATGAGGACAAAACACATGTAAGTATCTACTGTTCTTAGCCTTTGCTGATTGCACTGTTAGGCCTTCTGGCACAATGCAATTCTGTTTAAAGTAGAGCCAGTCCAAATTGTCTTAAGGGGATTTGCATTTGTTTCCCATGATACTTTGCATTACTGGGGTATGTGCACTTGTGTTTCATTTAAAACTTGGCTGTATGGTCAATATCCTCCAGGATAACCCTTGCCTCAGGGCATTTGATCTGGGGTTCTTTTGTAGATCTATTTGAGTAAGCTACCTGTCAAAGTCACACCTGAATGCATTGCTCTGCAACTATGTAATGTTGCTTTTTTCTAAATATGCGCTGTATGTATTGTATGTACTGTACTATAAGCTTAGTATGTATCCTGGTTCAACCTGTAAATGGACCTAAGCACAGTGGGCCTTATTTGGTCAATAAAGCATTAAATAAATAAATACATGCAGGTTTGGTATACAGTTCTGCTCCTAAATCTGTCCTAGCCAGGCATGGCCCATCTACTTCTGAAGCTTTGTCCTCAACTGTTCTCCTGCTTCTACAGAAGGACTGATGTCTCTAATCTGATCTCCCACCCATTGACTCCAGTTGGTTATAGTACTGTATCTGCTTTCTTTCTAAATTCTGACTCAGCTCCCTTTTCTGTTTTCTCTCATCCCTCCTCTCCTCTACCCTCTCTTCCTAGTCCCGCAGTTCTAGTTCCTTTGCTCTCTGTTTTTCCCAAACCTATTCTAGACAATCAGCTTTCATCTCCTGCCTTTCTCTTCTCTGAAACAACCTCCCTGTGGCTCTCTATAGCTCCTCTGACTAATTTTTCCTTCAGAGTCCTCCTTTCTGACTTCTCCACCCATACTTGCACTTGCTCCTGCAACTACTGCAACCCTCACTCTACCCATTCCCTTCTTCATTAATTATGAATCCCTCTTCTCCCCCCCCTCAACTCTCTCTCTCTCTCTCTTTTTCTCTCTGCAAGCACCCTTTCCCCCTGCTTGGTTGGAGGTCCATTGTCCCTTACTGCCTGCCTTTATTACCCCCACCTAGTAGCAGCATTTGCTTCCACAGAAGCTATTGTATTTGTGCTTCTTTCATGCATTTTTGCCTTACTCAGCCTTATTATATTAACTGCTCTGATAACATTTTTTATTAATACTATTCTATATTTTATAATTGTATTTCCCTTTTGCACTTTATACAATAAGGCTACTGTGTTATGATAAATACTTTGAAATGACTTATTCCAGTGTATGCCAACATTACTATTTCATAGCCGTACTTTTTGTTGTACTCTCTTCTAACATCTTCTGGGTCACATCTAGAATGAGTGATGGCTCAATGTGCTTTTTCTGGTCACTTTACTTTGCTATTACTTTACCCATGTGTTATTATTTTTTTCACTGTTAAAAATGTATGGCTGTATATCTTGTAAGCTCCCAGGTTGTACCTGAAAATAGGCAGTTATATATCGAGTGTACTTACCTGGTCAATATAAACTAAATAAATAAATCTGTAAATAAGAAATTTTAGAAAGATTCCTACCTAGCCCTTTGTGATCCTCTGCATCCCGATGCCAAATTCAGAAATAACTTCGACATCATCAGAAATCCTGCTTGATAATAATATGTTATGGCTAGTATTCATCCACAAAGTATGAAGCAAAATGTATGAAGAGAAATAGTTCAGTATTCGATAGAAACATAGTATTTCATTTTTATTTTATTGGAAAATGAGATTTTGTATTCTTACTAGAAAACTCTAGCTAATGAATAGCTATATGAAGTGAAATTCATAGCGTACACATTTAAAAATATGAACTCCACTTTTTTTTATTTCTATGTTTAAGTGAACCCCATGTTTTTAACATTGTGTTTATAGCTAACCTTTCATTGCAAAATACAGTTATTTAAATTTGCTATTTATATGCTAAGCATGTTAAAACATGTTTATAATTTTAGGTTATTTTTAAAACTTTTTTTCTATTTCTGTTTGAGATCAGTTTTAGTATATTTGAAGAACCACAACACGCTGAAACATACTTAATTAAAATAAATAACAACTTGAACCTTTATTCTTAAGGTCACCTTTAACCCCGTTTCTCATTGCAGAACATTATTTTGAAATATGAAGCAGGTAAAGTCTGAACAGAGCAGATGTCTTCCTCACATAAGCAATTTAAAATCAATTTGTGTCAGAAAATGCAGGCACTCCTAAATCAATAGGCTGCACTCAGCACAGCTGACACCCTATACCTGATACACATCCAACCTGGCTGGGGACCCATTATTCATACCTGAGGGACTTTCCCTAGCTCTTATCACAAGGTAAATCTCCTAGGATTACAGGTACTTAAAGTTAATTAGGTCTGCTCTATTACCTACCATTTGTAGACCTAATGTTTCCAAAACAAGCGGCTTTCTCCACCTTTTCAATAAGGTAATTGTAGTGGCATGCTTCAGCAAGGTAAAATGATAGGTCTGCACACACACACTACTGTCTTTATTTTGCAGTGGAAGCCATGGGAGTTGTGATAAGATAATTGCTGCAGGCAGTGTTATAAGTTTATCATATTTACTTCCCTTCTTTTTGTCAGATGTCACCATTTCAAGAATGTAATTATGCAATTAGAGTTTCAAACTGTAAACAAATTGTCCTTTTGCCCTCTCCCCACCCACAGACAGATTGAGATATCTCCCTGGATCATGTTCCCTATGAGCTATACACCTTACTAGCACATGGAGGCAGGGTTGAGGTACATTCCCTTTGCACAAAGGCCTTCTTCATTACTTTGTGCTATAGACTGAGTAGCAGTGCAGAAAGGCAGGGAGGGTCACAGTCGTATTATATTGCTGAAATCTTCTAATGACAACTCCTTCATTTAAAATTTGTCAGAGCTTAGTCTAGCAAAGTATAGTTTAACAAAAAAACATTTACTCTGTTCAGATTGCTAAAACTACTAATTAGAGGAACTACAGTATGTGGCCCCAAAAGCCTGTGTACTATAACTGATCATCTACATTCAGTATCTATGTTGGCTTAAATTCTGATTTTATTGCATGATTACTATGGAAGGCATGAATTATACTAAATCTGGGAGATCATTTAAAAAATGGCATTATTCATACTGTAGGCATCATGAGCATAAATTAGACATACAGTATGCAAGTTGGGAGTAGAAAGAGGTGGCTACATGTATATTACTTAAAACACCAAATGTTAAAAGAAGAACAAAATATTGAGACGCCTCATTTACAAGGAAAACTTTATAGTAACCACAGTATCTAAGTAGCATGCAGTTAAAATGAATTAAAAAGTATGTGAAGCATTGCTTTGCTGCTTGTGAAACTTGAAATGTGGCATTAACTCATACCTCTCAACTGCTATAAATCTGGCATAGCGCTATGATTTTAACATTGAACTTTACCCTTGCTCCGCAAAGGTTTGCTGATGTTCCTAATAATATTAGAGCTATTTCTAGACACACAAACTATTAAATTATTGAACTAACTTGATAGACACATTCCATAACACTAAATATACGTGGACCTACTATTTGTAGACATATTATTCTTTAAAATACGAACATACGAACATACAAATTTGCCAGCAGATAAAGGCCTAGAGATCTATCAGTCTGTCTTGAATGTGCAGCTAGCACCCCTTATTCTGCAGCTGCCCCTCCTTCCACCCTTCCCTCATTGACCCTCCTTGTCCTGTCCCATCCCTTGCAGCAGTCCACTGTTCTACTGGATATCACTCTGCAGGTATCGATTCCACCCAGCCACCACCTCTCTGTAAAAAGTGTCTCCTCATCTCCCTTCTGAACCTTCCTCCTCCAGTCTCATATCATGGCCCCTGGTGTCCCTCCCTCCCTTACTTTGAACAGCCCTCTATACCTGTCTTGTTTATTCCTTTCATGTACTTAAGGTTTCAATCATGTCTCCACTCCCCTCCACTCCTCCAGTGAGTACATGTTCAACTCCCTCAGCCTCCTCTCATATGGTAAGTCCCCAGCCCTTGATCATCTTTGTCGCCCTGCGCTGCACCCTCCAGTAACTTAGTGTTCTTCCTCAGATACGGTGCCAGTACTGCATGCAGTACTCCAGGTGTGGTCTAACTAATGACCTATACAGTGGCAGAATCACCTCCTCCCTCCTTGAGGATATACCCCTTGCAATATAACCCAGCATTTTGTTGGCCTTTGCAGCTGCCTTCCTACATTGTGCTGAGTTGTTCATTGACCCTGTAATGAGCACCCCCAGATCCTTCTCCTCCTCTGTCTGGGCTAGCTGCACTCCCCCCAGCTGGTAACTCCTCCTCGGGTTCTTCATCCCAAAATGCAGAACCTTACACTTTTTGGCATTAAACCCCAGTTGCCAGGTGTCTGACCAGGTTTCAAGCTTTGCCAGATCATCCTGCAACCCCTGCCATCCCCCTAGGTCATCCACCAATGCTCCTACCTTGGTATCATCAGCAAACACAGTGGTCTTGCTTTTGATGTCCAAGGATATGTCTGCAATGAATATCCCAAACAACACTGGTCCCAACACCGAGCCCTGTGGAACACTGCTTGTCACTACCCTTGGGTGTGAGAGCTCCCCACCTACCACCACCCTCTGTTGCCTTCCCTGAAGCCAGTTCCCTATCCATCTCACCAGCTTTGCACCTGCCCCTGTGCCTACTAACTTACTTCCCAAACTTCAATGCGGCATTGAGTCAAATGCCTCACTGAAGTCTAGATACAGGACATCCACCACATGGCCCCTGTCCAGTTGCATAGTTACCCAGTCATAGAACTCCACCAGGTTGGTTTGGCAGGATCTGCCCCATATGAAGCCATGCTGTCTGCTGTCCTGTAGTTCTTTGGCCTCTAGGAGGGCCACCAGCCTTTCCTTCAGGATAGTCTCCATTAGCTTACCCACGATGGATGTGAGGCTCACTGTTCTGTAGTTTTCCGGTTCATCCTTGGGGCCACTCTTGTGGAGGGACACCACAAGAGCCATCCTCCAGTCCTGAGGTACACACCCTGAATGTAGTGACGCATTAAATAAGTCTGCCAATGGTCCTGCAAGAACCTCTGCCAGCGACTTCAGTACCCTGGGGTGGATGCCATCTGAGCCTGGTGCCTTATCCACCCGTAGTGCCTTCAAACCCTTCCAAACTCTGCCCTCCATGATTTCCCCATCTGTCACCCCTTCCCCCCCGTTTTTGCCATTTCTCCCCCCTTGGGTGTCACCCCCTCTTCTCTTAGTAAATACTGAGCAGAGTACTCATTTAGTGCTTCTGCCTTCATCGTCCCTGCTTCCACCCAACTCTCCTTCCTAATCCTTACTATGTGGTCCTTACAGCTCCTTTTCTCCCTGATGTACCATAAAGAAGTCCTTCTCCCTCTTCTTAACGCCTTGTGCCTGCCTGAGTTCCATAGATGCCTTGGCTCCCCCTTACTGCTCTTGTCACCTCCTTCGATTCTGTCAAGTACTCCTCCCTGTCCTCACCTCTCCCTGTTTTCTTGTACTTCCTAAAGGCAGCTCTTTTGCTCCTTACCTTTTCCATGACCTCCTTGCTCAACCAAGTCGGTTTCTTAGCCCTAGCCTTCTTGCTCTGGGCCTTGCAGCAGGTTTTGGTTGCCTCCACTATCCCCAGCTTTATGAGCTCCCACCTCTGGTTAGTGTCATAGAAACATAGAAACATAGAATTTGACTGCAGATATGGACCGCTTGGCCCACCCAGTCTGCCCATTTCCCTACCTGATGGATTATCTGCAGATCCTAGTTAACCAGCAGCCTACTTCTTCCTACCCCCAACCCCTAGAATTGCCTTATGACTGTCCCATGCATGCTTGAATTCCACCACTGTTTTTGACTGCACAACCTCCTCTGGAAGGCTGTTCCATAGATCCACAACCCTCTCTGTAAAAAATACTTCCTTAATTACTTAGCCGCCCCCTTCTATCTTCAAATTGTGTCCCCTTGTTCTGCACACACCTCTTTTTGGAAAGATGCTACCCTCTTGGACTTTGTTGATTCCCTTGAGGTACTTGAAAGTTTCTATCATGTCCCCCCTCTCCCTCCTTTCCTCAAGGCTATACATATTAAGCTCCTTAAGTCTCTCTTCATATGTCTTCCGGTACAGACCCTGCACCATTTTAGTTGCCCTCCTCTGGACAGCCCTCCTCTGGACAGCTTCCATCCTGTCTGTGTCCATACTAGATTGAATTCTAGCCAGGTACCCTTTTACCATTTCCCCCATCCTCCCAACGTCAGCTATCCTGAAGTCCAGCTCTCTTGTGCCAGATTCCACTGCTTCCTTGACCATATCCAATGTGAGCCATACTGAGTGGTGGTCACTCCCTGACTGTGGTTCCTCCACTGTAAGTTCTCTCACAAAGTCCCCATTTGCCAGCACAAGGTCAAGGGTATTCTCTAACCTAGTTGGTTCACTGACCATTTGCAGCAGGAAGCTGTGCTGGAAGGCATTCAGCAGTACCTGCTCCCTTCTGTTCCTGGTTGTTGGGGTACTCCAGTCCACTTCTGGCATGTGGAAGTCCCCCACAATCACCACACTACCCTTCTCGCAGGTCCTCCTGATCTGTCCCACTAGTTCCCTGTCTAAATCCTCCATCTGAGATGGCAGCCTGTACACCACTCCCATTCTAAGAATCCTATTCTTGGAATCCGGGATTTGCATCCAAATTTACTCCGTACTACCCTCCTCCCCTTCCTCCCTTACACACTTCAGTCCTTCCTTCACATATAGTGTCACATCCCCTCCTTTCCCAATCACCCTGTCCCTACAAAATAACTACCTGTACCCTGGTACAGACAGGTCCCAGTCATTGTATTGGTGGCCCATGTTTCTGTGATGGCTACGTGTCCACTCTCCCTCTGTCATGAGCACCTGTAACTCTGCAGTTTTCCTCCAAGTTCCTAGCATTAAGGTAACCACTTCCACCCTTTCCCCCTCCATCCTGCCCTCCTTTACTAGCATCACCAATAGTACTTGCCATTTGTCCTTTGTCACTGTTATGATGCACGCCTTATGGTTTCCCAACCTGTGGTCTCTGCATGTCTCTTGCTCAATTGCCACCTCCCATCCTAGTTTAAATTCCCTACTTCCTCTATCCTCCATCCACTGCTTCAACTACTTTCTTTCCTCCTCACTCCAAGTGTAGTCTGTCCTTGACATAGAACTACTGTCCTCCCAGGTCCTCCCACCCCCAACAGCCCATACCCTTTAGCACAACACCAGGTTCTTAGCCATCCTTAAATTCCTCTATTCTCAGCTTTCCGTTGTCTTGCCTTGAGCACTGGAGTATTCTGAAAAGTTATTGATCTTCCTGCCCCTCACATAATTGTCCTAGTTCCTCAAACCTCCTCTGACTATATCTACTGTCTTGTCAGCCAGGTCATTCATCCCAAGATGTATAATTAAATGAAGCTTGTCCCTACCCTTCTAGCATATTTCAGAACAGATTGTCCCACCCTTTCACTGTCATTCCTGGCATGGCCTCCACCCAAATGCGACTATGCCTCCCCTTGCTACCCCACCTGACCTCTTAGTATTGAGTCCCCAGCACCAAGATTCCACCACTCTACTTCCTGCTTGCTTCATTCATCTCCTCTCTCATTTCCGCCTCTTCTTCCTCCTGCACATTATTTCCCCTTTGCCCCTGTTGCAATCCTCCCAGAGAACTTCCCCGCTCCAGTTTGGTCCAGGCATTTATCAATTACTCCTCTAATTCATAATTTCCTCCTCCACCTTCTTCCTCTCTAGCAGTGCAAACTATTTTCTGAAGACCCTTCACAAATGCCCCTTCCTCTCTTTTCATAGTAACCTCTTCTTTCCACCCATGACTTTTGCCACTTCTTTGCCTCCCTCACAAGTCCCTATCTCCTCCTTCCATTCGTCTTTTGTCTCCTGACCTGGTTTCCCAGCAATCGCTCTTCCTGGCCTGGGCCCCTTGTCCCTGCTTCCTTCTTCTGACCCTCTCAACCATTGTTGGCTTAAATCGCCCTCCCTCATCTCCCATTCTTCCTCCCTCCAGTATAGGGTTAAACCCACCCCCAGTCTGCCTTGCCTGTCTTAGTTCCTCCTGCAGACCCTCAATCTCCTTTCTGAGTTTCCCTATGAGGTTGCACATTAAACATCCTCCCACACTCCAGGCAATTTTTGGAAAGATTGGTGCACCGCAGTTGTTGCAGCCTACCACCCTACCCATTGCTGTTACTGCCCACCAGCGACCCCCCACCCTTTCAGATGCAGGATACCAAACACTACCCCAAGTCTCCCCTCTCCTTCCCTCTATCAGTACAAAACATTCTTTTCTTAATTTCCCTTACCCCCTTTGTTGTACACGATTAGCTAGATTGAGCAACTGCTTTTTATATTCCTAACCTTCCTGTCCAAACTCAAAAAGAGACTTTAAGTAGCTATTGCACAACCTTCTTTAAACTCCTAACCCTCCTTTCCACAATGCAATAGCAATGCAAAGAAGTAACAATGAAAGCTCCTAGATTTGCAGTTACTTCCCTTCCACTGAGATAGTAGTCACTTCTTCACTCACTGCTGTTCCTTTCCTGGATGTCTGCTTCTGCTATGACAGGTGCATATCCTTTGCCCATTTGAGGAAGTGATGTCAGAACCCCTGGTATAAAGGAAATCATGGGCCAGGGGAGGGTGGGATGAGAGGTTGGGGGGATGGGACCAATCCAAGTTTTCCAGAAACAATCAGGTAGCTGAGGCCCCTGGTCAGACCATTAGCACCCTTCCCCCAATATGCACTAAACTTTGCAGCTAGTGAAGCCAGCAAAAATGAATCACAATTCTACTCAAAGCCCCCAAATTAGGTTTGCTACCAAAAGAAACAGGTCTCCAATTCAAACAGCTTCACCAACAACACATCAAAACAGGCTTGAAAATTAGAAGATATAGGTCTCTGATTCAAAGAAACAGTCCCAGTTAAATCACCAAATAGGTTTTAAATCAGAAAAATAGGCCTCTACAAATGCAGCCCGCTACACAGTGAAACATCAAACAAATGTGCCCACTTATAGTCACCAAAACAGTTTTCAAAATTCCAACAGCCCCAAAACACTACCCTGCTAGCCCCTTAGAAGTAGTAAGAAAGAAAAGAAATAACCTTCTATCAAGTAAAATCCGCAAGAAACAATGTAAAAACAAGAAGCTACTGTACTGTAACAAATCTGATCCTTTCCCTTCTAGTTCCTTCTGAGAAGCCAAAGCAAAATAAAAAAGTGCTACACATTCTGGCCATTTGCTATGAATTTCGAAGGCCACTGCTATGAATTTTAATGCTGGGAGGTTGAGAGATGAGTAGTAAAATGATAGATATGCTGGCTCAAGAATACAACAACAGAGGAACTCTTATCCAGTTGTGCTGCCACCAGGTAAAAAGCAGACGCTAAGGTTGGCGTGCCCTTGATTGGTAGAGCCTAAAAAGTTTAGTCTCGGAGTGGAGAGAGGAGGGGAAACAGGTTGAGCAAATCTCCTTTTTTGATCCCCAGGCATACATACAGTATTTAGGTTTGGATCTTTCACCTTTAGTGGATTATCAGAGTTGTTATTTTCTGAGAATTTTTTCCCAACTCTATATACAGGGGGCTGGATATTCAAAGGGTTGCGCCACGCGCAATAGGGTTGCGCCAGCGCAAGTCTGAAAATGCGCCATTCTGCGATATTCAGCAGGAGGCAGTTGCACCACCGAAAACATGCTGAGCAACAGCGCAATGATAATGAAGGCATGCGCAACCGAAGGTGGAGGAACCATGCATAAAGGGCGCAGTGTGATGTTCAAAGACTTGCACAATGCGTAACAGTGCAGCAAGCGGAAGTTGTGCCATAGTGGAAATGAGCCAAAATAAAAAGGAGCAAGGAAGAGGCACAAGAACGCTACAGGGAAGCCGCATGAGGCAGGGGGAGAGACAGGCACAGGGAACTGTGAAAAGGGGCAGGCCAGTGAAACCACACTACAGAAGAGAGGCATATGGGAAGGTGTGTGGTGACACATACGAGGCCAGCACAGACAGGTGTACCTGGTGCAGGGAGGTAGCAGTCAGGACAGCGGGGGAACAAAGCAACAGCTGCTGGGGATCAAGCCAGGGACATGGCCAGTGCCACCTTCCACATGGATGCCGTAATGAGGGGGGTGAGAAGGCATGCGGCAGGGGGATGTGGGTGTGGAAGGGCCCATCGGTGGTATGCCCCCAACAGGCAGTACCAAGCCCGCACCAGCTTTGAGCTGTATACAGATATTGAGATTGTGGGCCAGTACCGCCTGAACAGGGCAATACTGAGGCGGCTCTGTGAGCTGTGCAGTGATGTGATGCAGGCACCCACATGACAGAGTCATGCCCTGTCAGTGGAGACAAAGGTAACAACCTGCATGTGCTTGCTCACCATGGGTACCTTCCAGAGACCAACCAGGGACACCACAGGCATAACACGGTCAGCCACGTCATGCATCCTCACCCAGTTCCTCAGCGCACTGCTGCCATATGATGCGGAGTACATCCATTTCCCCAGCACTGTGGCGGAGCACACAGCAAGCATCCAGGAGCTCTACAGGGTAGCACATATGCCTGGCATGCTAGGGGCAATAGACTGCACCCATGTGGCCATACACACACCACCTGGTGAGGAGGGGGCCACATACATGAACCACAAGGGCTATTCCAGTGTCAACTGCCAGGTGGTGTGCCAGTGGGCGCATCATCAATGTCTGTGCCACGCACTCTGAGGGAGCACATGATTCATACATCTGGCACCAGTCGGCACTGTGCCACCAATTTGAGAGTGGGGACATCCTCACAGGACATCCAGTGGGTGAGTATGCAAATCAAATGGACATATCGCGGGCCTGGGTGGGCATGGCCAGAGGTGCCATGGGTGTGGCCCACTGGGCTTGGGGCAGTCTGAAGCTGAACACGAAACTAACCCCCACTCTCTGCACACAGGTGACAGTGGATATCCACTCCATCCCTGGCTGCTCACACCCTACCGGCGGCCCACGACCCCATCGCAGCAAAGCTACAATGAGGCACATGCCACCACACGCAATGTCATTGAGCGGGTGTTCGGGATGCTGAAAACACATTTCTGTTGCCTGGACACCTCTGGCAGTGCCCTACAGTATAGCCCCTCAAAGGCCTGTGGGATATTCCTGGCCTGTTGCATCCTCCACAACATGGCCAAAGAATGTGGGATAGCCATACAGGTCGAAGAGGGGGACAGCGATGGGGACAATGGGGATGCTGGTGACGATGGTGATGGGCAGCCCCCCCTTGGCTGATGGGGACCCTTAACTGATCCAGTTGCACAGCTGCACTGGGACACCATCACAGAGTAGCACTCAGCCAACCCAGGTAAGTCATGGTGCCATGCGCAACCACCAGTGGCTAAGGCACAACCCACAAACATGCATGGAAACACACCAGGGGTGCATGCTTGCAAGGGATGTGGCAGGGCACAGAAGCACACACACACAACCAGGGATGGGTGAACAGCAACACGCCACATGGATGGACACACACACACACACACACACACACACAACACACAATGCACCAAATGTGCACAGAGGGCAGGGGGAAGACCGAGCCAGAAAGCCAACCCTAGCAACACACATGTCCACAGGCCACCACATCCATTGTCTGTCCATGTGCATGTGTCAGATGCTGGGCACCATCGCAGTTTGGTGTACAGCGCAATGCAGGCATCATCATGCACACGTACCTGCAGACAGCAGCCAGGAGGGTGTGCAGATGGACCGTGTGTCCGCGTGCATGTCTGGGCACCCACCCGCACCGCCCAATCGAAATCCACAATGCACACGGCAGCACCAGACAGTGCCCATGCTGGGAAACAGGTCATTCTCGCGGCACAGTGCCATGGCCACCTCAGATGCATGGGCAGCCCCGCTGAGACCCACCAGCACTGGCAGGCTGACCATGGGCCTCATGGGGTGACACCGATGGTCCCTCAGGGGTTCCACTGCGCAAACGCGACTGTGCCCTTGCAGGGGTCTGCAGCACACCAAACATGCCTGCACTAGGAGTGCTCTGGATGCCCACAGCTGAACCCAGCATTGACAGGGTGGATGTCGCATGATGCCGGGAATGGGGAGTGGATAGCACACTGCGTGGTGTGAGCGACGCATGGCCACCTGACTGTGTGCCCATTGTGGCCATGACAGCAATGAACGCCTGTGCATGCCTGTCAATGGCAGCAGTCACATCCTCCCACAAGCAGTCCATCCGTGACAGGATCCTATTGGTGTCCCTGCTGTGACGCTCCTCTGCCCACTCCAGAGCCACACACAGTGCCTCCACAGACGTTGCAAGCCGCATCTGCTGCTGGACCGATGCCTGCAGTAGGTGGGTGTGCTCGTCAAAGAGGTCGTCTGCCTCCTCGGCAACCTGTCCCTCAGGGTGTGCACTTGCCTGATGTTCAGCACCCCTTGACAGTGGGTGCTGCACACCAGGACCAGGTTTGGGAAAATCCACAGGCATTGCACAGATGTCGCTGCCGAACCCTGAACCCCCAGTCCCGGTGGGCAACTGCTGCTGCCGCTCCTCCGGCCGCTGCGCCCAAGGGCTCAGTAGTGCCGCCGCTGTGGCCGCAACAGTCCCACTGTCCTGACCAGCCACTGGTGCTGCCGCACTGGTGCTGACTGGCACAGCCTGGGACTGTGCTGACACGCTGGCCCACACGGCAGCACCAGCCAGAGCCATGGGCATGAGCTGACCTGCTGTGTGTCCATTCTGTGGCACACACGTGTCACTGCCCATGACAGTCATGTCTTCATCACTGGTGCAGGTCTCTGCCCCAGCCACAGCCACGGCGTGCTGGCATCCTTGGACGCCAGAACGCTGAGACACAGGAAGGGCTTCCCCCACACCTGTCTCAACGACATCAGTGTGGACAGCCAGGCGGCACCACTGTCGTGCCGATCCACAGAAACCTGTAGAGGTGGATGGTCCAAACTCCGACTCTGTCCAACTGTCCTCAGTGGACAGGCCCACCAACGTTGACCCATGCAGCTGCTCAGGATCTGTAAGGGAAAGCAAAGTCACGTTACTGCGTGTAACCTAACCGCCCCCCCAAGGCACACCATGGCTTACCATGCAGAGATGGGCCACCACCCATCTGGAAGCCACCACCCGGAACTCCCTCTATGGCACTGCGGTGCATGCTTGCAACAAGCCTGTCCTCTGCTGGTGTGAGCTGCACCGCCTCCTGCTGTCCCCCGCCTGTTACAGCACATGCCGCCCTGATGGCAGCCACCTTCTCCTTCACCTTCCTCCTGTCAGTACTCATCTTCTTCTTACACTCCTGCACTGAGCACTGGTGGCTGCCATGCAGGTTGACGGCATGTGCCACCTCCTCCCATGCAGCAGCCTGGGCTGGAGGGGTGCCCCACCGTCCAATGAGCAGTGGCTCCTGATCCAGGTAGGCCTCGAAAAGTGCCTCGGTCTTGGCCTTCATGAAATTGGGCCTCCTCTTCCACCCACCATCGTTGTCCTCCTCACCCAGACCTTGCTAGGTCATTTTTCAGCCTGTAAGGATGGCAGTGGTTACCTGTGACTTTGCAGTCCAAAGCATGTCCCTGAATCCAAAGTCCACACTCCCACACAGCATGCAACTCACCAATAAACTGCAGTAACCGAATATGGCCACTGTAGAACTTTGTCGCACTTTTATAGCGCAATCCATGCAAATTAGGTGAGGAGCAACTTTAATTAGATGCAGCACCATTGAATGGCTGATCGGATGATTTGCATATGATGACTGAATATCGCGCTTTTGCGCTTTGCGCAGTTGTGTTGAACATGCTGAGCCAATGGCGCAGTTCCGTGGCATGCATAGTACACCTCACTGCGCCTGCCCAGGCTGCTGACGCTGGCGTCTGCCATGCTGATGATGTGCTGTGCGCGATGGTCAATGCAGGGCACGGCCACCATTGTGCCAGTGGTGCTATAGCGAAGGTCACTACATGACGCTGTGACAATGGGCCTCCATAGGCGCAATGGCAAAACTGCCCGATAGTCCACTGTGGTGCTGGCCAACAGGCAACCAATTGTGCTTTACGCATAGTCGTCCGATGGCGCTGTGCATGGCCTTGCGCCAGAGACCCTTGACCCTGTGCCCAACCTTTTCCCCCTTGGTGCCATGCGTCTGGCATGGCTGCACCTCTATCACGCTGTTCGGTAACAGCGCGATAGGGAATGGCAGCGCTGTACCGCGCAGCATTTGCACATGGGGTACCATGCTGCAGAGCGCCATATTGCCTACTATAGTGGTTGAGATGGCACGCAGGAGAGCCCCACAGTGGACTGCCATAGAGTTGGCAAACCTTGTGGCCATTGTGGAGCCACACCATGGGCCTCTGTTCGGGGAGGAGCCACTGCACAGGGCCAGGACCCAGGTCTGGCAGGAGATGGCCACTGAGCTTGAGGAGGCCACCAGACAGAGGAGAACTGCGGAGCAGTGCAGGCACCGCTATGGGGACCTCAGGAGGAGGGAGCCAGAGCTATTTGCCCATCTGTGGTCGCATGCCAGGAGGGGCACGGTTCCTCGTCCAGGTGAGTGATATGTCTATGCACTTGTATTGTCCATATGGGTAACAGTGTTTTATGTGTCCAGCACATAGGGGATGGCTAGCCTAGGGTTGGCTGTGGAGGTGTTTACAGGGTGTGGGGTGGGTGGGTCTGGCTGGGTGGGTGGGCACACATTGGGGCAGGGGACTTTGCTTTGGGATTGTACTGATGTTCTTCTCTCCTTATTCCCCCACAGGCATGGACGAGCGGCGATGGTTGAGGGAGGAACGGCGGAGGGAAGAGGACAGAGCACCCAGGAGGGACAGGAACCATCACCACTGACCTGACTGGCCCAGTGAGGGTGAGTGCCATGACTCCATGATTACTATTGCATGCTGTGTAACAGGGTGGGCAGCGAGACATGGCCACCATCCATGGACACCACTGCCATGCACGCGACTTGTGACAGTCAGCACTGTCCAGTGGCACTGCATGTCTGGGAGTGCATCAGTGGTGGTCCATGCATGCACCGGGCACATGGCTGTGGCACTGCCTTCACACCGCATAGCCACGTTACTGTACGGCCTTGGTGGTGCTGTGCAGGACATGGGCAGTGGGTGTGTGCCATGGTCCAGATGGCTGTGGTTGCCTGGGTGGGCAGGTCTTGTGGACACGGTCACTGTGGGTGGTCGCACACCATCACAGGGGCGTGGCACATGGCTGTATGCCATGCACAATGGGTATGCTGCAGGGGGATGGACAGTCACACCTATTGACTCTGCTCCCTCGTCCTAGGTGACCAGAGGCTCCTGCAAATACAGCGGTCCCTTAATGAGCTGCTACAGGAGGCCAGGCAGACTCTGCATCTCCCACAGCAGATGGACTGGCATGGGGTCAGGAGGAGAAGGAGGACCAGACGACAGCGCCAGGAGGAGGAGGAGGACCGGGGCAGACGTTAATGTCTCCATGCCCCAACTACCACCTTCCCCCCTCTGATCCACCCTCACACCCCTTCTTCCCTCTCCCACATGTTCACCCTGCCCTACCCACCCCCACTTTGTTTATGTCCCTTATCCCCACGTTTATATATATATTGCTGTATATAGTTATTTTTGAATATTTTCAATACATCTATTTTGATATGAATACTGTGGTGGTCTCTGATTTGCAGCGGGCTATAGGTGCTCAGCTGCAGTGGAGTGCATGGCGTCTGGGGTGGTGCAGTCATGGGTATGTGTGTGTGTATGTCCGTAGGGAAGTGACTATGGTGTGGGTGTAGCTATCAGTCAGTGTCTGTGGTGTGTGTGTTGTTCTCTGAGCATTGATTTACTGTGTGCAGTGGTCCATGGTGCATGATCTGTGTCTGTGGTGCCCCTGTCAACCCATCCATGGCCTGTGCAGCTGACACCCTTGCATGTCTGTGACCTGCAAGGTCTGCTGCCATGTCACTGGTGGCTGTTCATACAGGTCAGCCATTGTACCTGTCACAGTGCTGGGTTGCCAACTGTCACTGGTGTGGTGCATGTTTGCCTCAGGTGACACTGTGGCCTCTGCAGTTGTTGTCCCACCTCCATGCTGTGGCTTGTGTGTGTTGCAGGGGATGTGCACCACTGTCTGTGACTTGTGCTCCAGGCATATGATGGTGGCGTATGGGTCCACAGTGCCTGCACAGGGTGGCTGGCACTCCTGTGCCATGGAGGACTGCAGGCTGTGTGTACACGGTTTCCATGGGCCCACACTGGGGGCTTGGTTGCCACGCTACTGCGTCCCTGTGTTATTGTCCCCTTGGGTATGGGTGTGTGTTTGTCCCTGCACTGTGTTGCATCTGATGTGATGCATGCTTCCATGCACCACTGTGGGTGTCTGTGCTGGCTGTTGTGGCCAGTGGTGGATCGGGGTATGTCACTGGACTATTGTGCAGGGTGCTGTATCACTGGTGGTGGTGTCAGGGGCACACCCTGTCCCATGTGGGGTACCTCTTCTGCCGATGTATAGTCGTTCTCTCAGCTGTGCCTCAGGGTGATTGTGTGTGTTGGCACCACGTCTGCCGTTGTTGCATTGCCATGTGCTGCCACCCACTGCTGGGTGCTCATGGTGGGGCTGGCTTGTATGGTTCTGTGGTGCACGAGGTTGCAGTGTCACAGTGGGGGTGGTGGTATGCATGGGGTTTCCTGCAGTGGTGACCACTGCTCATGGGGAGGTGTCTGGGGGTTATGGTGCAGGGTGTGCTGTGCACTGGGGGTGTGTGGCATGGGGTGGTCTGCCTCCTTGTGTGGCAGTCTCAGCTTGCTGGTGGGTGTGATGGGGCACCATGGCCCAGCTGTGGGTTGTTTGCTTGTCCGCATGGGCCGGTGGTTATTCCAACCCTCCCCCAGTTGTGGTGTGCTTGGGGTGTGGGGGCACGATGTCAGTTCTGCTGTGTGTTCCTGTGCCCATCTGTGGCATGGGTGGTGGGCCTCTACCTCCCTGGTTGTACAGTTACATTGCTCTGCAGCTGGGGGTCTCCCTGCTTGCGCTATGGCGCCTCTGGACTGCTCAGCTGGACATCCCTTGTTGTGCCATAGCGCATCATATCTGCTCAGCTTCCCCTCCCTAGTTGCGCTATGGCGCAGGTTGTGCGATATTCAGACATTAGCTGTAGGCGCAATTTGGCTTGCTCCTTTTTTGAATATCATGTCTGTTGCGCATGGGCGTAATGGACTTGTGCTTGCTCCTGCTATTGTGCACTTTTTGGGCACAGTTTGAATATCCAGTCCAGGATCTTTAGGGGAGTGTTAGAATTTAACTATTTCATGAGTATTTTGTCCCAACTATACATATAGGAACAATGTCCAAAACTGTTATAGATATTAACTATTATTTGCCCATGCAGGTGACCCACTTTTCATTTTAATTCCAGTCTACAGTAAGGGTGCTGGAAGTGGGCCATCACCAACTTAAGTTTGGCTTCAAGTCAGGGCTCATTTATTTGGTTCAGTTTCAAGAATTTGGCCAAACCACTGCTCCCAATGCAGTAACTGACATAGGGAAGGCAGACTACAAATGGAGAGGGCTGGTTGTAAAAAGTTGGAAGTAAGCACTGAATAGTAATTACTTACTTTACCTTACTGCTGGCATTTGCTGTTGGCAGGACTCTGTTGTGGATAATTCTTTGTGGTGTTATAAAAGAGTTTACAAACTCATTAAGACTGGCAAGGCCCAGTGTGAGCTACAATAATACTTATTTTTATAAAGAGGGCAGACTTTGAGGGGTGGGTGTGAGAAACTGTAGTAGGACACCTTGCTGGGAGTGGGTACAGTCTTCAGTAATAGTGTAGGTAGGGAGGAAGGGGCAGACTAAATGGGCCAAGTGGTCCTTATCTGCCAAGCTGTGGTACAGAAATGGGAAATAATAAATGCAGGACAAATAAAGACAAATAGTGAGTGGAGTGTATCAAAATCAAAAGTAAGAATACTAAGGCCAAAAATCCCAGCAGGTTTGGCAAGGAGGCGGAAAAATGTGTAGGTGACAATAGGGCAGCCTTCTAGAAGTATAGACATACTCAGAAGGAGGAGGATAGGGTGGATTACTCTGATAAATCAAGGGAGACAAGCGGAGCAGTTAGGGTGGCAAAGGCTGCAAGGGAAGCGCAGCTAGCATGATGGGTAAAAACAGAGAAGGCCTTTTTCTGACACATATGGGAGAAAAGTAACATAAAGGATAAGATAGATTAACAAGCATTTGTCATTGCTGAATGTTTGCTTGCTGATATTAGCATTGGACATGCAGGAGTTAGACAGATGCAGAATAGAAGTGGCAGTGAAGTATTGAACTCATGCCAATCCCACCTCCACCCTACAAAGATGGACAGGCATTGGGGTGTGCCTCTGGGTCGTTGCCCATAATGCTCATGGCATTTCACCTCACCCTATCCTGTAGGCACTGACAAGTGTTGAGGTGTGCCTTGGGGTGTTTGGCTTCATAGACACCCCATTTCATAAAGACATATGCTGAAATGGGTGCAGTACAGGAGAATGGGGTGAAGTCTGGGGCTGAAGAGTGCAAGGCACACCTCGATGCCTGTCACTGGCTTCAGGGTGGGGGTGAGATGGCATGAGCATTAGAGCTGGTGATCCAAAGTTACACCTCTGATGCCTATCAGTCTTTACAGAGTGTGATGTTATGGTTAGAAATCCTAATACCCCGGATGTGTGTTTGTATTTGCACTACAAATTTTCAACATGGCCTTTTTGTGACACCCACCTCATGAAAGCATTTGGGACCTCTTCTCATGAACAGTGGCAGAGTGATTTTGTTACTGTGTCCTGAACTTCGAGTTCCCACTGCAACCGTGCCATTCTGTGCCAGATGTGTGAAAACACAGATCAGGCAGGATGTGAAGAATGACAGCTCCATAGGGATGTGTGAAGAGATGGCAATGTTGAAAATCTGTCAGGAAAATATTAAAAATGCGCGAAATTCTGAGCATACATGAAAACTGCGCAACACATGCGTGTACCACAGTCATTTAGTGGAATTATTTCACAAAATTTTCAACATAGGTATTTTGTGGCCCCTGCTCATGAACACTCTCACTATGATTTTCTTAATTTGTCTGAAACATTAATTTCCTACAGCAACCACGCCATTGTGCGCCAGATGTGCAAACACATATTTCAGGCAATGATATGAAAAATTACAGCTGTGCTGTTCATAAGAAGGTGTGGAAAAATGCCAATGTTGAAAATCTGGAGTGAAAATATTACAAATTTGCACATGAACATACGTGGAAACTGCGCAACACACTCTTGTAACACAGTCATTTTATGGACTTTTGTCACCAAATTTTCAACATAGGCATTTTAGGTCCTCTGTTCATGAACAGTGTCACTATGATTTTCTTAATGTGTCCTGAACACTGATTTCCCACAGCAACGACGCAATTCTGTGCCGGAAGTGGAAAAACACATTTTGACCAGGATGGGAAAAATGACAGCTATTCTGTTCATAAGGAGGTGTGGAAAAATGCCAATGTTGAAAATCTGGAGTGAAAATTTTACAAATTCGTGAAGTTACGAGCATGAGTGGAAACTGCGCAAAGCATGCTAGTAACACAGTCATTTTATGGACTTTCATCACCAAATTTTCAACATAGACATTTTAGGACCACTGCTCATGAACAGTGTCACTGAGATTTTCTTAATGTGTCCCAAACACTGATTTCCCACAGTGACCGCACTATTGCGTGTCAGAAGTGCGAAAACACATTTCATTCAGGATGTGGAAAATGACAGCTGTACTGTTCATAAGGAGGTGTGGAAAAATGCCAATGTTGAAAATCTGGAGTGAAAATAATACAAATTCGTGAAGGTACGAGCATGCATGGAAACTGCGCAACGCATGCTTGTAAAACAGTCATTTTTTGGATTTTTTCCACCAAATTTTCAACATAGACATTTTGTGAGCCCACCTCATGAACACTGGAACTGTCATTTCATTACTTGGTCCTGAAAGGTGATTCCGTGCAGTGACCATGAAATCACCTTTTGGGACTGAATAATGCCATGACAGTGGCTGCATTCATGAGGAAGTGTCCCAATAATCCCATGTTGAAAATTTGGTGCCAAAATTCCCCAAAATGCCTGAGATACGCACCAAAGTTGAAAAACCCCTATTTATGCCATTATACAGCTTACTGGTGTTTCTTCAGTACGCAGTCGGCTTTGGAGAGTGCAGACATATTCCCGGTCCACCAAAGATCATCGTGCTGGACTCCAGAGGTAAGTATGGGGTGAGGGGGTGTGGGGGAGGCAGGGTGCGCAGACAGTGGAGTCTTGAGTTGGGGGGGGCCACCGAACTCAATGAGGGACCGTTTTCTGTTTTACAGGTTTAAAAAAAAAAAAACATTGCAGGATTTTTTTTTTTTAAAGGGACATTTAGCACACTGGGGTGGGCTCCCAGCGTGCCACCTGAGTGTTTTCCTTGGGGGGGGAGATGTAGCCAACAGGGGATTGGGCACCCATGTTGGCACACCACAAATTGGGTTGGGGACAATATGCCGACGGGGAGTGGGCTCCCCCGTCGGCAAATTGAACTGGGAAGGGGGGAACTGAAGCCAATGGGGATTGGGCCCCCCATTAGCAAAGAAAGCCAAATGAGGGAGGGGTTACAGTATACTGACTGGGAGTGGGCTCCCCCATAGGCAAATGAACTGGGTCAGGGACAGCAAGGTACCACCCTGTAATGACGGGTCGCTCCCTCGTTAACATACTAACATACTAAAATGCCAGCAGAATAGGCCTAACGGTCTTTCGTGTCTGCTAGTTTGGTCAGCACCCACCCTGGGTGCTGACCTTGCTGTCCCCCTTGCCTTCTCTGGCTTCTCCCTTCCCAGTTCCGGATATTCTTGCTGCATTGGATTTTGCTTCCTGAACCCTTCCCCTGTACCTGTCCCACCCCCTCTTGAACCCCTCCACTGTCTCTGCCTCCACCAGCCCCCTAGGTAGTGCATTCCATGGCTCTGCCACCCTCTCAGTGAAGTAGCACCGCCTCCTTTCTCCCTCTGACCTCCTCCAGCTTCCACCCATGCCCCTAGTGGCCCCTTCCTCCTTCCTTCAAAGCACCCTGACTGTTCCTCCCTATTTACCCTCTTCATGTACCTGAAGACCTCTATCATGTCCCCCGGTCCCTTCTCTTCCAATGTGTACATATTTAGCTCTTCGAGCCTCTCCTCATAGGTCCTGTCCCCAAGCTCCAAATCATTTTGTTGCCCTCCTTGGACCCTCTCCAGGAGGTTAATGTCCCTCTTAAGTGTGGCCTCCAAAACTGCACGCAGTACTCCAGGTGCGGCCTCACCAAGCAGTTATACAGAGGGAGTATCACTTCCTCCTTCTGAGGTGATCCCCTAGCGATGCATCCCAGCATCCTGTTGGCCTTGCTGCTGCCCTCCTACAAGTCTCAGAGTTGTTCATCTTGACATCCACCACCACCCCCAGGTCCCTCTCAGCCGTTGAGACTTGTAGTATTTCCCCCCTCCAGGGTGTACACTTGGCCTGGGTTTCTGGCCCCCAGGTGGAGTACCTTGCATTTCCCTGCATTGAACCTCAGCTTCCACTTTCTAGACCATCTTTCCAGAGCCTCCAGCCTCATTGCAGCGGAGGATTCGTTGCAAGGTGTTGGCACACTGGCTGAACTACTGTCAGCAGCAGCGTGCCACCTGCATGTCTTTGAGAACCATTCACAACTATTTAAACAAAGGGAAGACACTGATAAAGGGTTTTAACTTCCTGCATATGCCACAGGCCAGTGTTCCAGGAATTTAACACATCCTTTGTCTTGTTACCATAGATCAAACAGTTTACTGGTCATTTTCCTGTGGATTTGATTATTTTACATCATTTGGCAATGGGGCAAATCCTCCCCCTGGAGGCACACCACCAAAATTGAACTGTCCCTGCTCATGCGTGAGCCTTGGGCACATCTAGCCACATTGTATACAACTATTCCAATGTTGCATTTTCGACATTACCACCTGGCATACTACTGTTCAAAAAAGAAACGCAACCCCTCTCTCTGACTGAACTCCGCCTATGCACCCTGAAATTTGTGCTCCTCCTCCTGCTGCTATCAGGGAATGTTCACCCTAACCCCGGACCAAACACCTCCAACCAAAACAAACCAGCAGGCACTCTCTCAATCATGTGCCTGAACATCTGCAGTTTACTTCCCAAGCTTGATGCACTGCAAGCCTTTACCACCCAACACATCACGGATATTCTGTCAGTAGTTGAAACTTGGCTGACCCCAAAGATTCCTGACCAGACAATCACCTTTCCTGGCTACAATGTCTTCTGGGTTGACCGTAAGTCCAAAAGAGGTGGAGGGTGTGCCTTATATGTGAAAGACACTTTCTGAGGACACCCCATTGATTCCAATCTTCCAGCAACACCTGCTCAGATTCTTCCCATCAGGCTCCTATTAGGCGCCCACAATAAGGCCCTCACAGTTGTCACTGTTTACATACCTCCTAAAGAACAGGGACCTGGTCTAACCGCTGTCCTTGACTTTGTCAAATCCCACCCATCGGACTCTGAAATCATCCTTCTTGGTGACTTTAACATTAATTGGCTCTCAGCTGAATGTGGGTAATTTAAGGACTCCGTTATATCAGCTAACCTGACTCACATGGTTGACTGTGCAACCAGAAAGAACTACAGAACTGGGACCTGCACCCTACTCAACTGGATCCTAACCAACCATCCCTCTCAGATCGCGAAAACCTCAGTCCTCCCTGATTCACTCAGTGACCACTCTCCCATCAGCTGTACCTGGTCAAACAAATTCTATAAGCCCCCTCCAAAAATCATCACCAGCAGAGTCCTACCCCGTGGTCAGCTACCCCACCTCAAATCACACCTCAGTCTGCAGGACTGGTCCCCATCTTCAAGGTAACAGATACTAATACTGCACTGGGCAATTTATTCACATTTTCAATGAAGCCTGTAATAAATTTGCCCCCCTCAAAAAGCGTAAAGTTAAATCGCTCAGTAACCCTTGGCTGTCAGGAGACCTCCTAAAAAAACTTAAATCCAAGGACCACCTCTGGGAACTGGCTAGAAACTCCGGTAAGCAACTCGACATCCAGAATTATAAACGGGCACGGAATGACTGCACCAAATCCATTCAGCAACAGAAATCTGACTACTATAAAAATGCCCTCACTAACTCCTGGGGAAATGGGAGGGATTTCTGGAAAAACATTAAAGATGTCACTGGGAAGCAGTCAAAATCTTCACTGAACATACTCAACATAAATGGGCACACTACACTCGACTCTAAAACTATTGCGAACACTTTTAACATCGCTTTCACTGACCTTAGCAGTGTTCTCCCCTCCAACTTCTTCCAAGATGTGTCAACTCCCATCCCCCCAACTCCTCCACCCACGCCTGTCACCCACCTTTCTACTTTAAAGCACTAAAGAAACATCAAGTCCGAAACTACATTGCCAAAGCCATCAGCAAATCTAGAACAAGCAATGACACACTTGACCTCAAGCTACTGGCCCTAACGCTTGTTGAGGCACTTGGGCCCCTCACCAAGATCTTTAATCTCTCTCTTTCCTCTAGCCAGTTCCCAGACAAATGGAAAATGGCCACTGTTACCCCAATTCACAAAAGTGGTGATAAGGCTGACCATGCGAACTTCCGCTCTATCTCCATTCTGCCTCCCCTATCGAAGGCACTGGAATGTATAGTAGCGGACCAACTTACCGAGCATCTGGACAATTATAATATTCTCTCTAAACAGCAACATGGCTTTAGAAAAGGTCATATTACATCCTCTGCCTTACTCGAATTCTCCAGCTCCATTCACAGCTCCCTTGACAATGGACAACTAACTGGTGCTGTTTTCATCGACCTGACCAAAGCCTTCGATACTGTCCACCACTCCCTCCTGCTGAGACAACTAAAAAATGCTGGTATCTCCAATGATTCAATGTCTTGGTTCAAAAGCTATCTTGAAAACCACACCCAGCGTGTAAAAATTGGAGATGTGCACTCTGATTCCAGACCTGTCCTCTCTGGAGTCCCCCAGGGTTCAATACTGGGCCCCCTACTCTTCAGCCTGTTCCTTAACACCCTACCAGACTCCTGCACTGAACATATCACCCTGTATGTCGATGATACAGTAATTCTTGCCACACACCAGAACCCAAAGAAATTGCAAGAAAATCTCCAACTCGGCTTCTCCTCGGTTAAGAATTGGCTCACAAAGCACAAACTGATCCTTAATCAAAACAAAACAAAGGCCATGATCTTCAGCAGCTCCCATAATAAACATAAGCACTTCCAACTCTCTGTTATCACCAGACAAGGTGCTGCACTGGAACAGGTCAAAAACTTTAAATACCTTGGGATCACCCTTGACCCTCACCTCTCCTACACTGCCTACATCGACCATGTTGCCAAAGCCACTAACTCCCGGCTAGGCCTGCTATTCAGTCATAGGAAACACCTGACACCTGAAGCCTTCACTGTTGCTGTCCAGAGCTCCATCATATCCATCATTGATTATGGCATTATCATTTATGGCTCTGCTACATCCACCACACTCAAGCGTATCCACCGCCCTCAACAAGGCCTGTCGACTTGTCACTGGCTCCCAACGCCTAACTCACACCTGTGACCTCTATTCTCAAACTGGATGGTTGAATCTTGCCAATCGAATAAAACACCAAACTTGTATTACTACTAAGAAAATCTTGCTGGGCCTTTCCCCCCCCTGGAGTCTGTGCCCTCACACAACCGAGAATCCACACCCGACATACTAGGGATCGAAACTCAGCTTCTGCAAGTCCGCGATTGCCGCACAACACAAGGCCAAAGATCCTTTGCTTACCGGGCCACTAGTTGGTACAACGGTCTTCCCAGTGACATCTCATCTTCACTATCGCTCAGCACTTTTAAGACTCGTCTCCGCCTAACACTGACTGCCTCCAACCTCTGTGACTGTTGTGGCTAAACATATCTTTTGGTTTCATAGCTGAAGATGCCCTTTTGGACCCACATCTACTCCTGCACTTTGCTAGCACCCCCACCCCCATCTTCACCTCCCCTGCTGTCCCATGACAATTGCCACCCGCCTGCACTACCTCTATTCTTATCTGCCTTCCACCTCTCCTCTTTCTGTCCCCCCAACCTACCTCCCCTTCTCTCCCATTCACTTAGTCTCCCTGATTTCACCCTCCTCCTTTCCCTTTCCCTTCCCCAAAGTTTCACCTTATTGTTCTTTTTTCATCTACAAGACTATGTGTGTTTTTTATTTTATTTTATAAACTGTTATCTTTACTCATGATTGTCTCAATTGTACCAATGACGTGGAACCTTTGTAAAAGAGCCTTGGCTCAAAGGTATTTGTAATCCTACAACAAATAAATAAATAAAAAACCAAAAAAATAAACCTCATTGGGGAAAGCAGGCCAAGCCTCAAAAGGCACTGGAGCCATTGGCCTCCCACAGTGCCGCACTTCCAAAACCCCGCTCCTCTCCTAAGCTGTGATGAAATGTTTCTTGTGCATGCATGCAAGCAAACATAAAAAAGGATTGTGGTTTGTTGGAGGGTAATGAAGTGAAAGTGGAGGTACATAAAAAGTACTTCTGTTCAGTCTTCACTAGAGAGAAGGATGGACTAGTGCCAAAAAGGACCAGTGAGGGTGGGATCCAGGAGCGGGGAAATCATGGACAGCATCATGAATGCTTATGGTGTGCTTAAGGAAGTAAGTGCCTTGAAGGTAGTTGAACCCCCAGGACCAGATGGCATACACCCAAGGGTCCTAAGGGAACTGGTGGAGGTTCTTATTTATTTGTATTTATTTATTTAAAAGTTTTCACAAGGAAGGCATGCTAAGCAAGATTGCTTGTCTCTAGATGCATCCTGGAGGGTGGGGAAGGAGGAGTAGAATTGACATACATGCAGTGACATATAAAAGTTAAGATTACAGCAGCATATAAACTGATATTTACAGCATATAATAAAACAGTAAACAATATTTACAGCATGAGTAAAATATACAGCCATGGAAAGGTGTCCAGACTGTTACAGTAGGAGCAACATTTGATTAGAGCATTTATATTGCCTAGATAAGGTACATTTTCAGAGACAGGCTAGAAACTAGCTAACCATAGCAATGGAGGGAAACTTAGCTCTAGAAGTTTTGGATTGACCTTAGAAACATAGAAACATAGAATTTGATGGCAGATAAGGACCGCTTGGCCCACCCAGTCTGCCCATTTCCCTACCTAATGGATAAGCTGCAGATCCTAGTTAACCAGCAGCCTACTTCTTCCTACCCCCACCCCCTAGAATTGCCTTATGACTGTCCCATGCATGCTTGAATTCCACCACTGTTTTTGACTCCACAACCTCCTCCGGAAGGCCGCTCCATGCATCCACAACCCTCTCTAGAAAAATACTTCCAAATTACCTCTGGAGCCGCCTCTCCATCTTCAAATTGTGCCCCTTGTTCTTGCACACCTCTTTTTGAAAGATGCTACCCTCTTGGACTTTGTTGATTCCCTTGAGGTACTTGAAAGTTTCTATCATGTCCCCTCTCCCTCCTTTCCTCGAGGCTATACATATTAAGCTCCTTAAGTCTCTCTATATGTCTTCCGGTGCAGACCCTGCACCATTTTAGTTGGCCTCCTCTGGACAGCTTCCATCCTGTCTATGTCTTTGCGGAGATTGGGTCTCAGAACTGCATGCAGTATTCCAGATGGGGTCTCACCAGTTGTCTGCACAAAGGGATAACAACTTCCTGTTTTCTACTGTTGATGCCTCTCCCTATGCCTCCCAGTATCCCCCCAGCCCTCCTTGCTGCCCTCTCACATTGCTTGCCCAGCTTTAGGTCATCTGATATGACTACCTCCAGGTCCCTTTCCATTTTTGTTGTTGTTAGTATCTCACCCCCCATTGTCTACTCTTCCCCTTGGTTTTTGTTTCCCAGGTGCATTACCTTGCACTTCTTAGCATTGAATCTAAGCTGCCATACATTTGACCATTCCTCTAACCTTGCCAAGTCCCTTCTCATCCTTTCCACCCCACCTTGTGCATCAACTCTGTTGCAGATCTTTGTGTCATCTGCAAAGAGACATACTTTTCCTTCCAGTCCCTCTGCAATGTCGCTTATAAAGACATTGAAGAGGACCGGTCCTAATACTGAACCCTGCGGTACCCCACTAGTAACCCCCCTTTCTTCAGAGTGGACTCCATTTACTATTACTCTCTGTGTCCTATTCTCCAGCCAATTCTTTACCCAGGCTGTCATCTTGGGACCCACTCCCAGGCTGGCTAACTTGTATATTAATCTTTTGTGTGGGACTGTGTCAAATGCCTTGCTAAAGTCTAGGTAGGCCATGTCCACAGCCCTCCCTGATCTATTACTTTGGTCACCCAGTCAAAGAAATCTATCAGATTTGTCTGGCATGACCTTCCGCTGTGAATCCATGCCTTGGGTCCTGTGCCCCTCTGGCCTCTAGATACTCAACAATTCTTTCCTTCAGAAGTGATTCCATCATTTTCCCTACCACTGAGGTTAAACTAACAGGTCTGTAGTTTCCTGATTCTGCCTTGCTCTCACTTTTGTGAAGGGGAATCACATCTGCCCTCCTCCAGTCCTCGGGTACCACCCCATCCTCCCATGATTTGTTAAAGAGGGTAGTCAGTGGTGTCACTAGTTCTACCCTTAGTTCTTTCAGAATTCTGGAATGAATCCCATCAGGCCCCATTGCTTTGTCCACCTTCAGTTTTAAGAGTTCTTTCAGAACCCTTTCTTCTGTAAATGGTCTGGTATCAACTTCTGTATCCAGAGTGTTTCTATTGTTTGTTTTAGGTACCTCCCCCTCTTCCTTTGTAAATACTGAGCAAAAATATTTGTTTAGTATCTCTGCCTTTTCACAGTCACCCTCTGCCCACCTCCCTCCTTTATTAAGCCTCACTATCCCTCCCTTGGTCTTCCTTCGCTCCCTGATGTACCTATAAAAGGTTTTATCCCCCTTCTTAACTGAGTTGGCTATCTTTTCCTCAGTTTGGGCCTTTGCTGTTCTGACTGCCTTCCCAGCTTCCTTTTGCTTTAACTGATACAGTTCTCTGTCCTGCTCCTTCTGTGATTCCTTGTACTTCCCGAATGCTTTCTTTTTCTCTTGAACCTTCACTGCCACTTCCTTTGAGAACCATAGTGGTTTCTTACATCATTTTGTTTTGTTTATTTGCTTCACACAAAGGCTTGTTACCTCTGTGATGGCAGTTTTTATTATTCCCCATTGTTCTTCCACCCCTCCTTCCTGCCCATTTGCTAGTGCATTCTTTAGGCACTCACCCATTTTGGCAAAGTCAGCCCTCCTAAAGTCCAGTACTTTTGCCTTTGTATGGCTTGACTCTATTGCTGTGTTTATTGTGAACCATACTGTTTGATGGTCGCTAGTTCCCAGATGGCTACCCACTTCTACATCTGTGATCCTCTCTTCATCTCCATTTGAGCAAACTGGGTCTAAGATTGCTCCCTCTCGAGTGAGCTCCAATACTAGTTGTCTAAGGCATGCCCCCTGTAGGGCATCTAGAATAACCCCACTCTTCGAAGTGTCTGCTGCAACTGCACTTCAGTTAACATCTGGCATATTCAGATCACCCATCAGCAATATCTCCTTTTTCTGCCATTCTAAGTATACTTTCTATTATTTCCTTGTCCATTTCCTCCCCTGAGAAGGGGTCTGTATCAACCCTCTGCGGATTGTGGTGCTATTGCTGGGTCTCAAATTTACTCCACAGTGCTTCTTCTCCTGCCTGTTTACCCTTTTGTTCTGTTGCTTTGATTCCTTCCCTTATGTAAAGAGCTACTCCTCCTCCTCTTTTACCCTCCCTGTCCCTCCTGTAGATAGTGTATCCTGGTATGTTTACGTCACAGTCATGGTTTTGTGTGTACCATGTTTCTGTGACTGCCACGATATCCAGATGTTCCTCCTCCATCAAGGCCACTAATTCAGAAAGCTTGTTACTCAGACTACGGGCATTGGTACTCATTGCTCTCCATTTTTTGATGGCTTTACCTTCTGTTGCAGCATCCCCCACTGACCTTTCTACCTCGGCCTTTTTCTCATTTAGTACCCTGTTTTGTAGGGAGAGACTGGGATTTTCCTGCTGCTTATCAGTGCCTCCCCCCTCGACTAGTTTAAAAGCTTGCCAATGAAGCATTTAAACTGATTGCTCAAAAGACTTGTACCTTGGGAGGTTAGGTGTGGTATGTGAGAAAACAGACAAGTGTGAGGAGGGTAAGTTAGGGCAAGAGCAGGTTGGGAAGCTGTAAACACAAAAAAGGGAGGAAAGAGATGTGGGTGAAGTTGCTTTATGGATAGGGGGGGAGGAGGAGAGAGTTCCACAGTTTTGGGCAGTGAAATGAGAAGGTGGATTGACCAGCAGAAGTTGATTGGTGAGGAATAGCAAGCGATTTTGGGTCAGTGTTTTGGAGGGAGTACAGTATGTGCATCGCATGGTAGCAGAGATCGTGGAAGTGAGATAGGAGGGGAGAGAGCCAGACCAGAATTTGTTCATAAAAATAGCAGTATGGGACAGGTGTCAGGACTCCAGGGATGGGAGGAAAAGGGCTTTATACAGATCACACTGATGAGTACAAGGGGGGGCAGGAAAGAACAAAGTGACAGAAGGAGTTAAAGAGGGGTGTACAATCTGGCCAGTGAAGATTATGGTGTGGCACTGTAGATTATATCAGCATAGTCAAAGGTGGGGAGAATCATTTTATGCACAATTGCACGGCATGCTGTTTGTGGAAAGCAATCCCTGTTTCTGTATAAAGCACCAAGTTTGGGTTGCAGATTCTTTTGGATTTCATTCACATGTGCTGAGTGATGGATCCCCTGTCAGACCTGTTTAGCACCTCTTTGGAATCAGGGAATGTGCCCTTGTATTGGAGAACTACACAAGTGGCTCCTCCCCATAAAAGTGGGCCAAAGAATGAACCAGGGAACAACAGGTCAGCCTGACCTCAATAGTGAGCATGCTCAGAGACCATCCTGAAGGAGAGATTGGTGAATTTATGGAGGATAATGGGCTCCAGGACCTCCAGGATGTGAGGCAGCATGGGTTTGTGTCATGGAGGTCCTGCCAGAATAAACTAATTGACTTCTTCAACTGGGTCACCAGGACAATGGACAATGGATATAGGCCAAGCAGTTGAAGTCTAGTATCTGGACTCCAGCTAGGCCTTTGACTCTGTACCTCATAGAAAACTAGTCAGGAAGCTAGAAGACCTGGGGGTGGGAGCAGAGCTTGTTGTATGGGTCAGAAATTGACTGCAGGTCAGAAGCCAAAAGGTGACATTTGGGGTGAATTCCCAGAAGCCAGACCTGCAACCAGGGGGGTCTCACAGGGCGCTGTGCTTGGTCTGGTGTTTAACATATCCATAATTCACATTGCAAATGGGATCAAGAGTAATATCTGCCTGGTCTCAAATAACACAAATCTCTGTTGGAGGGTGGACATGGAAGAGGGGAAAAGGAACTCAGGGAAGACCTGGCTAAGCTAGAGAAGTATTCTGGCATTTAGCAACTGGGGTTCAATGCTAAAAAGTGTAACATTATGCACTTGGAGGTGAAAAACTCAGGGATCAAATATTGGTTTTGGTGGTGTTCAAGTGGCCAGGTTAGAGGAAGAAAAGACCTGGGTGTAATTATCACAAGTGACTCAACACTCAGCACACTGCAGGAAGCTGTGGCAAAAGTAAATCAGATGCTGGGCTGCATAGCCAGGGGAATTACCAGCAGAACAGTGGAGGTCATTCTGCCACTGTACACGTTTTTAGTGAGTCTGCACCTTGAGTACAGTGTGCAGTATAGATGCCCTTTTCTTAAGAAGTGTATCAACTTGCTGGAAATGATCCAGAGAAAAGCAACCAAGATGATACAGAGATAGCAAGGCAATACCTACTAGGAGAGGCTCAGGGATCAACATGAACTCTTTTTTTTTTTTTTAGCACATCTTTTTTTTTTCCAGCTCTCTTGAGCACAGACGGGAGAGGGGGGCAATATGACCTTAAAGGTATAAACAGGGTGTGCACCGAGGGCCTCTTCAGCCATAGTGGAAACAGGACCACTAGACGTGCCAGCCTAAAGTTGCTGGGGGGAAGGTTCAGGAGAGCAATGAGGAGGCACTTTTTCACCAAGAGTGTGAGAGCTAAGTGGAATGAGTTTCAGGAGGAGGTGGTATCCCTAAAAATGGTGGACAGCTACAAAAGAGGTTGGGACAGGATGAGGGGTAAAGGTGCAGAAAGAGGTGGGGAAAGAGAGAGGTGGAGGGGGTATTTGAGAGGGGTCATGGGGGATATGGGGAGGAGGAAGTTCCCTCTGAAAACACAGTGGGGACTGTACACACGAGCAGACTAGATAGACCATAAGGCCTTTGTTTGCTGGCCCATTTGTATGTTTATATGTTTGTATTATTTATTGCTGACCACAAGGCGCATATTACTATAAGTTCTGCTTTACCTGTAGACCAATTACTATATTCTCTCTGGCTCCATCGATTTTAAATTGATATAATAATATTTCCTTAAAGAAAGACAAGTTAAACGACTCCATAAATAAATAAAGAAAAAAACAAACAAACAGACATTAAATGTAGGACATAACATTGCCCTTCACAATATTTTCCTTCCATTGATGAAGATTATTATACATTTATTTATTTATTTATTTTTACATTAATTGAACACAGATACTGCCTGCTGGCAAAAAAAGCTTAATCAGTTAACTACTGACTAGAGTTCAGATTAGACTGGAACACTTTACTGTGTATCACTGTGCACAGCTGGTCTGGACAGTCACTCATGTCTTCACCATCCATTTCATGGTGAATGGGGTCAGGTGATGAGTCATACTTAACTGATACTGATCCTCTGTGCTCAATGGTGCACGTGATCCTATTGATCTTATTGGTAATGGCACTGAAACTTGGGACATGATGGCAGTAAAAGGCTCACTGGTCCATCCAATCTGCCCAACCCTACCTATTACTTGTGTGATGGCCTTAATGGCCATCCACTCCATATTTCCCCTTCTCTGCTTCACCATACCCTGATATTTTCAGACCCCTGTGCCTGCCTCATCTATATTTGAAGATGCTCACCGTTTTGGTATGGACAACCTAATCTGGCAGTCTGATTCACCTCTCCACCATTGAATGTTTGAAAAAGTACTTGTGGACATCCCTGTGGCACCTAACCCCCAGTCAGCTATTGTGAATCCCTTGTTATACTTGCATTTGTACTTGCGGTGAACAGTTCATTACAGGTCACCTTGTTAATCCCATGCCATGGAGATATTCACACATATCTATATATATATATATTAGAGGCAAAGAACTTCATTTAATGCATTAGTTAGGGTTGTTCCACAGTGACAAAAATGAGGAAATTCACTGTTAGGGTTGAAAACCCCCCCTGGACTCCCTGTCCACCCCCCCAACCGGCATTGGGGTGTGCATTGGGGTCATCAGCCCTAACTCTCCCCCCATCACATGTGTAAAGCAGCAGAAGTATAGGAGAATGGGGTGAGAGTTAGGACCGACGACCCCAATGCACATCCCAATGCCGGTTGGGGGGTGGGCAGGGGGTCCAAGGGGGGTTTTCAACCCTAACAGTGAATTTCCTCACTTTTGTCGCTGTGGAACAACCCTAGCTAATGCATTAAATGGAGTTTTGCCTCTAATTTCCCTTCTTTTGAGAATGACAACGAAATAGTGAATGTAATGCAGCGGGGCCCCACCCTCCCGCCATGATGTCTTGTGGCATAGTAACAAGAACAACAACGCAAACAGAAGTGCTAATAGTGGTGCACATGGTAACACAAGCACGAATGAGAACAGAAAGAATGCTTACATGGTGGCGTAGAGGGGAACGGTCTGCCACGTGATGTGTTGTCACATAGTAACATGGTGCTTGCAAATGGAAATGTCAATGGGCATGGTGACACAAAGTGAAACAGAAAGAGAAACAGTACTGTAGACACAAATGGCAAAAATAACAGAAATGCAAGCACAAATGAAAGCGCAAAGGATAACGCACATGGTGGCGCGCAGGCGTCAACGGTAAGTGAAATGGAGTGCGAACCGCAAGTGAAAAGGGCAACAGTAACATTAATGTAAGTGCACAGGCTGGTTTTCCCCAAAGCCTGCATAGAGAAAGACAGTGAGTACAAATAATGTATGCATAATAATCAGTATCGGAGCAGAAAATGAGAACTTGGAATACTAAATATGTTATATCTCAGGAACCATACGACGTAGAAAAAAAATTTAAAAGTCATATGATTTACAATTGTCCTGGCTAATTTTATGCTTAGCCCGTGTTAGGGGGCTAAGTATTTTTCTGACAAAAAGTTTGTATCTCGCACCGTTTCCGAGATAAGGGCCCTGAAAGGCGCGGCGTACGCCGTAATGTTAGCCTATGGGGAAAAAAGAGAAGTTCGGAGTGACATAACTTTGCCTCCCTGTAATATTTTTTCACCAAACCACTGAAAGGCACATCTGTGGGCTGTTGGCTGTCTTCCCTCCAAATTTCAGGAAAAAAGACCAAACCATTATTTTGCAGCAGGGATTCAAAGGATTTCTGTAATGCGTTGTGCGCCGTAATGTTATCCTATGGGAAAAACCATCAACTTTGGAGTGCCATAACTTTGCTGCTGTGTAATATTTTTTCAGTACAACACTGAAAGGCACATCTGTGAGATGTCGGCTCCGTTCCCTTCAAATTTCAGCCCAAAACTCCCAACGGTTCTTTTGCAGCGCAGTGCCAAAGAATCGCTGTCACTTTCCCACAGATGGAAAATTACTGTAGCAATTTGCGAAAGCTTTCGCAAAAAAGTTCAACACTTTCGTGAGCACGAAATTAATTTGTGAAAGTACTTTTTCCAGAAATTTGAAAAACATATTTCTGGGGTGTTTTACCACAAAATAAAGACATGGCAAGCATCCTCAGGGTCCAACTAGGTGAATACAAAAAGAATTAGGTTGCTAGAGGGTCCCAAATTTAAATGCCAACCATTTTTCTGATCACCAACTGAAAACAAAATGGCCGATTTGTGAAAGTAACAGGCCCATTTGTGAAAGTAAAAATGCATTTGCGACACTGTCGAACTTTTTGTTAACTTTTCCCATTGACTTATAATGGGAAACTGTTTTTTGAATAACTTTTGAACCGTTTAATATTTTTTCATGAAATCTTCAAAAGGCACATTGGGGATCCCAGCTGCACGTTCCCTGAAGATTTTGGGCCAGTCGCACAAACCGTACGACCTGTAGGCGCGACCGTAGAATTCCAGAAAAAGCATAAACGTGCACACAGATCACGCTTAATAACTCTGCTGCCCTAAATCCAACCAGTACAAAACTTGGCAGATCCCAAGGCCTATGGTTCTTGATCATGTATTCCAAATTTCAGCCAAATCCGTGAAACTGTTGCAAAGTTATTAAGGTGCAAAGTTTTGGGGTTTAACATAGAAATGGCTCCTCAACCCTAACTATGGTAGCACTACTGTGCTACCATAATATATATATATATATATAATATCCCACTCTCCTTCCTTGTCTCCATGGTGTACATATTAAAATCCCTGAACCTTTTCTCATAACAGTCTCCATCTTCTGCACTGTCTAACCGTAACACAGTCTTCCACAGGTGTGGGCTGAAGAATCTTACTCCAGGTGGGGGGTGAATCAAGGACCTATAGGGGGTGGATCACTCCTCTACTTATGTTACTGACCCCCCCTTCTATGTACCCCAGCATCTTATTTGTCCAACCCATTGCTCAGTTGCACTGAGTTGTAGTTCTCATTCTATTTGATGTTATCACTCCAAATTCCCTTTCCTTAGCAGTACTCTCTATTTCCACCTCATCAGGTATTGCATTTTTGGGGAATTTTGTTCCCAATGACCATTGTCTTGTGTATCTTGGCATTGAACCTCAACTGTCATACAATGGACCACCTTTTAAACCTTTTCAAGTCTTTTTTCATTGGTCTGACCTTTTCTTTTCTGTCCACCCTCTCACAGATCTTGCATCTGCTAAGAGGAAGATCTTCCCTTCCATGCCAATGTGTAAGTTTTTGTAGTGTCACCAGAAGAAGCTGTTTTGCTGCTACTGCTGGGAGTGGTGAGCTGTGGTGTAGTGCCAGTGTCAGTGGGAGGAGTGTGGGGAGACTTGCTGGTGGCAGTAGATGGTGTAGGGATAGTGCAAAGAATAATAGGTCATGTCATTTGTTGGAAATGTCCACAATTGAATGGATTGTTAAAGTTGATCCTTGGTAAACTGAGTTTGAGAATGGCTAAGCATTAAAGATTCTCACGATCCAGACTTGATGGATCTGGTGATGCAATGTCCCCAGTAGTTCTGAAACATCTGCCAAAGTGACTGATGGTGGAATGCATCCAAAGGCCTGTTTACACTGCCACATTTACACTGCAGTGATCTGAGCACTTGGAGTGCGGTGATGCAAATGTGGCAGTGTGGACACTCACCAGTCCTTAATCTGCTCATGATACCTCAGCCAAGTTGGGAATGTGTAAGGATGTGAGCAGTGTAAGCTGCCATATGGGCTGGCAGCACTGCTCACTTTATAGCAGTTTTTCCCTTCCACACAATGCCCCAAGTAAATGGGAAAGAATGGTGCTGTGGTGCCATGGAGAAATCAAACAAATCAAAAGAGAAAAGTGTTGCAGTAGGCCTCCTGTGATGCCAAATACATCCATTTGTTAGTTTTCAGATATCCTTAATCTGCTCCCGATACATCAGGCAAGTTGGGAGCATGCAGCGATGTGAGCAGTGTAAGCTGCCATATCACTGTAGTGTGTCCCTTCCCCACAATGCCCTAAGTAAATGGAAAAGAATGGTGCTGTGGTGCCATGGAGGAAACACAAAAATCGAAAGAGAAAAGTGCTGCAGTAGGCCTCTTGTGAAGAATCCATCTGTTAGTCTTCAGATATCTCCCCCAACCTGTGCAAAGTGTCAACCCTCCCAGTAAGTCTCGGAACAGAGATCCAGTGATGACCAGCTTTACTGTAAGTACAACTGCTCCCCTTTCACATCTCCCTCTCTTTAACCCATGCATAATAAGGTAGCAAATGGAAGAAAACAGTACCTTTGTCTGTTATTTGTGGCATGACATTAGGCTTTCAGACAACTTTAGCAGTGAGAGAGGAGTGACTTCTGTGTGTCATCCACAAACAACCACCCACCCCCAGACTCATGGTCCCCTCCAGTGTGTCTGCATCAGCAATGAGAGGGGCCATGTAAACTCAAACACCCCTTGCATCAGGAGGTCAGGGCAGTGCTGACACAGACCACAGTGGGAGCAAAGCTGGTGTTGTAAACGGGGCTCAAGAAAATACAAAGTCACTTTAACCAATGCAGACCAAATGACTTACATGTTTTGCCAGAATTTGATTGGATCACTATTTCTGCTAGTCAAGTGTCTCTGCTAGATAAGCCTGCATCATGATATCTGGTGACAGATCTGAGCAGTGCTGGCATTTTGTATCAAAAAGCTTCCAAATGTCCTGGTTGTGTTGGGATCATAACTATCATTGCCTTTTTCTTCCATGTCACAGGTTGCACCTGGAAACAAGCCTCAGCTCAAAGTGCCTTTCCCAGTCACTAAAATTTAAAATAAAAAATAAATACTGATGCCTGGCACTGACACCAAGTGAAGTCAGCAGAACAGGAGGAGCACTATGACCAGGAGGTTGTGTATACACATTGTTGACAGATTCTTCAAGATGTCATTGCTGCTCCATAAGTGTCCACAACATGTTCTGTTTGGTATACTCTGCAATCAAGGAAATGAACACATCTTTATACTTTATGATCCAGTGTTATTCCCAGACCACATAACATGCATGATCTAATGATTTAAAACCTGCCTGCAAGTTGAGTCAGAAATATCTCTGCCACTTCTTTACAGAGTATTGCATCCTGCTGCTGCAATGACTTAGTGGAACTAGTGGTATCGCCACCTACTTTCCCACCACCGTAATTACTGTCATTTTTTCACCTGCCATCAGTGTCACCACGGCTTCCACTACCACCAAAACTGCTTTCCCGAGATGATTTAGAACATCATAAGTAATGGTGTGAGTGGCAATCTAGTAGATACAACACGGAAATGACCATGCTCATGGTTTCTAACTCAGCTCTAAAATCTTTAGTGGTCAGTTCATATTGTGACATAGACAACTATCTCTGAGTGCTCAAGTGCTGTATTAATTTTTGTTATTACATATAAAATAGGTGAAGGGAAGGGTCGGTTCAAGGAAAAGGTTGTCATACTGGAACTGACACATCAAGATCCCCCCAGGGATAAGTTCAAAGGACAGGAGGTATTTTAAACTGCAGAGATTTGGGATGCAATTACCTTGTCATTTTGCTTTCATCCCAGGAAATAAAATTAGCCATTCATAATGCTCTCAGGGAGATCCTTTGACTTGCATATTTGCCATGAAGGACTTGTGGTGAGGGGTGCTGAGAGAGACCAGAATGGACATTGAAGAGGTTTGATGACTGAGCCAGGGAGGACCCAGATGGATTTGAAAGGTCCAAAATACATTCCCAGGAAACCCGTGAATTATATCAGAAAGACCTGAGGTATAGATTCCAAGGTTGACAGAAAAAAGAAAACACGGCACCAACACTTCCAACAGATGATCTGTATTGTGTTAAATCATGTAAACGCCACACAATGCAGTAATGCCATGCAAGACCATAACAGCTCAAACAAAGAAAACGTCCGACCGGTTTCATGCCAAAAACAGCGCCTCCTCAGGGACACATACACATAATGCCAACCACCACATTATAAAGTGATCATTAAAAGTGACAGTACACCAATAAAACATTTAGTAATAAACTTATTTGAAAAATCCTATTTTCAGGTGTTGTTAAAATATACTCTAAATAAATTTAATGGTATTATATTTAAATATGTCACTATTAAATATCACAAATTCATCCTGGATAATGAAAGGCAAGGAAAAAAGAAGCATAAAATTTGGATTGCTACAAAAAACACTAATCATAAATATTAATCAAAATCTAATAACAATAACAATATATTTATCTTAAGAAAGGACCTATATCAAATAAATCATTAAGTCCTGGATAAGACAAAGCATTCAAAGCATAAATCCAAAATGCTTCCCTCTGTAAAATCTTTGTATCCACATCTCCCCGAGGTCCATTAACAATTTTTCTATTGCACAGAATGAAAAGCATGTGCAACTAAATCAGAACTCTGTTGTATATGCTGCACTAAGGCATTTTTACATTCTGGCAATGAATGTCACTTAGATGTTCACACACTCTAAATCTGAACACTCGTGAGGTCTTACCCACGTAAAATGCACCCAGCTGCATGTAGCCAAATAAACAGCTCCACAGATGAACAATTAATAAACTGTTTGATATCAAAAATCTGGTTATATTCTTCGTAGAAAATGATTTTGTTTGTTGCATAACGTTGCAAAATTTACAATGCCCACAACGAAAAAATCCAACCGGTTGTGCCGGCAGCCAACCAGTCCTGTCAACCTGAACAGGTTGATAAGAATGCACCAATCTATCAGAAATATTTTTCCCCCTTTTGTAAACAAATTTAGGACAAGTTCATGTAACATCATTCAATGCAGGATCTGTACTAAGTATTGACCAATTTTTATTAACAATTCCCCTAATAAAAGCAGCATTTTGACCAAAAGTGGTCACAAAATTCAAAGGTACCTCATTTTGGTGTTCAGTTTGTGCATGAACCCGATACTGTAACAGGCTGTCCCTTGACATCTGTCGTACTTGATCCATGCTATCTTCCAACCCCTTCGCACAACCTCTCTCAAGGAATCTATCTGCCATATTACATAAATTCGATTCAAAATCCACAATATCACTACAATTACGCTTAACCCTCATAAACTGGGACTTAGGAATATTATTGATGGTGTGGCGGGGATGGCAACTAGAGGCATGAAGGAGCATATTTCTATCTGTGGTTTTCCGATAAATGGATGTACATAAAGTACCATCTTGTAATTTCTTAATGTCCAAATCCAAAAACTCCACGCTCCATGTCAGCCTGAAGCGAAAACTTCAAATTTTCATTCGTTGAGTGTAAATACGTTACAAATGCCTCTAGTTCAGATACTGTTCCCCGCCACACCATCAATACATCGTCAATGAAACGCCCAAAAATCAATCTTATCATAAAACAGTTTTATCACGATCAAAATATATTCCTGTTCCCAGTATCCCAAATACAGGTTAGCATAATTGGGCAAAAGTGGTCTTCATTGCAGTGCCCTTAACCTGATGGTAATATTTCCCCTGAAAAACCAAAATGTTACACATCAAAACAAACTCAGATAGTTTAACCAAAAAGTCAATTTGGTCAACACCCAGTGTTGTTTTAAGCATCAGCCAATAGCATAAAGCTTGCAACCCCCCCGATGTGGTATATTAGTATATAATGATTCAATATCCATAGAAACCAATAACCACTGTGGTTCTAGCTGCATGTCCCCCAGGAGACCCAAAGTTTGCGTAGTGTCCCTCAAATATGATGGTAACATAAAAACTAAATCACGTATATGTGCATCCACAAATTTTGATAAAGGTTCAGTTAAAGAACCAATACCAGACACTATAGGTCTCCCTGGGGGACACTGCAAGCTTTTATGGACCTTAGGCAGAACATAAAAAGTAGGTCTCACCGGGTGCTCAACAGTTAAGAAATCCAAAGAATCTTTAGTCAAAATGCCAGATTCAAATGCAGTTGTTAAAGCAACATCTATAGCCTTCTTAAATTCTAAAGTTGGATCTTTTTCCAAAGCAATATAGAAAACCTCATTTTTCAATTGTCATTGAATCTCGCATATATAATCTCTAGTATTCATAACTACCACAGCACCCCCTTTGTCAGCTGCCTTAATAGTAATCAACTGATTGGTTTCCAATTCGTTCAGTGCTAGTCTCTCCTCCCTAGTCAGATTATTATATCGAGTCAACTTCCATTCATCAAATAAAGCATCTATATCGTTAAGGCATGCTGTCTCAAAAGTCCAAATAGCTGCAGACGGTGGTGGGTTGAAAGTAGATACACCTCTAAAGTGTAACAAACGTCCATCTTCTTCTAATGAAGAAATCAAAGTACTGTCACTATCTATTAAAGAAGTATCCACATTTTGGCCACGCTGTCTGTTGAAAAATGACTTCAAACTCAATTTACGAGTGAATCTCTTAAGATCAAGGGAAACATCAAATTGAGAAGCACTGCATGTAGGCACAAACTTCAGTCCCTTTTCCAACACAGATGTTTGAGCTGATGTGAGTTGAATATCAGACAGATTGATTACATTTGTGCCATCGACCTCCCTCTGTTCCTCTGTGTACTTTTCTGTGGAAAAACTTGTCTTTTTCCCCAGGAACTTTTGTTCTTAGATCTTCTCCTTCTGCCCCCTCTGTGGGTTCGTGCTCTAGTTTGAATCTGACCAGCCTTTCTGAGCGGCGCGGTTGGCTGTTGCCCCCCGCCAAGTTCCTCCAAAGGGTCATCAGAGGATTCTGAGGTGGAAAAGAAGCTGCTCTCTATATTGCTGTTATTTCGCAGTATGGACTTAGATCTATTTCCATCCATTTTATTTTTCTGAAAACCACGTTTATTCCTTCCCATACTCTCAGAGCCCTTCCAGGTAAACACACGGTTAAACGCATAGTCAAGTCGGTCCCGTTCAGATTTCTTCATTTTAATAGCTTTAAGGCGAGCATCTTGTTTACTAATAGCTGTCTTTAATTTATGTTCCAAATCTTTAAACTCCAATTTGTTACTATATCTCACAAAGACAGATTCTTTCTGCTTAACAAGTGGCTCAATTACTGCTTTTTGAGCTTTATAGTCCCATATCAAACATTCCTGTAACAGCATAGAAGCAAGTTGCAATTGCTTGAGCCAATCCTCCTTAAATTCAGGATGCTCCATGCCATAACCCGGCCATTTGATAATACGGAGACCCCTCGGGACTCGATTAACTAAAACATAAGCCTCAAGGCTAGTCAAATTCCAATAAATTCTTCGTGCTTTCAAAATTAACTTTTCCAGTTCATAGTAAGCTGTAAAAATACTTGCCACTGGTTCACACTCCGAAGAATCCACCATCTGTGATGTAACATATAGATTCCAAGGTCCAAACGGGATTAAAGAGGCCAATACACTTTTGCTTTGAATACAGTGACTTAAATCAAAGAGACTTTTGAGATGTATATGTAGCAGAGCACAAACCAGTTCTGACCAGTTAACCTGTGGAGAGGAAAGTCAGTTAGGTCATCTCATATGTTTTTTTAAATATTTTATTTGGAGACCGTGTATTGTAAAATATAGAGTTTGATACACCAAGGTGGAGTTAGTGACCTCATGAGAAGGCTGGCTCAAAAATGTGTTTAAGAGCTGAAAGAACCTGACAGTGACACACAAGAAAATATTTCTGACTGACACAAGAGAATATTATCTGACTGAGGGAGAGTAATCACAGCACTGAAAAAGAGTAAGATTAGATCAGTCTAAATGTATGTATTGTAGGAACTGTACTTTTTCCTGTTTGTTTTAAGGCTGTATGTGTTGGGATATATACAGGTATATATATTTGTTCTGTAATTATTGTTCTGTTTTGATATTTTTAAAGTAAAGATTTTTTTTACTAATGAAACTGCATGGAGTGCATTTGACATTTCTTTTTATTTTAAGTGGAGCTTTTAAAGGTTATAGTAGCACTGTGTATGGGCTTATTATATACCAGACTGGGAAATGGATAGAGTTCTCTAAAGTCTTGCATAGAGTTCTAAGGGTTCATTTGAAAGACCTGGTTGGGTGCCCATAGGCAAAGATATCTGGCCCCCCAAAGACAGAATTATCTAAGCCTGATAATTGGGTATGCTAACAAGAGGTTATCAGTTTGAATCCCTTCAGAGCTTGAGACTAAGGTGACTTCAACCTACAAAACAGACAAGAGGGTTACCTTGTCTGTTCACTGTACACAAATCATACGCTCAGAGGTTGGCACTTCAGGAGCAGAGGGCTGACCGGCTGAGCGAGTTGGTGACACGTATTGCTGCTGAATATGAACATGTTTTGCAGAGCACATCACTGTACCCATGACAGACATCCCCCACAAACCACATCATCAAATTATGTAGCCAGGAACACACATTTTTCTGTTCCATAAGACACCCACCATATAAAAGATAGAGTTCCACCTCATAGAAGTGTTTTTAATTAATAAGTGCTGAGGGATGCTGTGCTCCTAATGGCAATGGCAGAGTATTAAGCACATTTGAGGGTGCGATGGAAATAGCAAGTGATGTCCAGTTCTTGGGAAAGTGTTTTTTTTAACTCTGCATGTTTGTCAAGCATGTGATTCACAACCAGATTTAGTGCATGTGCAAAACAAGGTCCCTGGGGGAAATTCTCATAATGCATCACTTTCAGTTGTTATTGTCACTGTGCATTGTGTACATTTCACACTCTCAGATCATGAGGGCATGTACAGATGTTTAGCAGTGATTGGATGAACTGCAGAAAGTTTCCACCCCTGTGCTTTCCCTCAATGACCAACACATTAAGTAAGGTACTTCTTCCATTAGTATTCCTCTGTGAGGCTGTCTGCTTCAACATAACTTCTCAAGGGTCTGGTGGTGGTGGTGTTGTAGGTGCAGTGGGAATGGTGGTGGAGCTTCATTTGGACACAGCCCAATGAGCAGTGAGACTTACCAGACTTTGAATAACACTACTGCTCTTTATGACAGTAGTAAAATGCACATAACCCCCTCTGCTTGTTCAGATATGTCTTCATCTGAATGCATACTGTTTCATACATACTGAGGAGGTCTCAGATGGAGTGATGAAGTGAGAGTGACGAATCATTGGGGGAGCAATCTGTGACACTAGTGACAAGCCACAGTTATTTCATGCTCAAGTCTTGGTGAGTACCTTCACGTGGTGGGTCCTGTTTTAACAGAATCTCACCAAGGTGATACTACTGTATAGACAATAACTATATAGTATGGAAAGAGAGAAAAATGAAACTAAAAGCTGGGTGCACAGATCCCAGCATAAAAAAGTGACCAACCCTAGCCTAGGCACTAGGGCAAGGGTTGGACAATGTGATAGTGCCGCATCCTCGAGTAATAGTACCACCCCTGCCACAGTGTTAGACCATGGAGAACAGGGTCCCACAGTGGCAGCAGAAGCCAGCAAGTCACAAAGAGTAAAAAGACTGATAGGCCAGTCCTGAGGACTGGAAACAGTTAAGTGGACTTACGAGGACAAACTAGAAATGATGTATTGTTATTATTATGCAATGCACCACGAATTTCCAGTGAGAGGATATACCATTAGACTTCAGAGCAAATTGCAGCAGAGAGGAATAGTTGCCACAGACAAACTGAACAGTGTAACAGATGCCAACTTTAGATCCCTAATAGGACAAATAAAAACAAAAAAGTACATAGATGATATTAACTTGGGCAGACTACAGAAGGAAGCAGGTGAAGAAGTAGCAAAAGAGAAGGAAGAGGTACCAGAGGCTTTTATAGCTGGAAGAGCAGATACATGGGATGCAGCAAAGAAAAGGGATCTGATATGGTGTAGCATTTATGCCAAAAAGAAAGCAGCTCTTACCAGCACAGCAACAAAAATTGCAGATATATTCGAACAGCCATATAGACAGAGACATCCAGATATGGCAAACATCACAAAGAAAAGAATAACCACACAAAAGTGGAATGTAATGAAAAGTGCGCAGTTTAGTGATCTAGAAAGGCAACACATTGAAATAGAAGTCCTTGAACAGTTAAAGAAAGAAGGATTTGAGGTAGAGACAGCCTCCACCACTATCATCTGGTAGGCCGTTACAGCAGACAACTGCTCAGCCAATACTGGTACATTAAATGAAACATGACACACCTCCTAAAAACACTCAGCAACGTGCACATCAAGTGCCATATCCGAACAAAACAGCTGAAGTTCCAGTTCAACCCATACAGAGAGCGGAAGAGCAGGAAATGCCAATTATAGGAACAACTCTAAACCAAGAGGAAGAAAACATGAGAGAAGACTTGCTGGACTTAATTGACATGGACAAATATATCAAAATACATCAAAGTGAAAGACTGCAAAAATTACGCATGACATACACAGTTAGGGAACACACAAAACAGATAAAACAAAGTTATTGGAACCATCCAGAGGAATCCATATGATGTCACTGAAATAAACAGCATACATTATTGTGCAGCGAAACTAATAACAAATAGAGCAGTGCCAAAAAAGCAAGGAATGAAGAAAAAAAAGAGAGGGAAATTCAGCATACCACCATAGAAAAAGCAGATAGAAGGGACAATTATGGAGCTAAGATCAGAAGTATCACTGCTGGAGGAGTTTAGAAAGGGTAATAGATCAATGAAAGTCATCAGGAAAGTGGGTGAAATCAAAGAAAAACACTTTATTAAAACAGATCAGGACCTACATTTTACCATCTCAAATAACAAGCTTAAGATCTCTGCTCAAGCCGAGAAGCTCAGGAGATATGTAGAAAGGAACAATGAAAAAATGCAAAATAGATGGTTTAGAGAAGACCCAAAGAAATTCTATAGGGAGCTGGGAAAGAAAACAACCAACTTAAAAACACCACCAGTAAAGAAAGAAATTGAGGAATTCTGGAGAAGCATTTATGAAGACCCAGTTGAACATAATAGGGAAGCAAAGTGGATACAGGAAATAAAAGACAGCATACGAAATTGTACTACTAGGGATATGGAGTGGTCTGATGTAACAGCTAAGGAGATAGAAGGGAAGATAAGGAAGGCCTCCAACTGGGAAATCCCAGGTCCAGATGCAGTACCCAACTTCTGGCTAAAAGCACTAACATCTTTGCACCAAGATTTAGCTACTTCAAAAAACTATTTATATGCACATCCTGACTTAGCACCCATCTGGTTAACAACAGGGAATACCACACTTCTTATTAAATCTGAGCCTGCCAGTCTCCCCAAGAACTATCGCCCAATAACCTGTTTGCCAACAACATATAAACTATATACTAGAACTGATGCAGACAGAGTCTACAATCATTTAGATTGCAATAAACTCATGGCAATAGAACAAAAAGGCAATAAAAGAAAATCATATGGTACAAAAGACCATCTCCTGTTGAACAAAGCCATTATGGAGAGCTGCAAAAAATGCCGAAACCTTAGTGTAGCATGGATCGACTACAAAAAAGCATTTGACAGTATCCCACACTCCTGGATCACTGAGTGTTTATGGATCTACAGGATACATCCCACACTGATAAACTTCATCACAACAACAATGAGAAAGTGGCAAACCACCCTGCAATTAAATCATGAGAATGGTCAAATTACCATCCCAATATAAGCATCCAACGAGGGATATTTCAAGGTGACTCCTTGTCACCACTTCTGTTTTGCCTTGCCCTCAATCCCATGAGTAGCCTAATCAACAACCTAGGCTATGGATACAGCTTGAACCCCAGAAACAAAAACAATCAACAACTAACATCTCACCTTCTAACTTGTAGATGACATAAAACTTTATAGTTCATCTGACAACCATTTGAAAGAACAACTACAAATTGTTAAGACCTTTTCTGATGACATATGGATGATGTTTGGCCTAGACAAATGTGCCAAAGCAACATTTGTAGCAGAAAAGTTAACTCATAAAGAAAACATGAATCTGGCAGAGGTTTGTGACATAAAAGAACTTGAGCAAGAGGGAGTGTATAAATACCTGGGAATAGATGAAGGAGCAACAGCACAACATGAACAAATGAGAGTAAAAGTAAGCAAGGAATATTTTAGAAGGTTAAAGCTAATTCTGAAAACTGCTTTGACAACATGAAATAAAGTGCAAGCTATAAACCAACTCTCCCTTCCAGTGATATCATACAGCTTTGGTGTGATAGACTGGCCACAGAAAGTGTTGAACCAGCTAGATATAAAAACAAGAAAAATGTTTCATGCTCACCAATTAATATACAAAAATCAGTGCATGCCAAGATTATACATCCCAAGAGCAGAGGGAGGCATGGGCCTCATTGAGATTGATTACACATATAGATCCACAATAGTGGGGCTACATACATACTGACTTCCTTGGACCCAAATATAGTCAAGGTCTTGCATCATGAAGAAAATAAGCCTAAAATGACTTCACTCATCAAATTAGGGGAAGCCTTCAGAAGGGTAGCAGATATTGATGTCAATCCACAAGTAGATAAGGAATTGCCAGCAACAGAAAATGCAAAGAATCAGAAAAAGGAGTATAAGGATAAAGACCAACAGAAAAGGAAAAACAATTGGAAAGCCCATAATTATAGTGGAAAATACAGGGAGCTACTGGAGCAACCACAGGTCGATCAAGCCCTGACCCATGAGTGGTTAAAAAGAGGTGAATTTAGACCACGAGATGAGAGACTGATAATGGTACCCCAAGATAGTGGGCTACACACAAGATGGTTAACAAAATCCATAGAAAAAACAGGAGAAACAGACAAGTGCAGGTTCTGTAGTACAGAATTAGAAACAGTTGTGCATCTCATGGCTGGATGTGAAGTACTCATGGCAGAAGGCCTGTATACTGAAAGACACAACAATGTAGCAAGAATGATTCACTGGAAACTGTACAAACACTATAATATACAGGTAGCAGAGAGACACTGGAAACATGAACCACAAAGAATCACAGAGAATGAAGAAGTAATGATCACATGGGATCACCCAATACCAACAGCCAAGAAAGTGGAAGCAAGAAAACCCAATATTGTAATACAAGAAAAGAGAACAAAGGTAGCAGTGCTGATTGAAATAGCCACCCCTAGTGACTACAGTGTGCTGCATACAGAGAAACACAAAATCATGAAATACCAAGATGTGCAGTCAGAAACCAAACTGATGTGGAATAAGGACACACAAATTGTTCCAGTAGGGCTTGGAGCAATGGGACTAATCAAAAGAACTTTCAGGCACATTTAAATATGCTACCAATACTTGTGACACCTTACGAACTTCAAAAGAAAGCCATTTTGGGGACATTGCGTGTACTGAGAAGAGCGCTCTCAGCAAACATCAAAGATTAATACAGTACTAATTTCTTGAGTTTTGAATATGCCCTGGCTAAAGAATGGCATCCATTCTTGCCACAGTATTAGAAATCCCTAAACATTTGGAGACACTAACTCAGAGGAGAACATGTTAGAAAATGTGATGCACGATGGCATATTGTATTTGGGCTTCACTGCCTGCAACAGTCTTCACAATCTGCTGTCCTCTGTGATACAAAATGTTAAGAAATGACTTCAGATCAAGGGTCATCATCTCCTCAAAGAGTTATTTCATTCAGATAGAACTTGGATGAGTTGGTCGCAGTTTAGGGCAGGTATATAATGACTCGGGTACTTGTCTTGCCTAATCGAAGAGTCACAAAGGAATAATCACACTTGGCATTCACACATCAGCACAATTTATTGCAAGCAAAAGATAATTACACTTCATTTAGCAGCAATGTCACTATCAGCATTAATGATTACACTTTAGCATTCATTCATTAGCAATATTACTATCAGCATTAATATATACTTCAATTAAGCAAAACATGATACATCACCGATTCTATGCTACATCCAAGCCTTTTCCCAGTAGCTGGGAGCCCCCTTGTCAGCCTGGCTAGGAGTCTTGAACCGGGAGAAAGTTCCACAGCGATCGTCCACCCTGCAGATGAGGCTTCCAACCAGGCATTGAAAGCTACATTTATATCTTATTCTATGCTAAAATAACCGTGCAGCCTTCATAGTGTTGTTTGCCACATTCTAGAAGCTGGCGGGCTCCCAGGATGCTGCGAATTCACCATAAGGACTGCTCAAATTCCCTACACCTGCTAGGTCACTGTGCTCCAAACACTGGCGGGTGCCTAAACACTATGAGCTAAGCAGAAGTTTAAACAAAACTACAAAACAGGTTGCCTGATAATATGCAACCTTCAAGTCAACAAAATACACTGTCTGAAGCAAAACATAATAATGAGGCTATCTAAAGAGCAAAACACCAATTAAATGAAGCAGCATGTAAAATGGAGTCACACAATACAAAATGGAGTATAAAATGACATACATTACATGAAATAGCATACAAAATGGAGTGACAATAATCAACATATTATACTATCACTACATTCGGTCCTTTGATTATTGTGAATACGATTTGTATGATATTGGTACCATAGCAAAATTACTACGAATATAACATGATAAGTAACAAGTCCAAATAAGCAAGATAATTGTCACTACAGCAATGATTATGATAGGATGTATCAGAATATTTAACACTTTGTAGCTGATGGAGACCATCCTGTAAAAATATCCCACCAATAATGAGTAGTCTCTTGTTGAATCTTGGAACTTAAATCAATCATTTTATGTTTAACTATCGTAGTTTGCACCTGACTTTGCACTAATGATTTATTTCTTATTGCCAAATGAGCCTGCATTACATCTGTTTCCTGAATTATCTGTTTAATTTTATTTAATGAGATACTCAATCTTGATTGATCTAAAATATTGGGCTGCCAATACAAAATAAGCTTCTGCTCATTATCAGGGACAAAGGTGTAAGTAGTATTTTCCCACCACAAATGAGTCACATTTCTTAAAACAACCTGAAAAGGGACGAGTTAAGTTATACATCTAACAGTATTCTCCTGATTAGTTACTATACAAACATACTGGGTCCTATTTCTGTAAACATGGTAAAGCTTATGGTAAAATTGTCCATTGACACAAATTTATCGAATGCTCCAGTAAACAAGGTTCATAAAGTCTGGAATGCTGTCCACATAGTATTCCATCAGCTGTTTTGAACAAAGACTTAAGTCATGGGTGGTGTTCTGACTATCTATATAATCTCCGTTAAAATGTGGTAACAAAACTCAGGATCAAATAATGGGGGACCAAAAATTACAGGTAATATTACATATTTACACATTATTTCAGGGTCACTAACATTATAATGTACCAATTGCCCTGAACAATAGGTATCTGTGCATTTTACTGTGGTGGATGACATTACAATCCAATGATTACTAGGAATCCATGATTTGAACACGGTCCTCCACACATATTCATTATTACTCATTAAATCACTCTGGGCCTTATTTCTTTGCAGTATAGAATACATATATAGCATTGTGCATTCTGTCCAATCAATAAATGTGAAATATTTTCTGCTACTCCCATTCCCCATACCTGTGAAGCATTAAATAACTGCAAGAACTCAAAATCATAATTCAAAGTTAATCTTTGGGGTAAGAAAACAGTTGGCATCCATTGAGCTTGTAAGTTAATCAGGCTAAATACATCAATTCCTACTGCCTGAAGCCTGTTAGTCAGTGTTTCTATATCAACACTATTTAAAATTCCCATGCCTGCCCCTGCTCCACCTAATAGCGTATCATACCAAGCTCTTTTATATTTGCATTTTCTACAAAACATAAACTTTATGTTAAAATGGATTACATTTTTCTGATACCGCTGCGCTACTGATGTACATGTGGATGGAACCTTAACTATACTATCATTGCTAATTACAGGATGATTTTTCAACACTGTAATGTGATCTGCTCAAGTAGTTCTATTAGTTATTGCAGTAGCATTCATGCAGAATAACGTGTCTATGTCAATCAAAGTAATACTTGCATTGAAAATGTCTGTTTGATTCATGCAGCAATCAAGTCTATGTTGTACAGTCACCATGCAACTATTCGGTAAGTTGCAGCATCTAATAACAGTCTGGTTCTGTAATTTAATCCAATTTGTATCCTGCATAGGTTGGACATATAATAGTCCTGCCATTGTCTCAACTGGTTTCCAAATGTTTCACATCTGGTGAAAAGTAATGTTCACTATAGGACATCCTTGGTTTTCAGGGCAAGTAAAGTTGTCTTGCACCCGTAAACTGGTGGAAGATTTCCAACCCCATTGTACAAGTGGGTCATCAAGCTTCAATATTCTTCCACCTGGGGTAATAGGCTTTACCAAATGGACCGTGAGAGAGTGTTATTCCTTTTAGAATCCATTGAAGAACCTAGAAAATACACAGACTGATTATTCTCGAAGATAACATGTGTGTTAGCTGGTACATATCCCATCTCTCTTTCCCTGACCTAATAATTAACACTGTGTTGTCTCGTCCGGTGGCTATCACCTCAGCTGGTTCAGGAGGGCCATTTGGGTTTGTAACCCATATTTTGGCACCATTGTTAAAACCTCCTGTAGATCTAAACCTTTATCCCCCCTTGCTGTTAAGAGTGTGGGGGCTTGTCCCTTTATAGGGGTCACTTTGTTAACTGGAATAATTAACAATTGAGCCACTCTGTCATACTGTTGAATTAACAGATTTTGTTCTCTACTATTAAACAAAATTACTTTCACTTCTCCTTGGTAATCACAATCAATCACCTCTCCCAAAATTTGTATTCCCTTGAGGGCTAGTTCTGATTTAGGTGCTATCCAACCAAAATGTCTCGGTGGAATTTGTATTCCAATACCAGTTTCTATCACTTGAATGTTTCTGCTGTTTATTCTGTATTCTTGAAGGCATGTAAACAAGTCCAGCAGCTTCTGGGGTTGCCTGCAAGGAGACAGAGCTCTGGTGTAATTTCCCAATATAACACTGTTTCTGTAGTTGAGTAAGCCTGCACTTGCAAATTGGGAGTTATCATTCGCATTAAGGGGTCTCAGATTCTCCAATTGGTCTATTATTTAAAATCTGTAATGCTTCATGCAAATTCTCTTTCCATTTTGTAGGCTCCCCCAATTTCCTAAACTGTTCTTTCAGCAATCCATTCATTCTCTCAATTAACCCTGCCTGCTGGTAATAAGGGATGTGAAATACCCACTGTATGTTATGGGCTTGAGCATAAGCTTGTACCATTTCCCCTAAAATGGGAACCATTGTCACTTTATATCTGCAAGGGTATTCCATAGTACAACATAATTAAGTCAATTGCCTTAATGGTGTTTTTCTGTGTAGCATGTTTACAAGGGTATGCCAATAAATACCCTGAATATGTATCTACAACTGTGCAAGCATATCGACATCCTCCACTAAGGGTAGAGGTCCAATGTAATCAATCTGCCAAATTTGTTCGGTAATTTTCCCTCCCCAATTGTCCTTTCACAATATGAGGATTGGTCTTTGTTGCCCATGTTGGCATATAGGACACTGAGCAACAACAGTTTTAACCAAATCCAATGTTAGGGTACACCTACTATATGCCCACCCATAAGTAGCTTTCTCTCCCAAATGTCCAATTTTGATGTGCCCATTTTGCCAGCCCTGATAACTGCTGACTTTGAGCTTCTTCAATATCCACTGGAAGAATCTTAGCTTTTCATCTGCAATAGAATTATACCATCGTTCTAGTGTATCTGAAGCACAATGAGCATCAACATGAAATACAGTGGTCTGAGTATTTCTCACCATAGTCCATATTTCCTGCCACAGTTCTTTTCCCCATATTTCTTTTGAATAAATTTTCCACTCATCCTTAGCCCAAGTGGGCAGCCAGGTTGTTAAACCATTGGCTACAGACCATGAATCAGTATAAATATGACATGTACCTGGGTTTTCTTGTCTCAAAGCCTGATATACTGCATGCAACTCAGCATATTGACTGTTTTCCCTTCTCCTGATGTTACCAAAACTTTTCAGTGTGTGGACAATAAGCTACTGCTTTCCAGTATCTCCTATTTCCCACATATTTGGCTGAGCCATCTGTAAACCATACATGTGCTCGGTCAGAAGCAGAGCAGCTCATCAAAGAGCTTGCCCCATTTCAGAGTGATTCTTGAATTTCAGGCATTTTCCCTCAACCTGTTCTCCCTCTAGAGGAATTTCAGCTACCTTCTCATGGAGGCTGCTATTCCCCAATTCCTACCTTTGCTCGATCCTGAATATACCATTTCCATTTGATAATGCTAGCTTCCTGAGCATGTCCTATTTTGTGAGTTCTAGGGAGCTTTTACCCATTGCATAATGGGTATCTCTGGTCTCAATGCTACCTCATGACCCACTGTCATTTGTTCTGTCTCTATCAGAGCCCAGTAGCATGCTAGTAGTTGTCTCTCAAAAGGTGAGTATCTGCTACCTACCTCTGGGAGTTTCCTATTCCAAAAACCTAGTGGCACTTTCTGTCTCCCTTGCTTCTGCCACAAACTCCAGTTTGTTCATACAGATAATTTTTGTGGCAGGTGGAATGGCTACTGGAGGCATCTGCACCTTCCCCACTACTACTGGTCTTGCTGAAATGTAAGGTTTTACTCCAAATTGATATTGTCCATCAGACAATTGCAACGTCATCCCCTTTAGTATGTCTATTCCTATAATGTATTCCAGAATCGGAACAATCATTACACAATATTTTCTCCGGGGCAGCTGACCTATTTTCAGTTCCAAAATGGTCTGTACTGCCTCAATTTGTTTACCTCTAATCCTGTAATTACCACGCTGACCTTTGTGTTTTGCTGGGTTCCCATAAATTAATGAGGCCTCCGCCCAGTGTCAATTAAAAGCTCATTACTTTTGGGGTGAGCCACTTTCCAATTAATTTCCAATTCTACATGAGGTCTAAATCCCTCCTAGCCCACCCTTCTACTGGGGCTTGGCCTTCATTTCAGTCATATTTTAGGTTTTTCAGTTGCTGCAACTCCCTAACCGGGTACAAATCACTAGGATACAGATCTGCATATTCCTGCTCCGGTCGGGGTGACTCAAAGGATCCCTGAGTGGGAGCCCCCCCACCCTGGGACATACTTTCATCATCAAACTCTGCCGGGGGAGCAGTTGGACTTACAGACTCCCCTGAAGAGACATGTACATCTGTCTTTAACTTTGAATTGATCTGCTTATTTACTCGCTTCTTAGTGTTCAATCCCCTCTTTTTGTACATTTCCCACATATCAGGGGTACTGATCCCATCAATGTTTTCCCTTGCCACCCCATCCTTTAAGAGAGCCAGGAACATATCTCTCCTAGAAACTCGACCCTCAGGATTGGACCGCTGTTTATCCTGTCCTGAAGAATCATATAAACTAGACCCCTTTCAGCCAATCTCCCAGTTCCCCTAACTGCCGTATTGCCTCTAGCACTACACCTACTGTTTTCCCCATCTGATTAATCAACAAAGTCATCATTACTGCCTTATATGCAGGTGGTGCAGTTTTGATAATCTTATTACGTACAGACACTGGCACAACAACACTCATTAAATCAGCATGGTCTTCTGTGGAGACCGCAACTTTCATCATTTCCATTTTAATGTTTTGTATACAGTCCTTTAAGGTAAACCATGGTTTACTATCCTCCGGCCAGTCACTCACCGTCGGATACTTGTGTTTGCAAGCCATAGCCACCACGTCCAGCATCGTGGCATAGCCCTGCCCCAGTATTCGGAGGGTCTGAAACGCCTCCTTCACCACAGGGTCATAGCTTAGTGACAGAAACCTAGGGGCATCAGTTTCATCTAAGCTTACTCCATCCGCCCCTGTGTCATACAACCTCACCAGCCATCTCAACAAACTCTCCCCCCCGAGTGTACCGCTCCAGGAGGTCTGATACCTCCTGTTGAGAAAAAATCCTCCACTACATCTTGATTCCTAGGATTTCCCTGATCCAACACTTCAGTACGTCTTCTAGACACTGGCTGTGCATGCAATATTGGAACCTTACATCCCTCAGCCTTTTCTTCTTTATCTGAGGCTGACCTTTCCTCATCTGTAGAAAACCAAATATCTCCATCCCATGTTTCAGGATCCCAGTGGGCTCCTGCCCTAGCTATTGCTAGGCTTACCTTTTTCCTACTAACTCTGCCCCTCCTCTTTTTATACTTGTACTGTGCCACTCGGACAGCTGCATTTTCTGCAACTGTCCGATAGGTATCCAATTTATCACTCAGCAAATGATTTTGACATTGTGACATCACAACTTTACTTTCCAAATCACAAACCTTTCGTTCAAACTCTGCCTTTTCACTAAGAAGTCCCACTACCTTTTCATGCATCTTCCTATAGGCAGACAATAAAATCCACCCCCTGCACCCCAAGGCAGCACATTCTTTCCCTTTTGCCACAGGCACTCTTTTCATACATGTAACAACATCTGCAGGCTCAGAATCCTTTAAACAGGATTCCCAGCATTCACTCAACCCTGCACAACATGACCACTCAGTGGCTAAATCAGCATAAGGTTGGTTTTCCCAACCAGGAATTTCCACTTGTGCACATGCAACATTAGACTCTTTTCTTTTAAACATTTTTACTTCACCTTAGTGTGTACTTTCCTTTATGAATCCTGCCGACTACTCCAAAATTGTCTTGCCTAATCGAAGAGTCACAAAGGAATAATCACACTTGGCATTCACACATCAGCACAATTTATTGCAAGCAAAAGATAATTACACTTCATTTAGCAGCAATGTCACTATCAGCATTAATGATTACACTTTAGCATTCATTCATTAGCAATATTACTATCAGCATTAATATATACTTCAATTAAGCAAAACATGATACATCACCGATTCTATGCTACATCCAAGCCTTTTCCCAGTAGCTGGGGAGCCCCCTTGTCAGCCTGGCTAGGAGTCTTGAACCGGGAGAAAGTTCCACAGCCATGCGTCCGCCCTGCAGATGAGGCTTCCAACCAGGCATTGAGAAAGTGACATTTATATCTTATTCTATGCTAAAAATAACCGTGCGCCTTCATTGTGTTGTTTCGCCACATTCTAGAAGCTAGCCAGGCTCCCAGGATGCTGCGAATTCACACCATAAGGACTGCTCAGAATTCCCTACACCTGCTAGGTCACTGTGCTCCAAACACTGGCCGGGTGCCTAGAACACTATGAGCTAAGCAGAAGTTTAAACAAAACTACAAAAACAGGTTGCCTGATAATATGCAACCTTCAAGTCAGCAAAATACACTGTCTGAAGCAAAACATAATAATGAGGCTATCTAAAGAGAAAAACACCAATTAAATGAAGCAGCATGTAAAATGGAGTCACATAATACAAAATGGAGTATAAAATGACATACATTACATGAAATAGCATACAAAATGGAGTGACAATAATCAACATATTATACTATCACTACAGTACTGTAGTTTGTTTTGCTGGTGGTGATTGGAGTGGTGCTTCTGAAGCAGTGCCAGTACCTGTGGGTGGATTGGCTAGCTGCTGTGGTGCTTGCATTACTTGAACAAACCATCTACTGTAATTACACCACTTCCCATAACCAGTAGTTACTGCTGCTTCTGGCACATCAGACCAGAATTGGGACTAGGAATTTAGAAAATAACCAAAATCCTTGCACGAAAAATGAATGCTGCATAAAAGTAAGATATATGCAAAATGGTTTAGTAGGGTGAGTGAAAAGGAATGACTGCCACTGAACACCCCAGAGCTTTGAACCCAAACAGTTTTTCTTCATGGGGCTTCTGAAGGAGAAGACAGTTTGAGTTTGTAGCACTGGGGTGTTCAGTGCTGGTCGCTTCCCTTTTTAGTCACTTACTTGTATTCAGCATTTGTTTGTTGTGCACAGCTTTTTGTTTTCTAGGTTCCAGTTTTGGCAGCTGCACCACTGTTACACCACCAGAAGTGTGCTGGAGTTTTTTTTTATTTATTGGGGATTGGGGACTAATGTGGCTGTTAGGAACATACTATATTCACATTTTAAATACTCATCCATAACACCGATACCCAACATTTGAGTGGACACACCATGACTGATTTTTCTACCACATTTATTGTGGCATGCTTCCAGTGAATTTGGGTAGTCATCTGTAAGATACTGCCACACCACAGAAGTTCTCTATTTTTGTTCACTACATAAATAGACTGTGTGGTGTAGGAGGGAGCTCAGAAAGAATTGGATGGCAAGTGAAAGGTAATTTCTTTTTTTATACCTCTGTGGCATGATGTGGCTGGGAATGCTAGGCAGGGCAGCAGCAGCATGCAGTACATTATTAGGGGATCGATTGTGACAGGTGGGCTAGGTGCCTACCTAATTCTCAGATTTCTCTGCTTGAGAAACTTACTTTCCTGTTTTTTTCTTTTTTTTTTCATTATCTGGTAGCCCTCCATACCCACTTTCCCTGGAAAGAAAGCACTGACACGAGTTGGAGGAAATAGCCACAGCCATGCGTTTATAGAATAATATTCCAGATTAACAGCAGCATGTGCATCCGGGAGGATTCACTACGCTGTAATCGTACTGACCAAGGCTGCGTGGCTGTACACTGTCAGGCGCTGTTTGCCTTGCAGTATAGATATACCTGCTGCAGGTGGACCGTGACCCCCTTCCCTGGGTCTGGGTGCTTGGGTCTGTCTCCATGCTGACCAGAGGGTGTCATGAGCCCTTTAGAAGGACTCGGCTCATCACTACGCCCTTTACCACTATTCCATCTCTTAGTGATCCTCCTGAGATGCTGCCATGACTGCAACATATTGGTTTTCACAATACCCTGACTATTTATTCTTCCCTATTTAGTTTCTTTCTCATCTACCTCAGTTTAAACACCCTTTTGGAGAGGTGAAAAACCTGTTACAGGGAAAACCAGGAAAAGCCACTCCCCGACCCCTAATGAGGACACCCCTATCGGGTCAAAGGAGGGGCCCTAACTCCCTGGCCCCCACAACCCTGCTTTTACGAGGGCGGTTGGGCAGGTCATCTTTGTCAGACAAGAGGAAAAAAAGGGAGGACAGCTGGCTCTGTTCCAAATAAATTCCTATTTCTTCTCACCCCACAGGATGTGATCCCCCTCCAAAGTGGGAGGCCATGGTGGTCCCACGTCCAGTCTCTGGACCTAGCCTAAGTCCCCTGGGATCACCTCTATCTTCCACCTTTCTCTCCTCCTTCCCAGGCCCTGGGGAGGATGATACCCGGTTAAATATGGCTGCTCCCATCCATTACAGCCTCTGTATTATGTGGTAGCCCTCCATACCCCCTTTCCCCAGAAAGAAAACACTGACACATGTCTTGGAGGAAATGGCTACAGCCATGCATTTATTGAGTAATATTCCAGATTAACGGCCTCTGTACTTTGTTATCTCTTCCAGAGATATCCTTTACTCCTTAGTTACACTCTTCATCACCACTTGTCCTTGGTGTAACTGACAGCAGACTTTCAAGCTCCTCTTGTTCATCCTCCTCTTCCACATCTGCCTCTGCGTGCCTTTCTTCTTCTCCTTCTTCACCCTGCTTCAGCTTGTCTCGTGCTTATTCTTCCCCCACCCCTTCTCATTGCATGAATAATGTGCTTTCCTCATCCTTTTCCTACTCCTTATGTGTTTTCCCCCTCCACTACCTCCTCACTTTCATGCCCCTGCTGTGACAGCTCCAATCCCTTATACTCTTCAGTGGCCTTCTCCATAAGCTGCTTTGGTGGCAGTGATACTGCTTGCTATTGTAGAACTGCATGGGTTAATATACGTTGCCTTATTCCAGCCTCATACTCCCATTAACACACAACTGTAATTTCTCCATGGATGGCTAAAAAAACATTGTTTCTAGCATCACAAGTTTACTAGTGATGTTTATACAATTTGCTGCAATCTCAGTCTTGAGTTGTTGTTCTGGAGATTAATTTTTTAATATTCAACTTCAAACTCTGCACCATGGTCATGCTTCACCTAGCATTTAATGGCAGATTAAGTTCTCCACTGAAGAGCTCAGATGTCTCAGGGTCCTGTTCCAATCCTTGTGTTTGAATTTTATTAACACATTTTGTTTATCATTCTGCAGTTTTATTTAGGTATGTGATACTCTGCATTAGTATAGTTTCTTTTTATTTTATTTTATGTGACATAGCGTAGTTTTGGTTTACCAGCAGTTCTTGGAACCAGGAAAACTGTGTTTACAGCAGTTTCAGGTTCTGGATATCACTATTTATAGCAGCAGTGCAATGAAACTGGGCTACAAAATTGGCCCTGCCTTTTTTCACTGTAAAACACTTCAGACATCTTCCAGTTTTATTTGATGTTAAGATGTTGCAGTTTCACCAAAATGTGAGTATTTTACAAATGTGTTTAGTTTTTTTCACAAAAAAAAGATAAGCATTGTAGACCAGGTGAGTGTTAGGCTGAAGGAAAAAAAACTCAAGGTGCACAACATAGAAGTTATCTAAAAGGCATACTAATACTTTATTATCTGTAGTTGAAACTAGCTTTCAGGGGAAAACATTCTTGCATTGCTGCTTTAAACTGACTGATTTAAAAAAAAATATTTAATTTTATTTGGCTCATTTTTTTTAAAACAGTTGAACATTTTCCTCAAATACAACAACCTCAAATTATTTTAACACTATTTTAAATTAGTTGGGCATAACTGAAAGGCCTAAAAAAGAACAGGCCTCATAGGTTACAGAAAGTGTTTTTGTGGACTGTTCTTGGTAATGGGAGACCACTATGACTTGTGCTTTGATTGTTTGGGCCTGGACCATGATTTTAAAAACTGTTACCTCTGCAAAATGTTCTGTCTTAAAACAAAGAAAAAAGGGTGGCTAACTGTGTGTCACTTTCAACCCCTGCATCTTCAACAGTGCTATAACTCAGTTCCCCTGTCAAAATGCATCCATTTGAGAAATGTTCCAATGATGTTGACAAGCAGGGATCACACAGTTCACTTTCCTCACAGTAGTCCCTGAATTCAATAGGGACTAAAAATTCCACTAGTCGTCGTCTCTGCTCAATGAGACTAAACAGCCTGCAAAAGTGCAAAGCCATTTTCAGTTCCCAGTTCAGAGTAAAAGGTATCCTGTTGGGAGAACCCTAATGCAGATGACAGCAACATAAAAGGACTTCTGACCAGCCACTGCCCTCAACATCTGGCAAAAGCAGCAAAAAGACACATTTCATGGTTCTTCTTCCTTTGTGTAAACCAGAGCAACCAATACTGCAACTCACACTTCCTCTGCACCCTCTAGCAGATCACCCTTGATCATAAATGAGAATGGCCTCCATGGAGGACATCAGGAGAATGGGGAAGTTCTTCCAAGTGATTCAGACTAATGGAGTCCCTGCTACTGCTACCCCTATGGGTGATTGCTATTGGGAAAAGAAGATTAGCTCAATTCTTCTGCTGCATGGACAGGTTGTCAACTCCACCCTGCCAGTGAGGTGGAATAGTTTTTTTAACAGAGGATTGCAAGAGTTAAATCTATTTTTCCTGGACAAACTTTCCTCCATTAGGTTTATGATCACCACAAGTGGCCTGCATGGGTCAATGATATCCAATTGGGGATGGACAGAGGCAACTTCTAGCTCCTGAAGGAGTTTGAACCAGTGTTAGCGGATGATGTTTTCCATGTGATCGCTAGGTTACATCCCACTTGCTGGTTACTGGACCAAGGGCCAGCCTTACTGATTTTAGGCTGCTGGGATGCCCTCAGACCAGTCATTGCTGAGACTATAAGGTGCACTGTACCTTGAAGGAGGATATTTCCCCCTCTAACTTAAAATCAGCTGTGATGAAACCTCTCCTGAAGAAACCAGCTTTGGACCCTGACATTCTTGTAAAATGCAGACCTGTCTCAGACCATACCTTTTTGGTGAAGTTTATTGAGAGGGTGGTGGCATCTCAGCTTGAGACATATTAGAAAGGTTTCGATATCTATATGCCTCTACAGTTGTGATTCAGCCCTCAGCACAGCATAGAGACAGCCCTTTTAAAGCTGTTTATTTATCTTCATCATGACAGAAGGCAGAGGGCAGAATTCTATATTGTTTCTGTTGGATTTCTTGTCATCTCTTGACAAAGTGGACCAAGAGGTACTTTTAGATCTCATATAGCAATACTTAGGACTCACCAGCATGGTGTTGGAGTGATTTGAATCCTACCTCATGAACAGGTCATAGCAGGTTACCTTGGGTAATTCCATCCACCCTTAACAATGGAGTGCTACAGGGCTCAATCCTAATCCCTATGTTATTTGCCATGTATATAGTATGTTGCCCTTGGGGGAGTTCATTCAGTGGTACAGCACTGAGTTACACTGCTACACAGACGATATTCAACTGTACCAGCCTTGTACACCTAATGGGTCATCTGGTACCTCTTCATTTAGCAGTTGCCTGGGTTAAGTCAGTAACTGGATGGCCTCCAGCTGTCTTAGCCTCAACCCGGGCAAGACTGATGTGCTACTGATTGAGTCAGACTGCCAAGGTGCGGCAGTGAGGGGGTGTTGCTACTGCAGTACCATCTTTTTGTGGTTGCAAAATCAGAGCTGTGGATAAAGTGCATAATCTGGGGGACATTGTGGACTGCAAGCTGACTCTAGAACACCATGCGTCAGTGGTAGTCTCCAGTGGCTTTTTTTTTATCTACGTGACATGTCCAATATTAAACCCTATTTATCACCTGATTTCCTTACTTTGATTGTTCAAGCCTCTGTCACAGCCAGGCTAGATTATTGTAATGCTTTATACCTAGGATTATTTGAGACCTTGATATGCTGCCTGCAACTGGTCCCAAATACAGTGCCTAGCTAATAGCTAGAATTTTTCAGTCTCAGTATGTCTCCACAATGCTTTGTGAACTGCACTGGCTGCCTACTCAGTTGCATGTCACCTTCAAGATAAGCATACTGGTTTACAAGACACTACATGGCCTGGGTCCTAGCTATCTGGAATATCTCCTGACCCCTTACACCCCTGTCCGTTCACGTTGATCTGCCAAGGAGGGCCTCCTGACTTTCACTGATTCTAAGATGAAGCTCTCAGGGGACACAGCTTTCATGGTAAGTAAGTAAGCAATATTTTATTTGATTAGGCACCCAATCCCAGGGCTCTGGGCACCATAAAGTAGAACAGTTTAACAGGGTTGTAAAACAATCATACTATAAAAACAATCAACAAAATTATTTAAAAGATTTTGTGTAAATTAAAAAGCATTTTCAGGAAAGGCTAGGCTAAAAAGATGAGTCTTTAGGCCCCTCCTAAATGCTTCCACCATAGGGGCCCCTCTCAAAGGTCTTGGCAGTGAGTTCTAGAGGACAGGGCCAGCCACCCCAAATGAGCAATCACCCGAGGTTTTCAGCCCGGTCCTCTGAACTGCCAGGAGGCACTGGTGGAGAAATTAAGGGAGTGAGCTAGATGGCAGGAGTAAGGAGGTCTAACAAGCAGCCAGGGCCCAATTTGTATAGGGCCTTATAGGTGAGCAAGCCCTCCTTGAAAAGAACCCACCACCTGACCAGCAGCCAGTGCAGACTCCACAGGACTGAGGTCACATGACAGGACCTAGACAGTCCTGTCAGCAGCCTAGCCACTGCATTCTGCACCAGCTACAGCCAGTGGAGATTCTCTCCACTGACCTCAAGGTACAGAGTATTATAGTAATCGAGTCTGGATGTCACAAAGGCATGTATTAGTGACAGCAGGTCTTCAGGTGGAATTAGGGGTTTAATCCAGGCAATGTTCTTCAGATGGTAAAAAACACTTGACAACAGCCGATACCTGTACTTCAAATGTCAGTTTATCTTCAAGGATTAGGTCCAGATTTCTCACCCTAGAGGATTCCATCAATGGGATTGACCCCAGGACCAAGTCTGTTGTCATCCCAGAGGTATCCCCAACACACCTGCGACCCAGCTTAATCACCAGTACCTCCATCTTATCTGGGATAAGTCTCAGCCAGTTAGAGTTCATCCAGTCCTGGATCTCTGCAGGGCATTTATTCAGCACTTCAATGGCACCATTTGACCCTAGTACAAAGGCCATGTACGACTGAGTATCATCTGCATAACAGTGAAAACCCAGACTGTACTGTCTGATGATCCTCCCCAAGGGCAGCATGTATACCGTGAACAACATAGGTGATAGGATCAAGCCTTGGGAAACTCCACAGGTCAGAGACATCGGGGAGGAGGAGAAGATATTCCCCACCACTACTACCCTCTGCCTTCTGCTCCAGAGAAAGGACTCAAACCAGTTGATGATAGCACCGGTGAGTTCACAATACTCTCTAAGGTGATCCAACAACACAATGTGGTCCTCGTTATCAAATGCTGATGACAGATTGAGGAAAATGAGAATTGACCATTTCCCTCGAGAAGGTCATTATGTACCCAAACTAGTGTCATCTCTGTGCTGTGCCTCATTCTAAACCCAGAATGGAATGGCTCATAGATGTCAATAGTCTTCAGGTGTTCCTCGAGCTGCAGAGCCACTATCTTCTCAACAACTTTCCCTAAGAATGGGAGGTTGGAGATTGGTCAATAATTTTCCAGGACGTTGAGGTTGAGCGATGTTTTTTTTTTCAGAATGGGCTTCACCAGTGCTTCCTTCAAGGCCTCAGGGAACATTCCCTCTGAAACCGGGGAAAGTCCCCTACTCTCCAGTAGGGGGAACCTCTGCCTTTCAGATGGAGGATCCAGTGTCGGACTGAATGGAGGTGGAGGAGATAGTTAGGGGAGACCTTTCTCATGACTCTGCTGAACAGGAGATGGTGATTTTTTTCTGGGGACATTATTCAAGGAGAAAATGTATGTGCTTACGAGAGAGGACAGGAGAAGAAGTTTACTCACTTGGAGGAACCAGAAAAGTCTACCATGTAAATATGCAAGTCAAAAATGTGGAAATTCTTTTGCTGAATGATGTAAGTGAGAACCCCACTGTGAATCTGCAGCTAAGGGAATGAGAGACAGTTGCAGAAAACATACAGCTTCCAGGCGATGATGCAGTTAGAAGGCATCACCAGGAGATGGACACGACAAAGCAGATCATGTGAAAACAATTCGGACTGACTAAGCAGTGTGGAGTATCGGAGGAAGGTTGGTCAGTTGAAAATTCTTTAAAATGCTCAGGATGGAGACAAATTGATGCAGGACAATGGATACAGGATGAGAACTGGAACGAGCAAGAGGAAGGTGTTTTTTGCTCAATCAAACAGGCCTGCAATACATAGTCAGAGCTCTGAGAAAAAACAAGATACAGGGAATTGTGGGTGCGGCACCAGAAAAAACTACTGACTCTGAGACTGATGCACCTAGCGTGTCTACTACAAGTGCATATGAAACTGATAGTAATGTGGAAATTGATATTGTGAAGGAACATATTTCTGCACAGAAAATTGTAAATAGCACTGTTACCCTGTGGGTAGAACTAGGAAGAAGGGAGGGAGAAAGGAGGACTGGCAATATTACTGGGCAAGATAGGAATAATGAGGCCTGGAGGGCCTCAAACAGTGCATCCAGCATGGGGGTGGGTGGGTACTAACCCTAATAGGGAGGATCCTGAGCAGGGAACTTCAGGACAACAAAATAGATCAGAAGAATCCTCCAGAGGGCCTGCTTTATCAGATTTATTTAAAAATAAACTGGAGTAGGCCCCAAGACGAAATGCAGTAAGGCTCCGGTATGGGGGAGGCCTATCTGAACAACCGGATAGATACTATTGTGGTGAGACAGCTTCTAAAGGGTTCTATGCATTTTAGAGCTACAGACATATATGCTTTGATTCATGTATCCAGAGAGAATACAGTTGATATTAGTTTTAAAACTAATGCAGGTCTAGAGAAATTTTGATTTGAATACAATAGCTTAAAACACTCTCCCCTTTGGATGCCAATCTATGCAATACCTTTAACAAAGCCAGCTATCAGAATGATCATGATAATGTTCAGAAATGAAGGAGTGAGTGTCAGAGATATGTATCATTAACTGCAGAACTGATACAACATTCTAAATCCAGCCGAAGAAATTATTGACACAGGAGGGCTGTGGACTGGGGGTTGGAAATTTAAAGTTAAGATATGTCAAGTTAATTCAGAAATCATACACCTACCAAACAGTGTTTTCCTTGGAAAAGATAGAGGTGTATGTTTTTATGGGGGGCAGCCACAAGCCTGCTATAAATGTGGGGCAAGGATGTATCTGAGTAGCACATGTGATGTGTTAAAATGTTCCCTATGTGGGAGTTATGGCCATCCAAGTGAATCCTGTGATAATGTGTTTCAATGAATTCTTTGTGATGAGAAATGGCATGCTTACCATCATTGCCCCAGGGCTAGAAGAAACAGAGCAGAGGGTTGGGATCAGGATGATGTGGTACAATCATCCCAAGATAAGCAAAATGGAGAAGGGTTAGAGACCCAGGTACCACAAGATAATGACAAAGGCAGGGAGAGGCCGAGAGAACAAGATGAGGAATAATTTCAATCCCAAGAACAAGCAGAAGTAGAGAGAGGAGAAACAGCCCAGGCCCCACATAGTAATTTAGAAGAAGATGGTCAACAAATGGAGTCATAAGAAAAAATGAAAAAAGATAGACAACAGTCCATAATGCCTCCTTCCTCAGAAAAAGTAAGGGTACACACTCAAAGGATTACTAGGGCAGCAGCAAAACAAAACCCATCAGGTTTTGTTTTACTGATTTAATCTTTTGGCCCTTTACGGGGGGGGAAGGATTCTGATTTAGACTCAGATATCTCCATATAGTCACAGACGATATCTGAGGTAGAACAGGAAGAAAACAGACCTTTGAGCATGGCAAAAAAGAAAAGCAAAAAAGGAGGGAAGAAACACAAAAAATATGGCTCCAAAGGGTGATAATGATTAGAATTGTCCGCCATAAGGTTATACAATGGCCGCCCTGAGCATAGCCTCCTTTAATTTCTGTAGTTTGAAAAACTACAAAAAGCAAACTGCAATACTTCATCATCTGAAAGGGGTACAGGCTGATATTATCTTTGTGCAAGAAACCAGATTGAAATCATTATTTGAAGTGGAGCAAGTTAGGAGGAGTTGGGTCTGGGGGCTCTCCATTTGGACTTTTGGGGATGACATAGCAGATGGAATTGGCATTTTGTTTAAAAGGGGAAATTTTTCAGTTACTAGGATATTGGATATCCTGCCTGGGAGGGCTCTAATTTTAGATTGTAAATACAGTATAGAGACTTGAGCTTTATGTACATTAATATCAGACAAAAACAGCCAGAATAGGGTTATTTAACTTAATAAAGCCTTTTTATGTAGTAAATGGCACCTTATATGGGGAAGGAATTTCAATTGTAGCATTGATAGCAAGGCCCAGATATTCAAAGGGGTTGTGCCTCGAGCAACAGAGATGCGCCGGCACAACCCCGCATTGTGCCCTGGTGAGATGTCGAAAAGGATGCCCGGCACAGCGCAAATCCCAATGGGCTGGGGTGCAATGTAATGGTATGTCACGCAGATGCAGGGGGCGTGCCCATGAATATACGGCACATCCCGATATTCAGTCCAGGATGTGTGGCACATATGCTGGTGCAACCCTGCAGTGCACCACATAGAGGGGCTCAAAGTTGAGCCACTGCACAGTAGGAGCAACTCCCAGCCACTCAAAGGTGGGCATCAGTACTGCATGGTGCAAAACAGCAGCCCCACCTAGGGTGGCCACCGACCCAACCAGAACACCATCCAAAAGCACTCACTGTACCTGCCTCCCATAGCTGCGATCACACAGCATATGTTTTAAATGACACCCTGGTAGTCTAGTGGCCCCCCAGTCCCAGAAGCCCTGATGCATATAACATATGACCATCCCTGGTGGTCTAGTGGTCCCCTCTCCCACCTGAGGCCCTGATGCCCTGTAACATGTACTGATGCCTGTCCCTGGTGGACTAGTTTCCCCCCCGCCCATTTCTGTGATTGCAGTACATGCGTATTCCTACCACGATCATGGAAATGGACAGGGGGCCACTAGTTCACCAGGGACAGGTGTTGGTACAAGTTAAGGGTCATCTGGAACTTGGGTGGGGGGACCACTAGACCACCAGGGATGGTCATATGTTGTATTCATCAGGGAATCGGGGACTGGGGGGATCACTAGACTACCAGGGTTGTCTTTTTACACTTCTGATGCATGTTGGAGGCTACAGGGTGGGGCATGCCCTGGGATCCCTACAGCACATGTCATGCTGTGCAGGGCGCCAGGAGCAAGTCACCGGGCTGCCCTGTGGAAGGCATGCAAATGGGGCCATAATGACATGCAAATAGCCCCATTTGAATCTTGCATATATTATGGCCTCATTTGCATGTCCCCTGCTGAATATCGCAGGTGATGCACCTAGCGCAATTGCACTTGTGCTAGCGCATCCCCGTGCTCCCTAGCTGTGGCTTGCACCGGCACAGTATCACTGTGCCATGCACAATATGTGCGCTGGCCCTGCCATATTCAACAGTGCTGTGCCATGGCACATCCCCTTTGAATTTCACCTGGACCTGGCCCCAGCACATCACAGTTGCGCTGCGCCCAGGCTTCCACTACTACAGTCTGAATATCCGGCCCCAAATGTTCAGGTGAGGTATGGAAGAAATTATATTGTGACTCCCATGCTTTAAAAAATATAATACAAGATGCTTCTTTGATGCATATAGAAATTTGAACACAGATACAGGAACCACATACCTTAGGTACACATATACTACAAGGACAGAGTACCTTCTTGCATCTAAACAGTGTAGCATTGCTAAAATTGTGTTACAACTTAAAGAGTTTTCAGATCATCATTTGATTTTAGGGGTCTTTAGTATGGCAACAGCACCTCCTAAAATCTTTTCTCAAGTAAACAGATGGAGATTTAAAACTTCAGTTTTGAAACAAAGTGAAGTTAAAAAACAGGTCACCAAGCTTTTTGGAGCTAGAGCTTCAGTGCAATATTTTTATGATAGTCTATGGGAATGGTGGCTGGATACCAAAAAAGATCTTAAACAGATGTTCATTACATATGGTAAGGAAAAATCAAATGAAGAATATATTAAATATTTAGGTTATACAAATCAGCTGTATAAACTCATGTCAGCTCCCTGTAAACATTGGGCTAAATATACAAAACAAATTATAGAAATTAAGAAATTAATTTTCACTCATCAGTATAATCGGGCAAAAGCATTAGAGGCAGATATGAGGTATGGGACAACAAAATCCCCTATGTCTGACCCATTTATGGCACATAAACAGAGATTAGAGGCAACACTAATGACATGTTTACATAAGCCTGATGGTACTATAGAGATGTCTGATTTGGGGATGCTCTCTTTAACTCAAGATCAGTTCCGGAAGGAATTTGACATCGACCTGCAGGAAACTAAAAAGTTGAAGGAATATTTAGTGGCACCTAGTCCACAGTTAGCGGAACAAGTAACAGGCATTTTAGAAGGCCCAATTACTCAGGAAGAAATTCTAGACATTGTTCAAAATCTAAAAGGTGGGACAGCTCCAGGGCTAGATGGTTTAACAAATGATTTTTATAAAATATTTCACAAGATCTAAGTATACTATAATCTTAGAAGTAGTATATAATGGCATTCTGAGCATAGGTGGAATATGTGAAGATTTAGAAATAGCTATCATTAGTTACATATATAGAAAGTGGATAAATGCTCACTAGGAAACTGGAGACCCATCAGCCTTTTAAATAGCAATTATAAAATTATGGTGAAAATTTTGTGCAAAAAAAACTACAAAAGGGATCTCATGGGCTAATAGATATAGAGCAGACTTGCTCTATTCTAGAGAGAAGTATACAGCATAATTTATTCTTATTAAGAAACATTTTTGAAAAAGGAAGGACTCAGGACATAGATGGGTATATAGTGGCTCTGGATCTGGTCAAAGCCTTTAATAAAGTGTATCACCAATATTTAACACAACTTTTAGAGGTATGGGATACCCCAGAAACTGATAAAGTGGTTTAGCCTTCTTTATGGGGGAGCAGGATTTCGGCCCTCAATAAATGGCTATTTGGGGGACATTATCTCAATAAAGAGGGAATAAGATGGGGTGCCCATTAAGCCCCTTGCTTTATACTTATGCCTTAGGCCCATTAATCAGACAAATTAAATGAGATAATCAAATTATTGTGATTGCCCCATATCTTGGAATGTCACCTGAACATATCACAGAATACGCAAATGATGTATGTTTAATGGTTCAGAATAAGGAGGCAGGGAAGAGAGCTCTTCATATCTTCCAGGTTTTCTCAGAAATATCAGTAGCTCAGATAAACTTAGATTAGAGTGTAGTGATTCCTTTGACACCAGAGACAGAACAAGAACAGGAGATGGCAGGAATCAAGATTGATAAAGGCCCTGCAAAATATTAGGAATATGGTTTAATATTCAGGATGGAGCAAGGTATACTGGATTAAACAGCTAGAAATTTGTGAAAATAAAGTAAGAACATGGAAGACATGGAAACTGGGGAAACAAAAGAGAATTGTGATTACAAAAAATGTTTTTGCTACCTATATTCATTTACCTTAGTTATGCTTATGCCCCCAGTACAATTGGAGACAAGACTTTAGAGTATGTTTTTTAAATGTTTGAGCATGATCAATCCAGTGGTCTTCTTTCATTCCATATTTATATAATATGCTAAAATGTTATGAGAACACAAATACTGCCATTGGCAAAATTGGACAGCAAAGGCCTTGCACCTTTGCATGGATAAATGGGAAATTGTTCCCCCTAAACTCTTACATCATTTAATAATTCCTGAATATGCCATAGATTCACTAAAGAAGATTAGACAGTGGAAAATAGACAAGAGAACTGCCCGTACATTAGGACGGAAACAACTACAGTATATCAAAAAGTGGTATTTGAACTGCAGGAACCTTTGATATTTCCAGAATGTGTTCCATCAAACATGTCTTATGCCCTTGCAGTACTTAAGGATAGGAGAATACCCAAAAACATGTGAGACATGAACTGGCTGTGTTGCCATGGAAGGTTGGGGTGAGAGAAACCTAAAACATAAAGCAATATAAGAAAGGTACTGTCCTAAACAAACATGTGTACATATTGAAGAAACAATGCAGCATTTCTTTTTTGAGTGTATGGAAGTAAAGGTTTTCTGGGAAGCAATAGGACAGAAATGGCAGTGGCCATTTCTGGTATGTATTAATTACTAGACTCTTGTATTGGGGGATTTTTCAAGGATCTGGAGGAGATTCCATAGGAGCACTTTGCAAGTAGTTTTATCAATTTTTCAATTTTATTTATGACAGAGCAGATGAGAATATGTATTGCAACACATATATTCTACCCCAAGGGTGGTAGTTGCACAGATAGAAACAGCATTATGTCAGGTGAAAGCAGATGACAGGAAGAGGGTCTATCCCAAAAAATGTGGCCTTTTTTGGAAAAATATGGAGAATATTTTCTGAAGAATCAGTCAGGGGACTACAATGAAGCAATGGATGTAAGTTATGTATTATGAGAGCATATGAGGGACAAATATATTCTAGAGCATGCAACAATAATCTCTACTGTTTTTTGATGTGTTTTTCCCTTGTTATGACTATTTTTTTATATACAGTTGGGATTTATTTGATTTCTTTCTGTTTAAATATATATATGTTATGTAATTTTTTTTGAACTTCCAATAAAATTCCCCTATGAAAGCATACACCCAGCTATCCTGGTGAACACTGGACTGATAGCCTTGATGCAGCCCACTAGGAGATGCATAGGGCCAGGTTCCTGTTCACAACAAGTTGGACGCAACTTCAAAATCACCTTGGAAACCTTGTCCGCCTTCACTGGCCTAAACTCCTCACAGACAGTAGGAGTTCCCCTGCTCCACCCAGATCCCACCCTGTGGGACTTATGTAGATCCACTGGCGAGACCAGGGCCCGAGTGGAGGATACCGTGTCAGAGAAGAACAGAGAAAGCTATTCACAAAATGCTACTGAAAAAGCTCTTTTCGGCTGTAGATGGACAAGAAGAAGAAGAAGCCTGTCCACAGTCCCAAAGAACTGAGTTGGTCTGTTCTTCCCTGCAGCAATTTCCCTGGACAGGAACTCTGCCTTCTTACAGTCAATTGCCCTTTGATAATCAGCACAGTGATTTCTCAAAGCCAGACTATCCTCCTCTAACTGAGTCCTATGCCAGCAATGCTCTAACCTCCATTCCATGGTCTTCATCACCTTGAGAGGCCCATCAAACAATGGGGGTCTCAGGTGAGAGAACCTGGGTCATATATGGACCAGTGCAATGGCATCAAGCACCCCAGAGATAGCCTTATTATAGGCTGCCACCATGTCATCCAAGCCAGCCACACAAATAACACTAACACTAGAAAAATCAGCTACTGCCTTAAGTCCCTCTGGGGACAATCCCCATAATGGGTTATATCTGATCATCTTAACAGGGGAGGGACAATTGAGAGGAGCCCCAAACAAGAATGTCACCATACAGTGATCAGTCGAAGCAACCCAATCAATCCCAAGGTCAGTGACCTTGAGACCCAGTGAGAATACCAAGTCCAAGGTGTGGCCATGGTGGTGGGTCGCAGAGGCAACTGCCTGTGCAAGGCCCAGTGTTATCATCAGTTGGAGGAGGTTAGAACCAGGTTACAAGGATTCATTGCTGACCCAGGCATTGAAGTTCACAGAATAAGTCATCTGAGCAACTCCAACACCCTGTCTGTGATGTAGTCTGCAGCCTCCTGCAGAAATTCTCCACCCGACCTCGGAGGGCGAAAAAGGAGGAAAATTCTGCATCCTGCACCTGGACCCCCATGCACTGCCACATATTCAAACAATGAGGTAGATCCCAATGGATGTACAGAGAAATTAAAACTGGATCTAAAACACATGGCTACACCACCGCCCCTGCGATCCCTTCTTGGACAGTGTACCACAGAGTACCCGGCCAGGATCAATGCCTCCAAAATTGGACCTGCATCATCCCCTAAGCAGGTTGCCATGATGCATGTCAGGTCGACTGAAGAAATCAAGTCTGACATAATTGCAGTCTTAAGCAGGTTGCCATGATGCATGTCAGGTCGACTGAAGAAATCAAGTCTGACATAATTGCAGTCTTGTTTCTCATCAACCTGATGTTGCATAACACTGCCCAGAGGGGATCAGTGAAGGCTGTAGGCTTTCTAGCTGCCTACCCACATCATCCGGTGGGAACTCTAGGAATGGATGCCAGACACATTGGGCCTCTCTCAAGGCTCCATTTACTCCTAGGGTGCATCCTGTTCCATACCAATCCGATCCTCCTCACTTCCATTGAGCTCCCAGTGCCCTGCCACATACATTCACACCCCCTACCAATACCTACCTCCCTGCAATGCCTTATAGCAGCAGCAGGGAGGGGAAGATCACAAAAGGGGTGGATGTCATACAGCAAGGCTGCTGGGTAGCTGATTCGGAGGGGTCCAGGACTCTTACACATGCCTGAATGACTCAGATAGCTAAAATAAAATAAAAATAATACTCAAATAACTAAACTAACTAAACAAAACACACAATATAAACAGAACTAATGATAAAATCCTAAACTAATCACTCAGTCACTATTCCTATTATAAATACAATAACATTTCCTACACGAGCACTACCAACCAATCATACACTATCTAATCCCAATTTCAACCCACAACAACCTACATCCAAAAATTACATAATTATTACATTTTCTAACTAAATAAATAAGAAGAATCTTCAAATTTGAAGTTCAGCAAAAACTACCCAAGAAAAAACTGTTTCGAAAATACATCTGTTCACTGTGGTTTACCATGAGCATATTTGTTTACACAATATTTTATACTACTATTTTCAGATAATGTATGCTTATTTCTTAAACCTGAAGTTTTGTAAGGCACCTGGAACCATCTGGGTTGGGCACTTTATAAATAAATTTGCCTTGCCTACCCAAACCCAGGATGTAAAACTGGATAATGTGGTGGAAGAGGAAGAGGAGGAGGAACCGATTGAGCCTGATGTATCCCGAGGCCGGAACTTCAGTTCCACTCCCAGGGTCAGTGAGGATTTTATCTCATACTCTACATTTGTGGACCAAATGACAAGTATGCTGAATCTGCCATCAACAAGAACAGAAGAAGATGAGGAGGAAGCAGTACATATGAGCATTCTGGGACTGACTTCTACAAAAATCATATTGGTTCTCATCCATAAATCCCATCAAAGGGCAATTGCCAGAGTGCAAGCAACACCCTTTTCAGTGATAGCCATCAACAAAAAAGTCAAAAAGAGGTACCAGGTGAACAGGAAGGGTCAAGAAGTATCATATTCCCACCCAGATCATGAGGGAGTGGACCAGGTGGATGCATGTGAAAAGGAAAAAGTCCCACTGGCAAGTATACCCCGATAAGACTTCAAGAAAACTGAACCACATTGCTCATAAGGCTTACACTACCTCAACTTTACTTTGGAGGCAGGCAACCTACCTAATATATGTAATACATTACTAGCAGGCTTTATGTAACAAACTCCTGCCTATGCATGACAGCCTACCATTGATGAAAAAGTCACACCTAGCACATGCTGTGAAAGATGGTTTAGAAGCTTTAGAATAGCAATTCCAGGCTCTAGTAAATGTAATGACAATCAGTAGATTTGCGTAGCTCAGGTCATCCTCCCTGATACAGACACACAGAGCAAGTATATAGACTTCCTCTTTGAAGGCCTTCTCTCTTTGAAGACAAAACAGGAAGCTGGGGTCCAGGCGGATGCATTAACTGACCACCATCCCACTTTCTGTGTCCTGTCTATGGCTGCATCCCCATCACCACCACCTAGACTAATCACTTTTACTCATCTCACTCATGTCAACCAGGATGCATTTCTTCATGACGTCTCCATTATTACCTGGACAGCCCTCTACCATGCCACTGATGCGGAGGTCACCTTGCAGATATCCGTTAGAGAATTTCTTGCCATCCAGATTAAACATGCCCCCAACAGTACTAGGAGGGTTAGAGAGAAGCAGACCAGGTGGCTTCATAAAGACCTCTTAGCGATCCTGTGCCATCGAGACAAGCTTTGGATTCAATACAAACAATCTGGCGTTCAATCAGACCTCAATGCCTATCGTGAACTAAGGAATAGGTGCAAGAAACAAGTTAGAGTGGCCAAAAGTAAATACTGTAAAGACCTTCTTCACAGCTTTTCCTGTGACACGAGGAAATTCTGGGTCCATAACAAAACTTGTCTGGGTACCTCACAGTTGGTTACTCCTGATGAGATGATGATAAATGGTGCACATTATAACGACTCTAGGACCATCTCGAATAGTTTTAACAAACTTTTCTCCAATCTGTCACAATATCCCATGACATTACAACCTAGTGGAATGCGTTCCAATCCTCCTACCACATTACCTTCAGTCAACATCGCTGCCTTATTGAGTGACATTCTCTCAGCTCCACCTTTTTATTTAAAGGCTATATCCAGAGTGGAAGTCCTTAAACTTCTTAAGTCTATGTCTGTTAATACCAGCCCCGGCTCTGACTTGCTTGAACCTCACCTACTTAAGCTTGCTGCTCCTTTTATTGCCTCCCCACTTGCCAGAATCTATACTCTATCTCTTACCAGGAGTACCATGCCAGGCCTCCGGAAATCTGCCTGTGTAATGCCTATACTTAAAAAAGGTGACCTAAGGATATGACCAACTACAGGCCTATAGCAATTCTCTTGGTCCTCAGTAAGATCCTAGAGAAAATAGGTGCGTCTCAGACTATTGACTACCTTGCACGCTATAATCTCTTCTCGGACACCCAGCACGGTTTCAGAAAAGGGCACAGTACCACCACCACGGCTCTTCTCAAACTTTCCACTGACATACTTACCAACACTGACTCAGGAAAACTCACAGGTGCTGTCTTCATTGACCTTACTAAGGCTTTCAGCCTAGTGGATCACCCTCTGCTTCTCTCTATACTCCATCAGCTCCATTTCTCAGCCCCTGTTGTGAACTGGTTCCATAGCTATCTGTCAAACAGAACGCAAACAGTTAAATTTAACTCCTCCTTGTCAGATTCATCCACTATTAACATTGGTGTCCCTCAGGGCTCCATCCTTGGGCCCCTCTTATTCTCAATTTTTATTAATAATGCTGCTGATGCCTTAAAATCCTGTTCGGCAATCCCCTATGCCGATGACCTGGTCATCTACACTAGTTCTTCTAATATTGCCTGCATAAACTCAGCTCTTAACTCTGACTTAAAGAAAGTTCTAGACTACAAGCTAGTTCTCAATGAAAAGAAAACTAAGGCCATGCTCTTTGGATCCGCACCGAAGATGAAGGCATGCTCCAATGTGCTGCAAGTTCTTCATCCAGCAGGTATTCCACTAGAAAATGTTACTTCCTTTAAGTACCTTCGGAGCCTGTTGGACCCATACCTGGACTTTAACCTTCATATTCAATCTTCCTGCAAATCTGTAAACTCAAAGTTAGGAGTGGCTTACAAAATGATCTACATGCTTACTCCCTCGGCAAAACTAGCTATTTCCCCCAACATTCTGTCACCAACTCTTACTTATGGTGCCTCAATTCTCACCGCTGCCCATAAATCCTCCCTAGTGAGATGGGATGTCACATATTATGGCGTATGCCACTTTGTCTCCTCCTCACCTCAACTCAAGCATCGCTGCCTTCTCTATAAAGATCTTAACTGACTCTCACCTGCTGCCAGTAGACAATACTACCTGGGATCTCTCATGGACTCGATCATTCGGGATAAAATCTCATCCCAGCTGACTGAGCTTCTTGTTTCTCAACCATCCTGCCATGCCGGAGATCTGCTGACAAATCCCTGCTCCTTGTCACGAGATGTTGTACAGTGAAAGGCACCAGGGCCTTCCAAAGCACTGCTCCCTGGCTGTGGAATGCTCTTCCACTCAGCCTTCAGCAGTCTCAGTCTCACCACAGTTTTAAAACAGAATATCGACACTATCTCCACCTTACAGATACTTGCACTTGCTTTGACCCCACCTAGACTCCATAGTCTCTCCAGTACTCTTTCTCTCCTCCAGGGTATGGCCTCTGTTTCTACATTCATCATATACAGTGCTGTCTCTGCTTATTTATTTACTATTATTGTCTTTATGCTACATTGTTGCCTTTATGCTACATTGTCTGTTTTATCTGTTATACTTCCTTAATGTGTATTCCTAATTAATGTGTTTTTATAACACTGCCGTACTGTTTCCCTTCTTTTGTATGACTGTACTTATGTATCACCACATTGTTTCTCACTATTACATGTTGTACTCTCCCGGGTCATGCCTGAAAATAGTCATTTCATGGCTAGTGCACCTAACCGGTCAACAAAAACTAATAAATAAATAAAGCTAATCAACAAAGGCCAGCTTCTAAAAATCTTACAGAAAAGGAAAAGTCCTCCACCTCCTGTGGAAAAGGAGTCATGGAAGAGACTTTTAACAGCAGAACCTATGAGTACCATGACTATCAAGTTCAGAGGGGCACAGGGAGAGGCAGAGGTAAAAGAATATCAAGGCAGAAATCTGAATGACCAGCTCTAGCTCAGGTAAACCCAACCCCTGATGATGCTGCATGCCACCATAGACTTATTGCCAGTTGCAGGGTGCCTGTCTTCCTACCTCCAGAAATGGAAGAAAAGCACCACACACAATTGAGTAGCAGAGGTAGTATGACAGGGCTTAACCCTTATATTTGTAACATTTCAAAGGTTCAGCCAAATCAGAACATTACCAGCTCAGTATAGAACAGAAAATCCTATTGGAACTGGAGGTGAAAAAAACAACTGCAACTAAATGCAGTGGAAAAAAATTACTATTTCTCAGCTGGGAAAATGCATTCTTTCCTGGCACTTTGTCAGTTTAAAAAAACATGGGGAATGACAACCAATTCTGAACCTGTGATTCCTAAACAGACACCTGAAAGTGGAAAATTTCAGAATGGTTACACTGTAGTGCATCATCCCATCCCTTGAAAAAGTGTATTGGTTGTGATACCTGGATCTGAAAGATGCCTACTTCCATGTACCATTAAGACTAAGCCACAGAAACTAAATGAGGTTCATGGTTGGCCTTGCAGAGTACCAGTCTTTAGCAATGCCTTTTGTCATAACCTCAGCACCAAGAGTGTTTATTAAGTGCCTGTCACTGGTGACAGTTACACTTGCACAGGCAGAGTACTATTATGTTCCTTTACCTAGCTAGCTGGCTAATATCAGAGAAAAACAAAGGCAGAAGCTGTGCACTCAATACAAACTGTATAAAGTACAGTGCACAAATTGGATTTTCTCCTAAACTTAGAAAAAATCCCACCTAAAAGCCAGTTAGATACTGGAGGCACAGAACTGAGCATAGTGCAAAGAAGGGCATATCTACCACAACAAAGTACAGAAGCCCTTGTTCAGTGTGATAATTCATTCCAAGCAGACCGTGAAAAGTTTGCCTAGGAATTTCTACAGTTGGTAAGGCACATGGCCCTCAAGAACAGCAGTGGTATCTTAAGTAAGGCTGCAGATGAGAGGTGACCAGTACCACCCAAGAAGGTAAAAGCACAAAGGAACTGCACTTCTAGAGCAACCAGTATCTGGGCACTACTTGCACTAGATTGGCGGAAGGAGATAAGCAACCTAAGAGATGGTGCTCCCTTCTTTCAGCCCTCACCAATAAATATCCTAACAGCAGATGCATCTCTTCTGTAATGGAGAGTATTTTGGGGATCATACAATAAGTGGTGTCTGGAACTCACAGGAATACTAGATGCATATAAACTGACGGGAGCTCAGTGCAGTACTTGTGTGCATGAAATATTTCTCCTCATTGCAGAAACAAATAGTTCTGATAAAGACAGACAATACAACTGCCTTGAAAATATGGAACCTAGCATACTGTTTTATTGCAGGTATTTTTGGTTTCAATTTATCAGGCAAGGGCAACATACTAGCAGACTCACTGAGAAGAATGGGTCTGGTGACTCACAAATGGTCCCTAAACCAGCAAGTACTCAACTCAGTGTTTCAGAGACAAGGAAGGAGAGCAGTCTATGGATGTTCAATCCTTCCTCTCCCACTGTCCCCTGAGCAACCCAAGTCCGTTTCTGACCCCAGGTCACTGGCATGGCTGTGGGGAGGCATTGATGCCTCAACCTCACGCACCACTAGGCCAGCCCCAGTTTGACCCCTTTGAAGGGTTAAGAACATAATTTAGCTTGATAAATCAATAATTATAACTCATCAGTCCCCCTGGACCAGTCGGGCCTGCATCTGCCGCACAGAGTCTATTACTCAGCCAGGGTGATATGAGCTTTATTTGTAACATTAGAGGGTTCAGGACAGCCAAAATCTTCATCTTTACAGTAGATAAAACCAGAAAAGGACATCACCTCCAGGGCTTTGCTCCTGGACCCCAAATTGAGGTCTATGCAGCCCCAAATCCCCTCTCCCCTACAAGAGAACATCTGTCATCTTGTTAGGCCAGTGCCCCTGGTACTGCAAGAGTCCACAGATGCCCCTGTCGAAGAGGTAATTTCTCTTTAGCTGTACCACAGACTGGTATGCAACTACTATCTTAACAATCTTGACCTAAAAAGGTATAGTTGAAAACAGGTTGATAATTGACAGGATTGTCAGGATTTAATGAACCTTTCTTAAGTAGGGGCTTCAGCACTTCCATTTTCAAGGGTGCTGGCAACAGTCCCTCCAATGAAAGGCAATGAATATAACTGCCAAGACACTAATCAATGCCCCCACCCAGTCTTGATTAACAGAGTGGGTGCTGGATCCAGCATTCATGCAGTACAATTAAAAACCATGACCACTGGGAGGACCTCCTCCCATCCATTTAGCTGACCAAACAAGATCTCCTCTCTGTCCCTTGGGTGATGGAAGAAATCTGGTTCCAGACGTTGACAATCTTGTAAATATAATCTTTATTACATATTTTTCCTGTCTATTGCTTTATTATGTGTAATTAATTAAGCATCATACATAATCAACAGTATGGTCTCAAGTCATCATATTATACATGCTTACTTGGAGAAAGGGTGACTAATTAAGGATCCTGCCACCCTCAAATGTGCAGCACAGGGAAGGGAGGATAAGGAGATAAGCACAGATAAAAATAAGTCGTTCCATATCCCAAACAGCAAGAGCTAGCATAGTGTTTCTGTCTCCTTCTTATGCAGAGCCAAAGGGGAATCCCCAGGGCATACCTGGGCAGGGGAGCGGATCAACTCAACTGCGGCTGAAGGAAAGTGATTTTGGTATTATGGTTACTGTGAGTGAACCATGGGGTGCACTAGTGGGGGACCCAATGCTATGGTATGAATTCCCTGTCTATGCCCATTATATGCAGTATCCTCCTATTCCAGAGAGAAGAGTATAGTTCCACTCTGTCATTTAGGGAGTGTGTAATTTTCTCCATCCTATAGATTTGGTTGACCATGGTGCACCAGTCTCGAAAGGTTGGCGGTTTATGGATGAGCCAGGCCCGCATAATTATTTTTTGGCTCCTGTAAGCAGAACGTCCAGCAGGTATCTTATGTTAGGGTCTTGTAATCCCCTGGGGAGGAGTAGCAGTAGATACAGCTCTACTGTAAGGGAAATGTGCTTACTGAAAAGATGGTCTAGCTCTCTTTGCAGTTGCTGAAAGAAAAGTTGCAGGCTAGGGCATGTCCACATAACATGGTTATGGTAGGCCTGCCTTTCTTCACACAGTCTCCAACAGAAAGCATTGCCTAAATGAAAGCAGTGTGCTGTTACGACTGGGGTATGAAAAAATCTAATGTGATGCTTCCATGCATACTCTCTCCACTGGTGTGAGCTGATAACTCTGGATGAGGCCCAGCATGCCTTCTGTCTGTCTTACATATGAACAGTATTCCAAGTTCTTCCTGCTGTCGTAGCAGTATATCCTGAGTGGTGTCACCAGTCACCTCAGACAGCACTTGATAGATGCAAAAAATCATATGTCCAGTGCCACTGGTTCTTTTTTTTTTTAATTTACTACACTTTATTCAACTTCAATCAGCCTCACTGGCTGCTGCTCCGGTTGCAAAATGTTTTGAAAACCAGCACCTTTTGCTGGAAAAGTTCTCATTGGCTGCTCCTGAGCAGGAGCATTCTAACTGTCTGCCCAACAGACTGGCTTTTTGCTGTCCCGGTGCCAGACTCAGCTCTTAGATATTAAGCCAGTGAATTAATTTGGGCTGCCTCTGTTCAAACACTCTGGAACTAGCAAAGAAATAAATTAGTTTTTCTTTCCCTCTTGCAGCTGAAACCCTGCACTTACAGGGTTCCTATATCCCTGCAAGTGCAGTCCTCAGTTTCAGTGCACTAAACTGTGCTTTACAGCTTCCCCTCTACTGATTTTTCACTGAGCTTCTACCTGCAGTCTTTTGTTGTATTGTATTTAACCTGTCACCTCAGTTGCTGTGTCTATGTTTATTAATGTACAGAATTTAGAGTCAGGATTCAGTCTACATGGCATACTGAATTGTTGTATTTTAGTCCAGTGCAGCTACCATTTTAATTTCTCCCTTAGTTGTCCCCACCCACACACTGTTTTACAAATCTCAGTTACAGGGCTGGTGCCTATCTGTCTGCTTCTTGACCCATTATTTGTCCTTTTAGTAAATTGCAGCTCTTTTGTCTCTGTGCTAATCATAGTTTCATTCCCACCCCTTTGAAGGGGCTTTAAATCCCTGTTCTGTCCCTTTTCCAACAGGCATCCTTGTAGCCCACTGGGCTAGCTACTGCACCCACTGTTTGCCTCCTGCCTGGACACCACTCTGTGCCCCTCTCAGTGTCAAGGAGCTTGCTGCCATCAGCCCCCTGGAATCAAGCATCAGGTACGGCCTATTCACATCTCTAGCCTCGCTAGCTGCTGCTCAGGCTGCCAAATATTTTTCATCCGCCCACCCTCCCCCTCCCAGGTCACCCTTAAATACACTTAAGCTCCTCCCTCCCCTACCCCATTGTCTCCCAGTACTAGTGCTCTGAGCTTAAAGCTTTCTGTCTCCCCAACCCCTTTGCCGATCTTTGTTGATCCTGCTCTCCTCTTAAAGGCATCTTCACTGTAAGACACTTTCTCCTTAAAGCCCTGCTCTCTGTTTCCCTGGCTATGGTTTTACAGCTTTAGATAGTACTGTTTCACTAGCTGTTGTAATAAATCCAAGAGATGGCTTCCGCAGCCCCCCTTCTCCTCATGGGCTACATCCTCCTTCTGACAATGGAGCCAATATTAGACCCTAGGAAATACCCAAATACTGCTATAGGACTGGAAATAAGCCCAATGGTGTCTGCCACCCAGTTAACTCCCTCAAAAGGAAGTCATCATTACACATTTCCAACCTTTCACACCTCCTACTGCCCAACATTCTCTAAGCAGACCCCCCTTACCCTTTCTGCTAGGGTAATATTATCTGCTCTGATCAACTTCCGCTGCCCACCAAACTCCAGCACCACTGCCCTTGATAGTGCCCAAGGCAAACAACCAAACAAAGTCTTCCTAAGCAATGGGCAGGATCATACACTTGACTTACCCTTCTCCAAAATAATGTGGAATGCAATCCAACTTCTGGCCCCAACTACAAGGTGCTTTGAGACCACCTCTGGCAATCCCACTATGCCACCCCTCTGCCATCCCACAAGAGCAGGGGACGCAGTTAAACATACCTCCACTATCCTGCCGGCTCAGCTGAATGTGCTGATAGTCACCACAAAAGTGAAGAATAAAATAGCCAACTCCCACAGCAAGTCCGATGTAGTGAAACATTTAAAGCTACAAGCTCTTAAAATTGCCTGACTACTCCTTCTACTCTAAGGGAATGTTCACCCAAACCCTGGACTTAGTACTAGTGCTTCAATACCACCAACAGACTGCAAGGCTGGTGCAATAACTATTGCATCTCTTAACATATGCAGCCTGTTAGCAAAATTTGGTGCTCTCCAGGTATGGATGGCCCAACATAAACCAGATATCATCTCAGTCATGGAGACCTAGGTCACTCCTAAAACCCCTGACTCTGCTATCCAGCTTGAGGGCTACACAACTTTCATGGTGGACAAGCAAAGGAAACAAGGGGGAGGATGTGTCATTTATATTAATGACTCAATTCAGTGCAGGGTACTCCCTATCCCACCCCAGGGTGGAAGATCGCAAATTCTCTCTGTGCAGGTTCAACTTGGATCCCAGGGAAAGTGCTTAACTATAATCTCGGTGTACATACCCTCTAAAGATCAAGAGGTTGGTTCCAAACTAGCACTTGATTATTTATCTAGAAATTGGCATCAATCTGAAATCATAATGTTAGGGGACGTCGATATAAATTGGTTATATGGTTAGATGCTGCAGCTTACCAGGATGCAATAGTGCCCATAGACACGGTCCAACTCATTCAATCACCCGGTTGTGTAAACTATTGCACCGGATCAAGTACTCTCATAGACTGGGTACTAACCAACTGGCCACAAAGAATAACTAGAACCACTGTGTTAGCTGACTCTATCAGTGACCACTCACCAGTCTTATGCTCCTGGACAAACAAGACCCTGAACCCCCCCCCAAAAAAAATAATAACCTCCAGAATTACAAAAGCTGAACATCTTGCCTCACTAAAATCCTACCTCAGCCAGCTAGACTGGGAGGGGATTTACCCTGCCACTGACGTGAATGCTGCTCTTGAGTGCTTTATCTACAAGTTTAACACAGCCTGCAACATCTTTGCCCCTCTAAAAATGAGGTAAATCAAAGGAACCATCAAATCATGGATCACACCCCAGCTCCTTGAGCTCATGGGGGTCAGGGATAACCTGTGGCATGGGACTGAGAGCACTGGGTCCCCCTCTGACATATAGAAATGCAAAGCAGTATATAATAAGTGCACTCAACCCATCCACCTTGCAAAAAGATCTCACTTTAAAAGTGAACTGGACAACTCTTGCTGTGACAGCTGCAGATTCTGGGACAATATAAGAATCCTAACAGGCAGAGCAAGTAAATCACCACCATTGCAAATAAGCTTTGAGAGTGTGATTACCCAGGATCTTAAAACTATCACAGATGACTTCAACAAGGCCTTCACAGACCTTAGTGGGGTCCTTCCTCCAGACTATCTCCGACCTGTGCCTAGCTCCGCCATTAGTTGTACCAACATCCCTCCAACACACTCAGCACCTCCCATCTAGCTGAAGGTAATCTCTACAACTGAGGCAAAAAAATACTTGGAAAATGTTCTCAGGGACACTAAATCCAGTGGGGACTCACTTGACCTAAAGATTGTGACTCTCACCCTGGATGTGTTACCCTCCCCACTATCCTGGATCCTAAATATTTCACTAACCACTGGCATTTTCCCTCAATGTTGGAAAGCTGCGGTAGTCACCCCGGTCTTTAAAAGCGAGGACAGAACCTGCCTGGCCAACTACAGGCCAATCTCAATTCTGCCCCCCCCCCAAGGCACTAGAGAGGATAGTATACAATCAGTTAGGTACGTACCTTAATAAGTGCAACCTTCAATGCCAGGAACAGCATGGCTTTTGGAAGGCACGTAGCACTACAACAGCATTGGTTGAGTTTACTGGTCATATCCATGAAGTACTTGACCGAGGGCTTTTGGTGGGGACCACTTTCATCGACCTCACCAAAGCCTTCAACACGGTCAACCACGACCTGCTTCTCACACATCTCCCTAACATTGGTATATCCTCTGTCTCTCTAGGCTGGTTCCAGAGTTACCGCTGTAACAGGACCCAGCAGGTCAAGATTCTTGACGTTCTATTCAACCATTGGCATGTCAACACAGGGGTGCCTCAAGGTTCCATTTTGGGCCCCCTGCTGTACAGCCTATTTCTTTTTTTTTTCAATTTAAACTTTATTAGTACATTTCTCCATATAAAGGGCAGTTACAGCAAAGCAAATGTGACACAATCACTTGTGAGAATAAAACTGCCCAACCCACCCACCCACCCATCTCCCACTTACAGCAGCAACTACTCGTAACCCCTATGCAATGATCATACCCAAAGGGCCTGTGAGAGAATTTGAGTTATATCCTAATCACAAATGAGGCAATGAAATTAGGGAGTGGAGGGGATCCCATATTTTGATATAAACTGCAAGTCTGTTATGCAGACTTGCAATCGCCTTTTCTGTTCGAAGATTAGCAAGAATTTTGTGCAACCAATCTTGGAAAGATGGGGTGGATTTGTCTTTCCAATGACATAAGATGAGTTTCTTAACAGATAAAGCAATCATGGAAATATGAAATTTCCTAACTTTGACACTGACAGAGGACATATCCCCTTAAAGACATATATCAGGAGTGAAATACTCCTGAAGGCCCAGTAGGGGATCCAGAGACATCCTGACTGAATTCCATAAAAGGGAAACTTTGGGACAGGATCAGAACATATGTAGAAGTGTTCCTTCTTCCTGCATACACTTAATACAGGTACTAGAATCCGAAAAACCCATTTCTTTAATTTAACAGGAGTACAATACATATTATGTAATATGTGATATTGCATGAGGCGCAGTCTGTCTTGAGAAACATATTTATGTCAAGATCTCCATAACGATTGCCAATCCAACTGGTACTGAGGAATGAGCGAGTTCCAGAATCTAGTAGGTCCAAAAGAATCCCCATATCTTTTATGAAACAACACTCTGCATAATTTAGATACAGCTCCTGAAGATCCAGTAAGTGAGGAGTTCTCAGGTATCAGGGCTGAAACCGTCTGAGAAGAGGAACTATTCTCCAAGGCTATTGTGAGAAGGTGTCTTACCTGCATAACTTTGAAGTAAGAGGAAACTGGGATGAGAAATTTTTTAGTAATATCACCTGGGGACAACCAGTGCCCCTCATCATCCACCAAAGAGTGCAGTTTTCCATCTCCCAGTTGGGGCAGCCATTTACTAGAAATCTGCTTCTTATTGATAGTGAAGGATGGGGAGTTCCAAATGGACTGAGCTAAGTCTGTCTGGGGAGAATAATGTAGAAATGATCATAACTGTGCGTATACTCTTAATGAGATTCCTACTGTGGGACAATCAACTACACGTACCTATGATATTTTAAGGTAAAATAGGGTTAAGGGGTCTAGGTTCTTAGCTTTAATTGCATCTAATTTGATCCTAAGCCACACCGGTTGATCCTTTTCAGGGCCCGGGGATACCCATCTCAAGCATTTTACTAAGTGACTGGCCCAGTAGTATATAGCCATGTGGGGAATCCGCAGCCCCCCCCCTTCAATTTTGGAGCAGCTAGTTTGTAATAGGCCAAACAGGGATATATATCAGCCCAGATAAATCTAGTGAATATACCGTGTAATTTTTTAACCAGCATAGAGGGATAAAAGTATTGAGAAGAGATAAGGGGTTAAAAATTCTAGGGAAAACATTCATCTTGATTATATTAACCCTGCCCCATAATGATATGGGAAGTTTAGACCATCTGTCAAGGTCATGAATAATAAGCTGTGAGAGGGAGTTGAGATTATCCTTTAACCATGTTAAGGGGTTATGGGATAGCTTAATACCCAAATACCTAAATGATCTGGGAGTCCAACATAAACCTAAGGGACTAATATCATTCTTGAATACCTTGTAGTTTAATGGAAAAAATAGGGATTTACTGGCATTCAGCTTGTAATTGGATAGCTCACTAAATCTAGCTATTTCATTTAAAAGGGCTGGTACAGATGATATCGGGTGAGATAGATGTATCAACAAATCATCCGCATATGCGGTGACTTTAATTTCATGGCGCCCAACCCAAATGCCTTGTATAGAGATGCTTTTGAGAATGTTTTGAATGAGGGGTTCCAAATATAAATTGAAAAACAAAGGCGATAGGGGTCAACCCTGCCTAGACCCTGAATGGAGTGGAAAGGAATTAGAAAAAGCCCCGTTTGCTGAAATTCTTGCTGTAGGGGTTTTATATAGTGCAACAACCCAAGATATAAATACAGGAGGGAATTTGAAGGCACCCAAAACCTTGAACAAAAAGCTCCAGTTTACCCGATCGAACGCCTTCTCGGCACCCAGAGAGACCAGGCCTGCGGGGAACTCGGCGTCTCTGGTAGCCGAGAAGACATGAAATAATGTACACAGGTGGTCAGCTGATGAGCATCCTTTCATAAATCCTACCTGATTCATGCCTATTAACTCGGAGAGTACAGCAGTTAGCCTATTAGCTAAAATCTTTGAAAGAATTTTGATGTCTTGATTTAGGAGAGAGAGATATAGGTCTATAACTTTGGACAAGCTCTGGATCTTTGTCTGATTTGGGGAGAAGTACAATTAAGGCTTCAAAGAGGTGAGAATCAACCTCTGCCCCCGAAAGAATGTGTTGGAATAATCGATTAAGTACTGGCAGTAAGAGATCTTGAAACGTCTTACAAAAAAGGGAAAAGAATCCATCAGGACCGGGAGCTTTATCTAAAGGTAATCCGTTAATGACCTCAGCAATTTCCTCCAGTGATATAAGAGAGACAAGAGAGTCCTTGTGATGTGCTGAGAGGGGGGCAAATGGGAGTCCATCAGATACTTCTCCACACTCTCAGGACTGGGGGGGGGTGCTCCATGTCACTGTACAGTGTTTTATAGTATAAGGCAAATTCTTGAACTATCTCTGTAGGAGTTATTTTCAGAGACCCATCAGCTGACGCCCTAATTGGAGGGGTGAATCTCACAGATTCTTGTTGCTTAATAGGGAGTGCCAACAGGTGCCCCGCCTTCTCTCCCTGATCAGTGTAACTAGCTCTGATACATATGATAGCTAATTCTGCCTTTTCCCGGAGCAACTCTAAATATGTGTCTCTCAGCAATAGGAGCTTCCTCCTCTTCTTCTGGAGTGTTAGCCAAAGTGTTAATTTTGAGTACCCGAATTTGGGATAGTAATGATAATAGTTCCTTCTCCCTAGCCCTTTTCCTAGTCACCGCCATACTAATAAGAATCCCTCTCAAGTAGGCCTTAAAGGCCCCCCATATGATATCCGGTTTCACACTGTCTAAAGGGTTGGACAAGAAAAAATCCTCGATTTGTCCCCTTATGAGCTTACAGTATTTGGAATATTTAAGTAGTCAGTCATTAAGTTTCCATCTTGTTTCCCTGTTTGAAAAATCCTGGATTGCCAGTTTACATAGCACCAATGAATGGTCGGAGACAGGACCAGGTTGGATCGACAAAGTCCTAACCCCAGGCAAAAGGGCCTGAGAAATAAAAATGTAATCGATGCGGGACTGCGAGCCGTGCACCAATGACCTATAGGTAAACTCCTTGGAATCCGGATATAAGACTCGCCAGACATCACAGAGCCCACATTGATCCAATAGGTCTCTAAGAGCCCTCTGGCCTGGAGAATTCCCCCCCGATCCACTACCTGACCTGTCAAGATTAGAATCTATGACTTGATTAAAGTCACCTCCCAAAATAATCCTTATAGGAAGCAAAGGCAGGATTATGTTTATAAGTCTCATTAAGTACCCAGGATCATCCACATTAGGACCATATATACTGCCAAGTAGCAGTGGGACTGACCAGAGAGTACCTTTAACTAAAACCAAGGCCCCTGGAATTCTGAGGTTCTGCAGTTGTGGAATTTGCCGTAGAATTTCCATCATGCTGCAGAATATATATAGTGCCTCAGAATTCATTGTTTTTGGTGAATTTTCATATAAATATACTATTTTTCCATAGTGTCAGGCTTTCTTTCCCACCTCGTTTATCTTGAAGCCTTTCCCCTATGCTCAGAATATGATGTCATCGATGACATCACATCATATTTAGCCAATGACAGGACTGCATTCTGCCAGAGAAATGAATAAATCATGCCGCAGAAATCAGAAAATGCTGCTGCAGAAGTCAAGGAGCTCTGACGCAGAAATTAGAAAATTCTGCCGCAGAACACCAGGGGCCCTGACTAAAACAATTCTACCCTCAGGATCCTTGATAACTTGTGTAGAGACAAAGGGAATACCCCTGTTAATAATAAGCATGACCCCGCAACTATTGGTGGAGCCTTGAGCCTCGTATACCATCCCCACCTGTTGTCTCCTCAATTGTGAAGCTTCCACTTCTAATAAATGTGATTCCTGTAGAAAAGTTATCTGTGAACGTAATAGGCTTAAATGTTTAAGGACCTGATATTGTTTAGATTTCTTCCTGATCCCCTTAACATTCCACGTTGCAAAAGTCACCTCCTTGGCCACCTGATAATAACTATTAGGTTTAATAGATTCGGCCCTGCGCTCCGGGTATGTAATACATGTGATCTGACTCTACCAGTTGCTGCTGTAAGGCCCTCCCACCACCCTAACCCTCCCATCAATAGCCCAATTTTAAACCCCTGTACACCCCTTCCCCCAACAAAAACCGGACCTCCCACCCCCAACCCCCACTCTGTCACAAGCAACGTTAGCACAGCACCGGTCATTTCCTCCCTCTCCTGCCCCCCAAAATTATCCTCTGCTGATGAGAACCCACTTATATCTCTAGATACAAATGTAAAATGCGAACAGATTTGGCAGGCCCTTAATACCTGAAGAACAGTCTCGAGCTTCCAGAGCCTACGGACACATGGTAGCGAAACCAATAAGGCTAGGGAAAACAAAGCAAGCTATCAAAAATGTGAATATGACAGGTAGCCACATAACACCAGAGTGAGAGTTAGAAGTTGCCTGTCCCCAATAGAGAACTGCACCAAGACCAGAACCAGAGGGAAAACTAATAATGAGGGATAGCCCCAATCGAGAGCTAAGAGCGAGAAACAATATGACAACTGGAACGAGACCCTGAAAAGAGAAGACTACGAAATGTGACTACCCAGGGGTTGCCAGCCCTTAATTCTAAAATACCCCCTGCAAAAGTTGGAGTAGCACAAAGACTGAGAGAGATCCTTCTCGAATTCAAGACCACCCAGGCATGTATTAACTAGGTGAGCTGTGCCGTCTTGTGGTTATCTCCCAGTCCAACAGGTATGTCAAAAAGGCAATGGAAGCCTGAAACCGCTCTGGAGCCTAACAAACTAATACATAAAGACTAGTCAAAAAGCCAACAACCCAAAGCTTTGCCCCTATATGCAACTCCCAAAAACTGAATATGTAATAATCTCCAAGTTGCACTCCTGAATGAGCCATCACCAGAACCCTAAAGTGTTTCACCCTGAAATGAAATTAACACCAGGAGGCCAGGGCATGGAAATGATAACAATTAGGCCATATACGGGTAGTCCGGTTCCAGATGAGAAAACAAACAAGTCTGTTCTCAGTTAGTGAAAAATGCTTTCTCCATAAAGAAAATGAATAACAGCTCCAACAGCAATTTTCAATGAATCCCAATACTCCAGAGGCACTCTCAGGTCATCCGGAACAAATCTGGCAGCATAGATTTAAGGCTTGACAAGGCAGCTTCAGGATCTTCAAAATTAAACCAGGAACTGTTTACTGAGACTTGTAACCTGGCTGGGTACCCCATCCTGAATTTTAAGCCTGCAACAATAATCTTAGATACAATAGGGTGAAACGCTTTCTCTTCAGACGAACCGAACCAGGGAGGTCTTGTGCAATTCTCAACTTTGCCTTCTCCCAACGAACCTCTTGTAAGGCCTTGACTTTCTGCAGAAAATGCTGCTTTTCCAAATGATTCAGAAAGCGGCAGATAATGGGACGGGGGGAGCATCCGGTGGGGGCTTTCATGGCAGGGACCGATGAGCACGCTTTATCATGTACACTGGACTGAAGGGAGAGGGACCAGCAACACGGTCCACCAGCTTCTGTACAAAAACTACAGTGTGCTGGCCCTCTTCCCCTTCTGGGAGCCCGAGTAATACGACGTTATTTCTGCGGCTATGGCCCTCCAAATCTTCAAGTTTAGCTTCTAACCGAGATAATTTCTGTCTCGTTGACAACAATTCAGGATCTAGGCTTTCCAGTTTCCTCTCCATCGAGACTATTCCAGCAGTATTGTCAGAGACCATGAGAGAAACTTCATCCAGTTTTCTGGAGAGAGATTTCAAATCAGTCGCCATATCTTTCGTCTCTTCTCGAAATGGTTTAAGTTCTCCCAAGAACCTATTAAGTGTTAAAGGCTCTTGTTCCCCAGCTTGACACGAAGGATCCAGCTTGTCTGGGCCACTCGAGGCTCGGGATTTCTTTGAGGCCTTTTCGGGGTGGCAGGGGGGGTATGTTTCTGTGGGGCTTTCTTCATATAAGCCTCCATCTACCGCACTGACACCCAAAACTGGAGCACAGGATGCTTAAGCAGTGGAAGAATTCATAAGCAGAGGAATTAGATAGGTTTAAATGATTAAAAAAGGCAAATTTATATTCGGGAGGCAGGAGCTTAGCGGAGGAGCTTCTACTCAGCATTCTGCATCACGTGATCTCCTGTTCAGCCTATTTCTAAATGAACTCCCCAAAGTCTGCCAGAATAAGATCCTTTTATATGCAGATGATGCAGTTCTCTACACTTGTCACTCTACTCCAGAAGAGCTGAAAAAAGGCATGCAAGACAACTTTACTGTTGTGGAAAAATAGTTCCTTCAGTCTAAGCTCTTGCTCAACTACACTACAACTAAAACAATGTTGTTTGCCTCCCATCAAAACCATCATAAATCACATCACCTCAGTATCTACAATAATAAGTTTGATACACTCGAAATGGTCACCACCTTTAAGTACCTTGATGTCTACCTTGACAGCTCTCTCTCCTACAGCCAGCACATACACCATGCCGTCAAGGCAGCTAGTGCCAGACTAGGTCAGCTATTCCAGCATAGGCAGTGCCTCACCAAAAATGCCATCAAGCTTGCAGTTAACAGCTCAGTGCTCTCTATCATAGATTATGGACTGGTAATCTATGGAGCTGGTACTGATACTGCACTTAGGCGAATCAAGATTGTGTTAAACAAAGCCTGCAGACTCATCCTGGGTGTGGACTGTTTAACTCACACTTGTGAACTATACTCAAGCACTGGTTGGTTAAACTTGAATAGCAGAATTCAGTACTAAGTCTGTCTATTAGCTAAAAAAATCCACCCTAGGTCTTGCTCCTCCTGGAGTGAGGCAACTGCTAAGAAACTCCACTTCCTCCAGACTAACTAGGGGGTCGAGTAAAGCTGCCTTCATTATCCCATTCCACCGGACCTCACAAGGGCAATGGTTCTTCAAATACAGAGCCCCTGCTGGCTAAATTCCCTTAACTCTGAGCTGATTGAGGAAACAAAACTACGCCCATTTAAGGCCAAGCTGCTGCAGTACCTGGACACTCTTAGTAACTGCTACTGAGTCACCTGTGCCTAATCCTACTGTTATTGATTGTTTGTCTGTCCTGCATAGCACCCATCTCCCCTCCCACTTCCTCCCCTGCCTGGTGTGACCCCACTGAGCACTTAACCCCACGTCCCCTCTTTATCCCCCCTGCCTTCCTGCTTTCTCTTCACAAATATTAATCCCACCCAATATTCTTCACTCCCCAGTTTCCCCTCACCTCACCCCCACTTTAAAACCCTTTCCCTTATCCCTCTCCCCTCACATTACCCAGCCCTGCCCTATCCTTATTTACGTAACCCTGGGTAGATTCTATTCAATCTCACCCTCTGAATACTCAACACCTTATTCTGTCACCCTTTGCCTCCTGCCCCACCCTCCCTGATCTCATCTATTCTGTCCTCCCCTCCTTTGGTCACCACCACTCTGACCCTCCATAACTCTACCTTCATGCTCTAAAATTCAGCTACCACTATAAATTGCTAGTCCACCTTAGGTATGCTCTTAGTACTGTTGCAATACAGCTGACCTCTCCTACCTGATGTATTTTAACTGTACTTCCTTGAATCTGTATATGTATGTACCATAATGTACTTGCCTGCTGGTCTATATACCCCTATCTGTTTTGTAATGTATTTGTACCTTGTCTATTGCCTTACGATGTGGAACCTTTGTAAATGAGTTTTTAGCTCAAAGGTGATATCCGAGATGCCAATAGATAAATACATAAATAAAATCAATTACAAGCATAACAGTAGCATCAACAGGAACATATGCCATGACTGTATGTACAAACATGACAGTGCATCAACAGGAACACATGCCATGATTGTATGTACAGATATAACACTTTTCTCAAAAAAATTAAAAGAAACAATGCCCCCTATATAACAGCCCCCCACCTAATCCCCCCCAATCCCTCCCTACACACGGAGAGTATAGGAACTCAAATCTAACAATGTATTCAGGATATAATAAGAGATTATTTGAGGAAATAAAACTGTAATATAAAAGCCCAATGTATAAAGTGTATTAGATATAGGGCATCGTTCTGTGGCAGCAAGTTCATAAGGGGAAAGATAAGTGAAGGGTACAGTATGTGTACCGCTCAGGGTGCAGGCAGTAGTGAAAATAAAGTGCCTAACTTACTCCATGTACTATTATATCTTGAGAGCTGCCCCCGGAGGCTAGCCATCATCTTTTCCAGATGAAGATTGGCTAGGCACTCATTCAACCATTCAACATAAGAAATGTCCTATTGATCCTTCCAATGGTGCAGGACCACACACTTCACTGACAAAGAGATTATGGTCATAAAGTATCTCCTCTCTTTAGCAGAGATCTGCGAGTAGTCCCCCACCAGGCAAATTTCAGAAGTAAATAGGTTTTCCAGGCCTAACAGGGGGGTCTGCTTTCTGCTTAATCTTTTCCCAAAGGGGAGCGACCTTAGGGCACTCCCACAAGATATGAAATAAAGACCCATTTCTTTGCTCACATCTAGCACACAATGGGGATGCTATTTTCCCCATTGCTACTAGTCGAGCAGGAGTGAAATAAATGTTGTGTAGGATATAAAACTGGGTGAGGTGAAGATTGCCATTGGTAGTATATATATATATATATCTATCTATAAAGGTCCATCCAGATACGTTCCCAATTAAACTACCATTCTTTCACTCTCTGATGCACTTACTTGGCTTCCTGCTTTTTCACCTCTCTTCACAGAACAATTTCCCCTTTTCCCTTCTGCCACCTCCTCCCTTACCACACCCACCCTCCTTGCTCCTATCCACTGATCTCCCTCTTCCTGGACTTGCCAGGCCCTCTGTTCCCCTCTCTCCCTTATCTTGCTCCCCCTTCCTCTGCCCTCCTTGCCCCTCCTGTGCCCCTTCTCCTACCTTAGCCTCCCCTCCCTCTATGACAAGGTCTCTGGCTGCCATATTTTCCTTCTCTATCTGGATTCTGCACTTCTCCATACCTCTCTCTTACTCTCCCACTTTCCCTCTCACCCCTGACTAGCAATGTTTCTTCAAATGTACCTTATGGTTTACTATGCTTGATTGTAACCTTGAGTGTATAGCACTGTTCCCCCATATTTACTATTTGACTTGCTATGCTCATATGAAACCCTGAATGTTATCTGTACCTCCCTGCTTTATTGTAACCCTTTCCTTTGATGTGGAACCTTTTAAAAGAGCTGCCTCGAGCTCAAAGGTATTTGTAATCTGAGATTTAAATAAATAAAAATAAATAAACTCATTGGTCAGGAAAAAATTGATGAATAGTGGGAAAGCCCCGTATGATTTTGGAAAAGTTTCGGAAACAAGGAGAACACAATATGTGAAGTTGGATGCGGCTGCCAGGCCAAGGAATGAAGCAAATGGAGAAAATCCCTTTGATTAATGGTCCAGGAGTTGGGACCAAACCAGCTAATTAGCAAATGCCTAAGCTGATATATCTTGAAAATATTTTTAGGCAACAAGTAAAGTTGCTTTAACAACTCCTGGCTGGCGCAAAGTTGACCATCAACCACATAATCAGATACCACCGTCCCTTCTAGTTGGGGGATCACCTCAGGAGTTATCATTCATTTCCCTATCTTGAAATTGAGATTGTAACAGAGTAGCCAAGAAATATCATGCAAATTGTCATAACCAAGGGCCCTGCATAATTGATTATGAACCTTCAAAGAAGTAAACATAACCAAGCCACGAACTGACTATGGCAATGATGTAGGGGTGGTAAATAAGAGGCTATTGGGGAAAGACCAGCTTCCGTAATAAAGTGTCTCTCAATCTGAAGCCACAATGGACTGTAGTTGGGTTCCCCCACTGGTAGTGGAGTCGGGGTCCATTTCATGTACTTAACAATTTGACCAGATAAATAATACAGGAAAATATTGGGTAATTTAAGGCCACCTTGGCCCTTTGCTGCTTCCAATTGGACATATGAACACCTTGGTGGTTTCCCCTGCCAAACAAAAGCTGAAAAAAGGGTATGGACTTTCCTGAACCGTTTAAGAGGTAACAGCACATTTAACATGTGTAGGGGATAGTATAAACGGGGCAGAGCATTCATTTTAATAACACTGATTTTCCCTTGTAGTGATAAGTATAAAGAAGACCACCTGACCAAGTCCTGCTTAATCTTGACCATAAAGTCATCTTAATTTGACTTTATAATCTGGGTGGAATTACAGGTAAGGGTTATACCAAGATTCTTAAACTGTGCAACCCAAGTAAGCTTAAGAGCCATTATGCCCTCCTTGAATACATTCACATTAAGTGGCATAACTACTGCCTTATCCAGGATCAATTTATAATTAAAGAATCTACTGAATTCTTGAATAATGGACAGTGCTGCTGGGATGGTGGTAGCTGAATTGGAGATGTGCAGAAGTATATCATCTGCATATGCAGAGATTCTAAGGTCAAAAGGGCCTATCTGTATACCCTGCAAAAGGGGGAAAGTCCTAAGGTGGTATAATAGAGTTCTAAATATAAATTAAATAAAAGGGGGGGCAGTGGGCAGCCCTGCCGGGTACCAGAGCAAAACAGGAAAAAGGAAGAGGGGACCACATTGCAATACATTTTCGCACTCAGTTTGGAATACAAGACTCAGAGCCACCTTATAAACTCTGATGGGAAACAAAACCTTTCCAAGACTGCAAACAGAAAGGTCCAATCAACTCTGTTACAAGCTTTCTCCGCATCCAGCGATACCAAAGTCATGGGTAACTGGGTCTCTCTGGATGCAGAGAAAATATGGGCCAGTTTATGCAGATGGTCTGCTGAGGAGCGACCCTTCACAAAACCCATTTGTTCCTGCAGACCAACCCCTCCCACACTCGAGCAATCTGGGTGGCCAGGATTTTGGCATAGATCTTAATATCATAGTTTATAAGGGAAACAGGACGATAACTCATCACCCTATCTGGTGGTCTGCCTGGTTTCAGCAATACCACTATCCTGGCTTCCAACAAGGTAGTATCCAATAGCCCAGTACTGCTCAAATAAGAGTAGAGTAGCTGTAACAAGGGGGCTAGTTCAGTGGCAAATGTTTTGTAGAAGTTTGACGAGAAAACATCAGGCCCCGGAGTTTTGTCAAAAGGTAAGAAAGTAATTGCTTCTATTATTTCCTGGGATGATATAGGCTGAATGAGACTGTCCTGCTGGTCTATGATCAAACAAGGGAGAGGGATGGCAGACAGGTAATCATGAGTTTCTTCAGCAGAGGGGGCACCTACAGGAGGGCCATATAAATGTTGATAATAGGATTCAAACTCCTGGACAATATCCCTGGGGAGGTCAGATGAGTATCGTTTGTGGTAGAAGAGAGGGATAGAACCATACAGGATTCCTCCTGTTTCCGCAACTTCAGGGCAAGAAGGTGGCTTGCCTTATCTCCTTACTCAACATACTTGGCATGAGTCCTCAGTAGAGTGTACTCAGCATTTTCCCTAATCCCTCTGCATACTGAGACACAAGAGCGGCACAATCTTACCCAGAGGAGTCACAAGACAGAGAGTTTGTTCCAGGACCTGGATGCAAACATAAATATGCATAACCACCAAAACAGAAAAGGAAACCTAGAACATATCTATTCCATAACATTAAAATAGCTTTTCAATAATTGTCATGAAAGAGTCCAACTGGTTAGTGAAAAGGAAACAACTTTATTTCAGGCTAGCAATACCTATAAGGAGTGCCAAAGTAACATGCAGTCTGTTTGAAGGTTCCTTCAGTAGAGATTTCAAGATTGGCAGGCCAGGCAGGCTGTAAAAGCATGGAAAATATGTGTAGTTAGGTCCATCACCCATTTTAAGTCTCAAAACCAGAGCAAGTAAACAGAAAGTTTAAACATAACGTTCATGGCTATAATCAGGTTTACATTACCCAATAATGTCCCCCAGTATATTCCCAAAATGAAAATAACTGAATAAATTATTCAGTCCTACTATGGATGCTGATTTGAAAATTCACTTTCTACACTGCTCCGTTGAGCGTTACTTGCTGACCCAGTCTGTTGTGCTTTTGCCCGCTTGGGGTGTTTGTCTCTTTCCGGTATGGGCGTCGGAGTATGTTTTGGAGGGGGCTGCTTCATTTCTGCATCCATACCAAAGTGAGACACAATCTAGCAGTATTTGGAGAGAACTCAGACAGTTCAGAAGCAAAAACGCAGCTGATCTGGTGAGTTTTGGTGGTTATTTTTAATGAATATTTGGAGGTAGAACTGGAGCTCTATTGAGGCATGTCTGCTCAAGCATCCATCACGTGACCTCTTCTCATGCCACCGGTTCTAATGAAGGAAGTCAGGTAGTTAAAGATAGCCAGGTGGGAGTAAGGATTACATAGACCCAGTGAAAGGTTGTTATAGGAGTCCCTCAGTTGTAGAAATCTATAGAAATCTGCCTGTCTGAGGCAAAATTCTCTTTAAACTTTGGTAATTTATTTGAACGCAGCTCTGGAAACTAGTTGGTAGAGGTACTGTAATGAGTGACCCTTCTAGTTTCTGAAGGCTGTGTCTATGCATGCTGGGTCAAAGTGCTCCAGCACTGCAATCTGGCATAGAAGGGGGAGGAAAGCAGTAAGACATAGCTACTTTTTAATACCAGACCAGATCTTATCTGATACCTGAACCTGTGGTTCAAGTCGCAAAAGCTATTGGGGTACATTTCCATGAGATACATGACATTCACAAAGTCAGCTGCTGGGAATAATGCAGTTTCTGGTTTCTACCAGAGAATTCTCGGGGTACCAAGATGTTGTAGGGCCATGAAGTGCATATGCGCTGCCCAGTAATATGGTTTGAGGTTGGGGAGGAAGATTCCATCTTTTGCCCTAGGGAGAAAGAGCGTTTTCATTTTGATGTAGGGCTGTTGCCTAGCCCCAGTGAAGCATGAGATTTCTTTATTCCATTCTTGAAAAACAGGCAGCAGGATACTTACAGGGATGTTCCAGAGAAAAATACAGTGCTCTGGGGAGAACTATCATTCTGATCAGTTCAGCCTTTCTCGACAATTCAGGAGGTATAGTACCCCAATGCACAAAATCTTCCATTAATTGCATTGTGATGGGGAGTTAGTTGTTTTGGAGGGCTTCAGTGGGGGTGCACAAGAGGAAAATACCCAGATATTTTAGCTTTACATAGTCCCATCAAAATGGTAATCTTTGTGCAGTATCCTGGGATGGCTGGTAGTGGTAGGTGAGGGCCTCAGTTTTAGTGGAGTTCAGCTTGTATCCAGAAACTGCTCCGTAGGAGTGTAGTATCTTGATTACTACTGGAAGGGACCTATCAGGGTCAGTGACATATAACAGAACATCTTCAGCATATAGACAGAGCAATTTGGTGCTCTTAGGCACCTGCATGTACTCCAGTGATGTCCGTTGCTTCATGGATATCTTGAACCAAGGGCTAGATGTAGATCACAAAAGGAGAGGGGATAGGGGACCCCTGCCTGGTGCCCCTAAGTAGAGGGAAAAATTCTGAGTGATGTCCAGGAACTTTAACACAGGTCTGAGGGACCTCATATATGTTTTGCAGGAGATGAATTATGGTGACTGGGAATCCTAGCCTTCCCATCACCTCATATAGAAAAGGCCAAGAGACACGGTCAAAGGCCTTCTCTGCATCGAGGGTTAAGAGGACTGATAGGCCAGGCCTACACTGCATCTCATGCATAAGATGTAACATTCTTCTGATGTTGTCAGCAGTCATTCTAGAAGATACAAAACCAGTTTGGTTCCAGCCAGTTAAAGTGGGGAATACCTTGCCTATCTTGTGTGCTATGATGGACACGAATAGCTTATACTTGGTATTAAGTACTGATATGGGCTGATAGGATCCACATAGCAGGAGGTTTTTACTCACTTTTGGGATCACTGAAATCACTGCACAGGCCCAGGTCGGCAGGTGGGGACCCCGGTCATAACTTAATTGATTGCTCTCAACAATGGTGTGGTGGTTTGTGCTATGGTGGCTTTGTAAAACTCAGCACCATACCTGTCTGGGCACAAAGCTTTCTGAGTCTTAATGCACCAGAGGGCTGCCTCCCCCTCCTCACACGTGATCGGGACCGTAAGGGGGGTCGCTTGTATTTCAGAAAGTTTGGGGTGGGTCAATGTATCCAAGAAGGAGATGATGGCTTCCAATGGACTCCGGTGTTCTGGAGTGTAAAGGGAGTGATAATAGGGTCGAAAGGCCTGAATGATGTCGTGCAGCCTTGTGTGTTGTACACCTGCTGTTGACTAGTTTATGGCTGTAATGGTTGCTGTTTGGTATTGTGTATGTCAATAGGTGTATGGCCCTGGCCCTGACTTCATAGTATAGCTGACAGAAAAATGTCAGGGCTACCTCCCTGTGCTGCAGACAGAGGGCATCAAGGTCCACCTTTACCTGTTTTAATTGTCTACCAACCTAGGTGTCACCCTGCTGGTGTGCCATTTGTAAAAAGTGCAGAGTATCCTCCAACTGCCGTTGATGTTCTCATCTTTGATTTTTCTGTGCTGTGGAGTACTGTATGATGTATCCTCTTAAGACAGTCTTTAGAGTGTCCAAGCAGATTGATTTTGCGACACCTATATTTGTGTTCTCTTGGAGGATCTCCGCTTTTTTGTTCTTAAGGAAGTTTTTTAAGACTTGGGGGTTAATTCTCAAAGGTGGCTTAGAACGGTGCAAGCTGCGGCAGACAGCAGCTTGCACCAAAGCCCCATGCCAGGGACCCTCGACCAATTCTCTGTGGGCAGGGTCCGGTGGGCAAGAATCTGATGGCTTGTAGACAACCCTGGCTAAAAGCGCCAAACAGGCGGCACATCAGGAGGGTATGCCGCAAACTGTGGGGTGGCCATGTGCCACTCTAGTCCATCCCTGGTAGTCTAGAGCTCCCCCATCCCGATGTGTCCTACTATAATAAAAGCTAACAGTGACCCCAATCCTGGTAGTCAGCGTTCTCCCCCCCACCATTCCGATAAGTCCCATTGTAATAAAACCGAACATTGCCCCCATTCCTGGTAAACAGTGGTCCTCCCTCCCATCCCGATGTGGCGCGGCATAATAATTAATATTATTGCCCCCTTTTCTGTTGATCCAGTAGCTCTGCCCCCAAGTTCCGATTCCACATTAAGACATTTGTACATGTAGCCCCTCTGTTACCCGAGGTTACTAGAATCCCAGTAAGACCTAGTGGTAGGCAGGGAAGGCAGCTTGTGAAACTCCAGTTAAATGGATTTCACACTGTCTCACTCTGTTCTCAGTCTCAGTTGAGACTGAGGGATGACATCACCATAGAACTCTCACAGCTGCATGAGCCACACTGGAATGCTGCAGTTGGAAGTTAGGATAGAATGTTGGGGATTTTGAACAGAGTCTGTGTGCAGACTTGGTGAGAGACAGCAGCACAGCAGTCTGTATGCAAGCTCTCAGAGCTTTAAGCTGTGTTTTAGAGCTACTGTTAAGAAGGTGTGTGTTTCCACCATAAGAGGGACACAGAAACTTATTGCTGAAGTGGTGGAGACCACTGTCACTGGTCCGAGTGCCCCCTCCCTGAGGGGATGGGGGGAAAAGGTTTGCCTGTCTTCCAGGGGCAACCCTCCTGGTTCTGGCTAAGGGAAGAAGCTGCCTATTTCAAGTTGTGTTACGGCACCAGAAGATCTGAGAGAGAAATTCCTATAGAGGAATCGCCTGTGGGGCACCTGCAACCAAAGGGTGAGTTCGCTCTGACAGAGGACCAATGTTTTTCACCTGAACTGTTGAAACGTGGGGACTGGACTACTTAATCTGTTGGAGGTCTAGTGTAATAGACATTGCCGGTTAACTCAAGTAGGTTCAAGTCCAGCACCAAAGAGTGAAGTAAAGTGGGGACTGGACTTCTTAATTAGTGGGGGGCCTAGAGCAATGGACTATGCCAAGTAAAAGTATGTTCAAGTCCACCACAAAGGGAAAGCAAGACAAGTAGAGGAAATGTGACATACATTTAGCCTTAATCTACATTGCCAGGCTTTACAGTAGGAGGTGTTTATTGTCCAGAGAAATGGCCAGGTCTGAATTGTGGAAGCAAGAGGTGGGAGAGCCCTCATCAGTAGTAACCAAATTCATCTCTAAAGATTTGCTCTGTGGCACCTTTACTTTCTCTCAGGTACTTGGCCAGTGCCTGAGGAAAGTACCCAGACATGGGATTAAAAGGAAGTTTCCTTGATAGAGCTGAGGTGCTCTTAGGTGGTTTAGGGAGCCACCAGCAAATGTTTCCATGACATCTGGAAGGTGTCCGAATGGCTGGCAAGGGAGCCGAGCCAGGGAAAACCCAGATCAGTGTACAAGTTTGGGCTGTGTACCCAAAGCAGCGTGCAAGTCTGGGCAGTGTGCCCGGTGGGTTCAGAGCCTGAGGGCTGAAGTGTTGAAGAAGTGGTCTTGATTCTTTTAATCTGCATTACCAGGAATGTAGCCCCATGGGGGTCCATCTTGGCTTTGTTTATTCTGTTTAGATGTGAATAAAAGCCACACTTTAGAATCCCATTCCTGGTATTGGACATTACAGTTATTGCTTCCTATGTTCGGAGTTACTTGGGTGCCCCTGTACAGAGTAGCCAAACCTAGCCTTTGTGCCGAGTGACCTATTCCTCCCCGAACCCAGTCCCCACCCGGTACTGCTGTCAGATTCAAACAGCATACCACCTGTCGTTTGCAAAATGATGGGGGTTGGGGTTACAAAATGGAGGCACTACTGGGATTTGAAATTTAGGGAGGAAAGGTGCTCGAGCAAAGGGCTAGCATTTTGGTTATCTGGCAGTGGGTAGCCCAAAAAGCTGAAGCAAGGTTAACTAGTGTGTCACTCTGTGCTGTTGTCCATGTGCTGCTGTTAAATGCCAACTGTTTACCAAGGAGCAGTAAAGCGTGAGAGAGTATGCCGTTGTCCTGCATCAAAAATTTCAGTGTTTTGCCAGCTTTAAAAAAAAAAAACTGTTGTGACAAAGAAAAGTGTGGAAGACTAGGTGTAGCTAAAGGAAAATTGTGCCCTGGACATTGGAAACGCTTTCTAGTGAATGGAGAGACTTGCTGTGTTAATGGCCATGACAAATGGTTGAAATGGGCTCCCGCCATGGAGTCAGATCACCAAAAAAAAAGTGTGGTTTTGCAGTTTAAATTTGCCTGCTCGATGATCGCCGTGAGGAGAAGAGCACTCACGAGGGAAAGAGGCTCATTTGCATGACATTGTGTGATTGGTGAGACTGCAATCAGTCCTGCCCCCAAGCCAGCTCTACAGCAACTGCCCAGCATTTGAGAGGGATTGTGAGTGGAGTGCATGTACTGGCTTACCAGAGGAGCGTCACGGTGACTGACAGTGCTGTAAAAGTTAAAAAACTCTGACTTTTCAATCTAAAATTGGGCTGAACCCACATATCGATTGACTGGACGGTGAGTGTGGTGTTCAGAGGAACGATCGGCAGGACTGCCAACCCGCTTCTTTCCAGAGGCCTCCAAGACTGGCTGCAGGCCGTTTTCCATTGCAGCAAACAGCTACTGACAACAGTGAGTACCAACAGAAATAATTGCTCAAACAAGTGCTTTTTGCCAAAAGCCAGCTGAATCTGTGTGCAGCAGTGTAATTGTGTTGCAATCAAAGACTGTGTTAAGTTTACCAGCAAAAGCAAGCCTTTTAAGCCATCAACTGTGAGCATAGTTATGGGATTCAGCATCAGTGTAAGTTTCAAAGCCATGAGAGAGACTATGAGTTGTATCAAGTTATGCAAGAGTTACAGGCAATCCTGTGCTTGAAATACTGAGGTGTTAAGGGACTGTGAGCTAGATAAATGTTTTCAGCAAGTGAAAAGTCCGTGGTAAATCATATAAATGTGCTAGGAAAAAGAACAGTGCAAGTTTGTGCAGTTTTGAGCAAAAGTTATCAGTAGAGTGTGTAAATCAGATGTGCAGTGGCTTGACTCAATTTCAGAATGTTGATGCACAGGAGTGCTGCTGCCACCATTACAGGGTGGGGTAGTAATGTAAACACAGCAGCAGAGGAGACATTTTGAAAGAAAGAGAAAGTTTTCAGTGATATGGGACATGAAATAACAGTGACTGTTTGTTTTTCTCTGCAGTCATGGCCTCAGAACCAGCCCGCTACCTGGATCATGCCCGGGCTGTGGTAGCAGCAGAAGTAAACAAGTTAAGGGACATTGAGAGGTGTTGCTGTGGAGGACAACTGACTCCTCATGTGGTGATTCCTGGATACCCAGTGCAAGTGTGCTTAATATGTTTAAATGCTGGAAGGGACATCTTCATGGTACCTCACTGTTCTGGGTGCCTCAAGAAATACGGTTTATTTAAAGTGCCCAAGATTCATCTGGCTCCCACATGGACAAAAGTTCAAGAATCTGCAGTTGGCAGCACACAGCACCAGGTGGAGCCTGTTGGAGGAGGCCCCTCGGGGGAGTGTGGCACAAAGCTAGAGGGTAATGATTTGCAGATAGAACAATATGCTGATGTTTCAGATGCTGGTTCGCAGAGAGATAATTCAGACAAAGCATCAGTAGACCCTTGGAGAGGGGGGCATAGCCCAAATCTCATAGGAGAAGATGAGATGAGGGAGGCCTTTGAATGGGAGGTTTTGACCTCCACGCCCAGCGAAGAATGGATAGTCTCAGGACTGAGGACGACGGCTCACTCCTAGGCACAGATTCTCAGTGAGGAAGGAGAAGAGGGGGAACCTATGTGGCCTTGTGAAAAAGGAACGGGTACACAGCCTCAAGATCTTGCCTCAGAGGAATGCATTGAAGAGAGTGCTGATTCCACTGCCCTGGCTGTGCAAGAAGAAGTCAGGGATCCATTCTTTGTCTCTTTGAGAATGTGTAGCTGGCAGAACCAGGACTGGCCGCCCCCAAGCCAGGCCAGTGGTCTCAGGTTGACCAAAGCTAGTAAAGAGGAGAGACTGGTTCGTAGGAAGGTGAATGAAATCTATGGGTTGTCCTTTCCTACCTTTCCTTGGAGAGTCTGGGAGGAGATTGAGAACAGCAGGAAATCCTGGATTGGGGCTGAAGCAATGAAATGTGTGCATCCTGGTGCAAACAAGCATGTCAGGAACAGAATGTTTCATGAAAAATATAGCCAGTGGAAAAGAGGCAGGACACTGTTAATGGACATTGTTCGATTAGTGGATGGAGAGGGACATGAAACCTTTCACAGTGTGAATTATGTGCGCCCAGATGAGATAATAATTCAAGCTGTTGACCAGTTGTGCTATTGGCCACAATGCAAAGACCTCCCTGTGAATGTGTCCATGCCTACCAAAAGGAAAGCAGAGCAGTGGTAGTCAGTGCTCCCACTCCAGCTTTTGCAGTGCCTTTGTTGTTCCGCCAGTATGGACGTCCATGACTCAGGTGCTCCACATTCATCAGTTCTACAGTGTACTGACTTTCCAGAATCCATCGACTGGCCCACCAGATGACTTCAGATCCAGAGTGGACACCAGCCCAGCTGTATCCTGATTCATCGCTTGGTAATCGGATGATGCCAGACCAGCTGTTTTCCTTTTGTTCCTGTTCCAATGTTCCATCTCCAGAGATGACATCACCCCAGCAGTTTCCAGATGTGCCCTCCTGTCATTCCCAGAAGATGTCCACCCAGCTGTATCGGAAGAATGCTGCCAGGGAGAGTCTTCAGCTGAGGACCAGGTCAGTGTTTTATTCATTCTACAAGGGGCTGGTAAGTCCAAACTTTTCTATTCTTATGACATTGCAGTACGCACCCTACACTAGCAGACTCTAGATGTGTGAACTGTCCTCAAAGACTCTCCCCTTTGGGAATTTGGCCTGCTAGAACTGTGCTTCACTGGGCTGCGGCCCAGGAGAGACTCTTTAATGGACTAGCCTTCGGGCACTGTGGTCACTAGATGGGACTTTTAGGGCACTCCATCCCCCAAATGTGTATTGTAAATAATGTCATTGTTTTTCTACTGTTTTCTAACGTTTATGCTGTTTTTCTACTTTTCTAAAAAAAAAAAATCTTTTTGGGATTCTCCAGTGTTTTGATGGTAGGGGTTTAGATAGACTGCGTATGCAGATTAGAAGTGTGTGTTGTCTTTCTTTTTTTTACAGGTGTCCTGAAGAAGATAGAAGAGAAGACAAGAAGTTGAGGACTCATCGGAGTTCCTCACTAGTACTTTAGTGTGTAGTATTTAAAGAACTGTTGCTGTTGTTAATGTGTGTAACCCTTTTCCTCCACAGGTATGGTTGTGGGGAAATGTGGGAGTAATGCATATGATTGGTATTAGCTCCTTGTGTGTGGTTGCATGGTGTCCTAGGTCAGGGAGGTCCCCTGTTTGTTTTGTTTTGGGATTTGAGTTAGAGGCAGACAGGTTTTCCCTAGAGGGCTAGGGGGGATAGACTGGCTGTGGTCCTGAATGGCCATAGGGACTGAAGTGCTGATCTATTAGAGCTATGCTCTTGGCAGTTCTACCAGAGCCACTAGGTACCCAAAGTTAACGAGTAGAGTAGAGGCTGATATGTCAGCCAAAGGCCTCTAGGCCCTTAGTGTTGCCTGCCTGTGCTAGCACATGGTAGGAGGGGGCCTGATCACCCCCCTCTGCAGGTAGCACATAAGGTGAGATGGCCTAAGCCAGGTAAATCATGACTGTGGACAGTCATTTTTCTGGCCCAGGGTGAGTGTATCCTCCCCGTTACCCGTGGTTACTAGAATCCCAGTAAGACCTAGTGGTAGTCAGGGAAGGCAGCTTGTGAAACTCCAGTTAAATGGATTTCACACTGTCTCACTCTGTTCTCAGTCTCAGCTGAGACTGAGGGATGACATCACCATAGAACTCTTGCAACTGCATGAGCCACACTGGAATGCTGCAGTTGGAAATTAGGATAGAATATTGGGGATTTTGAACAGAGTCTGTGTGCAGTCTTGGTGAGAGGCAGCAGCACAGCAGTCTGTGTGCAAGCTCTCAGAGCTTTAAGCTGTGTTTTAGTGCTACTGTTAAGAAGGTGTGTGTTTCCACCGTAAGATGGACACAGAAACTTATTGCTGAAGAGGTGGAGACTGCTGTCACTGGTCTGAGTGCCCACTCCCTGAGGGGACAGGGGGGAAAGGTTTGCCTGTCTTTCAGGGGCAACCCTCCTGGTTCCGGCTAAGAGAAGAAGCTGCCTATTTCAAGTTGTACTGTGGCACCAGAAGATCTGAGAGAAACATTCCTATGGAGGAAACGCCTGTGGGGCACCTGCAACCAAAGGGTGAGTTTGCTCTGACAGAGGGCCAATGTTTTTCACCTGAACTGTTGAAATGTGGGGATTGGACTACTTAATCTGTAGGAGGTCTAGTATAATAAACATTGCTGGTTAACTCAAGTAGGTTCAAGTCCAGCACCAAAGAGTGAAGTAAAGTGTGGATTGGACTGCTTAATCAGTGGGGGGGCCTAGAGCAATGGGCTATGCCAAGTAAAAGTATGTTCAAGTTCAGCACAAAGGGAAAGCAAGACATGTAGAGGAAATGTGACATACATTTAGCCTTAATCTACATTGCCAAGCTTTACAGTAGGAGGTGTTTATTGTCCAGAGAAATGGCCGGATCTGAATTGTGGAAGCAAGAGGTGGGAGAGCCCCCATTAGTAGTAACCAAATTCACCTCTACGGATTTGCTCTGTGGCACCTTTACTTTCTCTCAGGTACTTGGCCAGTGCCTGAGGAAGGTACCCAGACGTGGGATTAAAAGGAAGTTTCCCTGATAGAGCTGAGGTGCTCTTAGGTGATTTAGGGAGCCACCAGCAAATGTTTCCATGACATCTGGAAGGTGTCCGAATGGCTGGCAAGGGAGCCGAGCCAGGGAAAACCCAGATCAGTGTACAAGTTCAGGCTGTGTACCCAAAGCAGCATGCAAGTTCGGGCAGTGTGCATGGTGGGTTCAAAGCCTGAGGGCTGAAGTGTTGAAGAAGTGGTCTTGATTCTTTTAATCTGCATTACCAGGAATGTAGCCCCATGGAGGTCCATCTAGGCTTTGTTTATTCTCTTTGGATGTGAATAAAAGCCACACTTTAGAATCCCATTCCTGCTATTGGACATTACAGTTATTGCTTCCTGTGTTCGGAGTTACTTGGGTGCCCCTGTGCAGAGTAGCCAAACCTAGCCTTTGTGCCGAGTGACATATTCCTCCCCGAACCCAGTCCCCACCTGGTACTGCTGTCAGATTCAAACAGCATACCACCTGTCATTTGCAAAATGATGGGGGTTGGGGTTACATACATGTCATTGTTGGTCTAGTGGCACCCCCCACCCCAGCAGACAGTGTCCAACCAGCCATCACCCCGCTCCCCTTCCCAGTCCCCAAAACGGTCCGATGACTGGCACAGCCCACTGCTCGCCTCCGAGGCCAGTCACAGACTGAGCTCTCAATGCACACCATACTGCATAAAGTACACACCCATTGAGTGACAGCAAGCTAGTTGTTTTGATGTATCCACTTGTAGATATGGGGTTGGGACTCATTTAGTATTCTGTGGATTACTAGAAGATACCAGCTGTTCCTCCCACATATACATCCCCCCATCTCCCATACACCTTTCCTGTCTCGACTAACTGTTGCATAGCTGAACATTATGATAATACACAAAACAATTCTAATTTACCTTGGTAGCAGAGTGTTCATTTAAAATGACCAGAGTGAGTGGCAGCTAGCAGCCTCCATGGCTGACTCCCAGGCAGACTCCTGACATCCTTTGCATGGGTCCTTCATGTAAGAACCACAGCATGGAAGAACTGCTTGGATGCCAACCAGAAAATACAGGGAGAAGTAGCTGGATTGGCTCACAGTCCTGATGGGGGCTGAGCCTTGCAAGCTCCAAACAGAGTGCTCCTTCTGGTCCTGATGATGATCGTTGTGGGGGTGGAGCAGTAGAAGCAGCAGGAGCCTCCTCGTGACCCCGTCCATGCCATGTGGTCACAGTGACCATGGTTTCTGGTCAAAGGGAAGCCCACAGTTAAAAGCTTCTCTGTTCTGCCTTCTGAGCTGCTGTATTGGCTCACATTCCTGCTGGGTGCCAGGCTTTGTGAACTCCAAATGAAGTGGTCCCTCTGGTCCTGGTGGTGATCGTTGTGGGGGAAGGAGTAGTAGTAGTGCCAAGAGCCCCCTCACGACTGCATCTGGTCCTCTGTTGTCATGTGCCATGTAGTCAGAGCAATCAAGAGTCCTGGGCGAACAAAGGAAGCCCACAGTTTAGTTTCATTTATTTATAAAGCACTCTTTTTCAAATGTGACTTAAGGTGCTGTACAAGTTAGCAAATTCATTAAAAACACTTAAACAATATTGACTAAGATCAATTTCCTATTCAGGTTAATCAACTGGAGGGAAAGGCTTCTCTAAATAAGAATGTTTTCAGCTCCCTTTTGAAGTCATTTACTGATGGAGCCGCTCTAAGAAAATGAAGAATTGAATTCCACAGGGTTGGCGCCACAAACAGAAATGCCCAGGCACCTAATGATTTCAAACATACCCTTGGAATCACCAAAAGGACCTCATCAACTGACTGGAGGGGACAGAGTGGGTGGCAGGACTGTAGAAGGTTTTGCAGGTAGCCAGGCCCCAGTCTGTGCAGGGCCTTGTAGGTCAGCAAGCCAACTTTGAAGGTGATCCGCAAACTAACAGGCAGCCAGTGCAGAGAGCACAGCACAGGTATAAAGTGACATAACCTCGAAAGGCCCATCAACAACCTGGCCGACGCATTCTGCACCAGCTTCAGGTGGCAGAGATCAGCCCCCAATAGCCCCAGGTAAAGGGCATTGCAGTAGTCAAGCAGTGACATCACAATTGCATGGGACCAGTGTTGGCAGATCACCTGGTGGGATCAGGTGTTTAATCCTGGTGATGTTTCTAAGATGGTAAAATGCACTCTGGACCATGGCTGATACCTGACACTTAAGCAGCAGGCTGCAATCCAGCACCACACCAAGGTTCTTCACCTTGATAAAGCAGAGCAACTAGGAGTCCCCGAGACTAAGCTGGGAAACTTGACCAGATTGCATACCAACCCCTGGGCAATCAGATTCCACCACTAGTACTTCAGTCTTATCTGGATTTAACCCCAACCAGTTGACTCTCATACAGTCTTGAATCTCAACAAGGCACTGATTGAACCTCTAGACTGCATCCTGCTGTACGGGTGCAAAAGACAGATATAGCTGAGTATCATTGGCATAGCAATGGAAACTCAGACCATACCATCTTATAGTGTCCCCTAGTGGTAGCATATACACAGCAAACAACATGGGGGCAAAATGGAGCCCTGTGGTACCTCATATGGCAGGAGCAGTGGTGCAGAAGAGAAAGTTTCTAGCCCCACCCTCTGCATCCTGCCAGTGAGAAAAGAGCGGAACCAGTAGAGGACTGTACCAGTCAGTCCACAACAAACTTGCAGATGCTCCATCAGGTCCCCGTTGTCCATGGCATCAAATGTAGCCAAGAGATCAAGGAATATAAGAATAGGATGCTTTCCTCAATCTCTCACCACCAGGAGATCATTAAGTACCTTAACCAGGGCAGCCTTGGTACTTTGCCTTTTCTTGAAACCTGACTGGAGAGGGATGTAGATGACATGAGTAGACAAATAGGCCTCCAGTTGAAGAGCCACCACCTTCTCAAAAAACTTTCCCACAAAGGGAAGGTTAGAGACAGGTCTGGTTGGCTAGGCAGTCTGGGTCTAGTAATGATTTTTCAAGAGTGGTCTCACCACCGCTTCCTTCAGGGGCTCATGAAAGACCCCTCTCACTAAAGAGTACTGGACTATCCCAGCCAGGACCAGCCCAATGGAATCAATACACTATACAAGAAGGAGTGTTGGACCTGGATCCAAACTACAGTGGCTGAGCCTAAACTCCTGGATGACCTTCACCACATACATGATTGTCATCTGGTCAAAGTAAGACTAGACAGACAGAATGCCTGTGACCCACGACTCGCCAAGGCATGCCCCAGTAGAGGGCATCGACTGAATCCCTGATCTGATGAAGGTAATTTTATCTGCAAAAAAGCAGAGCAACCTCATCACATTTAACTTGTGAAAAAACTCCCATGGACTGAAGACAGGCCAGGTTGCACAACCTATCAACAGTCTGAAAAAGCAAAGCTGGTCTGTTGATTGCTGCAGCAATCTTCCTGGACAGGAACTCTGCCTTCTTACAGGAGATTGCTGATTGATAGTCTGTATAATGAGACATCAAAATAAGCTTATCCCCATTAGACTGGGATCTTCGCCAGTGCCACTCCAGCCTTTGACCCCTCATCTTCAGCTCCCTGAGAGTCCCATCAAATTAAGGGTATCTCCAGTGTGAAGCAAGGGGTCGAACACAAACCAGTGTGATCAAGTCAAGGGCTTTGGTAACCACCCTATTATGGATCGACGTCAATTCCCCTAGCTCATCACAAGCACTCATTACGCCTGATAGGTCAAGCACTGCCATAAGACCTTCCAGGATCAAACCCTTTAAAAAGCAGCACTGGACCATGTCCGTAGGGAAAGGTCTATGGGGGGGGCTTCAAATGAGAACCTCACAGTATGATGGTCCAACCAGATGACCAGCTCCACCATAAGGTCAGTGACCTCCAATCCCAGCAAGAAGACAAGGTCCAAACAGTGGCCATGTACATCGGTTGTAGAAGTAACCACCTGTGTCATGTCCAACAAATGCAACAGTTGAAAGAAGTTAAAGGACTTCTCCATCCTGCCTTCTGAGCTGTTGGATTAGCTCACAGTCCCGATGGGAGCTGGGCTTTGCAAGATCCAAATGGAGTGGTCCCTCTGGTCCTGGCAGTGATCATTGGGGGGGAGGGGGAGAAGAAGCAGCAGGAGCCCCCTCATGACCCTACCTGGTCCTGTGTTGGCATTTGACACATGGATGGAGTGGCCGAGAGTCCTTTGTCTGTTAGTTGCCTCCTCCTCCGCCTCCTTCTTTTGTGCCACTTTCACTTGCTCCTCTCCTCTCCTCTCTTCAAGATTGGTCCTTCCCAAGGTCATCCTTCTAATAGCATGGATCATGTGACAGGGCTTTGGAAGTGATTCAATATCATTCAAAATGAGAAGTGGATCCAATAAGATTTCTAGATATTTTGGATGCTTTGAGCCTGGTTATGGCCTCTACTAGGAGTGCACTGCCATGGTGGAGGCCTATAATGGGGCACTGTCCATGGCAATGGATTCCCTGTCACCAGTTTGTACACAACTGATGGCCTTTCACTGAAGCACTCCTTGGTTTTTTATCTAAGCTTCAGCAGATGATGGTCACAGGTCACAAAATACAGTGTAAAAGAAGGAAGTTCATGTAGATGCACACTAGCTTGTCCTGGAGAAGCACTTGCAGCTTTAAATGTGTTTATGAGGATGACAAAAAAGTTTTTTGTTGTTGTAGTGATTGCCACTGGGAAGAACCACTCCACTACACTTTTAACTGCAGTTGACAGTTTATTACATCCTAACTTTCTGCAGCACTGGGAACAAGCTTGCTTGGATGAGTACATATTGTTAAATGAGTTCTTTAAGGCCAACATTGTGGAAATCAACTTTCAGTGGTGTCATGAATCAGGAAGCACATTGACTGCCCAGCTCCATCTCTTATTGGGCTAATAAACCTCCTAATTTTACTGATTAGCACCTACGAAAGGGCAAAAACTGCAGAGGAAGATGAGTAATGCCTACTGGAAGGGGGAATACAGCTCCAACACCCCAGATTCTATGGATGTGGAAGGATTTCATGATGGTGGATCAGACAGTGAGCGCTCCCAGGCTTCTTCCCAACAAGGCCGTTCCCAAGATGACACTTCAGACTCCCAAATCCTGCAAAAACAAATGGTTCTCATGATCTCGGAACTCAGGGAGTTCCATAAAGAAATGTGCCTTGTCACTGCAGCACTATGAACAGACATCAGCAACCTGGAAAAAAAGAATGGATAACACTGAGGAACATGTCTTGGCTTCAAACGCATGTCTGGATACAGCCAAGCAGGCAATAGTGCACCTGCATCAAATGGTTCAGTCCTTGCAGGATAAAGCTGAAGATGCTGAAGCCAATAACCGAGGAAACAACATACACATCTGTTATCTTCCAGAAGGTGCAGAGGGCCCCAATATTATCCTTTTTCAGCAACAATTGCTCTGGTCCGAACTGTCTCTCCCCCCAACTTCAACACTGGAATTTGAGCAGGCGCACCGGGATCTCAGACCTAAACCCACTGCCACAAGGTCCAGACCAAGATTGGTGGTAATGAAGTTCCTGCCATTCCAAGAAAAAAAAAAAACATATTACATCTGGCATGGTAGAAGGAAATAATAAAATATTAGGAGTCGTGACTCTACTTTGATAATGATAACCCCCCAACCCTGGCAGCTCCAAGATGAACATTGGCTCCAATAATGAAAGCATTAAGAGCACAACAGTTAAAGTTACGTACTCTCTACCCTGCAAAAAGTTTGGTCTTTTGTGGATGGAGCTGAGGCCTTTGACTCTTTGGACACAGTTGCCAGGAGCTCAGAAGAAGGAAAATTCAGGGCCTAATGCACAGACACTACACCCACTCTGGCCCGCAAGCTGGTGCAGAGACTCTGGTTCCAGCCCTTCTAGAAAGTGCACCATAGACAGGAAGGAGTGGTGACTTTGCAGAAAATTGTAGAGGACTTCAGGAAGACCACTAATGCTGCGGCCCCTGCACAGCAATCCAGCTCCTAGAACTCCTAAGGACAGAAGTGGATGCCAGGTTAGTCAACTTCCCTGATAGCCCTGCACCCCGCCATGTTAGTGCCTGACTGATACTCATTGGTCACTAGGCAGCCACCCTGGTGTCTACAGGTTGTAACTGTTACCCCGTCTTTCCCCTCTCACCTGTCTCCTCCATCTGCTGGATGATGGTTGTGTTTTTCCTCGGTGGGTACCTTATTTGCTGGCAGGTAGATCTCCTCTGTAAATACCCTGGTCTCCAAAGCTGGTTTTGCTCCCTGCAGTTCTTGAGTGGTTCCTGCCTGCTGCTGCAGCTTGAGGTTCTCGGCATACTACATTAATCATTACTGTTCATCCCGGCACAAACAGTGCCTATAACATGCCAGGTCCTAAACAATGTAGAGTGGTGAGACTGGGAGGGGCCTACATCACCCAGCCACCACATGGAGTGACCTTGTGTACTGCAAGTAGCATGACTGCTGGTGCAGGGGCCCAAAAGAAGACTAATTAATGCTAGCAATTGTGCAGTGTCTAGCCAGATATGGGGTGGCCACAGCTCACTATTTGGTACAAAAAAACTCTATGCATATAGCTGGAAAGGAGCATTAGGGATGGCAATGAAGAAGAGACTGCTTGGACCATTAGCAAGAGTAGGTAGAAGCACATGCTCATTCATTCTATGTCAGTCAGGCGGCAAGCCACGTTGAAGAGTGGAGGGCTGTGCTGGTCACCTGCCTGGTCGGGTGGGTAGGGCGAGGGTGGGCACTTCCCTGACGGGTGGGGTGTCCACTACACACCATGGATTTAATGCATAATGAATATTGTTTTACATTGCGGCTGGTGATCAATGAGGGGTAGCCACTAGACACCAGTGATCTAAAGAATAATACATATTTTTACATCGGGCTAGTGATTGGGGGAGGGGTGACCGATGAACAGCGGGGGTGGACCACTAGACACCAGGGCTGGATTTTGGGGATTTGACATTTGTAACTTCTCCTTGCTTTGTGGTTTTTTTTAAGCGCAATTTTCACTTGAAAAACCCAAAAGCAAAGTGAAGTTACAAATGGTGAATTCTCATTAAACAGGTGAACTTTGAGAACTAATCCACGGAGACAAATTTGGCGAGTTCGCTGAAAATTGTCCAGTGAAGTAAAACTTTGCTGCATCTTTAATAGGGTTTTTTTTCCATCAGCTGTAATTTGTGCCTTCTCAGATCATGTCTAATCCAGTTAAACTCCAAGCCAAAATGTACTAATGTTTGCTCCAACTTGGCATTTTCTCAAAACATTTTGGTCTTAGTAGCCCTTTATTTCCCACTGCTGGCCATGTACCATTGTAATACTGGACCTCTCCCTTCTGTTCATTTCTGGGGATATTGAACCCAACCCTGGGTTGCCACCACTTTCCCCATGAACACTAATAAGCATGCCTGGCAAAGCCACAAGGGTTTAAAAATTGTCTACATGAACATCAAGAGCCTTATCCCAAATCATGCTGATCTCATTGCCTGTGTTAAATTCTTCATCCCTGATATACAGTACTTGGGGTCACAGCAACATAGCTGAACATTTTCATCCCTGACCATTTATATGTATAACTTTATCAGAAATGATTGTTCTGGATCTAAGAGGTGAGGTGAGACCATTGTGTACTTTAAATCCTACCTTAACCTCAATATTTCTTTTGTTGATTTCTTTATGCTCCCTCATGCTGACTGGCCCATATACACCAGTCCCCCCAAGCCACACCACTTCGGTGTCCTCTGAGACTTACCTGCCAGGACATGCCCCAAATAGCTGGGTGTGAGGCCTGTGCTGTCATTCAACTGGTCAGCAGTTTTTCCATTTTTCTCCCCTGGCACGGAGGAAGGGATGTGCAATGGCACCAATGGCGGCCCCACTCAAGCTTACATGTGCAGCATGCAGGGTGTCTGCCCATCCTCTGTCCCCCCCCATTGTATAATGTTGGTGTGCCAACCCCCAGCTACCGCTAGGGGCCAACCACTGATCCCCTTCCTCCCCGGAGGAGGAAAGCAGTCAATGTTTCAGTCGCCCCTGTCCCAAATGACAAATGCTTTGAACCTTCTTCTGCTGTCCTGCTACAGTAGGTGGAATAAAAATTCTGCATCTTTTTTGTACCTATACTCCCAGCTGGTAGTCGACAGGCACTCCTAACTCTCCTGAATACTATAGACCCTATAGTTAAAAATAATGTTTTTTTTTTCTGTTTGGTGACTTTACTATTGATTGGATCCATGTCAAAGTAAAGATATCAAACTTAATCTCTGTAAGATGCACCTTACTCAAATCATATCGAAACCCACTAGAACTGCATTAAATGAGAGCAAAGCCTCAATAATAGACTGGATCCTAACTCCCAAGGATCATCTCCTCTGGTGTGCTTCCCAATGTAATTAGTGCTATTCACCAGTTTTCTGTGTGTAGGGAGCTAAATCTCCAAAAGCCCACTAGAGACTTCAACACCTTTGTGATTCTATACACTTTAACCCAACTTTGTTCAAGCTAGGTGTCAGGGGTACTGATTAATCATACCTCTGGAACACAAATGATGTATATCTGGCTGTTTCTCATTTCAATTGTATTTTCTCTGGATTACAGGACAAACATGTCCCACTTACTACCAGGAGGGTTCAAGGCCCTGAAACCAAATGGCTTGACCGTACACTCCTTACTCCAGTCAGGGCTAGATATAAATCCTGGTCTGTTTACAAGGCCACTAGGCTTGTGTCTGACTAGCTGAAATATTGTAACCTTAGAAATGAATGTAAAAAAGGCATTCACCAAAATAAGAGTACTTACTATAGATTACTCCTCGATTCCTCTATAGGTAACCCAAAACACTTTTGGAACAGTATTAAACTGGCTATAAGTATATCTACTAACCCTCCTCTTCTTGACATGTATAAATAATGTCAATTAAAACATCCCAAAATCATAGCAGACGCTTTCAATAGTTACTTCTCAGACCTATCATCCTATACAGGGGCCTTCCCACCCTTGCCACAGACAGCACAACCCGTGAAAGATCCATGCTCTGACACCCTGAGCTAAACACTATTTTACTTACTTGTGGTTAAAGTGTCTAAAGTAAGTATATGATTACAGAGAATTCCTTCAGACAAATCTGCAGGCTCTGATGACATCAATCCTAAGCTACTCAAAGTTGCTGCTGTGGAATTGTCCTCACCTATCACAAGAATCATCAACCTGTCCCTTGTGTACAGGGCTGTTCTTGAGCTATGGAAACTCTCCCACATAATCACAGTTTTTAAGAAAGGTGACACAAAACTGGTCATGATCTACAGAGCAATTGTCATACTTCCTGTCCTCAACAAAATACTGGAGACACTTGTTGCCTCACAGTTATCTGAGTTCCTAACTAAGCATAACCTTTTGTTTCTAGCACAATACAGTTTTCATAAAAATCATAGCACTACTACTGCTCTCCTATACTTCACTTCTCAGTTCACAAATGCAGTGTCTAGGGGTGAGTACACAGGGGCAATATTCATTCACCTTACTATAGCATTCAATCTAGTAAACCACCATCTGTTTTGCAACAGACTAAGCAATCTGGGGATCTCCTCCTCTGCCCTACCGTAGTTTAGGAGCTGTCTTAATGGAAGGAACCAGCAGGAAAAAGTTGGAACTACATTCTCTGTTCCTGTCCCTGCCATGGTGAGTGTGCCACAAGGTTCAATACTTGGACAACTACAGTACTATTCTCCCTTTATATTAACGACATTCACCAAACCCTCACAGACTGTACCCCTATCTTATATGCAGATTACCTCATCCTGTACCTAAGCTCACACAATATGTCTGACATTAACACCAATTTACCAACTGAACTCCATGGCAGGCAGCATTGGCTCCTATCTAACAAACTCCTCTTAAATATGGTAGTCACAAGCCATGCTATTTGGCACTGCACCCAAAATTAAAAGCTGCACAGCCCCTCTAACAGTACTGTGTAGTGATGGAACTCCTCTGGTAATGGTGCCTCCATTCAGTTACCTTGGTGGCACACTCGAAGCATCCCTTGATTTCTTCCTGCACCTAACAGGTGTCTGCAAATTAGTAAACACTAAATTGGGTCTTTTGTATAAGCTCAATCAAAACCTCATCCCACTAGCCTGCCTATCCATTGCTTGTGGTGTAATGCTCCCTAAACTCAGTTATCGAGTACCTGTAATCTATGCATCTTCCCAAACCAACTTACATGAATGGGATATTACATGTAATAACATCTGCCAATTCGCCACATCCCTAGGCCATCATACCCATCATTGCACTGTATGTGCTAAACTGGGATGGCTTCCTCCTGCTGCCCTGCTTGACCTAGCACTTGGAGGGCTAATTTACAACATTTGCAAAACTAGTCCACTTTTTCACTGTCTAGTCTTCTCCACCCTCCAACTGATACCCACCCACTAAGATACATAAGTACATAGACAGTGTCGGCAGATAAGAGCCTACGGCCCACCCAGTCTGCCCATTTGAGTGTGTAAGTTCACTTTATGTTTTCCTAGAAGTCTGTTGCCCCTCACCCCTGACCTCCAGATTTCCTTTATGTCTATCCCATGCATTCTTAAATCTCATGATTGTTTCAGCCCCTACCACTTCCTATGGCAGGGTGTTTCACTTGTCCACCACCCATTCTGTGAAGAAATTCTTCCTCACATTTCCTCTGAATCGTCCCCCCTCCAACTTCATCCCATGACCTCTAGTCCTGGAACATATTTTTTTCTTAAAAATAGTGTATTCCTGCACCCTGTTCCTCCCTGTAAGATACTTGTATGTCTCTATCATATCACCTCTCTCACTCCTCTCCTCCAGTGGGTACATATTCAAGTCCTTCAACCTGTCCTCATAGGACTTGTGATGTAATCCATGTACCATCTTTGTTGCCCTCCTCAGAACCTTCTCTACCCTGTCTATGTCCTTATGTAGGTAAGGTCTCCAGAACTGAACACTGTACTCCAGGTGGGGCCTCACTAGTGTCTTGTATAGTGGAACTATGACCTCTCTTTTCCTGCTGGTGATGCCCCTGCCTATGCATCCCAGCATCCTATTTGCTTTACCTGCTGCCTTGTCACACTGTTTCCTTACCTTGAGGCCATTAGAGATGATAACCCCAAGATCCCTTACCTGCTTGGTGCATGTTATATCCTCACCCAACAACTGATATATTGTACCAGGGTTTATGTGCCCCATATACATTATCTTGCACTTCTTTGCATTGAATTTCAACTGCCAAACCCCTGACCATTCTTCAAGTTTCTGCAGGTCCCTTCTCATTCTGTCTACACCCTCTGGTGTGTCTACTCTGATACAGAGCTTTGCGTCATCAGTGAACAGGGAAATTCTGCCTTCTAGGTCCTGTGCAATGTCACTGATGAAGATGTTGCATAGGACCGGTCCCAGCATTGATCTCTGTGGTACCCCACTGGTCACTCTTCCCTCTGTGGAATGACAGCCATTTACCACCACTCTCTGTGTCCTGCCACCCAGCCAGTTACCTATCAACTGCATGACTGTCCTACCCACACCCATATTCCCCAGTTTTAGCCTTATATGTGGCACAGTGTCAAAGGCCTTGATGAAGTCCAGATAGGCCAAGTCCACTGCCCTCCCCAGATCCACCTCCCTAGTCACCCAGTTGAAAAATTCAACAAGGTTGGTCTGACATGACCTTCCCTTGGTGAAACCTTGCTGCCTTGGGTCCTGTAGTCCATTGACAACCAGATGTTCACCAATCTCTCCTTCAGTAGTGCTTCCATGATCTTCCCCACTACCGAGGAGAGGCTGACTGGTCTGTAGTCCCCCGCTTCCTCTTTGTTCCCACTTTTGTATAAGGGGACTACATCTGCTGTCCTCCAGTGTTTGGGTACCTCCCCTCTTTCCAGTGATCAGCTAAACAAGATTGCCAGAGGTTCAGCCACCACCTCTTTTAGTCCTTAAGGACCCTGGGGTGCACCTCAACTGGCCCCATTGCTATATCAACTCTTATTCCTTCCAGTTCCTTCAGTATCCTTTCTCGTGTAAAGAGACGTGTCCATTTCTGCATCACTCCCACCCCTTATACTCCCTTCAGACCCGTTATCCTCCTCTTCCTCAGTTAAGATTTCCTCAGTAAGGATTAAGGTCCACCATTTGTGAAGAATTACCTATTCCTAGAACCAGGACATGACTAGGAGACATTTCTGTCTCTGTTGTTTCCCTAAGACCATGGAATTCTACATCTCCTAACCTACACCAGTGCCAAACTGCTTCTTCCTTCAAAAAGAGATATTGCATCCACCTCCTTAAATCTTATGTATGGTCTTGTGACTAGAACTCTATCTTATCTTTTTTTTTTTTTGCACATTGGTTGCTTCACCTTCCTCCCTAGTGTTAGTCTGCCCATTCTATCAAGACTTACCTTGTGGGAGTTCGATAGACTATTTATGTTTGTCTTGTCTCATGAACAAGTAGTTGGCTTGCTCCTACTGTGCATTGTAATTTTGACCTTCTTTGCTCATCTGTGTTCTGCCTTTGCTATGTAATCTGTTAAATATCCTGTTGTCAATGTCACTTACTGCTGTTGTACTGTAACTTGTTGTTCACTGACTATGACCCTATGTAACCTCCCGGGTCATGGCTGAAAATAGGCATTCAGTTGTCTAGCTGTGCACTTACCTGATCAACAAAAACCAAAAAAAATCAGTAAAGAGGTACAAGAGAAGGAGGAGCATGAGAAAACAAATGGATAAACTGCAAGCTGTCATAGCTACAGAAGAATTGGATGTCATAGCAGTTACAGAAACATGTAAAAATAACAGCTGGGACCTAATTGTTCCTGGCTATTCTCTTTTTAGGAAGGACAGGGTGGGATCTGAGGGAGAAGGGAGTGCATGTAAAAGACAACATAACATTTCTGAGGAGAAACCAGTCCGGGGGAGGGTACTGAATCACTATAGCTCCAGCTAACAGATAATGAAGAAAGGTATATGATAGTAGTACAGTAACTAATAAGTTGCCAAATTAGGCGACAAACTAGGACATCAAGATGGACAAGAAAATTAGAGCAGCAGCTAGTCGTGTAAAACATTACTCATGAGTGATTTAAACTTCCCAGATATAGACTAGGGCACTATGGCAACAATAAGCCAAAAAAGTCAAAGGTCAATAGAAATAACTTTTTCAATTCAATTTTCAATTCAATTTTATTTATAAAGCGCTTTTCAAATTCAAAGCGCTGTACAGACACTTATGACTGTCTTCTTACACAATGTGTATAATAATCAACTAGAGGAGCAGCAACTGAGGAGGCATGGCTTGGATGGCAAAGAAGATGGCTGCCTAAGCTAATTCTCCTGTTTGCCTACCTGTTTTATCCAGCATAATCTGTCAAACTCTACTATCCCTGCTACTTAACTGTGGCATCCCTTGATGGCACTTGGCTCACCAAATAATTTGATGCCAATATCAGGAGGCATGGTGGTAAATTCACCACAATATTGCCATTTGTACAGTGGGAATCTCAGCAATCCATTTCTTGATCTTGATAATAAGACAGCAGTGGCTTCCACCCAAATTCCCTCAGATGGCCTTGCACATATTGAACATATGTTGAACAACTTTTGGCTGAAATTGGGTACATTGGGACCAGTGCTAAAATATATACAGAAGTTACTCGCCTCACAGAAAGACTGGCAAGTAGTTAGGTGAAGGCTGCCAAAAGTGAACAGCCTGTGAGGTAAACTGAGGTAGCAGGACAGAATGCTGAAATAGTTATGGGACCATGTAGTGGGAATGGAAAATTAGGCAAACGAAACTATGTTTTGTCAGCTTCCTCCAAAGTCAGTGAGGGCAGTGATGGGCAGGACTGTGTCCATTTCCTAAAAGATGCTCTTTCCATATTGCTAAAGGCTCACAGCACCAGTGAGTATGAGATAGAATGGACCCACCATTCACTGGCACCTCACCCCCAGCAAGGGAGTGCCCACACCCAATACTCACCCATTTCTTATGCTACCATGCAAAGGAAAACATTTTAACAGTGGCAAGGAGAGTGGTCCATTATTGTGGCAAGGACACCGGACACAAATTTTTCAAGACTTTTCTACCAAGTTACCTAAGAAGGAGAGAACCTTTGCTGAGGTGCAAACGTTTCTATACATGGTTGGGGTGGACTACAATCTGAGATATACAGCAGTGCTATGTGTAAAGAATAATGGAGTGCCTCAGGACTGCCACATGCCTGAAACCTCTGAGTAGCTCATTGCCCGACACTGGACTACTCGAGACCTGCTGCCCTGGTATCACAATGCAGAACACAACAATGCCGATGCAGTGCCAGTGAACTTCATTAGACCCTGAGCACTTGCTGGCAAGGGAGGACAAGAGCGTATCACCAGTTGGGAACACATGGAAAACTGCACAGAGACATTGGGCATGATTTTCAAAGTGTGGTGCAGGGCTTGAGTCAACAACCCAACTGTGCCCGATTTTACAATCTCTGGCACAGTTGCGACAGTTTCCACCATTTACAGCAGCTTGTACCACATATCTGGCATAAGCTCCATTAAAACAACCCTCGGGATTGCTGCAAGCTAGACCACAAAAAGGTGGTCTAATTTGTGGAAATTTGGCACATGGTATAGAAAATCCTGATCCCCACCAGGAAAATGGCATAAGTCCCAGCGCCACATGCTCGGCACACCAGGGGCATGAGACATTCTCAGACTTTCTAAAATCCAGCCCATTGTTCCCAGAGGAAAGGCTGTACTAGGCACATAGAAAACCAGCACTCTACAACAAGTGGTCTGAGAAGCAGAAGCCACAGCAGGGAATCCCAGATTTCAGCAGAGGAGTCACCTCTGATCATGGATGCAAATTGCTTTGCTGTCCTGAGACAGAATCCCCAAATAGGCTGGTGGATTCCCCCTACTCTTATCAGCTATGGCCTTCCATCACCCTCCACATCCTCCCACTGTCTCCTGGGTGGAGGTTGCAGTCTCTACAACACTCCTGGCTTGCTGCTCTTCAGGGCCAGAAGAGGCCCCACTGGTTGTTTAGCCACTGCCCCCTGCTATCGTTGACAGTGAAGCTGAGGGGGACTCAGTCTAATGCAGTTGTAAGCTGCATTTTCAGTATTCTCTGATAACTAATGCTTACTGTCTTTTCTTGCCTGTAGGTGCACTGCAATCCCCACCCCACCCCCACTGCTGTTGTAGTGTCTCACTCGGGCTGTTACCCTTTTCCCATGTGAGGTGCTCATAAGTGCTGTTTGCGCTATTGGAGGATGGTTTCTCCAGCCCTATCCCAGTAAGCAGACCACCTCAGTTGTGTTTACATGTAGGTGTGCCCTAATATGCTGTTCTGTGTTGGGGGTTTGCTGGTTATGGCTTTCTGGTTGCTGGGTTTTATGTCAGTTAAGAATGTTTAGGTTGGAGCACCAACTGAGGCATACCAGCATTGCTTGAATTGTATACCGTGAGAGCCTCTTTCCAGAGGTGCTATTAAGCCTTGCATCTCTTCTGGTCTTTTTGTTAGTCATGCCTGCTTTTACAGCTGACAGCTACCATACCCATTTCACCATTCGTAGCCTGTATCACTATGATGCTGCAACTTCAAATGGTATGCCACACAGTACCGTGTCTTTTGTCTCCCCTTTAACCGGTTCACTTACCAATGCCTTTAGCGATATTAGAGCTTTGGTGCCCAGGTATTGACCAGCCCTGAAAAATGAGGGACCGAACCACAGCCTGCTTGGCAGTTCAGAACCATTGCACAGCTCTGGAGCAAACATTACAGCAGCCTTCTGCTTGAATATATGAGCTTACTGCACTGCTCATACCCTAAATCTTGCCATTATCTAGCAGTGACAATGCTTGATACCTGGGTACCAATTAGCCTTGTATTTTTATCTACAGTCCCTAGATGGCTAAAATTGTACAAAAGGCTATGAATTTTTTTATAATTTACTCCTCTATACCATTGGTGAAGGCTGTGGTGATACAGGAAGCCTATTGGTGGTAGTAACGAGTGAGGGTACATCACTGTGAATATTTCCCACAATTAGGAGAAGCGGTGACTGTTGGCACTGTCAGCAGGGCCCCATGTTTTCTGCGATTCTGCTTTTGCAGCAGCTGCTGCAGAAAGATGGTCCTGACACAGAAACAAGCCTCTGCTGCAAAAACATTTTCTGGTGCTGTAAAAATAGCAGTCACCACTGAAAACCCCAACTAAATGTCTAAAATGATGGTGAGCAAGCCTAAAATAGCATTACTGTGAGTTGCTGGCAGTTCCATTATACAACCCCTTCCCCTGGGTTGCAGTAGTCAGCGGGGCCACAGCTTACCAATCGACTGGCACTCAGCCCTGAAGTTTATGACTATTATGGCCTTCAACAAACACTGAGGGAACTTCAGGATGTCTATTTTATGAGAAAGAATGGTGATTATATTTGCCAATTGCAGAACTGCTGAATGAAAAAGTGTTAGTAATTATTGCAGACAAAAAATGGGAGGCTTTCTGGACCTTTGCCTAATGTAAAATGATCCAGCTACTCTCTAGCCTCGCAGTGAATCCTTACAGACTTGGAGAGAACAAGATATGGAAGCCAAGTGGTATTGACACAAACAGCACCAACAGTGTTGAACAACTGCATGAGCAGGAGGAAGCAACTAGACCAGCATTACAACACAAACCATCACCACCAGGTTTCAAGCAAGTGAGTGGGAGGCAGCCATTGCTGCAGCACTGTTCTGCAGCTAGGCAATACTGGTCTTCAAGCAACTGGGAAGTCAGGGGAAGAAACTCTCAATAGCATAGCTGTGGTAAACCAGCACTGGACAAGCTGGAGGGAACCATGGGACAACAAAACAGACTGCAGTAAATATAAAAATAACCCTTCAATTCCCCCATGTCCTACATCCAGTCGAAGGCATGATGCCAGAATTGCTTTGCATTGCCTTGCTCGTGCATCTGCTCAATTGCTGCAGGCTGCCTTTTTCTGAGCATTCTTTCTGGGTAACTAGATTTTATTTCTGGGCTTATTTGAGTTGTCAGGGAATGTAACACTCACACGAATGCAGCAGAATGGTCACAGTATTACTCATAATCTGACCACAGCAAGCATGAGGTCCTGCCACAGAATGTAGGTCCAGTTTGCCACAGTGAACATGGGGCCCTGCCTATCAGTACCATCAGACTAAGCTCACTCTTCCCAATCTCCCAACTTTCATGTACCAGAATGTACCCATTAGCAGAAGGGTAATGAGATGGGGAGGGGGGTGGGGAGTGGTATGATGCTCATTCCCCTATTGATTGTGGGGAAACATCTACAGTGGTCCTGTTAGTCCTTGGGCCTTTCTACATGTACCCCTTGAGATGATGAAGCAAAAACTGACACCAGCTTTGATTTTTCCTTGTTATAAATATCCTGATCAACTGCCTTTTCTGCCCTTAGATATTTATTAATTGATCCATATTTAGAAACATGTTTTATACAAGAACTTATATATTCGGAATCCAATTTATGTTCCTCTTTTTTCAAGAGGCCATAAGATTAATGATTTTAAAATTGTTACTACTAATTTTAAAACATTCAAATCGATTAGACAGAGACACTTCCTCTTTATTTCACTTCTTTTTTCTGGCACTGTACATCTCCACCCTAGTCCTGAAACATAGAAACATAGACTTTGGCAGCAGATAAGGACCACTTGGCCCATCTAGTCTGCCCATTTCCCTACCTACAGGATAGGCTGCAGATCCTAGTTAACCAACAGCCTATTTCTTCCTACCCCCCACAAGAATTGCCTTATGTCTGTCCCATGCATTCTTGAATTCTCCCACAGTTTTAGACCCCACAACCTCCTAAGGAAAGCTGTTCCATGCATCCACTACCCTATCTGTGAAAAAATACTTCCTCACATTGCCCCTGAACCACCCCTCTCTATCTTTAAATTGTGTCCCCTTGTTCTTGCACGTCTCTTTTTCTGAAAGATGCTACCCTTTTGGACTTTGTTGATTCCACTGAGGTACTTGAAAGTTTCTATCATGTCCCACCTCTCCTTCTTTCCTCAAGGGTATACATATTAATCTCCTAAGTCTCTCCTCGTATGGCTTCTCTTGCAGACCCTGCACCATTTTAGTTGCCATCCTCTGACTGCCTCTGTCCTGTCTATGTCCTTGCAGAGATGGGGTCTCCAGAACTGGACACAGTACTCCTGATGGGGTCTCACCAACTGTCTGTACAGCGGGATAACAACTTCCTGTTTTCTGCTGATGATGCTTCTCCCTATGCATCCCAGTATACCCCCAGCCCTCCCTACTGCCTTCTCACATTGCTTGCTAACCTTAAGGTCATCTGATATGATTACCACCAGGTCCCTTTCCTTTTTTGTTGTTGTTACTATCCCCTCCCACCATTGTGTATTCTTCCCTGGTTCTTTTTCCCAGGTGCATTATTTTGCACTTCTTTGCATTGAATCCTACCTGCCATACTTCTGACCATTCCTCCAACCTTGCCATGTCCCTTCTCATTTTTCCACTCCTCTTTGTGTATCAACTCTGTTGCAGATCTTTATGTCATCTGCAAAGAGTCATACTTCTCCTTCCAGTCCCTCTGTAATGTCACTTATAAAGACATTAAAAAGGACTGGACCCAGCACTGAAGCCTGTGGTACCCCACTAGCAACCCCTCTTTCTTCAGAGTGGACTCCATTTACAATTACCTTCTATGTCCTGTTGTCCAGCCAATGTTTTACCCAGGCTACCACCCTGGGACCCACTCCTAGGCTGGTTAATTTGACTATTAATCTTTTGTGTGGAGTTACTAAAGAGCCATTTGTTAGAAGACATGACAGAACACTGACTATTGTCCATCTCAAACTTCAGAGCCTTATATCCAAAAACTCTAAATTTGAATCTTGGGATCAGGAAGGTAATTTTGATATAATTATTATTTTTTATTTTTTTAGTTGTTTAACCAGGAGTAGCATACTAACCTGAAAGCTTTTTTACAGGTGTGACCTGGGAACACAGGGAAGTTAAGTGACTTGCTGAGGGTCACACAGTATGCAAGTGGAAGCTGTGGAATTCAAACCTATGTCTGGTCTGCTGGATGTCACCAGATTTGCAGCTCGGAGCCTTAAACCACTGTGCTATACTGCCTCCCTATACACTTTCAGAAACATGGCTAACTCATAAGATAGTTAATTCATTTATTGAGTTGCCTCAATAAGTAATATTTAGGAAGGACTGAATGGGTAAAAGGGGGGGTTGTTTAATATATGTAGCAAAATCATTGTTGGCAAAGGAAGTTATTTTTGATCAGCCTTGCTTTTCCTATGAGTTTATTACCATTGAATTGGGGTTAAATGTATTTTAAAAATGTTAGTAAGTTAAATTTACTCTCCACCCATTTGCATTGAAGATGGTTGTGCAATCCTTTGTGAGTTTAAGAAAATTGTACCATCCAATAGGGAGTAGATTGTTCTTGGGGATTTCAATTGTAACTGGGCCGATAGATGGTAATAATAACATGTTCGGGGAATGCAAAATTGAATTAGGGTTACAACAAATTATTATTGACCCAACAAGGATCAATTATAGGACACAGTTTGAGACTATCTTGGTCCTAATTTGTGTAACCCAGCCTAATAAGATAATTACCTCTGAGGTCTTTCCAGATGATTTGTGTGATCACTCCCCAGATTTTTGTACCCTAGCCAGAAAAATGGCCAAGGTTGCTCCAATTTATATAACATTTCATAAAATTAATGATAATTTGCCTGGTGTACTTAATGAAAAAATGTCCTATATTGATTGGAGTTTCTTAAATACTATTAAGGACATTGACCTGGCCTATTCTAAAATTTGTCCTGTTTTTGTTGAAATTTGTAACTCCATTTTTCCAGTAAAAAAGTTAAGGGTTAAGAGTAAGAAAAATGAGTGGGTTACAGGGAAGTTGATTGAGGTGTTTCATATATGAAATAAATGTTGGAAGGATTTCAGAAAAAAAAAAACTGGGACCCCAGTCTCTTATTAAGGTATAAGCAACTCAGGAATACATGTAAAACTGCTCGTAGGAAAGCAAAGATTAATTTGTTAATGAAGCAACAATTGAATAACATGGGTGAGTCTAAAAAAGAATGGCAAACCCTAAATCATATGTTGGGAAGAAGTAAAAATAATACCCATATCTCAATTAAAACAAAATAATGAATTAATTGATTCCCCTGTTGAGGTAGCCGCAGGTTATTCAATGAGTATTCTAATAATTTGGAGGACCTTAGGAAAACTTTTGTAGCTTAAGAGTGGAGGCTGTCCAGAGGAGGGTAACCAAAATGGTGTGGGATCTGCACCAGAAGACATATGAAGAAAGATTAAAGGAGTGAAAGATGTTTAGCCTCAAGGATAGGAGGGAGGGGGAGACATAATAGAAACTTTCAAATACCTCAAGGGAATCAACACAGTCCAAGAGGGTAACATCTTTCAGAAAAAGAGATGTGCAAGAACAAAGGGGCACAATTTGAAGATAGGGCGGCGGCTCAGAGGTAATATGAGAAAGTATTTCTTCACAGAGAGGGTTGTAGATGCATGGAATGGCCTTCCTGAGGTGGTCGTAGAGTCAAAAAGAGTAGGGAATTCAAGAATGCATGGGACAGACATAAGGCAATTCTAGTTGAGGGTAGGAGGAAGTAGACTTTTGGTTAACTAGGATCTGTAGCTTATCCGTTAAGTAGGGAAATGGGCAGACTAGGTGGGCCAAGCAGTCCTTATCTGCCATCAAATTCTATGTTTCTATGTTTCAATACCTCTGTGATTCATCAACAGTAATCGCGTCCCCACTTTCTACTTTACATTCCTCACATCTACTGTGGTTATGGATTATATTCTAAAATGTAATCCTATGTCATCTATTGGACTGGATCAAATTGATTTTCAGTTAATTAAAATGGCTTGTTTTTCTATTTAAATTCCCCATACCTATTTATTTCAATATTCTTTGTGTTATGCGGTATTCCCCAAATGTCGGAAAACAGCCATCATTAAAACAATTCATGAATCTGGACCTAAGAATATTTCTTCAAACTATCCTCTAATCCCCCTTATTTCCCCATTATAAAACTCCATGAGAGAATTGCATTTGATCAGGAGAATGAACATCCTTAACATGATCTTTTGTCTGGGACCCAGCATGATTTCAGATCAAGGTATAATACCGAGATGGCCTTGGTGGAGTTTATGGACTATGTCCATGGGGCTTGCTCCATGTAGTATCAGTCTTCATGGACCTCACCAAGGTCTTCTACTTGGTCAGCCATGAGCTTCTGTTGTATACTATGTTGAAACAGGGATTTTCAGCTAACTCACTTTTTTGGTTCAGAAGCTATCTTCAGGGGAGATCCCACTGCACTGTTATTGAACGGGCTCAATCTTACACTATGTTATGGTGTGGAGTCCCTCAGGGCTCCATATTGGGCCCGTTGTTATGTTATTTATTTTTGAATTCTATGACTTTGGTTAGTACCTCATCTAAGTTAATTTTGTATGCAGGCAATTCAGTTTTGTTTTCTGAAAAATATTTGTATTGTTTACAAAAACAAAACTCAAAATGATTGCAATCATATTTATAACTATTTTTTGTCTCATAAGCTACTTTTAAATTATAAAAAAAACCAAATCTATGTTTTTTTCATGTCCTAGTAAATCATTGTGGTATTCAGATTATTGATTTAACTGTGCTCCCAATTGATTGTGTGGATAGCTTCTGTTACCTAGGGATTACCCTGGAAAAACATTTTATATTTGATCATCATGTTGTCTAGTTAATACACAATAGATTGGGCATGTTTTATAAAATTGATTTATTTATTAGCTTTTGGTTACTGGGTAAGTCCAGTAGGCAATAACCCTGCCTATTTTCAGGCATGACCCAGGAGAGTACAAAATACAGTAATACATCAGTACAAAATACAGTGATACATCAGGACAAGATATCCAGCCAATCATAATTCCACAATGTGTTACATTAAAATTATCCATGCAGGGATATACAGGAAAATTATAATACTGGCACAATTCATCCATGCAGAGATATAGAAGATCAGATGAAGAAAACAAAAATGAGGCAAATAGTAAACATTCATTACAGAACTGCGAGCAGACAAGGTCAGCTAAAGCAAAACAGAAAGCCAAACAATTTGTTAAGAGCAGCCACAAGTGCCAAGTGCATATAGGTGAGAGAACAGAGCCTTCTTAAAGGTAAAATGAGATTGGGAACTCTTGATGTGGAGAGGAAGGGAATTCCAGAATTTGGGAGCGTAGTTAGAGAAAGCTTGATCACACATTTTAATAAATCAGTGCTAGACTGAGAGCAGTGGAGAGGATGAAGATCTAAGAGAGGGAGAGTGAAGGACAAGGTTTAGCATAGCACCAAGAGAGTCTGGGTGTGGAAATCTGGTCAATGAATCAATAAAACACCCCACTGAATAGGAGCAAAGGGCCTTGGGGCAGCCATTGCAAGGCAGAGTACAGCAGGCAGTGGTGCATTAGGCACAGGTCAGACAAGGCAAACCTGCAAATGTCATTATATGTGGTGCCCCACTTATGGAGTACAATGACATTGGCCTGGGAGAGTACAGGGAAGGCATATAAGAGCCTAGGAAGCAGAACATCCCTAGCAACTGAAATCCTGGCAGCAGGTGTGAGGGAGTGATGTACTCTATTGGTGGCACCAATCTTCAAGTTGACTGATCTACAGACTTCATTTATGTGTGAGAAGAAGTCTAATACAGGGTCCAGTGTCACTCCGAGGTATTTGAATGATTCAGAGTTTGAGATGACCAACCCATCACTGCAGAGGATCTGTAACTTAGGGTACTTGGCAAGAACTTTCTTTGAGGACACAAAGAGCATAGCCTGGGTCTTAGATAAGTTAAGGATTTGGTAGTTAGCGGTGAGACAGGAATGAAGGTGTTGAAACGCCAAAGATAGATGCTTGTTGAAGTCATGAATGGACTTAGAGAAAGTGTAGAGCAACAAACCATCAAGCAAAGCTAATGCTAATCACTGACAGTGATGTTATACTGTAATATCATCACTGTCTCAGGCACACCCTGACCAATCAGAATCGGGGATTCTTTCTTGCCATTGTATAATATGGAGCTACAGTGAGGGAAGTTGGTAGGAATATCATTAATTAAAAGGGGAAGAGAGCAAGGGACCAAGAATTGAGCCTTGAGGGACCCCGCAGGAGATTGGGGCAGGGAAAGACAGAACTTTGTAGAAGGAGACCAATTGTGATCAAATGTCAAGATAGCTGCCAATCCAGGATAGGGTAGAGCAAGAGGCACCAATAGTTTGAAGTTTACTTAGTAGCAAAAGGGTGATTCACCAAATCAAACTCTTTGGCGAGGTCAATGAACACTGCACCAGTAAGTAAGCCCTTATCCATGTTGGACTTTACATTGCTGGTGAATTGGGCCAGAGCAATAGTGGTACTATGCCCCACCCTAATGTCATGCTGGATGGGGCAATGAAGTTTAGAATTAAGTAAATAAGTGGAGATCTGGCCATGTATTAACTTTTCCAGCAACTTACTAAGAGTAGGCAGTAAAGCAATAGGTTGATAATTAGTAAGGATCTTAGAGTCTCCTTTCTTGAACACAGGGATAGTCCTGGCTAACTTCCAGGCCAAGGGGACAGAGGCAGAGTAAATGGACAGATTAAAGAGCTTAGTTACAGGGGTGGCTAGAAAAGATGCAGCAAGTCTCGGGATCCTTGGTTCAAGTCCATCCAGCCTGGCGTTGCCATGCAACGGAATGTTTTTTAGTAACTGTAGAACCTCCTGATGCATGACAGGAGCAAGAAACAAGGGGGGAAGACCACAGCAGAGACTGGAGGGGGAGTCAGGAGGATACAAGATAGAGAGAGGGTGGTATTAGGAAGCTTGGTAAAGAGGGAGTTAAAGGCATTGGCAATAGTGTGGGGGCTGTTGCAATGAATATCATTAATGATCATGTCATTAGGAGCTGCAAATTGTTGTTCCCAAGGATCATGTTTATTTGAGCCCATTATTTCTTAGGATTAGAGGAGGAAGATCTAAGGAGTTCACAGTAGTATTTACTCTTGGCCATCCGGACCTCCTTCTTACAGGTGTTCTGTAAAGAATTATACGCATCTAGGTCAGCTTGTAGGGCTGAGGATTTCCATTTTAACCACATTTTATCCCTCTGTTTAAGTAATTGTAGGACCAGGCACTTGAGCCACTTGGTGACTTTCCCTTTGACCCTATGCATGGTTGTTGGGCTGTGTTTTTTCTGCAGGAAGAGTAAAGTTGCATTGAAGAAATCAGTTGCTTGGTTGATATCATTGGTTATATAAAGGGGGGACCAGTCAACAAGTTTAAGTTCATGCGGGAATGCAGAAGGGACAAGATTAAAGAAGATAGAAAAGGTTAAGATTTTGGGGGGATGGGAAGGAGGAGAAGCATCCCACACACAATAGACTGGGCAGTGATCACTAACAGCATCACGTAGGACCCCAGCTGTGGTGAATCTATCATGCCTATTGATAAGAATCCAATCGATTATAGTGTGGCTGGAGCCATTCTAGGAGATCCTATTAGGGGATGTAATGAGTTGAGCAAGGTTAGCTTTACTGATTGTGGAGGCAAGAAGAGACGAGTTTGGTCTGAACCAGTCAAGGTTAAAATCACCTAGACAAATCACTTCATTTTTATGTTGATTGTGTGCATGCACAAGAAATATGTTGCAGCAGCTTTCTCCACAAGCAGATTGTGGAGGCATGGCAGTGTTGTGGCCAATGCCCCCACAGCCTGCAAAGGCTTGTCCCGCTTCACCCAATGCCATGACATGCTGCTGCTGACACTAGTTCAACCAGCGTGCTACAACCTTCTAAAAAAGTAGCCACTATAATCAGGGCCGCCTCTTCATTGCAGTGTCAGCCATCCACTGCAATGTGGGAGTGATCCGTCATTGCGGGTGGGATGTAAAAGCCCTGACATTGTTTGTGAACATGGCGGTGGCTTACTGCCATATTCACAAACAATATAACCCTCCCACCATGTTTAGTTGTCGACGGGGGCCCCAATCCCCATCGGCTTCAGTGGCCCAATGTTGATTGTGCTGACGGGGGAGCCCACTCCCCATCGGGCATTATGTCAACCCCCCATTATTGTGTGCCGATGGGGTGCTCAATCCCCATCAGCATTATGTGAACCCCCCCCTTTAGTTGTGTGCTGACGGGGGTGACCAATCCACCATCAGCTACTGGCCCCCCTTAAAGAAGCAGTCAGGTGGCACGCTGGGAGTCCACCCCAGCGTGCCCAATGCCCCTGTGAAGAAAAAAACTGTCCCGCGATGTTTTTTTTTTAAAACCTGTGAAATCAGAAAACTGTCCCTCGTGGTCTCCCTGGCCCCCCTCCCACCACCCGCACCCACCCACTGTGCACCCAGCCTTCCCACACCCCCCTCACCCCATACTTACCTCCGGAGTCCGGCGCGATGATCTTCGTAGATCAGAAACACGTCTGCACTCTTCAAAGCCGACCGCAAACTAAAGAAATGCCAGTAAGCTGTATAATGGAACAAATGTTTTTTTTTTTCAAATTTAATGCATATCTCAGTCATTGTTTGGAATTTTGGCACCAAATTTTCAACATGGGGTTTTTGAGACCCCTCCTCATGAATTCTCTAACTGTCATGGTGTTAATCAGCTCCGAAAGGTGATTTCGCAGTCACTGCGCTGAATCACCTTTCGGTGCTGATTAACGAAACAACCATACCAGTGTTCATGAGATGGGTTCTAAAAAGTCTATGTTGCAAATTTGGTGGAAAAAATCCAAAAAATGACTGTTTTATGAGCGTGCATTGAGCAGTTGCTACTCACGCTTGTAAATTTGTGAATTTGCAATATTTTCATGCCAGATTTTCAACATTGACATTTTGTCACACCTCCTCATGAACAGTACAGCTGTCATTGTTCACAACCTGGCGGAAATGTGTTTTCGCACTTCCGGCACAGAATAGTGCGGTCGCTGGGGGAAATCAGTGTTCGGGACAGATTAAGAAAATGACAGTCACACTGTTAGTGGTTAGAGGTCCTAAAATGCCTATGTTGAAAATTTGGTAACAGTACTCCATAAAATGACTGTGTTATGAGTGTGCGTTGCGCAGTTTGCATGCATGCTCGTAACTTTGTGAATTTATAATATTTTCTCTCCAGATTTTCAACATTGCCATTTTCCCACACCTACTTATGAACAGTATAGCTGTCATTTTTTACATCCTGGCTGAAATGTGTTTTCACAGTTCCGGCACAGAATAATGCAGTCACTGTGGGAAATCACGTTTGGGACAGATTAAGAAAATGACAGTGGAACTGTTCATGAGCAGAGGTCCTAAAATACCTATGTTGAAAATTTGGTGATGATAGCCCATCAAATGACTGTGTTACAAGTGTGCGTTGCACACTTTCCATGCACCCTTGTAACTTCGCAAATTTGTAATATTGTCATGCCAGATTTTCAGCAGTGTCATTTTTTCACACCTCCTTATGAGCAGTACAGCTGTCATTTTTCACATCATGACCAAAATGTGTTTTCACAGTTCCAGTGCAGAGTAACGCGATCACTGTGGGAAATCACTGTTCAGGACAGATTAAGAAAATGACAGTGGCACTGTTCATGAGCAGATGTCCTAAAATGCCTAGGTTGAAACTTTGGTGATGAAACTCCATAACATGACTGTGTTACAAGTGTGCATTGAACTGTTTCCATGCACCCTTGTAACTTCCCAATTTTGTAATATTTTCATGCCACATTTTCAATAGTGGCATTTTTCCACTCCTCCTTAAGCACAGTTCAGCTGCCATTTTTCACATCCTGGCTAAAATATGTTTTTGCACTCCTGCTGTAGAATAGCATGGTCGATGTGGGAAATCACTGTTTGGGACAGATTAAGATTGAACCTCTGAGAGGGGGGGAGTGACCAAGCTCAACTGAGCTCTGTCGGGACTGCTGCAGATTTGTTTGTGGGTAGAAAAAAAGCCCAGCACAAAAGGGCAGCCTGCAGCACTGGGAGAAACAGAACGAGAGAGCAAGTGATGGAGGGGGAGTGAGTGAACTCAGCAGAATGCTGTCAGGACTGCTGCAGATTTCTTTGTGGGCAGGAAAAGGTGTCAGTGCAGGCAGGGGCCCAGTACAAAAAGCCAGCCTGCAGCAGTGGGAGAAACAGTACAAGTGAGTGAGACAGGGGGACTGAGTGAGCTCAACGCAGCTCTATTAGGACTGCTGTGGATTTCTTTGTAGGCAGAAAATGCGGCAATGCAGGCAGAAGCCCAGTACTAAAGGCCAGCTTGCAGCACCGGCTGAAACGGAATGAGTGAGTGAGAGAGCTCAATGGAGCTGTGTCGGGACTGCTTCAGATTTCTTTCTGGGCAGAACAAGCTGCCAATGCAGGTAGGATCCCAGTACAATAGGGTAGCCTGCAGCGGCAGGAGACACAGAATGAGTGAGTGAGGGAGGGGGAGTGAGTGAGCTCAATGGAGCTCTGTTGGGACTGCTGCAGATTTGTGTGTGGATAGAAAAAGCCAGCAATGCACGCAGAGGCCCAGTACAAATGGGCAGCCTGCAGTGGTGGGGAAACCAGAATGAGTGAGTGAGAGAGGGGGAGTGAGCAAGCTCAACGGAGCTCTACTGTAATTGCTGCAAATTTCTTTGTGGGCAGAAGAAGGTGGCAACACAGGCAGGAGCCCAATAGAAAAGGGAAGCCTGCAGTGCCAGCAGAAATGGAATGAGCAAGTGGGAGAAGGGGTGTGAGCGAGTTCAACGGAGCTTTGTCGGGACTTCTGCAGATTTTTTTGTGGGCAGACAAAGGCGCCAACAGAGGCAGGAGCCCAGTACAAAAGGGCAGCCTGCAGCACTAGGAGAAACAGAATGAGCGAGTGACACATGGGGAGTGAGCGACCTCAACGGAGCTCTGTCAGGACAGCTGTGGATTTCTTTGTGGGCAGAAAAAGGTGCCAATGCAGGCAGGAGCCCAGTACAAAAGGGAAGCCTGCAGCACCTGGAGAAACACAACAAGCGAGTGAGAGAAGGGGGAGGGGGATTGAACGAGCTCAACGGAGCTCTTTCAGGACTGCTGCAGATTTCTTTGTGGGCAGACAAAGGTGCCAACAGAGGCAGGAGCCCAGTACAAAAGGCCAGCCTGCAGTGCCGGCAGAAACGGAATGAGTGAGTGAGAGAGGGGGAGTCAGCAGACTCAACAGAGCTTTGTCTGGACTGTTGCAGATTGTTTTGTGAGCAGAAAAAGCCACCAACTGAGGCAGGAGCCCAGTAAAAAAGGGTAACCTGCAGTGCCAGGAGAAACAGAATGTGTGAGTGAGAGAGGGGGAGTGAGCCACCTCAACAGAGCTCTGTCAGAACAGCTACAGATTTCTTAGTGGGCAGAACAAGGTGCCAACGCAGGCAGGAGTCCAGTACAAAAGAGCAGCCTGCAGCACTGGAAGAAACAGACTGAGCAAGTGACAGAGGGCCAGTGAGCATGCTCAACAGACCAATGCAATCAACATTCGGCATTGACAAATGCTTGTTTTTGGTCATTGCAGGTAACAGGTCTATGAATTCCTCCAGACCTAGTTTGCAACTTCGGAGGCATGTATACGCAGAGGAAGTGGAGTTTCTTGGCACTACCAAGGAGAAGGAGTGAGTGTAGTACCTCACAGTTAGTTAGAGGGTAAGTAGGCAGGATAGAAACATTTAGGGGAACTTATAGTTCAGCTTTTGGAGGTGGGACGGTCCACTGAAGCAGGTTATAGCCAGGTAGAGAGCAGCAGGAATCAGGGACGGAGGGCTTCAGCCATATTTTTGGACAGGGCTAGGTTGTCTGGATTATTCAAATGAACCCAAGCCTCCAGCTCAGAGAGATTGGCAGTAAGACTGCAGATGTTAAGGTGGGCAAAGGTTAAGCCCTGCATCTAAGGCAGGAGATGAGAAGGGCAAGAATAGATAGGATGTGCTATGACTGTAGGGCCAGGGTTAAACTCGATGTCACCAGCTAGAGTAAGGGATAGGGATATCATATAACCCATATCGTAGCAAGCACAATGGTGCAGGTGACACAGCCAGATGAGGTAAACTTCCTGAGTATAAGGTACCTCAGGACTATTCCAATATATCTGTGGCTAAAGCACATTAGTGGTAATGGGGAGGAGGATTTAGCAGATAACGTATTAGAGTAGTAGAAGTTACCAAGTGGGGATGTCAATGTGATTTGGGGAAGTCACTGTAGATAGAGGGAGGAAGTCTAGCATTAGTAAGGTAAGAAGTAGAAAAGGAAGGAGGCATTTAACAAGATATGTTGTCATGTAAATCAATTTTTGGTTCTTGAGTCATGCAAGCCATTGACAAGTAGTTTGCTGTTTTTGAAGTTTGATTATATTAGCATTTTTCAACTTTTCTTGACTGAAAATCTATTTCATAGATTAAAAATACTTTACCATTCCATATGTAGGTTTGCTAACTGGTTGAGGGGATCAACACACCATTCTCTGTTAGATAATTCAATGGGATGTCTTCCATTCAAACAAAATGTTGTATTTAAGGCTTTAATTTGTTAGCATAAAATTGTGTTAGGCCTTATGCCAAATTCAGTGAGTGAGAAATTCCCTAGATGTACTAACATGTTTTTCACCAGGTCTCAAAACAAACATGTTTTTTCTATTCTCCATTTTAATTCAACTTCTGGCCAGAGATCCTTCAAATACAAAGTGATTATCCATATAACAATTTACCTCAGTCTGTCTTGAGTGGTGTACAATTGTCCTAATTTAAATGTGAATTGCTATAACATGTTTTTGTTGGATTCCAATTGTGTATATTTTAAGAAATGTTTTTAATTGCTTTTGGTTTTATGTACTGGTCACTGTGAAAACGACATTTTTGCCGATCTGCTTACCAGTTTAAATAAAAATGAAATTAAATGAAACAAGAGTTGTAAACTGGCACCAGTGGGGAAAAAGGGAAAAGAGTGGTTTGTCAGGCTTGCTATATCTTCCCTTGCTACTATGTGAACAGACTTCTACCATCTTGATCCCTTTGGGAGCTATGGAAATGCAACCTTTCATTTCGAAATGGGATCACTAACTTCCTCACTCCCGGGCAAGCCCCAAGGGTAGTGGACTGGTCACCCTAGCTATTACGCTTCAAGGGCATGTCCAAAGGGGCTCCTACCAACAGAGCAAACCATGTACATGATACTTTATACCTTCTGACTATACCATATCTTCCTCACATGCTTTCCTGATTAATAATCTTTCCTCCTTTCCCCCTCCTGGTCCACCTTCTATAGATTTACCCATCAAACCAACAGTGGAATCCATTTCTAACTTTGGCACAAAGCCACCTTCCACTAGTTCAATTGATGCCATGGGGCAAAGGAGGAACCACAGAATCCCATGAGAAGAGGTGTTAAGTCTTTTCTTTCTTTTCTTTGTCCCTGTCATTAAAGAAGGTACATATATTGTATACTCCCTGCTGAGGGCTTGGCCTTAGCCATGTCTGATTAAGTCATATCTGCATGTGGGAGTTCCCTTGGAGGCTATACTTCCTACCAGGGTTGACAGGTCTGGGATAATAGAATGAGAATGCGACTGAGATGCTTGGTAGTGTTCCCTGCTTACTTTTATCTTTTAGGCAGGAGTTTGGTCTGAGCCAGTCACAGTATTTGAGTAGGCAATGGGAGTAAATTCCAATACCCACATCTAGACTCTCTCTCTCTCTCCCCACTTGGAGTAGCTTTGCTGCTCTGTGGATACTGGGGAATAGTGTCTATGGACATGAGGGTTAGAGGTGAGGGTGGGTTGATTTATGTCCATTAGGTGGACTTGCCATATACAGAGAGGGCCGTGGAATCAGTCCCTGGGTGCAAATAGTTTGTTTTTTCTTGTTTATTTCCTTTTAGATTGTAAATAAGGTGAATGTGTGTTTAATTGTTAATTGCTTATGGATACCAGAAGATACACCTAAGGAGGGGTTACCCTTAGGGGCAGTATTTTGACAACCAATCTGACAGGGATTTCTTATCGGGGATTCTTAGTATTGCTAAGACTATTCCATTACAGCTTAATCAAGCATAACATTTGTAACATGGAACATAAATGGTTTTTATAACCCTATTAAAGAGAAAGTGACTCTTACCCAGCTATGGAAGCAAGGAGCTATGGTAGCCATTCTTCAGGAGGTCCATCTTAAATGAAGAAGAGGCCCTAAAGCCAAAAAGGGAATGGGTGGGTATGGAAGTGCACGCCACCTTTACTGAGATGAAAATGGGCATTCTGTATTATTCCACAAATGCCTGCCATGGCAAATTACCCAGCACAGAGTAGATCCAGAGGGCAGGTAGGTACTAGCTGTGTTAAAGAGGCCTGAAGAGGAAATTATTATTGGTGGGATATACGGTCCCAATGACTCAGATGCACAGTTTGACTCCACCCTAGCCCAGATCCTATGTAATTTAAATAAGGACAACTCGCCTATTATGCTTGGGGGGGCATTACTACTCCTCTGGATGGTATGTTGAACAAGTCCACATGGTCGCTCACCCCTCCTTTCTCAGATGAATGGGTCTTATTAGCTTTGCAAGAATAATTTGCACTCTGACTGCTGGTATCTGTTTCATCCCACTGACAAAGGCTTTACCTTTTTCCTTAGAAGCCCACATTTCATGCAGTAGAATAGACTACTTGCTCCTGTTCCCTTCGCTTACCCAGTCCTTACTAAGAGCAGACATTAACAGGACATACCTATAGGACCACACTCCGGTGAAGGTCACGATGAGTGTCTCCACCCCACAAACCAAATTGTTTGGGTGGAAACTTAATCCACTCTTGCTTAAGGATACTACATTCCATATGCAGGTTGTGCAAGAAGCCAATGCAGTCTTTGAAATGAATTTCATGCCTGAGGTTTCCCCAGCTTCCACCTGGGAGGCGTACAAGGCATACATTAGTGGAGTCATCATAGGATAAGATTCCAGCAGATAGAAAGCCTGGGAAAGGAAGATCAAGATATTTTGAGGGAATTGGCAGAAAAAGAAACCAATTTCAAAAATGGCATTGACACCTTAAACATAACCTGAAATTTATTGGCTGTCTAAAATACAGGCTCGGCACACTTCTGTACTGAAAAGCCAAGCTGGCCTTACTCCAGTTAAATCACTGATACTAGGGAGGGAAGGGGTGGTAGGGTGAGCAAAGTGCTCCCGTTTCAGTGCATTAGACGCCAGCGTATTGTTCCTTAATCTGCATAGTGCTCCGCAACGTAAAGCAGAGTACTCCACCTTTGCATTTAAATGCGAAGTGTAATGTTTTCAATGCACTGTGCATTACTTCACCTTGTAATGCAGCATTCCCCTTAATTTTAACACAAAGTGCCATTGATTTGAATGTATGTCGCTTTGCTTTACCTGTTTATTGCTATGTGAGGCAAATTTTGCATTGACTCATGGGATGGCTGGTCACATGGGCTCTATACTGTCTTGTACAGTCTTAGTCCTGCATAGTGTGTATAATGGAAAGCTGGGGGGTAAGCTCATAAGCTTTGAGAATCAAACCATCGAAAAAGCTTTTAAAAGTCACTTTTGAGCAAATTATTTTGGTCAAAATTTAGTACATAGATTGTAGGAAACCCTCCTGTGCTTATATCATCTAGTGTTTATTGTTTTTGTGTGCAATTTGAATGTTAATTTAGAACTATCAGTCTGTGTACTTACAAATACTGTAGAAGTGTGCTTCAGGGAGGGGTGGATCTGTGGTGAAGGGAGATTCACAGTGAGAAATGCAGTCTTTCTGTTGTTGGGTAGATAGTGTGTTAGTATTTGTGTGTTCATGTACACACAGTAATACTTGTAGTAAGTGTATATAATTTTTTGCTGTTTGCTGTGGTGCTGTGCCTTTTTCATTAGGTTTAAAAGATTTGGTTGTAGTGCACTGAACTGTTAAATTTTTTGCACATTACCTTTAGTGTATGTGTATGCACACATGTTGTCAAGTCAGACACATTTTATTGCGCCACTGTAATCGCAGCACTCTCAATCTCTTATCCGTCTACAGTATTTTTTAATGCTTTGTTCTATCTATGTAGTGGACTGGTACTGCAGCTGCCCCCCCCCCAAAAGAAAGTATTATTTGTCCAGTTTTGGATTTGTGACCACTGGTTAAGGTGTTGTGCCTGGGTGGCTGCATCACAAGTGCTCAGTCTCCATCTATCTGTGCATCTGCATCTGTTTAGTGCCAAATCACCATCTGTAAGCCACAGTTGTTGTTTTCTGGCTTCTCATCCACCCCAAAGTTCAGAAATCTTAATGTGTTGTTAATTTTCTGTGTAATCCCAAAAACTGCCTGAAATGAGATGTGCATGCAAAGATGTTTCTGGCCATGGCACTGCTGCCAGTCACATGAGTGGCCATGGGCTTCTGTGTGGTAGTATGCAGCATATTGACATATTTGATGGCAGTAAAGAGATTTCTCCAACTGTGTTTTTCACAGAGCAATCAGTTGCTTCAATGATGGTTGGAGATGCTGTTGTCCCTGCTGGTGGTAGTAGTGAAGAAGGTGATGGCATGAGTATTGCCCCAAGTTCAACCTGTGACAAGTTAACAGGTTGCCAAAATATTGTGGATTCCAAAGATGTGAGTCAGAGTGTAGTTGATGTCACACTCCCTGTTCCCGTCCCCACAGTAGTTGAACATGATTCTGATTCTGACGATGGCTCACAGTCACAATCTCATGTTTCCAGTCTTGAGGTTATGCCTGAGCCATTCAACAATTCAAATGTTGAAGAAAAAATAGTGGATGATCATACTGGGGCTGTGGCTGGACTTGGAGCATGCTCTCCACAGGACAGCATCCAAGCTGAATTTGTTAGCAAACCACAACGTTAGAAAAAATAATTGTTTGCAAGAAACTTATTTATTTTCTTGGTGACTCTGTGTAATCTAAAAAACTGCGCACAAAGGCACAGTTAGGCAAACGTGTTTCTGACTGTCGCATGTGAGCCACACAAGTAAGTGGGGTATAAGCTTTGGGTCTGTGGGCAGGGCATTCCATCACATCACATAGAATAAATAAAAAAAGAAAACATCTTTTAAGGGAAAAAGTACTGTGTCAGAGAGGGTTAGTGCCAGGCAAGGTTCCTGAATCTGTGTTGGTAACAGCAGTGCCTGCAGCATCACCCTAAGCGTGGGTGGTGTGCGAAATAAATTCTGTGTGCGTGTCTGAAATAAAATCTACCAGCCAGTCATAAATTAACAGCAAGTAGCCATGTAGGTAAAAGCTACGAATTAACACTGGAGGTTTACCACAGGCATAAGGATGACATTGAATGTTCAAGTAGTGTTCAGGGTACCAGTGTGGTGCATATTTCACTTCAAATGTTTTACTAATTGTTATGTCACGATCACAAGTCACGAGACAAATCACATTTTTCATCTTCACAATCATGAATCACACAACTTTAACTTTTTTTGACCAGCTCTTTTTCTATTTAAATCTTCTGTTTCATCACAAATCAGGACTGGGGGAAACCCAGTTATCATGTTGCGTCACTCAAGATCCTTGGTCTAGTATGATGCTTCTGTTTGTGTTCACATTCTGTAGGATGCCCTACATGAATCTTTGTCCTCACAGGAAGCCAGACCTATTTAATCCAGCAGATATTATTTCAGCATGAACATTACACAGTTCTGGGAAGTTCATCATGACTGAGTCACATCATGTCACGATCACAAGTCACGAGACCTTAGTGTAGGTGGTATGTGAAATAAATTCTGTGTGTGTGTGTCTGAAATAAAATCTGCCAGCCAGTCCTCAAGTAACAGCACTTAGCCATGTATGTAAAAGTTGCAACAGGCATGAAGAGGATGGCTGTGAATGTTCAAGTAGTGTTCAGAGTACCAGTGTGGTGCATATTTCACTTTGAATGTTGTACTCATTGTCATGTCACAATCATAGATTCACAAGCTAAGAGACAAATTACGATCTTCATCTTCATGATCACATATCACACACCTTTAACTTTTTTTTGCCCAACATACCAAGCAAGACAATCCAAGTGGGTACAACTCCAGCATTGAGGACTGCGAGCGCTGCTTTCCTTTTTTTTTTGTTTCCCTTGTTTTCCGCCGGTATAAAGTATTTAACAGCGGTAACATACAGGCCAGATGATGGATATAAAAAAAGACAGGAACAGCTCCATGGGGTACTGATACTGAATGGGGTATTGGAATGAACTCAGAATAATTTCTTTTTCATCTGTTTGCAGGTAGCATTGAGGTATAGTGGACTGGCAGTATGGTCCAATCTTAAGACAGACAACAATTTGGATACACTGAAGACCTGGAAAGAAGACCAAAAAAATTTATGAAAATTGTTTTCCAAATGATCACTACAACCCCCCCCCAAAAAAATACTTACCTTTCATGGATTGACATTGTTCGTACAGCCGAAGTCAACAATCAGACACATGTGGAACATGGTTTCACCACTATGGTCGTGAATCTGTGTGCTGTAACCTTAGAATGTAAAAGAAAAGAACAGTAATGAGAAATGCTTATAATTCAGTCAGTCACAGCAGAACCCCCTCCCCCCAGAAAGAAATTACATTTTACAGTACCATATTAGATGGAGGCACATATCTATGGCATGTGAATGTGCCCATGGCCAACACACCGGTGAAGAGGAAACATTCAATATGTATGAAGATGATTCCTTGCAAAGTCACAACATGACAGACTGCTCAGTGCTTACAACCTGTCGGCCCAGTCGGAACTGTATCCTCCAAGAGCTGTGGGAGCTAACCACAGCACGCCGAGAGACTTCCAAGCCTGCCGTATCTGGGACCATCAGCAGGGCCACTAAACCAGAAGGGCCAGCCCCAGGTATGAATGGTGCGTCACAGTATGAGTGCGCCTGAACCTTATTTTTTTTTATTAAAAGATTACTGGAAGCTTTTTCCTGAGTGTTGGGGATTGGCCTGGACTGTCTATTCTCTGATAGGTGGTGCTGGAGCCAGGCAGCCTTCCCACTGGTTGCACCCTGAGCCCTGCTTGACTCAGTTAGATGGCTGGTTGCTTATATTACAACTATTTCTGTACTGGTAATTCTTATCAATCGCTTAGTGCATGCAATTGTTATTTAAGTTGACTACCCTACTTTAATGGCTAAGCTGTTAAAACTTTACAGTAATTGCTTTGTACCTGCCCTGCATGGTACTGTGTTTCCTTTAGTACTAGCTCACTCTGCAGTGCTTGTTTAGATAAATTGCCTAGCTAAAGTTACCAGGGTTCTTCCTCCCAGTTTCTGCTCTATCTCTGACCTATCACTCCTCCTGCTGCTCTGCCCATTGGTTTCACCACCATAGCCCAGTCTCTCTGCCTGTGGTGCCGCTCCTAGCATTTTCTGTCTCATCCACCCCCCCAGTCTCTACTGCTCTTGTGTTTTCTGACATGTTGTTTCCCTTTCTGGCTGTTCCCTTGCTGATTACTCCCCTTCCCTGTTCCTTGCCGACCTCTACCCAGGTAAACCACGATTGCCTCTCTTGTTGCAACACAACTCCACCTGCTAACTATTGTTATCTGTTAAGGACCTTCCTGTCCCAGCCACTACTTAATACCCTTCCCTACCTCCTCCAAGAGCTGCAGGAGCTGCCCACAGCATGCTGAGAGACTTCCAAGCCTGACGCTTCTGCAACCACTGAAAGATGCACCAGGAGTAGGACTCCAATCCACCCACTCCACTCGCTCCACTTCTGAGAGATGAGCTGGCTGAAGGACTGCTGCTATGACTACTGGCAGCAAAACCACTCCCAGAGCTGCTGTCAGGACCATCAGCAGGGCCACTAAACCAGAAGCACCAGCCCCAGGTATACCCCGCCAACACTTTGCGCTCACTCCCCACCCTCCCCTCTCTCACTCACCCAAGGTGGGCACTTATTTTTATAGTTACGGTTGGTCATATGACTAACAGCCATCTTTCTCATTTGCTCTTTGTAACATCTGACAGCTTGGAGCTCTTTACTGTCCTATTCTGTCTAGGCTCAATTATATAACTTGATCCACTCAGCTCGGCTATGTAAACCAAAAGGAATCTCCTGCTGATATCATAACCCAGGGATGTCTCTTGCTCCTGCTTTTGGTTGTGCTCCCCTTTTCGTTATTCCTCCTCCAATACGATTAAGTTGAAATGGCACACCCAGTCCCATTCCTGCTGGCTTGCTACCTGGTGCTTCTGACCCTTTTTTGGCTATCTCTGATCCAATGCTTGCACAGTGCTGGGCAGCAGCAGGTCACCAAGGGTGACTTTACTTTTTCAAATCAACTGGCCTTAACCTCTAAATATTATGAACTTATCCCCCTGCTACTCCCTATATTCATCATCTTTATCGGCATTCACAGCTCCGTGATGAAACTAAGTTATTTTATATCCATTTATCCACCCTTGGTTCATTGCAAGCTGTGGTTCATCCTGCTTCTTGCTCTAATACTATTTGGTGACATTAAAACTAATCCTGGCACATTATCCCAATACTCCCTACCAAATGCTGACTGGACTTGTACAAAAGGGCTCCACATTGCCCATATCAACATCAGAAGCCTACAACATAATTTTACTGAACTCGAGGCCTGGGTAGCCTTATTCCATCCTGATGCTCTCTGTATTTAAGAAACCTGGCTAAAATCCTTCATACCTGACTCTGCCTATACCCTAAGTGGCTATAACCTTCTTAGGTGCGACAGACCCGCCTATAAAAAAGGAAGAGGTGTAGTGATTTACTCCAGGACACACCTAAATCTCTCCAGTGTGCAAACTCCCACTGCCTGTACCTGTGAACTCCTGCACATCCTCCTCCTCCTGGGCACAAAGAAGCTACACGTTGTCTGCTCCTTCAATCCACCACGAGGTGGCATCGCTGGTCTTACTGAACTCCTAGACTACACAACTTCTGTAGTAGGGCAAAACGAATTGCTCATACTTGGTGATATGAACCTCAACTGGTTAGGCATCAATCACAACAACCTCCTCTCCTCAATGCAGAGCTATAACTTACACCAGGTCATAACAGACTCAACAAGGGTGACATCTCCTCAGCATACTAGCACCCTAGTTGACTGGATTTTAACAAATTGTATGGATAGACTAGGAACTGCAAGTACCCTACTAGACGTAATAAGTTACCACTCTCCCATTTTTTTAACCTGGTGCCCCTCTATTACACCATCCCCACCACCATGGTATATTACCTTCAGAAATTTTGCTAGTCTCGACCAAGCCAAGTTCCTATATGAGATCTCCAGTATTGATTGGTCCTACATACTCCACATGCAGGATACCCAGGATGCGCTTGACTTTTTCCTTAATCATTTCTGGGCTCTTCAGGACAGGCATACCACCCTTATCATGTTTAAAGTTGAACCAGCATAATATTCTGTGGTGATTTGCATATATAGCCCATGGTGCTTTGCATTATGGGGGTATGTGTGATTTTGTATTTCTTTGAAACTTAGCTTCTTGGCCAGTGCCCTCTGGGGTAACACTTGCCTCAATGCTTGCGCACTAAGGTTCTTTGTCTTTTAACTTTTTTTTTAATTTTATTGGGTTCACCACAACATAACCCAGATAGACCATCTTAGGTTAGCTGGTTCATGCCACTGGGGTGTCATACAGATGAAGCACACTGATGAGCCCTGGTAGGATGAAACACGTGTCTGTGTCTTCTGTTGGCACCCTTTGCGAACTGTGTGAGAGGCCTTTTGGCACCATGCATTTCTGCTTAAAGTTGGAACAGCATAATATTCTGTGGTGATTTGCATTATGGGGGCATGTGTGATTTTGTATTTCTTTGAAACTTGGCTTCTTGGCCAGTGCCCTTTGGGGTGACCATTGCTTCAGTGCTTGTGCACTAAGGTTCTTTGTCTTTTAACTTGTTTTTTGTTTTTATTGGGTTCACTACAACATAACCCAGACAGACCATCTTAGGGTAGATGGTTCATTCCACGGGGGTGTCATACAGACGAGGCATACTGATGAGTCGTATGTTTCTTCTGTTGGCACCTTTTGCAACTGTGTGAGAGGCCTTTTGGCACCATGCATTTCTGCTTAAAGATGAACCAGCATAATATTCTGTGGTGATTTGCATATACAGCCCATGGTGCTTTCCATTGTGGAGGTATGTGTGATTATGTATTTCTTTGAAACTTGGCTTCTCAACCAGTGCCCTTTGGGGTAACCATTGCCTCAGTGCTTGCGCACTAAGGTTCTTCGTCTTTTAATTTGTTTTTTGTTTTTATTGGGTTCACCACAACATAACCCAGATAGACCATCTTAGAGTAGCTGGTTCATTCCACTGGGGTGTCATACAAATGAGGCACACTGATGAGTCCTGGTGGGAAGAAACACATGTCTGTGTCTTCTGTTGGCACCCTTTTCAAACTGTGTAAGAGGCTTTTTGGCACCATGCATTGCTGCTTAAAGTTGAACCAGCATAATATTCTGTGGTAATTTACATATACAGCCCATGGTGCTTTGCATTATGGGGGTATGTGTGATTTTGTATGTCTTTGAAACTTGGCTTCTCAGCCAGTGCCCTTTGGGGTAACCATTGCCTCAGTGCTTGCACACTAAGGTTCTTTGTCCCTTAGCACACATCGTGTTCAGGGCAAGGAAACCAGATGGCTTCACAAAGAGCTTCTGGCCTCTCTCTCCATGCCAGAGACAAAAGCTGGAGATGCTTTAAGAAGTCCAGCCTAGAATCTAATTATAACATCTACAGAGCACTGAGAAACTCCTGTAAGAGGCAAAATAGACTAGCCAAAAGCTCATAATGTAAAGGACTATTATTGGATGCTGCTGGTGACTCAAGGAAATGCTGGAAACATGTGAGATCCTTCCTAGGGTCCAAACAAAAACTCACCACAAATGACATGGTGCTTAAGGGCACTCATTGTAATAATCCTTTCACCATTGCCAATGCCTTCAATGAACATTTCTCAAAGCGTCCTGCTTTCAACTCCTCATTCCCTACTGTGCATACAATGCCACAGCCATCCCCAGCTGACCCTACATGGACCTACCCGCCCTTTCACTTCAGGACTATCACTGAAATGGAAGTCCTCAAACTCCTTAATAAAATATCTGATACCACTAGTGTGGGATTTGATGGCCTTGAGCCTTAGCTCTTGAAATTAGCTGCACCATTTATTGTGGCGCCCCATCTAAAATTTTCACTTTAACTCTCTGTAATAACTAGGCCCCTGATATCTGGCAAATTGCAAGAGTTACACTAGTTTTTAAGAATGGAGATAAAAAAATATATCTCAAACTACCAATCCATAGCTATACTTTCAGTCCTGAGCAAACTACTTGAAAAGCTTGTGGCAGTCCAAACACTGGACTATATTAATAAACATAATCTCCTCTCTACCAATCAACGTGATTTTGCAATGGTAATAGAACCTCCACTGCACTACTCCAGCTCACAAATGACACCCTGACTGCAATGGACTCTGGCTCCCTAACTGTTGCAGTTTTTATTGACCTCACAAAAGTGTTTAGTCTTGTGGATCACCCTCTTCTCCTCTCCTGCCTCAAGTCCATTGGCTTCTCGCAGTCGACCAAAGACTGATTTCACAGCTACCTACTAACAGAGGTCAGGTTGTTAACTTTAACTCGGCCCTGTTGGAGCATGCTATAATAAACATTGGAGTTCCCTAGGGGTCCATCCTGGGCCATCTTCTTTTCTCCATATTTATAGATAAGATTGCACTGGTTACCCCCTCCTGTTCATCCATCCTTTATGAGAATGATCTGGTCCTCTATTCCAACTCCAGTGATCTATTAGAAATCAACCTTTAACTCTCCTCGGCCTTTCTCAACATCCACCATTAGCTCTCCAGGCATAAGCTGTTACTCAATGTGGGAAAAACACAATCTATGCTTTTTGGATCTGCAGCAAAGTTAAAAACGTGCTGTGACCTACTCATGATTTCATGTGCTGATGGTACTTCACCTGATAAAGCCAGTTCTTTTAAATAGTTTGGGGTAGTCCTTGATAAAATGCTAAACTTTGACCTCCATATCCAGCTCACAATTAAATTTGTTAATACCAGAATTGGTATTGCCTATAGGACGAGTCATACCCTCACACCCTTGGTGAGATTGGCTATTGCCTGGGGCATCCTTCTTCCTGCACTTACTTATGGTACTGTCACATATGTAAATGCCACAAACACTGCACTCAAGAAGTGAGATACTGCCTACAATGACATCTGTTTCTTTGCCTCATTTCCCCCATGACTAAAGCATCACTGTCAGCTCTACTATGATCTCAACTGGCCCTCCCTCTCTGCTCACCATTGTCTCATCCCAGAATCACTGATAGATAGTATTATGAGATCTAATAACCCTATCAAGCTCGCCTCCATGCTGCTCCCTCAAACATCCTCCTATGGACTACGGTCCACTGAAAAATCCATGTTACAAGTACCAAGAGCTAAAACAGCAATGGGTACTAGTGCTTTCTCCATTGTGGCTCCAAACCATTGGAACTCTCTACCGTTTTATGTCCGATTTGCACCGAATCATGCACTTTTCAAAAAATTGCATTGGTCCCTCCTTACAAACTGTGCCCCCTGTACATGCATCAAGCCTTCCTAATCCACTGCCTTTGCCACCCTCATCCCCTGATCCCAAGTCTTTATATCTCAGGTGCACTAGGTAAAATAGTCACCTATACCTCAATCTATCCCTCTTCAAGTTAATTACCCCCCCCTTTTTTCTGAACTACTTGCCCTTCCCACACTATTCCTGAGGCTAGGCTGTGCTTTTACTCTAAGGTTATACTTTTATCATTGTGTTTCTGTTTACACACTGTCCTTAATAATCTGTTGGGCACTATTTGCCCTGGCACTTACTGAATTGCCCTTGATTAGCTTGACTACTTTTGTTCCTACATTGTCTGCAAATATGTTATCCATTGCAGTGCTGTAATCTTGTATTTTGTATCTCATCCAATTCTGTTCTTCATTGTCATTTGTATTTCCTAACTGCCTGTGTCATGTAACCTCCTGGGTCGGGCCTGAAAATAGTCACTCATGTGTCTAGTGCCCTTACACGGTCAAGCAAATCTAAACAAATAAATAAATGAAAATAAGATTCAATACAAATTAATGGCAGTGTCTCTGAAAAAACATGACAGTGACATGTACACTAACTTACCAGTGTTGATATGAATACACATACACATAGCAAAGCATGTTGCACTCAGCGCAGCAGAAGAATTTCCTAGAACATCAAATTATAGTTCAACCTCATGGTCATCTGTGGCTATGATCATTTAGCAACACACTGTACATCAGCAGCAGCAGAAAACAGACAGACCCAACAGCAGCAGGCACAGCAGCAAACCATTTTCTCACTTGGGAGTGGGACACTTATGCAGAGTTCTGGCTCTAGGTGCAAGCTTTTAGCAGTGCATCAAGAAATACTTCTGACTTTTCTGAACAGTTTTTCATGTGATTGTTCTTCATCGGGACTTTTCATGAAATGAAAAGAAAGAGCCCAAACCAGCAGCAGCAGCAAATGTCATCACAATGCAATGATCTCATCACACTGTGATGCATTTCTAGACTGGTATTAATTTTCATCTGGGCTTTTCATGAAAAAAAGGGGACATTCAAACACAAAATAGCACATTGTTGGAGGGCATGCTAGGTAGTATAATGGTACTGTGAATATTGCCTGGTGCTTTAACTACTTGTTCAGAAAAGGAACAAGCATTTTCATGGTTGTTATTTCATTTACTTTATTTTTTACATGACTGACGGTCGTGAAAATGGCAGACACTGTGTGCTTTCATTACTGGTGAAACTGTCAGGCTGCAATGCACATTGCAATACAAGTGTCTTGCAGATGGCATTTTGGAGACCCAAGATTTAATTATAGGCAAGCACACAGTGTCCGGCATATCTGTAAACTTGGCAGCCACAAGACTTACCACATAAAATACAATAATTAGTATGAACTTAAAAATTGTTATTGCTGGGGGTGTGGCTTGGACCAAAAGGAGATGGCAGCCTAGATCTTTTTCTCTGCCCCAGCCTGACAGGAAAAGCAAATAAAAGTGACAAAGATGCTGGACTAATGGTTATTTCTGCATTTCCATGTACCTTCTCTCACCTCTGCCATCACCGCTGAGATGTAATTTGGGGTGCCACGCTCTTTCTTTGTATCTGATGGGCCACACTTACTCCTGAGCCGACGCATATTAGTAAGCCGCAGAGGCCCGAGCTCGGCATTCAAGTGCTGCTGTATTCCTCCCCCCTCCTAACTCGACCGGAGCTGCAGTGTTTCTCCCCCCCTTCCCCTAATTGAGAATTGGGTCAAGTCTGATGGAGTTTTCGGAGGTAGTGGGGATTTCTGCTGTTCCCCCTGAGGGATAAACATTGAGTCAACTGACCACTGGCTGCAGGAGCTGTTGTAGAGATAGATCCCTCAATCCGTAGTGCTGCTGGATTATCTCATCAGGCCGCCCTGGCCTCCCCTGATCAGGCTCAAGTTGGAGAAGCCCTAGCTAATATTACAAAAATGCTGGAGGCATTATTGAGTAGAGTGGACACAATCGGCGCCTCTCTAATGACTAATGTGGCTGATGTACACCGCTTAGAGGACCAACATAATGTTTTGGAACAATGGACAGAAGAATTAGAGAGACAGCATCTCAATGTCCTACAAAAGCTCCGGGATCATGAGGCCAAGCTATCTTACCTATGGTATATAGCAGAAGACCAGGAGAACCGAAGTAGGAGAAATAATATTCGGATTTTAGGTGTGCCTGAGGGAGTCGAGGGGCCTAATATGTAAAGGTTCTTGAACGATTGGATACCGAAACTCCTTGGTGACAGATGAAAGGAACCAGTCAGGGTTGAGAGGGCTCACCGTGTCTTCGGCAACGCTAATAACACTAAAGGCCTGTGTGCTATCATCGCCTATCTGCTGCGCTTTTCGGTCAAGGAACGCTTACTCCGGGCAACTAGAGACCTTGGGGAGATTGAGTGGAAAGGCAACACCATATCGTTTTATAGAGACTTTCCTCAAGAGGTGGCAGAGAAACACAGAGCATTCAACCCTCTAAAAATATTTTTGCAGCTAACTCAGTGCAATATCGTTTCAAGGGCCTTACTGCTTTGTACCTGAACAGAAATGGGCAATCCTTCCTCGCTGAATCCCCAGGAGATGCAGAGGCCTGGATCCAGATTCACTGGCCGGGTATGATATCATGAACTACATCCCCCAGATGCCTCTGGGAGCCTAGGAACCAAATGACCCAGGGAATCAATAAAAAAGAAAGCGCTTTACTAAGGGACAGTAATTCACATCGGAGTGGCCCCCCAAATAAGGATTCCCCCACTAACAGACAGATATGGGCCCCACAACCTATGGGGGATAAGCTGAGTAAAACCGTGGATGTTATCCCCAATGACCAGGAGGCGCCTAGCAACAACTTGCACAATAAGAACCAGGGTGATGCTATGACCCCACTACCTGCTAGACAAAGGCAACGCTCCAGAAGTCCCCACTCCTTGATGTCAAGTAACACGGCGGCTTCACCACCTGCGAAGCAGCCTAGGGCCAATGCCTCAGCATGGAACAAAGCCAATCAGAAAGGCCAACCGGAGGAAGATGCCGCTATACCAATGGAGGATTCAACTCCGCTGGATGGGGCAACCGAAATGGATCCATATGAAGGAGAAGCTGCAGCTGCTGACAGTTTGTTGAAACCAGGCCTTAAGATGTTCGCAGAAGCACTCGCCTTGAATTCTAGCCCTGCTGACTCTGGACTAACTTGTAACTTGGGGGATGCCACAACACACTTTGACACTTAGAGCATATTAGCCCTCTTTTTGTTCTTTTTCTGTTGGGTGAAAGCTCCTGCGCCCACTAGAATATGAAGCACTGGCACTGCTGTGCTGTGTAGACTCCTGCCCGGGCAAGTTCTGCCATATCGGCTACTCGCCCTCTTTATAGGATGCAGGTTTTTCACCTCCCTTGACAGATAGCATGCAGCAACCTTAATAGAACTCCCTCTCTCTCTTTGGTATGATGTTTGCAGAAGGGGGAAGATACAAATCTACTTCTTAGACAAACCCTAGCAAGCAGGGTGGGCTACTGGGGATGACCCTTATGCCACAGTAACAATGTGGCAGAACAATTACAATTGGCAGCCCATCAACCCCAAGAACAGAGGCCACCTCTACTTGCCAGGACAACTAATCCTTTGTATGTGGTTGGCAGAGACCCCCCCCCATCTCCCATTTAGGCGACTTATGATCACCAGATGTGCCTAGACTTTACAGATCTGGCATTATGACTAGATGTATGGAGTCAGGCTGGGTCAGATCATCTCTACTAGGTGTGACCTTTCCTGTTGCTCTTTGTGGTGCCTGAAGCTGTGTGGCTTATAGGGGACTTCTACCTCTATTCACACGTACACCTCGACACCACCATCTGAGTTAGTGTTAGTAGCTTCGGTGATTAATACTGTTATAGCGTGTTGCTTGTTAATCTTTTACTACATTTTAATTATTGTTAAGATAGTTAACTTTCCTTGTCTCTGTCTTCATTTTACTTAGGTGTTTAACCAGCATAGACAAGAACATCTGCTGCTGTCTACTCTCTTTCTCACCACTTTTCCTTTCTAAGGTCTGCTCTCACACCTTACCATAAAAGGTTACCTCCTCTCTGCTATACTATGTCTACCTATTCCTATCTGCAGGGTGAGTACTCTATATTTCTATAAATACCTGAGGGTGAACCACCATGGCAGCGGTGTTCGCAAGACCACGAGGGTGGAGGTATGTCTCCTGGAATGTCAGGGGACTTAATCACCCGGCGAAACGCACTAAGGTCTTGCAATTCCTGAACTCCATGGGAGCTGATGTGGCCCTGCTCCAGGAGATGCATCTCACCAGTCAAACAGTGCAGTGGTTAAATAAATTAAAGGGGGGGGAAAAGTTTTGGCTAGTTGTTCAGCTATAAAGTCTAGGGGGGTTGTCATCCTCCTTCGGAGGTCGGGATCATGGTCAGTTGAAACCCAGCGTCAGGACTCCCAGGGGAAGTGGTTAGTGGATAGGCTGTCCTACCCAGGTGGCAAGGCTATAGTGGCCAACTTGTGTGGCCCCAATACAGATTCCGGGGATCTTTACTCTGAATTGAATTAAGCCTTCGCAGAACTTACGGAAGATGAGACTGAGATTCCAATACTACTGGGTGGAGACCATAATTTGGTCTTGAATGTTTTCATAGATAAGTCCCTCCCTACACCACAATCTCACCCCAAAATTCTAGCTACTTTGAATACTCTGATGTCAGAGTGGGCTCTAGGAGATCCATGGTGAAACAGCCACCCACAGGGGGTGATTACACCTTTTATTCCAATGTGCATGGCACCCACAGCAGATTGGATTTTTGGTTGGTTAATCATGCAGCAATGCCAGGTGTGAGTGATGCAACCATAGGTAATATCTTGATATCTGACCATGCTCCTGTTGCAATTACATTCCCCCCACCAGGCCAAATCCCTCCATCTACAAGATGGAGATGTAATCCCCTACTGCTACAGGATGAAGTCTTCCAGGAGTATGTATGGGAGGAAATGCACCAGTATTTCTCTCTTAACCCCCCTGGGGAGACAAGAGTGACCACGGTATGGGAAGCCTTTAAGGCTGTTATAAGGGGGAGAATCATTTCTTATGCAGCCACCAAAAATAAGGAGCAAGTGAAACATCTCCAGGAAATGCAGGATGAGCTAGCAAAATTGGAGAAGCAGTTTAAAGTGTCTCCCCAGAACCCGCTCAACTCCCCACTTCTGGACCCTATTACAGTTTTAAAATACAAGATTAACATTCTATTAAATAGAAAGGATCAATGGCAGTTAACCCGGGCAAAACATAGGGTATGGGAAGGAGGGAACAAGGGAAGGAAGATGCTTGCCTACCATTTGTGGAAGCAGCAGACTTCCTCTAGAATCTTGGCCCTCAAGAATAAAAAGGGGACCTCCTTATGGCACCCAAAGCCATTAATGTGAAATGCAAAGCTTCTACTGGGAGCTCTATCAATCTCAGAGCACTCTCTCAGAAGATGCGCTCTCCCACCGTCTGAGCATTCTGTGCCAGGGGACCCCTCTTCCTTGAATTTCTGAGACACAACAACATGAATTGGATGCCCCAATCACCTCTGAGGAGCTCCATAGTGCTTTATCCCAGATGGCGAAGGGAAAGGCTCCCTGGCCGGATGGGATATCGGTGGAGCTATACCAACTACTCCAAGACCACATCACTGACCCACTTCTACAAACACTGCAAGAAGTCCAAAAATATACCATGCTCCCTCTGACTATGCGTGAGGCAATAATAACCCTTATCCCCAAAAAATCATCCAATGTACTCCTCTGTGTGAACTTCCGTCCTATCTCGCTCCTCCCTGTGGATACCAAGCTGCTGGCTAAAATCCTAGTGAATAGACTATCCTTGCTCCTGCCCACTCTAATTCACCAATCACAATCCGGCTTCTTAAAGGGGAAATCGAGTGCAGATAATCTGCACTTAATTTTGAACCTTAAGTGGTTGGCGCTACAATCCAAAACCCCAATGGCTGCCTTGGCAATAGATTTTGCCAAGGCATTTGACTCCCTAGAATGGGTGTTCCTCCACAAAGTCCTCATGCTATACAGATTTGGGCCAGAATTTCGCTCATGGGTCTCCACACTATACCACTCCCCTACAGCTAGAGTTTTCACTAATAGAGATACTTCCCCTCCATTTTTGTTGCAAAAAGGCACCAGACAGGGTTGCCCTCTTTCTCCTCTTCTCTTTCTTATTGCTTTAGACCCTCTAATTAGGAAACTTATAAATTTTCCCAACATCACGGGCATTCCTATAAAAGGGACGACTTATCTGGTTAATGTGTACGCGGACGATATGCTCCTTACACTTTCAAATCCCCAGTCCTCCATTACTGCACTTCTAACAATTTTATGGGAGTTTGCCTGTCTCTCGGGACTAACGGTGAATCAAAAGAAAACCATCTTGTCCCCCCTGAATGGGGCATGTAGTAGGTATTGTCTTGTTGGTACCAACATTACCTGGGCCCCGCAAGGTTTCCCCATACTTAGGTGTAACTGTTACCACATCTTGGAAGGATCTAGAATCTGCTAACTTCTCCCCTCTACTGGCATCTTTAATGGCTGAAGTCCAGTGATGGAAACGGCTCCACCTCACCCTAAAAGGTAAGGTGGAAGCCATTAGAATGTTTTTGTTCTACAGAGTCTCATACCTACTAAATAATCTTTCCATCCCACTCTCTCAAAAACTTTTCAAGGTCCTAGATTATCTAATTTATTCCTTCCTGTGGGAGGGTAAAGTCCCGAGATGGGGGCGCACAAAGTTACGTGCATATTGGACCAGAGGTGGGTTGGGGCTCCTCTGGTTTGAGGGTTACCACTTGGCTTACAGAATGGCCAGGCCACAGCCTGGTTCATCCCCTATCTCACCCCCCCCTCTTCAATGGGTATCTTTAGAGGCCACTTTGTCAATGGATACTCCCCTCTTTTCTCTGCTCTCCAGCATAAAACTGGTGGCAAATCAGTTCATTTCCATTATGTTTGAAACACGCAGATCGTAGCGGAGAGTGATGGCAATTACTTGGGTCCCGAAATCAGAATACCTTCCCCCACTTAGATATGCCCCGATATGGAACAACCATCTCATCTTGGTTGATCATAAGCCACTCTCGTGGCCCCATTGGGCCTCAAAGGGCATTCGAGTTATAGGTTATCTCTTACTCCCAAACTCTCACACACTAATGTCCTTTGAACAGATTCGGGATAGATATGGGTTGGGATCCTCAAACTTCTGGAAATTTCTGCAGCTGAGAAGTGCTCTCTCCTCCCTTCTTAAAGCCCCATCATCACAAAACACCTGGGACTGCTTGAGCGTCCTTCACCTACCCAGAAAGGGCCAAGGACTGGTGGGCATTCTCTACTAGATCCTTAGAGATGTGCAGCCAGATGCTACTCTCACCAGTAGAGCCACCTGGGAAAGGGATCTGCTCCACCCCTTATCCCAGCAGCAATGGTCGATGTGCATCAGAGCAGCTCACACAGTCTATGAAGACTCCAAGAGTCAATTAATACAATTAAAAATTCTCCTAAGGTGGTATAGAACCCCTGCAGTTCTACATAGCCTTAGGATTATACCACAAGATCAATGTTGGAGATGCCACTCTTCCCCTGCTCACCTACTTCACATTATCTGGACCTACCCAGCCCTACAAAATTTCTGGATGCAAGTCCTAGGGGACTGCTCCAAGATAATAGGTAAACCAATCCAGCTGCAACATTATTCCCTCTTACTGTGGGATACTTCAGCATTAAATCCAATCCCTCCTCCCAGTGCAGCTTGAGTCCTAGTGGCTATTATGGAGGCAAAGAGGACCATTTTGATATGCTGGAGACAATCTGCACCCCCAGTGATTTTACAATGGTGTTCTGCTATGACTAGATTGGCTACTTTCGAGATGATCTCTGCAGTGGCCAAGGGGAGGCTTGACAGATACTACAAGAAATGGGGGGCTTATTTACACTCCCATATCTGTTCGGTTGCACTCCCACCACCGCAAAATCCCCCTGTACCCCAAATTGCAATATAGTTTGCTAACACTACAATAGCTGGCTGCTGCTGTCTGGTCTTGTCACCCTCTCTGCTCATACTGTACTATGTTTCTGGATCTTCTTTGTTTTTCTTTACTGTCCATAGTTTTGAATTATACAATTCCTTTGGTCTTTAAAGACCTCTGTTAATTAGTTGCAATTTCATATACACCTGAATTGGTTGATAGTAGGATGTTCTGATCTAGTTTCCTAGATCAGATCTTGGTAACCCTCAGTTAATGTAAAAAGACTATGATAGTTCATTTCCCTGCTGTACGAAATTTGCATTTTGTAATTTAGGGTGAGCATACATTGACACCTGCATTAGGACATACCTGTTTAAGTATAGAATCTGTAGGTAACACATTGTATACTGAGAACAATTACCTATGTATTAGCTTGCTTGACTGTATTGTAGGCTTGGTGTATGAGGGCCGATTTCACGGCTTAAGGTACCTGAAAAACTTTAATAGAATCTTAAATGAAAAAAAAAATGTTATTGCTGAAAGCATAATGGCTAGAGATGCAGCAAATTTTTAATCCACTGGTGAAGTGAACGCGAAGTGGGCACTTCGCATTGGAGGAGCAAAATGCGAAGTGGGCACTATAAAGTGCTCACATTGCATTATCATTATTACTTTGCGTTGCCATTATGCCTTAATGCGAAGTAAGGCAAAGTGACAAGTAAATAGGCAGCCCCCCACACATCACATGGCTTACAGTACTGTAAGTCGCATACTTTAGCCAGGCAGGAAGGAAGTGAGTCAGAAGCAGTTTCACTTTCTCCTTTGCATTTGTAGAGGGAGAAGGCTTTTTGAGAGAGCAGTGTAGGAGTCAGTGACAAAGTGCTTTATTGCCTTTCTGTGAATAAAACAACATTTTTTTTAAAAGCTATCTTATTTAGTTTTTGTATTGTGTTTGAGATTGGTTTTTTGGTAGTTAATTTTTTTTATAAGTTTTGTTTTGTTTTGTGTGTGTGTGAATGTGTGTGTGTGCTGGGGACTTGTGTGGGAGGGATGGACGTGGACCCTGGAGAAGGCGAGTCGCTGGCCCGTGGGTGCAGTCAGAGGAGCGGAGTGCAGACACGTGGGGGCAGTCATGTGATGCTGGACCGCTCCCGACTTCTGGGTGTTGCTTCCCCCCCCAGTGGAAGCAACAGCAGCAACACCAGTGCCACGGGTGGCTGCTGTGCATCGACCTTCTCTGCCACTACCACCACCACCAGTAGCAGCTGTAGGGGCTGCAGCAGTACCCCCTCCACCACCTCCACAGCCTCAGGAGGTGCCCCTGGAAACTATAGGTGGTGCGAGGACTGTGTCTGGTCCCCCCACAGCCCCCCAGTGTGGGAGTTTTTTAACTCTGTGGGGGAAGACAGCACAGTGTGTCATCTGTGTGGTGTGCTGGTGTGCCATATCCCCAGGGGGATACATTTGGGGACCGGTGGCCAGCACACCCACATGTTCAACCACCACAAGACAGAGTGGCAGGCTGCCACAGACGGGGCCAGGTGTCCACCTGCTGGCTCTTCTGTGGCAGTGGCCACAGCAGAAGGAGGGCCAGTACAGCAGCTGCACCACCACCACCACCACCGCCATCACAGCCACCAGCACCACCCACTCCACCACCACCACTACCTGGATTTCCACCTGCAAAGGACCCTGCCACAGTCCCTACAACAGAGGCTGACATCGCCCTGATTTGGGCAGCCCTGGAGGAGAGTAATCAGAGGGTCGGTGCTTTGCAGCAGCAGGTCAACACAATACAAGAACAGCAGCAGCAAATACTGACAATGCTGCACCTGCTGCTGGACCACCACGGCATCCCATGGCCACATGAAGGGATTGTTTCCCCCCACTCACTACTGTGTTTTACTGTTTTTCTGTGTTTTTTCTTTGTTGTTGTTTAATAATACACATTTTTCCTTCCAGGGGAATCTTTCTTGCTCCACATAGTGCAATACATTTCTGAGAAATCCACCCATAATTTCATTACAGTGAGTTATGTGATGGAGGAATTCCCATTCTGAAAAGCTGCCCACATTCTGCCTGCCTTCTCAGCAATGTTAGGATGTGATGCAGGGAGAGTGCGGGTGCATGCTCCATTACAGTCAATGTCTGATTGTCAGGCAGCTTTCCGAATGTTTCTTTATGTTATAATGGTCAGTTTGTGGTGAAATGTGTGGGCATGTTTCCAGTAAGAAGAGCCTTGTTATTGGAAACGTTCCCACATTTCACCACAAAGTGAACCTTATAACATAACTAAACATTGGGATAGCTGCCAGACATTCACTATAGTGGAGCATGCATCTGCGTTCCCCCTGGCATTACATCCTAATGTTGCTGAGAAAGGGAGGTAGAATGTGGGCGGCTTTTCTGAAAGGGAATTCCTCCGTCACGTGACACACTCTAATGAAATTACGGGCCATTTTCTCAGAAATATATTGCACTATGTGGAGCAAGAAATATTCCACTGGAGGAAAGGCCCCCACATATTAGGTTATGTGCATCACCATAACTATGTAACCTGGTGAATCTCTGTAAAGCAGCAGCGCAACAATCTGTTGAGTACTCTGACCTCTATTTTTTAATGCTGTTACAACTTCCTTTACTTACATCCTGACTGAAATGATATGAGAATTTTCAGTAGTTGAGTCTGCTGTACTACCTTTTTTCATGTGTGAAATATTGAAAGGAGCATTCCTTTTAAATTGGTGCTGACCGGGTCTTTGTCATTGTTTTCTTCTGCTTTTCTCCATCACATCAGTTAGTTGTTATACATCACTTCTGTTGTAAATCAATAGTTATGCAGCAGGCAGTTTTTTATGACACCACGGAACAATATTTATTGAAAAGCAGCTGCAAATAAATACAAACATGGTCAGAACAATATTAGAAGGCGTGCTCATTTTTTTTTCATACATGAAAAAAAGTAGTCAACTAAGTATAGCAGAGAGAAATTGTAAAAAGAAGCATATTATTCAAGTCATGACTCGGAGAAACTAGTGGCTGTGGCAACGTAAAGTAGCATAAAAAAGTACAGTTCAAAATTGTCACGACATTCTTGCAGTGCTGCTTTAATTGATAATGTCAGTATGACATCATGAGCTCACAACAATCACACAACACACAAAATGCATCTCCAGAATTAATGGCACACTCAGTCATTCACGCAGTGGTGGTAAAGGGTCCCCAGATTTTTTCTGCAGGCCCAAAATGCATTCTCCTTGTGCGTAGAAAATTGACAAGTGGTAACACTTTGAAATGAGAGTGTTTCAGCACATAAAAAGTCCCCCAGAAGTAATGGCGCACTCAGTCATGCGTGCAGTGGTGGCACAGAGTCCCCAGATTTTTTCTGCAGGCCCAAAATGCATCCTTCTTGTGTGTAGAAAATTGACAAGTGGTAACACTTTGAAATGAGAGTGTTTCAGCACATAAAAAGTCCACCAGAAGTAATGGCGCACTCAGTCATGCGTGCAGTGGTGACACAGAGTCCCAAGATTTTTTCTGCAGACCCAAAATGCATTCTCCTTATGTGCAGAAAATTGACAAGTGGTAACACAGTGAAATGAGACTGTTTCGCACATACAAGTCCCCCAGAATTAATGGCGCACTCAGTCATGAGTGCAGTGGTGGCATAGAGTCTCCAGATTTTTTCTGCAGACCCAAAATGCATCCTCCGTGTGTGCAGAAAATTGACAAGTTGTAACACAGCGAAATTGGAGTGTTTCAGCACATACAAAGTCCCCCAGAATAAAATGATGACTGTGAGCATCCTGTTGCTGGTCCAATGTGTTCTGCAAGGTGATTCGAACAAATGCAATGTGATCATCTCAAGTGGATAGAAGGGTGCCCTTTGGCTGTACACTAATAGTAGCCTTGCTGAGTAGATATATATAGATATATGTTTTGTGTATTTTGTAGGTGAGGAGGGGGTTTGACATGGACATGTACTCATGGTATTGTTCTGTATCACAGGTCACAGAAACTGTTGGTGTGCACATTCCAATGCTCAATGAGAATTTATTGTGTTGAAATTGGAAACTGATAACTCTCAAGCACATGAAGGTACATTTTTTTTTGGGGGGTGGGGGTGAATCATATTTGCAGGTTTGTCTGTAATGGTTTCTTATTTTGTTACTTCTTCACAGATTTCATCTGCATTCTTCTGGAGTCCGGTTGTTAATGATAGTTATGGTCATCTAATGAAATTACTTCTGCGTGTTGCATGTGTGCCCAATCCCGGGGGAAGGGGTGCCTGATGATGTTGAAGAACTTTTTTGGATAAGGCCACTTTGACAGAACAATAAAGCATCTGGAAGTTTACCAAAAAAAGAAATGAATGACTTCTTACAACTTAATTGTTATTTGTCCCTCCCTGGATCTCAATCTCAAGTCAAGTTACATTTCAAACCCACATATTTTCAGCTAACACAACCTGTGTGCAGTATTTGCTGCAGTCTTTCCAAAACAATGAAATGGATGAAATAAAATCTTCATACTTATCAGAATGGATTTCACAAGGATATTCCATAGGCTCCTCTCTGTATGGTACAGCCATATCATTTCCATCTAGTTTTAGCGATGGAGACTTTTTTTGTTAACCTGCGAAAAAAACAAAATAAGTGTACCATATGTGTTTTACCATTGTGGTTCTGAAAAGCTACTGAAAACAAAACATCCAACTAAAGAAAGTGAAACAGCATTACAAACATGAGTACACATACTCACTTTATAGTTTAAATATTAAGAAGCTTTGTGTCTGTGATTGATGGATGTGGTGGTCTGGACAGACTCATGCTCAGTAGTGGCAGTGGCTAACATCAGTCCCAGTGCTGGTGGTCCATGGGTCAGACAGACTCATGGTGGCAGTGGCTAACATCAGTCCCAGTGCTGGTGGTCCATGGGTCAGACAGACTCATGGTGGCAGTGGCTAACATCAGTCCCAGTGGTGGTGGTCTGGGAGTCAGAAAGACTCATGGTGGCAGTGACTAAAATCAGTCCCAGTGGTGGTGGTCCAGAGGTCAGACAGAATCATGGTGGCAGTGGCTAACATCAGTCCTGGTGGTGGTGGTGGTGGAGGTAGTCCAGGGGTCAAACAGACTCATGCTCAGTGGTGGCAGTGGCTAACATCAGTCCCAGTGGTGCTGGTCCGGGGTCAGATAGACTCATGCTCAGTGGTGGCAGTGGCTAACATCAGTCCTGGTGGTGGTGGTCCGGGGGTCAGACATACTCGGATACTCATGCTAAGTGGTGGCAGTGGCTAACATCAGTCCTGGTGGAGGTTTGTGGTCCAGGATGGCACATCGCCTTTTAACAACTTCAATTAAAACCTGCCAACATTAACCACAGCATCATCCTCATAAAGAAAGCTTCCTCACAGTCATCTGTCTGAAATCTGACCACTGGGAAATTCTTTCTCCATTGTGTCATCATCTACATCAGTGGTGGGTTGTTTCAGGCAGCCACTGCCAGTGCCACCAGGATGGTCCATTTCCACATCACTAAAACCACCATGACTAGACCGGGGTATGAATACCGAGGTTGTAGTCTGTGCTGGTATGTGCCTCTCATTCATTTTAATGAATGTTAGCAAACTAACATTTGCAGGAGACAGGTTTGTCCAACTATCCCTGACTATTGCACCTGTTGAGCTGAATACCCTCTCAACACTTACACTGGAGGGTGGGCATGTGAGGTACTTCAGTGCCACCACAGTCAGCTCTGGCCATTCACTAACCTTTCCACTCCAGTACAAAAGAGGATCTTCACTTATTGTCAGATGCCTGTTTTCAGACAAATATGGCTCAACCATTCTCTGAGCCGCACTAAGTACAGTTGTTGATACATCATTTTGTTCTCCCAAATCATTTATTTCACAAATACCCACTTGGGACAAAGCCTCCCAAAGTGGGTTGACGTCAGCCACTTTGGATGACAGACCACCTGCAACTGCTGTCCCTTTCCCCTTGCAAGATATGCTTGATAGTCCTACAGGTACACCTTCAGCTGGATTATGCTGCTGAGGTTTGCTGAACTTGGCACATGACTTCTTTACCCCATGAACCAAGTGCACCAGTTGACCACTGATATTTTTTACCTGTTAAGGCCCTCCCTCCAGTACTGATGCAATTCCATGTTTGTATCATGGGTCCAGCATTGTTGCTATGGCGAAGTTGTCACTACGTTGAATGTTCACAATGTGACGATTCTGGTCGAATACTGTCAGCATGTGTTGCAGCAACATACTGCTACCACCATCTCTGGCAACATCAAGACCATGCTGTACTTTCACCAATGTCTTCCTCAGCAGCTGCAGCAGTGGAACTGATTAGCTAATGGAGGCAGACTCACCACTCACTGCCTGTGTGGCATGTTCAAAAGGCCCGCAAAATTGTTATTACAGAGTCCATGAGGCGCCACTGTTCAGTAGTCATAGACATGGAGTCCCCGGAACTGTCACGGATAGTGTGCATAACAAGATATTCTGAGGCTTTGTATTGTTCATACAACCTCTCTGTCATGTATAAAGTGGAGTTCCAGTGGGTGACAGCTTCCAGCTTCAAGCGGTGCTGAGGCAGGCTGTTTTGTATCTGCAACTGCCGCAGTTGGTCACGGGCCTTTCCAGATCTTGAAAAGTGAGAGCAGATACATCATGCAATGGTCAGCATTTCCTTTACTTCAGGGTGCTGCACAAAATCCTGCACCACAAGATTTAAACAGTGGGCCATGCATGGAACACGAAAAAAAACTCCATTCTGATGCATTTCACCACATTTGATCCATTGCCACTTGTTATGAACCCTGCTCTCAGGGACAGAGGGTTTAGCCATTTGTTAATTTCAGTCAGTACCATGTCCAACATATTCTCACGAGTGTGTACAGGTCACATTGCGCATAGCAATCTGTGCATGCTGTCGAATTCCTGGAAGATTGCTACTGCGACAATCCACCTTACTGCACTGATTATTCACACTACCAACATCACAAACAACCCCTGGCACCTGCGCCCAGTGTGCAGTTATACACAAATATGACCTCCCCGTTGTTTTGCCACTTGTCCACATATCCATATTTAAATGGATGAATGGAGAGGAGGAATGTTGAAGGGCATGTCTTACTGAGTCGGACACAGTGCGGAACAACTCGGGGACAGCACGGGTAGAAAAGTATGTCCTGGATGGGACTTTCCATTTTGAACAGGCACAGCAGCAAACTGCCAGAACCTAGAATTCTCCACAAAGGAGAGGGGGCAAAAGATCAATTGACAGCATTTCCACTACAGCAGCATTAAGTTCACATGACACTGAATGATTTGGGGGTACTTCCGGTTATGCGCAAAAACACTTTGTAACGTGGGCTGACTTAAACGTTTTACACTGGGTGTGATCACAAATGGTTGTGTTCTGTGATGAATGGCATTGGCAGGGGGTGGAGTGTGGACGTTTGATGAAGATGGTTGCACAGGTGATGATGAAAAACCCAGAAATACTGTTATTTTGCCAGATTTACCAACTGGGGTTGATGTACCACTTGCACTAGACATACTGCATTCAACACCACAAAAACTGCTACTCTCACCAGCACTGGACAACATTTCAAAGTCATTATGGTCCTTCACCTCATCATGCCTATACTAATCCTCTGCTTTTATTATCTCAGTACTGCACACATTTAATTTACCACTGGACTTAACAGTCATGGAAGGAGATAACATGCTTGCTATGGTTGCCAGTGATAAGGGTGAATGCCCCACTGTGGTATTCGCTGCTAGTTTGTGCTGGGTCCACAGTGCCAAGTGCCTATTCTTAAGATGCATATGCTGTCCTCCTTTGCCCAGATGGCTTCCATTTTTACCTCAACTCACATGCACATGGCAAACCTGGCAGATTGCAACTGACTCATCATTTGCATCTTGAACAAAAAAATCCCAAACAAGGGATTGTGATGCTCTGCTTTTAACATGTCCATGTGGTGGCTCATTTGAGTCCGTTATTTTAAGCACTGAAGTGGGGGGGCACGTCATGATTCCAGCACTGCACACCTGGACTGCAACTGACCACCACGACTACCTATCATATTTATTACTGGGTCATCATCATCAACTAAAACCGGTAAATGACAAGTTTTTACAGGGGGGGGATTCCTGCAAACAGACTCAGACACAGCCACTTTGAATTTCTTTTTCTCCAGTTCCCAACTGGGGTCAATTACATCATCATCATATTCATCAACGTCACACACATCCACATCTTCTGCTTGGATGCTAGCATGTGGACTGCATGTTGCAACAATAGCAACATCATCATCATCAGCATCATCACATTCATCATCAGCATCTACACCACCATCACCTGATATTTTTTCACCACACTGTGAACTTCTCTGCTGGGACTATATTGCCCTCCTTCCCTTCCCTCCACCCCACACCCAAAGCTAGTTCTATTTTAATAGGCACATGATTTGACTGACAACAGGAACTTCCTGTTTAGGGGCAGGAAGTGAGTGATCACAGAACCACCAAGGACCCACCATCCTAGAAGGGCAAGAGTAGCTCTCCGGCCCCCTCTAGCTGCTGGAGGTCTGCCTCTGAGCAAGTAAGTGGTCTACTGAGAAATATAGGATATTCTTGTCTCAGAACAGGACAATCAGGAGCTTAAAGGGCACACAGGCAGAAAGTAGAGGAGAGAGAAAAAAAAGAGGAAAGAGTAAGGATTGCAAACAGTTAAGGGACCAGAAATAAGACATGATTGGAGTGGTGCAGTGCAGTGGCTGTGGAGCAGCAGTCTTCCGGAGATGTTCTGGAGGATGCGGTGTTGTCCCATCTGCAGGCACCTCTCTGGGCTGAGGGAGGAGGTTGCTCATCTCCAGGCTGAGTTGGCCAGGATTTGTGGGACCTCCCTTCCATCCAGGGACCACCAGTGCCACTGCTGTTGCCTCAGAGGTTGCCAAGAAAGAGGAGCGGTTGGACCACAGTGGGCTCAGGGAGGGTGAGGTGGTGGAACAGAGGACATCCCTCCAGTTGTACCTCCACACCCTATGCCATTCTGGCAAAGTGTGGTTCCTCTATGGAGGCACCCACAGTGGAGACCAAGGAGGATGCTGGGAACCTCCACAAAGGAGACCCACAGGAGGGTGGCAGGGGACCCTGCAGGGAAGGAAACAACCCTGGTGGGGGACTCCATTGTTAGGAAGGTAGAACTGGGGAGGAAGGGAGAGGGAGGTAAGGTGCCTGCCTGGTGCCATGGCTTGGAGGGACAGGGAGCGAATCCTCAGGATTGCCGGAGCAGCTGCACAGGGAGGGAGCTGGATGTCATTGTCCACCTAGGGACAAATGACCTGGCTAAGAAAGGGATTAGAGAAGTGCAGGAAGAGTTTGTGGAATTGAGGAGGGGCCTTAGTCAAGTAGCACGCACGGTAACCTTCTCGGAGGTGCTACCCATCTATGGCATAGGAGAGGCTAGGGTGTTCCTCACCATGGGATTCAATCAGTGGTTGAAAAACTGGTGTGGAGCTCAGGGATTTGGCTTCATTGGGGACTGGGGGTCCACCTGGAGTGATGCAAGCCTATACTGGCATGATGGGCTGCATCTGTCCGGGAGGGGAACCAGGATCCTAGGTGATAGGTTTAAATGCTTCATTGGCAAGCTTTTAAACTAGCCAAGGGGGGAGGCACTGGAAAGGAGCAGGAAACCCTAGCCCCCAAATAATCACAGTAGTAAGTGGCAAACACCAACATAGAGGTGTCGATAGGGAGAGAGCAGGGTAAATGGAGAAAGTGACAAAGGCAAGAGACAGGGATCGGGCAAAGGGAGTAAGGCCATCAGGAAATGGAGGGTAATGAGTACCAATGCCTGTAGTCTGGGCAACAAGCTCCCTGAGCTGATGGCCTTAATGGAAGAGGGATGCCTGATATCGAGGCAGTCACAGAAACATGGTACACAGAGAACCATGACTGGGATGTTAACATACCAGGGTACATAACCTACAGGAGAGACAGGCAGGGAGAAGAGGGGAGGAGTAGCTCTATGTAAAGGAAGGGATAAAAGCAACTGAACAAAAGAGTAAACAGGGAGGAGAGGAAGCACTGTGGGTCACCTTGGAGACTGGAAAGGGCACCACAATCCGCACAGGGTTGTGTACAGACCCCCATGTCAGGGGGAAGGAATGGACAAGGATATGATAGAAGGCATTCTTAGAATGGCAGAGAAAGGGGAGATACTGTTGATGGGAGACCTGAATATGCCAGATGTTAACTGGAGCACATTTGCTGCAGCCACATCCAAGAGCAGGGCCATTCTTGATGCCCTACAGGTGGCAGGCATTAGACAGCTAGTTTCGGAACCCACTCATGAGGGAGCAATCTTAGACCTCGTACTCTCAAATGGGGGCAGTGAGAGGATCTCAGATCTAGAAGTGGGTTGCCATCTGGGGACAAGTGACCATCAAACAGTGTGGTTCACGCTTAACCTCAGCTACAGAGTCAAGCCATACAAAAGTGAGGGTACTGGACTTTAGGAGGGCTGACTTTGGCAAGATGGGAGAGTGCCTCAGAAAAGCACTAGCAAACAGGCTAGAAGGAGGTGTGGAGCAACAATGGGGAATTATCAAAACTGCCATCACAGAAGCAACAAGCCTTGTGTGAAGCAAATAAACAAATCAAAACAAAAGAAAAAGCCACTATGGTTCTCAAAAGAGGTGGCTGTGAAAGTCAGGAAGAAAAGATAGCATTCTGGAAGTATAAGGAAACACAGAAGGAGCAGGACAGAGAGCTGTACCAGTTAAGGCAGAAGGAAGCAGGAGGAAGTCAGAATTAGCAAAGGTCCAAACTGAGGAAAAGATAGCCAACTCAGTTAAGAAGGGGGATAAACCTTTATAGGTACATCAGCGAGCATAGAAAGACAAAGGAGGGATAGTGAGGCTGAATAGAATGAATGGTGGGTGGGCAGAGGGGACAGTGAAAAGCAGGAATACTGAATGAATATTTCTGCTCAGTATTCACAAAATAGGAGGGGTAGTGCCTAATCCAATTAACAGAAGCACTTTGATATGGGGTCGATCCCAGTCCTTTCACAGAAGAAAGGGTTCTGCAAGAACCCTAAAACTGAAGGTGGACAAAGCAATGGGTCCTGATGGAATTCACCCCAGAATTCTAAAAGAATTAAGGGAGGAACTAGTGAAACCACTGGCTACCTTTTAATAAATCATGGGAGGATGGTGTACCCGAGGACTGAGGAAGGGGATGTGATTCCCCTTCACAAAAGTGGGACCAAGACAGAGGCAGGAAACTACAGACCTGTCAGTCTGACCTCTGTGGTAGGGAAAGTGATGGAGTCACTTCTGAAGGAAAGAATAGTTGAGTACCTAGAGGCCAGTGGAGCACAGGACCCAAGGCAGCATGGGTTCACAGCGGAAGGTCATGTCAGACGAATCTAATAGATTTCTTTGACTGGGTGACCAAAGTAGTAGACCAGGGAGGGGCTGTGGACATGGCCTACCTAGACTTTAGCAAGGCATTTGACAGTCCCACACAAAAGATTAATAGTCAAATTAACCAGCCTGGGAGTGGGACCCAGGGTGGTAGCCTGGGTAAAACATTGGCTGGACAACAGGACACAGAAGGTAATTGTAAATGGAGTCCACTCTGAAGAAAGGGGGGTTACTAGTGGGATACCACAGGGTTCAGTATTGGGTCCAGTCCTTTTTAATGTCTTCATCAGTGACATTGCAGAGGGACTGGAAGGAAAAGTATGCCTTTTTGCAGATGACACAAAGATCTGCAACAGGGTTGATACACAAGGAGGCGTGGAAAGGATGAAAAGGGACTTGGCAAGGTTGGAGGAATGGTCAAAAGTATGGCAGCTAGGATTCAATGCAAAGAAGTGCAAAATAATGCACCTGGGAAACAAGAACCCAGGGAAGAATACACAATGGGTGGGGAGGTAGTAACAACAACAAAAATAAAGAGACCTGGGGGTAATCATATCAGATGACCTTAAGGTTAGCAAGCAATGTGAGAAGGCAGTAGGGAGGGCTGGGGGTATACTGGGATGTATAAGGAGAGGCATCATCAGCAGAAAACAGGAAGTTGTTATCCCTCTGTACAGACAGTTGCTGAGACCCCATCCGGAGTACTGAGTCCAGTTCTGAAGACCCCATCTCCACAAGGACATAGACAGGATAGAGGCAGTCCAGAGGAGGGCAACTAAAATGGTGCAGGGTCTGCAAAAGAAGCTGTATGAGGAGAGACTAAAGGAGCTTAATATGTATACCCTTGAGGAAAGAAGGGAGAGGGGGGACATGATAGAAACTTTTAAGTACCTCAGTGGAATCAACAAAGTCCAAGAGGGTAGCATCTTTCAGAAAAAGAGACTTGCAAGAACAAGGGGACACAATTTAAAGATAGAAGGAGGGTGGTTCAGGGGCACTGTGAGGAAGTATTATTTCACAGAGAGGGTAGTGGATGCATGGAACAGCCTTCCTGAGGAGGTTGTGGGGTCTAAAACTGTGGGAGAATTCAAGAATGCATGGGACAGACATAAGGCAATTCTTGTGTGGGGTAGGAAGAAATAGGCTGTTGGTTAACTAGGATCTGCGGCCTATCCTGTAGGTAGGGAAATGGGCAGACTAGATGGGCCTAGCGGTCCTTATCTGCCGTCAAAGTCTATGTTTCTATGTTTCTAATCACTGCATGAATAATGCGTGACATTAACTGCCACGGTGGACAGAATATCATATTGTTTGCTATTGTTTACATGATTATCAGAATCCTCAGGTTCGGTTACTGGGCTGTTACTGAGAAGTATGACATCATCTATGCTGCCACTCACTTGCACTGCTTCACACTCAATATTTTTGGATATGGTACACTGGTCAGAATTCGAACTTGACGCACCAATACTAATACTACCACCACCATTAACACCAGTAACACTAACATCATCGGCTGGGAAAACATCATCTCCTTCAACTGAGTGAAGCTACTGATTGGGCTGTAAAAAACATTGCAGGAGAAATACCTTTCCTCACATCAGCATTGCACTTGTACAACTGCGTACTACCATGCCCACAGACTATCTTACTGCCAGCATTGCCATGGCAAGAAACAGCTTTGCTTGTATGTCTCTTTGCAGGCATTTTGCATGATCAACCACAATATTATAACCAAAATTAGATTTTGAGACGTTCACTCTCTGATTGGGGGGACGCTGGATGTGAAGCCAAAAAAAACAACTGTAGCCTCAGCAACAGATAAGAGACTAGTCTGTCACGAAATGAAAACAGCTTCAGTAACCAGTGGTGCTGATGAGGTCACAGAAACAATCCAATCTGGTAAAAAGTTCCTTTTGCCGGTGGGGGGGAGCACTGACTGCAGATTTGTATGGCAGTACAAGCAGCAAAACAAAGAACAGATACCACGATCGCAGTATAAAATCAGGCAGCTGCAGTGGATAGCAGGTTCACACTGGTGCGCCTGCAATTACACTGGTCTGTGGCACAATAAAAGATGTATTATTTGATGTCACGCAACACCGCAAGCACACTCACACACAGAACAGTTTGTCTACAACACTGAAAGAGTAATGCATAGCAAATTGAAAAGTTCAGTAATATGCCACGTATTGTTATGTAAACAACCTGAAATTATGAACTGTTGCACCAGATCCACACAACACACAATCAGCAAGACAATTTCAACAGTTACTGACAATATTACTTTGTGTACATTAACAGTCAGTTATATAACAAAAATATAACCAAAAAACAAAGAAATCACTATTTCTCCAATTTAAATCTACGTACACCACAGATACGCCCCTCTCCCAAAGCACACTTTCACTGTCTTTCACTACACACGCTCAATGTTCTACATTAACATTCAAAATCCTCACAAAAAACAAAAATGCTCGATTATATGAGCACAGGAGGGTTTCCTACAGTCGATGAACTAAAGTTTGAGCCACCCAAAAAATGCAACAATGCTTTTTTAACAGCTTTTAAAAGTTTTCAATCACAGACAGCTCTCAGAGCACACTGTCTCCTACTCCTTTCTACACATACTACCCCAAACTGAGGCTGTGCAGATCAATATAGAGCCCATGTGACCTGAAATCCCATGAATCACTGCAAAATTCACCTTCGGAGCTCAAAAACAAGGCGAAGTGAGAAGAAGCGCATTGTTCTCAATTCACTTCGCCTTAATATTTGGTGAGTAATGGTCTGGGAAGGCAGAGTAATGCAATGTTATTGTTTTCAATGGACTTCGAGTTATCCATTATAACGCAAAGTACTCCGCTTCGCATTGCGGATCACTCGGCGAATCTGCCTATGCTCCGCGAATCACTTCATGGAGCGGATTGAGCCCACTTCACCCACCACTAATAATGGCCTGAGGGGGGACTTAGGGTGAGGTGGGGAATCAGATTTACCATTCTGAGTCTAAACAAATACAGGATCAACAAAATTACCCAAAGAAAACATGAACTGAACATGAATGTCTTACTAGTATGTAATAAAAATAAATAGGGCTTAAGAAAATAAATAAAAGCAGATATTTATTTCTTGGGGGGGGTTTGTTAATCTTGTTTTTCTTTATCTTGATTCTTCTTTACCCCCCTAATGATAAATGCAATTCACCACCTCCCCAAAAATGTTCAACCACCCCATGCCATTATGCTTTCCACAATAATAATAATAATACTTTTTTTTGTTACTTATCATTACTTAATTTTTTGTAATAATAATTCACGTGGTTGCCAACTGTGCAGACAATGCGTGCTTTCAGCACAGTTGCAATTGTGCAGGCCAAAAGCTGTCTCCAAAATACTTTTATTGCAGCATGAGTAACGATACAATAGTTTCACCTGTAATGAAACATGCAGCATCCACCATTTTGCATGCCATCAGTCATGTATGACATAAAGTAAATTAAAGGGGACAGCAACTGATTAATTATGTGCAGCTGTTTGTAATGTCTCCATTTTCATAAATTATATCTATACCTTTAGAGGATCTATATTTAACTGTGCCTGAATAAAAGCTGAAGCTGTCAGTTGTGTTGTGTGTTGTTTTCTTTGTATGGGCAAAATTCTTTGCTGTTGCTTTCATGGAACCAAGAATCTGAAATTTTGACTATGTTACTTCATGGTTTTAGTCATGTGAGCATGAACTTTTCAGTACAGTTCCCATGGCTCTGAAACCATGAAGTAATATAGTCAAAACTCCAAATTTTTGGTTCCATGAAATGAACTGTACAGAATGTTAGCCATACAAAGAAAACAACACAAAACACAACTGACAGCTTCAGCATTTATTCAGGCACAGTTAAATATGAATTCTTTACAGGAATGAATATAATTCATGAAAACAGAGACATTTCAAACAGCTGTACATAAGTAATCAATTCCTGTCCCCTTTAAGTAACATGTAATACAAGTCGCAAATAAAACATTACCTGAACATAAATTACATACTTATTGTGCATCAAAACAAAAATAGTAATTTGGAAAAAAGTAAAATTAAAACCAGAGGAGATGCCTGGGGGATTTAAATTGACATACAAGGGGGATCATGTGATGAGCTAGCGGGGAAAAGACATCTCCGAGGCTGCTCCTGGGTCATGGCGAATAAAAAGCATAATTTTAGCAGTTTAAGACTCCACAACTTTGAATTTAGCAGGGAGCTTTGATTCCTAGCAAGGTTCTGAGTTTTGGAGAGTGAGTCAAGTTAATTTAAATAAGGAGTTCATGCACTAGACACAGAAGTGGGCCTGGCTGATAGTATGGCTGAGATGGAAGGTGGAAGCCCCGAGCCTCTGGCTGCAAGATCGCTGGCTGTTAAGTACTCAAAACCCCACTCCCCAGTTCCAGAAGAGAACGAAGATTCGCGGGTAGAAGAACAAGGGGGGGCACTCAGCCTTAGATGATATTATTGAAATTAAACAGCTTCTGCAAGGGCTTGTGGATGATTTCTCTACATTAAAGCTGGCTCTGCATGCTTTAACGCAAAGGGTGGGGGATGTGGAGGCCAGAGTTGCTTCACAGGAAAGGAACACGGGGTCCATGGACCAGGTGGTGATCATTCCCAAAAGGCAAGTCAAAAAATTAGATGATCACCTGGAAGATCAAGAATCACGTAATTGGAGGAATAACCTAATCATGGCGGGTCTCCCTGAGAAATTGGAAGGCTCAGACTGTGTTGCTTTCATGCAGGATCTCCTCCTGAACGTGTTCAGTCCAACACCATTTGGCAAATCTTATAATATTGAGATGGCCCATCGCTCTTTGAGAGAAACTCCCCCACCTGGAGCTCGACCCCAAGTCCTTATCATGCATTTCTTGAATTACAAAGAGAAGACTCATGTACTGAATAAAGCCAAAACAAATAGAAATTTGCAGTGGAATGAGGCCTCTATTTGGCTTTTCCAAGATTTAATACCCTCTGTGACAGAAAAACAGAAGAAGTACATGGAGATTAGGAAGAAGCTGTATTTGGCAGGGGTGAAATTCAGAATGCAGTACCCAGCTACGCTGATTGTGAGGATACCAAAGGGAGACAGGAGATATGCTACGGCATGTGATGCCATGGAAAGCCTCCAGGTGGAGCTACCAGATTTGTTTAAGTCGGCGACGTGAAGGATTGAGGGACCTACAGGAATGTATGCAGTAAAGCAGCAATTGTGAGCAGTGAGGATCGTTAAGAGCTGTGATAGCTAGTAGTGCTTGATTATTTTCAATCTCGTTTTTACTCCATGTTTTGGAGAAGAGATCTGCCCTTCTTGGTTGTGACTGCTCTAGATTTATGTCACATGCGACTGTTAAATGAGGGCCTTTCGTTGAATTTGTTTTTTCCTTTTTCCAGGGCCTAACTGGCCTGAGAACCCTAACAGTCCTGGACTATCGGGTTGTTTTCTTTCTGCTAGCTGTCAAGTGTTTTTTGCTCACATTAGAAACCTAAAGTTCTGTATTAAGAAAAGGATCAGATACTGAATAGCCTGTAGTTTAAAAATCATAGAGCAGATTAATGGAACTTATGATTGGAATGGGAGAAATGGATATGGGGAAGGGAGGTAATGCTCAACAGATGCTACTGAGCAAATTTGCTATGGAAAATGAGTTAATCTTTTCTAGGGGGTTCTGTGTTCCTCTAAAAAAGGATTAAGTACAAATTACAGGGGCTTATTGGGAAATTTTTCTTTATGCTCTCCTCTTGAGTATTGTTTTGTTACTCTCCTCTCTAATCAGCTACAGCTGGAATAGATAAATGGGGGAATAGACAGGGCATGGAATGCTCTGTTTTTGATATTAGTTGGTAGTTTAGCGGTGGTGACCAGGTATGGGGAGAAGGAGGTATTTGCTAAGATCCTGGAGCTTCTCTAATTTAAAATAAAAGGGGCAATAGGCAATTTAAAAAGTTAATGAGGGGGTTAGGGATTATCATGGGTGTCTTCTGTTTTTTTTTTCTATATGCTGGGGCTAGGGGGGAATCGGAGACACTTTGGGGCTGACTCATACAAGTCTCATGATGACTAAGGATGGATTGGAGGATCGGGGGTTATGGTGGGATTTACTGGGGGAAAAAGGAGAGAGAGGACTCATGGAATATAAAATAAGGTGGATAGAACTTAAGAGGGTGAACAACAGGGATAGTGGTATAGAATATGGTATTGATTAAACTTCTTTCATGGAATGTAAAAGGCCTCAAGGAAGGAAGAAAAGACTAGTAATATTACAATATATAAATCAGCTGGGGGTTCACTTTGCTGCACTCCAAGAAACTCATTTACTAAATGAGGAATTATATCTACTCAAGAAAGGGTGGGTGGGCAAAGTAATAGGAGCAGGGAATGTGAAAGCATTGGGGGAGGTGTGGCGATATTAACAAGGAAAGCTTGACCATATGTAATTACTCAAATCAAGTCACGAGAGGATGGTGGGGGGATATATGTGTTGGGTTCTATTTTGGGAAATCCATTTTTGTGTGCCTCAGTTTATGGCCCTACCCCTTCTAAATCAGAATTCTTTGCTTCATTGGAAGTTGATACTGCTACACTCCCCTCTCAACCACTTATTCTAGCAGGTGATTGGAACCTTTGTCTGGATAATGGGGTGAATAGGAACCCTCCTTCTAATAGACCACCTAGTGCACCGCAGATAGCTCTGAATAGATTCCTGGAAGTTGCAGCACTAGTAGACCCATATAGGATGTATAAGAAAGGGGATACCGAGATGATCTTTTACTCTGGTGTGCACAAGTCACATTCTAGGATTGATTTCTTCTTGGTCAATAGGGAAGCACTAAGGGGCATCAAAGAACTGATTTCTTTTAACAGGGCGCTATCTGACCATTCCCCAATTCAGATGCTATGGGAGATGGATAACATTCCCCCTAAACCATACCGATGGTGATTGGATGAAGGGATACTAGCGGTTGACAATATGGTGTCTAAATTAGAGTAAACACTAATGGAGATTATTCAAACCCAAATTCTGACACTTGTGGATAAAAAACTTGCTTGGCCTACTTGCAAGGTATTATATGCAGGAACAGCTCAGGAATACACTGCTAGGAGGAATAAGATGAATAGAGCATAGGAAGAATTTTTAACTGGGGCCATTAAGTCACTACTACCTTTGGAGGGTTCCTCCAATGAGTTGGATAATGAGCTAAGAAATTTAAGAGAAGAACTCAGAAGTATGATGTATCTCAGGATAGACCACTGGCTTGAAAGATTAAATGCTAGATATTTGATACAGGGGGATGTGCCGGGTTGCTTATTGGCCTCTAGAATTAGGGAGTGGGAGGTGGATTGAACGATTATGGCAGTGAAGTTTGGAGGGGACATTATCACGGATCCTCAGGGAATGGCTGATGCCTTTGCAGATTACTATGCTGGGATCTATCGGGGGTATTAGCTCAGAGGAAGAGATCAGAGGGTTCCTTGATAAAAATACCTTTGCCAAAATTAGACATAGACCATGCCCAGGCTCTGGCAGCCCCAATCTGTGACCTAGAAATTATGGCGGCAATTAAAGAATTGCCAAATAGTAAGACACCAGGGCCCGATGGCCTGTCGGCTAAATTTTACAATGTCCATTTATTGACAATACTCCCTCTTTTGAAAGATTTATTCTTGAATATTATGAAAGAAGAGGTTCCCCATCCTCCTTTATACCAGGCTTATATTACACTGATTCCAAAGCCAGATAAAGCTAGGGATTTACCTGGTAATTACAGACCCATAGCTTTAATAAACCAGGATATTAAAGTCCTCACAAGGATTTTGGCTAACAAGGTTTTAAAAGTTGCTCCTCTTTTAATCAGTCAGGACCAAGTTGGGTTTATGCCAGGTCCGTGGGCACATGATGCATTAAGGAAATTGCACCACATCCTCCATCAGGCTTCCAATTCCAAGTCTGCTATGGCACTGATTGCACTTGACTCTGAGAAGGCATTAGATTGGGTTTCCCACAAATTTCTATTTCTTACAATGGAAAAAATGGGTTTTCTGAAGGGCTTTCTCAGATGCCTTAAAAACCTTTGTAATGCCCCTGCTGCTAGGGTCCCATGTAATGGCTACCTCTCTAAGGAGTTCCTGCTGATGAATGGGACTAGACAGGGTTGCCCCCTGTCACCAATCTTGTTCAACATTTACTTGGAACCTTTACTAAGGGCAATTCATATGGAGCCCATGGTTCGGGGAATTACGGTTCAGGGGATGGAGCTTAAATTCTCGGTTTTTGCCGATTATATTCTGTTGCATTTATATAATCCGGCTGATAGCTTCCAAAAAGCACTGAAAATTATCAGGAAATTTTTGGAGGTTTCCAATTACAAATTAAATCTAAGTAAAACACAGGTTCTTCCACTTACCGAGTATACTTATAGAGCAGATTTTGAACATCTGCAACTTAAGTGGGCCCCAAAACAAATTTAATATTTGGGCATTTTGATTAAGGCCAAAACAGAAAATGGGGTGGAAGAAAATGTGGACAATCTCTTGGCCATAATTAAAAATGACATTTTAAGGTGGAGCAAACTCCCCCTGAACTTCACTGCCAGACTAGGATTGATAAAAATGACTCTCCTACCTAGATTTTATACCCGATTTACTTATTACTTTACAATATTCCTAAAGGAAGGTTTATTAATATCCAAAGGGTAATTTCAGCATTCTTGTGGAATTCTAAGACCCCAAGGAGAAAATATGCTGCCTTATGCCTTTCTCATCTTATGGGAGGTATTAAACTTCCGGACCTATTTTTGTATTATGTAGCAGGACAGTTTGGTTTAATGGGACAGTGGTGCAGAAAACGGAATGAAGGGGGATATATCCCAACTTGGCTCCAAATTGAGCAGTGTATTTTAAAGGACCTGAAACTCTCCCCAGCAGCGTTGCTGTTTTCAGATCCAGAGGCTATACCTGATAGGGGAAAGCAGCCACCAATTTTTAAATCAGTGAAGGCGTGGTGGGATTCATTAAATCCAACACAGAAGAAGGCACAAAGGATAGCTAGGGATCAACCTATATTAGGAAATCCAACTTTCGGCTGGGGGGACTAATAATTAATCAACAATGGGCACCACAATTAGCTGACCTGAAACTGACAGATTTTATACTAGAAGATAGGGTGATCATACTTGTGCAGACTAAGAAATGGTACTTCTTCAGAAAGATTCAGATTGCAAATCTGGTACAGAAATGTATACGAGATAAGAAGGAAATGGGTCATAGTCCATTTACTGTAATTGGGACCATTTGAATAAGACTGATTATTCACAATACCCCCTCACCAAAGTTTACATGGTGCTGTTAGGTTTTGTGAGTGTAGAATCCAAAGCTCAAATATTGTATTGGGAAAAAAGTCTAACCCCCCTGAGGCCTGACTGAAAAGAGATTTGGAAAAATGTTAAATTCCTGCCTGTACTGAAATATAAGACTATGCAATTCTTTATTTGTTCAAATATTTACTACACCCCTGTTAAGCTATGTTCTAGAAAACTCAGACAGACAGATCTGTGTTTTAGATGCAGAATAAAGTCAGGAGACTTGTCACATGTGATGTGGAGCTGTCCCAAAATACTTTCAGTATGGGTTCAAATTGGTCAAAACATGGACCCGTTATTAATATATTTGGAGCATATTAAACCAGAGATCTGTGTTTTTGGGGCTATGAAAACGGTTGTGAGTGACTCAGCCAAGCATCATGTGTTACTGATGTCTGCTCTGGTTAAGGCATTTGTCTTAAAACATTGGAAACATGATTGTGCTTATAATTATGATCATTGGGTTAGAGACCTATTACAGGTCTTAGATAGACTTAAAAGACAAATGATAATAGATGAGAAAAAAAAGTATATGATAAAAGATGGAGGGCATTAGAGGCAGTGTACTCAATACAACTGAAGAGTGCTCGAACCCAGATCTGTCTGTCTGATAGGGAGTAGCTAGCAATTTCTTCTTAAGAGAATGTGAAAAGGGATTATGATTTTATTGAGGTGTGAGATCTCACTTTTTGTAGGTTTTCTATCCAGTGAGGCATAATACTCTCGTGAGATAGTTCTTAGTTGGACTTAGAAAGTCTCTTATATCTAAAAGGTTAGGATGGGTTCTCTCTCTCTCTCTTCTTGGGACACAGCTGTAAAACCCCAGTCCTGAGGATTTATAGTTACTTCAAAGTTAAGGAGAATAATAAAGAGGATTCTGATTCGGAAGTAGATCAGATTTATTGCTAACTTTGAAGGAATAGAATCAAGTGTCATATTAGTAACATTGGACTTAAATTAGTGGGTATAATACATTATAACTGTGTATGTAAATAGTTTAGGGGATGTATATATTTGCCATATCCAGTTTTGGGATGTGGGCCAGGGATCAGCCTGAGATATGTGTATGTATGTCTTTATTGTCGAAATCATAAACTTTAATAAAGAAGTTTAAAATAAATAAATAAATAAATAAATTGACATACAAAATATTTTTTTAAAGGGCCTGTGGGGGCAGTTGCTGACCACCACTGATATTATGCAGCAAGCCAATTATCTCTTTCTTCTGCTCCTCGATATGAGAGAGACGCTGCATGGCCACCTCCACCACTGCTTGCACAGCATCGACCTCCACCCACAGCACAGCCAGGTCTGCCACAGTCACAGGATGCTATGGGTCATCTTCTTTGGGTGCAGTTGCAAGAACCTTCACCTCCGCTGTCTGGGTTTCCCTGCACTGCCGCCGATGTGCAGTCAGACAAGGTGCTTCGGCTGCAGCTGCAGAAGTGGCTGCTAACTCCTGCAACTTTGACCTCCCATTCGACCCGGTGATGAACAACTAGTTGGGTTCACTGACCACCAGTGCCAAGGTGCCCATCCTTGGGCCCATGACAGACAAACACTTGGCATAATTTGCACCGCACAACAGTGGGGTCCCCAGGGAGACATGTGAAGAACTCCCACATGGGAGAGCTCCATGCAAAGCCCCATACAGGCAGTGGGGGGGGACCGCTGGCCACCTGCTGTGCTGCTGCTGGTGGTGGTGGAGGAGCAGCAACCTGCTGTGGTTGCTGCTGCTGCTCATCCATCTGCTGCTCCTCCAGCTGCTGCGCTTCTGGCTGCTGCTGCTACTCCTCCAGCTGCTGCTGATGCCGCTACTCATGCTGGCAGACCACTGCTGCTGCAGAGCTGGTTGTGCCTGCTCTTGAGGGCATAAAACTGGCTCTGTTTAACATAACTGGGCAGACGAGGCTGAGCTGCATCTGTGGCCCCCGCTGGCCACTGCATTTTCTGCCATGCCAACAATCCATCACCCAAAATAAAAACTGGTACAAATACTAATAACTCTACCAAAAACAAAGTACTCACAAGAAAAACTTTTTGAAGCCATAAAAGGACTGTAAAATTAACTTAAACTTCCTACACTAATTAACAAACTAAATCTAAAAAGGTCTGAACTGAAAGAAGCAAATCCACGCAAGTTTTGCACTCTGCAGTCGCCAACAACCCACACACACAAACTGCTCTAAACAGATCAGTGATGCACACAACTCTTTCTACAAGAGAAAGTGAAAGTAAAATACTCACTTCCTGTCTATTTAAGCTTCTCCCTGAATCATGTGACCTGCAGACCTGCAGATACAGTCAGGCATGTGACAGTGTCCTGTTTATTACCAACTTCTCCTTCTCCAACTACAACTAGAAGTGAACACAAATTGGCCAAAACAAAGTAAATTAAGGTGAATTTCAACTTCTTAATTTAAATTTCACGTAGTGATCCATGAACTTGAAGACGGCCACTTTGTGTTTTGGGATACATCATATCCATGACCTCTTGATCCCTCACACCTTTCACCTCCAGTTATTTGACTACCTCTGTGATAAACATCAGCTCCTTTGAAATGATCATTGGAAGTTCCTACAAATTCATTGTGCAGTGCAAGGTGTAGTGCAATCCGCTCTGTCCCCAGAAAGTACCTCTGTGGCTTCCTCCCCCTCTAGGTTGGCTTAGGCTGCCCAGGAGTAGGGAAAGACCAATTTACAAGGCTCTAAGGGATGCCTCACCTCTACATACCCTAGTGGTACAAGGCTACTGGGGAAAAAAAACTGGCAGTCAACCTATCCCTGATCAGTGGCTGCAGGGTTGGGCTGCAGCCCATATATCTTTCAGAGATGCCAGGAGTTACCTGATCCAAAACAAGATCCTGCACTATCAGTACAAGATCACCCCAGATCCTTAATAATCTAGGCCTAAGGTTGTTCTGGGAACTAAAGGAGGAGCTGGCAGCACCACTAGCGAGGTTATTTAACCTGTCCTTGGATACAAGGTGGGTGCCAGAGGACTGGAAGGGAGCAGCCATAGTGCAACTTCACAAAAGTGGTAGCCAGGAGGAGGCGGGCAATTATCACCTGATCAGCCTCACATCAGTGGTGTATAAGGTGATGGAGGCTATATTGAAAGAACGGGTGACTAGCTACTGTACTTGGAAGATAGTGGGCTACAGGATATCCATCAGCATAGCTTTACCAGGGGGAGGTCATGCCAGATGAACCTAATAGAGTTTTTTGATTGGGTGAGGAGGGTGGTGGATCGGGGGGCAGTGGATGTGGCCTATCTGGACTTCGGGAAGGCCTTCGACACTGTGGCCCACAGAAGACTGGTGAATAAACTGGGGAGTTTGGGGGGTGGGGCAGAAGATAATAAGGTGGGTGGAGAACTGGCTGATGGGTAGAAGCCAGAGAGTGGTGGTAAATAGGGTGCATGCTGGGGCAGTAGGAATGACAAGTGGGATCCCTCAGGTGTTGGTGCTAGGGTCATCCTGTTACATCAGCTACATAGCAGAGGGGCTATCCTTTGGATGAGATGTTAAACCGAGGTCCCTTCTGCCCATCCTGGTGTTGTCCTGGTGGGTGTCCAGGTGGAAGTAAAAGAACCCGGGGCACTCTTCACAAAGAGTAGGGAACATTCCCAGTGTCCTGGCCAACATTCCCCTTCCCATTAACTGGTTCATGCAATCTCCAGACTGTGTGTGGGTGATGATGTGCAATATGGCTGCCACCACACATTCACTCACTTCACTACCAGTCTAGGATTGCTTGTAAAGTGCTTTGGGATACACTGTGTATGAAAAGTGCTATATAAATACTGATTCTTATTCTTCTACAGGGGAAGGTCTGCCTTTCTGCAGATGATACAAAGATCTGCAAAAGGGTGGACACCCCAGAGGGGATGGAGGCTATGAGGGAAGATCTAAAGTTGCTGGAGGGGTGGTCGGAAGCATGACAGCTAAAGTTCAATGCCAAAAAATGCACTGTGATGCACATGGGGTGGAATAATCCACTAGCAAGTTATACACTCGGGGGGGGGGAGGAGGAACTGAATGCAACTGAGCAGGAAAAGGATCTAGGAATCATAATGACAAACAACCTTAAGGTGGGGACACAATGCAGCAAGGCAGTGGGCAAAGCAAACAGAATGCTAGCATGCATAGGGAGAGGGATAGCTAGTAGAATTCAGGAGGTGCTGATGCCACTCTACAAATCCAAGGTGAGGCACCACCTGGAGTATGGGGCTCAGTTCTGAAGACCTCACCTATGCAAGGATATAGGTGGCATGAAAAGAATACAGAGAAGGGCCACTAAGACGGTGCAGGGGCTAAGTGGGAAACCATATGAAGAGCGGTTGAGGTGTTGGATTTGTACCCGCTGGAGACCAGGTGAGAAAGGGGGGACATAATAGAGACATTCAAGTATGTGAAGGGATTAATAAAGCGGGGTGGGAGCTTGTTCACAGGGAGGGAAGGCGCTAGAACTAGGGGGCATGGACTGAGGGTGGAGATTTAGGGGAAATGAAGGGGGCATTACTTCACTGAGAGGGTGGTGCTGCCCTGGAACAGTCTCCCGGTGGATGTGGTGGAGGCAGAAACTGTGGAGGAATTCAAAAGGGCATGGGACAAGCACAAGGGGTTGACCAGAGAGAGGAGGGTGGAATCTATGGAATCTATGGGCGAGGGGGGCAAGTAAAGCGGCGGGAATGGGCAGACTCCGATGGGCCAGGGAGGTCCTTTTCTGCTGACACATATCTATAAATCTATGACTCTATATTCTGTGGAGTTACATGAATCTAACTTTCTGAAAAGGCATCCACAGCCCTTACCAGGCCGTCCTTGGAGCCCCTTACCTCTCTTCCTTTTGCTGCATGTCCTTGGTCTACTGCAGGCAGGTCCATGCCTAGACCATAATCAAGAGAAATGGATGCCAAGCATCTCATTTTGCAGAGGTAGAGATCTACTGGCTCTCCCTTGCAACTTAATTGGAAAAATTTGTTTGGAACCCTACCCATCACAAGCACTTTAGCCACCTGGCCATAGGTAAGCAACAGGATTACTTTTGTATATGGGGCCCTTACCAGTGCTACCTTAATCATGCGATAACATGAAGGAACCCTGGTGGGCTGGTCCGGTGGCTCTGAGGGTTGAGGTGCTGGTCACTACACCTCGCACCACACCGGTGAACCGGGTTCAGAAGCGAGCCAGGATCATCTTTGGCCAGCATTGGGGGGGAGGGAGAGGATGTTAAACATCGGCCGGCTGGCAGCACTCCACCTCGGGAGGAGGGTTTCAGCTCTCTCAGAACTTGGCTGTCCCCTAGTGGAGACCTGGGAGACAGTGCCACTCATGAGGAGCTCCGATATTAAGTCAACAGGGAGGGCGGAAGTGACCCGGTCTGGAGCTGTGTTGCACATGTTCACCTCCACGCGCATGCGCCACCACTTCCAGGGTCCTGGGTAGTAGGGAGCTCACTAGAACAATGGAAAACTCCTGCTGGCTGGGGGGTAGACGTCACCTACCCCCACCTCCAGAGCTGGATCCTGCCCACTGTGACCTGGGCTTGGCTTCACCTCCGCCCATGGATGCACTGGATGAAAGCGTAGAGGAGCAGAAGGTGGCCCCACTCCGGGGGGGTGTATCTCGGAAGGATGATTCCATGCAGTGTGTCGCGGGTGTGCCTAGACTCAAGGTGCAGATGGAAGGACCTCAGGCAGGAGGGGATAAGGTAGGATGACCAAGGGGCCTCAGCTAGCGGTGACCGGAGGGAAATAGAATTGAAAAAAAAACAAAAACATGAAGGAACCCATTGTGATATAGCACATGATAATATCTTGAGGCCCTTTACATTACCATGAATAAGACATATTGTAGTGTTGTTCACCTTGTGGTGATTTGTTACTGTGTATCTTTGTATCCTTTGGAACCCTGCACATCCTTCAGGATCCTTGTTTATAGTTTAAGTCACCTTATTATTGTAGATTATATTGTTTTCTTATTTTGATCCTGTTTTGATTCCTCATGTCAGTCCACAGTTTATCATTTCTGTATTATCAGGCTATGCAATCAAGCATGTTTTTTCTTTCCATAGTACAACAATTATCAAAACTGTAATGCACTGTACTAACAGTGTTTTCTTTTTATATGTTAAAATATTTTAATTAGCAAGCAGAGATTTTCCTTTTTATGTTAAAGTCTTTTTTACTAACCATCTCCTAGGTCACCCATGATGGTCTTTTTTTGTGGAGATCTCAAAGCATATTTAAGTAAAGACAGTTGCATAGCCAGGTAATAAAAATAGAACTTGGGGAGCCCCAGGCCTCCTTTTTATGTGGAGGGCCACAATGGTGACTGTTTGACATTTACCCATTTTCCCAGCCACAGGAAGTTAGTGAGGTATCCTGTTATGGAAACAAAATATTTTAGGGGAAGATAGGCGAGGATGGTTTGGGAAAGGTAGAGGCATTGGGGGGGATGCTCATTTTAACTATATTGACCCAACCAATTTGGGTCAGGGGAAAGGAACTCCACCTATTACAATCATTTTTAAGGCATTTGAGCAGAGGTTTATAGTTTAAGGGTCCGTGAGTGGAGGCTTCCTGTGGAGATGAACTCCCAAATATGTATGGCTACTCACAGGCTTCAGATGGAAATCAAAAACCATCAAAGGAGGCCCCCCACAAGGGCATTTACTAGCATTTAGCCCAGTTAATCTTGTGTCCTGAGATGGGGCCATATAGGTGCAAAATATCTCTGTTAGTGCTGAGATAGCTGTATTTGAGTTAATCAAAAACAAAAGGATATCATTTTCAAATAGAGACGCCTTGTGGTTCATGTGGTTCTGGGAAAGGGAGCTCTTCAAATTTGATGACCTCCACCTGAGTAAAGAGGGAGTCAGAGCACTGGGCCAGAAATTTGACATCCACTTAGGACATTTAAACTAGCGGGAGGTGAGATGACTGTAGCTCTAGGAGAAGCACACATAAAGCCTGCTGCCTCTCCCCCTCCAGCTAGCACCAAATCTACACACTCCAGGATAGCAAAAGCAGATAGCCAGAAATATAAAACCCCTTCTGGCTCTGGCATTGACCATCACAATGGAAAGAGAGGAACCATAAACAGGGAAAACTACAAAGGGATGAATAATAAGATCAAGGGAGGCATGACAAAGTGACACAGCATGAGTGGTCAGCACTATGCCTCAATGCACGCAGTCTGTCTAACAAGATGACTGACCTCACTGCCACAATAGCTGAGGCAGAACTATACTGGGTGGCCGTGACCGAAACATGGTTCACAAATAATCATGGTTGGGAGGTGACTATCCTAGGGTACAACCTGTTTAGGAGAGATAGGACTGGGAAAAAGGGAGGGGGTAGCTATTAATGTTAAGGATGCCATCAATGCTATAGAAATTCAGTGGGCACTAGGGGAAACAGAGGATCTATGGATCACAATAGGGTCTGGAAGCTGGAAACCCATTTGGGTAGGAATAATTTATAGACCCCCCAAATCGGGAGGAAGCCAGGGATAAGGAAATACTGGAAACCATCCTCCAGATGTCAGGCAAAAGGGACATGGTGCTGGTGGGGGATTTCAATCTGGCAGACATAGACTGGAATACACACACAGTGGCATCACAGAAGAAAAGGGAATTCCTAGTCACACTACAGGAAGCAGGCCTAAGTCAACTAGTGACATCACCCACAAGGGGTTACGCGGTTCTAGATCTGACGTTCACAAATAGAGATAGGGTTACGGGTGTTGAAGTAGGGAACCACCTGGGCAACAGTGATCATAACATAGTATGGTTCAGGGTTAAAAGGACTATAGACTCCACACACTCCAAACTGAAGGTCCTTGACTTCAGGAGGACAGACTTCACAAACATGAAGGCCTGCCCAAGAGACAACCTTAGCAACTCGACAGAAGGGAGCACTGAGGAATATTGGACAAGGTTGAAAGATGCAATAACTGTGGTCACATCACAGTGTACCCGTCAGGTTAGTAAAAACAAAATGAGGAAAAACCCACTATGGTTTTCCAAGGAGGTGGCAACCATGGTGAGAGAAATGCTCATAGCCTTTGGAAAGTACAAGGAGTCGGGAAAGGAGGCAGATAAAACAGAATATAAACAGAAACTAAAAGAGAAAGGGAAAGTGATAAGAAATGCAAAGGCTCAAACAGGTTAGGATAGCTCAGGGAGTAAAAAAGGGTAACAAAACCTTTTACAGGTACATATGTGAAAAAAAGAAGACCAAAGGGGGCATTGTTAGACTCACAAAAAAAGACAGGCAAACCACAAAGCAAGACAGGGAGAAGACAGAGGCACTCAATGAGTACTTCTGCTCAGTCTTCATACAGGAAGTAGACAGTAACAGACCAACAATAGGCATAAAGAAGTGTACAACTGAAGGAATAGACATGGGTCCTTTCACAGAGGAAAGGGTGCTGGAGGAAACAGACAAGTTAGAGGTAAAAAAGCTATGGCGCCAGATGGGATACACCCAAGAATACTGAAAAAACTAGGGAGGAAGCTGGCAAGCCTCCTTAGCAGTGCTCTTCAACAAATCATTAAATCATTAAGGAGTGGAGAGGTGCCGGAGGATTGGAAGAGTGCACAGCAGTATCATTCCACAAGAGTGGAAGCAAGGAACAGCCAGGTAACTTCCATCTGGTTAGTCTAACATCACTGATGACTGAAAACTGATGGAGTCTCTGCTGAAGGAAAGAATCATAGCTTTTTGGAGCAAACTGGTCGGCACGACAAAAATCAACATGGTTTCATGGCAGGGATGTCCTGCCAGACAAACCTTGTTGACTTTTTCAATTAGGTCACCAAAACAATGGATCAGGGTGGGGCAGTGGATGTGGTTTACCTGGACTTCAGCTAAGCTTTTGACTCCGTTCCGCACAGGAGTCTAGTCAAAAAACTGGAGAACATGGGAATTGGGCCTGAGGTTACAAACTAGGTTAGAAACTGATTGCATGGGAGAACTTAGAGAGAATATTAGTAAATGGCACTCTGTCTGTGGAGGGGAGGGTAACTAGTGGGGTCCCACAGGGCTCAGTTCTGGGGCTGATCCTCTTCAACATATTCATCAGTGACATTGCTGATGAACTGGAGGTAAAAGCGTACCTGTTTGCAGATGACACCAAAATCAGCAGCAGGGTACATACAACAGAGGGACAGCAAAACATTGAAGCTGATTTCTGAAAACTGGAGGAGTGGTCCAAGACCTGGCAATTGAAATTCAATGCCAAAAAATGCAAGGTCATGCACCTGGAAAAGCATAACCCAGGGAAACTGTTCTCAATGAGATGGGAGCAGCCGGTGGCAACCAGGCAGGAACAAGACCTAGGGGTGATCATATCAGATGAACTCAAGGTGAATAGACAATGTGAAAAGGCAGCACTAAAGGCTAGTGGTATTCTGGGATGCATAGGAAGGGGCATCATGAGCAGAAGGCATGAAGTAATCATGCCTCTGTATCGGTCCCTAGTCAAGCCTCACCTGGAGTACTGTGTCCAATTCTGGAGGCCACACCTCAGGAAGGACATAGATAGGCTGGAGACAGTACAGAGAAGAGCAACAAAGATGGTGCAGCGCTTGCATCAGAAACCGTACAAGGCAAGACCGGATGACCTCAAATTACCCTCCCTAGAACAGAAGGAATCATGGGGACATGACAGAATCATTCAAATTCCTTAAAGGCAACAACAGGGTGTATGTGCAGAACCTCTTTCAGGTAAAGGACTACAGCAGGACTAGAGGGCACAACCTTCGACTTAAGGGAGGAAAGTTCAGAAGCAATGTGAGGAAATTCTTCTTCACAGAGCATGTTGTGGAACCACGGAATAGCTTGCCAGAGGGGGTGGTGGGAGCCAAGACAGTGGGGGAATTCAAGCGGGCATGGGACAGGCACTATGGGATACACACGCAGGCAGCTAAGTAGGGGGGTAGGAAGCCAAGGGCAGACCTGATGGATCGTACGGTTCCCATCTGCTGAGAACTTCTATGTTTCTATGTTTTTATGTCCTGATTTATCAAGTCCTGTATTGTCTTACTTTCTTTAATGGCCATAGCTAGTGGCTCAATAGTAAGGATATATAATGGGGGCCATAGGATCACCCCATCTAGTGACTCGTGAAGGGGTAAGGGATTAAGGGGGTGCCATTTGTGAGGACCTGGGTTTTTGGGGATCAATACAGTGCTGCTATCCATGAATGCAGACGTGGTGCCAATCAACACCGGTCCATCATCACAAACATGGAGGGCCACTCAATCTGACCAAAGGCCTTCTCCACATCTAGAGCCAAAAGACTGTGCCAAGCATGTCCTAGACCACTTTCATATTACATTCAGGATCCTATGAATATTATGCTTTGCTTGGTGTCCCTTAGTGAACCTTCCCTGGTCTGGGTGGATTAGGCCTGGCAGGACTCCTTCCAGGTGGCATGGCAACAGTTTTACTATGACTTTCCAATTTGCATTTAGTAGTGATATCAGGTAACACAAGCAGCACTGAATGGTGTCCTTACTGGGCTTGGGGAGTACCGTGATTGTGGCCATGAACTGGGATGGTGGGAACTCTCCCCTCTCCAAGGCTTCTTTTTCATCATAGGGCCTTTTAGCTCCCTCCAGATTTCTTTGTAGAATTCAATGAGTAGGCTATCCGGGCCTGGGGTCTCCCCTGAAGTTATGGATCATAGAGCCTTCTACGTCTCCTCTTCTGTAGGTGTCCACTCCATAGCCATGCTCTCGGACTGCATGAGAGAAGAAAGGGAGAGGGAGCTTAGAAATACCTCAAAGTGTCCACCCCCACCTCTGAGGTGCACAGGTCAGAATGAAAATTTTGAAAGGAGCTTCTATATCTGCTTCTTTAGTAGAGGTGTGGCCCTCTAGTGTTTTACTGCTGGTTATCGTTTGGCCAGCCTCCTTGGCTTTTGGTTTCCATCATAATCATTGACTTGCTTCATTCCCCCAAAACAGGCTCACACTTCAGTTAGAAGGATATTTCTTTCCAGCTTAGCTGATGTGAGTTGACTTAACTGTCTCACTGAGCTTTTGGGTCACCATTCCAACTATCAACTATTTCTAGTTTAACTATTCTATCTTCTAGTGCTTTCATCTCCCAGGCCTATGTTTTTTCCTTTGTGTTAAACAATGGAAATAACCATGCCCCTCACATACACCTTCATGGCCTCCCACCTGGTGGAGGCTGAAGTATCCGCTCTCTTGTGTGAAAGGAATTCTGTCAAGGTAAGTAACATATTATTTTTAAACTCACCATCTGTCAGTATTCTTGTGTCAAGTCTCCACTGCTTGGAGGGCCCTTCTCCCAATATTAACAGGAGAGGGGCATGGTTGGAATGAAGCAGTGGACCATACTCCACTAACTTCAGGCTATGTAGGATCATCCAAGGATACCAGCACTGAATCAGTTCATGTGAAGAGTTGATGGGCCTGGGAGAAAAAGGAAAATTCTTTCACCTGCTGGTGTAAGAAGCACCATACATGGTATGGTATGGTACAATTTTATTTATACAGTGATATAGCCATTAGGGTTCTGAAAATCCCTGTTCACAAGGCTTACCTGTTTACATTATACAAAAATTATTACATCTACACATTAACAACAATACAAAATTACAAAAAAGATACAAAAAACAGTGCATCACTATTTTACAGTTACATCAATAACAGGCATACTAACATTTTTACTTTTTCACAATTGTAACCCCCCTGCAAATGGGGGTTCCAAAAGACTTCCAGGAGCTTGCTTGAATGCTCCAAGCCTGAATGGTGTTTAAGCCATTTATCAGTGAGTGTTTTAGAACCTCTGGTACTGTCTCTTTAAGAGCTGTCTGCTTGCAGACATAATTAGTTTGTATGGGGGACTGTGTGTTTTTTGATTGAGTACCACTCAGCTGCCGCAATTCACCCCATTTTTGCAGTCACTAGGAGTGCAAAGGAACCTGTCTGAAAGATGTAACTGATTGCCAGAAATCATTTACAGTAATAATAAAATTACAGTTTGTCTAACCTGCTTTCTTTGCAGTCAGAACTGTCTGCCTAGTTCCCATTCTGGTTTTGAACTGCTGAACTGGACCAATCAGTGTGGGGTAAGCTAGCTCTAAATGGTGCCTTGACGAATCAGAACTTGGACTCATAATCTGAGCCAGCCACAAGAGGATTGTATGGGCAGTGACTCTGGGAGATGTAGTTTAGACTTCAGTGCCTTTTGGACCAACAGCAGCAGTCTATTGTGAGTGACAGCCAATCCAGTCAAGAACTGGGAGGAACTCAAAGGAAGTGCCCGGTTTTGTCTGTTGGGAGTTTCAGTTTGAGATCTGAAAGTGAAGGGGAAAGAAACCCTGTGCTCCTTCAGTGCACAGTTTCAGTCAAAAAACGTGTGCAAGGCCCAGAGTTCCGGTCTGCAGCTTGTGTAACTGCTTGTTAGGACTGAATCCGTCCTGTGAAAAGAATCAAAGGATCTCTGAAGAGTAGAAACCAGGCTCACCCTGTAGAAGACTGAAGAAATTGTTGAATTACACTCGGTCTGTCAGGAACTGAATCTGCTGTGTGTTCTCCTGGTTATTGTGCAGTAATTGCGATTGGGATACAGATGCAGCCTGCCTGGTATAGTGCTTTTTTTTACCATATAAATGTGTGAGGAGTCTCTTGGAGATCAAAAGTAGCCCTGCTGACATTGAAGGACCATATCTTCTTTGGAGGTCGTGAGTACTAATTCAGGGTCGCCCCTGTTGAATTGCCACATTAAATCCAAATGGAATTACTGTACTGCTGACTGTTTAATTCTCCTTTTCTCTGTGTGAAAGGGCCCCTACCAGCTGCCACGGTTTGGACTAGCCACTAGGGCTTGGGTACCCAGGGACAGTAACTGATAGGGATAGGCCTGTGCACAGAGCCATAGGTAGATTATTAAAGTGATAAGCTAATTAACCTGATTTCCCTGTCCTTGTTATATCCCCCAAATAAATCAGAGCTGTTTGTTTCAGCAAAGTTATACTGCCTGAGGTATTTGTCTATGTTAAAGTACTGTACTGTGATTGTTGCACTGTATCTTATTTTACAGGATGTCCGGTGCCTGAACCAGCCTTGGGGGTAAGTGTATACTGTGAAGGTAATTTGCTATATTGTGTGGGCCACTAGGGAAGAAAGGGGTTGCAGTGTCCCAGAGGGCTGTGACCAAGTAAGTTTAACTATTGCAAACCCTGACCTCTGGGTGGAGGCACCGCCATTGGATCCAGGCCCCCAACCTGTTAGTGGCAAATCAGGCAGGGGTAGTAGCCCCGGGATAGCCATCTAGGGGTTACATCTTGGAGGCTCACCGCTGGGTTGTGTGTCCTCTAGTGGCCATATTTACAAACCACTGTTAAGGGAAAATAAATAAATAAATAAATAAATGGGTACCCGACAGAAGTGGCTGTGCACCGCTGGTGGAGTGGTGTACTGGGAGGAGATCGACCCCAAAATGCTATGCTTATCCTGGACATCCCCTGGGTATCAACACGGACACTGTGCAGGAGTACTTTCAAGGTGGAAGGTTTACAAAACCTTGTGGTGGTGGGTCGGCATCTAATCTGCTCACCCACACTTTCCTGGCCTCTAGTAGAGTTTAAGGATCCCATAGATAGCTCCAAAGTGCCACAGACCATTACCCCAGAGGGAGCCCTCACTGCTTGGAGAGTGATAACTAAGGACAGTAAAGACCTGGGGGAATGAGCCCCACCACTATCTGAAACTTTTGAGGAGAAATTTGCTGAATGGTTGCTGGGAGAGGGAAAACTGTGGAGGACTTGAAGAAACTATTCTTGCCACCTGGGGTGTTCCTCCCCAACACCCTCTCCTGCTCCAGTGCCCGTAATGGTGGCTGAACCAATGCAGACTCCTATTTCTGCACCTGCCATTAGTCACGACTCTTACCGAAGGTTGAGGATCTTCTCTGGCACCTCCCCACCCCCAAGGAGGATGACTGGGAGACCTGGATAGACTATGTTGCCCCCAAGTGCTAGAATGGCAATGCTCGAAGGCGAAAAGCTAAAGAGGGTTAGTGAGAGCCTCCGAGGTCCTGCCCTGGCTACCATCCGTGCTAAACGGGCCAGTAACCCTGAAGCGACTGCACAGGCCTATCTTGAGGCCTTGGAGAATGTGTGTGGAGCCCAGATTCTGATGAGGACCTATGGTGGAGAGTAAGAAATGCACAACAGTACCAAGGGAGTTGTTGTCTTGTATGTCTCTCGCTGGAAAAATTGTTGCAAGAATGCCTCAGAAAGGGTAGTTTGCCAGCGATTGAACTGGACCCGAACCAGACTGGACAGAATCCTTAAGTCTGCCCCCTTCTCAGAACTGCTGTTGCTTCAGTTACCTGGCAAATCGACTGGAATCCCACCCTCTATGATGAGTTAATGAGAGAAATTCGAGGAGTTGAGAAAAGGCGACCTCGGAGGAACCTGCACCAATAGCTGTGGCTATGACCCGAGTGACTGAGGGTGGCCCATCAAGTGAAGTTCAGGGGCAGAGGTTGGCAGTCAATGAGTGCTCTGATAAGGAAAAGATATGCCACAATGGGGCGAACTGTTGAGAGAGATCCGGGAATTCAAAACAGTCCCTTTATGAAGGCCACGCCTGCAAATGCAGGCCCTGACCTATATCCGACTGCATCTGCTATGGGGTGGGGTACCCACCCATGTATCTCCTGCTGATAACAGCTCCAAACTCGATTCCTTGACCATGGAAGTGGAGAAACTGACGAGATGTCTCCAAATGCTTATCACGCGCAGACAGAGATGGCACCAAGGTTTCCAGTTAGTAATACCCCGCCCTGGCTCCCAGTGTGGCGCCTCGGCCAGCTCAAACTCCAGAAAGTATGTTTTGCTATAATTGTGGGAAGGATGGGCACATGAAAGGGAATGCCAGTCCCCAAAAGACACTGACAAAGTTGCATATAGGCTACAAGGAGAGCTTGGAGAAGAAATCAGTGGTTAAGAGGTGCACGAATGATCCCAGTGAGGGCACCAAAATGCTAATTCACGTCCTTTGTGGCAAGGTCAGTTGCCCAGGCCCCCACTACCGCCTCTCCAGACTGGTCCAGAATAGTGGGTCCTCCATGGAGACCACTGTAAAGGTGAATGGAGTGTCTACAAGAGCTGTATTAGACAGTGGCTCCAAGTGACAATTATGTTCCAGGATTGGTATCAGAAGCATTTGTCAGACGTACCTTACAACCATTAGAAGGACTGCATGTATGGGGGTTAAGTGAGAAGGCCTACCCTATTCTGGGTATATCCAATTTGGCTGTCTTTCCCCACCTCCGTGGCTGGAGTGGCCAACAAGTAGAGACCCTAGCCTTAGTGTGTCCCCCACTGGACTGTATGATGGTGTCCCTTTGTTGATTGGAACAAATGCTCATATGTTCAGAAGGCTGGCACAGTTGTGTTATGAAAACAGGGTCAAAGACTAGTAGAGCTTTAAGAGTTCCGCTTTAATTAAGAAGGCCTATGAGGCACAGAGAGATGCTGAAAACAGAACCAGAGGAACCGGTCGGAATTGTATGGAAGAAGGATCCTGAGTCTCTGATCCTGGCACCAAATGCCCAGTGTACCTTACAGGGAGAGGTCCGTATCAGAAAGGATGTTAAGAATAAAATATTAATGTTGGATGCACCAGGCGATGGAAATTGCCAGAGGGACTGCTGGTCAAGCTTAGTATTTTGCCCGCTAGAGCCCATGCTTATGCCAGAAGGGTAATGGTCCAAGTTCATAATGTGTCTGAAAGAGACATTCGAGTAAACAGAGGTTGCATCCTGGCTAATGTGCATTGTGCAGACACTGCAGTGCTACCCAGCAGCAAGAGTTCAAGGAAGAATGACAGAGTAACGCCTGACTTGTTTGATTTCGCAACTCCCGCTGCCAGCTGAATGGAAAGTGAGGATCAGTGAGAAGCTTGCCCAGAGAGACCAGGTGTTTTCTTTAAAGGAATGGGATGTAGGATGCGGCAAGGAGCTGAGCACAATATCCGCTGCATGACGAAGACCATTTCGTGAGAGGTCTCGACTCCGGCACCTGCTGACATAGATGATGTGAGACGGCATCTGCAAGAGATGTTAAGCTGGTGTAATACAAGAATCCAGAAGCCCTTATGCTTCCCCATTGTGGTAGTGAGGAAAAAGAATGGGACAGTAAGGATGTGCGTGATTATCGCACCTTAAACGCGTGGACTATCCTGATCAGTACACAATGCCCGCATTCAGGATGCTTTGGACTGCCTAAGCGGGAGCAAGTGGTTCTCTGTGCTGGATCTCCATGAGTGGGTACTACCAGATCCCGATGGCCCCAGAGGACCGTAGAGACAGGCTTTATCTGTCCGCTTGGCTTCTATGAATTCATGAGGATGCCTCAAGGATTTCAGGTGCCCCAGCCACTTTTCAACGATTGATGGAGCGGCAGTGGGGACATGAACTTACTAGAGTGCCTGGTATACCTAGATGATGTTATTGTGTTTGGCAGCTCACTGGAGGAACATGAGAGCAGATTATTTAAGGTATTGGACCGACTGGAGGACTTTGGCCTTAAACTGTCCATTGATAAGTGTCAATTTTTCAAACATCAGTAAAGTATGGGACACATAGTATCCACGAGGAATAGAGACCGACCCAAGTAAAGTTGAGGCCTTGACCACCTGGCCACAGCCCAAAAATCTAAAAGAACTGCAAAGATTCCTGGATTCTGTGGTTATTATCGGCGCTTCATCAAGGACTATTCAAGAGTGATCCGCCTTTACTTAACCTTACTCAAGGGTATCCCCAACCCACAAAAATACCAAAAGTCAGCCCTCAAGACTGAAAGAGTGTATTTTCATCCAGTGAAGTATTTGGGGCCGCTGGACTCCTGATTGTGAGACTGCTTTTCATGAGATCATATATCAACTTACCCATGCTCCAGTGCTGGCCTATGCCGATCCAAGAAAACCTTACGTCCTGCACACTGATGCTAGCTTGCAAGGGTTGGGGGCTGTGTTGTACCAAGAGCACGAGAATGGCCTGAGACCAGTGGCCTTTGCCAGTAGAAGCCTGACCCCATCCGAAAAGAACTATCCTGTACATAAGTTAGAGTTCCTAGCTTTGAAGTGGGCTATTGTTGACCAATTCCATGAGTACTTGTATGGGGCTAAAATACTAGTAAAACTGACAATAATCCTTTGACCTATGTGCAGACCTCAGCTAAGTTGGATGCCACTGGCCATAGGTGGCTTTCTCATTATCTACATATGACTATGCTCCTCTACCGAGCAGGTCTGAACCACATAGATGCTGATGCTCTCTCCCGGAGGCCTGTTCCCCAGAATGATTGGGTCCGATTGGCAGAACCTGACATTCGGGCACTCTGCCGGAGGTTTGACAGGGAGGAACAAATGTCCACGGACGCAGTGGACTGCATGGTGGATTGCTTGGGAGCCTCTGAGAATTGCATACCTGCTGCTTATTGCCACTTTTCTGCAATAGACATTGGTGCACTGCCTCAGCTGGACAATGACAGTATTCGCGGGCTCAACTCGCGATCCCATGATCAAAGCAGCTTTAGAAGCCCTCTATGCAGGAAAAGATGTGTCCAAATTACGCCCACTGATTTGAGAACTGCACTGTTATACAAAGAAGGTCCTAAGTTGAAACTGATCAATAAACTGTTATACAGAGAAACAGTAGACAGAGGGGACAAGTAGACAAACAACAACTAGTGCTGCCCACTGCCTTTCGAGACTCAGTATTGAGGTCCTTGCACAACCACATGGGGCACCTTGGTATAGACAGAACACTTGACTTGGTGAGATCCAGATTCTATTGGCCTAAGATGGGGCTGATGTGGAGCAACACATTCTAATCTTGTAGTCGCTAAGCTACAGAGGAAAGCTTTGTCTCAGAGGGCTGCCCCTTGTTAACATAACCACCAGTGCACCCATGGAGCTGGTCTGTATTGATTTTCTGAGTTTGGAGTCAGATCAAAGAAATATCAGTAATGTGCTGGTGGTCACTGACCATTTCACGAGATATGCCCAAGCTTTCCCCACCAAAGACCAGAAAGCATCCACTGTGGCCAAAGTACTTGTAGAAAACTTTTTTGTTCACTATGGGGCTCCACAAAGAATCCATTCTGATCAAGGGAGAGACTTTGAGAGTCGTCTGATCAAAGAGATGCTTTCTCTGTGGGGAGTGCGAAAGTCCAGAACCACTCCTTACCACCCCCAGGGGGACCCACAGCCTGAACGTTTCAACCGCACTTTGCTAGATATGCTAGGCACCCTGCACCCAAAGGACAAGCCTAGATGGAGCCAACAAATTAGCACCCTGGTACATGCTTATAACTGCACCAAAAGTGATGCCACTGGATTCTCCCCCTACCGCCTGATGTTTGGAAGAGAAGCTCGACTACCAGTAGATGTGTGTTTTGGGGTCTCTCCTGATGGGGTTCAAGCTGACAACTATTTACAGTATGTGCAAAAGTTAAAGGCCCAGCTAACTCATGCGTACTAACTGGCTCAAACCATGGCTGCCAAAAGAAATCTGGCCAACAAAGAAAGGTATGATAAAAGGTGAAAGCACAGGAACTCCAGGAGGAGATCGGTATTGCTAAGAAATCTGGGACTGCATGGCAAGCACAAGATTGCTGACAGATGGCACCATCTCCCTCACATTGTAGTGGGCAAACTAGATGATCTGCCAGTGTACAAAGTAAGGCCTGAGAATAATTCAAAAGATGTAAAAACAATGCATAGAAATCATTTACTGCCCATTGGACAAATCTTGATTGAGTCTGAGCCCCCAGAAGATGCCCCCTCTGGACCAGTGACTAGAGCTGCTGCTAAGAAAAGATCAAGAAGTCTGCACCTACAGAAGCAGAGTTAAAGTGTTCCCCTGCACAAGTCCCAGTTGAGCATGACTGTCAGTCCATATCAGAAGAAAGTGAGAGTGACTTTGAATACTATCCTTCTTACGAACTGAGTCAATTGTTTGGGCAATCCCTAGTCAATACTGGAGACAAAGCTGGGCCTTCTGGACTGTCTATGCCCCCAGCTTCATCCCTGGAGCCAATGCTCCCAGAAAGTGAAGTGCAAAGCATCAGATCAGATGAAATGGAATCATTGTGCATGGTTGAACTGTTTGAGCTTTCAGGGAGGAAAATGATAGATTGGGGCAGACTGGTGATACACCGAACAAGAAGAGTATTTTGAGTGCCCTGACAGTCCACTGCCAGTGTCCAAAGCTCTCCATGCGAGCCAAATGTTGTGGACTCAGAAACTGTAACTCCTGGAGCTGAAAGTGCCCCAAGTTCTAGCCTCTACCCCCATGGAGACTCCCTGACAAGTGAGGACAATGCTGAAAATGAGGCTCAGAGTGCAGAGACTGTAACAGTTCCCCTAGAAAGACTGGTCGAGCTGTAAAGCCTGTGGTGCACCTCAGTTATGATTCCCTTGGGAGGCCTGTGGATTTGCCTCTCAATGTTGTCCATAAGGAGTGTATGTGTCCTCGAGCTCATTGCCCAAACTGAGCATCAGTGCTAACTCCAAGTTACTTGTGTTGCTCTCTATATGGTGCCCTTGCCCCATCCAGCCCCAAGGTAACTGATAGGAAGGGCCCTCTCTTCAGGTTTCATGTACAAGAGGTAATAACTTGAGTTATGGTACAATGTTGTGTAATACTGTGTAAAGAGTGACGTACTGCAATGTTTCAGAAATGTGTTCTTGGTAAAATGATATATTGACTGATGATTACATGTGCGAGCCTAATGCAAATGTATATGGTTGCAGTTGAAACTTATGGGGGTACTTGCTTGACGCGGACGCCAAGCTTTCCCAGGCCAGGAAGGGTGTAACCTCCTGCAAATGGGGGTTCCTAAAAGACTTCCAGGAGCTTGCTTGAATGCTCCAAGCCTGAATGGTGTTTGGCATTTAAGCCATTTATCAGTGAGTGTTTTTAGAACCTCTGGTACTGTCTCTTTAAGAGCTGTCTGCTTGCAGACATAATTAGTTTGTATGGGGGACTGTGTGTTTCTTTGATTGAGTACCACTCAAGCTGCTGCCAATTCACCCATTTTTGCAGTCACTAGGAGTGCAAAGGGAACCTGTCTGAAAGATGTAACTGATTGCCAGAAATCATTTACAGTAATAATAAAATTACAGTTTGTCTAACCTGCTTTCTTTGCAGTCAGAACTGTCTGCCTAGTTCCCCATTCTGGTTTTGAACTGCTGAACTGGACCAATCAGTGTGGGGTAAGCTAGCTCTAAATGATGCCTTGGACGAATCAGAACTTGGACTCATAATCTGAGCCAGCCACAAGAGGATTGTATGGCAGTGACTCTGGGAGATGTAGTTTAGACTTCAGTGCCTTTTTGGACCAACAGCAGCAGTCTATTGTGAGTGACAGCCAATCCAGTCAAGAACTGGGAGGAACTCAAAGGAAGTGCCCGGTTTTTGTCTGTTGGAGTTTCAGTTTGAGATCTGAAAGTGAAGGGAAAGAAACCCTGTGCTCCTTCAGTGCACAGTTTCAGTCAAAAACGTGCAAGGCCCAGAGTTCCGGTCTACAACTTGTGTAACTGCTTGTTAGGACTGAATCCGTCCTGTGAAAAGAATCAAAGGATCTCTGAAGAGTAGAAACCAGGCTCACCCTGTAGAAGACTGAAGAAATTGTTGAATTACACTCGGTCTGTCAGGAACTGAATCTGCTGTGTGTTCTCCTGGTTATTGTGCAGTAATTGCGATTGGGATACGATGCAGCCTGCCTGGTATAGTGCTTTCTTTTTTACTATAAATGTGTGAGGAGTCTCTTGAGATCAAAAGTAGCCCTGCTGACATTGAAGGACCATATTCTTTGGAGGTCGTGAGTACTAATTCAGGGTCGCTTCCCTGTTGAATTGCCACATTAAATCCAAATGGAATTACTGTACTGCTGACTGTTTAATTCTCCTTTCTCTCATGTGTGAAAGGGCCCTACCAGCTGCCACGGTTTGACTAGCCACTAGGGCTTGGGTACCCAGGGACAGTAACTGATAGGGATAGGCCTGTGCACAGAGCCATAGGTAGATATTAGAGTGATAAGCTAATTAACCTGATTTCCCCTGTCCTTGTTATATCCCCTAAATAAATCAGAGCTGTTTGTTTCAGCAAAGTTATACTGCCTGAGGTATTTGTCTATGTTAAAGTACTGTACTGTGATTGTTGCACTGTATCTCATTTTACAGGAGGTCCCAGTGCCTGAACCAGACCTTGGGGGTAAGTGTATACTGTGAAGGTAATTCTGCTATATTGTGTGGGCCACTAGTGGGAAGAAAGGGGGTTGCAGTGTCCCAGAGGGCTGTGACCAGTTAGTTTAACTATTGCAAACCCTGACCTCTGGGTGGAGGCACCCGCCATTGATCCAGGCCTCAACCTGTTAGTGGCAAATCAGGCAGGGGTAGTAGCCCTGGGATAGCGCCATCTAGGGGTTACACTAACATTTTTACTTTTTCACAATTTTCACCTATTACAACAACAACGATAACTGAGTTCATGATTCAGGCCATTTTCAAAACATGATCAGAAGTTGTTAATTCACGTAAGAAGGGAGGAAGACTATTCCAACTTTTAGCTACCTGATATTGGAGGGTCATTTCACTAAACTGATTTTTTAACTTTGGTATTATTAAATCTCTAGCACCAGTTTTTCTTAGGTTCAGACCATGTTTTGGTTTTTGTAATTTGTTTTTTAAGCTATCTAATGATTGATTTTTAAATATATTTTGGACCTGATTTAGTCAGATTCCCCTAGCCCTTAAATCCAATGGAATCCACCCTAGTTCCATATACATGGTACAGTGATGTGTTTTAAAATCACACCTTAGCGCAAATCTTGCGAGCTTATTATAGAGTATATCCAAGTCATTTAAATTTTTTCTAGCTGTGTGTCTGTAAATATGACTATCATAGTCAATAACCTGGCATTATTAATTGGTTAATCATAATCAATCTTGTTTCTCTTGTCATGCAATTTGATATTCGTCTCATAGCTCCGATCTTTACATGTGTTTTCCTTATTAAATTTGTTATGTGATATTGAAAAGTAAGACACTGATCTATATATACCCCTAAATATTTGTATGTTTCAGTTTGTTCTAAAAACTTTCCCTCTTGTGTCTTTATTTTTAGTTTTGAGATTCCCTTTAGCAAATGACATAACCTATGTCTTTTTACTATTAACTAATAAACCCAAAGATGAAAAATGACCTTGCATAGTGTTAAAATCTCTCTGTAAATTTAGTTCCACTTCACTTGTAGTTTTTCCCTCTGCTACCAAAACCGTATCATCTGCATAAAGCCGAATTTTTGAATATCTAATATTTTTTTGGTAAGTTGTTTAAATAGACTATGAACAAGTTCTTCTCAGATGCCAAGTGTTTAAGGGCCACAGAGCTCTTTTAGGGCTGCGGTAACAGTGGGGCTGATCTACCTATCATGGGATCCCACAGGTGTTAAAGACACTGCCTAGGATCATCCTCTTTGGGATCTCACCTAAGGTCATGGCCAATCTATGAAAAAAATCTGGGTTGTCAAAATTTGGATCATAGACTGGCACCAATGTGAGTTTCTCACCTCCTACCTCTAGTGTTACAATCAGAAATCTCCCCTGTGTATCTGCCATTTGTTTAATAACTTTTGCCACCAAGCCTGTTCAGAGCCAGAGAGCCACCCCTTGGGCCTTAGAAGTAAAATTTGCTGTAAGTAAGGTGTTCCCACATACTAGTCAAGCCACTGGGCTTCATCATTTGTAATATGGGCTTCCTGTAATATGTTTATGTCCCCTTTGACCTTTCAAATACAGATCCACACTCGTTTCCTTTTTACAACAGTTTTCAAACTATTTACATTCCATGGTAAGACATTTAAAGAACCCATTTAAGCTTAATAGAAGTTAAACGTAGGAATCTCTTCCCTGCCCCCAACCACTGCACAAGTCCCCTATGCTGCTCATTAAGGTTTTCAAATTACAACAGTTCTAAACTTACTAACAACATTTCTCCAAACATAACCCTCCTCATGGAACAACCCCAAACATAGTGCCCCCACCCGTCCCTCCCACTCCCCTCCCTTAAAACACCCCTCAAAGCAACTTTGTTCTGGAAATCCTCTGGGATCAAGAAGCTCACCACAGATAGAAAACCCTTCCCACCATCACCCAGAGTCATACCATCTTGTGTGTCCCACCAATCCTCGTGGTTTGAGCCAGTGCTAGAAACCACATCATTAACTCAGTTGGAATAAAAGAGTTATATAAAAGCCATCCAGTTCAGTGAGGAATCACTCAGGATGTCCTTCATTCCAGTGTGGTGCATATGTGTATGTATGCTGGCCAATCAGCTGGTCTGAACCAGTGATTAATGAGAACAATCACATGCCATCAGTCTGCTGGTGATCTGCAGTGACTGTGCTGGAGGAGTCAGGGAGGGATCAATGCAGGGCCCCATATATCCGAGTCTGTCCTCGCACCCGCTCTACCTCTCCAAATACAGTATGTGTGTAACACAGTTTAACACAATTGCTCAGCTGGTAAAATAATAGCAGAAAAAAGGCACAGCCCCTTGGAATAAACAAGAAGAACCAAGAATGAAGAAAAGGCAACTTTTCAAAGTTTTTAATAAAACAAGTTCAATGTGCTAATAGTGTTGGGTCAAACATTTTACACCAAAGGATATTCTGATAATCTGATTCTCTGAAGTGGGTGTTCATTTTGGGATGAGATCCCTACAAACTGGAGTCTTTTTGCTGTTGCAAAGTGTTAAGTGCCTTTTTGTCAGCACAGAGGCATATGCATTGAGTAAATATCCAGAAAAAGAGAGATATTTTTCCGTTATTGCAGGGCTGAGAACAGCTTACATGTTGGGGAGGGGCTATGCTATGTCTCACTGGCACTGGCCTTCATTCACAGACAAGCCTTTCACTAGGGTATAGAGCCTGGACTCACACCTCCCCATTTTCTGCCGCTGTGGCCCACTCACCTCTCATCAAGCTGCCGTATGTGTGCTAGGTCACTAAACTGTTCGTACAACAAAAAAGTGAAGCACCAGGTTCCTCACCCACAACAGATGCTGGTGCTTCTGACAGAAAGAGGCATGTGGGTTAGGTATAAAAGTATGGTGGTATTTTGTTTTGCTACAAGGCCCCTGTAAACAGTCCCCCAATCCCCCCCACCCCACTCACCTGCACAGTTCAAGAACTTGCAAGAATATTCTTTACTTTTCTTTTTCCTTGGCTGATGTCTCAAACCATGGGTCCATTTCTCCATGTAGTTGATAAACCCTCTTTTGCTGCTATTTCCATGTCTATATAGACTGAGGCTAGATCTGGCACAGTGAAAGTTTTAGGCAGGTTACCCACCAATCAGATGGTTAGGCCAGAAGGGTATACATGGGTAAACTGCCAGTTTAGCCCATGTAAAGGTTTCTTGACTTTGATAAACTCCTGTAGGTTTCTCTGGAATCTCCTACTATAATCCAGAAATATGTTCACCCACTGGTTGTTCAGTCTTATAGTGCCATTTTTTTCTGCCCAATTGTAACTGGTATCAGAGGAATTTAATGTGGAAGTGGCATGGGCAGTTCAAGGGGTCGGGCATTTTTCCTTGGCATCTATGGGCACTTGAACCTTGAGGATAGTGCCTTCTGGAAATCTGAGTGTAAATGTAAGCCATTTGGTGAGAAATGCTAGCAGGTTGGTGCCCTCCACTCCTTCAGTGGGACACACCTTTCTTACATTGTTATGCCTTCCCTGTTCTCATGATCATCTAAAGTCTCAGTTAGCTCCTTGATGATCTTAAATACCTGGTTATAGGTGCTGACATCTCCTGAGTTTATTCTTCTTGTTCTCACAGCCTGTTTTCCAGTTTCTGTAGTCATTTGCCATGTCTCTCTGCAGTTTCACCAAGTCGATTTATTGTGCTTTGTAAGCGGGATAACTGTGCATTTAGATTTTCAGACCCTGGATGGACCTCATTTGTAAGTTTGAACATAAGGATCTCTAAAGTGGAACTCAGTAGAGAAGCACTATTTATGCTTGGTGAGTGTGTGCTTGCTTGCTTCCCGGCTCCCGCTCTTGCTCCTGCACAGCATTGCAGACCATCAGGCTCATCTCCCTTAACAGTCACTGCCATGGATTTAAAAGTCTGTTATTCCATCAGTTTTGGATGGGCATCCTTTGTTTCTTGTTTTGGTACAGGATGCTGAAAAAAATATATAGATTTGCTCACAGATGGCTTAGATATTTTATTTTATTTAGTTTTTGTTGACCGGGTAAGTGCACTAGACAAGTTCTGCCTATTTTCAGCCATGACCCGGGGGAGGGGGGATACAGATGAATGCCAACTGATCTTGAACCAGATTAAGCTGTTGGTGGTATTTTTAGTGAATGAGGGAAATTTGGCCAGGACACGGGGGAATTTCTACTGTTTGCCAGTAGGGGGACCCTTTTGGCTGTCGAAGGATGGCTGACTCAGTCGAGGTGCTGCCACTGGAGGGGATGGACGTGCTGCAGGATGAGGGGAAAGTCTCCTCTGAAGTTTCACCACAGTTCCAAATGGATGTTTCACCTGTAAATTCTTAGCTTGCACAGCCCAGGGAATCCACCTTTTTGTCTGAATTGCCTGAATTGCCTCGTTTGGATGCAGCTGTTCTGCCTACCGATGAATCTCTTTTTCTGACCAACGATTCCTTAAATACGGAGTTGAAACACCTTTTGATGCTGGAAGAACAACACTACTTGTTAAAGAAGAAGGAACTTTTCAACCGCTTCCACTTATAAGGTTTGTCTTCTGCAGCTACAGTTCTGGAGCACCCTGTTGTCACTAAGCAGTCGGTCGCTATGGTTACAGCCCACAGTGAGGCTCCGGCTGCTTCGGACGTTGTTTTCCACCATGCTGGCCAGGATCAAGCAGCCGCAATGGTATTTTCCTTTACTGCTGAGCACAAAGCTTCTCGCCAAGACCGAGTCATAAAACATGGGAGTCCTAGTAAACTACGCTGGGCAGATACTCCCGTGGGTGAGGGTGATACTTGGACAGTAGAAGATTAGTTGAAGAAAAGCTGGCTGGGTGCGCTCCCCTGATACAGGTTCCTGGATTTCGAGCTTTGCACCCATAAAGATTCCGGGAGTTCACCTTTCCTCTTCTCCTTCTCCTAATCCCACTATAGGGTCCGTGAGTACTGTTCCTGAGCCTCTGGATGCTGTGTTGACTGATGTGCCCCCTAATCCTGGTTCCCCTAACCCCAATCCACAGCAAGATTCCTCTTTACTTTCTGCAGAACTTCAACATTCTCCTCTTCACCTATCCTTGGACTTTGCCCTTTCTCAAATCCCTGATTTTCAACCTCAAGGAGTCACGGGGCTAGTTCTCCACAATGTGAGGTGGAGGCTGCAGCTCTTAGTGATACTTCTGTTTTTTCAGACGTCCCTAGATCCATTCCTGCTGAACTACGGAATGCTACTGAGAGCTCTCCTAAGGGGGCCCACCAGCCCCTTCCGGTTGCCCCTCCTAAACCTTATGCTTCCCTTTTTTCTAATTCTGTTTCTTCAGCAAAACGTCATAATGCAGTTCACATAATTTATAAAAGGGGTTTAGATGTGTTTCCAGATAGGGTTTATGTGGGTCGTCAGTTACTGAAGAATAGTTTGAATTTTCAAGTTTCTGAACTGTATGTGCTTATTCACGTATCAGGTGAGACTGTTTTTGATGTTAGCTTTAAACTAGGTAGTGGCCTTAAAAAACTTTGGGCTCGTTATCATCGAGAAAAAGCCACCCCCTTGTGGGCCCCTTTTGAAGTTCTTCCTCTTACCAGGCCTACACATAAAACCATTACAGCTCTCTTTCGAAATGAAGTTGTCAGTGTTACTGATTTACTGTTTTGGCTGAAACAGCGTTGTACTGTGTCTGGCCATCCAGAGGCTATATTTGATTCCGAGGGGATTTGGACGGGTGGTTGGAAAATTAGGGTGCTGCTGCATTCTGAAGGAGGGAATCCCTGCCATCTTCCTAATAGTTTTTTTCTAGGTAGGGATCGAGGTGTTTTATTCTACCCAGGTCAACCTAGGACTTGTTATAAATGTGGACTCTCGGGACACATTAGTAGTGCGTGTGACCAGCTTAAATGTTCCCTATGCCATAAAACTGGTCATCTTAGTGGTCAATGTTTCAACTCAGTTCGTTGTAACCTTTGTGGGGAAGAAGGCCACGTTTATATGACTTGTCCTAAGGCAGCTCATAGGACATCCTTTTCTACGGATAGAGATGAACAGCGTGTCTTGATTTCACTGGCTCAGAAGAAGGCTACTAATGCTGCTGGTATACAGTTAGTAAAGGAAGTTCCCTCTTCTGTATTGTCTGTTTCCTCGGTTCCAGATCCCCCGAGGTAAGTATAGTTGGTCCTGTTCCTGATGTACAAGAGTCTTCTTCCTCTCCCTTAGCAGTAATTTCTGAACATCCCCCTGATTTATTTCCGGACTTTGTGCCTGTCGGGGTTTCTGCAGTTCTATCTGGCTCTATGCCTCCCCCCGAACTCGAGGGCCCTCCTGCACGGAGACTCTCGACTCGGAAACGGTCCACTGGAGCTTTGCCCACCCCAAAAATACCTAATACCTCAATTCATGATACTTCTAATAGATTTTCGGTCCTTTTGAATGCTGATCACTCAGACACTGATTCAGTTTGTTCTTCTATGGATTCTGTTCTGCCTAAGGACACTGCTGAATCCTTCCTGACTGATGAGGGTGGTACTTTTTCCTAACCCTCACGTCGGAAAGGTAAATCTCAGAAAAAAAAAACATTGATTTTATTTCCTGTACCATTTTTTCCCCAAATGCCTTTATTCCCCCATTCCTAATCTTGTTGACTAACGTCAATAGTATTAAAAATCTAATTAAACGAACCGTGGTGTTTTCTTTTTTGCGGTCTTTTTCTCCTGGTATCTTTCTTTTACAAGATACTAGGCTTCACTCCACATTTGAGCTTTCTCTTTCCACTAACGAGTGGTTTTCAGGGATTTCTTACTGGTCCATAGGCCCAGACCATTGTTCAGGTGTTGGTATACTTTTCCATTATATTCAACCTACTGTGGTTCGGGTATTGGACCTCGTACCTGGTAGAGTTTTGCTATTAGACTTCATTTTGAACACTGTTTTTTTTTTAATTATTAACACATATGCACCACAGACTAAGGCAGAGCGTATGCTTCTTTTTCAACAAATCAGTCCCTTTTTGCATATAGCTCATTATCTGATTTGGGGAAGGGATTTTAATTGTGGTTTAAGTAAGTGGGATAGAGGTTCAGACACCACAACGACAAAAATATTTGGTGATATGGCTGCTCTGAAAAAAGCTGTTTGTGATGCGCATCTCAAGGATGCTGTTTTTTCCCATACAGGTGTACGGGAACATACATTTTTTAAGGGTTCATTATCTACCCGTATTGATTTTTTAATTTTGTCTATCTCTCTGATGCTTCAGTCAGTTTATGTCGAACCAACCCCTTATTCGGACCATCGTCTGGTGCAGATTTCTTTGGGCGTAGCAGTATCTCCTATGGGTCCTGGATATTGGAAATTAAATTTTAAACTTTTGCAGAGGACAGATTTCCTTCAACTCATATCTACCTTTTTGGCTTATAGGAAATCATTATATCCCTTATATGATGATCCCATGGTCTGGTGGACGGAAACCAAATTGGATTTACATTCCCTACTAATTTCCCATAGTAGATGTTTTCGGAAGGGTTCATATTTTTCATATTTATAGGACAGAAAACAGCTCCAACATTTATATTCACTTTCACACCTTACCAGACATAATTTCTCAGCCCAGATTGCTCATTTTCAAGAGAAAATGAAGCAATGTCATTTAACTTTGTCTATAGACCTCCAGTCCCGACAAAAACATGAAACACAAGGACCGTTTTTTCATACTTGTCCTTTACTTAGCCATCGGGAAAGAGTGCAGTCTAAATCAATCCCTGCTCTTTATGACCTGCAGGGTGTGGTTCAAAATGATCAAGGTAGTGTTTTACTTATAGCATCTGATTGTGCTGCTTCTTTATTTTCTGTGACCCAAGTGCATCATATAGATTTCTTTTCTTTTTTTAGTACTATTTGGGTTCCTCAAGCTCCGCAAGACCAACTTTTAGGTTTAATACCTCCTTTTACCACTCAGGAAGTTGCTACTGCCATTCAATCCTTATCCAAAGGTAAAGCCCCTGGTCTAGATGGCCTTACTATTGATCTTTATCATCTTTTAAAAGGTGAACTATTGGATGAACTAACTTCGGTTTATAATACTATTTTGCAGACTCAATCTGTCCCTTTTGACATGTCTACAGGTATTCTTATTTTTCTTTTTAAAGACAAAGGTGATAAATTAGATTTATCAATTGGAGGCCTATTAGCCCTCTGAATTCTGATTTTAAAATTCTTTCCAAACTATTGAACACAAGGTTGTTAACAGTGGCAAAGTTCTTGATTTCTCCGGCTCAGTCTTGTACTGTACCAGGGAACTCGATTACTGATCAACTGCTTTTATTGAGGGACATATTCTCTCATGATTCGGTTTCACCATTGGCTGGATATGTACTTTCTCTGGATCAGAGGCAAGCTTTCGATACGGTGACACATGTCTTTTTATGGCAAGTATTGTGTCATTATGGCATCCCCACTACTTTTGTAGCCTGGCTTCAAGCCCTTTATCATACTGCAACTGTCCGTCCTTGTATTAATGTTTTTTTTAGGCCCTCATGTTTCTATTAAGAAAGGTGTTAGACAAGGGTGTCCGATCAGTCCTCTTTTGTATATCTCTAGTATAGATCTGTTATTATGGCTTCTCAATTCCTCATCAGGTATTGACCCAATCAAGATATCTACTTTTATAGTTCCTTATAAGGCCTTGGCTTATGCAGACGATGTAGTTCTTTTAGTAGGGAATGCTCAATCTGCTTCATCAGCGTTATCTATTTGTACCACTTACGGTACTGTCTCTGGTACCAGTTTGAACTTACTGAAATGTATTGGGAAACCTCTGGGGGGGTCAGCTAGCTCCTCAGGGTAACATAGCAGGTCTCCCTTACACGTTAGGCCCTTTAAAAATCTTAGGTATTGAGTTTGGGTCACCCCAAATGGATATTGATAACTGGGACAAAAAATTGCTCCTTTGAGCCCATATGGTTCAAAACTGGAACAGGACAAAAATGAGTTATTGTAAACATGTTTATTTGATACGTACTTATTTGGAACCTCTTTTTTTATTTCTTAGTTCTGTTTTTCCTGTTCCCAAGATAAGGGAAGTTAAAATTTATAGTTTATTTTTTCAGACTTTCTGGGGCAGTTGTCTAAATCCCATCAAGAGAAATGTATTGTATTTATCTCGTAAACAAGGAGGTCAGCAAATGATTAACCCTGTCTTGTTTTTTTTCTGTCAATTTTTATATGCTAATATGAAACCATTATTTATTTCCCCGTATAAATATTGGTGTGATCTCTTTGTTCACTCCATATCACCTTGGTTTGCAGCATGGGACTTAGGTAACCTGCATCATCTTGACAAAGGAGCCAAGTCTCCTCAGTATTTAAGAGAAGTCTTTGTTAAGTTAGGGGCTTGGGGGATCATGAGTAGGCAAGTGATCTCCCACCTAAAAAAGCAGTTATATGCTATGGTTATGGAGAATCAGTTTAGTACATTGGATGTCTTTCCCAAATGTCCGGAACTGCATAAAGAAGCCTTATTTCTTTCCCTGAATGAGAAAAGAATCCCAAAAAAATATAATGATCATCACTGGCTTAATTGTCATGAGAAATTGAATGTTAAGGCTAATCAAAAGCATAAGAGGGTGGAAGAATGCATTTGTTCCAGACCTAGGTGCATTACTCAACCTGAAACCCTGCTGCATTTATATTTTACTTGTTCTTATATTGTTGATTTTTGGAAATTCCTTTATGACAAGTCTAATTTGACCTTTTTTATACATCTTACATATCCTTCACTTCTATATGGTAGCTATCCCCGAAATTGGGATATCTGGGATAAGAGTACATTGACTGTTATTTTTACTATTATCAAAAGGTTTATTAGGCATTCTAGATGTTTGTTTACTCTTCAACAGCATGAACTTTCTTACCATGATATGTATGGTAATATGTTTAAATCCATACAAGATGTCTATTTCTCTGAAACTAAGAGTCTCACTAAGACCCATTTGATGGTCCTCTGGAAGAACTTGCCCTGGATTACAGATAATGACTTTCCGATTAAGTAATACTAATGTCGGAATATGTTTATATTGTAGCCTTTTGTTTTCTTGGTCTGCTTCTTATGTGACCTGTTTGTATTTTTGGATGCTGTTGGTAATTTTTGATTTGTACTGAATGATTTCCTTAATAAAATCTTCCCCTACTCTTTTCAGTAGGGGATTTCCGGCATGCAGACATGGATGATTGCAAGCGGTGTCAGCATCACGATGGTGCTGCACCGACTCTGGAGCTTGCTATGCTGCATGAGACTACTTTGCATTCTCAACAGACTACTGCATTCACGCCCGAGAAACCTGGAACTTTGGATACAGCCTTACTACCGGATACCGATGACAAAATCCCTGTACCTTCTGACTCTCCTATTCAGGATTCCTTGCCTTCTGAGCTCCCTCCTGCTTACAGCCAGTTAGCAGAACGATCATTTCAGCAGACACGGTGTCACCTGCCAGGTCATCCCCTATGTGTTTCCGTTCCTACAGGGGATGCGGCCAAGACGTCGCTTTCGGGAGATATACCTGCAATTTCCACTCTATCACTGCCTGCTCAGCTCCCTCTTTGTTCTTATTCTACTACCACCTCAGCACTGCTACGCTCTTGCTTTGGACTTCTAAAGGATGATCCTGCTTGTGCTCCCCGCTGGACTGCTTCCAAGGCCTTGCGACAAGCAGGATGGACTACGACGGCATCTGGATCTTGGACTCTGACTCTTCTTGGGATGCAGACCACCATGTGCGATATTCTCACCCTCCAGACCTGCAACATCTACGAGCTCCACCGAGGTACCTGTTCTAAAAGGGGACAATTCCACTATTGCTGATATTAGTGATGAGAAATCTAATATGCCTAAGGTAGCCTGGGGGGATGTTATGGATTTACATGACACTGTATCTTCTCAGCCCCCTACAGTACAGCGTAACCCCAGTGACCCTTTACTTCTCTCCATGCAGGGGCTTTGCATGATGCCCAATCTTCCCCTGTCCATGACTCAGACAATGTTCAAACCTCCTCACGTCTCTTGGACTCTGTCCCACCTCCTCCACTCTCCTTGCTAGATGATCCTGGAGAAGGCCCATCCTCCCTGACTCCTACCTTGCAACCCTCCCCAGCAGTAGCCCCCACTGCCCCCCACAATGGTCCTATGTGTTCTGATTTATTTAAAAACAAACTAGAACAAGTCCTTCACCATAATGCTCTTCGTTTACATTATAGGGATGGGCTTCAGGATTTCCCAGACAGATATTATGTAGCTCGTATGTTGCTAAAAGGGACTATGCATTTTAAGGCCTCTGATATATATGCCTTGATTCATGTTTCTGGGGAAGAAACCTTTGATGTCAGTTTCAAAACTACTGCTGGTTTAGAAAGATTCAGGCATAAATATGTTTCCTTAAAGAATGCCTCCCCCTGGACTCCATTTCATGTCATTCCCCTCACTAAACCTTCCATTCGTACAGTCGCTATTATGTTTAGGAATGAGGGGGTCAGTGTTAGTGACATTAATCACTAGTTACAGAATCACTGCACTGTATTATCCCCTCCTGAGGCACTTTTAGATGAAGAAGGCCTCTGGACGGGAGGATGGAAGTTCAGAGTTAAACTTTTTCTAGTAAACTCCAAACTCCTCCACTCACCTAACAGTTTCTTTTTAGGCAAGAATCGGGGTGTGTTTTTATGGGGGTCAGCCCAGGGCATGCTACAAATGTGGGGCACACACGCTCTTAAGCAGCACATGTGATCTATTAAAATGCAGTCTCTGTGGGGGGTATGGTCACCCTTGTGTTTCTTGCCAGAATGTTTTCCGGTGTAATTTATGTGAGGAAACAGGGCATGCCTACCACCAATGTCCTTGGGCAAGCAAAAACCATAAGGAAGGATGGGATCCTGATGTGCTAGTACAAAAGGCACAGAATAAAAGACAAGATAAACCTACTTCTATGGTTGATGTCTCAAATCTCATGGATGTTGGTCCCCCCCTTTTCCCCCTCCTGTGGACAGTGATGTCACTCCACATATATTAGATCACCCTATTCTCCTCCTATACCTACTTCTACTTCCTGCTTCTTACGGCTACTTTAGTGACCCTACTACAGACCAGGAAGGTTTTAAACCAAGTAGAAGGGTCACTAGAGCTGCTGCTCGGAAGAATGTGAAATCTTTTTACCTTCCCCTCTCTAATCCTTTTTGACTGTCTAAAGGGTGGCAGAGAAGAGTCAGATGGTGACTCAGACAAATCAATTTTTCCCTCAGATATAGATTTGTTTACCCCCAAACCTCCTGATGTATCCCGTAAAAAAACTAACAAATCCCTCAAAGGCAGTAAAAAGTGGAAAAACATGACCATCACTGATGGCAGTGGGTGACTTTATGCTTTCTCCTGGCATCCCTTACTGTAGCTACTCTCAACATTTGTAGCATTAAAAGCTACAAGAAGAGGATGGTTTTTCATCTCACTGCTTCCCTACTCATTGACATCCTCTTTATTCAAGAAACTCATATCTCCACATTGTTTGAGGTACAACACCTTAAACGTAGTTGGATTAAAGGCCCTCATACTGGACCTTTGGAGACAATGTTGCAGATGGGATTGCTATTTTGTTCTTTTCTATACACTTTTCTATTACATGCATCATTGATATTTCTCCTGGTAGGGCCTTAATCCTTGATTGTACCTTTCACAATTTTCAGTTTCGTTTGATTACTATAAATGGTCCACAAACTAAGGCAACATGTATTGCTTTACTGAAATTACTTAAACCACATTTATGTACCATGAAACATATTATTTGGGGGGTGATTTTAATTGTTCCTTGGATGTTAAATATCGAACTGCGGAGGGGAAGAAAATTTACTGTGACTCCCTGGCTTTATCTGACTTAGTGAGAGAGGTGGGTCTCATTTACGCCTACCGTTCATTACATACTACTGCTGGTTATACGTATTATAGATCACATTTTCATATACGAATTGACTATTTTTTTCTTCCCCACAATGTGTAGCACATACAGCTACACTTCAACCTTTGGAAATTTCAGACCATTTTTTACTTTCATGCATGTTTTGCATCAGTCAATCCTCTGTTTCTTCACTATCTCCATCTACTCACTGGAAATTGAATAACACTCTCATTTCCTCGCTGGAGATACAAGACAGTGTACACCTTCTCTTCTGTGCCCAGATTTCAGTAATCTGTTTTTATGATTCCATGTTACAGTGGTGGTTGGATACTAAGTTGGAACTTAGATGTTCTTTTTCAGACTATGGGAAAACGAATAGCCCGAGATAAATATATCACATACCTATCCCATAGAAATCAATTATATAAATTACTATCTCTATCCACAACATCCCCTATTGATTACTCCTCCCAAATTGCCGTTATTAAATGTCATATGGTCTCATATCAATACAACAGTGCTCGCACATTGGATTTTTTTATGAGAGTGGGAACCTCACATCTGCCCTCTATGAACCCTTTTTTTGCACACAAAGGATTTGGAACATGGTGATGAATGGTTTATTGAATCAGCACGGTGTTATTAATTATGACACACATAACATGCTGAATATAGTTCATTCTCATTTACAGTGTCAATTTTGCAGACCCTTCCCTTCAATACCAAACTTTTCTGCACTATTTTCTGCCCCGTTTCTGCAATTCCCTGCTCACCGTGCTCCGGATCTATTACGCAGGAGGAAGTGGCTTCTGCTATATCTCATCTATCTCTACAGGTCTCTCCGGGTCCTGATGGATTAACCCATGAGTTTTATAAAACTTTTAAGGACAATCTCCTGGAAATTCTGACACAAGTTTTTAACTATATCTTACTTTGTACAGAAGTTATCCCAGATTTTGGTTTGTCCTTTCTTAAATTTATCTACAAGAAAGGTGATGCCCACGACTTACTGAATTGGAGATCTCTGCATCTCCTTAATACCGATTACAAACTCCTTGCATGAATTCTCAGTTCTAGATTATCGTGCATAGCTCCTGACCTACTGGACTCTGCCCAGTCCTACGCTGTTCCGGGACATTCCATACAAAACAATTTATTTCTTCTTCGAGAAATTTTGAGGCAAAATCATCATGCTCTTTCAGGCTTTATACTTTCATTAGATCAAGCAAAGATTTGATTCTGTACAGCATGCATACTTGATATACATTCTGACATCCTATGGTATCCTGCTACTTTCATACAATGGATTACTTATTTGTTTCGGTGGCATATTTTGTACCTCTTTGTTAATGGTCATCTGGGTAATACCTTACTTCAGATGATTGGCCTTCTTCAGGGCTGTCCTTTCAGCCCACTATTATATGCCTTCATGTTAGACCCTGTTATACACCATATTTTATGGGACTCTTCTATTATAGGTCTTGCACCTCACCCAACACTGCCCCATGTTAAGATTTCTGCATATGCAGATGACGTTGTACTATTGTTCAAGATAAACAGTCAGGAGACCGTGCTGTGGATATTTTTCACTCCTTTTCCAACTCTCTGGTGGTACTCTTAACCTACAGAAAAGTGTTACTATCCCCTTAGACCCTGACTCTGCTGTAGTGTCGGACGTGGGTGGGATCCAGTTATGTTTATCTCCCCACCGTATATTGGGGATTTGGTTTAATTTCCCACATCCTGCCCTATATAATTGGGAAAAACGTTTAGGTTTGGGAGACACTAAGGTTAATATTTGGAAATCCTGGAAATTGGGAAAAAAAAGAGAGTTCTAGGGGTAAAACAATTCATCATTCCACTATTTTTATACCTCAGTTATGTATACGCTCTGCCCCGCACTCTAGAGACTAGAATCTTGAGCATTTTTTTTCAAATGATATGGGGAAACCGTCTGAACCCCGTTAAGCGTGACTTAACATATTTACCCATTAAACAGGGATACCCTATTGCTTTTTATCTCTCTTTTTTCTTTTTCAACTTTTTTCTAGAATTCGATCAGTAACCCATGTTTGTGATGTATGGATTAATTACCACATGCAAGACGTATGGAATAACTGGGTCCTTCTTCCCCCCATCCTTGTCCGTGTCCCTGGTTCCCCAACTTATGTAGTGGATAGTTTTAAAAAATTATGCAGCTGGAAACTTACTAAAGCATCTATAATGCTGCTCCCTTGGAAATATTTGTATGATGCTTTTATTAACCTCTCTAGACCAGATATGCAATTTCCATTGTGTTCTCCTTCTAGAACAGAAAATGCTTTATCAATGCTGAAGGATACCCGTATACCCTTACATATGTGGGACATTACATGGTTATGTTGTCATGGCCGATTACCTGTACAGGGGAACTTGAAGCATAATCATCCCAGGAGAGATATTGCCCCAAACCTTCTTGTTCTAATATTGAGGAAACCATGTCTCATTTTTTTCTTGAATGTCTGGATGCACTTTTGCTTTGGAAAACATTGGCCAACAAATGGCAATGGCCATTTCTCAGCCAAATTACTTATCAAATTTTGATTTCGAGTGCTTCTCTATTCCTCGGCTGCCATGTCACCCCAGTAGCCTTAGAGTGATTTTTTCATTTTGTAAATATTATTTGTGGCAAGCTCATTGTCAATATACTTTACAACAGGTACGGCTGTCTCCTACAAATGTTATTCAGCAAATAGAAACTGCTTTGTCAAATACTAAAGAATCAGAGAGACACAGACTTTCAGTTTCATGTTTTACTTCTTTTTGGACAAATGTTACCTTTTTGCATTAATTGCACTTATAATACTGTTTACTTATTGCTTTTACATGATGTTTATTTGTAATTAGTGTTGAACCGCATTATTTCTCATGTGCTTTCATTGTTTCATTTTTTTTCTTCCTTTTTGTACATACTTGATGTTATGTTTCTTTGCCTAATAAAATTCCCCTACTCTTTTCAATAAGTGCCATGGGATCTTTAACATCCACCTGAACTACCACCAATCCAGGCAGATAGGACCTCGGTTTAATGTCTCATCCGAAAGATGGCACTTCAGAAGCGCAGCACCCCTCTCATGCTGCACTACAGTGTCAGTACTGGGATATTAACCCAAGTGCCAGATGTGGGAACTGAACCCACAGCCCTCTGATCTCCCAGCCTCAGAGGTGAGTGTGCTACCTACTGAGCCACTGACACTGCTATGGACACTGACATTTGCTATGCATTCTCATAGAGAAGCCTAGATTAAGCAGCCATCTCGGATCCTGGCTAGGCCATGCCCCTGACAATATTTGTGTGACATGTTTCACCAGCAGTTGTTTTTACTATACCTGCGTTTAATCTTCATAAATACATTTTAACAAAAATGTTAACTGCAGGGAAGAAACAATTTTACAGCTCATAATATTCAACCAGAACATTATCAGAAATGTCATGGTAAGTGACAAGTGTACAGTGTACAGAAGGACAAGAAAATCATCATGTTTAGCATTGTTCTGCTGAGTAGCTGAAATCCTCAGGTCTGTGACTTGCACAGACTTGACTATGGCAAAATGACATGGTGTACATCTGCAGGACCTGAACATAAACCAATCAGAAGCGCCCGGTGATCTGCACCCAAAGGTACTAAAGAAGCTGTGTCAGGCTGTGGCAACTTTTTTAGCAGATCTACATAACATGCCACTGGCTATAGTTGTGGTGCCTTTGGACTAAAGGGCTGCTAATGCTGTTCCCCAAGTGGGGATAGGGAAAACCCAGGGATGCAGGCCAGTTAACTTGACATCAATTGTGGACGATTTGTTGGACTCAATCATAAAAAAACAGATTGTTGATTTCCTACAGGATAACAACATAACAGATAGGAATCAGCATTGGTTTAATAGGGGTAGTATATGTCAAAAGAGTTTCACTGACTTTGCAACTCACTGAGTAATGCAAAAGGTGGAGAAAGTTTAAGCACTTAACATTCTGTATCTAAACTTCAGTAAGGGCCTTGGATTCTGTATCACATATTACAGAAGGCTTATCCAGAAAGTTGGGGAAACAGGACTTAAGGAAAGGACTAACCAGGTGATTTGGTAATTGGTTGTCATATAGGACACAGAGTATAGTCATAAATGGTGAATAATCTGAGATCAGAAAAGTCACACGTGAAGTGTAAAATGAGTCTGGTTTACAGCCAGCATTCTTTACCAAGTGTATCAGTGGCACTGCGGTGGGATTACAGCTGGAACAAGGGTATAGCATATGGCAACTAAACTTCAGTGCCAAACATTTAGTGATCCACATCGGAAACAAAAATCTGCACATGGAATATTGCCTTAGCTACATCAAAGTAAATCACCCAATGGAAAAAAAAAGGCAGAGGAGTTGTAACAAACAGAACTTTGAAAGCCTATCCTGAATCCCAATGCAATACAGCATATGGGAACGCAAATAGAAGGCATCATGCATCAGGCTTGGTTTCACTAGTCCCAACAAATTTGTAATATAGCTGCCAGACAGGTAATTGGTTATAGCACACCTGGAGTACTGCATGCAATTTGTAACCTGGATCTGAAGAAAGGCAAGGAGATGTTACAGACTATTAAACAGAAATATACAAAAATAACATAGGGCCCACAAGGCAAGCCTATCAGAAACCATTAGATAGTCTTTATATACACTTGCTGAAAGAAAGGAGGAAAAGTGGGGACATGAATGCACAAAGGTGGTAAACCAGTGTGCTAAGCCGCAATATAACCCTTTGAAAAAAGGTATGAGAATAATAAGTTCTTACTTTATTTTATACATGGCTTCATCCACAGTGCCCTGGTTTCTGCTCTGCTAGATTAAAGGCATTCATTTCTATAAAATGATTTATCCTCCCAGAGGCTTCCCCAGTCCCTCATGAACCTGCAGCACTACTACCTGCTTTGGACCATCCATTTAGCCATGTGTTGCAATCTACAGTCCTAGCTTTCTGGACCTGACTTGTGCATCACACCAGAAGCACTTAAGAGAAGGCTACCAAAGCTGACATCTTTCCCAGTTTATTCTCCAGCACCCTGAACCTGTCCTGTACTAGGAAGAAAATGCCTTGCAGGTGTAGCACAGTTTTTCTTTAGCTATTCTCTCTAGTCTAATAGCATCTCCTGCTAGATTAGGCCCCAGGTAAATTCTTGCTTTCCCTGACACACCACATTCTCTCTACTTGTTTTCACAAAGTCCTTCAGTCCCTTTCATAAACATTGCAAGTGAGAAGCAGTATAGAATCTCACTTTGGAGTTTGTTCCACTGGGATGGGACAGAAAAGGAGGAGGATCAGCTGCCAGAGCCTGATCTCACCTTTGGGATTTTTAGCAATGGACTTGCCGTGGATTGCAGGAGCCCCCCATATTGTTTGGATGTAAACATTCCCATGTACTTTGGTGTGGTAGTGACTTGTGACAGAAGGTTAAACAGAGCAGTGGGTACTTCATTCATGCTTCAAATGATTATCATCCCAGAGCTATAAACATGTTATAATGGTGATCCCTTTGGGAACCACCAGCAGCAAAGGGCCTCTCTTTATTATACAAAATTTTAAGTCTGCTTTACTCAGAGTCATGAATAGACTAAGATGGGAGCTTCATAGAGGAGAACCAGCATTAGAGTGCTGTTTGATGTAGCAAAGTGTGCTTCTTTCAAAAGGTAGGGTTCGACTGTGCTTACACAACTGGATGAGATGATGCTTGTGTGACTTGACTTAGGTTGTGAATATGATTTATGTTGTGGCTTTCCACCTCTCTATCCATGGGATATAACACCCTATTAGAGTACAACACGTGGAACCCTAGAGGAGGGTTCCCTCCACTCCATAGATGCAGCAGTGATGATTCCGTTGGCTAAATGTAGCTTAGCAAGAAGCCTACGGGTAAGAGAGACATGCCACTGGAGGAGTAGGGGTGGATGGTGGGGCAAAATGAAATGAATCCTGGGAAGGCCCGGGGTGAGCTACCTAATAAAGCCTGGTGGGGGAGTGATGTAATTGCTCCAGCCAATTGAACCTCAGGCTTATAGCCTTCCCATTTGATTGTGCTTATGCAACTGGATGAGATGATGCTTGTGTGACTTGACTTATGTTGTGAACATGATTTATGTTGTGGCTTTCCACCTCTGTATCTGTGGGATATACCACCCTATTAGGGTATGACGCGAGGAACCCTAGTGGAGGGTTCCCTTCCCATAGGTGTGGCGGTGATGATTCTGTTGGCTAAACGTAGCTTAGGAAGAAGCCCAAAAAGAATACCCTATTGTGTGTTGAGCATCGAAGAGGAGAGGATGATGAATGAATGCAAACTGACAAGATGATTAAGGCAGACTTCCAAAGGAGAGAGGGGAAAGCCAGGGCCACCATCCACCTCCGTCCAACAGTGGGACCTAACTAATTAACCTAAGAGAGCACATTAACCTAAGCAAGCACTAACTCTAGCTAATATTATGACCATTGGCATAGATGAGATGAAAAAAAACCCTTTTTAAGGAGGAAACCTCTGTGGATCCAAGGCCTAGGTCGCCTTCTCTCCAAGCTGATGACATTTGATTTAAGGACGTAAGTGTTAAATAGAAGGATTCATTAAGGAGAAGGATGAGTAGGGAGGATGATGACAGGATAGGGGAAAACCCCAAAATGAAAGCACAGATCAAAGAAAGAACATGAGGCAGCAGGGACCTGAGAGGGGTATGCTTGAGTAGGAGATGGGAAGGAGTAGATTTATGTAGAAGTCAGAGGAGCAAAGGGTATTCCAGATGCTCTCACAAGAAGACTGAGGATGAGACAGACTGATGATGATGATCACCACAGGAGTGCAGCAGTCCAATGTGACATGACTGAGGAAGACGAGACAGGAAAGAACTCAAAGATGAACTGAATGATGGTGGACAGCAGCCAAACAGCCCTTAGCAAAGGGTGACAAACAGAAAGGCATGGCCATGAGTGGAGGTAGAAACAAGTCGAGCAATGTGATGAAGGAAGCTCCTCAAAAGGAGGTAGATTCAGAAATGAACTGGAAAGGAACTTGGATGGAAGCAATGGACGATGGATGAAGAGGAGTGATGCCATGAGTGGATTGAATCCCAATTGCCAGTACGAGAAAAGGCAGCTGGCATGACATAAGGATTCTGGAACTTGAGACATGCAGCAGGAGGGCCATGGGTCACTGAGCAAAGCAGACAATGGACGATAAGGAGTGACACCTTGAGTGGATTGAATCCAGATGGCTGAGCAAGGACAATATGGATAAGGGAATATGGAACAAAGTCATGAACATGAAGACATGTGGCAGGAGGGTGCAGTTCAATAAAGTGGCATAGGAACCATGATAGGCAAGCCCAAAAGAAATATTGAATGCAGGACAAGCATGGAATGAATCCCAGATGGTCGGTAAGGAAGGATAATGGCAGGAGGGTGAATTGAATGAATGCCAAAAATAAGAATGAAAGCAGGCCAGGAGTGGATCGAATCCAAGATGGCCGGCACGGGGGGGGGGGACTGCAGGACGGTGAAGCAGAGGAGGAGGCCAAATCAAGGTGACAAATACTCTGAGAAAATTTGGTGGTGAGGAAGGAATTCATAATAATAAAGCTATATCAACAGCATCAGCAGGAGTTCAGGTGGCTGACCTCAGAGTTGTAACTGCTATAAAACTTGGAGACAATGCCCAGAAAACAGGTGTAGCAAGGCAATTAGAATGAGAGCATGAATGAGCAGCACATCTGGGGTCAGAGTAAACCTGTGTCAGGCGAAAAGAATTAAGTATAAAACATTGAGCAGCTATGGGTGAGCTGAAACACGCAGATAATGATTGCAGGTGCATTACAGCAGTTTGAGCAAGATGAGCAACAGTTTAAAAACACAAGCACTGGGTACAATAGTAATTGGAGTAAACAGTAGCAGTGGCTGCAGTTGCAGGTAACCAAAAGCAGTAGTATGAGCTCTGAGTAGCAGTATGCTAGGAGCTTAGAAATAAAGCCCCAAAAGGCAAAATCAAAATACAGCAAAACAGAAAACACGGAACAAGGCCCCAAAATAAGAGACACAAAACACAGGGAAGCACACAGCTGGAGGAAAGATACAAACTGGAAGCAGGAAAAACAAGCACCGAAGTCCAGCAGCGAGACACATAGAAACAGCAGGGGGGGGGGTAGGTCCCAGCCAGCTCAGAGGACAGACCAGCAGAGCCTCCAGCTGCAAAATGACATGAATCCTGGGAAGGCCTGGGGTCAGCTACCTAATAAAGCCTGGTGGGGGAGTGATGTAATTACTCCAGCCAGTCGAACCTCAGGCTTATAGCCTTCCCAGTACAGCTTATAAAGGATGCCAAGTTTCTGGTGTAATGATTTAGACAGAGCATCCACATGGGGACTAAATGTCAGGTCCCATTCAAACTTAACCCCTAAATATTTCATTGAGCTCACCACTTCTATGTGAGAGCCACCGAAGGTAGATAACTGAAGTAGATGCTGCCTCTCATTGCCTAGCCATCTTGGGCAGAAAAACATGGCTTTAATCTTTTTGAAGTTGAGGATGTTTGTTTTGTAGAAGCCATGCTTCAATTTGCTTGATGTCGTTCTCCAGTTATGTGTTGATCCAGTCACCACCTGCAAAGGCTTGTACAGAACAGCAGTGTCTGTGTAGAATTGCAGTGTGCCCCCCCTCCAAGTGCTGGGCATATCATTAATAAACAGAGAAAAGAGGAAGGGACCCTGTATTGTGCCTTGGGGTATACTATCTGTTATTTCCCTTTGGTGTGCTATACTACCTTGCCACTTGGCACATTGTTTTTGATTAGATAGGTAATTATTAAACCAGTGGCATGTGTGGTCATCTTGCCTGACAAACGGTTTAACTAACAGAAGGTCATGGTTTACCTAGTCAAGTGCCTTGGTATGATCTATAAAAATTGCACCAATAACATTCTCATTCTCTACTCTATTTACAATATTGGAAGTCACATGTACCAAGGCAGTGTCCATGCCATGTTTTTTCTAAACCCATGCTGGACACTGGTGAGAGAGTGATGGTACTCCAGGTAGTCCTAAAGTTGGTTGTATACCAGCCTCTCTTGGATTTTAGCAACAGTGCAGAGAAGGGAGATGAAGCAGTAATTTTCAATGGGTTCTTTCTGCCCTTCTTTGTGGATGGGAACCACTAGGCCAACTTTCCATTTGAAAGGAATTGTTCCCTGGAGGAGGGATTTGTTTATGATGTATTTTTTCAGGGGACTGATGATGATAGCAGCAATAATTCCTAGAAATTTAGGCTCCATATTATCATAGCCAGGTGTTCCATTGCCTTTTATTCATCTCAGCTATATGAGAACATCCTTTCTGGTCACTAACCTGAAATGGAATTTGGATTGAGATATTAGGATTAGTGGTTGGCTACGGCGAGGGGAGTTCAAGGAACTAAAACCTAGAGGGATCTTCTTAAACATTCCCAGGTCACTTAGAAACTTACTGAACTCAGTTGTTGAAGATCTGTGGTCAGGTGGTACTTGATCATTAGCTATACTATCATGAGCGGGGGCACTAGTTTGTCCCTTTAGTATACAATTTGCCAGAGTCCTAATGTTTTTAAGGTGAGACAGATTTTTGATTTAGAGAGTTTTTAATGAAGTTCATTTGGCACTTTTAAGATCTGATTTACAGGGATCCTGTAGATATGAGAATGAGATGTCAGATTTCTTAAATTGGCCCCAGTCCTTGTACCTCCATCTCATGACCTTGTGAAGTTCACTATCCATCCCTCTAGCACATAGACCTTTAGCTCTCCATTGCTTTATAGGTGTATGTTTATTAACAAGACTAAGACAATTATTAATGAAGTCATCCAGAGTACTGTTTGCATTGAAAAGTTATGTTATGGGACTCCACTTGATTTCTATTAAACTATTTAGGAAGAAGGTCTCATCAAAATTTGAAAGGTTCGGGGCTTTTATGATTTTTGGAAAACTCTCAAAAATGTGGATGTTTATAACTTCTCTGTTCTTACAGGCATAGGCATAACATTTGACATGCATATCTGATGTCAGCATATCTTGATGTCTAACACAACTGGATAAATTGGTATAGCAGTTTTAAATTTATAGTGGAATACAAATAAAAAAATATTGGTAACATTTTCTCAAATATTTATGGCAGCATCTAGATGAAGCATCCAATATTCTTTTTGTGGAATTTAGCATTCACAATGCACTTGTCACTACTTAATTTGATAAGCTGGGCTACGTTTCTTGCAGTCCTGCTGTTCCTTTCTGGGTGACTGTTTTGCCCCACCCCCTTATCTCATAGCGTACCCAGACTGAATCAGTTGAACTACTGATCCCATTGATATCCTCTTTGTTCTTTACAGTTACATAACCTCTTAAAATGAGTTACCTGCTTCTTTTCTTATCAACCTATCCTGTTGGAATAGTCAAAATTCTTCCTCCCTGGTACTCCAGCCATTGTTTTCCTTGGTAGCCTGTGACATTGGGGCCTGAATTAAGGCACCATCCGAAACAGCGATGTGATGTGGGCAAAAGCCTGAATGGTGATGGGGGGGTGACTAGATGTGGTGGGGTGGGCGACTGCAGCAACAGGATGTCACTATATGTAAATGCAAAACCTTTTTTTTTTGCTTTTGCCCCCCCTGACATGCACTCCCCTGGAGTTGAGAATCCTTTAGTAGGGGGTGCGGGGGGCAAAGCCCCCCATGTGTATGTGTGGGGGGGAGCACAGCCTGCACAGAAAGCAATAGAACCAAGTCCCTGGAGCCGTTCCTCCATATACTGAGGATGTCAGGGTGGCTAAATTGTTTACGCCGCCCTGACATTGTGATAACGCGTGTCACCGTTTGGCACTTTCCATTATCACATAGAACCATTTTGCCCCACTACATCTTTTTGAGGACCTCTAAGTCCCAGATTTGCACATGTGTTAGGCTCCCTGAATCACCAATTTACTGGGTGTGAAACTTATATATCCTGCATTCAGGTTGAAATTGTTGGCACTCTGTGCTTCCTTGCTCCAGCTGGGGGAGTGGGTCTACCCCTGGTGTGCTACCCAGCTCAGCTGCCCCTCTCTTGATGAAACAATGCATTTAACTCCTGAAGCTGGTGACCCTCTCCACTACCTGCCTCCCATACCCTTTTTGTTTAATTTGAATCATGGATATGATGGGCTTAGCACCTAAAAGGAGGTTAACACTGCTGATACATAAATCTCTCAGGAAAGCCACACATAAAATCATGTCATCACTTACCTCAACTGCTGGCATAGATAAGAAAACTAAGAAAAAATATCAGGTCCATCAGCCTGGAATAAACTCCAAAGTGCACTTAAACTAAAAAATCTGATACCCCTAAAAGCATTCAAATCCATCATGGGAAATACTACCATAGAAGCCTGTCACTGCTACTAACGACCAAATACTGTCCTGCTTAGATCCTGTCTCTATCTTCTAACCAGTTCTGACTAAAACTATGACAAAAGTTGTATTATGCACTTATTATACTTCCTGTGCTCATTTTTTCTCTGATTGTGACCAGTATTTTATTTTTGTTGCTATAACTGTAAGTCCTCACTGTTCATTGTATCTACTAATGCCTCACAATTGTTCACTGTAATTTACTTTTTTGTCAACCTTCAATGCACCTTAGTGTTTTGTCATCTTTGAATGTATAAGGAACTGCCTTGTGAATGAACCTGCTCAATGGTTGTTATCCCATCAAATAAACTGAACTGAGGTGGACAAATAGGATGGTGAGTACCTGTAAGGCCATTCTGATCATGAGGGAGTGGTCCAGACTGCTGCCTGTTATAATGCCAAAGTGCCCCTTTCCTCCCAATCTCCTGAGTAACATTCCAGAAAACTGGGTAGTATGGGCTAAAAAAACCTTATTTGTCAGCTTCCCTGCTCCTAAGGTGGGCTGCTTACTTGGCTTATGCAGCCCAGTAACAGAAAGACTTATGGAACTCCATACTGGCAACGAGTGAAAAGGCTACTGGAGACTTGGCACAGGAGATGGGTGACACTGAAAGATCATTCATAGGTGCCACAAAATAACACAAGCCAAGGCAATTCTATTTCTATTGCACTCTTTCCTTAAGGCTCAGGACACTTTAAAATAAATACAATAAAATTTCATAACAGTTAGTATAACAGCAGGCAGCAGAACTGAATCATCAATATCTGCAATAATTGAAAAAGCCATGGAAAGGCTTCAGCAAAAAGATAAGATTTTAGGTTGGCCTTAAAGGCCCCACCATGCAGACATATCAGATATGTTGTTGCAAAGCATTCCACAAAGAAGGTGCCACAACACAAAATGCCCTGTCCTTTGATTTTTGAAACTTAGATACAGGGACAGACAGCAGGACCACATTGGAAGAAAGGAAGGAGTGAGTTTGGTGGTAGGGATCTTGGAGGTCTTTTAAGAAGTCTGGTCCCAAACCATATAGGTCCTTGAATGATGTCAAGCATATCATAAAGGTTATGCACTTCTGTATAGACAGCCAGTGCTGTGCACGCAAAACTAAAGTAATGTGATCTTTATGACAGACATCCACAATTAGCCAGGCTGCAGCATTCTGGACTAGCTGCAAGTGTCATAACACACCTCCAGATAACACTAGGTATAAAGCATTGCAAACATCAAGCCTAGAGGTGACAAAGGCATGAACTGTCATCAAAAGGTCAGCAGTCACTACATGCATTTTAATCTTGGAGAAGTTACCAAGATGGTAAAAGTCAACCCAGAGCACAGCTGGCACCTGCTAATTGAATGTCAGCTTGCAGTCCAACATTTTTTACTGCATCTACAGCTCTGAATGGCAGACCACTCAGAAAAGGATGACAAGTCAATCCTCTCATCATTGCTGGGCCCTGTCTACCCAGCTCGACAATCATGACCTCTGTTTTACATGGCTTAAGACTTAGCCAGTTATAGGCCATCCAGTTGATTATTTCAGTCAAAAACCTCTGCAGCACAGAAACCACATTCCACCCACTAGAAGTGCCAGACAGGTAAAGCTGAGTATCATCTGCATAGCAATGAAACTCAGTGCCATACCATCTAATGATCTCATGCAGCAACATATACACTGGAACAACATGGAAGCAAAGATCAAACCTTGATGAACTCCACAGCAGCGTGCCGAGACTCTGGAAAGAAAACTTCCCCAGGCCACCCACTGCATTCTTTCAGTTATGCAGGACTCAGACCAGCTCAATACAGTGCCAGTGAGTCCCACATACTCCCACAAGTGTTCCAGAAGCACACTGTGGTTAACAGTGTCAACTGTCAAATGCTGATGAGACATCTAACAGGACCAAGATGGTACAAAGTCCCTGATCCCTTGCCATAAGGAGATCATTCATCACTCTGATGAGGGCAGTCTCCATGCTGTAGTCTGACAAAAAAAAAACAATGGAGAGATTCATAGATGTTAAACTGCTCAAGGTGGGTAACCCATGAACAAGGTGACTGCAACTGAGCACCTACAAAAACGGCCACTCAATTATGGCACCTGTGTTTAGGGCTACCTGGCAGGGGGGTGACAGGATACCGGGATGGGCGAGGTAAGGTGACTGGAAGTACACACTTATACGCATGCATGCACATGTGCGGGGGGGAGAAGCAAGGAAGGGAAGGTATGTGGGAGGGGCTGTGGCAGTCAGCTGCTGAGCTGGTCTGGTAGCATGGTGGGGAGGGTGGTTGGTTGGGAGGTGCAAGGATCATGGTTCGGGTTCAATGCAGCGTGATTTTCTTTTGCCTGCAGGCGGCTTTTTATTTTCAAAGTCTTTCATCCCCCTTGGAGTTGAGAATCCATTAGTACGGGGGTGTGGGGGTGCAGCCCACCACATTAAATAAAATGTCCTAAATCTCGGGCACCATCTTGCTCTGTGCCAAGAGTGTGCATAATCAAAATTCATTTTCCATGATGTACACTCACCCTAACGGCGATCACTATTCCTCGATCACTGTAATGACATAGAACCCTCAAGGTGTTTAACAAGTTGCTCAACTACTACCTTCTAAATAATATTTCCCAAAAATGGGATACTAGAGACAGGTCTGTAACTCCCCATCACATCAGGGTCCAAGGAAGCACCATATCCACAGAGCAGTGGGCACAACTGACACTGCATCTGGGGTTATGGCCCATGCAGAGTCTGTAAGACATTTATCCCAGCTTACACCTACCTACCTATACCAGGACACTCAAACAAAAGCAATGGATTTCCACTGTGAGGGAAATTCCATTTGATGACATGTCAGAGGCTTACATGAAAAAACTGGATGAGTATAAAACCTCCTACAAGAGCAATACTAAGAAAGAAAAGGCCTCCACTTCCTACAGGTGTTATGGAAGGGGAGGTAGGGGTAGGGGATACTACTCTCATTCTTATGTCTCCTAAGGGTACTCTCCACAAAATGACTACTATATGGGCAGGGGTAGAATGGGCACTAGTTGTGCAGCTGCAACACCTGCTCCCAAACCCCAGGCAAAGCAAAACCTCTGACAAGTCTGCCCAGGTAACCTGTCTGTCACCAGTGGGAGGAAGACTGGCTTACTAATTCCAGTCATGGACAAAAACCAACCACAGACAAGTGGTTCCTGGACTTTGTGAGTTAAGAATTGGCCCTGCAGTTCAGAAAATTCCCCAAACTGCAGAACCCAAAGGTTCTGCTACCTGACACAACAGCAGAAAAAATGCTGTTGAAGATGGAGGTGAAGAAATTGTTGCAAGTAAGTGTAGTGGAAAGATTACCTGCTTCACAGTGGGGTGAGAAACTTTATTCCAGAAACCTCCTGACCTACCAGAAAAATGGGGAGTAATTACCAATTTTAGACATGCGATATCTGAATAAATCCTTGAAGGAAAAATTGAAGATTGTAATACTCTGCTCAGTGATTTCATCCCTGCAAATAGTAGACTCAGTGGGTCACTGAATCTGAAAGGCTCTTATGTTTCCATATCTGTCAGACCCTGCCACAGAAAGTACATCAGGTTCAGGATTGGGAACTACTAATACCAGTTCATAGGCTTTCCCTTTGGCTTCATCTCAGCTCCAAGAGTGTTTACAAAGTACCTGACTATGGTGGCAGCAATTTTGAGAAGGTAAGTGGCAATGGTTTTTCCTACCTGAATGACTGGCTGGTCTCAGGAAAAACACAGCAGGAAGCAAAGTCCCCACTGACCCAAAACACATTGGAGTACATGGGCTTCCTCATAAACCTTCAAACGTCCTGCATAGGTTCTGAACTTTATTGGTGCAGAACTGGATACCCTGTAAGTGAAGGCATTCCTTCCTCAAGCAAGGGTAACAGATCTGATTTCAACTGCAAGAAGACCAGTATGGGATTTTCTACACTTAATGGGGCACATGGCCTCCTCCACTGCAGTGGTACTAGGGTTCAGGTTCCAAATGAGGGATATTCACTATCACTGAGGCGAAGATTGGTCTCAGACATGAGACCAACTGCCCAAATTGATGCCTGTCATAAACACCATGCTATTAGCATTGAAGTGGTGGAAGGAAGAATACAACGTCAAAGAGGGAATTCCCTTCCTTCAGCAATACTCTGTATTTATACTACAGTAACAACAGATGCCTCCCTTCTGGGCTGGTGGCACACACCTGGAAGACCTCACTGTAAGTGGTACTTGGAGTACATTGGAGATATAGGAATACATAAAATGTCCTGGAACTCTGGGCAGCATGCCTGGCAATACAGGTATTTTCCTCCCAGATATGGGTCAGTCTGTCCAGATCAGAACAGACAACACAACAACAATGTATTACATAATCAAACAAGGAGGAACAATATCTTCAAAGCTGTGCACACAGGCAATGAAGATCTAGAAACTAGTCTACTTACTGGAAGTTCAGCTGTCCACAGTACACCTGCCAGGGAAAGACAGTGTGCAGGCAAACTCCCTGAACAGAATCCACCAAGGAAATCATGAATGGCTCCTGAACCAGCAGGTGCTGGCATCAGTGTTCAGATGGTGGGGTACACCAGAAATAGATCTGTTTGCTTCCTGAGAAAACAACCAGCTCCCACTATTTTGTTGTAGCTCCCCATCACTGGATTCTGTCCCAAGGATGTACTAGTCCTCAACTGGTCAGGGAAGGTTCTATATGGCCTTCCTCCATTCCTACTTTTGCTGAGAATACTAATAAAACTGAGAAGGGAGTCAGCAACAACGATCTTCATAGCTCCACACTGGGCCAGGTAGACATGGCATTGCATGAACCTATCACTTCCCAACAGACCACCAATTAACCTATCCCCGAGATGTACTCTGTTGATACTGTCCCAGAGGAGGATAACATTTCCAAACTAGAAAATTCTGTGTCTTAGATTATGGTACTTGAAGAGCTAGAGTTTTCTGGGTTAACCTCTCTGAGAAAGTAATGGAAATGCTGAAGGTTTTTACGAAACCAGCAACAAGGAAAACTTATTCTTCAAAATGGAAAATATATTCCTGCTGGTGTTCTTCTAGACAAATCAATCCCCTTCTGGCAGGCCTGTCTACAATCTTGGACTACCTAGACCATTTCCAGTCTTTGGGTATAAAGCCTCAACTGTAAAGGTTCATTTGGAAACAACGTCAGCTTACCTATCAGTTTGCAAGACAGGTCAGTGGCCTCAAAACCCCTTTTCAAAAGTTTTTTCAAAAGCCTTATTCACATGTACCCTCCAAAAAGGGATCCTATCCGTCCCTGATAATTGAATGTGTGTATTGCTAGCTGATGCTGGCCCCTTTAAAGCCCATGGCCACTGCCACACTGAAGTATGTCACCTGGAAAGTAGTTTTCCTTGAAGCAGTGACATCTGCCAGAAGGATGATTGAGCTGGAAGCCTTCTGCACAGATCCTAACTACAAAATATTCCATAGGGATACGGTAGTCCTAAGGATGAACAGAAAATTTGTCACAAAATTGGTGTCTAAATTCCATTTGACTCAATCAATTGCACTTCCACTTTTCTTTACAGCAAAATCCAGCTCAATAGAGCAAAAGCTCCACAGTCTCAAATGGATTAAAAAAAACATATTATGTTTATTTTTACTATACATTGATTTATATTTATTTCTTAAGCAATTCCTTTCTAATGAGTGGGGTCATTGTCTAAGATTTGTTAGGATGCATTGGGTGGCCACCTCATGGAACAGATCTCTCTCTTATTTTTGTGGTTAGTACACCATACTGGATTTTGCCCTGTTTTAAAATTCATAAGTCGCTAAGCATTTTTCTCAGGCTTGGCCACATCTTGTGGCTTATATATTGTATATCATATGAGGCATTTTCAGTGAGGCCCCCATCAATATTTCTTGCTCATGCTTCTAAAGCTTATTTAATTAGGATACCTGGTAACCAAAATGCATTTATTTATTTGGAAATTGTTAACTGGGACAGGCAGAATGAATCAAGGGTCATTTCCAGGTGTCACCCAAGGGAAGCAGTACACATTGGGAGGTACAGTACAAAAAATAACAAACAATTACATTAATACCAGCAAGGCCTCAACTACTAAAAGGGGAGTGTGTGGTTTAAAAAAGATGATAATTCTCCTTTTCTGTCCTCCTAATAGGTAGGCTTCTTTTAACTATCAGACTAGAAGAGCTATGATATTTTCTGCTGTTCTGTAACACTATTATTTTGTTCATTTTGTTTGGTTTTCTACTTATCCTATACTTTTGTCTGACTGTCCTTTTTATCAGGCTCTCCCAAAACCCCAGACATTTGACTTCTGAGGGGTCTTATTACTTACCCTTTGTATTCTGCTTGACTACCAAAAACCACAGGGAGTAAACCATCACTGGTAGGGCCTTTAGGTCCTGAACAAGAGGCCAGTTTTAGGGTTGGTGACAAGGTTAGGAGTAGAACAGGAAGAGGAGCCAAAAGTCAGAAATGTCCCCAAGTCATGAGGTCAGAATTGAGGTGAGATTATCATCTGGAAAGCAAGGTGGATTTTCCCATCTTCCCTGGGAACCCTCCCTAAGAGATGCAGCAACACATCAATTTATTAGATAGAAACCCTTCCTGCATGGAGAGAAATCACCTTGAAGATGAACCTTCCAATCTCCAGTTTTGGTGACAGCGCATACAACACCTTTCCCAAATCCACCTTGGCCAGATTGCATACCTTCATTCTCACCTTCTGCCACTTCCCCTTGGGATGTCCTTGTAACCACTACTGTCTCCTCTATGCTACCCTTTCTCTGTCCTTTTTACATTTCCTGTCAGCACCAACTGTAAGACAAGCAGGAAAGCTGTCTGGGGTGAAAATAAGTTTTCTTGGGCATAACTAACATGTTATGAGTTAATATTCTGTCAAGAGAGCAGGGTCTGCAGGTCAAGGGTCAGTGGCAGCTCACACAGTAAGCGAAGGGTCATTTGATTTTGCACAGATCAATTGTGGCTCACCAGGAAGTCTCACCTGGAGGATAAAAGGAATCCCTCCCATCATGTCCCATCATTCTCATGTCCCAGAGTGTGAGGACAGAGGAATGCAACAGCTATCCTGCCCCGGCTGATTGCTCCTCTCGGCCGACCAGGGGTTGCTAGAGATTCCAAGAGTGAATTTAAAATCTTCTGGTTGTAGAGCATTTTCTTATGCCGCACCCACTCTTTGGAATTCTCTACAACGCCGGTTAAGGGAGTGCACCTACGTGGAGGTATTTAAGAAAGATTTAAAAACCTACTTATGGGATTTGGCCTACCTGTATGATTAATGGAAATTATTTGTAAATATTTGTTGATCGTATGGATGATCGCATGATTTGTTTTAACGAAGCAATGTTTTAATAAATTTATTTTTATATGTTTTAAATTGATATTGTATATTGTGTATTGAAGTAAAGCGCCTTGATATTTCTGAAAGACGCTTTAAAAATGAAGTCATTATTATTATTATTATTATCCTAAGGCACCTGCAAGTGTCCGCAGATAGTCAGCACATCACAGGAAACTCTGGAGGGGATAAACCAGACCAGCTAGGAAAAAACACCATATTAGGTACAGACATACAAAAAAAAAGACAATGTAAAGTTAAAGTAACTAGAGGTAGTGGGGTAACGACTGAGGGGTAAATGTTTGTAGACATCAGGAAAAGGTAGTTGCTGGTAGAAGGGAGAATAGGAGACAGTCTGCAGCATAAGTAAAAGGTAGGAAAAATGGTCAGACTAGATGGGAGAGGCAGTCCTTATCTGCTGACAAATTCTATGTACTGTGTCTATGTACCCTATCTAGGGTATGGTATAAAACACATTTCATGAAATGATGCAAGAGGGTAGAGAGAGAAAATTTAGCAGACAAAAAGGTTAAGAAAGGAAAGAGCATTGAGTGGTATAATGTAACCTTTGTGGAGATGCAGTCATTCGGGATATATTCTGGATACTAAGGTGCTTCCCCGCTTGCACTCACCTCTCTGGATTGAGGGCAGAGGTGCCTGGATTCTGGTCTTAACTGGTAGGTGTAAAGAGAACCTTCTGCCCTAGCGAGGCACAACCAAGTCTGTCGCCAATCCTGCAGTGGATGCCTAAGCAGAGGTATTATGGTTGGCCCTAGGTGGGCTCCAGGAAATTGTGGGTGGTGGGTAGGGCACATACTCCTCTGTCTTTACCATTACAAAACTCCTTCACCATACTGGTGGAACAGATCAGTCAGAAGGAGGCACCCAGAGTGTTGAAACCAAAGAAAGTGCAGCACACACACTAACATAGAAACATAGAAGTTGGCGGCAGATAAGGACTGCAAGGCCCATCCAGTCTCCCCATTTTTTCTACTTTATGAATGTGCCATAGGCCTTTACTCTGTCAATGGCCTATCTATTCATACTCATCTGTATTGCTCCCTTATGCCTATCCCATGCCTGTTTGAAGCCCTGCACTGTATTCATATCCACCACTTCCTAAGGTAGGTCGTGCCATGCACCCACCACCCTTTCTGTGAAAAAGAACTTCTTTAAATTACCCCTTAATTGGCCTCCCTCTAATCTCATGCTGTGTCCTCTTATCCTGCTATTTTTCTTATATTGAAACATGTTAGACTCTTTCACCTTGTTAATGCCCTTAAGATGTTTGAATGTTTCAATCATATCACTTCTCTCCCACCTTTGCTCTAGGGTTACACATTGAGCTCCATTAATCTGTCCTTATATTTTTATGATGCAGTTCCTGCACCATTTTGGTTGCCTTTCTCTGGACTGCCTCCGTTTTGTTAATGCCCTTGTGCAGGTGTGGCCTCCAGCACTGCAAGCAGTACTCCAGATGGGGCCTAACCAGTGTCTTGTAAAGAGGGATTATTACCTCCCTCTTATGACTTGTGATACCCCTACTAATACACCCCAACATCCCTCTAGCCTTACCTACCACTTTAGTGGTCTGCTTGGATGATTTCAGATCTTCTGTGATGATGATGCCAAAGTATCTTTCTTCCCTTATGATTGCCAGCAACTCCCTTCCCAACCTATAGGTAGCTTCAGGGTTTCTCTTTCCTATGTGCATGATCTTGCACTTCTTTGTGTTAAACCCCAGTTGCCACTCTTCGGACCATTTTGCCAGTTTTTCCAGCTCTCTTCTCATTCTTCCCACCCCATGTGGATCATCTACTCTGTTGCAGATCTTGGTGTCATCTGCAAGCAGACAAACCTTACCTTCCAGTCCATCTGCAATATCACTGATGAAGATATTGAAGAGGACTGGCCCCAGGACTGATCCCTGAGGTACCCCAGTTATGACTTGCATCTCTTCTGACTGTATACCATTTACCACCACTCTCTGTTTTCTGCCCGCCAACCAGTTTGCCACCCAGTTGACCAACCTCTGACCCACCCCGAGCCTACACAGCTTATTAATCAATCTTCAATGTGGAACAGTATTGAAAGCTTTGCTGAAGTCAAGGTAGGCAACATTAACTGCACCTCCTTGGTCCACCGCTATGGTTACCCAGTCAAAGAAATCTATGAGATTAGTTTGACAGGACCTTCCTGTTGTAAACCCATGCTGTCTTGGATCCTGTGCTCCTATGGATACCTGGTGTTGCACTATCCCTTATTTAAGGAGTGACTTCATAATCTTGCTCACTACTGTGGTAAGACTGACAGTCTGTAGTTCTCTGCCTCCTCCCTGCTGCCACTCTTGTAGAGCAGAATCACATGAGCCCTTCTCCAGTCTTCTTTGACCTCTCCTGTGCTCAGAGACTCACTAAACAATTCTGCTAATGGCACTGCAAGTTCTACCCCTAGCCTCTTTAGTACTCCGGGATGTATGCCATCAGATCCCATTGCCTTGTCCACTCTGAGGTTAGCGAGCTCTCGTAGGACCCTTTCTTTTGTGAAGGGAATTGTGTGCACCTCCCTCCCCCCCTGTGTCCATGGTGCTGGGATGTGGGCCCTGTCCTACCTTCTCCTTAGTAAATACTGAGCAGAAGTATCAATTTAAGAGAGATGTTCTTCCTTGGTCCTCCTCCACACACTCCCCCATATCCCCTTTGATCTTAGCAATACCCCTTCTGGACTTTCTTCTTTCAGTAATGTATCTTTAGAAAGTCTTGTCCCCTTCTTTTACTGTTTGTGCCAGTGTTTCCTTTGTTTGGACCTTTGCCTGCCTTACTGCCTTCCCTTCTTCCCTTAGGAAAGTTTGGTATGCCTCCCTATCTTCATCCCACTGCATTTCCTTATATTTCCTGAAGGCCAATCTTTTGGCTCTGATCTTTTCTGCTACTGTTTTTCAGAACCAAAGAGGTTTCCTCCTTCTTTTGCTCTTGCCTTTCTCCCTAACAGAATGGGATGTTGCCTCAAGTATTGCATCCTTAATGCTTGCCCACTTTGCCTGTATCCCCTCACCTGTATTTCATTTTGCCAGGGCTAGCTTAACTCTGTTGGCCATCGTATCAAAGTCAGCTCCTCTGAAGTCCCATATTTTTGGATTGGAATGGGATGATATAGTTCTAGTTGCCAACTTGAGTCATACCATGTGATGGTCACTGGCCCCCAGGTGACCTTTTACTTGGAGATCTGTGTTCCATTCCCCATTAGTCAGTACTAGATCTAGGATAGCTCTGTGTCTTGTGCATTGTTATACAAATTGTTTGAGGCCCTCCCCCTGCAGGGCATCCACTATGTGTCTAGTTCTGGTGGCTGTTCCTGCTGGTATTGACCAAGCTGTGTCTGGCATGTTGAAGTCTCCCATAAGCAGAACCTCCCTTTTAGCTGTCATGTTTTATATATCTTCTAACAGTAATGTGTCCATGTCTTCCCCCTGGTCTGGAGGCCTGTAGACAACTCCAGTTCTTACAGTTGTCCCATTTTCTGTTTCCAGGGTGACCCACAGTTCTTCTGGATCCTTATGTGTATTATGAATTTATGTAGCTTTGATATTTTCATTGACATAAAGGGCCACCCCCCCTCCCTTTTTGTACCTCTGTTTCTTCTGAACAGCACATAGCCTGGTAGTGAAGTCTCCCAATTGTGGTTACTGGGGAACCATGTCTTGCTAATGGCTACTATTTCCAGTTTATCCTCTGTCATTGTTGCCTCCAGGTCTGGGATCTTGTTTCCCAGACTGCAGGCATTTGTGTACATGATTTTCCATTGGCCAGATTTGGGTGCATTAGTTGTTGGGCCAGGTCTGGCATTTTCCCTGTGAATTGTATGGGGAGCTGGACCTTTTTCCTTACCTGGTGATCCTGTTTGATCACTAGCTGAGGGGGGAGGGGTGTTCTCCCCATTCGATGTTTTGGGTGCTGCACCCCTCTCCTCATTTGCTAGTTTAAATATTCTGCAAAGACGTCAATCTTCTGTCTCAATGCACTGACTGCCTCCTTAGTCAGATGCAGTTCATCCATTGAAGGAGTAAATTAGTTTTTTTTTTTCACCAAAACAAAATGAGGGTAAGCGGAATGGTAGTGGCAGAGGTGGATATATAGTGTAGGTAGAGATATGATAAAGCAAAAGAAGAAATAGTTGTGTATAGTATGGAAAAATAATAACAAGGGGGAAAAGAGAATTAATAGTCTGTAATGTGACTTCATTCAAATAGCACCAGTTTAAAACTGAAAAGTTAACCTTAACAGTATTATTTTCCAAATGCATATATACTGGAAAAAATAATTAATGAATTATTGCAAGATTTAGATGGAATGTTTCACAGCCTACAATATTTCAGCAAAGACAACATACTGAATCTTAGACAACTAATTTCAGAATAAACTATATGTGCAATGCAGTAAATATACATGCAATGATCTTGCCTGCCTATAGCAGTTCTGGGATGGCAGAAACAGATAAACATGGTGTGGAGGGGATGTTTTGCAACTGCCAACATTTCAGCAAAACAACATGTTCAATCTTTGACTTTTCGTTTCGGAATATGCTGTGTGTACAAAACAATGAAGATACATTCAATAAACAAAGATTACAATGGCAAGTAGAGAAGTGTGTGTGTGTGTGTGTGTGTGTGTGATTAAAAAAAAATTAAGTATAACGGGAAGGAAGAACAATATTTACCCTAGAAATGGTTTGCAAGCAAATGCTTCATTGAGAGCTGACAGTTGCAATGAATTTAACTCAGAAATCTAATAGGTTTCCTGTTGGAAAAAATGTATTTATTAATTAGCTTTTGGTAACTGGGTAAGTATGCTAGGCAACAATCCTGCCTATATACAGTGATGACAACAGTACAATCCAGAAACAAGTAGATAGGTACTATGGGTTTGATCCCCCCAAAAAGTTAGGTCTTTCACATGCTCTAAAGCTGAATTGGAAACCAGCTGGACTGTAGATATGCTATTCTGTGACATGAAAATCAAAGGAATTGTTTTGTCATTTTGAATTACCCTGATGTGCTCTTGCACTCTTACTTTTAGAGGATGAATTTTCCTACCTATTGTACATAGATGCATCCACACAGGTGTCAGCCCACTTACACAGTGAAGGGAGTGTGACAATCACTGTATGTTTTCAATGAGTATTTAACCTTTTTAATATGGTGTTCAAAGAACTCTCCTTTGAACACATATTTGCAAATGTTTTATTTTTACTTGATGTGACAGTACTAATATTTATAAAGTCGTTGTTAGTTTATCCCCTAAATTTCCACTATTTCAAAAGGTTATTCTGGGGTTGTTTCCTACTAATGGACCTATTTGTGGATTCTTAGCTAGGATTTTCCACCTATCCCTTGTGCTGTTTTGCATTTAAGTGGCCTGCAGGTTATAGTCCAAAACCATGGTCACTTTTCTGTTATCATCTGTTTCAGATGTTTTCCAATTTTATTTGCAGCCATATTTTCCTTTCCACATTCTTGCCTTTTTGCTATCCTTTTCTGACTACTCATGCCAAGTATCCTCTTTCCCAGAACCTAGTCAAGAATAGACCCATCTCCTTAGTATAGGTTTCACATTCAGTTGATTTTTTTTGTAATCCTTAACAACTGACCATATGTAGTGCTATTGACCAGGTTCCATGGAATGGGAATGCTCTGCTCTGAGAAGAGAGTTCCCTGAAATGGACTTTCTGTATTGTGAGCAAATTACTTCATTATTTGTTACATTCAGCCCCCACCCCCACCCCCCATATCTAGATATTTGATTTCCATCTTGTTTACATTTGATGTACATTTCAGATTCAGGCTCTTTTTGTTAAGCCACTGAATAAAATCTGGGGCCTGTTGCAACCCCCTACCCCAGACACACAAGACATCATCAATAAATCAATAACATTTTATAATATGTCTGAGGTGGGAGTTGACCTCATTTCTCACCACATTGTGTTCCCATGCTGTCAAGAAAATGTTTGCATATGTGGGGGCTAGTGAAGTGGCCATGGCTGTTACTCTTAGCTATAAAAAATATTTTTTGTCAAACTGAAAATAATTATGATGCAAAATAAAAGAAAGCATTGACAAAATAAAGGACTGTGGAAACTTTCCAAACCTTTCACATCTGTGCATTGTTTTCTCAGTTACCTTCATGTATTAGATTGGTCTATATATGTGTACAGACCAACTATGTCAGTATTAAGCCAGCAGTAATCTGGACTCCATTCCATTCCTTTAATCTTAGTAATCAGGTATCCAGTGTCCTTGATATAACTGAGTGCCTAAGGGATCAGCATTTTAAGAAAATGATTTACACATAAATAGGGATCCTCACTGCACAATCCAATCCCAGAAACTATGGGTCACCCAGGAGGGTCCCTCAGAGACTTGTTGACCTTTGAGAAGGTATAGAAGGTCAAACGAATTGTATGGTCTGTTTAAAAAAAGAAATGACTTCATTTTGATCAGTTAGATGCTGGCATGGGTGCTATCAATCTGGTTGTCCAAAATTAACTTAAATGCATTTGTTGGATATTAGGTTGGTCTTTTGTAGCATGATTCATCATTAAGTTGTTTGATCATTTCTGCTGTGTAATGTTCAGTATTCTGAATCACCACTCTTTCCTCTTGCCCACAGGTTTTATGATAACATTCTTCATCTTGACCACTGATTAAAATAATAAATCCTAGACCATCTTTGCAATATTGAAGTGGGAACAAGGGTAATAATTATGGGAGATTTTAACTTCCCTAATGTATGCTAGAGGAATCAAAACACCACATTTTTGTGTTGTCTTGCACGGGCAGCGCAGACAACATATTGGGGTTGCTTGAAGTGGAAAAGCAGGTTTTGGAGGCATGGTTGTGTTATGGCTAGTGGCACCACTGCTTTTTAGGGCTGGACTTCATGGCATGAATTAGATTGCATGCAGCCTATGACAGCAGTTGCAAAATGTGCCACCAACTTGAAATGTTTTAGCCACTGAAATGAGGGAGCGACCCCTCATTGCAGGGCATACCTTGCCTGATGTAACATTTCAAAAAGCATGGCAGGCGGTGGCTCACCTCCCACCGCCCACTGCTCACAGTCCCTAGGAAGCCGAAGTGGAGGGGTGCCCAATCCCCCTGTTGGCATATGTGACACCTTTACTGATGCGGTCTGCTGAGGGGGTGCTCAATTCCCCCTTGGCATCATGCCTTCCAACACAGATATACTTGTTAATGGGGTGCCCAATCCCCCTGTCAGCATGTTAACCCCATCCCCATTTTCCTGTCCAGTCCCACCCCAATTGTGTGCCACACTGGGAGCCCACTCCAGTGTGGCGAACATGCCCCCACCAAAGAAATGTGCCACACTGGGAGCCCACACCAGTGTGGCAAAATCAGTAAAAAAAAAAAGAAAACCGTCCCCAGTGAATTGTTTTATTTTTGTTACCTGAAACAAAGGAAACAGTCCCTCGCCATTCTGTCCCTTCTCCCAGCCCGCAGCCACCCTCTTCACACCCCACTTCCCCACACCCCCTCACCCCATGCTTACCTCCAGAGCCTGGTGCTACGATCTTCAGTGGACTGGGAACACATCTGCACTCTTTAAATCTGACTGCAAACTGAAGAAATGCTGGTAAGCTGTATAATGACATAAATTGTTTTTTTTTTTCAACTTTGGTGCATATCTCTGCCATTTTTGTGAATTTTGGCACCAAATTTTCATCATGGGGTTCTTGGGACCCCACCTCATAAATTCAATCACTGTCATCTTGTTATTCGGTCCCAAAAGGTGACTTCACGGTCACTGTGTGGAATCACCTTTTGGGACCGATTAACAAAATGACAGTGTGACTGTTCATGAGGTGGGCTCCCAAAAAGCCTATGTTGTAAATTTGGTGAAAAAATTCCACAGAATGACTGTGTTATGAGCATGTGTTGCGCAGTTTCCATGCACGTTTGTAACTTCGAGAATATTTAATATTTTTACTCCAGATTTTCAATATTGCCATTTGTTTACACCTCCTTATGAACAGTACAGCTGTCATTTTCCACATCCTGCCTGAAATGTGTTTTCACACATCTGACACACAGTGGCACTGTCACTGTAGGAAAACAATGTTCAGGACACAGTAAGACAAATACAGTAACACTGTTCATGAGCAGAGTTTCTGAAATGCCTATGTTGAAAATTTGGTGAAAAAATTCAACAAAATTATCATGTTACATGTGTGCATTGTGCAGTTTGTACTCGTTTGTAATTTCAAGAATGTTTAATATTTTTACTCCAGATTTTCAACATTGCCATTTTTTCACACCTCCTTATGAACAGTACAGCTGTCATTTTCCACATCCTTCCCGAAATGTACTTTAGCATATCCGGTGCACAGTGATGCAGTCACTGTCGGACAACAATGTTCCAGGCAGAGTAAGAAAATCACAGTAACACTGTTCATAAGCAGAGGCCCCAAAATGCCTATGTTAAACAATTGGTGGAAAAATTCCACAAAATGACTATGTTACAAGTGTATGTTACACAGTGTCCACCTACAGTCGTAAGTTTGAGAATTTTTAATATTTTCACTCAGATGTTCAACAGTGCCATTTTTGCACACCTTCTTATGAACAGTACAGCTGTCATTTTTCACATCCTGCCCGAAATGTATTTTCACACATCTAGCACACAATGCTGCAGTCACTGTGGGAAATCAACATTTGGGACAGATTAAGAAAATCATACTGCCACTGTTCATGAGCAGAGGTCCCAAAATGCCTATGTTTAAAATGTTGTGAAAGAATTCCAAGAGAGGACTATTACAAGCTTGTGTTGCACAATTTTCATGCACACTAGTGACTTCAAGAATTTTTAATATTTTCAGTCCAGATTTTCAACATTTCCATCTCTTCACAGCTCGATATGAGTGGTGCAGGTGACATTTTATGTGGTGCAGAATGGCACGGTCACTGTGGGAAATTAGCATTTGTGACACATTAACGAAATCACAGTGACACTGTTCATGAGCAGAGGTCCCACATGCTTTCATGAGATGAGGTCACAAAAAGGCCATGTTGAAAATCTGGAGTGCAAATACCAATAAACACCCACGGTGTTAGGGTTTCTAACCATAATGTCCCACCCTGTACAGGCTAACAGGTGTCAGGGTGTGCATTTGGATTGTCGGCTGTAATGCTCATGCCACTGCACTCCCACTCCCACTCTGCAGCCACTGACAGCCATCCAGGTGTGCCTTGGACTCTTCGGCCCCAAAGTTCATCCCATTCTCCTACGCTGCACCCATCCTAACATACTTCCTTATGAAATGGGGTGAGTGTAAGACCAAATGACCCCAAGGCACAATGCAACACTTGTCATAGTCTGCAGGGTAGAGTTAGCTGAAATGGCATGAGTGTTATGCCCAACCACCCAAAGGCACATCTCAATGCCTGTCACTCTCTGCAGGGCGGGGTGGGGTTGACATCGGTTCTGTACATCATTGCCATTCCTATTATACATCTCTCTAATGCCTGCATCACCAACGCCAATGCCAGCAAGACAACATTCGGCATTGACAAATGCTTGTTAGAATTTATTGTGATAAATAATCTGGACCAGCATGTTCAGCAGAAAATTCAAGGCGGTATCATTTTGGATCTGGTTATAGCTAATCTTGTGGAATGTAACCAGATGCAAAGTGAGAGAACCCCTTCGCAATAGTGACCACAACATGATACAGTTTGCAGTAAAAATCAGCTGGAAACCTATAAAAGGTAAAACTAAGGTTAGGTGCTCTACAAAAGCAAACATCCTAGAGATCAGGGAGTACATGAAAAACTGGGATTGGAGAAAAGACTTTGAGGGGTTAAACCTAATAAACAAGGGGGGGTTATATGTATTGTACTCCAAACTAAAATTTTGTGTGGTTACATACTAACATACTAGTTGCCAGCAGAGTAGGCCCAACGGTCTATCGAGTTTGTTCATAATTCTGAACCCTAGGTGGGTATCGAAGCCATCCTCCTGCCCCCTTTCCCAACTTCTCCCTTCCCCAAACCCAGCCCCCTCAGGGCAAGTCATCCTCCATTTTATCCCTTATCTCTCCAGGCAGCACATTCCATGGTTCCACCACTCTCTCAGTGAAATATCTCCTCCTCCTTTCCCCCTTCAGCCTTTTTCTCTCTAACTTCCAGCCATGCCCTCTGGTGATTCCACCCTCCTTCAGCCTAAAGATCCCAACACGATTTGCCCTATTTATTCCCTTTAGGTACTTGAAAACCTCAGTCATGTCCCCCGGTCCCTCCTCTCCTCCAATGAGAACAGGCCAAGCTCCTCTAGCCTCTCCCTATACGTCATTTCCCCCAGCCCCTGCATCATATTGGTTGCTCTCCTCTGAACCTTTTCCAGGAGTAGGATGTCCCTCCTTAAGTGCGGTCTCCAGAACTGCACACAGTACTCAAGGAGTGGTCAAACGAGGCCACTGTACAGCAGCAGAATTACTTCTCTGCTCCTTGAGGTAATCCCCCTTACGATGCATGCCAGCATCCTATTAGCCTTAACTGCAGCTCACCTACACTGTTCTGAGTTATTCACGTTGACATCCACCAAGACTCCCAGATCTTTCTCCCCTTCCATGGCCTGCAACACGACCCCTCCCAGGATGTACCCAAGTTTGGGGTTCCCCCACCCAATGTGTAGCACCTTGTATTTTGAGGTTTTAAATTTTAATTTCAAGGTACTGGCCCACCTGTCCAGTGTATCCAGGTCCCCTTGCAGGACCAACCTCCCCTCCTCCCCCTCAACCACCACACCCAGCTAAGAGTCATCAGCAAAGAGACTCATTTCACACCCAATATCTTCCCTGATATCAGAAATGTATGTGTTTAAAAGGAGGGGCCCCAGGACCGAGTCTTGCGGGACCCCACTAATGACCCCCCAGGAGACGAGACCTCCTCACCGACCACTACCCTCTGAGTGCACCTGGCAAGCCAGTTCCATCATAAGGATCCATCTGACCATTAATGGACCTGCTCCCATCCTCTTCAGCTTTTCTAGTAGATCTTTATGAGGGACCGAGTTAAATGCCTTGCTGAAATCTAGGAACAGGACATCCACAGGCCTCCCCCTATCGAGTTCTGATGTCACCCATTCATAGAACTCCACAAGGTTGGTTTGACATGATCTGACCGGCACAAACCCATGCTGATGACTATCCAAGTATCCCTTCTCCTCAAACCACCCCAATCTTTCCTTTAGAATGCTCTCCATCATTTTCCCAACCACCAACATTAAACTAATGGGCCTATAGTTTTCTGGTACCTTCCTCGATCCCCCTTTGTGGATGGGCACAACATGTGCTACCGTCCAGTGCCTGGGCACCCCCTCCGGTCTCTTGCGACATGTTAAAGAGATCTGCCAGAGGTTCAGCCAGAACATCCAGTAGTTCTTACAGAACTCTAGAATGTATGCCATCCAGTCCTGGAGATCTATCCTTTTTTAGGAACTTTAGGGCTTCCCATACCGGCCTATGGGGATGGCAACATCGATCCACCCCACAGCTGATCCATCCTGACTTTGGCCCCCTGCAATATCTCCCCACCACCTCTTTCTCATCAGGAGGTGCTCCAACTCATGTGCATACTGCCCCTTCCAGATCCTTCCACTCCTTCTTAGTAGGTCTCCCAATTTCTTCACTAGTGAACACCAAGGCAAAGTACTCATTTAATACTTCTGCCTGTTCCCTAGCACTTTCCACCCACCCCCCCGTTTGTCATCAATCTACCAAGCTGGCCCTTGCATTTGCTTCTCTCCCCAACGTACCTAAGGAATCCCTTTTCCCCGCCCCAAATCTCCTGGGTAAGCCTCTTTTCCTTTCTGGCCTTAGCCTCTCTGAGCATCATGGTGACTCGCCTGGCTGTCAGCTGGTAATTTTCCCTGTCCCTATCCCCTCTAGTACTTTTATTTCTTCTGTAGACCACCCTTTTTACCCTTACCACATCCTGAACCTCTTTTGACCACCAGCATGGTTTATGGGACTTCGTCCCCTTGTACTTAAACCTTGCACAGGACCCTATGGACTTCTGTAGTCCCCTTTTAATGATCTTCCACCTTTCTTCCACATCCATCCTTGGTGTAATCCCCCTCAAATGCTCCTTGAGAATCTCTCCCATTCCCCTAAAGTCTGCCCCCCTAAAATCCACAGTCATTGTCCTGGAACTCTCCCCCTCCATCCCCACATTTAACTGAAACCAGACCACATCATGGTTGCTCCCAGCCAGGGGATACTCCATCACAAGGTCCCATACCAGGTCCCCATCTGTAAGGACCACATCCAGGACCCGTCCCTCCCTAGTTGGCTCCAACACCTGTTGAGTGAGGAACATGTCCTGGAAGCAGTCCAGCAGCCTCTGTTTCTTGGTCACTGTGGACATCATAGTGCCCCAGTCAGAAGCAGACATGTTTAGGTCCCCCATCAACACAACTCCTACCCCTTCTGGGCCACATTGGTCCCTTCTGTTGGCCAACAGACAATTTTCCAGATCCTCAGCCAGCTCTGGTGGCCTATATACCTCCTCCATCTTGATCTTCCCTCATGTGAGTGTTCGCAGGGTGACCCATAAGGCCTCCACATTGCCCTACGCTTCCTCCACCCTAAGAATCTCTATGTTATCCCTAATGAACATAGCTACTCCCCCCACCCACCTTTTTATCCTTCCTAAGGGCCATGCACCCAATCAGACTTAAATCCCAGTCATGCCTAGGGGTGGCCCAAGTTTCAGTGACCACTGCTACATCCACCCCTCCCTGAGCCAGCTTGGCCTGGAACTCTGGCATCTTGTTCCCCAAGCTTCTGGAATTTGTTAATATTACCCCCATCCCCTATCCCTACCCCCCTGTACTGTGCCCTTCCTATTTTTGTTGTTCCTTTTCCCTCCATCCTCCCCTCTTGACCCTCCCTCCCTCTGGCTATTTTGTAAGCCTCTCCCTAGCAGCTGAAGGCCAGGCCTTCATGTGAAAAGGGTGGCTGGCTCAGTCCCCACCTTTTTTCCCTCCCCCTTTGCAAGTTTAAACCCCACCAAGCCTGAGTGGAATCTGCCATCCCTTGTTTTAGAACTTCCTTCCCTATAGGATTTAGGTGAATCCTGTCCTGGGAATATAGTCCCTTGTCCTCCTAAACTCCCCCCCAGTCCCCCAACACCCTCATCCCACTTTCCTCCCCCCACTTCTTGAGCCATTCATTTACTTCACTGATCTTTATTTTGTTCTCCCCAGTGGCCCCAGGCACTGGCAATATTTCAGAAACGGTAACTGTTCACCCATTATCCTGACAAACTCTGGCCAGCTCATGGAGCCTTGCCTATATTTCCAGTGTATTATGCCCCACGATGTCATTAGTCCCTAGGTGCACCAGGAAGTGTGAAGAACCACCACATTCTTTGGCCAGCTCATACACCATGAACTTTGCCTTGTGTACCGTCAGTCCAGAGGTACTCACTACCTTTACTCTGCTGGTTTTTCCCTCCCCCTGCTTCTCCCAATGTATCCCACTAATCATCAAGTCCTCTGGCAGGAGTATCCCCGTCTATCTTTTGTTTACATCCTTCTAGTGCTTGTACCCCAACGCCCCCTTCTGGGAGGCCACTTTCCCCATTCCTCAATCGCTCAGAACCCCTGGTCAGCCTCCCTTTTCTGCAACCCTTATTTTGCCTGAGTTCACCCAATCCCCCTAGTTTGGCACCTCCTTTTTTCCTACCCCAACCATCCCCCTGCCCTCACTCCTTACACCAGCTCCTGCATCCCCAGTCCTATCGCCCAGCACCACAGTCTTATCTCCATCTCTCTCTCTCTCTGGCCTTGACCAAAATCTTATTTTTGTTTCCTCCTCCATGCCCCCCTGCAGGTCCCCCTTACCAAGAGGCCCATCTGGGGTAAGGTCTTCCCCCATGGAAGTGTGACTCCCTGACTCCAACCCTCCACCATTACCTCCAGTTGATCCCTCAGCCCCCACACCAGAACTCTGATTTCCCACCTCCCCCTGACTGACCTTTAATTTGCCTCCTCGTAGAGTAGTCTGAAGGTCAAAATTTCTTTCCTCAGTCCCCCTCCCTCCCGATTTGACCAATCTCTCTCTCAGGCCTCCTTTCTATACCCCTCACTACCACGTGCCCCTTTCTCTCCTCCCAAGTTTATTAATGGCTCAGATTTATTGCAACATTCAATTTCAGCCACCTGCTTTTTCTCCAACTTCCCATTGACCTCCACTCTGGGTTGCCCATTATCAGCTACACCCATCGTGCCACTCTCCCCCCTCATGCTTATCCTCATTTACCCCTATCATGGGCTCCTCTAACCACTTGTCCATGCTCCATAAGTTCCCCCTTCTTGTTTGATGACACCTGCCCTGATCTCTCTTTCCACCTCTGTCCCCCTGCCACCCTCTGCCCCTCTCAGTCACTTTCAATTCACCCCCATCTTCAGTTGCCTCCTTTGCCAGTTTACCTCCCCCCTGATCTGCAATAACTGCCTACAGAGTGGGCAACCCCCCATCCTCCAGGTCCATTTCAGTATCATTGCCCCCCCACAGCCAGTGCACCCTACATACATCCCAGAGAAACAGAAATTTAACAACAGAGGAAAAATTCCCTTTTAGTTCAACAAAAATATTAAACAGTTGATTAAGCAAAAGAAGAGGGCATATACTACCTGACAGAGAAATCCCTCTACAAATACATGGTTCACCTACAAGGATAGGGCTTGGAAATGTAAATATGCAGTTACAGAATCTAAAGGAAATATGAGCTAAAACTAGCTATGGGCACAAAAGATAATAATAAATCATTCTATGAATATGTAAACTGCAAAAGAAAGGGGAAACCAATGATTGAACATATTAGCATAGGGAACTCAGTCATAAGAGATGGACAACAGGTAGCTGAGGAATTTAATAAGCACTTTAGGAGTATTTATCAACTCAAGAACACTGAAGTGGAGGATGTAGTTACAGGACCATATGTAAAAACTGGTATACCGTGTACAAGGTGACCGTGATTGAGTGCTTACAACAAGGGCAACTCAAACATGGCACCTGTGTACAGGGCCACCTTGCAGGGTAGCGAGTGGATGCCTGGATGGGCGAGGTAGGGTGAAGGGAAGCACGCATGTATTCACGCACATGGGGGAGGAAGGGGAAGAAAGTTAAGTGTGAGGGGGTGTGGCAGGCAGCTGCTGAGCTGGAATACTAGTGTGATGGAGTGGGTGATTTATTGGGAGGTGCAGGGTACAGGGTTCAGGTCTGACATGGTGCATTTTTTGTGTTTTTTTTTTGCTGGCAGGTGGCTTTTTAATTTTACAAGTTTTTTCACCTCTCAACATGCACTGCCATGGAGCTGAGAATCCATTAGTGGGGGTGTGGGGGGACAAAGCCCCACGCACTAAAAAAAATAAAACGTGTGTCTCGGGCACGCTCTTTATCCTCGATGCAAGTGTGCATCGCTGAAATTCATTTTCAGTGATGTACACCCGCCATAACGGCGATCATTATTCTGCAATCACCGTTATGACATAGAACCATAAAAACTGACATCTCAATGGGGGAAATTAAAAATAGGCTGTAGAAATTAAAGATCAGTAAATCCCCTGGACAAGATGAACTTCACCCATTTTACTACAAAGACTGACATGATAGATATCAGAACCATAAGTAGACATATCCTCTAGGTCCATTGGAGGGAACAGCACTCCAAATATGGAAGGAAGCAACTGTTATTCTGATACATAAGAATGGATCAATGCCAATGTTAATAATTGCAAGCCACTTAGCCTGACCTCACTTGTGGGCAAGCTAATGGAGGGGTATGTGAAGGAGGCAATACTAGATCACATTACTGAGGGGGGCTTGCAGGATATTAACCAGCATGATTTCAGGGCAGGACGGTCTTGCCTAACAAACTGATGACACTTTTTTGAGCCTGTTAGCAATGCAATGGATGTAGGACTGCCCATTGATGTGTTATTTTTAAACTTCTCAAAAGCATTTTGTAGTATGCCACATGCTCTCTTGATTAAAGAATTGCAGGGCAAGTGAGCAATAACATCATCAGTTGGGTAAGATCATGGCTACATGGCAGAAATCAAAGGGTTTGCAAAGCAGGACATTTGCCATCTTGGGCTGAGGTTACAAGTGGGGTACCACAGGGCTCTATCCTGGGACCAGCTCTGTTTGGTATTTTTATGTCATCCTTACAAACGTCCAATAGCTTTTGGAATTGTAAGTTTGTGGATGATGTTAAATTAGGAGCAATAGTGGAAAGCGAGGACTCTATCAAACTATTCCAAAGTGAGATAAACACATTTTAATTGTGAGCCATGGCTCATAAACTGACTTTTAATATAGAGAAATGCAAAGTAATGCACATAGGAAGTAAGAACAGAAAGGCAACATACAATATGTATGGGAAAAAGATAAAGGAAACAATGAGTGAAAGTAATCTAGGAATTATTGCTGTGAGTAAAATGCCTCATAATGAGCAATGCAGAGAGGCAGTTAGTAGGTGTAACAGGATAATGGACTGCATCCTTAGGAACATAGGCAGCAGAGACAGAAAAGTAATGTTTCCTCTATACAGGTCCCTAGCTCATCTGCACTTGGAATATTGTGTGCAATACTGAGTGCCACATATGAAGTGCAATATTAGACTGCTAGAAACTGCCTAGAGAAAAGCCACACACACAAAAAAAAAGAAATCTAGCAAGCAGACCATATGGGGAGATGCTGATGGAGCTGAACCTGTACTCACTTGAGTACAGAAAAATTAGGTGGAACCTATATATGGTTTATAGAGTCATACACAATAAGGACCTCATGGAATGTATTAGTTTGGAATTAAAAAAAGCATGAAGGGCAAACAGATTACACTGTTTCCAATTAAAGGGGGTATTATATAGAACCAAAAAGCATGGAAGATGCTTCAGTTAGGGGGTGGTCAATGCATGGAACAGTTTTCCAAAGAAATTTTTGCTGAGCGAAGCAATAGCAGCCTTTATGACATCTTTAGATGGATTTATGAGGGACAAAAAGTTTGCATACCCTAAATAAGTATTGGTGAGTCACATGGCCAATGACTATCAACTTGTACACTACTATGATACTTTGACACTATGGTAACCAGTTAGACTAGTGCTACAAATATAGTGCATATAAGAAGTGTGATGTCTTAATGGAGTATCATGGACAGTAACAGGGGTAGAACAGCATGGTGCAATAAGTGTTACCCATGTTCCTGTCCATGTTACTGGAGTAATAGACAAGGGCTTGGAAATCTGGAAGGCTGGCTGAGTTGTTCCAGTGGTGGACAGGGCTGAGGAATGGAGTAGTTTGGCCAGAATGGTGGAGGAGACCAGGATTCTAATCCTGGTCTCCAATGTTTTTTCCCCATAATCCAACTCTTACTTGGAGTTGATTATATTAGTTATGGGGGGTGCGGGGGAAGAGCCCCCCACTTTGGGGGATGTGGGTGTAGACCCCCCCGCTAAAGAATAATTTTAGACTGGTAGTGATCATCAGTGTGCTTTGCAACTGCTACCAGTGGTGTTGCTTTTGCTTGTGGCATTTATTTCTGCCACTGTTGAAATCAGCACTGTATGGATGGCACTGTTATTGACAGCGCTGTTCATGCAGGCTCTGTTGTGACCTAGTGTTGGTACTATGATACTATGATTTGTAGTTTTTTATTGCTTGTTTCTCACCCACAGACAAGTTGGAGAGTGGTGGTGATGTTGGGGTATTTTTAAGTTTTCTATAGTCTCCCTCACCATATATTCAAATACCTTAATGGTGGGGTGTCTCATTTGTTTAGGGCAAAAAGTACTCCTGCCCCTCAGTCCTCTTGCTTGACCCCTAGAGATTAACTGCTTGATAGAGTCCATATTTTCCTCCCCATCTGGTAACCATTGTGATCAAAGAAATAATTTAATGACATTAACAAAGTAACCTAATCTGTAATTATACCATTATAAATGTCCTTGGTACCCCTAAATTCTTCCTAATTTTACAATTATAATGCAAAGTCCAAATTTAACTCGAGTTCCTAGAAGGGACTATATAGTTTGGTGAGTATAAGAAAACTTGTTCTGTCCTCCTGATTATCCTGGTGATTCCCAAACAATATATTTTAAATCTAGTTTTCTTGGACATTTGAGCAGCTCTACTTCCAACTGGAAATAATTAGGCCATTGGATCGGGACAAAATTACAGGCCCTTAGACAGGTGATTTACTTGGTTATAAAGATGGTGTATGAAGGAAGGGTTTAATTTCTGTAGAAAGTGGGAGAGATTTGAGGAAGACAGGGGAGTGTATGCCAATGATGGACTACACCTAAATGGAAATGGGACAAAAGTTCTGGCTGACAGAATTAAAGTAACAATCCAAAAGCTTTTAAACTAAAAAAAGGGTGGAAATGAGAGAGGAGATAGACATAGAACGCCTGTGAAAAAAGGAAGGAAAATACCTCCAACAAGAAAAAGGACCATGGGCAATGGAAGGTATTATTAAATAATGCCAGAAGCCTGGGAAACAAAAAAGTGAATGGAATACATACTTCTCAAAGACAGAATCCAAATCTGTGCAGTAGAAGAAATGTCATGGCACAGTGATGAATAGGATGAAAACATAGAAGGATATCAATTATTACACAAGGACAGAAACACAAAAAAGAGCATGGGAGTAGCTATTTTTACATAAAAAAACAGAGTGTTCACTGAAATGGAAGTGAAAAAGGAAGCAGATGTTGAACATTTATGGATAAAACTGAACCCACTGGTAAGGAAACAAAAATGTAATTGGGCTTTGTTACAGATCTCTTTCCCTCTCAGCACAACAAAACAAAGACTTAACACCTAAACAGCCAAGATCTGGGTAATAAAATGATAGTGTTGGTGGGCTTTAATTTTCTAAGCACAAACTGGGAAACAAAAAAAGGGTAGCACACAACTGAAAGCTGATTTCTTTGAAACAATAGAAGCCCTACATTTTGACCAATATATATTGTATGATCAGCTATTACAGGGGAATCCTCCTAGACCTTATGCAGAACAACATGGAGGAGGAGATAACAGACTGCAAGGTCAGAAAACCTCTTGATGGCAATGACCACAACATGATACATTTTTGCATTAAAAATAAGGATCAACAAAAATGAAATGCTACAGCAAGGCACATTTTACTTTAAGAAAAATTTAAAACACTTGGACAGGGAGAAAAAGTTTAAGAATAAATATTTACATAAAACATGGACAATACTTTAACAATGTATTAATGACTATATACCTGAAAGAACACAATATAAAGTTAAGGGTAGGATTCTGACCTGGTTTACATGGAAGATACATGTTATTTAAAAGGGGGAAAATCATCTAAATCTGCCAAACAAAAGAATACAACTTAATTATGAGAGGCCTGCAAAAATCATGGGAGGGTTTGCAAAAAAAAAAAAAACTAATAAAAATTACAAAAAGGGAAAATGAATACAAACTGGTGGCAAAATATTTTTCAATTACATAAATAGTCTCAAAAAAGGAAAAGAGCAAATTGGACCTAAAATAAAAGATGATCACCTACAGTATTATCAAATAGTAATAACATGGTTGAAATGCTCAAAGACTTCTTTTAGAGCATACTGTATATGAGGCCAAGGTGGATGCAGGTGAAAAAGAATCAAATTACTTGAAAATTACCATGGCAGAGGTCAAAGAAACTGTGCAATATAAACCCTAATAAATCCCCAAGCCTTGATAGGTTGCACCCGAGGATTTTTAAAGAACTTTCTGAGGAAGCAGCAGGTCCAATAACCAAGATTGTTCAAAATTCATTAGATGATGGATGGTTGGTGTGAGAATTGAGTTATACCTATTTTTAAGAAAGGATCAAGAACAAACAATAGACTGTTTAGCTTGACATCCACAACTGGTAAAATCCTGGAAGATATAATTAAAGAAGAGATTGAGAAGCATATTATGTCAGAAGGGAGTGAAGACCCAACACAGTATGGGTTCAAAGAAAAAAGGTCTCATCAGATTAACTTTTTTCATTTGTTTGAACCGATCAGCAGGACGTTCGATAGGGGCATGCCAATTAATATGGTATAACTGGATTATTCCAAGGTATTTGACACAGTACCCCACTTACAGTTAATAAATAGGCTAACGGACATAAATATCAGCAGAAACATGAGTTGAACAGCTTCTTTTCTGGATGCGTGTAAGCAGAGAATTCAGTACGTATCAGAGGATCTTTTTCAAGCTGGGAAAATGTGAAAGTGGAGATCCACAGGGTTCAGTATCAGGACCCACATTTTTCAATCTGATTGAGTCATCCATGCAATGCTTCAGTTTTGCAAGTTTGTGGATGACACAAAGATAGGGGCTATTGTGAAAACCTAAAAGTAGTTAGCAACTTCGAGAAAGAAAGAAATCTTGAAAACTGGGCCAATCAAAACAAACTCACATTCAATATTGACAAATCTAACACAATGCATTTTGGATCAAAAAACACAAGAGCAAGATATATTACTGTCTTAACAGTAAAGAATTAATAACTACAGATGAGGAGAAAGACCTGGGCATTCATATAACAAATACGTTTTGATACAAAATTGCTAGGTTACCACTAGGAAAGGAACAACATCTTGATATATATATATATATATATATATATATATATATACAGTATGTAATATATGGAGATAGGCAAATAATACTATTCTATCCCATACCAAAAAATCCTTGTAATACTTCACTCAGTCCCATAATAGTATACTTCCAGTCCTTGTCATACTATTCTTCTGGCCAATAATACTATACTTCCGGTCCTTGTAATACCATCGTTCAGACCTCAGTACCGCAGCTAATGTCGAAGCTTGTTTTTTGGTTTTTTTCATTTTTGTTCCTTCCTGTGATAAAGAAATGGGAGCGGGCAATGGGAATATGGCAACCGGACAGTAAGGAGCGAGGGGCACACGGCAAGCACATAGTGAAGACCGAGGAACATGAACATGGAACCGTCCCTCAACTAATGCAGAGGTAAAAGTTCATCAGCCTCTCGCTTCCATATATTACAAAAAACAACAGATAGGTTCCAGTGAATCAATCAGCTGTAATTCCATCTCGAGGTTGTGGGACATAGAACCTCTCAATGGAATTACAGCATGTAATTCACTGGAACCTATCTATTATTCTATATATATATATATATATATATATATATATATATATATATATATCTATATCTATATATTTATATATATATATATATATATATATATATACTGTAATAGATAACCCACTCTAAGGTGTGCAGTCGCACTCTGATATAAGCATGCCTTGGTGCATCAACCGCCCAAGGCATGCATATATTGGAGCACGACTGCACACCTAGAGTGGGTTATCTATCTTATAAAATGGAAAAATTGTTTTGGAGGGGGGTGAAAGTGCAGGTGCACAGTCGTGCTCTGATATATGCACGGTCATGTGATGTGTTTCAACCAACCAGCAGAGATAATTTTTCCTACCTATATATATATATATATGTGTGTGTGTGTGTGTGTGTATATATACACACATACATATACATAAAAAAACAAAAACTAAACTATACATATATATATATATATATATATATATATTCGGTTTTCTTGACCTGGAAAGGGAGACTAGACAATTCTAACTATTTTCAGCCTCATCACAGAAGAGGGGGGGAAGATACAGATACAAACTGACATATTAGTCTTAACATCAGAACCAGGGAGGTTGTGATGCCTCTATTTAGAGCCCTGGGCAGGTTCCATATGGAATATTGTGGGCAGATTTGGGACCCCTATAAAATGTAGCATTAGGAGATTGGAGGGGGTATAGGGTGGGCCACCAAACTAGTCTCAGATATAAAATGTAATGTATGAGGACAGACATAAAAACCTGAATATGTACTCATTGGAATATAGAAGGTTAGGAGCGGACCTATGCTTGGTTTTCAAGGCCCATAAGGATGGAGACTTATGGGAGTGCATAGTTCTTGAAAGTAAAGAACAGAGTAGAGATGCAAGACAACATGTCCTTCAGTTAAAAGCTGAAACATATAGAACAAATTTAAAAGGAGCTTGGTTAAGTCAGAGAATGGTTTCTGTATGGAACAGTCTCCAAGAGCATGTAGTATCATGCAGAACTATGAATCAATTAAAAAGTACACTAGAAGAGTATCCAATAAATAAAGCGATTACAGGGTATCTCCAATGGCAAGTCACTATGGCTAATGCTTACTGACTCGTATAATTCCTGAGTCCTATGATTAACAGTCAGTCCTTGGTCAGAGATATTTATCACTGTCTGTTGTGCTGTTTCTTCCTGCCTGACTTCCAGGGTGTCAGTTGACCTCTACCCAATCCTTTTCTCCCTTCTTGTCTGCCTTTTTTATTTTCCTTTTATTCAATCTGTTTGTAGCTCTGGCCATCCTCTTCTTAAAATTCATGCTTCTGTTTTCATTGGAAGCACTTTAGTCTCTGTTGTCTTTTTTTTTGCTCAATTTGAGCTTTTGTTATTTCTACAGGTTTGGGATCTGCCCCTGCTATGGGATCTTAAGGTCTTGTCCCATGAAAAGACCCGTAGTCTTTTTTGCCACTCTCAAATTTTGGACCTCTTTCTTTCCTCCACCTCCCTCTAGTGTTTATTTGCCTTGGTCTTTAATGCTTCTTCAAGCCCCTGAAAATCAGGGTTACCTCGACTGTGCTTTAGTTCTGTTCTCTGTGTCTGCAGAGTCTCTTTAGTTTGTCTGTACAGCCTTTTGCGTTGTTCAATTAAAATGTCTACTATTTCTTTTGAACATGCTGCCACTGCTCCAGGTCTGTGTCTACAGCTCTGGATGAAGTGGCTTTAAATATCTGGAGACCACAAGGAATTCTGTCCATGTCAGCTTATTGCTATTATAGGTGATGCACCCCATCTTATCTTTTCCAGAGCTCTAGTCCTTTCATCTGCTGGAAGTATTGCCACAGCATTATTCTACTGAAACACTGGTTCACTTCTTGAACTGATGGTTTCTCAGTTTTATAAACAATTATTTTATATAATTTGTTTCAGTATTGCTTGTAATGTTTCCCCCAAACAAGTTATGGTGAATACCTTTCCTGTACTTACTGTCCACGATGTCTATTAGGCAAAATGGCTCTGTTTGGCATGTACTGGCTTTATTGTCTTTGCTCTTCACATTTGGTTCACTCAAACTCATGTATGGATTCTTAAAGCTGCCACCAGTCACCATGAATTATTCCCTTTCTCAGGGCATGCTCTGTGAACACAGTGTGCTCACATCACTTACTGAGTTGCCTTGGACCAGCTGTCTCACTCTTTTCTTTTCAGACTTGCAGAGCATCAGGCTGTGCTTTAATTTAGAAGTGCTGGCTGCTCCAGATACATATCTTAAGAAAAACACTCTCCAGTGATAAAGAAATCAGATACAGAGCATTATCACTCCAAAAGGTGCTGCCACACTAATCTGGAAAAAAAATACAGTTTATACTGAAAACAAAGAATGTAGAGCACACACCAAGAGAGTATAGTAAAGAGCTGTTTATTTCCAAAACAAACTGTGGTGCTAACACCACTACATAGCACTTTGTAAATGGGGCTTCATCAGGGAGAGGGGGCATGTGTTAGTGCAAAAAGCAGTGCTCTTATATAGAATAATTTAAATATTCATAACCCACGTGACTAAACAGACATTGACTCTGCCAAACAAACTGTGAGTAACAGATGTAATAAAGTGCAAGTTGTAATAAATATAATAACGATATGGAAAATGTTTAAAATAATTGCCTTAATCCTGCTCAGAAGACAGATTTAAATCATATTTATGTAATGATCTACTATTAGATGAATTTTTCAGACAGATTTGTATCCTGACTAATCAGTCTTAATGTCTAGGGCCAGCACGGTGTAGTTTTGTGTGAGCTATCAAACTGCTGAATGTCATATTGACAACACAAAGTGCCTACTTATTAAATTAAGTTCAGTTATATTGGCTCAATTATGGCCACAGCAGTGAGAAGGGAGGATGTGGGGGGTCCTCAGAAGGGGAGGTCCCAAAGAGGGAGGAAGAGGCCGCCAGCTCAGGGGGGAAGCAGTTGCTGGTGGGGGACTCTACTGTTAATGGGATAGATAAGGGAGCAGGAGGTGGAAGAGAGAGGGTGGTGAATTGCCCCTCTGGTGCTTCAACTTGTATGGATGGGGAGCGGATCCAGAAAATCACTAGGGTAGCAGAGATGGAAGGGAACTGGATGTCATTGTCTACCTGGGGAGGAATGACTAGGCAATGAGTGGGACAGGGGTAGTGCAGTGTAATTTTAGGGAACTGAGGAGCAGTTTTAAAGGACAGTGTCATCCTTTTTTGCATCACATTATTTTTAGGTAAAAATCCACATTTTATGATTGCTTATTTCCTCTAAAATTCATTGATGTTGCTGGTTGTTTTATTTGCCTCCTTGCTTATTAGAACCAAAATGCATGGTAATGTATTGCCATGCCTAGCTTTGTATTTCCTTATATCATTGAACTACTCTTACTGCACACCTCCTGAACATTAGAAACACCCTATAACAGTTCAGCCACTCATAATACAATAGTCTGCTTTACTCCTGCTACATAATCAGTTGCCAAATTGTGTTAGGGTTATTCCTGAGTCAAGGAAAGATACAGTGAGAGCTGGTCAAGAAATGTAAACAAACATGTTTTGGTTTGGTGACACCAGTGTGGTGGGCAGTCAGTTCTTTACTTTTTGAAAGAAAAGAGGGATCTGAATCAAATTACTAGCTGCATCAACAATCTCTATAGAATGTGAACAATCATGAAATGTATTTTTAAACTAGGGACACTTTGAGGCCTAAAGGGGTTGATAGCATCCCTTTAAGCAAGTAACACACATGGTAACATTTGCTGCGTTGTTATCTATGTACGGTATGACCAAGGACAGGAAAGGGCACTCCATACTAGGGCTTTTAACAACTGGCTGAAGGCAAGGTGCATGGAGGAGGGCTTCAGCTACAAAGGAGACTGGGGACCAGCTTGGGAGGATGTAGACTTTACATGGGAGACAACCTGTATTCTTCCAGGAGGGGGACTGCATCCTTAGTAGGAGATTTAAATATGACTTGGTTGAAAATTTAAACTAGATTGGGGGAGGCTGAAATACCAAGGGAGGTAAAAATTGCCCCCCCCCAACATAACGAAGTAACAGGGAAGGAGGGCCCAAGGTCAGGGAAACAAGAAGAAAGGGGAGTGACAAGACAGAGGACACGAGTAACATTAAGCAAGAATGCAAGAAGGGAGGCATAAATGGGACAAGAAGTGCACATGGTAACAAGGGAAGAGGGCGGTCAGTTGGCGCTTCAGCACAGGTGGGGGAGAGAAAGCTAGAAGGCAGGTAGGGAGGGAGTAAGGTATACAGAGTCACATGCACCAATGCAAGTACTCTGGGAAACAAAATTCTGTACCTTAAGGCCATTATTGAGGAGTTTATCCTGGATCTGGTGGCTACATTAGAACCATGGTGCACTGACAGTCATGACTGGGATAGGGTCATAATGGACCACTCTTTGTTCAGGAGAGATAGAGAAGGGAGGAGGGGTTGTACTACATGCAAGGGAGTGAATCAAGGCTAAGGAAATACAGGGATGCTTAAAGAAAAAGAAAGGACTGGAGGTGCAGTGGATCATCCTGGAGCAGTACCGGGGACCATTATCTTAACAGGGGTTCTATACAGACCTCCAGCTTAGAAAGAGGAGTTGGATAAGGCACTGCAGAAAACATCATCGGGATGGCAAATAAGGAGAAGGTGCTGCTAGTTGGGGATTTCCTTCCAGCTGTGGCTTCTGCAAGGAACAGTGCCATACTTGACTCCCTATAAGGGGATTTTCTCAGGCAGCTCATCAATGAAACCCACTAGGGATTGGGGCAGTGTTGATCCTGGTGCTTATAGACAGGGATAGCTTTGCAGATGTCACAGTGGGCAGTCACATGAGGATAAAGTCCTGGACTTTAGAGGGTTGATTTTAAAGAAATGACAGCCTGCCTCAGTAACAGCCTATTGGGGAGATTGCCTGGGAGAGTCAGAGGAACAGAAGGGAGTAATAAGGAAAGCCATAAATAATGCAACTTGCCTCTGTGTGAAGGAAGTGAGTAAAACTAGAAGGAAAAAGATACTGGTATTGTTCTCTAGGGAAGTGGCCATGGTGATGAAGGAAAAAAAGGGGTGGAATTCAGGATGTATAAAGAAATGCAGATGAAGTAAGACAGGAAGGTGTACCAGGTAAAAGAAAGGGAAGCACATTAGGCAGTGAGGGGGAAAAGATGCAGACAGAGAAAAGGATAGTCAAATGGGTGTCAAACGGGAATAAGACTTTCTTGAGTTACAGAAGTGAGCAGAGGAAAGCAAGTGGAGGGCTAGTGAGAATAAGCAGAATGGCAGAGGGAGACCTTGCACAAGTGGACCAAGAAAAAGCAGATATCCTGTCGGGTACTTCTCCTCAGTCTTCAGAGTGGAGGAGGGATACAAACCACCAGGGAGCTGAAGGAACAAGAAGGGGAATTGTGATCAGGTCTATTTCACAGGAAAGAGTCCTGAGGGAACTTGCAGCTGTGAAAGTGAACAGGACCAGATGGTATCAGTAGAACTCAGGGAGGTGCTGGCTGCCCCATTGAGGGTCTTATTCAACAGCTCACTGAAATTGGGCATGGTTCCAGAGGACTGGAGAAGTACAGACATGGTCCCTCTACATAAGAGTGGCAGGGAAGAAGCTAGCAACTACAGGCTGGTGAGCCACACCTCACTGTTTGGGAAATTAATGGAAATGCTGTTAAAAGAAAGGCTGGCAGAGTATCTTGAATTCAATGAGCTGCAAGACCAATGTCAGCATGTATTCACAGGATGGGGGAGAAGATCTTGCCAGATTAATCGGATTGACTTCTTTGAGTGGGTGGCCAGGAAAATAGATCAGGGGAGGGCAGTGGGCATGTCCTATCTTGACTTTAGCAAGGCCTTCAACACTTTGCCACACAGGAGACTGAATAAGAAATTGAGTAGAATAGAGGTGGGATGTGGAGTGGTTAATTAGGTTAGAAAGTTGTTAATGGATATGTGACAAGGAGTGGTGGTTAACGACACTCACTCTAAGGATGGAAGAGTAACCACCAGGGTGCCGCAGGGCTCAGTACTAGGACTGATCCTCTTCAGTTTATTCGTAAGTGACACTGCAGATGATACCAAAATCTGTGATAGAGTGGACAATCGGGGGGGGGGACATGTAACGATCTTGGGACTTCAGGTGTGGACAAAAACTGTTCCACCATGTCAGTTCGAAACCCAGAAGGGCGACCGTCATTACAGTGACACCCAATGCTAATGGCAGCCATGTTCCTGACAATTATGCTGCCTGACTGCCATCACACCCAAAGCACTGGGGCACATCCTGATTGTTTAGGGAAAGCTTTGCACCATGCACCCCCAAGAAAATAACATAATCACATCGCGGTCAGAGGTGTGTGGGGGGGGGAGTATGCAACACCCCTAGGGCAGCAACAACAGTGGTCACTGCAAAATCCCAATCATCAGAATGGACGTTGGATGGGACGAAGCACCCACATTGCTGCCATCATGATGGTTTTGCTGTGCTGATGGCATATAGACAAAAGCATGGTAGTTGGGGTTCAACATCAGAAATTGCAAAATTATGCACCTAGAGCAGAGGAACCCTGGAACCGAGCATAGGACGGGGGGGTGTACTATCAGTCACCAAACTGGAAATGACCTTGGGGTTATCATATCAGATGACCTCAATGTGGTAGGGCAGTGTGACAAAGCAGGTGGGGCCACTGCAATACTGGGATGCACTGGGAGAGGTATCTCCAGCAGGGGAAAGGAGGTGGTGATGCCACAGCACCTCTCAGTTGTGAGACACCACCTGGAGCATTGCATCTAGTTCTGGAGGTCACATCCCATAAAGGACATAGACATGGTGGAAACAGTCTAGAGGAGGGCAACAAAAATGGTGCAGTGGCTGCACCAAATACTCTATGAAGAGAGACTGAGAAATCTCAACATGTACACCCTGGATGAGAGGAGAGCAAGAGGGGACTTGATAGAGAACTACAAGTACCTCACAGGGTAAACAGGATGCAGGAGGGGAGGCTCTTTCACAGGATCAAGAACACCAGAAACAGAGGGCATCCAGCGAAGCTGGAGGGGGGAGTTAAAGAGGAATGTGAGAAAATAGTACTTCAATTAAAGAGTGTAGTTGCCTGGAATAGACTTCCAGTGGAGGTGCTGGAGGTGAAAACAGTAGGGGCTTCAAGCATGCATGGGATAGATACAGGGGAATATTTGTGACTAGGAAAGGAAAGGGTAGGGTCCCCAGAGACCAGTTAGGATCAGCGGAGGCAAACTAGGCAGGGACCATTTTGGCAGACTGGGTGGACCAAGTGGTCATTTTCTGCAGACAAATTCTATATTTCTGGAGTTCTGTTTCTTTCAAAACTAGACACCTTTATCATTGTGTTTTCTTTTTAATCTCCAAAATTCCAGCTTGAATCCTTCTCCCTTGCTTTCATTCACCTTTCTCATGTCCTTACTCCATGGTGTACTCCCTTCATAACCTTGACTCTTATTGACACTACCTTCATCCTATGAAATCCTCTGTAGGTCAAGCTACTTTTGCCTTCAAATTCCATAAGCTGTGGTTTATTCGACCCTGCTGTTTGATTTGCCTTTTCTCAGTCATCTCTCTCTGTCTCTTTCAAAGCCCTCCTTCATGACTTCTGAACCCAGTCCTGAAAATTTCCCTTACCCATCTTAATCTTCCCATTATACTGTTCTAAGTGTAGCCCTTGTGGTTTGCTGCCTCAGGGCTCACCCCTCACAAAGTAGCATTTTAATATTTGGATTATTGTATTTTTGCTGCTATTGCTGAGTGTATTGCAAATGCACCTTTGATCATGGTGCTGTTGTACTGTTACTTCAATTTTGTAATCAGATCATACCTGTATACCTCTTGTGCAATTACTGTGCTCTGTTTTAATTTGTTTTGTATGCACTTTATTATTGTATTTCTGTTTTGACCTATTGCTCCCTCTCATCTTTCCCTCACTCCAGTACTCATATGGAAATGATTGACTGCAAGCTCAGTATGCCTTCCTGGTAAAACATTTGAAATTAATAAATACAGAAATACATAAATAAGCAGTGCTGAACAGTCATTTCACACTTCATTTCATGTAAGTTTTACACAATGCACTATGTCGTCATACAGTTTCAAACAGTTTTCAGAAATATATAGTTACAGCTACAAAATAGACACTTTAGAAGTTGTAATATAAAGCATCAAATAGTGTGTGATTTTTGCCAATCGTAGTGTATCCTCCATTAAATTGTGCATTTTTAACATGATGCAGTGCACCAACCAACGCATATATTCAATACAACTCACACATGAGCAAATTTGAAATTGTAAAATCTTAACTAAGATTTAGTAACTCTATGAAAGAGCAATATAGGCAATTTCCTATGATTGTGTTGGTGTTAAACACAATTTTGCCAAGCTCTGTTCATGAGCACCATGTCAGTGTTTCATGCACCCACACAATGCTTCAATTTACACCACCACCTTTAGTACCCCAGATAGCAATATATCAGAGAACCTTCCTGCCAACCCTTCCTGAAGGAGGAGAGCACCATTTTGGAGTTATGATTATCCTCCTGCTAGCTTCCAGTGTCACTCAATGATTGGAAACTAACCTAGGCCACATGTGTACTGGAGCAGTCAGTGTCATCTGCCACTGTGTTATAGAGCTGGCCAATATCACTGTTCTAAAAAAAAAAGTAAATCTTTTGACTTTGATTTGGAGTATGGATTTCTGCTCTGTGAAACTAGTGATTTCATTTTGTCTCATTTCAAAGTGGAGCAAAGCTTGTCTAACGCATTGGTAAAATTCTATGAAAACCATTTAAAATGCAGAATTATACCCTTACATTCATAATGATAGTTAGAGCAGCACATAATTTTCAGTAATGCTGTCCACATGACGTTAGCTCTAATGTTAATTTATTTCTTGTTCCTGCATGTACCTTTAGCATAAAATTGGACTAGCTTTCATATAGTACTTGATCTGGCATCATTTCTATTTTTGAGTTTATATATACCCTAGCTGTGGATAGATAGATAGATAGATAGATAGATAGATAGATAGATAGATAGATAGATAGATAGATAGATAGATTGATACATACATACATACATACATACATAGATACATATATAGATACATAGATAAATAGAAACTTTATTTATATAATGCTCCTTCCTGGAGGCTCAGAACACTTAACAATATTTAAAACAATTCATACATGACACATAATGCGCATTCACAAACATAATGCAGAGATCAATATAAAATTCTATCATATATTAAAACAACTCAATAATAAAACAATAAAACAGCATTCAGTACATTTTAAGCTTATTGTAAATCAAATTCCTGATTAAATAAGAGCATTTTAATCCCTTTTTAAAGGTTTCCACTGAGGGTACCTCTCTTAGATGTCTCGGTAAAGAGTTAGGCAAGGTTTGTGTGGCAACTGAGAATGTACAGTCCCCTGCATGCCTCAACCAAGCCCTGGGAACAGCAAGGAGGCAACCCTCAGTGGATGAAAGAACCCAAAATGGGCAGTGTTGAAAAAGGAGGTCTTGCAGGTACAGTGAAGCCTACTAGGATGAAGCACAGTGTCACAGGTTTCCTGCATGACAAAAAGGATTAACTCCCATTGAATTTGCATTGTTTGCTGCAGTAACTCTTCTGCAGAATTCTGCGACAATGCACTTCAACCTGGCGGGCTTCACTGTAGGTTGGTCCCCACCCATGCAAGGCTTCCTAGGTCAGAAATATGACCTTAAAGGTAAGCGCCCACCTTACTGGCAGCAGGTGCAGTTTGCGTATTACAGGCACAGCATGGTCAAATCTCAAAATACTTGTCAACAGTCTAGCCACCACATTCTGCACCAGCTGCAGCCAGTTGAGATTGCCTCCAGATAGCCCCAGGTACAGGGCATTGCAGAAATCCAAATTGGACATGATGAACGTGTGCACCAGGGTGGTCAGGTCATCAGTAAGTATCAAGGCTCAGATCTGAGCAATGTTCCTCAGATGGTAAAAGCTGCTTTTGATGACGGCCAACACCTGGGCATCAAGTGTCAAGACACCGTGAAGGATCATGCCCAGATCCATAACCCGAATGGAGGAGACTAGGAGAACACCACCCAGAACTAACCCAGGGGAATCCCCAGGTCTCCCTCCATCTCAACAACAACCTGGATCCACCACTAGTACCTCTATCTTGTCTGGATTGAGTCATAACCAGATGTGTGTCATCCAGTTTTGGATCTCCTCCAGAAAGGTATTAACCACTGAGGCTGCCATCTGGTTTCTGGGTGCACAAGACAGGTATAGCTGGGTATCATCAGCGTAGCAATGAAAACCCAGCCCATACCACATGATAATATCTCCTAATGGCAGCATTTACACCATGAACAGCAAGGGCGACAGGACCGATCCCTGTGGGACTCCGCAGAACAGAGGCATCAGGTATCTCAGACTTATAATGCATATGCTTGTTCAGTGTCTGAAAACCTCAATAACACATTAAAACATAGAAAAAAGCTGAATTTCTGTAGAACTATCGAGATTCCACCTGGTTTACTCTGCTGGAAATATGTTAGTTCTGTGTACTTTCCATCATTAATTACATCTATAGTGACTAGCTGAAACATCCACATTCTGATAACAGTTACAGGCTATATTCATAATCCAAGTCAATGCTTTGGACACCTAGCCCATAATACTTCAAAGCAGAGGATGGTCTCACTTCTCCCCACATCAACATTAAAGTTAGGATACAGTAATGAGAGTGATGGCAGTGAAGGATAGAAACCCTACTGCCAAATTGTGGTTTAATTTCTTTACCAGATCCAATTCAGAATTCAGCAGGCTACACTGTTAAACTTTTCTGACGATGATATATATATATATATATATATATATGAGATATGCAATGGAAGCAAGTGTAATAAATGATTTATCTGCACAAGAGCAGTTTGACCTCAGGTAACCTCACGAGTGGCATAAGTGACGAGTGAGGTATCCAAGGTCAAACTGCTTGAGTGCAGATAAATCATTTATTATATGAGTTTTCCAGTGCATATTCCATTTATGCAGTTGTTTTGTTTTTGCTTTTGTAGGGAGCATTTGTTAGTCAAAAAAGTGAATAAAAATTGAAAGTTCTGCCATTTTTAGCTGATTATAGAAAATCTAAAAGGAATCTAGAAATGAAACACCCCTTATTTTGTAGATATATTTATGCTGAACAACTTTTGTGCTCAAAGTACCATACTATCATTTTTTGGTTTTAAGTTATTTGCATTTGTTTGATGAAAAAGTGCACAAAATTTAATTTTCTGCTGTTTTTCGCTAATTCTGAAAAACCTAAAAAGTATCTATAAATGAAACACCACTCATTTTGTAGATATTTCTGTGCTGAATAGACTTTGTGCTCACAGTACCATGCTATCATTTTTCATTTTAAAGTTATTTAAATTTGTTTGCGGACAAAATGAAAAAAAAATATGAATTTTCTGCTGTGTTTTTGCTAATTATCAAATAATCTAAAAGGTATCAATAAATAAAACACCACTCATTTTGTAGATATTTCCATGCTGAACAACTTTCGTGCTCACAGTACCATGCCATCATTTTTCATTTTAAAGTTATTTGCATTTGAATATGGTCAATACTGCTACTGAGGCTGAACATTCTAAATGACATTAGCACTGTATAGATAAATGGCTGAAGACATAAGCACTGTGTGGATTAATGGCTGATGATATAAGCACAGTATACGTAAATGACATTTATGTACACAGTTACTCAGATAAATGGATTTATCACATTCTGTTTATCTCCACCCCATTGCATATATATATATATATATATATATATATATATATATATATATATATATATATATATATATATATGTATATGCAGCACTGACCAGTCCATACTGCTATACCAATGCAAGTGACCTAAAGGGAACACAACCCTACTGTATGAAGGTGACTGAAGCTTCATGATATTTCAGTCCTTCTGAACCACCTGACAATCATGAAAAGTTCCTGAAAATGTTCCATGGCTCAAAACAAATGTACAACAACCAGATAATGTAGCAAAGACCTAAGAATGTTTTACCTTGCATATGTAACTGGCCCCAAAGGCCATGTAAATACATTCAATTTCGGCATAAAATACCAAATTCTATTCAGATGAATTACTAAGTAATAACTAATGGTAAAAACATGTGATTAAGGCTAAGTCTGACTTGTCTAATGTTTGTTGTTCAAGACTGGGGTTCATATTTAGCAGAAATATGTCACCATAGTTCTACTTCAGTAGTCAATAAGTGAAACATTACAGTATAAAAGCTGTTGCTATGGATTTGACATAATTTGTTACACTCCTGTTTCAAATACATGATCAATAAATTCAAGGCTGTAGTTCACATGTTTCCCTAGAAAGAATTCCACTTTAGTCTTCAGATTTTTCTCCTGCCTTTACATCAAAGACTTACCCAGAGCTTATAGGCAATTGCTAAACAAATGACATATCTAGGCTAAAGTTGCAGCTTATTTTTAAAACAATCTTTTGGGATCTACATTAGTGCAATCCTTTGACATTTTTTTGCTGCTTAGTCTTTTTTTTACTCATTTAAAAACATATAGCTTTCTTCTCTTAATGGCTATAGTGCTGCCTTGATGATGGTGATACAACATGGTTCCTAACTCCCAGGAAAACATATTGAAGGCACAGTTACCAAAGCATGCATCTAATTATAATACACAAATGCCAGAGTCTTGAGGACCACTTGAAACCAAGGGTTGAGTAGATTTAGCATCTCTATCCATTTAATGGAAATGCTAGTATCAGTTCCCCTGTGCTTGGATAGAACTCTCATGAATAATCAATATGTTTTCATGGAACTAGTCTTGCCACTTAATCCTCAAACATTTAAATACTTATTTACAAGATCACTATCTGTAAAACAGAACTTACTACTGCAAGGAATTAAGGAAAGACAGTTGTAGATGAAATGATTAAAATCTTAGTGATCTTCTTGGAAATATAGTTTTATGTTTTGTACAATAAATCATGTCCATTAATGCTCTGGTCAAAAAGACCTAAGGCTGTTGCTAGAAAAATAAACTGGTACTGTTTTCCCAAGAGCATTTATACCATCCACTTCTAATGAACAGTAACAGTACCTGATGTACTATATCCACTGAAATGTTAACCAAGTGCTGTCTTTAACAGTATCTCTTTGCTAAGACTCCATACCTTGTGTTGGATTAGTATGTGTGCATTATTATCTCTTTTAGTCCTGGTATTTTTTTTTTTTTTCAATTATTGCTCTGCTGGTCTCCCAGAAAACCACAATGCTAAGGTTAAAAATAGTGCAGATTAAACCAATAAATCATATCTTAGCAACCCTATTATATGACCAAGACATAACACAAGGCAAACTTTAAAAACAACTTTAGGATAAGGGTTAGCATAATTTTCATAGATGCATGTCACAGTATTACACAGGTGGTTGCATCTTCTGTAAAAAAATATTATATTATGCTAAGTAACCTGTTCCTAAGATGTAAATAACACACTCTTGCAAGCTCAACCACCTGGGCTACAATTATAAATAGATGTAAGTTTTTAAGTGTGATTAGTTATTGTGTAAAAGCTACTCAACCATGGACCACCTGATTTTCATATACTGCTGAATCTCCTTCCCCCTTTAGTACAGCAGTTCTATCAATAGAAAAACACCTGTTTCCTGATGTGCAAACCTAAAGACAGACGTTTATGTACAAACACCTGAAAGCACTTACAATATATCACTTAAAAGATGTCACTGAATAATTTGTGGACCCTTACAATGTTAAGGAGGATTTATAATTTTATTTTGCTCTGGGCAGTATTCCAAATACTCCATTTCACATACATCAGCAAATGATATGTTAGCTACAGTAGCTAAATATTTAATGCACCTGCACATGTCTAGTTGGCCATCTGTCATAATTTCAACTCCTGGACTGTTAAGTCTGCAAGGCTATTTGTTGTAGAGTATGGTGCACAATGTTTATCCAGTTGAAAGGTAACCAGCCTTACTCTATATACTGTTCCTTGATAATACATAAAAGTTGCTGTATATTGGATTGCTCCAATGTACTAACTCTGTTACACTGTTAATATGTGTTCAAAAAGCAGATTTTTCCTCTTACTGCTGCTGGGCTCATGGTTACTGCCCTCCATAGGTTCCAGTCCTACCATTTTGGTCGGAGCCATTTAGTTCAGTTGGTGAATCCTTCTTACCTTCCTTATCAACTCTGGGGTGCCCCAAGGCTTTATCCTGGGCCTAATCTTCTTCTCAGTTTTCTTGAATAACCTCCCTTGACATGTGTCTCAGCTGACAAACATATGTAAACTGATTACACAATTCTTTTTGCCAAGGGAACCTCCATCTCCATGCTGGAACAATCCCTACAATATGACTTTGATAGTGCCCAAAGCTGGTTCTGTGCCAATCAGCTTTCTCTTAATGAAAAAAAAAAAGTCACCATGCCATATGATATCAACCAATTGCTCAGTAGGCTTATCCTGATTCTTGCCTTAAAAACCCTTAATGGCAAGCCCACTGAGACAGCCCCCTGTTTCAAAAAGCTTAGCATGTGGCTCGACAGTCATCTTTACTTCTCTGTCCATACTAATGTTATCATCAAACTTTAATGCCCCAAATGTGGCACCCTTCACAGCAATAGATTATGCCATCCACCTTGGTCCTGAGATTGTACTAAAAATGATCCTTCTACTGTTTGACTGCATAGATGTGATCTATGGTGGAGCATCCAGATTTGCACATGCAGGACTGGGCCCTATCTTTCACTACTTATTCCATTTTTCTACTGGTTCCCATTCTCTCACTTATCAATGCTTCCTGTACCATCATTCCTCTCCCCTCCTTATCTTCCTGATGCCTATCAAATTGTGCTTCTTTTTTCCTCTAAATACTGGTTTATGTGGCTCCCTTTTTACAGCAGTGATCTGGTCTCTACCGCAGTTCCTGCTACTTATTCTCTTCACTCTTCAAACTTTTGTTCCTTCATAATTCCCCATTGCTCTATGCCCACTAGTCAGGTCTCTTGCTCAGCTTAGCTGCCCACTATCTGGAACCCTCTTCTCTTCTCCCTTAGACTAGCCTCTCTTACCTCTCCTTTAAGATGCTTCTGTGGGACCATTACTTTTTGCATGTTCCTATCCTCACTTAGCTGGTACATACCTACAGTAGCTTGATCTCCTGTAGTGTGAGCCATTATTTTGCATTCTTGTTGTCTTGTTGGGTTGTTGCCCCACTACTATTGTTAGTAGTAGCTTTCAGCTAACATATTCTTAATTACATTGTATGTAGTCATGGATTTGTAATCTCAACTTCTTGTAACAAATATTTCCTCTCTTCCCCTCCCTCACATCATGCCTGAAAATGAGTTTTGACTCATTGTGAATTTCCCAATTACCAATTTTCAAACAAAAAAAAAGCTTTGATATAGTTCAGGCCCTCCCATTGTTATCACAATGCCTGCATGTTCCTTTGCATAATTCTATGGTTGAAAATGACATAAACTACATCATACAGTTCTAAAATGGTGCTTATCCCTGTTGTAAAAATCTGAAATACCCACTGAGTTTACATAAATAGCCAGGAAGGAGGGAGCACAAATACAATTGGAACCAGCATTAAAAAAACAGCTTATACAGGAAGATATGACCTTCAGGTTAAATGCAGTTCTTCTTCACCATCTCTTCTGAAAAATGGCATTGACAAAAGACAACATCCACAGTAGTGGAGATGCTTAGACAGTACACAGTACACTGCACTTGCTATGTGACAGGTAATGACCCTGTCCAATTCTGTATCTGTGTTGTTTTTTAAGTGTTTTATAGGCTATACAATAAATATTCATTGCAATTATCTCCTTGAGTTCTGTTTGATTCATTCTAGATAATTATTATTTAGTATACACAAATGACTATTAAGTGTAGTGCAGTATCAGCTTTATGCCATCCTGAATAGTTAACACCTAGCTATACAAAATAATCATGATCATGTTATCTGTTTAAGAATGACATTATCTGTGGTAGCTAGTGAATAACAGATATTAACTGAGCATATCTACAGTACAACACTGCCATGTCCACACTATGAAAAAGCACGCACATTACGAAATAGGATAAAAGGAAGGGAGGACATTGTTTTTATATACCATAGTGTCTTTCATATGCTTTGCATATCAAAGCACTTAACATGCTGTTAATGGTTTCATATGTAATATGTTGATTACATGGTGGTTTTGTGAGATTCTGGGAAGTTAAGGATAGTTAAGGAGGTGAGAGACAGACAGACAGAAAACACAGTAAATCTTAGGGATGTTAAAGGACTTGCTTGAGGCCACACAGTGAGTAATTTGATTTATTTATATTTTGAACATTAGTAAGTACACTGAGCTGCAGCTCATTTCCAGGTGCATCCTGGGGCAAATGTAAAGAAGTAATAGCAAAATGATTATACGTGCTATGTACTGGTAACAAGCAAAAGCAGGCCTAGTTGCCTAGTTTCAGGTAAATAAAAGTGAAAATATGCAAAACAATAGTATTGCACAGATGCATTGTTATTGCACTGCTGCAGTATTTTAGATACAGTAATCAATAAAAAAAATAACTTAAAATGATACATTACGGGCCTGATTCTAGAAGGTTGGCACAAGTTGCCGCTGAGTGCAACTTGCACCACCCGCAACTGAGACAGTGACCCTGCGCCCTATTCTAGAAGAACATGCGGCCAGGTATGCCGAACTGTGGGCGCACCTTGTGAGCATGTTGCAAGCCACAATGCAGTTAATTAATTTCTGAGCCCATCTTTACAGTACGCACTCATACTGCACTCGTTTGGCGGCTGGCTGTGGTGGTGAGAGGTGGGCTGTGCCAATCGCTGGCTGGGAATGGGAGGCGTGCTGGGTGGGCTGGCATGGCTGGGTGGGGCCACTAGACTACCAGGAAGGAGTAGTGCAACATTTGCAGCTGGCAACTGGGGGTCAGGGCACAGGTGAGGATGACAGCGTTGCTCTGTGGGGCTTGTACCAATGGGGGTTCAGGGGCTGGGGTATGGAAAGCCCTGCGAGGCTCTATGTGGTACTTTGGGGCCTGGAGATGTGGGTAGTCCTGCGGGGGAGTACTTGTACACCGTGGCAGTTGCTGTGGGTAGCCCTGAGGGGCATTACTTATATACCTGGGGCAGTTGGTGTGGGTAGCCCTGTGGGGCCCCACTGGGGTATGTTGGCATGGGGGGAGGACAATGGTTGCATGACTGCAGGTGGGTCTACAGGACCCCGGGGGGTTATCCATAAGTTACACCAGCTAAATGCTTGTATAACTTACATTGCTGGTTCTCCTCTGGGGGTTCTTGTAGAATCCTGACATTGGGGACTTTGTTGCTGCCCTTCTGGAATGGGGTGCAACTGCTGCCGTAAACCCCCTAGCGCCATGTCACAGGGGGTTTATGGCGCAACTGCTGGTGTAACAGCTGTTCAGTGCAAGTGGCCTGCCACATGTCATAGGCCACTTTGTAGAATAGCACATGTTGCAACTGCTGGCATAAGTTGCTACAAGCACCATTCTGCTGGGTGCAAGTGCTGTTAATCCAGGCATGTCTTTTCTAGAATCGGGCCCTAGGTGTACAAAATGAGTGCAACTATACAACCCAAGTGGAACCACAAAACAAAAAAAGTACTTGGCAGTAGCTAGTTTATTCAAATGTGCACATACAAGTTCTGGCACTTCTGGATGCACCACTCATTCCTCAGGGAGTGACTCGCAATTGTACTTTCACAAAGTGCTTTAAATAATGAATTTGTGTCACCCACTGATGACCTTATAATCTCAACCTTCCTCTGTACTCAAATCACAATTAGATAAATGTTTTTTTAAAGTGATAATACAGTAGGCCAGCCAACTGGTGCAGTGGCTGGATTTCCACCAGTGACGCTGATGACCCGAGTTCGAGAGCTGAGTCCCCATGAGTCAGAGGGCCGGCCAGGGGAGAAGGATCGAGTGTCCTGGGGAATGCTGTCCTTCTCTAGGGGGGAGGGAGGGAAGAGTGTCTGGTGTTTCATGGACCCCTGGCAGAGCCTGGGGTACTGTTGCAACTGACACCATCATGTTTTGGGGGCAGAGTAGATGTTGGACATCATTGCACATCCCCACCCCCAGGGAGCAAGCACTGCAAAAAGCCAGCCCCCCAGCATGATGACCTGCTCTGCCGCTGCCATCTCACTGTCTTTGATGTCCGCCAGTGGGGTCCCACTCCCATGACTGAGACGCGGTGGGCAAGCTGGGGCTTGCCAACAGCATCAGTTTGGAGGGGGAGCCCTCCTTGTGGCCAACCCAGGGGGGCAAGCCTAGGCAAGAGGGGATGGCAGGCAGGGCAGGTCTGAGGATTGGGGGGAACAGTTACAAAAAAAAAATGATAATACACTATAACATTACTTAAGTACTCATCGAGGCAGGAAACAAAACAAGGTTGAATACGAGAGGCCCCATATTCAGAACCAGCCGGATGCATGCACAAAATGATGCATCGCACAAATAAATTGGACCGGCTGGCTCTGGTGCTATATTCAAACAGATTGCATGAACCAAACAGATGATGCATTCTCTTTGAATATCAGACCCTGGATGCATGGAGCATAGCAAGCAGGTGCCATGCATGGCACAGCTTATCCAGGGTGCAGGGCTGAAGAGCACCCATAGGCGAATGCATGACACATACCTGTATGCACCACAGCCTCCATGGATGATATTCAGCCCACACATGCAAATCAGCCCATTGGGCATGTAGGGCACAAAGGGGACATTTGCATGCCCATTATTATTTGCAATTGCTGCGCTGCTATGATGTGCGCTGGGCCAACCCCCCCATCAGTGAGAAACTCAATAGACTAGCCTATCCCCATTTCCGTAGAGTAGTTGGCCCCCTCTCAAGCCCTGATCGGTGACAAAAGTAAAAGAATAACCCTATCCCCATTTACATAGTGTACTGTCCCCCCTCTCCAGCCCCGATCAATGTTATAAAACAAATAAATCCTTGATCCCTTTTTCCATAGTGCAGTGGCCCCACCACCCACCCCAGCCCTGATCACCGGTATGAAACAAATAAATTCCCAGTCTCTTTTTCCATAGTGTAGTGGCCCCACCACTCTCCCCAGCCCCGAACACTGTTGTAAAACAAATAAATCCACAACCCCTTTTCCATAGTGTGGTGGCCCCCCCACCCTGTCCAGCCCTGATCACCATTCAACAGAAATACACCTGATCCCATTTTCCATAGTGTAATGTCCCCCCCATCCCCAAACTCCGATTCAGGGCTCCCAACTCCAATCCCCATTGGCTAGTGTTCCCCCACCCCTGTAGTAGTAACACACCACCTGCTTCCCCCCCCCATCTCAATCCATGCTGGCAAATGGCACAGCCTTCCACATCCTGCCATGGCCAGCCACTGACTGATGGTTACAGGAGCATGTACAGTACATAGTATATGCTCATTGTCTGAATGCATCCTATGTACTGTACATGGTCCTGTAACCAGTTGGCAGCTGGCTGTGGCAGGGTGTGGAGGGCTTTGCCAGTTGCCAGCACAGGTTGGGATGAGGGGAACATGGTGGTGGGTTACTGCCTACTGGGGTAGGGGGGTGAGGGGAACACTAGCCACAAGGGAGTGGAGTTTGGGGTTGGGAGCCTTGAACCAGTGATTGGGGCTGGGGGCCATTATACTATGGAAAAAGGATCTGGGATTTATTTGTTTCATAATGGTGATCAGGGCTGGGGAGGGTAGTGGGGCCACTACACTATGGAAAAAGGGATTCAGGATTTTTTTGTTTCATGATGGTGATCGGGGCTGGGGAAGGGGGACACTACATTATGGAAATGGGAAAAGGGTTGCTCATTTATTTGCACACAGAGTGGGACTTGGCTGGGGGGACATTATGCTAAGGAAAAGGGGATAGCATTATTCTTATATTTTCACAAAGTTTGGGGGGCCTTGGTCACGGCCTTAGACTGTGCATGGGGAACTACCCGACCCCACGCATAGTTAAAGTAGGGTTTCAGAAGCATAACTATGTGCTGGCACAGTCAGCCATAATTACACATGTGGCGATTTCAATATTGTGATGCACGGCATATGCATGGGGGACCCCTCATTTGCATAGGCACATCACAACATTGTTCGTGGCAGCACAGTCAGGGGTGCGGGGTGCATTGGTGGCCTTTGAATATGGCTATGCCCTCTGACAATCCATGCAAGTTCAGAGATGCATGGTGCATACAGGGAGGTGCTATGCATCTCATCTGAATACATGGGCCCTAATCTTATCACAGTATTTGGAGCATCCTAATAGACTGAGATAGAAGTATCAATAAGTGACCAAAAGCGGTCTAGTACATATTATGTGCAAACTATACAAGTGTAAGAGTACCCATACTAAATGTGATTCAATGATAAAAATTACCCACACCATGAAACTGCAACAGACCAAGCTTATGGAAGCAAATACGTACTGTACTAGCACTATAAAAAGCTAGCTATCTATAGGTTCTCAGTCTAGCAGGATGCTCCAAATAGTCTGATATGATTAGTATCACATGTGGCAAATCTCATGTTGAACCTTGTTTTGTTTCTTGTTTAAGTAATGTTGTAGTGTGCTATCATGTTAAAAAAAATTCTAATTGAGATTTGAGCACCTATGTAGGTTGTGATTATAAGGTCATCAATGGGTGACACAAATTTGTTATTTAAATCACCATGTGAAAGCACAGTTGTGAATGGCTCCCTGAAAAAGGGGTAGTGTACCCCAAAGTGCTGGAGCTTGTATGTGCATATTCGAATAAAGTAGCAACTGCCCATTACTGTTAGTTTTGTGCCATTCTTTTTTGTTTTGTGGGTCCCAAGTTTTTAATGCTGTATGGCTACATTACTATTCCCATTGGACGCATCTGCTTTTCTCGTTCTTATGCAAGCCAAGGAGCTCTAAGTTTAAAAAAACATGGAAAAGGTGCAGAAACCCCAAAGAACACACACTGGGAGAAGGATAAAGTCAAGACCAGGAGGGATTGAAGACATTTTTTATGAGAGATTTGAAAGACTGATAGGAGGAGAAGAGATGAAGGGAATTTGGTAATTTGTTGCAGTTGACTGGAAACTAAATAGAGAAAGCAGATTGCCCAGTGTCAGTACGGCAGGCAGCAACATAAAAGTTATGAATCAGAAGGGTGGAGGGAACAGTTTGAAGGAAGCAGAAGGGATAGGAGGCAGGTAAAGAGGCACCTTCCTCTTAAACCCTTCAAAACTCTGGCTATCATTCCTTTGCACTCCCTTCAAGAAAATCCTTAGCTGGCCACTATGCTTTCGCTTACTGTGTCCCAAAACTACAGTATGGAATTCTCTTCCCCAAAACATCTGCTCTGCCTCTTCCCAATGGTAACTCTCCTCTCTTTTCCATGATTTCATTCCTCACTCCTGCAATTGTACCTGATCCCTGTCCTTGTTCCACCACTCACTACCTTCTACACCTCCCTCCCTCCCCTCCCGATATATACCTGATTACTTCCTTGCCTTTTTCTTCCCCGTCTAGCTACTAGCCCCTGCTCTTACCGTTAACTCCCATTTACCTCTGCACTTTGAATTGTATTTTCCTTGAATTCCACTGGATAGCTTCTCTGCCTCTTTCCTTGCATAAATTGCACCTTGAATATTAATTGTATTTCCTTGATACCTACTGGACTGCAATCTCTGCCTTATCCCTCCATTAACTGCATCAGTTGAATAAACTGCCTTTTGATTGTAGCTTAGTATATGTTTCTTAGTTTCTTTTCTTTCCTGCCATGTAATTATTGTAATTATTGTTCCGATATCTATTCACTGCCCTCCCCTTCCCTCCTTCCCCCACGATGTATCTGGAAACAAGCTGTGTTATGCCCAGTATGTCTTCCTGGTAAAAATTTTGAAATCAATCAATCAGTCTGGTCTGCAGGCTGAATTACAGCACCAGCATCCTACAGGGAGCTGAATCTGCAGTACTCTCGGGAAAGCCGTGAACCTTAGAAGTGATAGTAAATGCATAGGGCTTGAGCTGCTAATCTTTAAATGTTAAAGAGTGCCTGTACCTGATTTATAATTTGTTTAAAAACCTTGAACTTGAATACCGAAGATCCACGCCACTCTCTCTCTCTCTGTGTACCCCCGGCCCCCAAACCCAAAAAAGTACTTAAACAGTGTACCTCTCTCCTTTCTTCTCAGATCATTCTGCTCTCATGAGGCATGTTGGAGCCGCTTGGAGGTCGCGAGGGTCCCTGGACAACCCTCCCCCACTCCCCATTGCTGACTTCAGGGATGCAGGGACAATTAGCAGGCGTGCTGCACTCCGTGCTCTTTGGACTCAGGAGAGCTTGTGAGGCCCTGCAGATGCAAGCGTCGGCTCCCCACCGCCCCCGCCACCACCCTTGGTGAGCACTCCCTTTTAAAGGGCTCAGTAACCATTCAGCCCATTTCTTCATCTGCAGCTTATATTGATCCGCCACTAGGGGCATATGCTGCTTTCACCTCATCAACAGCAGGTTTCAAATGGCAATGATTCTAGCTCTGCCTACCGTGTTAACCCTACTCCTGATTAACGTCCAGATGCCTCACCAAGCAATTGCACCTACCACTTTCCAGGGCCACACACCACTTATACTCCCTCTATGGCTGACTGGCTGGCAGACACCTCTCAACTCAACACCTGAGTCCTCCTCACGACCCCAACCCCTACCTTCTGTCCCCTCGCCTTGTCCACTATTACTGGCCACACCTTTACCTGCCAGCCTCCCTATCCCCACATTCCCCACTCCTGAAGGGCCCCCAGGTGGTAGCTTACATCCCTGCAAGACATCTAAATAGCACCCCATACGCAGGATCTTCCTCCTCCTCCTCCTGCTCACATCAGGTAATGTGCACCCAAACCCTGGCCATGCCACAACTAACATACCAACCCTCCCCTCAACCAGCGGATTATGTATTGCCACCCTTAATGTCTGCAGCCTATTAAAAAAGTGGGACTCCTTCCAGGGCTGGGTCTACCAACACCAGCCAGATATTATTGCACTCACTGAAACCTGGCTCTCCCCATTGACCCCTGATTCGTCTTTAAACCTCACAGGGTACAACCTATACTGGGCGGATCATAAAGGTAAATGTGGGGGGGCTGCGCTGTATGTACTAAAGAGGTCCTACATGGTCAGCTACTCCCCACCCCCCAACTGCATCCTGGCTCACAGGCCCTCACTATAAAAATCACTCTGGGAACAACTAAATCCACCCCTCACTCCTCATCACCACAGTCTATATCCCTCCCAGGCAACAGAAAGTGGCCTTCCACTCTGTTCTGTCCTACCTGGCTACACTTCCACCACAAGCTGAGAAAATCGTACTAGGGGACTTTAATATTATCTGGCTGGACAAAGCTGCCACACCATTCTTAGACTCCGCTACTGCCCAGGACCTTACGCAGGTCGTCACATCCCCCACCAGATTGAACCAGTGCACTGGGTCCTCCTCCCTGCTGGACTTGGTGTTCACTAACCACCCTACAAAAATCACCAGTACAACAGTGCTCCCAAATGCCCTTAGTGACCACTCCCCGGTACTCTGCTGTTGGACGTGCAAATCCCCCAAACTCCCCCCAGATTAATCTATCAGCGCAAACTTGGCCCAGAAAAACTTGCGCAACTCAAAATCTATCTTAGGTCAATGGACTGGTCCATTGTCACGAATACCACTGACACTGACCTAGCCCTAAACCACTTCATCCTCGCCTTTAACACCATCTGTGACAAAGTCACCCCGATCACTAAAAGAGTGGCCAAAGGAAACCCAATGCCATGGGTCAGTGAGCACCTCCTGGATCTCATGCAGACTAGAGACTCCCTATGGCACCTCTCTAATGAGACTGGCCTGCCAGCTGACAGGCAGAACTATAGAGAAATGAGGAACAAATGTACATGGTCCTTGCACAAAGCAAAAGCTGAGTACTACCAGACCTCACTCACCAACTCCTGGGGCTCTGGACAAAAGTTCTGGGACAATATCAAAGACCTGTGTGGAAAAGCTCCCAATACCACCCCTAGCCAGATCAGGGTTGAAGGGTGCCTTACCTCTGACCAAGCCCGTATGGCCGATGCCTTCAATGATGTCTTCTCCAACCTCAGCCTGGTTCTCTCCCCTAACTTCTTTGACCCTCCCCAGACACCCCCACCTCCCATCAACCCCACCCTTTCGCCTGCATGTTATCTCTCCCAAGGGTGCAGAGCTTTATCTCAGGAGGGCACTAAGTCACTCCTGGTATAGTAGTGACACTTTAGACTTGAAACTACTTCTACTCTTTCTCACCAAGGTGCTCGACCCCCTCACCCATATACTAAACAGCTCCTTATGCCAAGGGAAATTCCCCTCCTGCTGGAAATCTGCCTGTATCACGCCGATTTTCAAAAGTGGAGACCATGCCCTCACTAACAACTACCGACCCATCTCCATTCTCCTCCCCTATCCAAGGCTCTTGAGAGGATAGTCTCCGACCAGCTAACGGACCACCTGAACAAATACAACCTGCTTAGTACACAGCAACATGGCTTCCGGAAGGGCCATAGTACCACCACTGCCCTCCTGGAACTCACCTCGCACATCCACTCCGCTCTAGATAGAGGACAAATCACAGGGGCTGTATTCATAGATCTTACTAAGGTGTTGACACCGTCAACCACCCATTCCTGCTATCCACTCTGACCAGCACGGGATTCTCTCCAGATGCCCTTGGTTGGTTCTCTGACTAGCTGTCAAACCACTCCCAGCAGGAAAAGATAGGAGACACAGTCTCTAGTAGGCTACCTGTCCTCTCGGGTGTCCCACAAGGGTCCGTCCTCGGTCAGTTACTATTCAGCCTCTTTCTAAATTCCCTCACCAAGACCTGTTCCAGGAACCTTCTCCTCTATGCGAATGATGCCGTACTCTATACGTCCAAGACTGACCCTTTACAGCTGCACCTCGCCCTGCAGTCCTCCTTCAGCTCCGCTGAAAAATGGCTAGCCTCCCATCATCTTGTCCTGAACTATTCCAAGACTAAGGTTATGTACTTCTCCCACCCATTTAATACTAGAAAGGTACTTTGTCCACAGCTGGGGACTGCCAATCATACCACCCTTGACCAGGTGGACTCCTTCAGATATCTTGGCTTAACATTTGACCCTGCACTCATGTTCCACCAGCATATCCACCTCCTATCTACTGCCCTCAATGTGCGGCTTGGGCTCCTGTATCGCCTCAAACACTGCTTTACCCCAAATGCATTAAGGCTAGCTGTCTCCTCCTCAGTCCTCTCCCTACTAGATTATGGTCTAGTCATCTATGGGGCAGCTAACTCATTGGCACCCAGCAGATTGCGTGCCTCCCTAAATAAAGCTTGCCGCCTCACCTTGGGCTGTGACCGGCTAACTCATACATGCATACTGTACAATGCTACCAACTGGCTGAACCTTGACAATAGGATTAAGTTCCACACATGCCTCATGGCAAAAAAAATTGCCCTTGGTCTCTGCCCATCAGGTCTCGCTCCACTAATAAGACTGGCCCAATCACTTAAGCACACTCGTAACTATGGTAAGCACCTCCTCTCTGTCCCCCATTGCTGTACATCCCTATACCAGAGGTCCTTCAGCTACAGAGCCCCATCCTGGATAAACAGTCTGCCCACCCCACTTGCAAATGAGAACATACTAGGATCATACAAAGCCACCCTTAGAGCCCACCTACAGGCCTCGAACCATTGTGATTGCCTCTGACCAATCCTTCATCAAAATGACTGGCCTAGACTGCGGCCATCACCCCCCCATAACCCTGCCACTAACTGCATCCCTCTTGTTTAGCTCTGCACTGATATGCCATTTGTTTTGCATGTTTGCTCTATCTTGACCTAGGTCTCCTCTGTGAGACCCACAAATGCCTCTGTAACTACTGATAATGTAACTACCTGACTATGTACTGCTGTACTGCTATGTAACCTCTCTTCTCGTATGTAATATTTGTGACGTGGAACCTTTGTAAAGGAGTCTTTGACTCAAAGGTACTTCCAAATCTCCAATAAATAAATAAATCACTCAATCAATAAATAAAGTATGAGGGGTGGGAAAAGGCCAAGAATTTGGAAAGGAAGGAAGCACTTTGTGAAAGATACAGGGAGTACAGTGCAGGAAATAGAGGTCTTGATAGAAGAGACAGTGACAAGGGGAGTGGGAGTTAGAGGCAAAGGAGCAGAATGAATGGAAAAGGGGTCCAGCCTGGGAAGTGAGGATTTAGGAGCAACCCCACAAACTGCATCTGCATTGTCAATCACTGTTAAAATCATTTTGAGAACAATCTCAGTGGAAAGGGAGTAAAATGTAAGCTTTGTTGTGGTATAGGACACCAAATTCAAGGCTATTCCCCTTCAATTATTTTATGATTTGTTTATTTTTTATCTACCTTTCTACTAGGTCAGGCCCAGACCCTTTACGACCTTCTTCTGTATAAAGCTACATCACTGTTGCCTACCCATCTGGGTCAGGCTAGCAACCTTCTAACATCTCAGTTTTGATTTTGTGCTATACCCTACTAGCATTGCTAGTTAGGCCTTCATCCATACTTGTCTTTCTAACTGGGTCAGCCCTACCCCCCTGTTTAATCCCTATTTTTCAGGCCTCTCGCACTGTAGTCTCATTATCTGAGTAAGGCTCTCTCCCTTTATTGCTTCCAAAAGGATCAACCCTCTCCTCACAACCTTAGATTGTGTGCATTCTCATGTATCTTCTACTTAGGTGTTTCAGTTGTCAACACTATTAGTTCCACTATGCTGTTTCTTTCTCTTGCTTTCCTCCCCCTCCTTTTCTTACATGCCTCACTTCCACCATCTACTGCTTTTTCCCTCTCCCTCTCCTACAACATCCCCCCCCTCCTCTTCGCCCATCTCTATCCACCTCATCTTCTCTTCCCTTCTTTTCCCATTCCCACTGGTGTCATGGGTGTTACCTACTACCTGTTCCTTGACTTCATCTTGAAGATCTCTGGCACTGTCTGTCTCATTTTTTCCTCCCTATCCTCCCATCTTTCCCTTCCCTCCCTCATCCCCATATCAGATTTTTGGTTCCTTTAAAAGAAAGCAGTCAGCACCAAGGTCCTCATAACCAAGTGTGGGTCTGGTCCCAAGTCACTCTTTCTCTGAAAAAACATTTTTTTTTTTACTTACTGTTCATTGTGGCACGGTAGATTGTATCAGACAAATTTTGTTTACTTCTAGGCTGATATTTTCTGTCTGTAACTACACATCCTAAAATACCCTGTAGCTGACATCAGTGCAGGACAGAGGGAGATTTAACTGAAACCAAAACCTATCATGCTTGGTCTCCAACTGGATGTCCTCATTGTCTCTGAATCATGACTATCCTAAAGGCCCAGGATTCTGCTGTGGTTATCCAAAGTTACTCTTTAGCCAGGCAGGATCACCCCAGGAGGTGTGGCATGGCAAGGCAAAGTTTATTTATAAAGTACCCAATCCAACCAGCTCTGAGAGCTGTACAGAGTTAAACATAAATCTTGACATAAAATTCCTTAAAATAAAAAATGAATTAAAATATAATAATCCAAACACACAAATAACAGTTGATCTCAAAATGCCTTATTGAATAAAAAGGTCTTCAAAGAGGAGTCGCGTGATTTGGTGCGCTGAGTAAGATGCCTCCCTGCCCACTCCGACCTACCACCTGTAATTTACCCTTCAAAACCCTGTTTTTCAGGTGCCCTTTACCGAAGATTGCCTGTCTGTCACCTTTCTGAACGCTCCTGCTTTCCCTACAAGGAATCGATGGACAAGGAGATGCGGAAAACCGCTTCAAAACATACGCCTCCTGCAACACCCGAGAAGGCCTCCAAGAAAGCCAGGGCTTCCTCCTCACAATCCTTGCTGCCTGCTACCGCTGAGTGTCCTGATGCAGATCTTCTCACCCTCTTGAGGTTTCTAGAGGAGTTTCAGACTTTTAAGACTGAAATGCAGAATATGGCATGGGAAATCAAAAGCATCTCTAACACCCTGGAGGAGCTCTCCAAGAAGACTGCTGACAATGAAGTATGTATACGATCTGTTGAAAAGAAGCAGGATAAAGCTGATCTGGAGTTGGTGGCCCTGAGGTAAAGGCTAGTGAAAATGGAAAACAAGGTGGAAGACCTGGTGGGGCGCAGTCGCCGTAACAATGCAGGAATTATCGGCTTGCCCGAGGGCAAAGAGGGCTCAGACCCTATTAAGTTTATTAAAACGTTTGTGGAAAAAGTGGCAGACCCTTCCCCCTTCGGTGCTAGCAACATCATAGAAAGGGCTCATCGTGCACTTACCCCTCCTGGCCGGAGCCCCCCAGGTCACTGATATTTCATTTTCTAAACTTCCAGGAGTGACAGCATTTCTTATACAAGATCAAGGAGGTGCAAGATTTGCAATGAGAAGGTAAAAAACTGAGGGTGGCACAAGATCTGCCCTTATCTGTGCGCCAGAAAAGAGCTACGTTTCACAAAGTGGCCCTCAAGCTGATCGCCGCTGGAATCAAGTTCCCATGGGTTTTCCTGCAAGGCTTCAAGTATGCTTGAATGGCTCCTGGGTGACCTATGAGGAGGCGGAGGTGGCAACCGTTGACCTTAAAGAAGCACTTCCTTGATCTATTCAAGCCTATATGAGAAATGACCTGGCATAGGGAACTATGCCGAGTTTCCATTTGGTGGTGTTGTCTAGCTGCAGCAAATCATAATTCACTACAATATTTTTGGGGCCATGCCACTAACAAACTGTGCAAACTGTGCAACTGGCTACTTAACCTTATACTACAGCTCTCAAGTGGGGTCCTCTTTCTGATAAAAAACGGACATTTCGTTCCCGATTTGGTTCTCATCTTCAGGACTTCCTAATATTTTGTGGACTCTCATTTTTTACTCTAGCTCAACCCATTTTCAATTTTGGTTCACAAGTCAGGTCTTAGCGGGCTCATATGTGTTTTTCTTGGTTTCAATTAATGAGTACCTGAGCGGGGTCACTGTTCTCATGTTAAGTCCCAATTTGTTAGTTCTGGTAACCCAGTTTTTCAGGAGTGCTGTCCCGATCTCATGGCAATGGGGGGGGGGCAATGCTTCCCTTTATCAGATCTTAATATGAGAATCTGTTGGCAATTGTGGTCTCTTCCTGGCCCTGTTAGCATGGCCCGTTTTTTTTTTTCAGGTTTCCCTCTTTTTCTCACTCCCTGTTACTACCGGGCAATAAATATGGTTATTCCGAACATCAAGGGAGATCCCACACTTAAGGATAGATGAGAACACCAGGGTTTTGCACGCCCTTACTGGGCTCTGGTTCGCCCCTTCTCTGTAACCCCGCTTAAGTGCTGTCTTTGGAGGATTCCTGTTTTCTTTTTTCCTTTCTCAAATCTCCCTTTTAGAACTGTGATGGCCACTGTCTTTGATTTAAAAAATGTGATCTGGACAGCGACTCTGGGGCCTTCAGTTCTCCCCCATATCACAGTGGGTAGTTATGGTCTGCCTGGTCTTGGCCATTAATCACTGATGTTTGTGGGTTGCACCACAAGAGGGCATCTGAGATTAATCTTTACACATGATACCATTGTGTTATATGCCTCGCGCTCTGCGGGCCACGTTGTTGTATGGCTCATGGGGTTTCTGCAGGGAGGATCGCTTCCTCTAAGGGGCTAGTATAGCCAATCCCCCGGTATTATTTAGGAGTGTCGCCAGGCTATTTCTTTGGAGTGTTCTGATTACAGAGGGGTAATTCTGTTCCTGATTTCTGCTTTATATGGGCAGGGTGGTTGGGGGAGAGGAACTTTTCAGTCTGCTTGGTCATCATGTACCATACAAAATATGGGAGGGCGTGGGAGGAGGGGGTTAGGGTTTATGGGGTGTTTTGGGTGGGGATTTGGGGGTGGCTGGGGAATGGATTTAGTGGAGGCAGAATTGGGGGGAAGGTAGAACAACCCAGCGCATATTATGTTTGGAGTAGTATAGATGGAAAGTACATGTATATGTGTGCTTCAGAAGATTTCGGACTGGCAACATGAGTGATGACTAGAAACATTCAATTTATCAGTTGGAACGTTAAGCGGGTGAGGCACAAGACCAAGCAATATAAAATACTGAAACATATAAACCATCTGAAGGCAGAAATTATGTTTTTGCAGGAGACCAATTTGCTTAAGAGGAAGGCTGAGAAAATGAGACGGCAACAAATTGGGCAGATGTTTGCAGCGGAGGGTACGACCCACAGTAGAGGGGTCATGATCCTTCTGCACAGGTCAGTTCCGTTCAAACCTCTTCAAGTTATATCTGATCCTTTGGGCAGATTCTTGTATGTAAAAGGCAGATTGCATACCCTGGACATTGTCCTGGGTGCTATCTATGGCCCTAATATAGATTCTCCTAGTTTTTTTGTTCAGATAATTAAAGCCCTAACCCCATTTCTGGATACCCCTATGGTCATGGGGTGATTTCAATCTCATTTTTGATCAGGCTCTCGACAGGTCAGGTCAATCCCGTCAAGGTCTGTCTCCGGCACAAAGAGCCTTTAGGGACCTGATGGATTCCATTGGTCTTTGTGATATATGGCGCATATTACATCCCAGTGCAAGGGAGTACACTTTTGTTTCCCCGGTGCATGCAACCTCTTCTAGGATTGATTATATCCTCATTTCTCAAACCCTGTTACCAGGGGTTATATGTTCTAGTATTGTCTCAGGGCCTCCGTCAGATCACTCCGTGGTCACCTGCCTAGTAGCCCTAGCTTCATTGCCAAATAAAGGGGGCAGGTGGAAGTTGAATAACCAAATCCTGAAGGAGCCAAAGACAGTTCAATATATAACATCCCAAACAGAGTAGTTTATTGCTTCTAATTCTAACTCCATGGGGAAGCCTGATTTGATATGGGGTGCCTGTAAAATGTATCTAAGGGGGATTATAATTGGTCTAACATCGAAAAGGAAAAGGGAGAGGGCATCTCGGATTACTGACCTTCTTTCTCAAATTAGGAGTATGGAGACTGCTCTTTCTCCATCTTCTTCCGAGACATTCAAACAAGACTTGACGAAATTGAGAGAAGCCTACCTAGCAATGCTAATGGAACAGGCCGAATTCGCAATTTTGAAAACAAATGCAGTATATACCGATCAGGGTGAGAAGGCGGGCAAAATGTTTGCACTGCGTAATAAGCAACAGGAATCTGCCAGACTCATTTCTGCTATCCATTCTCCTAGCGACAATTCCCTTAAGGTCTCACCCTCGGAGATAGCAGAGGAATTTACAAAGTATTTCCAGGATTTATATGGCCCTATGGCCAATTCCCCATCTAGGGAAAGACTTTATGAATATCTGAATGATTTACAGTTGACAATTCCTACACAATCCCAGCAAAAAATTCTAGAGTCTCCCATCTCTGAGGGCAAGATTGAAAGAGTAATCAAATCTCTCCCATCCAGTAAATCTCCAGGCCCTGATGGGTTTGCTTCCAATTTTTATAAGGCATTCTCTAAACAACTGATTCCCATTTTGCTGCCACTTTTCCAGGCTATTCTCTCTGGTCAAGTGTCTGATCCCTCTCTTTTTGAGGCGCTAATAGTCTTGTTGCCTAAACCAGACAGACCATCAGATCAGGTTGCAAGTTATAGGCCGATCTCCCTACTTAACCATGACATTAAAATCCTGGCAAGATTACTAGCCGACCGTGTGGAGGCAGTACTTCATTTTCTAATCGGGGTAGATCAGGTTGGTTTTATGAAAGGGAGATCATCGGTTGACCATCTGCGGGCCCTGTCTCACATCTTCTTGGCATCCAAAGATGCTCCTCATCCAATGGTCTTGATCTCGCTGGATGCCGAGAAGGCATTTGACAGAGTCCATTGGGACTACCTATTTGTTACGATGGAAGCTTTCGGTTTTCCCACGGAATTCCGGAATTGGGTGAGTTCTCTATATAAGTTTCCTTCTGCCAGAATTTCATGTAATGGGGTTATTTCTAGCCCCTTCAAATTGCATGTAGGGACCAGACAGGGGTGTCCCTTATCTTCTCTTCTCTTCAACATCTATTTAGAGCCGCTTATCAGGAGGTTATCAGGAGCCCAGGGTATATCGGGTATCTCTTTAAGGGAGCAGATGGTTAAAGTAGCGGCCTATGCAGATGACCTTCTGCTGCAGGTAACACACCCACTCACATCTATTACCACTATCCTAAAGCTAATAGTGGATTTTAGTAAAGTCTCAAACTATAAACTTAACATAGGAAAGACGGTGGTTTTTCCTCTTAACCATAGGGTTTGCAAACAGGATATTATTGCGTTTGGACTCACCTGGAAGTCTGACTATATTAAATACCTGGGGCTTCTTTTAACAAGGAATACAACGCGGCTCAGACAGTTAAATATCGATACACTGGTACAAAAAGTAGATCTTGACCTTTGTAGGTGAACCCTACTTCCCCTCTCTCTATGGGTCAGAATAAATTTAATCAAAATGAATGTTTTCCCCCGTCTGTTCTACCCCCTCAACATGTTAAATATATGGCTTCCCCTGTCCTGGGTTAAAAAAGTGCACAGTATGATCTCCACTTTTATATGGGGCGATACGAAGGCCAGGATGGCATTCCATAAATTAGCAGCCCCGAAGGCCAAAGGAGGTTTAAGACTTCCCCATATCGGGTTATAGTACTGGACCAGTCAGGCCAATAAATATCTCAGATGGCTGACCGCGGACCAACTGTCTGCGGCTGCTACATACATCCCGACTTGGTTAGCTGTCGAATCTGCCTCCATTAAAAAACACAGTTTTTCCCCTGCTGTGCTGCTATATACCAAGATTAGTTCCCTACCAGAGTCTCTACGTAGTTCCCCTGTAGCTGTTTCAATCAGGGTTCATACTCAGTTGTGTGCATTCCTGAGATATAAGAATCTCAAGGACTTATTTCAACCCATAATAGGCAGTCCCAATTTTTTATTAGAAGGTAAGCCTCTCCCAGCCACCTGGCTTCCTCAGATAGGGAATTGCTGTTTAGAGGAGTTCGTGTCACCCAATAGTCAATGGTATTCTTCAGCTGATATTATGTGTAAGTTTTCGATACCTCGTACAAATATTTTCAAGATTTTCCAGTTTCGTCATCTCCTGGTTAAGGTAATGGGCTTGACCCCCCCCCCCAGCTCCTTATATCAGTTTTCAGGTTACCTTAATGGAGCTGGCGGGTCTGCCTCATGCCGTATCCAAAATATACAGTGCTCTCTTCACCTGTGCTCCCGTCTCCTTTTGGGCCTCTCTCTTTCAGGGCAGAGATCTGGATTGGTCTCTCTTGTGGCAAAGTTGCCATAAGTTTCTCAAGCAGGATAGATTCAGATTAATGCAATTTAAAATCTTGCACAATATTTATTATTCTCCACAGAAACTTGCTAGGCTTGTTCTTGTGTCCTCTCCCCTTTGCACAAGATGTCAATCTCAAGAAGGAGATCTTCTCCATATTTTCTGGAGCTGTTCTAAAGTCATCCCACTCTGGACTGCAATTAAACAGCATGTTGATCCTCTGTTGGGGCTCTCAGATTTGTTCACCCCTGAAATTTGCCTTCTTGGGGATCTCTCCTCCATTTCAGTGGTGAACAGGAGGTATCACATGGCTTTGATGTCAATGTCAAAAAGGTGGTTTTAAGACACTGGAAGGATACGGCAGTACCAACATATGTTGAATGGCTTCAGGAGTTACTTGCAAACCTCAGAACTGAAAGGACTATTGCCAGCTTATTTAACAAACTTAAGAAGTTTGATAGGATTTGGGGCCCACTGCAAACCCACTATGCACTTCAAGTTTAAGTACTATTAGGCTACATTCACAGGTATAGAGCTAAAGGTGTAAAAAGGTACTGGGTTGTTCGGGGTGGAGGTCGGGTTGGGTGGGTGAGGGGGTAGGGGAGACCGAATCATTCTGTATCTTGTATCCGATATATGCGGTCATATTATGCACTGTTATGATTCGTTCTCTGTATTGGAAACTTTAATAAAATTTTAATTAAAAAAAAAAGGTCTTCAAAGGGGCTTTAGAGGCCTCCACTGTGCTGGCTGTACAAATGTAAAAAGGAAGCGAGTTCCATAGCATTAGAGCAGCCACTCTGAACACTATCACCTGATGACTTCAGCCTAGATTGATGGTCGACAAGCAGGCCAGTATCAGTGGAGTGGTGAGGGCTGACTGGGTCTTAGAGAAGCAGGATCTCTTTTAAGTAGTCTGGTCCTGAATCATGTAGGGCCTTGTATATTAACAAGCAGATCTTGAAGATGATGCATGAATGCAAAGGCAGATAGTGCAGCACAAACAGAAATGGTATGTTATGGTCCCTCCATGAGGAGCCTACTGACATCTGGGCTGCAGCATTCTTTTTTTTTTCATCATTTGCTTCCCCTCTGGTGACCGCAGGCAGGACACTCCACCCTACCCGCCACCTGAGACCACCCACCACTCCCCCTGAAACCCCTGAGCCCATTTCTCTCATGGATTTCCCCCCATGGTAGGGCAGGAAGGGGGAAGGCTGTCCTCTCCACCTACCCAGGACACAATCCAGACTGGGGCTATTTGTGGTAGTCCAGTGGTGGAGCAGGATGCTGTTTGGCTGACAAGACTTCACAGTGCCTATGGTTGCCCTTCTTTTTCAACTTTTCATCCCTCCCCATCTCAGCTGTGAACGTGCATGCATGGAGGTGAGCGTGCACCACGTAGCCATGCTCTTGCCTCCCTAACTCCGATGCTGCCACCTGGCCTACATCAGGAGGCAGACAAGGAGCAGGACAACATTCCCCCCAACCCCAGGGGAGGAGAGTCATCTTTGCATGCTCAATCCTCTCCCTTCCCTGCCAACCCCCAGCAAACTGAGCTTGCTCTGGATCCCAGATCACTGGCATGGCATGAGGTGTGGCATACAGTGCCTCAGCCCCCAGTGCCACCTGGCTAGCCTGTGCTGCAGCATTCTGTACCAGCTGCAGTCATGGCATCAAACCTCCAGATAGCCCTAGGTAGAGAGTGTTACAGTAGTACAACCTAGAAGTGACAAAACTCCTCCTGGACTACATAGACTTGATCCTGGTGACATTCTGCAGTTGGTAAAAGCCAGATTGGACCATAAATGATGCCTGTTTTTCAAGTGTCGATCTGCTGTCCAAAATGACCCTCACATTCCTGAATGCATCAGCTGCTGTGAAAGATTGGCCACCCACTACCATGTGAGCCATTCTGTCCACAGTAGACAAGCCCCAGTGACCCAGTTGGAGCACTATGATCTCTGTCTTACCTTGGTTGAGACATAATCAGTTTGAGGCCATCCAATCATTTATTTTGAGCAGACACTGACTCAGCACTGAAGCCGTAGAAACACGGTCAGGAGAACAAGACAGGTATAGTTGAGTATCATCTGCATAGCAGTGAAACCCAACACTGTACCATCTAATGATCTCCCCCAACAACAGCATGTACACAGAAAACAGAATGGGGATGAGGACTGAGCCTTGAGGAACAACACAGAACAATGTAGATGCTGCCCAGGTAAAGTTCCTCAAAGCAACCTGCTACATTCTCCCAGTTAGGTAGGACTCAAACTGACATAAAACTGTACCAGTGAGGCCCACTTAGTTCCTCAAGCAATCCAAAAGCAACCATGGCCAACTGTGTCAAACACTTTTGAGAGATCCAAGAGCTCCAAGATGGAATGTTGCCCTCAGTCCCTCCCAAGGAGGAGATCTTGGGTTACCTTGACAAGAGCGGTGTCTGTGCTGCGACGGGGCCAAAAACCTGACAGGAGAGGTTCTTAAATGGAAAGATACCCCAGGCAATTGGTCAATTGCTCCACCACCAACTTCTCCATAACCTTCCCTAAAATGGGAAAGTTAGAGACAGGCTGGTAGTTTGCTAGAACATCAGGGTCGTAGATGTGGTGGTGTTGCTATTTACCTCTTCAATAGCATCCAATGTGTGCCTGTGCTTGTGGTCTCTTCTTCCTCCTCCTATAAAAATGTACAAAAAAAACATTTTGATAAGTGTTTTGATTTGTTGGTGTAGTCCTGCTGTATCCTTCACTTTGTTTGTAAGTAGTGTTTCCTAAATTTGCCTGATAGTTTTACGCCCCTGAGGATCTCTATGTCTGCATTTTCTTATTGCTCTTCTCTTTCCTGCAGTGCATCCTGACCCATGTGACAGTGATATGTTTGTGACCATTAATTTGGCAAGCAGCAGAGCTATGATTTTCAGCAAGTCTTCTTATCCAGTGAGCACTAATGTAGTCCACAGCTACAACTAAAGATATGGACAGATATTTTCTGGAATTTCTGTGATATCGCTAGAGGAATTCCTTGCTTGTCTGCAATACCTCTGTGGAACACCAGAGAGAATCTCTTGAAATATTGCAAAATATATTGAAATATCTGTCCATATCTATGGTTGCAACTGTACATTTACCAATGTCAAATACCTAAAGAAAAACCAAGTGGGCTATTCTTTAAGAAAACAGCTAGAACTTCTACTAATTACAGCACTGGTGATGTGGGTGATTTGAGTGCTTTTTTATGGCAGTATGTAGCTTGATGAAATAAAAGGCTTTAAAAACAATATATTTAATCTGCTGGCTAGACATAGAAACACACCTAGAAAACTAAAAGTTTGGAACAGAAAGAGATATTCAGTGAAGGGCAGAATATCAGGCTCCTAACAGCAGCTTCTTGCTGCAGCAGTTATCACTCACTGAATCAGTGATCCTGATGCATTACTGTCACATGGGGCAGGAGGCATTGTAGGAAAAAGCAAAGCAATAATAAAATATTCAGACATGGAAATTCTCAGGGACCAAAAATAAAGCAGGCAAATCAAAAAAGAAAATGACCTCAAACAAAGGGAAGAATACACTAGGGCTACGCACACAGACCTAACCATTCTGCACAATGTATGTTATTTGCACATTTTGACTGTATTTATCCTTTAAACTCTCCCTCTCCTTCTCTGTTCCCATCTTTATTGCTGGGGCTTACTGTTGCCCTGGTATGTACCCTGCTTTGGTTACTGAGAGACTTTCCTCTGTTTGTTCTCATTCCTCCAAATGTGAGTTACTCATACTTGATGACTTTAATATTAATTGGCTTTCTCCTTTTGCACATACATTCTCCACAAATATTACATCTCTCCAATTATCAAAGTTTATTTCTGACCCCACAGGTCTAAATTTTAAATCCTTAAACCTTTCTTTCTTGGGCTGTGTCCTCTCATTCCATTCCTGCTGTGTAGTCGATGCAGGTATCCTTCTTGATGCCCTCAGTGACCATCATAATCTTTACTGTGAGCATAAAATTCAATATCCGAAAGCTCCTCCACCAAAATTCTCAGATCCTTCTGGTAGCTGGACTTATCATCCCTCCTAGTCAATCTATTGGCCTCTGACTGGTCCCCCACCTCTGCAATCTCAAGTATTAATTCTGCACTCCAGTCCTTTCATACCAACTTGATAGCTGTATGGGATCACCATACACTTCTGAGGAAACCCAGAGTAAGGTGCTCCCACCTCCCCTGAATATCAGCTGAGGTTTTAGCTTGTCTCCATTCCATAGATCTTGCTTGGCAATCCATTAAGATCACTGGCTTTCTGGCTGCTTTGGCCAACTATCTGTACCTTCACAAGGCCTATATTAAAGCCACTAGGCTTGTGAAGTCTGAATATTTTGCATCCACACTGCAGAACAACATTTATCACCCATCCAAGTTCCAGAAGGATATTTACTCTCTTTTTTCCCCCTGTGACCCAGTCAGTCTCCTTTGTTCTAAAGGTTAGTGACTCCCCTGGCTATTACCTTCTAATGTTGCATCTTTCTTTAACTCCCACTTCACCACCTTTGCTGCCTCTCATCTCTTCATCCTCAACTCACCAACTTTCCCAACCTTGCATCCACCTTCCCTTCTCCATTCTTTCTCCTTCTGTCCTACCTTTCACTGTATTTTCCTTAAGGCTTTGCTTGATCTTAAATCTCCCAAGGAAGGAAGACCTGATGGATTCCATCCATAGCTTCTACTTTTATCAGCTTCTGCCATCACTATTCATATTATCAAACTCTGTTATGTCCCTTTGTCTTCCAAAACTGTCCTTGAAGCCTTAAAACAGGCTACTGCCATTTTGCTTCCTAAAGGTTGTGATCCTTTTTCTGCTGATAACGTCTGCCCTATCTCTCTCCTTGCCACTCTGCTAAGTTACAGGAACATCATGTTCTCTCACAGATATCTTCCTTTTTTGATGCCTCCACCTTCTTCACTCCTTTCCAGTCTTGCTTTTGAAAAACTCACTTGTGTTCAGCTCCCTCCTCAGGCCTACTGACTCCATCCTTTCAGTTAAGGACTTATGTCTGATCACCTCTGCCATATTTGTTAATTTGACTAAAGCATTTGACACAGTTGCATATCCCCTCCTGCCGGACAGGCTTAAGGTGGCAAGCCTCTCTGCCTCCTCAAGTCAGTTGTTTCCATTCCTACCTTGACAGCAAGTCTCAAGCTGCCTGGATAAGAAGCTCACAATCTCTCCCCACTCCCAATATGTTCAGGTGTCTCTCAAGGGTCTGTTCTGGGCCCAGTTCTCTTTTGCATTTTCCTGAATGACCTCCCCTCTATCTTTTCCTCTGCATCCATTCATATGTATGCTGACAATACAGTGCTGTTTATAACTGGCTCTTCTGATCATTACCTTACTGCACAACTTCTGCTAGATTTTGACATTATTCAGTTCTGGTAAAGGCCAACCCAATTGTTCCTCAATGCTAAGAAAAAAAAAACAGGTACTGGCTAGAGCCAATAGGGCTGGAGCTGAGGAATTTGGGGTAAACATATTGAAAATTACCACAGTTATGAGCCTACATTAGTAAAAATGTAATGTAGGCTCATAATGTTGTTGTTTTTTTACATAATATTACAATACATTTTCAACATAGCCTTCTTATGACCCTGCCTCATGAACAAGTGCAAAGACAATTTTTAGTTCCTGCCCGAAAAGGAGATTTTGTGCAAGAACCACAAAATGACCTTTTGGGATGTAAAGAAACACTTTGGCCAGGATTTAAAAAAAAAATGACAGCTGTCACATTCATGAGGTGCTGTAAATATATGACTATGCTGTAAATTTGGGGTAAAAATATTGCAAATTACCAAAGTTATGAGCCTGCATTTGCAAAATTCTACATAGGCTGATAAATTTGTTGTTTTTTAATATTGTTACACAAAGTTTCAGCATAGCCTTCTTATGATCCACATCATGAACAAAGGCAGAAAAAATGTTGAACTTCTGTCCAAAAAGTGATTTCAAGCAGGGACTACGAAATCACCTTTTGGGATGTAAAAAACACATTTTGGCCAGGATTTGAAAAATGATAGCTGTCACATTCATGAGCTGTTGTAAAGCTATGGCTATGTTGTAAATTTGGAGTAAAATTATTGAAAATTACTAAAGTTATAAGCCTGCATTCACAAAATTCAATGTAGGCTAATATTTTTTTTTAAAATGTTTACATCAGATTTTCAGCATAGCCTTCTTATAACCCCAACTCATGAACAAGGGCAGAGAAAATTGTCAACTCCTTCCTGAAAGGTGATTTCACACAGGGACCACATAATCGTCTTGGGACTTAGTTGCCTAATGTCAATGAATTGTTCATGAGGCAGAGTCCCAGAAAAAGCAAGTAGAAAATTTGGGCCAAAAATATGTAAAAATGCCCAAGTCATGCCACTAAGTTCAAAACACCATTGAAATACTTTGAACCACATGCCTGTTTCTTTAGTTCGCCATCCAGCTTTGAAGAGTAAAGACATGTCTGTGAGCCAGAAAGGATTATGGTGTTGAACCCCTGATGGGTAAGTAAGGGCTTGGGGAGTGCGAGGTGGTGGTTGCTGAATGGGAGAGTCGGGTTGGGGGCAGTTTTGGCCACAAAAGACATTAATGGGTGGTTTTCTTTTTACAGGGTTTAAAAAAAAGGAACAAGGATTCCCCATCACAACACTGTGGGATTGGGCACACCCAGTATCACTGTTATAATTTTGTGGGGTGTGTAGGGTGGTGGGTGCTGAAAGGTAGGGTTGGGAGGATGGGAGGGAAAACATATATTTAAAAAAAATAAAGAAATAACCACAATTACCCAGTAGTGGGGGGGGGCTCTGAAAACAACCACCGAGGATTCCACATCGTGACACTGGGGGATTGGGCACCCCCAGTGTCACTGTAATGTTTCGGGGGGTGCTGAAATGGAGGGTTGGGGGAGATCTTTAATGAAAAAAAAATCAGTGGTCACAGTGGAACATGGCACACTCTGCCATGTCCAAAAATGGCTGCCACATTGTACTGCACATGTGCTAATAGTCATGCATGCACAATACAGTTTGGCAGTCATCTTGGATATGGCAGAATGTGCCATTTTCTACTGTGACCACTGACACAGTAAAAGTAGTGCAGTGCTACTTCCACTTTAGGCAATGAACAGAGTGCTTCACAGATGCAGAGGCAACTGTGGTGCAACTCCAACATGTTGTTTGGTCAGAAGGAATGTCTTGAATCTTTTTCTCCTAGCATGAGGTCTGCAGGGCTATGCCCACTGCAGCCCTAAAAATGATCTATTACATTTGGCAACTGACAGAGGCTTACCAGATCACATCCCTCCCAACTTCCATACATTTGATGGTGCTGCAGTTGAGGATGTTTTCTCCTTTAAGTACCTTGGTGTCTAGCTGGACTGTCAGCTTGCTTTCTCAGCACACATTGATGAAATTCATCTTACGGTCCACCCCATGACTGCTGCACTATATAGGAGCAAAGCAAGTATCCCACTTCCTGCCTGCCATGAGATTACATTGAAGATGCTACTTCCCATTTTTGATTATGGTGGCATAGTCTACATTGCAACACCCAAATCCTCCACTACCAGTATGGATACAATCTTTCACTCCATTTGTCATTTCACCTTACACTGTCCCTCTCATACTAACCATTTTAATCTGCTCTCTGCCTTCCTTCCCTTTATGCCAGGCACCTTTCACACTGTTCCTCCTTTACAGTATATCCAAATTCTGGTTTGGTCCCATTCCTTCCTACCTTACCTCCCTCCTATCCTTTCCCCCGTCTTCCTCCTATCCTCTATGCAGTGATGTTTCCCTTTCTATTCCATTTACCAAATCTACTGCTGGTCAATCTACCTTCTCATATTGCTTTCCTAAACTCTGGTATTCTCTTGACTTGTCCATCTGCTCTGCCTCATTCTTCCTTCTCCCCTAAGTCTCTTCTTTGTGGCTTTTCTTCTCCTACCTACAACTATCCATGACCCCTTTCTTTAACTGATCCCCCTAACACATATTGTCCAGGCTATATTGCCTCACCTCTTATGTCTGGTTGGGGTAATTTTCCCCTAGCATATCCAGATTCAATTATTATCTACCACATGCATCTTGTTTACTGTTTTTGCATTGTAATGTTTATGACTACTATTATTGTAATTCTGTTAATTTCTATTTATTTTTTCTCTTTCTGTACTATCTTTCATCCCCCACCCACCAGTAGTCACCTGGAATTGAGCTGTTATCAACTCAGTATGGCTTTCCTGGTAAAATGTGTTAAATAACTAAATAAATCAATGAATATATAAAGTGAATGAATAGATAAAGAAATAACTACCCTCTTTGTTCAGTAATACTTTCTTATGTTTCACTGTACACTGGTCCTTCTCACTTTGAGTGCGTATCCTCTAGTTTTGCTTGCACTTACCAACTCAAATATCCTGTGTGTAATACACCCTGTCTACCTCCAGCACTATGACCATTCCCCTCTCAGCCTTCTTGTCTCTTCTAAAGGCTGAATAGTTTGAGTATATTGAATCCCTACAGCTTACCCTGTGCTGAATCCTCTTGATCTATTCAATGTAATGTTTGTACTGAGGAGGTTAACAGAACTGAAACAGTGCATGAGGATAACTAACTCTTGATCTGCTGCTTACTTACTTCCTAATTCATCCCCATATATATTCTGCTGTCTTGACTGGCAGCACACTGCATGTCTAGTTTCATCACACTATCCACAAGTACTGCTAGATCCTTTTCCTCAGTTGTTTTGTCTACTGTTGCACAAACCAGGGTCTATGTGTGATCCATATTTCTTGCCCCAAGTAATTTATTTATTTAGTTTTAGTTGACTAGTAAAGGACTGCTTAACAATATACATGTTAAGCCTTATCCCAAGACGGAGAATATAGATGCAAACCAGCTGAATCTGAACTAGATTTAGGTGTTGTTGATATGTTAGTAAATGAGGGATATTTATTTATGAATCTAGTTAGTTAGCTAATTAGTTAGCTAGTTAGTTAATTTATTGGAGTTTGTTTTTATTTTCTGAGTAGGGTTACACTAGGCAATGTAATGCCTATTTTCAGGTATGATGTGGAAGGTACAACACTGTGACCAATAAACACAAGAGAATACATATTACACAAAAGTAGCCTGGGATCAGGCAAACAGTGTACAATAGGAGCAATGCGCAGTTCATCCATTTACATACTGTACATAGGATTGCAAATATAAATATACATTCAGTTATACATTGTACAGGTTTTGGGTAGCTTAAAATAGCTCATGGTAGCTGGGACATGACTCAGATTGAATAAAATAACAAAGTTCAGAAGGGGCATTGGGAGTTAACCAGTATGGCGGCATTGAGGCTGACCCCATTAGGTGCCTAAAGGGAGCACCTTTAAAGAGCCACTACAAGGGAAGGTTACCAATCTCAGTTGGTAGGGAGTTCTATCATTTTGGTTCTAAGTCTGTGAAAGCCTGTTACCCAATTTTAGAATGGAACTTTGGAGCATGGAAGAGGGTAGTATCAGCAGATCTGAGCAAGTAGACTTGATGTGGTGCAATGGGAAGAGATATGGGAGGGGTGGGACATCTTAGTAGTTTATCAATAAAGCACCCCAAGGAGTAGGATTGAGCTGTAGAAGGGGACAGCCATCCCAGACAAGCATACAGGACACAGTGATGCATGAGTCATGGGGAGGCCAGGGAGAAGAAACAGATGTTATAGTAGGAAACCTCACACTTGCTTAGAGCTGTTTTGGAGGCATGGAAGAAAATTAGCTACTCATATTAGAGAGGGGGAGAAGGCTGCACTGTATGATGGCAAGCCTGGCCTTTAGTTTGAGGGAGCATTTGGCATGGTAAGCTAGGCCAAGTCTTGAGTTAACTACCTTGCAAACAAGGAAGATATAGAGGGAAAATCCAGGGCAGGGTCCAGGATAATGTTGAGATATCTGAAGTCTGTTATTGTGGATAAGGGGGACCTATTCTAAAAATGGATTAAAAGGGGTACAGTACAGGACTGAAGTCTAGCCTGAAACCCAAATAGCATAGATTGGGTCTTGGAGAAATTTAGGAAGTCTGTTTTTGATGAGCCAGACCTAGAACAGGAGTAAATACTGCTGTAGCTGAGAATTAACAATGGCAATGAAGGGAGAGCTGAAATACAAACAATATTATCTGCAGACATCATCGATAAGCAGTGAGATGGGACTGAGCAAAGGCCATACATAAAAATGAAGAAGAGAAGGGGATCAAGTGTGAAATCCTGAAGGACAACACGATTTAATAGGGTAAGGAAGGATATGGTGCTATTGAAGTGGTCATATTGCTGTCTACCAGATCAACAGTTGAAGAACTATTTGGCTGCTTGGAGGGAGAGGCCCACATAAACTAATCTGGAGTAGAGCAGCATGTGATCAATACTGTAAAATGCCTTGGAGAGGTCAATAATAATGGCTCCAGTAAGGGAGCTACTGTCCATGAAGCATTTGACATGATTTGTGAAACAGGTCAGGGTTGTGGTAGTGCTATATTCTTTTCTAAACCCATGCTGATTGGGTGTGAGATGGTTGTGTGACTGGAGAAAGTCGGTCAATGGACTAAGGCTCTTTTAAGCAATTTACTTAGTACTGGGAATAGCACAATAAGTCTGTACTTGGAAAACAACTTGCAGCCCCCCTTCTTTAGAATTAGAGTAATTTTTGCAGTTTTCCAATTATCAGGGACTATGCCAGAAGAAAGGGATAAGTTGAAAATGTGCACTATAGGGAAGATTGGAATAGGAGAACCCAGGAAAAACAGTCTTGGTAGAAACCTGTTAGGTCCTGTGCTGCCCCTCTTAGGAAGGGACCAATAACAACTCAGAGATTTCCTCAGAGGACATCAGTTGCAGTGAAAAGGTTGGGCTCAGTGGGATTGATGGTGAGGGGGCAGGGATGGGTTGTCTGTCATGATAGGTGAATGATCCACAAAGTGAGAGTTAATAGCACTGGCAATGGTTTTGGGGGTTATTACAGTGGGCCTCTTCAATTAGCAAGTCATTTAGGTCACTCTTAGATGGACACCCCAGGAGGCATTTTTGATAGACCCAGAAACCTCATGGGTTTCCACCAGAGGCAATTAATTGTTCATGGTATTATTGGCTCTTGGCAAAACTAGTGGCCCTTTTATGTAGATTACGCAGATATCTGTTGGCAAGCCAGTCTGCCGGATTGGTGGGGGCTTTGAAAGCCCCCTAACTTTTGTACATGGTTTTCAACACAGAGAGGCAGTCTTTGCAAAGACATCTGGTGGGGATCCCTCTGATCCATCTCTTGGTGAGAGAAGCTAGTATATCATAAATTTAGGACAGGAGGAATTGGAGGAGACTAACAGCAGAGTTATTTTCACTGGAGGAGAGGCTAGGATGCTAGTCAATTAGTGACAATTCATGGAGTAGGGAGGGGGATTCAAGGAGAGAGGAATCACACATTGAGAGAATTATAGGAGGTGCTTTTGGAGCTTTGACCCTCCATATGGCACTTGGGTTAATATCCCAGTACTGACACTGTAGTGTAGCATGAGAGGGGTGCTGCACTTCTGAGGTGCCGTCTTTCAGATGATGCGTTAACCCGAGGTCCCATTTGCCTGGATTGGTGGTAGTTCAGGTGGATGTTAAAGATCCCATGGCACTTATCAAAAAGAGTAGGGGTGTTTTTATTTACAATAGTGCATACAAATAAATCGTACAACCAACATACAAGAAAAAGAAACATGATAAACAATTAATGCAAGAACCCCCCCCAAAAAAAACCCTCAAAACAAAGCAGTATCCCTCTCCAAAGGTCTCCCTCAAAAGGGGACACAAATAATTTAGCTATTTATAGTTAATGATATGGGAAAGGCCTTTCCACCAGTGTTTGACTTTTTCTACATTATACAATTATTTGTCTTTTAAGTAGACTTTCAACAATTCATTTCTTACATGACAACAATACCCTTCAGCCATACTCAATTTCTGATAAATAACCCATTGACATCTTAATTGACATAAACAAAATCTTAAATTTGCAAAAAAAAGCAACAAAGTATTTATGTCATAAATTCTGAGACACGGTGGCACCACCCCAATAATCAAAGTTTCATAATCAATCAATGACAACCATGACATATTCCATCTATATGCAACATACTTCCACATTGATTTAGAAAATGAGCAATTCAGGAAAAATGCTCCATTGTTTCTTCTGATTAATACATCATGGAAAAGGGCAGCACCTCTCTTCTCTAGCCTTATATTTAGCTGTTCCCCTAACGTTCAAATGGCCATACATTATAAGCCACTGAATTTCCCACATGTGTATAGAAAGCCTGAGATTATTTAATTGGACTAAAATATTTTCATTACTGACTGAGGGGCAGTTCTTGAAACAAGGGTCCTTTGGATAAACACTAGACATTATAGACTTATAAAGAGGTTTCGTGGCCTTTGAAGTAATTTGGTCTTTTGACACTTGCCATTTATACAACTTCTGAGCTGTTGGTCTGAAATATGCTGGAAAATGAATATGTGGATTAATTTTTGGTGCATAATTAATCCATGCTTTCGTATACCTTTCTAGGGATTGCCTTATCCAATATGCATCTCGACTTTCTGGAGACAAGAAGCATAATCTTAAATTATGCGTGATAAACAGTACATGACAAAAAATCATGGGATCCATCATACCTAATCCCCCTTATCTTTAGCTAAATATGTATAACATCTCTTGACTGGGTTCAATCTCTTCCCCCATAATTTTTGGAAACAGCAACTATACAATCTAGTTTCAAAATGTGCTGGTAAAGGAAATATTTGAGCAATGTATTGTAAACAGGGGAAAATAAATTGTTTAAGAACCTGAATTTGTTTGAGTTTAGAAAATGTAAACTGCTTCCACCTGGCTATTTTAGCTTCTACCTTTTTGAGAACCAAATCCCAGTTCTCAACTGGCATGTTCTGAGGCCCAAATAAAACTCCCAGAATAGATAACGTTTCATTTGAAAAGATTATGTCATTTTCATAAACAAATGTCGGAGTAACACTCCCTATTGATAAACCTCTGGATTTCTTATGATTTAACTTAGCATTGGATAGTGTAGAAAAAAGATAACATTATTTAAAAAACTCTGCTATCTGCTCAAAAGTATTAAAAAATAGGCAAACATCATCTGCAAAAGCCTGGACTAACAGTTGATTATTGGATAATGGCTTATGAAGTCCTTACCATCTAGGAGGGATAGTGAGAGCCCGTAGTAAAGGTTCTAATGAGAAAATGTATAGTAAGGGGCTTAGTGGGCACCCAGTCAAACCCCTGTGTTCTGTACTATACCCCTTGTTATTTTCCCTTTAATCACTGGATAGACTTTGGCTGATCTATAAAGAGCTCATATAATCCCTACAAATGACGCAGGAATCCCTAAAAAACACAATACCTGAAATAAAAAAAAACGTGATTTACCCTGTCAAAGGCTTTCTCCAAGTCTATTGATAACACATATCCCGATTTGCCTTCTAGGGAGAGTACCTCTATGATATCTCTAATTATTGTCAGAGCAGACTGTATTCGCCTGTCAGGGATTCCACAATATTGTAAAGGAGATAACTTTGTTCACAATTAATCGTAATCTGTTGTTTAACAAAGAAGTAAAAATTTTGTAATCAGAATTTAAAATTGTAATGGGCCTCCAATTCTTGATATCCCCCCATCCCCTGATTTAAATATATAAATCAGTAACCCATCTGAAAAAGAAGCTGGAATCCATATTTTGGATGCAAAAAACTGAAAAACTAAAAGTAAACATGCTGTTATGTCCGTTTGAAAAGTCTTATAAAAAATATTAGAAAGACCATCCAAACCCGGGGTAATATTATCCTTCAATTTCTTAATCACCAATCCTATTTCTTTACAAGAAAAAGGCTCTACCAATTGTGTAATATCCTGGGGATCCAGCAGATCAGGAGGCAGCTAGCAATCTTAGAAACTGATGGCTCTATCTGAGGTTTTAGATTATCAAAATGGTCTCTTATCATAGAGTTAATCCTATTTTCATCCTCCACCTTAATCTGATTCTGCATTAAATGATCTAACACCGTACAGTCTAAGTCTTTTACATAATTCAAATGGGTCCCCAATTATTGTTTTAGCAGAATGATTTAGTAAGATAGCTTGCAAGGTCTGAGATCTCTTATACTGGAAAGATTTCATTTGATTTTTAATATTTTCAATTTGAGCCGAACAATCATACTTGGCTGTATTTTCCAAGGAAATCAAGTACTGCAATTGGCACCTTAATCTTAAATAAGACAAAAAGTCAGAATTCCTTTTTTGGAAGCCATATTTTTTAAACCAAGTGCAACAATCCTTCTTTGTTTCTAACCACCAAAGACCTAAGTCAGAATAAAGAAAGGCTATTGATAATCTAGCTTGTAATATAAGGGAAATATAATTTAGTTTTACCTCCTCTGTTAGTATAGAGGAATTTAACTTCTAACTAGTAGATGTTTGCCTAAAAGAGGGAGAAGATCCAATTTCAACCTGAACTAGTAAGTGATCCAAAAATTCTACAGGGACAATCTTAAACTTTCCCATTTGAACAGTTTTCAAAAGAAACAAATAATCGATCATGGAGCCCACTTTCCCTTTAAAAAAGTAAAGTTAGATTTTAATTGACCTGAACAATTACAATTTACCAGATCCCTTGTCTTTATAATACTAGCCAGACAATTTGAGTCACAATAAATTTTTTTATTAGAACCCCCCCTTCCTATTGAGACTACAATTAAAATCCCCACCCCAAAAAATATGAAGAGAGGAAAGCAGAAATGGCTGAATTAGTTTCATATATTCTGATCTAATGGCTTTCATCTGAGGATTATATATATTAATAAATCGACATGGGCTAGAATGCCATAGACCATCAATGATTAGTAACCTCCCAGGAATTAAATCAACAAGTTTTTGTAAAACAAAGTGAAAAGAGTTAAATGAAATCCCTATCCCATCTGCACTGTCACTGCCAAAAGACCAATAAAATGACCCCCATGGCCAGTCCCTTTGAAAAGAAGCTACTTGTTCTTGGGAAAACATCCAGGTTTCTTGAAGAAAACTAACACCAATACGTTGGTCCCTCAGAAACTGAAAGACGGCTTGTCTTTTAACAGAATTTAGTAAGCTATGTGTATTAAGAGAACCCCAAAGAAAACCAGCCATTTAAGTTAACCAGGGAGAGAAAATAACCAATTTTTTCCTCCATTTTTTCTTTTTTCCTTATATTCTTCTATAAGTGTGCCTATGTTGCCTTGTGTGGATTTTTGAGAATCCGAATCTCCCAAATCCATTTCTGAATCACCCCAAGAGGTAAACAAGACAGCATACGAATTAGGAGATTCGATAGCCTCGTTCCTTGGTGCAACCACAGCCTTCACATGCCTACTAGACCATCATGGGGGGAGGGGAGACACTCCTACTCTGTCAATTCTAGCACTCTCTGAATCTGTGGGATCATTATAGCACACTGGTTCCAAAAGGTTAGCCACCTCAGAATCAGTTGAGACAAGATTGTCAGGTACTTCAGAGAAGGGAGGTAAAGCACCGGGGGGGGGGGGCCTAAAGAGGAAACATATGCATTTGACTCCTGCTGATAAAGGGGTGGAGTAGCATCTACCTTGGGCCCCTCTATTTTAGAAACTACATCCTGGTCTTTTTGAATGATTAAGTCAGTACTGCCACATGAGGCTTTGTTCCTAGCAGCCCATGGACATTCTCTGAAGGCATGACCAAAATCCTCACACAAGTCAAACTTAGTGTGATTAGCACACTGCATAGTTATATGGCCTACTTCACCAAAATTATAATATCTTGGCTGGTCACACACACACACTAGAAAGATGATTTTTAGCCCCACACTTAAAACATGCCCTGGGCTGTCCACTATAGAAGCAAACTCCTCGATCCCTCCACAACAAAAAAGCATTAGGAATGTGTTCAATCCCTGCGTCTGTCTGTCTAAACTTTACTTTATATTTCCACCCCCCATCCAAAACTGCTCCAAGTCCAAGATAGGATCTGGATTACTTTGAACCTCACACTTCTGGGATAGCCAGTAGGTGATATCTTCCACATGGACCCCCTCGTTATGAAACATAACTGTGACATTTTTAATTTAAGGTTTAGTGAGTGGAATTACCAAGAAGGGGGTCCATATGGGAGAAAACTTTACTTGTCTGTAGCATTCCCAAAACAGGTCTAAATTATAAGCTGATCAAAAACTAATATCAAAATTGTCTCCCCCAGAAATATTAATAAATGCAAGCACATCTCTTGGTAAAAACTTCAAAGAGTTCTTAATTAAATATTTCCCCACATAATGTCTATCGGGCCTTGTTTCCAGCCCACCTTTATAGCGAATTCTTACTGCGTTCCTCCGGGGGGTGGCTCCCTTTTAGAGTTAGAAAAAAGTTCGGATAACAGGGGCTTAGTAGTAGGACTTGAAACCTCAAAACTCTCCTTCTCTTCTGAAACCTGAGGCTCAGGAGAACTGACCATCACTGTAGGAGCTTTAGGCTCGAGTCCAGTCGACTGAGTAGACATAATAGTAGTCCCCGCAGCCAGATTCGCCTTGTAACAATTTTGAATATCATTTAGGTCTGTTTTAGGCTGCCACTCAGGGAAGGCTGATTGCAAATCAAATAGAGAATCCCAAGCCAGTTCTGGAGTCCAAACCCCTGTAGGCCCTTTCTCCCATCCAGTTCCCTTTAGCACTTTTTGTGGGGTCCAGGACTCGCCATGTAACTCAGTTACCCCTAACACCTGGGAGTGTGAAGCAGCCTCTGGAATTATACCACTTGTCTTTAACTGTTTGTTCTCCTGTATTAAAGATTTCGCCCCCATTATAGAGAAGGCCTGGGGTTTAGGGGTTGAAGGCTTTGAATAACAAAATTCAGCGACCCCTTTCTGGTCAGTAGCTCCGTTTGATATTTTAGTAAAGTAGGCTCATTTTGAGCAATACCTGCCACCGACTGTGGAAAAAACACAAACCCAGACTCTTTTGTAAGGGTAGTAGCGTTTTGGAAATGTAAGTCTGGTCTTTTATGCACCGCAACCAAGGAGGGCTGTTTAACTACTTCTGGGCGACTAGATACCTGTTCATGTTTAGCGTCTGAAACAGTCACATTACACAGCTTTCGGCACTCACTACTATCCGTGACTAAGCTGCCAGCCAGGAGAAAAATTTTGCTTTGAGCACACTCACCTGTCTTGAGCTCCGTTGATGAGTACTCCTCTTCCTCATTGCTCCTGTCAACACCTGCAGGCAGCTTGTCAGGCCGCTCAGCTGAAGCGGGCAATGACATAAAGCTTTGATGAGAGCGGGGCTCAGCCACTGAATTACTTTCCATCGGCTCGCTTTCCTCGATTTGTGAGCCATCCATTCCTTTTGAACCTTTGACATCCATATCCTTTTCCACAAACAACGAATGCTCCAGTACTGAATTTGCTTCATGAAAAATCTCATCACCTTCACAATCCTCCACAAGCAACGAACTGTCCACACTCTGTTTCTCAGCCAGTAGTGAGGCCTTCCTCACCGCTAGTCTCACATCCTTCTCCTTCGATGACTCCCCCAGAGTGGCCCTCTCGCTGCAAGATGACCATCCACCCACAGGAGAGTAGGGGAATTTCCCTGGTGTCCTGGCCAAATTTCCCTCATTCACTAAAAATACCACCTACAGTTTCATCTGGTTTAAGCTCAGTTGGCATTCATCTGTATCCCCCTCCCCCGGGTCGTGCCTGAAAATAGGTAGGATTTGACTAGTGCAGTTACCCGGTCAACAAAAGCTAAATAAATAAATATGCAATAGGTGCTAAAGTGGTCACTCAGTGTATCAGGCAGTACCCCGCTGATAGAATTCTGTCAGGCTTATTAGACAGCATCCAATTCAGGAGAGTATGCCTCCCATTATTGGGTGAGAGGTGCATCAGGTTGTAGATAAGCTGTGTGAATGCAAGCTTATTAGTAAGGATATTGTAGGATTTATTTCAGGGGCTGAGCCAGTCTAGGTTAAAGTCACCCAGGGCTATAATGTTATTTTGCCTGGTCTCAGGGGAGATGATGCTGGAAAGGACAGTTAGGCCAAAGGTCTCATTTTGAGGTGGGTTCTAGAGACAAATGAGATGGAGCTTTTTGACCTTCCCCAAAAGAAGAGTCAGGAGGAGAACTTCACGTGGATTTTAAGGTGGGTGTGGGCTGAGCCATAACATTAAGGTGGTTCCTATAATACAGGAGAAAACTACCACCTTGTTTGGGAGGAGGCCTATCCACATGGATAAGGTTGTAGTTGGCAATAGCACAGGCAGAGTCAGGAATCTTCAGCATTAGTCAGGTTTCAGATACTCTGAAGATATCAAGTTAGTATAGGGCCATCCAGGAGTGAAGGTCTGGCTTGCTAGCTAGTAGACTTCATATACTGAGGTGGGCGATTTTGGTTCCCTTGCATCCCTTCTAGTAGGGTGGCATACAGAGAGTGGGTAGAAAGGGCCCAGGATTAGGTTTTATATCTCATGATAAGAGGAGTTTCAAAGGCCCAACATAGTGAGGAGGCTTTGCAAGGGAGCTCAGGGGGAGAAGGGGAGAATAAGCTTGACCCTCAGGAACTGTCCCAGAAGGAGGATAAATTTACCTTGAAGTAGTCCAGCAGTATTGGGGCAGCAACATGAGAGCTGCAAAGCATTAGGGAAACTATACTGTATATGCCATTAGGAACTGAAAGATAGGGTTCTGTCTGAGTTGTATGAGTTACGGGAACTGAGTCCGCACGCACTGTGGGCAGGACCAAGAATGCTGTCAAAAGGACAAGAAATGGGACACTATCTATTGTGCTTATGAACAATGGTTGTGAGTATAATCAAGGCTAAAACTGTTATATGTTTAAAATAAACTGGGAAACCAGATAGTGAGTCAGCAACCAATCAGAAATATAGCTAAGCAACGCGGATTGCAAGTTTAGATCAGGGCACCTTAATAGGGAGCAGGACCATGAGTGATAGAACAGTTAGGCATGCAGTCTAATATTTGCAAGTAGAGGAAGTACCCTGCTAGGAAGTCTTCTGCCAGCCTAAAACATACAGTTAAGCAATGCAGTCAGCAACTTGATGTTCAAATATCTTAAAGGAATAAATAAGGTGGGGGGGTAGCATTGCACTTTGATTGTCTGGTTGGTCTGTGTTGTAAATAAATTTTCACTGTGCCTGAATATTCTGTATTCAGTTATACCTAATTTTGCATATGCTTTACTTAGGTATCATCCTCTGACTTTTATCCTTTTGCCAGTTTTCTGAAGATGTAACTTACTTACTGCCACTGTGACTTTTTGCTTTGCTTTTTAGTTATGTTTTTGTAAAAGTGCCTGCATACACTTACCATGTGCTATTATTTTTTGTATCGCTGTTCCTCCCTTTGTACCAGTATCTGTATCTGTGGAGGATGACAACAGTAAAGCTGACATATTGAACAGGTATTTCTGCTCAGTCTTTACTGAGGAAGAGGAGGGTAATGGGTCTGAAGGGAGTACAAGGGGTGAGAATGGTGCAGAAATGGACACAAGTCCCTTTACATGAGAAAGGGTCCTGAAGGAACTGGAAGCAATTAGAGTTGATAAAGCAATGGGGCCAGATGGGGTGCACCCCAGGGTCCTTAAAGAACTAAGAGAGGTGGTGGCTGAACGTCTGGCTATCCTGTTTAGGCGATCACTGGAAACAGGAGAGGTACCCAAAGACTGGAGGACAGCAGATGTAGTCCCCTTATACAAAAGTGGGAACAAAGAGGAAGCAGGGAACTACAGACCAGTCAGCCTCACCTCGGTAGTGGGGAAGATCATGGAAGCACTACTGAAGGAGAGATTGGTGGAACATCTGGTTGTCAATGGCCTACAGGACCCAAGGCAGCATGGTTTCACCAGGGGGAGGTTATGTCAGATCAACCTCATTGAATTTTTTGGCTGGGTGATTAGGGAGGTGGATCAGGGGAGGGCAGTGGACATGGCCTATCTGGACTTCAGCAAGGCCTTTGACACTGTGCCACATAGAAGACTATTACACAAACTGGGGAATATGGGTGTGGGCAGGACAGTAGTGTGGTTGGTAGATAACTGGCTGGGTGGCAGGACACAGAGGGTGGTGGTAAATGGCTGTCACTCCACAGAGGGAAGAGTGACCAGTGGGTACCACAGGGATCAGTGCTGGGACCGTCCTATTCAACATCTTCATAAGTGACATTGCACAGGACCTAGAAGGCAGAATTTCACTGTTCGCTGATGACGCAAAGCTCTGTAACACAGTACACACACCAGAGGGTGTAGACAGAATGAGAAGGACCTGCAGAAACTTGAAGAATGGTCAGGGTTTGGCAGTTGAAATTCAATGCAAAGAAGTGCAAGATAATGCATATAGGGCACAAAACCCTGGCACAATATATCAGTTGGGGGTGAGGATATAGCATGCACCAAGCAGGAAAGGGATCTTGGGGTTATCTCTGATGACCTCAAGTAGGGAAACAGTGACAAAGCAGCAGGTAAAGCAAATAGGATGCTGGGATGTATAGGCAGGGCATCACCAGCAGGAAAAGGGAGGTACAATTCCGCTATACAAGACACTAGTGAGGCCCCACCTGGAGTACAGTGTACAGTTCTGGAGACCATACCTACATAAGGACAGACAGGGTAGAGAAGGTTCAGAGGAAGGCAACAAAGATGGTGCATGGATTGCATCACAAGTCCTATGAAGACAGGTTGAAGGAACTGAACATGTACTCCCTGGAGGAGAGGAGGGAGAGGGGGGATATGATAGAGACATACAAGTATCTCACAGGGAGGAACAGGGTGCAGGAATACACTATTTTTAAGCAAAAAGATGTTCCAGGACTAGAGGGTATGGGATGAAGTTGGAGGGAGGACGATTCAGAGGAAACATGAGGAAGAATTTCTTCACAGAACGGTGGTGGACAAGTGGAACACCCTGCCAGAGGAAGTGGTGGGGCTGAAACAATTACGGATTTAAGAATGCATGGGATAGACATAAAGGAATTCTGGAGGTCAGGGGTTAGAGGCAACAGACTTCTAGGAAAACATAAACTGAACTTACAAGCTCAAATGGGCAGACTGGGTGGGCCATAGGCCCTTATCTGCCGACACTATCTATGTATCCCCGGGTCACTCCTGAAAAAGGAACATTCTGCCTAAGTGGGCCCTTCAGTTACCAAAATTGAAATAAATAAATACATGTTTCAGTTAGGAGGATCTACAAGAACTAGGGGACACAATATGAAGTTGGAGGGAGGTAGAATCAGGGCTAATGTGAAGAAGTATTTCTTTATAGAAAGGGTGGTGGATACTTGGAACAATCTCCCTGCAGGAGTGGTGCAGGTAAAAATGGAGAAGGAATTAAAAAATGCATGGGACAGACACAGGGGAACCCTAGAGGCAGGGAGGAGAGGGAAAGTCGAAGATCATCTACAGTCTACAGCGTAAGTAAAAGGTATGAAAAATGGGCAGACTAGATTGGCCAGGCAGTCCGTATCTGCAGACAAATTCTATGTATCAATGACAGATAGAGGTCAGGACACCTGGGAAATTCCCATTCTCTTTTTGAGAAATGCCATGGGGTCATTAACTTCCAGCTGAACAGTCACCAGAAAAGACAGACAGCACCTTGTTATAACATCTCCTCTGAAGGTCATCACACCCTGACAGTACAGTATCCCCTTAGTACTGCACCTGGGTGACATTTTTTTTTCAATTGGATGAGCCCAATCCCAGTATGGGACCAGAACCCACATCCTTCTGGCCCAGAGGTGTACGTGCTGCCAGTTAAGCCATGCTGACACCATTACCTTGCATGTCACTATACTAAATCTAAACTCACAGTTCTCTGTTCATGCTCCCAATCTATAAAGGTTTTTGTTACGTGTTAACCAATTTTCATCCACATAACAAATAATAAAAACTGAGTGCTTGGTGGTCCCAGATATGAATGCTTACAGTATTCTAGAAAAGGTACTCACACCCCCATTGTCAAATCAACTGCCCTTATTTGGAAATGAACTGGATTCAAAGGGCATGTCAACAGAAGTGTTTGGACTGCAAGATTTATAGGATGGGGAATGAACCAATGGAAAACATTGGCATGCAAGTTTCCTCACAATGTTACAGATGAGGGGTTGAAGAACAGTCCATTAATAATCAAGTCAGTTACACATTAGTCAGGAACCCCTGAGACCCCGCTCTTGTATAGAGCTGGCTGCAGAGCTGTGATCTGCAGTATGCTTTTAATTTTCTTTACTTTTCAAGTTTATTTTAGTTTGTTTTAGCGCTTACATTTTTGTGCTTTGTTTCATTTTTGTTTTCCTTCTTTAGGCTGGGTGGGGGACACTTGTTGTTCGTGGCCTGAGAGGAGGAGCGTGCTTTCAGTCCAGTGTCCCGAATCAGACGTTGTTGGTGTCCCGCTGCGCAGGGTGGACTAGGGTGTGTGCAGTGGAGGTGGGAGTTCCTTGCCCTGTTGGCTGAACTGTTTGGGCTGGAGTTTTCCTGGATCCCTTTGGGATTTTGTTGGGGCAAGGGGAGAGGAGAGGGTGCCCTTGTGGCTGGTGCTCCATTGTTGAGGCCAGCACGGAGGCAGGTGCAGAGCGGACTGTGGGCTCGTGGTCTTGCGGGGGTTCTGCAGGATGCCATGTTTTTCCCTGGACTGAGGTACTCTAATTTTATGCTGGATCTGGGCTGTGGAGTGATTAGACTGTTTGTTGGCTCCTGCGGGATGTGATTTTTATGAAGAAGAATTTAAGAAGCTTGTGCCTTGTGACTTTGGGAAAGGAGTGAGCAGATCTGTTAATTTCGTTTTGGATCCCGAGGTGAATGTGACTTTCCTTTAAGACCGGTTTGAGGTGTGACCTCCTACTGGGCCTCATTTGATTTGTGGTCTGAAGAGGGTATTTTGGAGGCCTTGGTCAAGGAGTTGACTGGGGGACTCTGCCCCCTAGAGCCCCAGGTTGGGCCACTGTTGTGGCTCGATTTTGGGTGTTGCATTGGTCCACTCTACTTCATGTGAGGATGCCCAGTTGGAGGTAAAGGGCCATATTCAAATCGTGGATGGACCTGCCTGATTTGTTAGATTTGGATTCTGAACGTTGTTAGAAATGATTTGTATTTGTTTTTGTTGACTCCAAACCAGCGGACAAATCCGATTCTATGCCTGGCAATCTGAAGACTTTTTATTTCGACAATAGAGGTGGTGAGATGACCTTGCATCCATTAATTTAATTTGAACTTTACCCTCTTCCCTGGGTCATGAAAAAACTGGGGGGAAGGGACACGTTATTTATTTGTTTGAAGTTTAAATTGTTTTATGATTTGTTATAATATTTATACTTTTCAGTGAGAGTGCTAAAGTATTTCTTCTTTTTCCTCTTCTTGGCTGTGAGAGAGCTAAGGGGGGATAAATTATTTATTTTTGGTTAAGTAGGGGTGGTGAGAGAACCCTTACATTTACATTTATATATTTTTTGTATTTATATTTATTTTTATTTTATTTTATTTGTGAGTCTTCTTGTCCAGTCCAGACTTGGTTTTCTGTGAGGTGAGGTTTTTTGTTTTATTTTGATTTTATTTATTTATGTTGGTTAAACTGGGATTATTTGGTTAATTTTATGTTGTTAAGCTTGATTATTTTAGTGTTTGAGGTTTATTGTTTTGTTTTGTTTTTTGTCTAGCAGCGACATGTGTCGGCCTTCAGTCCCCACGGTGGTGCGCTATTCATCCTCTTCTCTTCGTGCCCTCTGCCCTTTCTATACTCATCCCCTACAATTTGATACATACCAGCGCTGTAGAGCATTGGGGATTATTCAGAGGGAGAGGAGGAGGGCGGGAGTGTGCGAACAGGGGAGGATAAATGAGGGGAGCCACAATATCGGGGTTATTAAGTCCAGAAGGTGCCCTGGGGCGAAATGGAACCCAGATCGTGGTTTACCATGTCTGGTGCCCATACCCAAGGGCACTACTGAATTCAGTAGGCAGATAGGCCTGACAGCCCCCAAGGTTAGTCCAACTCGTGTGGTGTTATGCAATGCCAGGTCCGTCAGGAATAAGACCAGCATTATTGCCGATCTTGTTGGCTCAGCTGACTTGGCTTGCATCACCGAGACCTGGCTGGATAAAAATCCAGGCCCCACATTGGAGACCATGACTCCAGCCAGGTACTCGGTGATACACCGCCTGAGACTAGACCGGGGGGGGCAGTCTGTTTTAAGACTGAGTTGGGCCTCACGAGTGTGATAATGGGTGAGGCTGAGTCCTTTGAGTGCACAGTAGTAGCGGGGTCTAGGCATTCGAATTGTACTCATCTACCGTCCACCCAGAGATGGGAAATGCTTCTTACAGGAAGTAGCAGAATTCATCATCGACATGTCGTTTGAGTCACCCAGATTGATGGTTCTGGGTGACTTCAACGCCAGGGTCAAAGATGAACTTTCGCAATTTGGTAATCACTTCCTCCAATTAATGTCTTCTTTGGGCCTCACACAAGTAGTTTCCACTGCTACTCATAAATCTGGGCACTCTCCGGACTTAGTCTTTCTCCTGGGAATTGATGCATCCAACGTGGGGGTGGAACCTGTCGCCTGGTCAGAGCACTACCCCGTGAGGTTCAATTTTTGCACCCCCCTGAGAAGCCCTTCCCCCCTGTGGAGATGGTCAGGTACCACTCATTACATAGAAACATAGAATTTGACGGCAGATAAGGACCGCTTGGCCCACCCAGTCTGCCCATTTCCCAACCTAATGGATAAGCTGCAGATCCTAGTTAACCAGCAGCCTACTTCTTCCTGCCCCCAACCCCTAGAATTGCCTTATGACCGTCCCATGCTTGAATGCTTGAATTCCACCACTGTTTTTGACTCCACAACCTCCTCCGGAAGGCCGTTCCATGCATCCACAACCCTCTCTGTGAAAAAATACTTCCTTAAATTAGCCCTGAGCAGCTCCCCCTCTATCTTCAAATTGTGCCCCCTTGTTCTTGCACACCTTTTTTGAAAGATGCTACCCTCTTGGACTTTGTTGATTCCCTTGAGGTACTTGAAAGTTTCTATCATGTCCCCCCCTCCCTCCTTTCCTCGAGGCTATACATATTAAGCTCCTTAAGTCTCTCTTCATATGTCTTCCGGTGCAGACCCTGCACCATTTTAGTTGCCCTCCTCTGGACAGCTTCCATCCTGTCTATGTCTTTGCTGAGATTGGGTCTCCAGAACTGCATGCAGTACTCCAGAATGGGGTCTGACCAGCTGTCTGTACAGAGGGATAATAACTTCCTGTTTTCTACTGGTGATGCCTCTCCCTATGCATCCCAGTATCCCCCCAGCCCTCCTTGCTGCCATCTCACATTGCTTGCCCACCTTTAGGTCATCTGATATGACTACCCCCAGGTCCCTTTCCATTTTTGTTGTTGTTAGTATCTCACCCCCATTGTGTACTCTTCCCCTGGGTTTTTGTTTCCCAGGTGCATTACCTTGCACTTCTTAGCATTGAATCTAAGCTGCCATAAATTTGACCATTCCTCTAACCTTGCCAAGTCCCTTCTCATCCTTTCCACCCCACCTGTGCATCAACTCTGTTGCAGATCTTTGTGTCATCTGCAAAGAGACATACTTTTCCTTCCAGGCCCTCTGCAATGTTGCTTATAAAGACATTGAAGAGGACCGGTCCATACTGAACCCTCATTATACCCACTAGTAACCCCTTTCTTCAGAGGGACTCCATTTACTATTACTCTGTGTCCTATTCTCCAGCCAATTCTTTACCCAGGCTGACATCTTGGGACCCACTCCCAGGCTGGCTAACTTGTCATTAATCTTTTGTGTGGGACTGTGTCAAATGCCTTGCTAAAGTTTAGGTAGGCCATGTCCACAGCCCCTCCCTGATCTACTACTTCTGTCACCCAGTCAAAGAAATCTATCAGATTTATCTGGCATGACCTTCACGCTGTGAATCCATGCTGCCTTGGGTCCTGTGCCCCTCTGGACTCTAGATACTCGACAATTCTTTCCTTCAGAAGTGATTCCGTCACTTTCCCTACCACTGAGGTTAAACTAACAGGTCTGTAGTTTCCTGCTTCTGCCTTGCTCCCACTTTTGTGCAGGGGAATCACATCTGCCCTCCTCCAGTCCTCGGGTACCACCCCGTCCTCCCATGATTTGTTAAAGAGGGTAGTCAGTGGTGTCACTAGTTCTACCCTTAGCTCTTTTAGAATTCTGGGATGAATCCCATCAGGCCCCATTGCTTTGTCCACCTTTAGTTTTAAGAGTTCTTTCAGAGCCCTTTCTTCTGTAAGCAGGCTGGTATCAACTTCTGTATCCAGAGTGTTTCTACTGTTTGTTTGGTACCTCCCTCTTTCTTTGTAAATACTGAGCAAAAATATTTGTTTAGTATCTCTGCCTTTCACAGTCACCCTCTGCCCACCCTCCTCCCCTTTATTAGCCTCACTATCCCTCCCTTGGTCTTCCTTTGCTCTGATGTACCTATAAAGGTTTTATCCCCCTTCTTAACTGAGTTGGCTATCTTTCCTCGGTTTGGGCCTTTGCTGTTTGACCTGCCTTCCTTGTCCTTCTGTGATCCTTGTACTTCCTGAATGCTTTCTTTTTCTCTTGAACCTTCACTGCCACCTTCCTTTGAGAACCATAGTGGTTTCTTACATCTTGTTTGTTTATTTGCTTCACACAAAGGCTTGTTACCTCTGTGATGGCAGTTTTATTATTCCCATTGTTCTTCCCCCTCCTTCCTGCCCATTTGCTAGTGCATTCCTTAGGCACTCACCCATTTTGGCAAAGTCAGCCCTCCTAAAGTCCAGTACTTTTGCCTTTGTATGACTTGACTCTTGCTGTGTTTATTGTGAACCATACTGTTCGACGGTCGCTAGTTCCCAGATGGCTACCCACTTCTACATCTGTGATCCTTTCTTCATCTCCATTTGAGAGAACCAGGTCTAAGATTGCCCCCTCTCAATTGGGCTCCAATACTAGTTGTCTAAGGCATGCCCCCTGTAGGGCATCTAGAATAACCCCACTCTTCGAAGTGGCTGCTGCAACTGCACTCCAGTTAACATCTGGCATATTCAGATCACCCATCAGCAATATCTCCCCTTTTTCTGCCATTCTAAGTATACTTTCTATCATTTCCTTGTCCATTTCCTCCCCCTGAGAAGGGTCTGTATACAACCCCTGTGTGGATTGTGGTTCCATTGCCGGTCTCCAAATTTACCCACAGTGCTTCTTCTCCTCCCTGTTTTCCCTTTTGTTCTGTTGCTTTGATTCCTTCCCTTATGTAAAGAGCTACTCCTCTTCCTCTTTTACCCTCCCTGTCCGTCCTGTAGATAGTGTATCCTGGTATGTTTACATCCCAGTCATGGTTTTGTGTTCCATGTTTCTGTGACTGCCATGATATCCAGATGTTCCTCCTCCATCAAGGCCACTAATTCAGGAAGTTGTTACTCAGACTACGGGCATTGGTACTCATTGCTCTCCATTTTTTGATGGCTTTACCTTCTGTTGCAGCATCCCCCACTGACCTCTCTACCTCGGTATTTTTCTCATTTAGTACCCTGTTTTGTAGGGAGAGGCTGGGATTTTCCTGCTGCTTATTAGTGCCTCCCCCCCTTGACTAGTTTAAAAGCTTGCCAATGAAGCATTTAAACCGTTTGCTCAAAAGACTCGTTCCCTTCCTGGACAGATGCAGACCATCCTGCCAGTATAGGCTGGTGTCCCTCCGGGTGGAACCCCAGTCCCCAATGAAGCCAAACCCCTGTTCTCCACAACATTTTTTCAACCATTCATTAAACTGCATGGTGCAAAGTACCCTCGCCTCACTCATGCCATCGACAGGCAGCACCTCTGAGAAGGATACTGTGTGTGCTACTTGTCTTAGACCCCTTCCCAATTCTACAAAGTCCTTCTGCACTGCTCTAATCTCATGTTGAGCCAAGTCATTTGTCCCTAGGTGGACAATGACATCCAGCTCAGACTCCCGTACAGCAGCTCTCGTGAGTCCTGAGGATGCGCTTCCTCTCCCTCCAAGCCATGATACCAGGCAGGCACCTTACTTCAGTTTTCCCTGCTCCCCCCAGTTCTATCCCCCTAATAATTGAGTCCCCCACCAGGAGCTGCTTCCTTTCCTTGTGGTGTCCTCTGCCTCCTTTCCTGTGGGCCTCCCTTGTTACAGTTGTCCTCAGCCTCCTTAGTCTCCTCTGCAGGTGCATCCATAGGGGAGCTATGCTCCCCCAGAATGGTGTATGGATTGTGGAGTGGAACAACTGACTGGGTGTGCCTCTGTTCCACCATCCTCAACCTCCCTGAGCCCACTGTGGTCCAACTGCTGTGCTTTCTTCGCAACCTCTGAGGTAGTGGTGGTGGTGGATCTGGGGGTCCCTGGATGGGAGAGGTTCCCTTCCTACCATCCAGTGTGGCCTGGGGGAAGGTTCCCTTACTACTGTCCAGTGTGGCCTGAAGACGGGCAACTTCCTTCCTCAGGGCAGAGAGTTATCTGCAAATAGGGCAGCATCTCAGACTCCAGAAGGACTCCCGGAAGACTGCCGCCCCACAGCCATTACATTGCACTACTCCCCACATGTTTATCTACTTTTTTTGTGTATGTGTGTGTTTGTGTGTGTGATTGGTTTGTTATATAGAAATATATGTATTATACAATGTGTATGCTTATATTGTCAGTGCAGTTTGCTAGAGAGGATATGACAGTGATATGCACCTTGCACTCTTGAGGAAATGATGTCAGAACCCCAGGTATAAAGGAACTATTTCCAGGGTGGGTGGGGTGAGGGTGAGGGGTGGGAAGGTTGGGCCTAAACTGTGCCCTCACAAAACAATCAGCTAAGAGCTCTGACCCACCACTGCGATGAGTGCCTTCCTGTCAGCAAGATACCCTACACAACAATTTGACAGAGAAAATACCCTGTTAATCAAACAGAGAAAAATCCAGACATCCAAGTCAGACACCGGTAAAACCTTCCCAGCCCCAAAACAGCCTGGTGGTTTGTGCTCTGAAAGCAGTCATCCCCAAAATAAGTCAGCTGTGCTTTAAACTCTTCCTGCACTGAAAATCTTAAGAATTGTAACAAAGACTGTCTTTTCCTGATAATTCTAAGTTCCTTATTTCACCTTTCAGTTAGAAGTAGCTTCCACCTGCAGAATATCTGCTACAAACCAAAGACAATTGTAGGTTCACTCTCCTCTGTTGTGAGCACAACTCGCTTCTTGCAAATCCTATGTTCAGTATTGCAGCTTCCAGCCAGAGGTAGTTTGACTTGAAAAATATTAGCTGTTCTGATGAGTTTGCTATAAAACACTTGCTTATAATACTATTGTTCTCAGGTCTGTTACCAAAGCTATTGGCTGATAAGTAGCTAAATGTAAGCACTTCCTGCTAAAATCAGGAATTTCCTTTTAAGGCACACACAGATAAACACAAAAAACAGTTTCCACCCCCTAGGGCACTTGTCTGGGTCAAATACACAACTTGTACCTGCACTTATTTCAGGATTTATGACAAATTCTTAGCCCAAGGTTTAAACTCTTCCTGCACTGAAAATCTTAAGAATTGTAACAAAGATTGTCTTTTCCTGATAATTCTAAGTTCCTTATTTCACCTTTCAGTTAGAAGTAGCTCCACCTGCAGAATATCTGCTACAAACCAAAGACAATTGTAAGGTTCACCTCCCTCTGTTGTGAGCACAACTCGCTTTCTTGCAAATCCTATGTTCAGTATTGCAGCTTCCAGCCAGAGGTAGTTTGACTTGAAAAATATTAGCTGTTCTGATGAGTTTGCTATAAAACACTTGCTTATAATACTATTGTTCTCAGGTCTGTTACCAAAGCTATTGGCTGATAAGTAGCTAAGATGTAAGCACTTCCTGCTAAAATCAGGAATTTCCTTTTAAGGCACACACAGATAAACACAAAAAACAGTTTCCACCCCCTAGAGCACTTGTCTTGGTCAAATACACAACTTGTACCTGCACTTATTTCAGGATTTATGACAAATTCTTAGCCCAAGGTTTAAACTCTTCCTGCACTGAAAATCTTAAGAATTGTAACAAAGATTGTCTTTTCCTGATAATTCTAAGTTTCTTATTTCACCTTTCAGTTAGAAGTAGCTTCCACCTGCAGAATATCTGCTACAAACCAAAGACAATTGTAAGGTTCACCTCCCTCTGTTGTGAGCACAACTCGCTTTCTTGCAAATCCTATGTTCAGTATTGCAGCTTCCAGCCAGAGGTAGTTTGACTTGAAAAATATTAGCTGTTCTGATGAGTTTGCTATAAAACACTTGCTTATAATACTATTGTTCTCAGGTCTGTTACCAAAGCTATTGGCTGATAAGTAGCTAAAATGTAAGCACTTCCTGCTAAAATCAGGAATTTCCTTTTAAGGCACACACAGATAAACACAAAAAACAGTTTCCACCCCCTAGGGCACTTGTCTGGGTCAAATACACAACTTGTACCTGCACTTATTTCAGGATTTATGACAAATTCTTAGCCCAAGGTTTAAACTCTTCCTGCACTGAAAATCTTAAGAATTGTAACAAAGATTGTCTTTTCCTGATAATTCTAAGTTCCTTATTTCACCTTTCAGTTAGAAGTAGCTTCCACCTGCAGAATATCTGCTACAAACCAAAGACAATTGTAAGGTTCACCTCCCTCTGTTGTGAGCACAACTCGCTTTCTTGCAAATCCTATGTTCAGTATTGCAGCTTCCAGCCAGAGGTAGTTTGACTTGAAAAATATTAGCTGTTCTGATGAGTTTGCTATAAAACACTTGCTTATAATACTATTGTTCTCAGGTCTGTTACCAAAGCTATTGGCTGATAAGTAGCTAAGATGTAAGCACTTCCTGCTAAAATCAGGAATTTCCTTTTAAGGCACACACAGATAAACACAAAAAACAGTTTCCACCCCCTAGGGCACTTGTCTGGGTCAAATACACAACTTGTACCTGCACTTATTTCAGGATTTATGACAAATTCTTAGCCCAAGGTTTAAACTCTTCCTGCACTGAAAATCTTAAGAATTGTAACAAAGATTGTCTTTTCCTGATAATTCTAAGTTTCTTATTTCACCTTTCAGTTAGAAGTAGCTTCCACCTGCAGAATATCTGCTACAAACCAAAGAAAATTGTAAGGTTCACCTCCCTCTGTTGTGAGCACAACTCGCTTTCTAGCAAATCCTATGTTCAGTATTGCAGCTTCCAGCCAGACGTAGTTTGACTTGAAAAATATTAGCTATTAGCTGATATTATGGAATATTACTTCCCAAGGCCTTGCGGTGGCCCTTGACCTATTGTCCCCCTTGTTGGCGAGCAGTAATCCAGAGACGTTGGTGTCAGCCTATAATGCGGCTGTTACAGCAGCCCTGTATTTTATTACTCCTGTTCGTGTGCGCCCCTTATCCCTTCACCCCAGGTCCCCTTGGTTTGATGGGACATTGAGAGAGATGCGGAGACAGGGGCAAAGGTTAGAGCAGTGCTGGCACAAGTCTGCCCTTGAAGTCAACCACCTTAGATTGATGGAACATTATTCCATCTATCAATCTGCAATCACACATAAGAAGTCAGAATTCCTGTCCAGGGAGATTGCAGTTGCCCGGAATCGACCGCCTCAGCTGTTTCGGACTGTAGACAGACTGTGCAACCCAGCCTGTCTGCAAGTTTGAAAAGTCTTTTCAAAATTAGAGTGCGAGGAGCTCATGCGTTACTTTTCAACTAATATGGCCAACATCGGGGCAGACTTGTGTCCAGCAATCTCTAAGGATAATGCCATGGAACAGTATGAGTTCACAGTACCTCAATTGTCTTGGAGTTCCTTTGGTCGACCTGATTTCGTGGATGTTATGAGGATCATTCATAGTGTGCGTCCCACAAGCTGTAGTTTGGATCCTGGACCGACTCCCCTAATCTTGGGTTGTAGTGATATCATCGGTCAAGTCCTGGTGCAAATAGTCTGGTGCTCCTTGGAGTCAGGTGAATTTCCTAGCTCTCTGAAAGAGGTGGTGGTGACACCTCTCTTGAAGAAAGCTACCTTGGACCCAGACTGTTTCACAAACTACAGACCTATCTCTAACTTTCCCTTTATTGGGAAGGTTATTGAGAAGGTAATGGCAGCCCAATTGGAAGACCATTTAACCATCCATAACATCTATGAATCCTTTCAATCCAGTTTTCATAAAAGACATAGCACCGAGACTGCACTGGTTCGGGTGCTTAATGATCTTCTGAGGGCGAGAGATCAGAAGCGACATTCTATTCTGGTTCTCCTTGATCTCTCGTCAGCTTTTGACACTTTGGATCACTTGGTGTTGATAGCACGCCTGAGGCAGATTTGTGGAATTTGGGGAATCACTCTACAATAGTTCACCTCATTCCTCAGTGGGAGATCATAAAGCGTTGTGTCGGGAGATTTTTCCTCTGGCCCAACTCCTTTGTTGTGTGGGGAGCCTCAGGGTTCTGTGCTATCACCCATGTTATTTGTGGTGTACGTGCTGCCCCTCGGAGACATTATAAGATGGTATGGGCTGAGGTTTCACTGCTATGCAGATGATACCCAGCTATACCTGTCTTTTGCACCCGACCAGGATGGAGCTCTCATGGTGTTTAACAACTGTCTGGAAGAAATCCAGAATTGGATGGATTCTAGTTGGTTAAAGTTGAACTGAGAAGACAGAGGTCCTTGATGTGGACCTGGGCTGTCAGATAGAGAGGTCATGTGTTGGCATGCCCTCTGGAATTTTCCTTGGTGGTGTGTCACTTCCAGCCTCTGAATGGGTGCATAAACTTGGGGCTGTCTTAGACGACAGGCTGATTCTACAGTCTCAAGTGTCGGCTGTTGTCAGGACTTCCTTTTACCATCTTAGGAATATCACCAGGGTTAGGCACCTTGTTCCGTCTGACACTCTGCCAACGTTGGTCCATGCCTTTGTGTCCTCACGTCTAGACTACTGCAACGCCCTGTACTTTGAGTTTTCTGGGGTTGAAATCCGTCACCTACAGCTGGTGCAGAATGCAGCAGCCTGGGTTTTGATTGGGACAAGTAGGCCCTGTCATATTACCCCAGTACTGCGTGAACTGCACTGGCTCCCTATATGGTGGCGGATCATCTTTAAAGTCATTTTATTGACTTTTAAAGCCCTTCATGATCAGGGTCCAGCCTATCTGAAAGAACTCCTGGTGCCTTTTTACCCCAGCCAATTGCTCCACTCAGCCGACAAGGGGTTGCTAGAGATTCCAAGAGTGAGTCTAAAATCCTCTGGTTGCAGAGCATTCTCTTATGCTGCACCCACTCTTTGGAACTCTCTACCACACCGATTACAGGATGGCACCTCCGTGGAGGAGTTCAGGAGTAACTTGAAAACTCATCTCTGGTGAATGGCCATTCTGGATGGTTTTTCATAGTGCAATCTGTTGATTGTGTTGAGATTTTATTTTATTTATTGATTTTAATGCTTGATGTAATTATGGTATGACTTCATTTATATGTATTATTGGACTTGCATTTGATGTTATTGTTTTAATGTGTTCAGCGCCTTGAAAAATTGAAAGGTGCTTTATAAATAAATGTATTATTATTATTATTACACTGCCAGTTAGTAACTATATTGGTTGACCAAAATGCATACAGTTGTACTGGTAAAACTCGATTAGTATTGTATAACTAATTTTTTTTTTGTATATTCTTTATTTTGCCCTCCTCATGCTCACAGACCCCCACTCCTTCATGCTCTGCATGTCTCCCACTAGCCTCTCCTGTCCTAACCCGGCCCTCCTCTTACTCCTCATATTGCAGCTGATCCCCAGGATATCCCGGCGTATCCCTTCACCAGGTGGGCCCCCCTCCTCCGAGCAGGAAGGCAATGGAGAGAGCCGGATGACCCCAGCACACTCTTCTTAGGGCCTGGGGATGCTGGTGTGGAGAAGGAGGCCCCAGAAGGCACTGGAGGCAACTGGGGACAGAGAGCCATTATCTGGCAGCCAGAGAGTGGTATTTCTGTTTTCTGTTGTTCCCCTTCATTCGATCCCTCTGTTGTGCCCCTGGTCTCCACCAGGGGCCGCTGCAGAGCTATCATGCATCCCTAACTCTCCCCAGGGGAGGAGAGCAGTCCTATGGATGCTCAATCCTACCCCTTCCCCTGCCAACCCCCGGCGCCCAAGTCTGTTCCTGAACCCGGGTCACCGGTGTGGTTTGAGGTGTGGCGTCCAGGGCCTCAGCCCTCTGCACCACTGGGCCGGCTATAACTAATTTTTAACTGTTTTGATTTATATTCTGCTGTAACAAATGTTTAACACAGTACTCAAGCAACCTTCTTCTAGAACTGCCTGGATGGTTTAAATTAGTATTTTATGGCTAAATTGAAATTTCCCTCCTCTATTTATTCCTTAAGATGTCTTCTTTCTATTTTGTTTTTAATTCTTGTTCTTTATCCATATGTGCATAATTTGTGCACTTCTCCATTTTATAGGATATTTGCCACTTATGCCTAGCCACCTGGGTTCAAGTATCTGCTCAGTCACTGGTGAAATTAGTTTGGTAGTTACATCTCATTTCCTAGCCTGGAAGCAGACCATATTACAAAAACAGAGGCCTAAGGTCTACAGTTTTATGAAGCCTGTATCTTTGATAAATGCTAATGTCATCACACAAAATTCATTTCAAAATAAACGTTATTGCTTTGCTGTATAAGCGACATTGGGTATGCTTTAATTGCCATTACCAAATACAATATATGTTTACTGTTTTACAATTTTCTACAAGAGGATACTCTCATTTAGGTACAATAGCTACTGTAGTATATTAGAAGTTCCTAATGGGCAGACAGCAGCTTAGCTGCAAAACTTTCCTTTCAGTGAGATCGAATACAAATTAAGGGCCAGTGTGGCCATTATGCAGTATGTAACAGACATCTGCAGATGCATTGCTGCACACCTGAATTTATTACCCAACAACGCTGTATCCAGGAAGATGGTGTGGTACCCAGTAGTGTGCATGGCAGCATAAACAGAGACACATGCAAGAGATCAGAGGGCATGCTAAGTGAAGGGAGATCCTGACACTGCCCACAGTCTGCCTGTTGACCACAACATATAAGGCAATGAGCACCCCCCCCCATGCGATATGGAAGCATGATGGAGAATACTGCCAGTCTGGAGACTGAGAAGAGCATGATGTACATTGTACTGGTGGTGCAGGCAGGGACACCACAGATTACACAAACCTGCACCAGTACAGGTATCAGAGGTGGTCTGGGTGTGAGCCAGAAGCCATGCACACCAATCTTGACCCCTAAGGAGAAGGCCATCCTAGCCATGAATGTCAAAAGACTATGTGGGGAAGAGTACACAGGGGGTGGGGAAGGTATTAACAACAACAAAAATGGAAAGGGACCTGGGGATAGTCATATCAGATGACCTAAAGGTAAGCAAGCAATGTGACAAGGCAGTAAGGAGGGCTGGGTAGATATTGGGATGTACAAGGAGAGGCATCACCAGTAGAAAACATGAAGTTGTTATCACTGTGTACAGACAGCTGGAGAGACCCCATCTGGAGTACGGTGTGAAGTTATGGAGACCCCATCTCCACAAAGACATAGAAAGGATGGAGGCAGTCCAGAGGAGAGCAACTAAAATGGTGCAGGATCTGCAACAGAAGCCATATGAAAAGAGACTAAAGGAGCATAATATATATACCCTCGAGGAAAGGAGGGAGAGAGGGGACATGATAGAAACTTTCAAGTACCTCAAGAGAATCAACAAAGTCCAAGAGGGTAGCATCTTTCAGAAAAAGAGATGTGCAAGAATAAGAGGGCACTATCTGAAGATAGAGGGGGATGGCTCAGGGGTAATGTGAGGAAGTATTTTTTCACAGATAGGGTGGTGGCCACATGGAATGGCCTTCCTGAGGAGGTCATGGGGTCAAAAACAGTGGGTGATTTCAAGAATGCATGGGACAGACATAAGGCAATTCTGATAGGGGGTAGGAAGAAGTAGGCTGTTGGTTAGCTAGGATCCACAGCTTATCCAGTAGGTAGGGACTTGGGTAGACTAGGTGGGTGAAGCAGTCCTTATCTGCCATCAAAGTCTATGTTTCTAAAAGAATGCTGGATGAACATCACATAAAGTTCTAATATTGAACTTCTTTATTGTCTTAATTCACACAACCAGAAGGGGGTGACATTTCATGCCTAGGCTCATAATTACTGGTATTGGTCTCTGGAGTATCTCAACTACTCACATTATAATGCTTACCATTAATCAATGATATATATATATATATATATATATACATGTAATAGATACCCCACTCTTAGGTGTGCAGTCGCGCTCTGATATACACATGTATGGGGCCGCAGGCCGAGAGCATCAATCACCCAAGGCATGCATATATCAGAGCATGACAGCACACCACAAAGTGGGCTATCTAGCTTATAAAATAGCAAAATTGTTTTGGAAGGGGCTAAAAGTGCAGGTGTGTGTTCACGCTTTGATATACGCACGGTCATGTGATGTGTTTTATACAAACAGAACTCTAGATTTGGATATGGATTCTTTATCCATTTTATAAATATATGTGTGTATATATATATTATATATATATATATATATATATTATAATATCTTTATGTAGAAATATTTCTATTGCCAAACACACTATGCCTAAATACTTCTCTTAGTTGAACATGTCATGTACTGTAGGCATGACATTAGATTGTTGAACTAAATGGTGGCAGGACTTTATGCACATAGGTGGAGGCACACTTTGCGCCTCTTGAGGTTGAGTGTTGGTGGCACTTAAGTTTTGTTATTATGAACATTGTGTTAAGGTTGGGTTTTTATTGGGTGTTTTTATGAGTTATGAAAACTGGAACACAGTGGGCTTGTTGAAGTTGTGGAGTCATGAAATGTCACCCCCTTCTGGTTGTGTAAATTAAGACAATAAAGAAGTTCAATACTGAACCTTTAGGTGGTGTTCATCCAACATTCTTTTCTGCTTATTTATTTATTTATTTTTTTTAGCTATCTATTTCTTCCCCTTGGCTCCCAGTCGGCTGTACATCCCGAATGACCTCCCGGCCCACACCCCTGACATCAGGCCACTTTCTGTATTCCCCCATGGCTTGTCTCTTGTAGCAGGGTGGAGAGAAGCCCTCCTCCCCTTAAACTTGATTCACCCTGAATGGATCCAGATGAGGAAGTGCCATTTGGGGTCGGGCATCAGAGGTCGGAAGCTCATGCAGCTAGACCAGGAGCTATTTTCCACTTTTTCCACCCAGGAGATGTTGCATACAGTGACGCCAGTGGAGGGAGCATGCACGCATCCACATGCACCCCCTTCAGGCATCTGCCTTATCTCAGCCCCCTTTCTGCAGCGTCATTGTGCTGCCCCCCAGCCTCCACTAGAGGCCAGTCAGGAACTGACCACTGACAACCCCCCCTAACCGGAGAAGAACAGCAGTCCCTTGGATGCTCAATCCTTCTCCACTCCTGCCAACCCAAGGTGGCCTGTGCTCATTCCCAAACTCAGGTCGCCAGCATGGAACGAGGTAAGGCATCCAGTGCCTCAGCCCTCAGCACCACCAGGCCGGCATCTTTTCTGCTTATTGATATGACTGTTACAGTAGAAGTCACTTAATTGGGACATGCTTAATGGGGTTGTTCATTTAAACGGGATGATCCCCAGGTCATCAATTAAGTGGCTATTCAAATCAAGCATTGATTCTTCACTTCATTTACAAAAATGGCAATTACAGTTAATCTGTTTAAACTCTGCTGGAAATTCTACTGTCTGTCAAGTCAACTTTGACTCCCTTTTCCTGGGAGCAGCTTTACGATCTAGAAGGGGACATTCTACGGTAGATGGCAGCAGAGTCAAAACAGAAGAAAAATACTGATTTTTTTCAATGGGTTACCATAATGTACTGGCTAAACTTGCAGTGGCACCTGACAGGAGACTGAAGCATGGAGACCCTTTACTGGGCTTCTGACAGAAAAGTGTGCTGATTTTAAAAGGTTTTTTTTTACTCACTAATAAAGAATAAAGTTCATTCCACTAAGACAACTAGCACTAACTCCTAAAAAAGCTGTAAATCACTTACAAGAGCTGTTCTGTCTCTGTGCTGTTGGTACTGTTTGTTTTGGTTATGTATGTGTGTGTGTTCAGTAAGTCTGGTCCTGTTTGTCGAGATGCTCACTCAAATGAAATGAATACCTTGCCATGGAGCCATTCCCTTTAAGTGGCATCTACTGAATTACTGGATGACCCAGCCAGAAACAGCAAATGTCCCCCTCAATAGAGGGGCATCCTGGAATTAACCCCTTTTTTGCCATAAAGGGACAGCCTGCCCAGAAACAACATATCTTCAAGCCCATCCAGAAAGCAGTCAGTGCCTCAGGGAACATGGCAAGGATGGTCACAGCCATTAAGCTTAAGGGGCATGGCCTCGGTAGCATTGTGAAATGCAAGTAGACACTCGGATATCACAGCTAGAGGGCCATGGAGTGGGCCTAATGAGACCCTGTACTTAATCCAGTATAGGACATCATGGCTGACACCTTCAGCTAGCAAACAATCAATGGGGAGGTGGATGGTGTGAACGAATACACATCTGCAACTGGGAACATATACCCACCCTGCACATGAATGGCCATGCTCCCATTACAGTGAATGTGGACCCAAACCCAGGTGATGGTAACACTAAAACCCACCTGGAACACCACCACATTGCCCACAGCCACAGGACACATAGGGAAGTGTTGCCCTAAAGCATGTACAGGCATATGCTGCTGGACATTATGACATCCATAACAGCCAACACCTTTATGTGCACCTCATCCATACAGGTGTAGATGTTGTATAGCACTGGCCAGACAAACTGCCCATGCACAAGCACCATTACAACAACCAGATACAGACCCACAAATGGCAAAGCTGACAGAGAGCACCTCCTGCCAGTGTTATTGATGGCAGTTGCATGGGATCATTGTGGGACGATACACTACCAGCCCTGTCTGCAGATGATGCCCATGCAACATCACCATGCAACACAGAAACACACCATTACATAGAAACATCAGCCAATGACCATGACATCCACACACATCACCCCAGACAATTACCCACTCTAGGGCCCATTGGGGTCATGGACTGGCCCACAGATGACAGAGCCTAGATGCCTGCTACCCTGAGATGCACCTCTTTAAGCTTCAATGGTTGGAGGTGGTAAGGAACACACATATGGAGATGTGGTATCTGAGGTCCAAAATGTGCGTAATGTGAACTGACGTAGGGACTTCTGTGCTGGTGTGTGTGGGGTGCAAAAGAGCTCACATACATCATGCATGCCATGGTGGTCGAGTTGAACTGCATTTCTGATAACCTGCCCCATGACCTTAGGCACACCACAAACTTGCAGGTTGTATTATGCAGCCTTATAAACCGAGGCCACCCGGCTGCCCTACATAGCATACCCACAGAACATGGCCTAGAAATCTTTGCACCAGTCCAACACAAAGATGTACCCGACACTGTTTCATCTTGGAAATGCTATGGTGCAGTCAATGTCAAAGACCCCTTGGTGTTCCATGTCCATGTAATACTCAGGCCGTACTCGGATGGAGAGTACATCTACAGTATGTTATTTGACACAGTACCCAGGCCTGCAAACCATGGCAGTAACAGTGGTATCAGCCCCCAGCCCCTTAGCCCTCCCCAGATCCCCTGTGATATGCACACATACTGACTAAACACATCAATACTGTATGTAATGTACAGCACACACAGTGAATGCCACAGTTCAGACCATGATATAGAAACATAGAAACATAAAATCTGATGGAAGATAAGGACCACTTGGCCCACCTAGTCTGCCCATTTCCCTACCTAACAGATAAGCTGCAGATCCTAGTTAACCAACAGTCTACTTCCTCTGACCCCCCACTAGAATTGCTTTATGTCTGTCCCATGCATTCTTGAATTCCCCCACTGTTTGTGACTTTATGACCTCCTCAGAAAGGCTGTTCCATGCATCTACAACACTCTCTGTGAAGAAATACTTCCTCACATTACCTTTAAGCTGTCCTCCCTCTATCTTCAAATTGTGCCCCCTTGTTCTTGCACACCTCTTTTTTTGAAAGATGCTACCCTCTTGGACTTTATTGATTCCCTTGAGGTATTTGAAAGTTTCTATCATGTCCCCCTTCTCCCTCCTTTCTCGAGGCTATACATCTTAAGCTCCTTTAGTCTTTCTTCATATGTCTTCTGGTGCAGATCCTGCACCATTTCGGTTGCCCTCCTCTGGACAGCCTCCACCCTGTATATGTCTTTGCAGAGATGGGGTCTCCAGAACTGTACACAGAACTCCAGATGTGGTCTTACCAACTGTCTGTACAGAGGGCCAACAACTTTCTGTTTTCTACTGGTGATACCTCTACCTATGCATCTCAGAATCCCCCAGCCGTCCTTACTGCATTCTCACATTGCTGGCCCACCTTTAGGTCATCTGATATGACTACCCCCAGGTCCCTTTCCATTTTAGTTGTTGTCAGTATCTCACCCCTCATTGTGTACTCTTGCTCTGGGTTTCTGTTTCCCAGGTGCATTACTTTGCACTTCTTTGCATCGAATTTAAGCTGCCATACATTTGACCATTCCTCCAAACTTGCAAGTCCCTTTTCATCCTTTCCACCCCACCTTGCATATCAACCCTGTTGCAGATCTTTGTGTCATCTGTAAAGAGACATACCTTCCCCTCCAGTCCCTCTGCAATGCCACTTATAAAGACATTAAAAAGGACCAGCCCCAGTACTGAACTCTGCGGTACCCCGCTAGTAACCCTCCTTTCTTCACTGTGGACTCCATTTACTATTACTCGCTGTGTCATGTTGTCCAGCCAGTTTTTTACCAAGGTTACCATCCTGGGACCCACTCCCAGGCTGGCTAATTTGTTTATTAATCTTTTTTGCGGGACTGTGTCAAATGCTTTGCTAAAGTCTAGGTAGACCATGTCCACAGCCCCTCACTCATCTACTACTTTGGTCACCCAGTGAAAGAAATCAATTAGATTTGTTTGACATGACCTTCCCGCTATGAATCCATGCTGCCTTGGGTCCTGCACTGCATCACTGGGGCCTATGTAAAGCATCCCATGGCCAACTACTGCTGCTGTCCTCATCTTGCTATGTACCCAGCATCATTGTATCTTTTCTGTGGCAGTGTACAGTCATGTGAAGCCATGGATGGGTGGGCTATACCACAGCTATCAGGAATGGACCCACTGGGTAAAGGTTGTCTCTTCCTCAGTGCCAGGTTGTCAACATACCCCATAATGCAAATGTAAATGATGCCAGTTGTATTAATAAATTCATTTATTCTATGTTTTCAGGCTTTGTTCAATGCATGGGAACAATGCTGGTTCTGCTTCTGGTACCTGCCAATGTTTCTGTACAACCATACGTTGAACAAAGCCCAGAAACCATTTATAAAAGCAGTCTGATTTTAAAAGACATATTGGTGAGATCTCCATATTAGGAAATGAAACAAGATATTAGACCAGATTGGATCCCCCCCTTGCTGGAAACTTTAAATGTAAAAATTGCACAAACTGTAATAGTACCTGGAATACAAGGATTTTTAAGCACCCACAAAATGGGAGAAAATACAGAATAAATGAATTTGTAAACTGCAATATTACTGGCATCCTTTATATGTTACTGTGCCCCCTGTGGGTTTGCATATATTGGTCAAACTAAAGGAGCACTAAAGACCAGCATTAGCAAACATAAGAGTGGAGAATGGTAATTATGCAATAGCTAAGGACTACAGGTATTGAAAAAGTGGGTTTGTCAGTAAGAGGGGTAGAGGTACAAAAGCATTGTTACAGCAGCAGTCCTACTGGATTCATGAACTAGAAACATTACCCCCACAAGGTTTTAATGATGAACATGGTTTGAATAGTTATTTATTATGGAATATACAGTACAGTATGTGCCCTTACTTTAGAAATTAACTAATTTGTGAGTGACTACACATGTACTATATTGAAAAGAATAACAAGACTTTTTAATGATGTTAGTTTATAATTTGGGTTTTCTATCTATTTGAGCTTTCTAAATATGTTTATTATAAGAGGTTGAAAGGCACTATGGTATATTAAGGTTTTTCCTTGCACATTTCACCCCCTCCTAATTTTTGCAACATGAACTACTTTAGTGTTTCACAAATTGTGTCTGTTCAATTGCTTAGGCAGCTTAGTCAGGGTGGTTACTATGGTAACAGAAGTGAGTTAAAAGCCTGTCCTTTCCTATGTTTGGGCAGTTCTGAGGAAGAAGTCAGCTGACTGAAACATCAGCACATTTGTCCAACACCTCACCTGGCATGGTATCTGTTCTGCCCAACAGCCCCTATTTTGGGAAGTATGAAGCAAACCTGTGAACATAGTTTGATTATGACTACAAATAGTGTTCTGGCTATACCCCTAGCCTGGGAATATGCTAAAAGGATGAACTTATACTTATCAAAATTGGTAGCAGCAGTCAGGGTGATATGGTCAGGTCAATCAACTGTGACAACAGAAGCATGGAGAAAGCTGAAGAAAAAAAAACAAGGAGTATGCAATTTAGTCACAAAGATAAGTGAATGGAAAAAGGAGGGTTGGTGTTTGCGTTCTTGCTTGCATTTCAGATTAGACCCATAAGACTGTAAAACCTTTGTTATACATTTATATTACTTGTCAAAGAAGGCTGTTACTCATGCTGCTAGTATGAACTGTTGATCTAAGCAAATCTGAACAGTAAAACTATATTCACTGGGAAATTGGTGTCTTGGAATATTTTTTCATTGAGTGCTGACAGATAGCGTACTTAGTTGGGCTTTATGAAAAAAGGGGTACATGGTGCATCTGCATCCAACAACAGGAGAGTGTGGCACCATGAGACAAAGGTGTTATCGACACATCTGCTACCCCCACCTGGGATGGACAACATGCAGCTGGCATAGTGGCTACTGCCATGGGGGAACATGACAGAGGGGCATACCCCCCCAAAGCAACACTGACATGAAGTTTGCAGTGACACACAGGCATCAGTGTGTGGCATGGCAAAGACTGCATGGCCCATGGTTGCCGGTACTGCCTCCTATGGCTCCATCCATGCAATCATTGGTCAGGAGACACAGTGAATCGAGGGGAGACATGGTGCAGTGAGACAGACACAAGCAACAGCCACCACTGACAGGGACAAGGACAGTGGAATGTCACAACTCACCTAGTACCAGAAGGGCCAGTGGCTGCAGCCAGGACAGGCACAGCGGGACCAAATATGTACAATACTGGAGTGGTGCCAGGCAGAGTGATTAATCCTACAGCATGTGAATTTGAGGATCACAGGCAGAACTATTTCTACCTCCCTGAGATGCTCTGGGATGAGCTCTAGATATGCCAGGAGGACTGAGTGAATGAGGTGGCCCTGGATAAGATCAGTGCCAAATTTGACCTGGGGAAGGGCAGTGTACTGCCACATCTCCTGGATGCCTTGGTGCATACCAGGTCCCTCATGGACACAACCTATGAGGGGTTCACCCTCATGAAACACTGTGTTCTGTTTGTGGATATTATGGCAACAGGATGGAGTGCTCAGTTGACACCACAGACTCCTATAAACAGCCCTGTGTGAAGCAAGACCCACCCCAATATTACAATTAGATGGACATAGGGGCCACATCTAGGCCCATGGCGGAGGACAAATGTGACACCCAAGACACTGGAGTATGGGTCAGGGTGCTGTGATGCAGGTCATTTCAGTTTGCATGGTGGAACGCAGCCACATCCCTTGGTTGCCCTGCCACTATAACGCTATATGGATTTTTAAGGACACCTCCCCTGTTATTCAATATTATGTGCATGCATATGTATCTATGTTCCTGCTGTTGTTATGGTCCTGTTAGGGCATTTATAGTATCTATAAAATGTGCACTGTTCATATGCCTACTGTGTCATCTGATGTCACATTGGGTATGGGGTGGCCTGGATACATGGGCACTGCCTTTATGGATGCTTTGTTTGGGGGGAACTTATGGTCCCATATGGTGGGTGTGCCAGGTGGCTGTATGGATGGCCATACTGCAGGGTACTAGGGGCATGTGGCCTGAATTAGGGATGCAGCAACTGTGTGGTACAGGAGATGTCTGCCTCGGCTACCTTGTGTACCATGCCCACCAGCCATGACCACAGTTGCTGTCGACTGTGACACTGTCACACAGGCAGCATCCACACTACAGGTCAGGGACCTCTGGCATCCAACACAGGCAGCATGTGTGGGCCATGGGGAGGAGGTCATGTTACAGCCGGCACAACTGTTACTGTCCCTATGGGATGGTGGAATGCAGGGACACAGGTCTTGTTTACGGTGGGGGTCTGGGTTATGTATCTTTGCTGCGGGCTCTGCACATGCCGTTTCTGTGTATAATGGTTATACCATGTGTGCAGCATATAGCCCTCTTGCATGCCCTGACTTGGAGCCTCCCAAGGGTATGTGCATGCCGTGCATATGCATGCTGTATGCACTGGTTATTCAGCCCACATAGTCCCCTCTGCTGCCCACTTACATAATGCATGCCAGCCTACACACATTGAAGAATAGAGGTTAATATGTTTATTATTTTCCCATCATTTTTAATCCTTTTGATCTATTGATTACCATGTGAATTTATAGCTACAGTTTGCTGTTTTATTACAATATTTCTGGAGATCTTTCATCACCCCTAGATTTTCTAACTGAGAACAGGTTGCAAGGATAAGATTTTTAGTTGTATGTTCTTTAAGAATAATGCATATACCCATTATTTTGGGCTACTCGATATCTATGAGAAAACAATGTCATCGCAGTATAGTTTATCATTCGGTAGGCTCCTTAATAGATTGTACACTGGCACTATGGGAAACGTTTAATAAGAATGGTTGGTAGGTTTATTTCTTCTTTCTTTTTTCCATAGAAAAGTGATTTTTTTCTAAGTAATTCGTCTTGCTTTATTTTCAGCTACTTACCAGTCAGTATCTAGGACAGTGCCTTTTGAGTCTGTATACTCACAGAGGATAATGGATGGGCAACAATGAACAATAACACTGTTGTTCACTTCGAGAGGTTGCCATGGCAACCATGTAAACTTCATGAGTGAAGCTCAAGAGGTTTTTGGTTGTCATACAACCTCAAGAAGTGAACAGCAGTGTTGTTGTTTACTGTTGCCCTTCTTTTGTCTCATATAGTGTTTGGGCAACCGTACATAGATTGCTGGTCACTTCTTTGGCGGTCTGCTGCAATATCAGGGACCCCACCCAGGACACCACCACCACTGTATCCCAGTCCCCATAGCCTCTGATTTTATCTTTACATTAAATCTCCCCCAATCAGGCACCTCTCCATCATGCTTGCACGCACTGTATTTATTTTAAAATCACACCCAGCTTATGACTATTCTGCTTCTCCTCAGCATTGCATGGCTGTTTCAGATCCCCACCCCTGATCAAGCACCACTCAATACCGACTCACAAAGATTGTATCTCAGTTGTAAAATAAGGACACCAGAAGCAGCCTCCAATAAACACATATACACCTGGGAGTCCAACATGTCTCTCTGGCTCTTCCTTGTTGCTTCTATCCTGACACTCGGCGAAGGCACTTATTGGACACCATTGAACTGTTTAAGACATGAGTGGAGATGGAAGCAGCAGCATGGGATGATGTTCAATCTTGTTGTACCATTGTTGTGATGTACTTAAGAGGTCACAACAACCTCTTGATGTCACAGCGATGGTACAACAACTCTGAGATTTCATTGAATTTAGTTAATAACAGCCCTCTCCTATACACTTTAGTAGTATTTTATTTGTTTATTTAGTTAGTTTTTGTTGACAAGGTAGGTGCACTAGACAATAAAATGCCAATTTTCAGACATGACACGGGAGATTACAAAGACAATTGGAAAATACTGAAGTTGCAGAATCACAACATTACAAAGAATAAGAAAACAGTGTAAAACATTGGATATGTCAAATATCAGTGACACAAAGAGCAGGCAAGGAATCAGTAAGTCAAAACAAATCTATCAATGAGAGTCCAGGAGCATCGCAGCTTGTCCTGCAGACAGACCAGAGGCAGGACAGCAGGAGCAAAAGAGTGGGACAGCTGAAAGATTCTACAAAGGCGCAGCATGGCTGACCAATGGCTGACTCCGCAACTGACACCAATGGTAGACACCCTTTGCACTGCAGCCCTTAGTGCTCCAAATGGCAAGTGTAGAGGACTGCTAGGGCTGTGGTCACATAAGGGGGAGGTGCAGAGATTCTACTGGCTACAATTTGTGGGGATGTTGCTTTCTCAGTCCCAGTCATTAAGAGCTGGCCAGGGCTCCATGGTCAGTTGTCGGCTTTGGTGATGGGGCAGAGGGGGTCTCAGTGGTCGGTCAAAGCCTCCTCTCATCCTGGAGCTGGCAGCTGCAGATCAGTGAAAGCTGTAATGCTCAACCACACTTCTGCAGACAGAATTTAATACTGTGCAATTAAATCTCTTCCAGTTGAAATTACTCCTAAACATAGATAAAACTAAAGTGATGCTATTTCAGCCTCCTAACATATCCTCCTTTACAGCCTCAACAGTCATTAGATCTACACTTCTAGGGGATCAGCTAGTATTGATTGATAGCATTAAGTATCTCAGGGTCTAGTTTGATATGGGACTATCTTTTACCAATCACATTGATGAATTATGAAAAAAAATCAGGTGTAGACTTGGCTTTTTCTACAGAAACAAAAGCTGTCTACCACTGGGAGATAGAAAAAGACTTGTTGAAGCAACTCTTTTATCCCTTCTGAACTACACAGACATTATATATAGTTGCTGCATCCATGTCTCCTTGAATAAACTTGATGTGCTCTATCATCGAGCTTTATGCTTCATTTCAAATGTTGCCCCAAAGACCCATTACTGTGCTTCGTATTATCTCGTGGGTTGGGCGTCACTTTCAAAAAGGAGATTAAAAAATCTCTATATATGGAACTACAAGGTGTTAATGAATGATCTCCCAGAATATATTACAGGCATGGCTGTTCAATTGTGTAGTAGGTATGCGCTACAAAAAAATATTTACATCACACTATATTCACTAAGCTATGCTACCCTCTATGGGGAGATTGCCATTATTCACATTATCCCAGGGCTTGGAATAACTTGCAAATCTCTTAAACTCTCAAGTCTAGTGAGTGGCAATGTATCTAATGCATTATTTGCCGGGATCTGCAAGGGCACATGTACCTGCAATGGTCACTGAACCTTGGATGCCACAGTGATTGTGGACTTTTATGTCTGATGGGATACAAATATTCTGAACTTGTTGTGTATACAATGCTAACAGTGGTATATTTATACTTATCATGGTCCCACTGTCTTCCTAAACTGTTATCATGTATCACCACTGACTGTATATTCTTACTGTAGTAAGTAATGTATTATGTTCTCGTGCTGTGGGTTGTAACTGTAATAGAACTGCCTAGTGACAATAGCTCACCCATACATTCAATGTCGAGCCATATTGTATTTCTGCTGTAAATTTTATTCTTTCTTGTATTATACACTGTTGTAAATTTTATGCTGTCCTTCCTAGGATCTCCTTGCAAATGAACTTTGCTTAATGGAGTCTTTTTCTGGTAAAATAAAATAAATAAATACACTTTGTGGAGCTCCAACAAAAGATTCAAAAACTGGTACCTTGTAGACTGGCGTTTCTATTGGCTGCAATTTGTGGGGGCATCACTTCCTCTATAAGGCTCTATCAACTTTCTCCTGGTTAACCAGTTACCACCTTAGTAAATGCTTTCAACTCATCTTGCACAATTTGTTCAGTGATTTGCCTTACAGATCAATGTTTATCTTTTGTTGGCATTTTATTACCTTGTCTACACTCTTTTTCTTTCCTTTTAATTGTTCACACTGGTTCAGGGTTCACAAAAATCTGACGTCCCCTGACTTGAATGTTTTTTGGTTTTTGTGACACTTTTTCCTGAGTGGTGTCCTCAGTCTGAAAAATTCCATTCCTATTTTTGACTCGAGCATTAGTAGACAAATATAATATTAAAGCATGCTTACTACCGGCATTTCTTGACTTGGGTGTAACATAATGTTAATCAACGTGAACCCTTTAGTATTCCTAGGTATCAATAGCGTAATCTGTAAATTAGTTAAAATCCCTTTTTCATCTCCAGTAACAGTACATTATTTATATTAAGTTGATCCAAAATAAAGCTTAGGTTTGTTTCCAGGGGCTCAATTTTCAAAGCTCGGGGAATGATGGAAGCTACCTGCATGAAACATAAATGATGCATGTGGCACCTTGCATCAAAAGATGCAGCAATCCCAATTTACAAATGAGGTCTGCATCAAAAAGAGGTGGCACTGCACTGTGCCACACTTGCGACATACAGCAGGGTACACCAGGTCACAAGGGGGCTTGTGCCACAGTGGGGCTGCCCCATTCCCTTTTTTTCATATTTTGGAAGCTGTGCCATGGGTGCAGCAGGGTGCTCAATTTAGACCAGCCATTAGGTGGTCTAAGCATCTTGTGTCAGTGCCACACAATGTGGTGAATTGGGGGACTCTGAAAGTGGTGTCTGGGGCAGAAGGGGCATGAAGGGTGTCATAGGGAGAGTTGTGCAGATGGTGGGCATGTGAGAGAGTGATGTGGCACCTGGTGGGGGTTCAGTTTATATAACTATAAAGCCAATGGGATGGTTCCGTGGGGGGGGGCAGAGACAAACAGTGCCATGGCCTGAGGTGGGCACAGCCCTGGCAGTGCTGTGCTCACCTGGGACCATGGCACTGTTTATCCCTGGAACCCCCTCCCCCAGTTCCATCTCACTGGCTTCATAGTTATATAAACTGCACCCCCACTAGGTACCACATCACTCCCTCTCATGCCCAGCATCTCCCCAACTCCATCTTTGGCACCTCATGCCCCTTCTTCTGCTTGACCCTCCTAGCAAGCATGTTTCACTAGACCTCAACCATCCCAGCCCCTCTAGTGTTGCTCCAGGTGATGGGTGGGATCCCTGTGGCAATTTCCGCAGGCACACCGATTGTTTGGCACTAGACTGAAGATGCAGCAGCTTCCAGGTTTTTGGTGCAGGGACCCCTGATTTTATAGAACAGGGCACAGGTTCCCTTATGCACACGGAGTTCAGTGCAGCCCTGGATCACCGCAAATTGTGGCAATCTAAGGGATCTTTGAAAATCAAGCCCCATATACTTTCTTTGTTCTGGTGTACAATTCTCATTATTTATTTGAATATATTTTAAATTGATAGCTTGGTTAATTTCAGCTGATAAGCTGTCAATGCACATGTGACTTTGGATCCAAATTTTATCCCACCTAGGCTGTCTGCTCTCCCATGATTCCCAGTTTTTTGAGTGCACTGAGAAGGCTGCAGGAGATTCACCTAAGCTCCCACTTTTCAGCTTGTTAATATATATATTTCTGATCACCTTAAATGGTAGGTGCTCCCATGAATGAGCAAATTGTGTGACTTATTAATGCATTCCTGAAATTGTGACCATTCTGGCATGTTCAGTTCTTTAAATCTTGATGTCTTATTTGCGTCCTTATGTTGCCTCATTCTAGCTGCTCTCAGAATTATGCTGGTAGCTGCGCTTTTGCTGGTTAGCCTTTTGTGGGACTTTTCTTCTCATTTTCTCATCACTCTTCAATTCTTCCTGCATGTGCTAAATTAATTTTTGAATTGTGCATCCTTTGCAAATCTCTGCATGCTTAGCAGTCCCATGCAATCACCACTGATCAGTGAAGAGTGGCACAACCATCTGTGTTCCTACTATCCCTGTACCAGTGGCTGAAGCATAGTACTGCAAGGTCCCCTTTAACACTAGGATAAGCCCCTGAAGCAGCAAGTTACCCAGAGTAGACAGGGGGGAGACATAAGACATTCACCATGAGCCCCTCTGGAAGCATCTCTTCTCCTTCAAATTCTTGTAATAGTGTGGCAAAAGGAGAGGAAGGAGAGAATGTGCAGGATATGAAAAACATGGGCAATGCCTAACATTTCAGATCACTCCAGATTCTGATGCTGCTTGATGGTAAACCAAAACAGTTTTGGAGAATCAAAAATTATACTAATCTCAACACTGCCCATGCTTGCATACAATACCAAACTACAAGCTGATAGCCATGTTTTCTTTTGTCCCGGCCTTTTCTCCTTTGTCCCGTAATTCTTGTTGAGATGCACTCTGACCCATGCATGCTACATCAGCATGCTTCTTCCCCACTGTTGATGTTCTAAGTTTTTTGTGCATGTGCGCTACCACAGTTTTTTGATACAGGCTGTGGCATCATCATGCTACCACTGGTATCTGCAGTGCACCATCATACATTTGCTGTGCTGATATCCAGGCCTCTCCCATATGCTTAAGGACTTCTGTACTGCACCTTTTGACCAACAGGCTGTGGTTGAGAGTGTTTGAGCATGCACAGGGTCACACTAGTGCCCCAGGTCTTATCTCCCTTATCTGTGGAGCAGCAGTAGTGGTGTGAGACTGCATCAATTCCTGCAGCCATATTGCTACAGAATCTGTGGTAATGGAATGGAGCCAGGCAAGAAGTAAGTACTACTCTCTTCTGCCAGCCATATTAAATGAGGCAGCCCATGGCAGAAGCCATATTAGGTCTTTGACCAAGCAGTAATGGCCATCTTAGGTATGGAATTGTTGGCGGCAATCTGACTGGCATTAGGTCATGATTTTTCTTCACACCCTGGATTTTGTGAATTAAGTGACCTGCCCATTCTTTGTCAGTGACCATCCACCTTGTGAACAACTACTGTATGACTATGGTGAGATCACCACCCATAAGCCCACACTCTTTGGTGCTACGGGGATGAGTACATTATGTATCACTTAACTGCCCTCAGTACCTAACAGCCACATATATGATTGTCTGTACACTTTCCAATGGATGGTCAAGCATAGGAAGTGTGCCAAATGCAATGTGCCACTTCTTCCTCAACAACTAGGGCTATATCGCCCTACCTGTGACCTAGATGACTCCCAGCAATCATCACCAATGGAGGTGACCTCAGTAGAAAAAGAAAAATCTGGCCATCCACAATGATGGCTTGATTTCTCTGCACGCCTCATGTAGAGTCAGCAGGTCACTGCAATAATGGTGCAGAGCCAACAGGAATTCGTGATGAGAATGATGAAGTTAATGGAAGCCATGTAAAATCTCGAGCCCCAGGGGCCAACTCAACCACAGAATCCTGCTGCTTCTCTGACACTGCCTAACCTGCTAAATCCAGATCCTAATCTAGTGCCTCCCCTCAACCAAATCCTGATGATGAGGGAGAACCAAGTCCAGGAGATGAATTAGAACATGCTACTACTGTAGATGATGAAGAAACGGAAGAAGAACCTTCCCTGACCTCAAAGTTGTGCTCTTTTGACACAGTCCCAGTACTGATGGAATCCATCAAAACAATCATAGTGTTTGAGTTACATCCACCTTGACCAGAAAATAAATTGGATCTGATGATTCAGACAAAAAACAATCAAACATACTTTTTCCCCTTCTGTGCAGAAGTAGAAGAGATCATGGCTAAATAGTGGGAGGCGGCAGAGCCTACTCGCGTACCTGAATGAAAATTATTAGATAGAATGTACCCAGTCTAGGAGTGCAAATGGAAACTTTGGTGTAGTGCACCAAAGGTAAACATGCTGATTACGACTCTTAGTAAAATGACAGTTGTCTGAGCCAAGGATCAGGAGCACTGAAAGATATGTCAGACAAGAAACTAGAGGAAATGCTCAAGAAGACATCTGAGCAAGTAGGACTGGCAGCAAAGGCAGCTACAATAGCAATTTATACCATGGAAATGCATATTAGTGGGATGGAGGACTAAACCAAGATGGTGGTACCTTAGTCCCATGAAGCTGACTTGGTAGACTGCACTTTGCAGATCATTATGTACTTAGTGGACATGGCAATGGATGCCTTAAAACTGAACATAAGGACAGCAGCAAAAGTCAATGGAGTTAGGAGATCATTATTGCTCAAGCTATGGAAGGCAGATAATGATTCAAAGAAATTGCTACAAAACTGCCAGTTAAAGGTGGACACCTATTTGGGGAGGGGCTCAAAGACTTCTTAAAAATGAGAGAACAATGTACAAATATTGCTAAAGACAAATCAACCAAATCGTTGCATCTGCCTTCCATTTGGAGACAATTTCTCAGTAACAAAAAACAAAGAGAAAAAACGGTACCTTTAACAACCCTGGCAAGAGATATAAATGCAAGTTATCATAGTCCTCCTACAACAATGGCAGGTTTAAGAACAAAAACAGCTCTAGAAGATGTAGATTCAATGGTTTCATCTCTAAGGACAACACGCAGTCATATCACTTTCTATGCACCACTGCAGTTCATCTCACCAATGTCCCAGACCCCCCAATAGGGGGATGACTATCACAATTCAGAGAAAATTGGTGGGTCACAACATCAGACAAATGGATAACAGAAGTGATTGCACAGGGATAAATAATCCAATCTGAGTAGCTACCATCCTGGGACACTATCTCTCCAACAGCAAGAAAGTTAGCGTCTCACAAGAGGTGCAACACATACAGTATTATACAAACAGTTGTCCAACTAAGCTATACAATCAGTACCAGAGGAAGAGAAAGAAATATGAATCTGTTTCATTTTCTTTATGGTTCCAAAGAAAACAGGAGACCTATGTCCAGTATTAGATCTCAGATTCTTTAATCAATCCATGAGGCTGCACAAATTCAAGATGAAGACCATCAGATCAACCCTAAAATTGATCAGACAAGGGGTCTATCTCAACTCCATTGACCTTTGAAATGTATACTTCCACATACCTACACATTCCTTACACTATCAGTATCTGAGTCAACATTTCTAATATCTGGCACTACCCTTTGACTCAGCATCAACACCAAAGTTTTTAGAAAAATCTCTTGGTAATACCCTTGAGTTCCACTTTCACATGGTTACTCAGAAAAAAAGTGCCACTTCTTCTTAACAACTTAAGGTGGAAGGCTCAGCAGCATTTGACAAACTGGAGCCAATACTTTTAAAAATAGCGCCCCTGTCATTGCCTGCCCAGTTGCATGCTTATTAATAAATCAATCCTCAAGGGGAGAATTCCTGAATGCTGAAAAACTGCTACAGTTTTGCTAGTGCAGAAGGGTGATTCCAAAGAGATTGTAGAGTATTACTGCTCCATTTCTCTTCTCAGTTCTCTTGCCAAAGTCTAAGAAAGGCTTGTTTATTACAAGGTTTTTGCCTACCTTAGGCAGAGACACCTGTTGCCTGACAGACAACATGACTTCAGAAGGCACCATGGGACTGACACTGCTCTTGTTAAACTGACCTCTGATATTCTGCATCCCAAGGATATAGGGCTTGTAACTGGTGCAGTCTTCATATACCTGACAAAAGCTTTTGACTTGGTTAACTATAGTCTTCTCCTATCAAAACTAAAGTTGCTTAACCTTGATGAACTCTACCTCCAGTCATTCTGCTTTTGCCTGACTGGTAGGTCTCTTTTGGTTAGGTGGAAGGGCTCTCCTTCCTCAAATAGATCTTTTACTGTTGGTGTCCCTCAGTGCTCCAGTCTGGGCATCTTGCATATTTCACTATTTGTCAATAATATGCTGACGAACTGTGGGGGACCTAACCTTCTGCTCTATGTCAATGTTGCTGTCCCTTACAGATATCCTAGTGATCCCAAACATATACTGTAAGTTCACAGGTTGCAGTTGACCTCCTAGAATTGGAAAACTGGTTAGCAGGCAGTAAGTTGATTCTTAATGCAAAAAAGACCAAGGCATTCTTCTTTGGCCCAATAGATATGAGTTTGAACAGACAGCACCTACTTCCTCTCTCTATGACTTATGGAGCCTTCATAAAAGTGGTGGAGTCCATCAACTACCTCAAGTTTACCTGAACCAGTAACTCTCCTTTAGAACCCATACTGATTATTTCACCAATATACTCCACCAAAAAATTGGTCTGCTCTACTACCTTTGCAATTTCCTAACTAAAGACTCATTATTAGTCATCACAATCAGCACCTTATTTCTCCACCTGCAGTAATGCACACTTATCTTACAATCCCTGAGGCATTCAGAGCTCAATTACCTTAGAAATATCTACAAAAAAAACGGACATTTTGCTTCCGCAGCCCTACTCAGGGAGCACTATTGTGATGTATTTCTGTCTCTGGTTTGGCCTCATTTAAACAGCTGCTTAGAGAACCCTCTCCATTACTTGGCCTTTAAGCTATTCAAGGAGTCCTCACCTCCCGAAGCTTCTGTGACTTCCTGATAATGAAATCCATGAGGAGAGCTCTGTGTTTCTCCAGCAAAGCCCTATCAGAGATATCCAGAGTGAGATCCCTTGCCAGCAAGAGGTCTTTTGCAATTTCAGTACCTACCTTCTGCAACTCCCTACCATCATCCCTGCAGGATTGTTCTTCAGTTGGTGAGTTCAAAAAAGAGCCCAAAGTTGTCCTGCTGGAGTACAGCCTTTGCACCTGTAACAGGTGAATCTTGCTTTTGTTACTGTGACTGTCTCTGCTTGAACAGCATGTGATACACAGACATCTGATTCTGATTTGTTAGCCCTCCCCTGTGTATTTAATTTGTTGTTAATATTTTGTTCATGTACTTGTACTGCAAGCATCTCTCAATGTATTATTTCTCTAAATTTGTATTTTGATTCTGCAGTGTATGATTGTTCTTTGTTATTATTTCTCACTTGCCCCTGAAACAGAGACTTCTACAGTGGGCACACCAAATTAACAAAATTAATAAATGAAAATAAATAGATCTCAGCTCTACTATGTTAATAAGACATACACATCATACCATATCATATCTGAATGACTGGCCTGAACTCTCTTCTGTTCTATCCTTGGCATTATATTAACTTCCTTAATGTTTCCCTGTTTCCCTTTTAATGGGTCAAGATATGGCAAACAAAAAGCTCATTATTGCTCTAATATCTTTTCCTGGCATGGTAGCACCATTATAGTTAGGGTTTAGTATGCTGTTTAATGTAACACCCCTAACTTTGCACCGTAATAGCCTTGTCCCATTTCAAGGGAATTGCACAAAAGTTTGCACTTGCAGTCTGGGGGCAAGATCTCTTGATTTGTTAAGTTTTGTTCCAGTTGGATGTGCAGATCAAGAGATCTGGAAAGTGTATTTTTAGGAAAAATTTTAGTTTTTTACTGTTTTATTTTTTTGTCATCACCTACAGCCCAGGTGGTTTAGAATTTTGGTCTGAAATGTTCAGTGTTGAAAGGGCTTTCCCAAGAATGATACCTTTCATTAGTTTGGTGAAAAAAATATTGATCCTTTCCCAAGTTATAAGGATTTGAAATTTTGGTTCTGAGCATGCTCAGTAGGATCTTATGGATAGAGGTTTGATACCCCACTGAGTATGCTCAGAACCTACTCCAACCAATCACTGTCACATACTCAGACTTTTATTTGGTTCGGTGAAAAAATAGTAATCCGTTCCCAAGTTATAAGTACGATTTAGAATTTCAATTCTGAGCATGCTCAGTAGGGTCTTTTGGATAGATGTTTGATGCCCTAGATGCTTAGAAGTAAAATTTATTTAAATTATATTAAATTAATTTAATTAAATTAAATTTAACCAAAATTATTCTGGAAGATGGTCAGTGACTGCTGGTATAAGGACATTAAAAATAAAATCTTTATTATACTAATTATCTTAAGATGTTTGCTATTTCATAATAGGCTGCAAATATCGAGTATGCACAATCTGTGTAACAGCGGCCATCACAGTCATATTATAGTAGCATGAAATCTGCCACCCTTCCAACTCACACAAACAGACACACACACACACATAAACCATGTCACACACCAGCACTCATCTCCAGTGGTAAGTTTCCTATAAACAATGAACATTCTATTAAGGGTAACATTATTGCAGAAGACCATACAAAGTGAAATGAGTATGGTTACAAAAAAAACTGAAAACAAAATGTTATTTTTGGCATTATTCATCTAAAGTAAAACACGTTTTGTGAGCAGATTATATGAATCTCAATTGCATAACCACCCTGTCACTAAAATCAAAACTGATGAAACAGCATCAATATGCTATGAATGAAAATAGAAACATTTATTGAAATAGTATAAATATAAAATATAACTCTACTGTGACTGATTGCAATTCGGGGAAATCAGGACATTAACTTACAGTTTGACGTTTACTTTATTACAGTACTTACTGTGCTGCTCACAACCCAAAATGAGAGGTTGTGCTTGTATAAATAACACTCATATATCCACATAAATAAAAATAAAATTGTGTTTCATGCTTTTGAAAATTATGAATAGATCAGGATTAATAGGTTACTTCACTTCTTAATTACTGTATTTCACAGCAGGTCAAGATGTGCATCATTATCTACATGGTATGAAACTGAAATGAACATTGCCAGTGCACTTTGTCCATAGTTCTAAACTCAAAAAAACAGGGAGTGGAAACTTGCAATACTCTTAGTAGTAGCCACAGACACAGTTCTTCCTAGCTTCAAGCACATTGGTCCCCTGAGATCAAAGCAGTTCTCATTTAGTGGACTGGGGTGCACACCTGGTACCACTTCTTTCTCCCCCATCCCCTATTGGTCATTCACCCTGTGATTTAGGACATTATACTATACATGCTGCATGTCACATTTATAAAGGCAGTCATAAAATGACTATATTGAAAATTTGGATTGAAAATTAAATTAAAAAAAGAGTGAAAGTGTGAAGCGAGAATGTGTGAAGAGTGAATGTGTAAGACCCTGCACTTCTGTAGATGGTTGGAGTCTTCCAGTGGAGCTCGGAACCTGTGTGGATGAGGATACAATTCCACTGTCTCAAAAAGAAAGGAAATTTTTTGCAAGAAACTTCATTAATGCATTAGTTAGGGTAACTTAATGTCAAAAAAGTAGGGAAATGTTGTATTAGGGTCTCCAACCCTAACTCCCCACCCCCACCCCCTAAGCAGCGAATGGAAAAAATATTAGGGTTTTGATTCTCTGGAGTCTTGGTGAATCAGTAGTGGAGTCTTCCTTGGGGTTGTCAGCCCTAATGCTCACCCATTTCCAGAGCAAACAACATCTCACATGATCTCCTTTCTTTACACAGTGCCTTCTGCAAAGAAAGCTACAACAAATTGTATTGGTGACATGTGGTGAGACATACTTCTCTAATTTGAAGAGTGCACCACTATGAGGCACTGGCTTGGAGTTGTAACTTGTGCTTTAGCTTGGAGACTATGGGCTGGGGGATGAGTATGAGGGGTGACAACCCCAAGGAAGACCCCACCACTGATTTGCCAAGACTCCGGTGACCCAACATCCTTAATTTTTTTTTTCCTTTTGCTGTCTTGGGGGAGGCTGTTAGGGTTGAACACCCTAATGCCACAGTTCCTTACTTTGTTTCATAAAGTTACTGTAACTGGTGCATTAACAATGTTTTTTGCAAAGACTATATACAGATGTGACAGCCAGAATGCAATGCAGAAATACTGCAGAATATCACAGAATGCTGCAATTAAGCCCTTTGTCATGCAAAATTTTGTGACACGTCATTACTGCAAGTTACTACACTTCATTGTGACTGACTCCACTGTGTGTGTGTGTGTGCGTGTGTGTGTGTTTGCGTGTGTGTGTGTATATATATATATATATATATATATATACAGAGAGAGAGAGAGAGAGAGACAGTGTATATACAACAGCCCAAGATCAAACTTTATTAACCTCCTTGGGGCTCCTGGGGCTCAGGGGCTCCCAGGGCTCAGGATTCACACTCTTGACTCCTTCTAGTTTTTCTTAGCAACTACTTCCTAAACAAATGAGCTTTTCAAAGAAGGATGGAAGGTAGAATGCAAAATAACATACTGGGTGTCTGTCAACAAGTGGAGGTTTGGTTTGAGACCCTTGGTCAGTTAACTGCAGTTTCTCTTTAGCAAGAGCATGCACTAGCCATATAAAATATCTGTCTCCTGTCCTTCACAAGCTCAAATGTTACAAGTAATACAAAAAATAAGAAGAAAAAATGTTTGACTAGTGTACCATATGATACAATGAATCATCTAGATTATATTGATTCCCATATAAAACCACAAATATGGTCAGATAATTTTAGAGAAAAATTTTATGATCAGGCACTCCCAGAGACTAATAAAGTTGCCATTGAGAAATCTTGTCCTTTTCAAAATATTGAGAATATTGCTCCATTAGTGGTTTTAGCAGCAATTCAGTAATTCTGATCTAAAAAACCTCCGCACTTGGAAAGGAACCCTATGAACATTATTTATTTATTGAATTTTGTTGACCCAGTAGGCCCACTGAGACTAGAATTCCCTTTTTCAGGGGGTGACTAGGGAGAGGGGGGATACAGATAGTAACCAATTGAAATTGAACCAGATTAAGCTGTTGGTGGTATTTTTTAGTGAATGGGGGAAATTTGGCCATGACACCGGGGAAATTCCTCTACTCATTGGTAGGGGGAGTTGCTGTCCTAGGGAATGGACAGCAGTCTAGGTCTTGATAGTGGAAGAGGAGGTTGTGTTTTCTGAGCAGCTGGTGGTTTAATCCCCAACCTCAGCTGTGGATTTTCATGGGGATACTGAAATGACTACAGAATTCAATGATGGTTGTTTGGTGGTCCTGATAGATGTACCTCATGGGACTGAGGTAGCAGAGACTGTGATTTCATCATCCCGGAAAGTGCAGCCTCTGGTTACTGCAGCTGACCTGGGGAATGATTGTTTCAGTGACACTGTTTCTCTGTTAGACAGGGATTCCTGTTGATCTGACAGTACCAGAGTTCGTTCAGTGAGTCAGTGAGTGGCTGACAGAAGCGAGGGTACTGCATCAGTAGTTCATGATGCATCAGAGAGGAATGCTGGTGGAATGCAGAAGCTAATTTTTGTGTCAGGACAGGACGCTCCTTTTATGGGACTTGACTGGTCTAAGGATGTGGCTCTTGTGAAATCTGGATGGATTATGAAGGAAGACGGTAGCTGGATTCCTGATTCTGAATGGATTGAATTTTCAGGTACTTCTGACAATGTTACTCATCCTGCTGTGGCAGATCATGTAGGCATTTCTGCAACCGCAGATACAGAGATGCCTTCAATTGAGATTACTTCTTGGGCTTCTGGGGATGAAGGGTTGGATGTGGAGAGGGAGGAACAAGATACTGTGCCTGGACCCTCAGAGTAACGTTCCTTGGACACTTCTCCTAGGGTTCCCCCCCTTCCTGAGTGGGGTAAAAAGTAGAAATGGGCATTGTTTTCAGATTTTTTCAAGAATAATGAAGTTGAAGAGGCCCCTCGTCAAAATGCTGTTTGTTTACGGTACAGAGATGGGCTGCAGGAGCATCCAGACAGGACTTATGTGGCCAGGACTTTAAAGAAAGATTCGATACACTTTCATGCAGTAGATATTTTTGCCCTTAGCAATATCAGGGTCAAAGACTAATTTGACATTAGTTTTAAAACATTTATGGGCTTGGATGCTTTTTGGAAGACATATGGGTCACTCAAAATTACTGCTTTATGGACACCTTTTTGGCCAATTCCTTTGACTAAACCTCTCTATAAAACTGTAAACGTTATGTTCAGAAATGAGGGTGTAAATGTGGGGGATATTCTCTTTTGGTTGGGAAAGAAATGTGATGTTTTGGGCCCTCCTGTGGCCATAATGGATTCAGAAGGTATCTGGATTGGGAATTGGAGGTTCAAGGTGAAACTACAAATGATTGAAAATGAAGTTCATCATATCCTGAACAGTTTTTTTCTAGGGAAGGACAAAGGGTGTGTGTTTTTATCCTGGCCAGCCAAATGGCCTGTTATAAGTGTGGGAGTGGTAGGCACCTTAGTAATGCCTGTGATAGGGTATGATGTGCTTTGTGTGGGGACTATGACCATGACAGTGCTGTTTGCAGGAATACATTTTGTTGTAATTTATGTGATGAGCAGGGTCATACATACCATCAATGCCCCTGGGCAGGTCAAAATAGGTCTGGTGGTTCAGAAAAGGATACTCTTATTAATCAGGCCCAAGACAGATGTAGGCCACATAGGCCAACTCCCCCAACTGAGGAGGAATCCTGAGATAGGGCAGTCAATCAGTCTTATGCTCCTGCTCCTGATCATGATCAGACTGCCCAGGACCCCTTTCAGGGTAAGGATAGTTCCTCTTCTAAAACACCTGAGGAAACCCTTTCTTCACAGTCTTCTAAAGTAGATGATCTTCTACAACCTATGTCCCCCCAGGAGCTGAATTTCAACTCTCTAAGAGGGTGACCAGGTCTGGGAGTAAGTATAAGGTCCAATTTGTGCAGATCCCACTCCAAAACACCTTTGAATTACTCCAAGATGGGGATGTTGGGTCTGAATCCGATGTATCATCCAGGTCTGAGGTAGTTTCAGAAATGGAGTGTGAGGATGAGACTACTTTGATTGGTAGGGGTGTTAAAAAGAAAGTGGGAAGAAAGAGGTAAAAGGATCAAAAAGAGCTGCAGTTTTATCTTTTTGTAAGGATATTACAGCTGATGTTGTATTTTTGCAAGAAACCAAGTTGCATTCCTTAAAAGATGTTTCTCACACTAAGAAATTGTGGCCCTGGGGAGTTTCTTTTTGGACATATGGGGAGGATGCTGCAGATGGTCTGGGGATCTTATTCCATGTATCCCATATTGAGGTACAGAAAATTGTGAATATTGCACTTGGATGGGCTTCCTTAGTAGATTGCCATTGGCATGTTTTTTCTTTGAGTTTGATTAATACCTATGCTCCACAAAGTAAAGCGGCTAGGGTGGATTTGATTAACATAATTAAACCTTTTCTTTTTACTGAGAAATGTGATTTGGGGGGATATGAATTGTGGTTTAGATTTAAGGATTAAAGATAATATTTCAAAAAAAGTATACTGTGATTTACATGCCCTTCTGGACACTTTATTACTTGCAGACCTAAAGGATGCATATAGAACTTTACATCAGGATAAAAGGGCTACATGTTATAGAAGTGCTTTATCTACTCGTATAGATTTTGTTTTTGTGTCTCAGTTTTTGTACCCTCAGAAATTTCAGCTTTTCTTTTCTGAATTTACTGATCATATTTTGTTGTTGTGTGACATTTCTTTTAAAAATATTCCTTCTAAATTTGCTGCAGTTAAAAGGAGATGGAAGTTGAATGCTTGTTTACTACAACAACAGGAGATAAAGCAAAAGTTGGCTGAATTATTCTTTTATAGAAAATCAGTGGCTGAACTGTATGAGGACTTTATGCAGTGGTAGGTGGACACAAAAGGTGAATTTAAAACATTTTTTATTGATTTTGGAAAGTTTACTGGTAATAGAGATTATTTACACTATTTGAATTTGTCAAATACATTAATTTATAGAACTGATTTCTCAAACGCTTCAGATTGTTGGATTAAATCTCAGTTGGATGAGATTAAATCCAAAATGTTTTCTTATCATTGTGCTAGGCAACCACTCTGAATGCAGATTTTAGATATGGTACGAATAAACAGCCTTATTCAGATCCCTATGCTGCCTTAAAGGATACAGTGTTTCATAAGGTTATGACAGGATTATATGATAGTGGTGGTAATTTGAAAACTTCTGATGTGGAAGTTTTGGATATTATTCATTATCATTTATTTGATTTTTTAGGTTAAAAACAAGTTTCTTTAAAGCCATGGGGACATAATGTTCCTTTTTTTGATTCCTCAATTGGATCCTGTCTTAATAGTTGAGTTGGAAAGGCCTATCTCTGAATTGGAGGTTAAGGATGGCTTTGCCAAATTAAAAGCGGGGGGTCTCTCCAGGAGTGAATGGTCTGACATATGAATTTTATAAACAATATGTGGAGGAATTGAGTGTCATATTAACACATGTCTTTAATACTCTAGTTGAGACTGAAGAGGGGTTCGTACAGGACTTTGTCTCAGCATTAGTAGTTTTCATTTATAAAACAGGGGATAAGTGTGACCTTCATAATTGGAGACCTATAAGCCTTCTCAACACAGATTATGAGATTTTTTCTTCAATTTTATGTAGTAGGTTGCAAAGGGCGGCTTCTGTGTTGATTCATCCTGCACAAACATGTTCTGTCTCACGTAGGAATATTAGATAAATTTGCTGTTGTTGAGGGCTCTGACTGAGTTTGGTAAACAGAATAAATTATCTGGGTTTTTATTGGCTTTGGCTTGACAAAAAGCCTTTGCTACTGTTTCCCATGATTTTTGTTTACTGTTTTGGAGCACTATGGGATCCCTAACTGGATGCTGGCATGGATTACATCCTTGTGTAGGAATGCCTCTTTTTCTCCTATAGTTAATGGATGGTTGGGACTTGTATTGATCTGAAAAGAGGGGTTCATCAGGGTTGCTCTTTAAGTCCTTTACTCTTTACTTTTGCGTTGGACCCACTGGAAAGATGGATTATAAGTGATGGTTCAGTTCATGGGATTTCTCTGGCCTTTGATATTCCTCCTGAAAAAGTTTCTGCCTATGCAGATGATGTCTTTCTCATGGTTCGAGACTCATTGGGTGTTACAGCATTGCAAATTTAAGGAGTTTTCACAATTTTGGGGGGTTGGTCTTAATTATGACAAATGTATAGGTTTACAGGTGGGAAGGGGGCTCTGATTACAATGCTTGGATCTGTGAAAATAGTACATTCTCAGATTAAGGTTCAGGGGGTTTATTTTGGGAGTAGTGATGTTGCCTCTATGAACTGGGAAGACAAATTGGTGATGGGGAAAGGAAGGTACAGATTTGGAAATCCTGAGCCCTTTCTAAAAAGAAAAGGGTTTTAATTATAAAGAAATTTCTTCTTCCTATATTTTTATATATTAGTTATGTTTTTCCATTACCATTGAAACTTGAAACAAGGTTGCTGAGTTGTTTTTTCAAATGCTTTGGGGCAATAGATTAAACCCCATTAAGAGGGACTTTACGTATTTAAATATTAGAGCTGGGGGTTTGGCCATGGTGAATATGGTGGTGTTTTATTATTCTTTTTTTTTAGTTCTATTTTGCATGATGATCCAGGTGATTTTGAGGATGTGTGGGCTGGCTGGGCAGATGAGTTGTTTAATTCTTTTTTCAATATTGAGGGGGGTCAGGGAATTAAGTGTGTTAAAGGGTTAGGTATTCCTGTGTTTGCAGTTCCTGGTTTTAAAAAATTGAAATATGGAAATTATAAAAAGTGGAGGCCTTTTTATTGAATTGGAAACAGATATATTGTAGGATTATGGAAATGAACTTTACAGTTCAAGTTGATTTTCCTAAATGTTGTCCATCTAGGTTGCAGTTTGCTCTTAAGTTTTTAAGACATACCTGGTTCCAGTGCATATGTGGGATGTACTGTGGCTTTGTTATGGTAGGTTGGTGGTGATAGGAAATTGGAAACATAAGGCTGTGGAAGACAGGGAATGTTTGAGACCAGGGTGTGAGGGTATGTTGGAATCTTTAGAACATTGTTTTATTAGTTGTGAGTATATTGTACATTTCTGGCAAGATTTAGAGAGAAAATGGAACTGGGGTCTGATTACATATGAATCTTTGATTTTGTGAGACTATTCAGGTTTTTTAAGGAGATATCACCCCAGTACACTTAATGTGATTTTTGCCTGTATAAAGTTCCACCTTTGGCAAGCCCGGTGTCAATATTATACGCAACATGTTGTTCTACCTAATTCTGTCATTATTTCACAAATTGAGATGACAATATGAAAGATTAAATCTACTGAATTTTTGAAGATGGTCAGGAGACATTTTGCTATATTTTGGAAGTACAGTATGTGGATTGTTTGTTTTGAATATTTTTTATTTTTTCTCCTTTTCTGTGTTCCTTATGATGTATAAATATATTTGTTTCTTAGTTTCTGTATTGAGTTGGAGGGTTATTCTTTTGGGATCTACATTGTGTTTTTCTTGTGATGTTATTTATCTGCAATAAAAAATTCCCCTACTCTGCCTGCAGGGGGGTCTTGCTTCCTGTGAGCAAGTCTTCCAAGATGGCCACTCAGAGTGGAGTGGTGGAGAGGATGGAAGTGCTAGAGGCAGAGGAGCAGGCCTCCTCCTCTGTCCTCTTATCACAAGAGGCTAAAATTCATACTGAAATTGGTATTGATGAAATGGAACAAGACTTAGGTGAAGAAATTTCTGTGTCCACAGAGGACTTGAGCCAACAAACTGATCCATTGGACAAATTTGCAAAAAATATTTCCCAAAAGAAGATGGAAGTAAAACTTGCTAAAGAAGAACACTGACACACTAACTACAAAGAGAAACTGGAGTCAGCCCTTACCTTCCTTGCACCGGAGAAAAAGTTTGACATTGGGCAGGGCCCATCTGACAGCTACCCTGATGAAGCAGGAGCATCAAACAGCCTGATGAGATACACCATGGAGCCAGCTCAGGTCATTCAAAATGCACAGGTAAATACCTCAATTTTAACTACTTCCCTTGAGAATAGGACTGGCAGCAATAACATCGATAAAGATGTGTGCCAAAAGCCGAGCGGAGTAGGAAATGAAATGCCTGTAGCTATATTAGAAAACAAAGATCAGGATAAACACCATCAATAAAATAAACAGACTAATGACACTGGTTTACTTAAAGAACCACACAGGCACGATGCAAAAACAGACTCTGAAGCAAATAACTATGGGCCAACAGAAGGGTCCATCTTGTTAAAAGACAAAGGTACTTTGAAGTTAGGCATAATCTACCAAACAGACCTAAACCAACAAACTGATATTATAATCTTCTCTTTTACTGCTCACCCTCAGCCTAATAAATGTTGGCCTATATTTGAGACTTAACAAAAATGTGCAGCAATTAATAATAATAATAAATTTTATTTCACACAAGTGCCTTTCAGCCATCAAGGCACTTTACAAAAAGATAAAAGATCATGATAAAACTGTAAACATGACAATAACATAAACAGGGCTAATAAATAAACAATTACTTCAGCTAAAAAGAACAATTCTTCAAATGCTGCAGCATCCGGAGATGACTGGAGTGAAGAGCCTCTAGAGGAGGCTGACAGAAAAAAATACTAGTGCTCCCAAGGACCCTACTCTCCAAAAAGTATTCATCCTGCAGCCTCTAAACATGGACCCCTTTGCTCAGCAGTCACCTGAAAAAGCACTGTTGGAATATGGTTGGAAAAACTACCAGATGGACAATGGCTCCCAGACCCTGACTGGGACAAAGACAATTTCCCTTTAAACTATCAAGAATGGCACCCACCTGACCGACACCAGGTACCTGCAACACAAACCCTTACAAGGACCCCCCTCCAAGGACAACACTGAACTTGTCTCTGATACAATTTCTAAGAAGAAGAAGAATGACTGTATTGAAATTAACAATGTGGTACATGCTCAAGGGATCTTATCAAACCTTGTGCCCCCCCCCCACAGGGAGGAAACTCAGGCCAGCAGAGAAAGTCCTCAAACAAAGCTTAACATGACAAATGACAGGAACTCTGGGAGATCTGAGGACCCCTCCCCAAGACTCTTGTTATCTGAATTATTTTCCAGGTCAAAAAAGGAAGCTGCCCCGCAAAGGAACGCAGTAAGGATAAGGAATAAAGGGAGGTTAGACACAAGGCCTGACAGGCATTTTGTTGGGAAACTGCTACTGAAAGATTCACTCCATTTCTCACCCAAAGAGGTTTTCTCTTTTATAAACATCTCTGGAGAGGACAATTTCAATGCGAGTTTTAGATCAACATACACATTGGAATTGTTCTGGCAGAGATACAACTTGGTAAAACTTTCCCCCTTATGGTTCCCTTTCTTGGTTATACGTTTAACAAAACCTTTGATAAAATGTGTTACTGTTATGTTTTGAAATGAGAGTATGCATGTTGATGGCATTTCTTACTGGTTATCACAGAGATGTGAGATTCTAAGCCCACCTGAAGCCATATTTGATTCTGAGCTTTTCTGGATGGGGTGGGTGGAAATATAAAGTCAAATTCTGACAAAATGAAAATGAGACTGAACACAAACCCAACTCATTTCTTTTAGGCAGGGACACGGGTGTATGCTTTTATACCAGACAGCCAAGAGCTTGTTATAAATGTGGGTCACAAATTTGGATCTGTGACAAACCTAGGTGTGACAAATGTGGAGAGGTGGGCCACATCAGCATGCAATGTACTAATCTCAAAAAATTTGATCTTTGTGAGGAAACAGGACACATATTTCCTGAGTGTCCTTGGGCAGTGAAGGAAAAAGCTTCAGTTATCAGCACGGAGTTATTAAAGAGACATTGTCAACCCCCTTAGGTCTCAAAGTGTCCCTAGTTTAAAAAAAACACATTTTATGATTGCCAGCCTTCTGTAAAGATTACTGATGTAGCTGGTAGTTTGATTCTGACTCTTATTTTCTTTAAATAAGTAAAAAACAGACTGCCCAACATACTGGTGTTACCACACCGAAACAGGTTTATTTACATTCCTTAATCAGCTTCAAATACATCTTTCCTAGACTTGGGAATGCCCGAAAACACAGTCTAACCCCTCATGATGCAGTAGAAGTTTAGGAGGCTACTGCCTTATGAGTGACTGCACTATTTGGGTGTGTTTCTAATGCTCATGAAGTATAAAGTGAGAACAGATCCAGGATTGTAAACAAAACAAGGTTGTTTATAAATATACATTGCCATGCATTTCAGTTCTAGTAAACAAGGAGACAGACAAAACAAACAACATCATCAGTGAATTTTAGAGAAGGTAAATAATCATAAAATGTGGGGTTTCAACTTGAAATAATATGATAAAAAACAGGTTGACAGTGTCCCTTTAATACAAAAACTCAGGATAAAGCCAACCCATCCCTACCCTCCAAGGACAGAAAACCAGATCCATCCCCCCACCTTCGCCCTCACCTTTACCCATCCACTGGGGAGAGACATAAAAGTTAGGCCTACCCAGACTAAGAAGGAGAATGATGTTAAGGACCCACAAGAGAATATGATCCATAAAAAATTGATCCCAGTCAGTTATAGGGATCCACGGAATGAGCCTCAGGCTGAGAAAAAAAACACCCCTATGAAACCCACTCTAGCCCCCCAACCCCAGGAGACAGGGGACCAGGAACACCAAACCCCCTACCCCCCTTCCAAACCTGCAGACATAACCTCAGCAAATCCCTTTCCTCTTTTAGCTACTGCTTGGGGGAAATCTGAGATGGAAACTGGGATAACAGGCAACCCTGCTCTGAATCCTGAAAACCCCTCCTAGGCCTTAGGGTATAAAGGGAAAAAGAAAAATAGGGGGAAAAAAGAAGAGGGTTCCTGAATCTAAGAACTTCTAGCTAAGTTTAACATTGGTTTCTTAAACTTTTGCAGTCTCTGCAACCCAGTAAAAAGATGAGCCATCTTCCAATTTATTTCTGAAACTCAGCTTGACATCTGCTATCTCCAAGAAACCTGGATGTATTTAATTGACCAGGTGAGCACATTTCATGCTGAATGGACAAATGGACCTTCATATTGGTTCTTTGGCCCAGATAAGGTGGACAGGGTGGGGATTATCTTTAACTCATTTTCTTTTTCTTTGACCAGGCTTATTGAGTAATCCCAGGGAGAATCTTCATATTAGATTGAAAATGTGAAACTAGCTCCATAAGACTTATAAATATCTATGGCCCAGAATCCAAGGCAGAAAGAGTAGATCTGTTCACTCAGGTGCAACTGTACCTTGCACTACCTCCCATGTTATTGTATGGAGTTATTTTAATTGTAACCTCCCCAAAAGAGATAAATCATAGGAAGGAAAGAAAACTTATTGTGACACTAACACCCTCCAGAAATGTATGGAAAAAGCAGATTTAATCCCCTGTTGGAAATTTCTTAAACAAGGCCCTAACTATTCCTACAAAAGAGATAGACTCACCTCCAAAACAGACCACTTTTTTATTTCTAAAAATCTACAAGACCCAGTACTGATCACTATTTCCTCAAAATTGTCAGACCATTTACTATTAGAAGTTTGGTTTTAAAAACAGACCACTTAACAATAAAAAAATTCCTGGTGGCGGCTTAATACTTCTTCCCTGCAGGACCCCCAGATTCAGGAAAAGATTAAAACTATGTTATGGGCCAGAGCCTCAGTATGCTAATTATATGATGATATTGGTGAATGATGGACAGACTCAAAATCAGAAATAGCATCTTGTTTCCAGAATTATGGAAAACTGAAATTCAGGAACCAATTTTTTAAATAACTAAAACTAAGGAACCACCTGCAGTACCTTTATACCTTAGATGCCACCATTAGGCAAAACTATGACATGCAAATAGACAAAATAAAACTAGAAACAAAGGAATTTCAGTATGATAGTGCCTATAGGATGAGGGCAGAACTACAATATGGGACCCAAAAAAGCCCATTAGGGGATCCATGCAAAGCCTTTAAAGCACAAACAGAGGCAATGGCCTTACACAGCCTAAAAAATTAAAGGTATGAAATGATGACTTCCAGGGAGGATTTACAGAAAGAAATCCTTAAACTAATTCAGTACCATACCATGACAGACCCTCCACAGCTAGACAAGATATTGGAAAATTTGGAAACTATTAGAACCCAGATCCCACTAATAAACCAAATTAACTTAACATGCCAAATTGAAACTTCTGAAATCAAAGCGGTTATAAATAAACTAAATCAAGAAACTTCCCCGGGCCAAGATGGGATCCCTTATGAAGTTTACAAAACCTTCTCAGTAGAATTAGCACATTGTTTACAGATTGTTTATTCACATTTTTTACATGCCCAACACATTCCTCCATCCTTCACCTCTGGTTTACTTATATTTTTATTTAAAGCAGGAGCCAGGAAAATTGTATCCAACTGGAGACTAATAACCATATTGAATTCAGATTTAAAAATTCTGTCATAAATCTTGAATAATAGACTTAGAAATATAGCCAATCAAGTTATTCACCCTTCTCAACTCTGTGGTTTACCTAACAGGAAAATACAGCATTCCTTAATGGTGCTCAGAGATGTAATTGAACAACACTCAGTAAAGAATCAGGCAGGAATGATTATTTCACTCTCTCAAAGCTAAGCATTCAACAGAGTCCACCATCTCTTTCTCTTCCTCACCTTACAATACTATAGTATCCCTGAGGAGTTTATTAACTTGTTAAAGAAACTATACTCTTCAGCTTTAGTGCACCCAATTATAAATGGAGAAATTTCAGATGGTATAAAAATTCAGGCAGGGGTACGACAGGGTTGCCCCCTAAGTCTCCTTCTCTATGTGTATTCTGTTGATCCACTATTACAGACACTGAACACATTGGATCATTGGAGTGGGATCTCTAGAACCTCTGGGAGGGGGACCTGAAAGTTCAAGCATATGCTGATGATGTCTGTATCTTTATGACAGAAAAAAACATATCCCAGTTCTGCTCAGACAAATACAGGAATAGTCTAAGGTCTCAAATTCAGTCCTAAATATAAATAAACATAGATGCCTGACAATTGGACGACCTCAGCCCTAAGAAGGGAAGACATACACAGAATACAAATATCACCAGATCCTCTAAAAATTCTAGTGTTAGTATTTGGTCCCCAAAACCTCCCAGAGGAAAATTGGGAAACAGTGATTCAAAAGGCAAAAACAAAGTGTTAAGATTGAAGAACTGGAAACTCTCAAAAAAAAGAGTGCACATTATAAAAAAATTCCTGCTACATGTATGCTATATGTGGCTATGATTTTTCCACCCCCTCTGAAGATAGTGACTAGGATCTATGCCTGTTTCTTCAAAATGTTATGGGGAAGCAGGCTGAACCCTGTCAAGAAATGCTATACCTATCTCCCCAAAGCTCAAGGCGGGTTAGGGATGGTTGACCTCATCACCTTCTTCTATAGCCTTTTCATTTCCCAAACAATTAAGTTATTTCTCATGCCTAGCAATCCCTCAGTTAGTTGCTGAAACACTAATACCCTTCAGGATTATTTTCAAAAATGGGCTGAAAGAGAAGCCCAAAGTCTTCCTCTCCATTTGAAGGTCCCAGGCTTATCAAGCCAGCATTACAAAAAATCTATAAATGGAGACTGACAAAAGTCCAGATCTGTCAGCTCTCATGGTCAAATCTATACAATCATGTCATGTGCCAAACTTACCCAGCTGAACCTGAAATCAAAAACTGTCCACAGTCCCTGATTCCAGGAGTCCTACAGCAGTTAAAAAATGAAAGGATCCTGGTTCACATGTCAGAGATACTATGGCTTTCTGTATATGAGAGACTAAATATCAGGGGGAACCTTGAGCACAAAGCCCAAGTGGAATGGGTATGCCCATATAACTCATGCCTTGCCATAGAAGAATCCATGGAACACTTTCTATTTTTCTGCTCTTATGGAAAACCATTATGGGCTTACATGGGGTGGAAATAGGAATTAGACTGGTTAACATCTCTAAATTACGACATGCTGGTACTCAGTCACTTTTCCCAACTTCTATATGAAAAAGGGACCTTAACAATATTCACGTGTTGCTTGAAGTTCTACCTATGGCAAGCAAGATGCCAGTAATAAATGATGCAAGGGCCTATTAAAATTTATAAAGCTTAAGTGATCAAAAGATCTGAACTGTAAGTTATCCATCATTCACCTCTCAAGAAAAATGTGTGTTTATGCAAAGTAACTAAACTAGAAATTTATTTAGCTACATTCTTTTTAGGTAACAAGATAACAGACTTAAGTGTAGTGAAATGGCATTATGAACATTGTCACTGAATGTATTAGAACAAAAATTTTGAATGATATCTACAGACATGTATGTATTTTCTTTAATGTGATTTCAATAAAAAATTCCCCTACTCTTTTTGAGAAGTGCCATGGGATCTTTAACATTCACCTGAACAACCAGACTAGACATTGGTTTAACGTCTCATCCGAAAAACAGCACCTCTTGCTGCACTACAGTGTCAGTATTAGAATTTAACCCAAGTGCCTGGTGTAGGGATATAACCCATAACCTTCTGATCTTCCAGCCTCACAGGTGAGTGTGCAACCTGATGAGCCACTGACATCTATAAAGTGAAGCTGGAACAGTGGTCTGAGGTTTTACCTTATTGCTTCACCCATTCATCACTGTCTCCTCTACTAATCTCTCACCTGCCATCTTTCAAATACATTGTCTATTTAATTTTTCTTCATTTTCATCCAAATTCTGGTTCTTCTATCTTCTTTCTTATATCCATCTTCTTCTGTCTCCTCTACCCTACTTTCAACTATCTCCTCAAGTCTTCTAACTGTTGTAGCCTCTCTGTTCCTGCCTGCTGGACCTCCATCAACCAATCTGCCATTTTCTTCTGGTTCTCTAAAGTCTGGAAAAATCTTTCTGCCACCCTTAGCCTTTCCTTCTCATATTCATCTCTTAAATTATCACTGCTACACTCCCCCCCACTATGGCCCTAGTCCCCCTTTCTCCATAACTTTACAACCCTTCCTCCCCTTTGTTGCCCGTGTCCGCTATACTTTGGAATTTAACTGATTTTGTTTTCTGACATGCATCTTATGTAACAGTCCACAGTTATGGCCTTCACATTCCTCTGTACAGTTTATATAGTTTTAATTTCATAAGGCTGCATCTGCTGTAAAATATTCGTGTATTTTGTACCCTCATAGTTCCTGTACATGTTTTTTTGAGTGAGATTTTATCGATATACTACTACCAATGGCAGCGTTACTGCTGATGTGCCTCATTTTAATTTGACACAGTCCAAAACAGCAAAAACTTGCACCATCTACTTGTGTAGAAAAATATGCACCTTTATATTTAATTTGAAACAACGTGGACAAAGTGAAAAAAGCTTAGAAAAGGTAAGTGGAACAGCAAACCCTCATGGAACTGCAATGGTAACAGCAAGAGCCTCAACCAGTTTTGCACATACCTTCATGACAAAGTACATGTGTGAAACTGGTTGGGTCCTTTGCTGATACTTTGTTACAAATGAAATAAAAAGATGTATACTTTTCCACACATGTGGCATACAGTATAAACACATACATGTACGGTATATATTATTTTCAAGAAACTTTGTTAATGCACCAGTTAGAGTAACGTAATGCCATAAAAGTAGGGAAATGTGGCGTTAGCATTTCCAACCCTAATTTCTGACCCCCACCCCCCAAGAAATTAAAGGAAAAAAATAGGGCATGATGTCCCCAGAGTCTTACTGAATTAGTGGTGGGGTCTTCCTCAGGGTTGTCACCCTAATGCTTGTAGCCTTTTTTCTGAAGCATAAGTTACAGCTCCAAGCCAGTGCCTCATAGAGATACACCCTTCAAAGGTAGAGAAATATGTCTCCCCACATGTTGCCAACAGTTTGTTGTAGCTTTCTTCACACAGGGCCCTGCATGAAGAAGGGAGTTCATGTATGATATTGTTTGCTCAGGGAATGGGGTGGGCATTAGGGTTGACAACCCCAAGGAAGACCCCACCACTGATTTGTCAAGGCTCAGGAGACCCAAAATCCTAATGTTTTCTCCTTTTCCTGCTTGTGAGGTGGGGGTAGGGAGTTGGCATTGGAAACACTAATGCCACATATCTCTGTTTTTGTGGTGTTAATTTACCCAACTGATGCATTAATAACGTTTTTTTGCAAAGAATTTCCTTTCTTTTTGAGATCATGGATGTTTTTCATCAGTCCCGCAGGTCTCTTTTGGACCTGCATGAACAGATGCAGTGCCCTGTACCAAGAGAAGTCTCCATCCACCTACCAAAGTGAAAAATCCATGGGGCTGTCTTGTGGGCTGTGGAAGTGCAGGGTCCTGTTGTCCCTGTGCTTTCATGTGGCCACAGACACAGATGCACAGGGTAAAGAGTGCATCTGTCAGCCAATGCACAGGACCCTCTACCCCTCCCTTGGGTGGAGAGGTGCAGAGCCCTCTGCCAAAAGGACATTTATCTTCATTATATGGTACCTGAGCCCCTGCGGACAACCCTGCACCATTCAGTCCCTGGCTGGGGGGGGTATTGCATAGCAATGCCATCCCACACCCTCATCCCATCCAGCTGGGTCACTAAGCTCACCTCCGAACTGAGCTCACCAGCATAGCATCACAAAGCATATTTGCTAGGTCAAGACTTGCACGACACACAAAGTTTGTTAATTATATATATATATACATATATATATATATATATATATATATATATATATAATACACTTTTTTCCTTTTTAATTTTGACCCCAAATGTTTCAGATACTTGTTTTATGATTCATTTTACAAACATGATGTTCCATTTATAGTATATTGGCCAAAATGTCATTTTGCACCGGAAGTACAAAAATACGTCTTGTCCAAGATTTAAAAAATAACACATCACATTTATGAGGCTGCGTGGAAAAAATAGCTATCGTGAAAGTGTGGAGTCAAAATATTGAAAATTGGTGAAGTTATGACAGAAAATTGAAATACTGCAATGTTCACACATAATCTAAGCATTTTACCATATTTGTACACCAAGACCCGAATATTCAGAAGGGTTGCACATGGCACAATACTGTTGCACCATGCACAACCCACTGATGTGCCCCGGTGCGATATTCAAACACTGGAGCACATCAGTAATGTATGTGGCACAGGTAGGGGGGGCGTGCCCATGCATACTCTGCACATCCCGATATTCAGCCCAGGATGTGCTGAGCCCATGCATGCACAACCCCTACTTGTGCTGCACACAGGTGAGCCAAAAAAAAAAGGAACAACGGCTGGCCACCCACAGGTGAGCTGCTCTATTGCAGGGCACAACATGGCAGCTGCCACCTGTGGGTGGCCACCAAGCCCCAGCTGCACCTTCATGGTGGTGTCCCCCATCCCTGATCATGAGCATCTGTAGTAGAAATAAACGTCCAATATCCCTGGTGGTCCAGTGGACTGCTTTATGCCTGATCACGATCTTCACATATCTGGACTGTGTAAGACGATAGGGGCTGCATGCCCATTGGCTCACGCTGTGGACCAATGGGCATACAGCCCTACCATATACTGTCAGTTAGTGGGCAGTGGGGTGGCAGGTGGGTGGAGTGCTGCCACCTGCCGCTGATGGGAGGGAGCGGGGAGGTGGGGCTCAGTGGGCAGGTGGGGAAAGGGGTATCATTGGACCACCACGGATATAGGACATTGCTTTTATTCAACTTATGCCCGTGATCAGGCTGCAAGCAGTCCACTGGACCACCAGGGATATTGGACATTGACTTTATTCAACTTTAGCCTGTGATTGGGCTGCAAGTGGTTCACTGGACCACCAGGGATATAGGACGTTATTTATTTAAACATATGCTCATGATTGGGCATGAAGCAGTCCACTGGACCACCAGGGATATAGGACGAATCAGTTTTACACTTAAGCCCGCGATTGGGCTGCGAGCGGTCCACTGGACCACCAGGGATATAGGACGTGTTGTATTTTACACTTAAGCCTGCGATCAGGCTGCGAGCGGTCCATTGGACCACTAGGGATATTGGACAATTATTATTTTAACAGATGCCCTCGATCGGGCAGTGGGGTGCTTTGCCGTGCTGTGCAGGGGCCGTCGTTCCCTGACGGCTGCAGTCTGGCAGGGTGCCAGGTGCAAGTCACCAGGGATTAATGCACCTGCATGCAAATGGAGCCATAATGACATGCAAATGGCCCCATTTGTGCCTTTCATGCATTATGGCCCCATTTGCATGTGCACTTTTGAATAGTGCATTTTTGCACCTAGCGCAACGGAACTTGCGCTAGCGCATCCCTGATCCACTCTGGCCACTTGCGCTGGTGCAGTGCTACTGCGCCATGTGCACTGCGGGTGGCCAGGGTGCAATATTCAATGTTGCTGTGCCATGGCACAGCTCCATTGAATATCACTCTATCAATGCCCCTGCACAGCCAAGTTGCGCTGTGCCCAGGCTTGCGCCAAAGCCTGGCGCAGTCTGAATATCCAGGTCCAAATGTTCAGCATAGCCATCTTGTTACTCCACCTCATGAACAAGGTAGAAGAACATTTTCAAATCCTCACCAAAACATAATTCTGCACCACTGAAACATAATTTCTCACCGCTGGTGCAAAAATACAGTTTGGTCAGGATTTGAAAAATTACTCCATCGCATTTGTGAGGTGGTGCAAAAAATGGCTATGTTGAAAATTGGGCGTCAAAATATTAAAAATTACCAAAGTTATGAGTTAGTATAAAAACATTTCAACATATGCATATATGCTTGCAATTTTTACATATTTTGACCCCAAACTTTCAACATAGCTTTCTTATAACCCCACCTCATAAACAAGGGTAGTGAAAATGTTCAAATGCTGCTCAAAAGGTGATTTTACCAAGCAGCCTCAAAATTGCCTTTTGGACCTCATGTGCATAATTCCACCACTTCTGGTCATGAGGTGGAGTCCCAAAAAGCCCAAGCTGAAAATTTGGAGTCACAATATGCTAAACTGAAAAGTTATGGGTCAAAGTTCAAACCCCCATTGAAATGCATTGAACTGCTTTTTCTTATTTTTTCATGCTGCAGTCAGCAGTTCCCGTGGCAAGACTTGTCTTCCTTAGGATAGTGGATCTTTGCTGTGTGACATGGTCAGGTAAATGAGGGTGTGTAGGATGTATTGGGGTTGTGGGGTGGTGGATGCTGAGAGGGAGGTCAGGGTGGGGAGTCAGATCAGCAAGGAACCATTTAGTTTTTTGCAGTTTAAAAAAAAAACTTCTGCAGGTTAAAAAAAATCTCGGGATGGTTTTCTTTATTTCAGCTGACAGTCTTGGTCAAACAGAGCTAGATGACCTGGAGGTGAAGGGGATCCACAGAAGCAGTGCATGGAGTGGGAACCCCTGTCCACTTATATATTAAAAAAACTAAATAGGGCTGGTCTGGTGTCATGGAGAGCTGAGGCAGCATTGGCTTACCTCTTGCCATACTGGCACCTGTGTTCATGGTACGAGCGGGTCATCAGGGGCTGGCTGGGGTGGGAGAGGATCTAGCATCCAGAGGACTGCTCTCCTCTCCCAGGGAGGGTGGGTAATGGTGGCCTGTGTTTGCCTGACACCTAATGGAGTCTAGGTGTTGGCATGCCTTTGCCAATAAGTGGGGCACAGAGGTGGAGCAGCTGGTGGGCATGCTACGCATGGATGACCCTAAGGCATGTCCATGTTGGCACTTCAGTCTCCACCCCTTAAAGAAAAAGCAGAAAATGGCTGCCAGGTCAAGTGGCTTGATGGCCATCCATCTATACTTGCCGTATGCAGGTGTGCCATCTGTACTGGATCCAGTCCTGGTGGGAATTTGGGGGCTCCTCGTCACTCCGTCAAATGTTTCTTCTGGTTTTGCACATTAAGTCTGAGATTATGTTCTCTTCTCCTCTACTGCTAACTTTGTAAGTCATTACAGCTATGGTTAACTGGTCCATAAGATCTAGTGGTAGACAATAAAGGTTTGAGTACAGAACACAATGATTTTCCATCTTTTTCTGACACTCTGCAAACAGCATTATATAGTACCCTTAGATTCAAATGACCTTTAGAAGAGGCTGCATCCCAACTGGGCTACCATAATCAAGTATGGAGATAAGACTGTTCATGGTTATGGCTTTATGAGCCCTAACTGCATACAGAACCCCTAGTTCTTTATGTAACTGTGTGGTTACATGCCTGATATGTCTCTCAAAAGATAGTATGGTATCTAGGGCAATCCAAAGGTATTTAACATTTTCCACTGATTCCAAGCTCTCATACTTACTCAGATCCTAAAATCCTTACTCTAGGGCTTCATACTCAAATGAGCTGTATGGCACATCACTGGATACACCGTGCATCCCCAGACTTTTTTTTTTTTTTTTATAACTGGTCAAACTTGAATGCTAATTCAAAAAATGTTTCAACTCTTCAATGGTATAATTTTTTTCACCAAAATTTCAAAAGGCACATCCTTGGCACAAGCCCCATCAGACCTGAAAATTTAATGAAAAAATTCCACACCGTCTAGGCTGTAAGAGAAAAAATATACAATGTTAAGTATAGAAATTTTTTTTTCATTTCTTGGTGCTCCATATCTCAAGAAACATACAAGGTGCCATCACAAAACTATTCATGTCTTGGGACTCTGATAGCCTGACTGTGCTTGCCAAATTTTTTGCTATTTCATCAAATGATGCCAAAGTTGTTGAGGTACAAAAACTGAAGTTTAAAGTTAAACAGCCTACTCAACCTTAACTATGGGGGCACTATCATGCATGTATAATATGGAATATATGTTTGGTAAATTCTTCAGACTTTTAGTATCACTGTGGTCCACACAGCACATACTCGAACATTTAGTTTCACTCTGTTCCCTGCAGCATGGCCCAGTGTACAACCAAACCCCTTCTAGAGCCACAACTCATTTTCAAACTACTTCCCACACATTTTCTTTTCTTAACCTCCAGTGGCTCTTGCAGCTGCTCTTCCCTAACATTCCTTGTTCCCTTCCTGTTTTCTGAACCCCACCAGCACATGGTAGCATAAACAGAGGCTCAGGCAGCAGTCCTATTGCCTCCTTGCCACAGCCACTCATCACTCTCCTGCACTCACCCGCACACTTAGCCCTTTCAGTGTCTGACACAGAACTTCACTGCAAGGCTACAGCCTAATGAATAATGTGATGATGCACTGATGCATGATGCAGCATCACATGTGTCACGCATCAGATCATATGCTGAACCCCTCAACCATTCTGACTTGCCATTCAAAAAAGTATTAAAAATGCAAACAAGGATATCAAAAAATAAGATTAGAAAAGTACGAGCATTACATAAACTGAATATGCCATGGCTCCCACAGGAAATATAAATGTTGCTTTCCCCCAAGCATTTTGACTTTTGACCCAACCTTCAGGCCCTGTGCTCCCTCCCTCCCTCCCTCTGTAATTGTCCTTATTTGGCTGTGGGGTGCAGGACCTTTCAGCCCTACACTCCCCTCTCCATAATTGTCCTTATTAGGATGTGGGAGCACAGGTCCCTTCAGACCATGTGCTTCCACCATCTGTAAATGTTTCCTTATTTGAGTGTTGGATTGCAGAGCCCTCTGGGCCCTGCGCTCCCTTCCATCCTTAATGTCTGTGCTCTGCACTCCCATACCTCCTTAAATGCATATATATATATATATGTTGGATGCACATAACTGTGCCATCGTTAAATATTTTTACACCAAATTGTCAACATACACTTCTTATGACCCCACCTCATAAACAATGATGGCTAAAATTTGTAAATCACAATCAAAATGTTATTTTGAAAACAGACCACAAAATCACCTTTCGAGTTGGATTTGCAAAATTCCACCAACATTGTTCGTGAGGTGGAGTCTGAAAAATGCCATACTAAAAATGGGTTATAAAAATATGCAAAAATGGCAAAGTCCTGCATTAAAGTTAATGAATACTGTAAAAAAATAAAAAACTGTCCCTAGTTCTTTTTCACAATGAAAAAGAATTCATGAAAAAGGATCCTAACTCACAAGAAAGGATTAAAAAAAACTAATTCCCAAATCCTGTTTTGTGAGATAGGATTCTTTTTTCAAGAGAACAAAAGAGGATTTGTGAAAAAGGACCCTTTCTCATGAAGAAGCATTAAAAAAAGGTCCCAATTCCTTTTTTGTGATATAGGATCCTTTTTTGCGAGTATGAAAAGGGATCACAGGAAAGGATTCTATCTTGTGAAAAAGGATTAAAAAAAGGATCCTTTTTTGCAATTTTTTCATACTCGCTAAAAATTATTTTATCTAGCGAAAAAGGATTAAAAATATTTATGTCCCAAATCCTTTTTCATGAGTTAACATCTTTTTTCATGATCCTTCTTCATACTCAAGAAAAAGGAGTTAATGTTGCAAACGAGGATTAAGAAAAACTAAGTCTGAAATTCTTTTTTGAGAGTAGCAATCCTTTTCATGAGAACGAAAAAGGGCTCAATAAAGAGGAATTAGCAAATCATATAAAAGGAAATAATATGGAAAAAGATGGCATGCAGGGTCCTTTTTGGACCAGACAACTTCAGAATTCACTTAACAGTGTCCCAACGAACAAGATACATGTGTGTCTGTGGTTCACTTCACTTTTTTGGGTTTTCAATTTTTTTTTTAAATGGAAACCAAGATGATGGCTCAAGTAAAATGATTTTTTCCCGTGAAAAAGCATTGGACCCCCATGAAAAAGAATCCTTTTGTGTGAGACCAAATTCCTTTTTCATTCCAGGAAGCTATCATGGAGAGTGAAATTCCCATTCAAATTAACAGGAATTTTAAAATTGAATAACCTTGGAATGCATTAATATTTCTTCACCAAACAAATGCAAACCAGTTCTCTGACCCAAGCTCTTCCTACCATAGAAATTTCACAGCACAATTCTGCATTGTCTGGGTGCAAGGCAAAGAGAAAAAACTGCAAAAAGGACAATTTAGAAGGTTTTTGCACAATCTGAATCTCAAACTCCACACCACCAAGCAGAAATAAAACTTAACACATAAAGAGATCTACCCCCGAGACAGTCTATGCCAAATTTTGTGCAAATTCATTAAATGGTTGAAAAGTTATGAAAGTGCAACATTTGAGTGTTGACATTAAAGTGCCTACTCAACATTAACTATAAGGGTGTGACAGTGCCCCAATAATATTATGTGTGTGTGTGTGTGTGTGTGTGTGTGTATAAATATATATATATATATATATATATATATATATATATATATATATATATGTGTGTGTGAAAATATATATATATATATATATATATATATATATATACATACATACAAATATATGTATATTTATACAACGGGATGAGAGCAACATCAGTCTGCTAAACTTGGTTATTTCCACTGGAGTATGATACATGATAATGACATCACCAGAGTTAAAATATCTGACAAATGTACATACTCTGCTGATGTCACCACTCACTCACTCACTGACTCACTCACTCACTCATTCACTCCAGCCTGCATACTAAATTGAACTTCTTTACAAATCTGTTTCTCACTACTACTTGCAAGTAACTCAATTAACATTAAGAGAACATTCAGCTGTTTTCCATAGTGTTGTAAAACTCCCAACCCATTACTACATTTTCAAAATATCCTGCATTCTAAAAAACAGTGTCTCACACTCTTTGTTTCTCACTGCTACTTGCAAGTAACTCAGTTAACATTGCAAGGAACATTTAGCTGTTTCCCACAGGATTTGTACAACTCCCAGCCCATTACTAAGTTATTTTAAGTTCAAGAAAACCTGCAACCTAAATTACAGTGCCTCACAGTTGCTGTTCCTCACTGTTTGCTGAAACTAACTTAATTAGCATTGCCAAACACATTCACCTGTTTCTCATACTGTGTGCAACACTCCCAGCCCATTCAGAAACACAAACACACTCAGAACACAATCGAACAGTGTTCGCAGTATAGCCTAGAGGTTAGAGTAATGAGCTTTGAACAAGCTTGGTACATCTAGCACACCAGACCTGGGTTTGATTCTCACAACCTCCACATCCACACTGTGTAACTCTGAACAAGTCACCTCTAAAAAACTTCCCCAATTACCAAACAATAAAAGAACAAACAAGAAAAACATAACTACACTTTGGAAGCTCTCACCCCCATTGTATAAATATCACATGAAATGGGCAGAATGTGTGCTAGGGATAATATTGTCAATCCTGCATCATGAGCTCTGGATACTCATGAATATCCAGAGCTCACTCTGCAGGAGTGACAATATTATCCATATCACAGTCCTGCCCATTACTCATCCTCTCTCTCTCTCTATATATATATATAATCACAAATAACGCAGTGGGGCATCACACTGATGAGTTCTGGTAGGACAAACATGTGTCTGTGTTTTCTATTGGCACCCTTTGCAGACTGTGTGAGATGCCTTTTGGCACCATGCATTTCTGCTTAATGTTGAACCAGCATAATATTTTGTGGTGATTTGCATATACAGCCCATTATGGGGGTATATGTGATTTTGTATTTTTTAGAAACTTGGCTTCCCAGGCAGTGCCTTTTGGGGTAACCCTTGCCTCAGTGCTTGCCCACTGCAGTTCTTTGTCATATAATGTATATACATATTAGAGGCAAAAAACTCTGTTTAATGCATCAGTTAGGGTTGGTCCACAGCGACAAAAGTGAGGAAATTCAGTGTTAGGTTGAAAAACCACCTTGGACCCCCCAGCCCACCACCCCCAACCGGCACTGGAGTGCGAAGTGGGGTCTTCAGTCCTAACTCTCACCCACCATGTGTAAAGAAGCAGAGGTATGGGAGAACAGGGTAAGAGTTTGGACGAAGACTGTCTGCAATGCGGTTGAAGGTGAAGCTGAAAGTCAGAATTTTCGACCATAACATCAATTTCCTCACTTTGTCACTGTGGAAAACCCTAACGGATGCATTAAACAGAGTTTTTTGCCTCTAATTTCCCTTTATTTTGAGAACAAAAATGACAAATAGTGAATGTATTGCGGCGGTGGGAGCATGGGGCCCTTTGGGCCCCACGGTCCTGCCACATGATGTCTTCACACATAGTAACACAGTGCCCACAAACACAAATGGTAATGCGCATGGTGACACAAAGTGAAACAGAAAGATAAACAGTACTGAGAAATAGTGAATGTAATACAGCGAAGCGACCAGCAATGGGAGCGTGGGACCATTCGGGCCCCATGCTCCCGCCGCATATTGTGTTCTTGTCACATAGTAACACAGTGCCCATAAGCAGAAATGGTAATGCGCATAGTGCAACAAATTGAAACACAAAGATAAACAGTACTGTAGACACAAATGGTTAAAATGACAGAAACAGAAGCACAAATGAAAACGCAAAGGGTAACGAAGAAGGTGGCTTACAGGAAAAGTAAGTGAAACAGGTACAGAACCAGAAGCAGAAGCATTAAGGGTAAGAGTTATGGAAACGCACACAATAGTTTTCCCCAAAAGGTGCATATAGAAAGACAGTGAGTACAAAGAATGTATGCAAAATAATGAGTCTCGTAACAGAAAATGAAAACTTGTAATAGTAAATTGCTTATATCTCAGGAACTGTACGCTAGAGAAAGAAAATTTAAAATTCATATGAATTATCACTTTCCAGGCTAGCTTTATACTTAGCCCCTGGTAGGGGGCTAAGCAATTTTCCAACAAAAAGTCTGTATCTCTCACCGTTTCCGAGATATGGGCCCTGAAAGGCGCGGCGAACGCCGTAATATTATCCTATGGGGAAAAAAGAGAAGTTCGGAGTGCCATAACTTTGCCTCCCTGTAATATTTTTTCACCAAACCACTGAAAGGCACATCTGCGGGATGTTGGCTGTCTTCCCTCCTAATTTCAGCCCAAAAGACCAAACCATTATTTTGCAGCATGGCGCCAAATGATTGCTGCAATGCGTCAGATGCCATAATGTTATTCTATGGGAAAAAGTGTCAACTTTGGAGTACCGTAACTTTACCACCATGTAATATTTTTTCACCAAAACACTAAAAGGCACATCTGTGAGATGTCAGCTGTGTTCCCTCCTTCAGCCCAAAATACTAAACCGTTCTTTTGCAGCATGGTGCCAAAGAATTGCTGTCATTCTCCCACAGCCTAGAAAAGTACTGTTGTAATTTGCAAAAGCTTTCACAAATTCATTCAACAGTGTTGCAAGTGCGAAAGTACTTTGCGAAAGTACTTTTTCCAGAAATGTGAAAAACATATTTCTGGGCTGTTTTACCCCAAAATAAAGACATGGCTAGCATCCTCAGGGTCCGACTAGATGAATACAAAAATAATTAGGTTGCTAGATGGTCCCAAATTTAAATGCCAAGCATTTTCTGATCACCAACTGAAAACAAAATGGTGGATTTGCGACAGTAAAAGGGCCATTTGCGAAAGTAAAAACTACATTTGTGACACTGTTGAACTTTTTGCAAACTTTTTCCATTGACTTATAATGGGAAATTGTTTTTTGAATAACTTTTGAACTGTTTAATATTTTTTCATGAAATCTTCAAAAGGCACATCGGGGTCCCTGGCCACACATTCCCTGAAGATTTCGGACTGGTAGCGCAAACCGTGCGACCTGTAGGTGTGACCGTAGAATTCCAAAAAAGCATAAACGCACGTGCAGATCATGCTTAATAACTCCACAGCCATATATTTGACTGGTACGAAACTTGGCAGATCCCAAGGCATATGCATCTTGATTATGTATTCCAAATTTCAGGCAAATCTGTCAAACAGTTGCAAAGTTATTAAGGTGCAAAATTTTGGGTTTAACATGTAAATTGCTCCTCGCCCTAACTGGTAGCACTACCGTGCTACCATAATACATATATATATATATATATATATAGTAACACTTATTGTTAGGGTTGAATAGCCTGTTTAATGTTAAGCCCCCCAATTTTTGCACCTTAATAACTTTGACATCGTTTAGCGAAATAGCACAACATTTGTCATGTGTGGTCAGGCTATCAGAGTCTAAAGTGTCAAGAGTTGTGGGATGACATCTTTTGCAGTTTTCAAGATATGGATCACCAATAAACAGGATAGAACCCTATTTGGCTTCTCTACACTTAACATTGGGCATTGTTTGTTTTCACCTACAGCCTAGATGGTTTGGAATTTTTTCATGAAATGTTATGAATTGAAGGAGTTTGTGCCAAGGTTGTTCTTTTAAAAGTTTTCATGAAAAAGTATTATAGGGTTCCAGAGTCATAATGATTTCATTAGTTAACTGAGAAATGCAAATGGTAAAAAAAAGGCATCATGTGTGCAAATTTTCTTGATTTACCTCTTGTGCTGAAAAGAATGCCAGTTTTGATTGCTGTCATTTTTTTTTCCTTTTAAACAAAGGTGGTGAACTTCAGGAAGGCAGACTTTAACAGAATGGGGAGCATAGTGAAGGAGCACCTGGCAAGGATCCAACCTGAGATGAACATGGACCAAAAGTGGAATGTCATCAACTCAGGGCTGAAAGAGGACACCAATACCTGTACTAGGTCTGAAAGGAAAGGAAAGGAAAGGAAAGGAAAGGAAAGGAAAGGAAAGGAAAGGAAAGGAAAGGAGCCAGAATCAAGAAACATAGAAACAGAGAATCTAATGGCAGATAAGGACTGCTTGGCCTACCAAGTCTGCCTGTTTCCCTACCTAATGGATAAGCTGCAGACCCTAGTTAACCAAAAGCCTATGTCCTCCTGCCTCCACTAGAATTTGCCTTATGTCAGTCCCATGCTTTCTTGAATTCCCCCACTGTTTTTGACTCCACAACCTCCTCAGAAAGGCTGTTCCATTCATCCACCACCCTCTCCATGAAAAAATACTTCCTCACATTGCCCTTGAGCCATCCCCCCCATCTTCAGATTGTGCACCATTATTCTTTCACATCTCTTTTTCTGAAAGATGCTACCCATTTGGACTGTGTTGATTCCCTTGAGGTAGTTGAAAGTTTCTATCATGTTCCCCCAAGAGGCCAAGCTGGATCAACTGAAAGGTGGCAGAAAAGGTAAGGGGCAAGAGGGAGGCCTTTCTGAAGTACAAATGCATCACAAGGGAAGAGGACAGGGTGATCTGTGCAGAGCAATCTGTAGAAGTGGGTAGGAAGGTCCAGGCAGCAAAATCCGAGAAAGAACTGAGGCTGTCTCAGGGGATCAAGAGAGTAGAAAAGGACTTCTTCCACTGCATTAGGGAGAAAAGGAGTGAGAAGGAAGAGATAGTTAGGATCAAGTGGAAGGGACAGTGGGTGGAGACGAGTGAGGAAAAGGCAGAGGCGCTTAATGGGTACTCCTGCTCTGTCTTTACCAGGGACTCTAGCAGACCCATGCCAAAGGGAAAGATTGGGAGGCCCATGGTGGGGGGGGTATGAAGGGAAGATAGAGTCAGGCAGGGTTCTAAGGGGACTAAGGGAACTGTGGATGGACAAGGCTCCTGGCCTGGACAGAGTATACCATAGGGTTCTGAGAGAACTGGCAGACATATTGGCAGCTCCTATGGCTGACCTATTTAACACCTTGCAGGAGGACAGGAGTGTCACAGAGGACTGGAGGACAGCCCATGTGTTGTTGATCCATAAGAGTGGCCAAAGAGACGAGCAAGGAAACTATAGGCCAGTCAGTCTAACCTCCATTGTGGGTAAGTTACTGTAGTCTATACTGAAGGAAAGGCATGTGGCCATCCTTGAGGATAATGGCCTACAGGATGACAGGCAGACTAACTCGGTTGACTACTTCAACTGGGTTACAAGGGCCTTGGACAAAGGGCAGGCAGTGGACATGTTGTACCGCGACTTCAGTAAGGCATCTGATTCGGCCTCATGGATGACTGATCAGCAAACTAATGGACCTGGGAGTTGGGGAAAAATGCTGAGGTGGATAAAGGGATGGTTGGGAGGCAGAACCCAAAGGGAAGTGTTGGTGGGGGAATTATCTGACCCTATGCCCTTGACTAGTGGGGTCCCACAGGACTCAGTGTTTGGGCCTGTGCTATTCAATGTGTTCACTGGTGACATAACAGAGGGTTTCAGAGTAAAATATGTCTATTTGAGGATGATACTAAGCTTTGCAAGAGAGTGAACATGGAAGAGGGGATACAGGACCTAAGAGGCAACCTGGTGAAACTGGAGGAGTGATCAGGCATCTGGCAGCTGGGTTTTAATGCTAAAAAGTGCAAGGTGATGTATATGGAACAAGAAACCCAAAGGCCAGTTACTGGTTAGGAGGAGTTAAGGTGACGATATCTGATGAGGAAAAAGACCTTGGGATTATGGTCAGTGGGGAGATGAAGCACACAGCACAATGTAGAAGGGCTGTAACCAAGGCTAACAAAATGCTGGTTTGCATTTCCAGGGGAATCACCTCGAGGAGGGAGGGTGTTTTTCTTCCACTGTACAGGTCATTGGTGAGACCACACTTGCAGTGCAGGTTACAGTTCCGGTGTCCCTACCTGAAGAAGGATCTCCAACTTCTGAAGGGGATCCAGAGGAGGACAACCAAAATGGTACAATGCATGGGGGACAAAACTTATGAGGAGAGACTGAAGGCACTAAACATGTATTCCCTTGAGGAGAGGAGGGGGGGCATGATTGAGACCTTCAAACACCTAAACAACATTAACAAAGTCAGCAGGGATGGCATCTTCACACTATGCAAGGAGGGTAAGACAAGGGGTCATGACCTGAAACTGGTGGGAAGCAGATTTAAGAAGGTAATGAGGAGGCCTTTTTTCACTGAGAGGGTGGTGAAGGGATGGAATGAGCTACCACAGGAGGTGGTGGTGGTAAACACAGTGGCCAACTTCAAGAGGGGTTGGGACAGAGTAAAGGGCAGGATTAGTACAGCAGGATTTGTGGGTGAAAGGTAAGGGGGGGCAGTTTCCAGCTGCATACTCGAGCAGACTCGATAAACTGCTATGGTCTGTTTCTGCTGCCAACTTCGTATGTTCATATGTAAACTCACAAACATTGAAAAGACATAAAAATCATCTCTTTTGGAAAAAAAACACCACCACCTGAATCTAGTTAATCAGGACCTTTTTATGTAGATGCTGCTGTTTGATTTAAAAAAAAAAATTTGCCTGAAATACTTTTTCTGGACACCCCAACATCTAGGGTGTTCAGCTTAGTGAAAGCAGCTGTTCACCCATGTTCTCTGCATGAGAGCAGCAGCACTTTCTTGAGTTCTGCCTCTGCAGCTCAAGTCCTGCTTCAGGCTGCAGTGAGAGCAGTGAGCCACCGATCCCTTGTTCTCTTTGCCTCTGTCTCTGTCTCTGTTTCTCCATTTCTATCTATCTATCTATCTATCTATCTATCTATCTATCTATCTATCTATCTACTTAGTTATTTCTTAAGTAGACTGGGATGCCCACCCCCAGTACTTCTTCTTTCTCCCTCCTCCCCTCCAGGTTGACCACCAGCCCTTTCCAGTATTTATGTTTTTTTATCTATGTATATATATAAGCAGACCAGGGTGCCCACCCCTAGCACCATTTCTCCTGACCACCCTTCCCTCCAGGTCGCCTACTCCCATTCCCTGAAATGTAGCCTGGCACTGGGATGCCTATTCCCCAATATAGGAATGTGACCTGAAATAAAGAAAACCATCTCTCAATGATTTTTTAGACCCCGTAAAACAGAAGATGGTCCCTCACCGATTTGAATCCGCACAAACGCTCACACCCACCCCACACATCCTTCCACTCAGCACATACCACCCCACCCCTCACACTCTCTCCTCACACCATCACTCACCTGAACATGTCCCATGGAGTTGATCCACTCTCCAATCAAATACATGTCTTGCTGCTGGAACCGGCAACTGTGATATGAGAAAACCAGAAAAGTGCGGTTCAATGCATTCCAATGGGGGTTTGGAACTTTGATTCATAACTTTGTAATTTTTTTGTATTTTGACCCCAAATTTTCAACAAGGGCTTTTTGAGACCCCACCTCATGACCAATGGTGGTGGAATTATGCAAATCTGGCCTGAAAGGTAATTTTGCAGTCACTTTGCAAAATCACCTTTCAGGCAGGATTTGAAACTTTTTCGCTGCCCTTGTTCATGAGGTGGGGCCATATGAAAGCTATGCTGTAAATCTGGGGTCAAAATATGTAACTACTTTAAAGTCATCAGCATACATTGAAAATTTTTTATGCTAGCTTGTAACTTTGGTAATTTGAAATATTTTGATCCTGAATTTTCAAATAGTCATTTTCTCACAACACCTCATGAATGTGATAGCTTTCATTTTTCAAATCCTAGCCAAAATGTGTTTTTGCACCTGTGACGTAGAATGATGTTTCAGTATGGCAGAATGACATTTTGGCAGCGATTTGAAATTTTTCACATACCAGGTTCATTAGGTGGGGTAATAAGAAGGCTGTGCTGAAATTCTGGTGTACAAATATGGTAAAATGCATAGGTTATTAGTGAACATTGTAGTATTTCAACATTCACTCATAACTTTGCAAATGTTTAATATTTTAGCTCCAAACTTTCAGCACAGGCATTTTTCCACACCATCTCATAATCATGATGGGTGTCATTTTTAAAATCTTGGATGAGATGTGTTTTTGCACTTGTGGTTTGAAATGACATTTCTGCCACTATACTATAAAAGCTACATGTCATGTTTATACAGGGATTCAAAAAACAACTATCTTGAAAATTCGGGGTCAAAATTTTAAATATGTATATATAATTGTTAAAAAAAATCTGAGTGTACTGCCATTCTTGACACCAGCAGGTATGGTTTGTGATGCCATACTTATGAGCTGAGTTCTGGGGTGAGCTCAGTGACCCCACTGGATAGGGTGAGGGTGGGGGATAGAGCTTTTACGTGACACCCCCCCCAGCCAGGGAATGAAAGCTGCAGGGTTGTCCACATGGGCCCAGGTACCATATAGTGAAGAGAACTCTCATCTTGGCATAGGGTCCTGCACCTCTGCATTTATGGATGACAGAGGGTCCTGTGCCATGGCTAACAGATGGACTCTTTGCCATTTGTGTCTGCATCTGTGGCCATATGTAAGCACAGGAAGCAGAGGGTCCTGTGATTCCCAGCCTGCCAGACAGCCCCATGAATTCATGACATCTGTTGTTGCACAAAAGTGAGAGCCCAAAGGGCCCTGTGCATCTACATCTGTTCAGGCAGGTCCCAAAGGGACCTGCAATAATGAGGATATAATTTCACTATCTCAAAAAGAAAGGAAATTCTCTGCATAAACAAAAAACAAAAAACGTCATTAATACACCAGGTAGGGTACCTTAATGCCACAAAAGTAGGGAATTATGGCATTACAGTTTCCAATCCTAACTCTCCCTTCCCATCCCCAAGCAATAAGAAACAATAAATTAGGATTTTGGGTGTCTGGAGTCTTGACAAATCACATTGGGGTCTTCCTTGCGGTTATAAACTCTAATGCCTACCCTGTTCCTTGAGCAAACAATGTCACTCATGATCTCCTTTCTTCACACAAGGCACTGTATGAAGAAAGCTACATTAGATTCTGTTGCCAGCATGTGGTGGGACATACTTCTCTACCTCTGAAGAGTGTATCACTATGAGGCACTGGCTTGGAGCTGTACCTTGTGCTTCAGACAGGAGGCTACAGGCTGTTGGGGGGGTGACTTCAAAATTTTGAGCATAGACTGAAGAATCCCAGTAGCAGCATGTGCAAGAAGTCAGCTGCTAGTAGAGTCTTCCAGGGTGCATTCCTAGTACAGAGAGTAAAGGAGAATACTAGGGAGGGAGCTTAGTATTTACCAAATGTGGACAGTATAGGGGAGGTTATGGTGCTAGACCGGCTAGGAACCAGCAACCATCAGACAGTTTGGTTCAGCATCAAATTTGAGGTAGAGGGAAATCAGTCCAAACCTTAAGTCCTGAACATAAGGAGGCATCAGCTCAGAAGAATGAGGAAGCTCCAGCAGGGAGAATCTAGAGGGAGTAAGAGAAACAGAAGGGGGTGGAAGCTAAATAGAAACTGATAAAAAATGGGGTAGCAGAGGTCACAGATCTCTGTGACAGGGAAGTGGGTAAGAAGAAAAGGGGTAAAAAAAACATGGTTCACAAAAGGCATAAGGGTGACTGTAAGGTTTAAGAAAAAACGCATTTAAAAAATATAGGACCAGCCAAGCAGAGTGGGACAGCATGGAGTTTTATAGCAGACTGAAAGAGGCCAAGAGAGTAGTGAGAAAGGTTAAAGCAAACACGGAATTAAGGATTTATGTGATTAGGGTGAAAGCGCAATCGCGATCAGTGATGGGGTGAGTGTACATCGCCGAAAATCAATTTTGGCAATGTACACCCCCGGCACACAAGAAAATGGTGCCAGGGTCTTACATTCTAAATGGTCATGCAGGGGATTGTGCCTAAAGGATTCTTAACTCCAGGGGGTGCATGTCGGGGGAGGGATGCAAAATCTGGACAAAACAAGTATTTCAGGGCGGGCGCACAAAATGTAGGTGTGCCCGGACCCGAACCTGGAATCCTCACAGCTTAAGGCTGCCACCCACCCACCATACTACAGGGCCAGCTCGGCAGCCCCATGGCAACCATGGCAGGCCAACCCTTCCTCCCTTCTGTCATGTCCCCCCGCCCCATACGCATATACATATAGTGATGTCCTGTCGCTATATGTGCCCACTTCCCCCATCTGGTCACCCTTCCTCTGCAGTAGCCCTGTCGACATGTGCCAGGATTGAGTCGTTGTTATTGCAAGTGCTCAGTCGCCGATGTTCATGTCATGGGCTACCAGAATTTAGAACAGAGGAGAACACGAAGAAGGGAGACAAGACCTTTATTTGTGACATACAAGAGGGAGATGAGGGATGGAATAGTTAGGCTGAAGCAAGGAGAAGAACTGGAAGAGGAAGATAAAGGTGAGGTAGAAATCCTGAATGAATATTTGTGCTCAGTGGCTACAATGGGCCAATGCATGAATGTGCATTTAGGACAGGTGGGGTTCAATGTGGATCCCATGCACTTAAAAGGTACAGGAAGGCTTACATGCACTAAAACTGGATAAGTCCCTGGGCTCAGATGGGCTACATGACTGTGTTTTCAAGGAACTAGGGCAGGTTCTAGCTAAACTGCTAGCTGAGCTATTTAATGGCTCACTGAAGTAAGGGACAGGAGGACAATGATTGTATTTCCTCGGCACAAGAAAGCTGGGATGATCTGAAGAACTGCAGACCAGTCTGCCTAATGTCAATTGTAGGTAAGCTGCTAGATATTGTAATAAGGAAAAGGGTTGTAAGTTTCCTGGAATACAAGAAGAAGACAGCATGGCTTGATGGGTGGAAGTCATGCCAGGCAGATGTGATTGGTTTCTTTGATTTGGTGACAAATGCAGTGGACAAGGGACAGGCAGTGCACATACTGCACTTTGATTTCAGTAAAGCCAGCATTACTGTGTGGTTGGAAAACTGGTTAAGTGACAGGACCCAGAGGGTGGTAATAAATCAGGAACTATTGGGGCCAAGAATCACTAGTGGGGTGCCACAGGGATCGATGTTGGGATGGATCCTCTTTAACATCTTTATTATAGAAAATGGGTAAGGATACAGGACAAGATATGACTTCCTGTATATGATACTAAGATCTGTGGTTAAGTGGATAGTGACAAGGGTGTCAAAATTATGAAGGAAAATCTGTGTGGCTTGGAGAGATGGTCAAAAGTACAGCATTTACAAATTCAGTGCCATGAAGTGTAAGGTGATGCACTTAAGGGGAATAATCATAACCCTGAATATTGCAAAAGATGATGAGGGAAGGTAGAAGAGGACAGAACTGCTGAGGAAAAGGATGTGGGAGTAACAATTTCACAGTCTGAAAACAACACTGTTTACTTGGGCAGTGGGCAGCGGTTAGGGAAAATGGGGTGCATATGGAGGGTCATCTGCAGCAGGAGAAGGAAGGTGATGCTGCCACTGAATAAATCATTGGTTCTTCCTCACCTCGAGTAGTACTGTGTGCAGTTTTGGAGTCCTCATTTAAAGGACAGGGACAGGATTGAAGCAAGGTAAAGGAAGGTAACCAAGATGATCAGGGGCAGCAGAAAAAGATATATGAAAATAGGGTGGCAGATCTGAACATGTACAGTACTTGCTTGAAATGAGATGAGAAAGGATTGAGGGGAAATGACAGAAACTTGCAAATATCTCCCAGGGATAAATAATTTGGATAGCGAGGAATTGTTCATATTGTGTTGGAACAAAAACACCAGGGACAATTGCATGAAGCTGATAAGGGGTGCAAATTTAAAAAAAGTTACCAGGAAGAAACTTTTCATGGAGAGAGTAGAGGTCATGTGGAATAAGCAGTCAAAGTAGTGGTCCATACCAAGTCAATGGGGAATTCAAATAAGAATGGGACAGATACAAGGGCTTTAAAGAGCATACCAGAAAAATAGGGGAGAAGATACAGTGAAAAGCCATTAGGACTCTCTCATCAGCATTAGTTTGGAAGAAATGGGCAGACATGATAGACCAAGGGGCCATCTTCTGCCAGTGCATGCTACAGTGTAAACATAAAAATCAGGCACTAGCCACCTCAGAAAAAATAAAAAGCAGAGACTTACACCTTTCAGGCAAAAAAATCTTTAATAAATGCCACAAGGCTACCAGCCAGGATAATACCTGATGCGTTTCAGACATCAAAGTGTCCTTTTATCAAAGGCATGATACAGTATGTTTCCATGTTTCTTATACACAGTATATTATGGTGGGGTTTACATGTACTGCACTGGCAGGATTCTGTATTCTTCAGGCTTGCTAGGCTTGAAAATTCCCCTGATCATTTCAGTCAGCTCTACAGGGATTCTTGTATTTTTATAGGAAATTATCAACTTCAGTGGTTGACTTAGTCAATCAGATTGCAGTATTAGAAGTCTTTATCTTATGACTTAGCTTACTGTTACATTTGAAAGGTTTAGAATCAACAACAATTTTACAACATTGGGATGGCAAGCAACAACACTGCCATTGCATAAGCCAGCCTTTCTGTCTTTTTATTTTTTTCTGTTAATTTTTTTTATACTTTCTTTTTCTACATTTTAGACCTAACTAGGTCCATCACCCACAATTCTCTTTTCCCTTCATTGATGTATGTCATGGTCTAGTACTCCCTGCCTTCCTTTGTTTCGCTGCCACACTGGCTCTCATCTGGTAACCTGTGTGTTGTCCCCCCCAAGTGGGAAGGGAGGTTACGCTATCCCACTGAGGATACTCTTTACTCAACAGGCCAAAAAGCAAGGGGTAGGAGCCAGCAATGGGGAGGCACGTCATAAGGCCCTGTGGCATGTGGGATGAGAGACATTTATTTGTCCCTGTCCCATCCAGTTTCATTGTCTCATAACTCCTATTTTTTTATCCCTTCCTCTATAGGGACATGACCTAACAAGGCAGGCAGCCTTTGCCTATTGTTGTCTCACAACTATGCCCATCCATTCTAATCACCCCTGTCTGCCCATTTTAGAAATATAAATATAAACTTTACAGGCAGAAAAGTACCAAGGGTCCATCCAATCTGCTCTGATCCGATCTACTGATGGTCTAGCCTATTGCTGGGCAGACTCTAGACTGTGTCCCCCTCTGGTAGCACAGCCCTTTTTGCAGCTGTGTCTCCTTCCTATCCAGCCCATTTGTTCTGTTACATCCTTATATGCCTATTCCATTTCCACTTTAAATCCTGCACTTCTCTTGTCAAGATACAGTATGCATCTGTCCACCCCTTTCCTTTCCCTCCTCTGGAACAAGCTGCCCTCCTCCATCTGTCTCTCTCCTTCCCATCCCTCTATTTGATGCCAGCTAAAACTCCTCCATCCTCCCCCCTGCCCCTGCCAACCTTCATCCTGAATCCTTCATTACTCTAGCCTCACTTTTGACCACCCCTAAATCTTCCCCACCCCTTAACCTCACAGTTCTAACAACCTCTCTGAAGCTGATCAACCTTTTTTGACTCCAACTGTCAGCACAAGCTCAGCCTCCCTTCACTCTGGCACTATGCATTTTGAGTTTCCCAATTTGTATGAATGATTTGTATGCTAATTTTGTTGTCCTCCATATGCAATGTTTTGCCACTATGTTTACACAGCACTCAGCTTATGCTCTTTATGTTTTTACTTATTGTAACCACATTACCTGATTAGCTGCATTTTGTTTGCAATTGTGGTTCTCCCCTTCCCCTTCAACCAGTTCACACCTGGAAATGCTCAGCTCAACGTGCCTCTCCCCAGTTATCAAATTTATATAAATAAATGCATACAGGCATACATTTATACATACATAAATAAATAAATAAATACATTTTAAGTGAAGCACTGCTTCCTCACATCCCAGCTGAATTTGTCTCATGTCAGTCTTTACACATGCCACCTGCTGCATGTCCCCCTTGCTGCATTTGAACAGTGTATGCACTCTGTTGATCCCCATAAGGAACTGAAGTTTACATAGGGCTGATGACTTGATATCACTCTTTACTCCTACTGTCCCACTCCTCAGTTGTTTGGCTTAATCTAACTCCCGAATCAAATAATCAGTTTGGGGTTCTTTCTACCTAGATGCATAACTGGATTTTGTTCACTTTGAATTTGAGCTGTCAGGCAATGAACCACTTTTCCAACCTCTCTGGGTCTCTCTGTTTCGTGCACTTCCTTCTTTGCATATACCCTGGCACATATCTGTGTTATCTGCACACAGGCTTATTTTTCACTGTATGCCCTTTTCAATGTCACAGATGCACATTAAAGAACACTGGTCCTAAGACCAAGCCCTGAGGCACCCCACTAGTCACTATCCTGATCTCCAAATGAGTGTCCTTCACAACTGCTTTCTTAGGGACCCCTCCAACCACTTTATCCAGTTTAATGTCATCAGCAATGACCAGGACCCTTAGCATTTTTATTAACCTCCTATGTGACACTGAATCAAAGGCAGTTTTGATACTGTATACCTAAAAACACATCTGTCTACTGTCCACAGACTACTTCTACCAGTATTTTTATCAAACTCTTTTGGCAAAAAAGTTTAGGAGACAGGTTTCAATTTATTTCACAAATGCCTACTTTTCAAGTTAGAAAGTAAGCTACTGCTCAGCAGGTCTAGGAAGTGCATCCTGTTTTAGACATTAGATTTCTCCGTGCCGCATGTCAGCATGCGGGTGTGCACTGAGATAATGCTGCTGCTGAGGGACTGTGAAATCTTTTCCCTACTTCAGGCAGGAGATGTTAGAGGTGCATGCATCTCCATTGCCTCACTAGTCTGCATCGAATGTCCTGAGAACAGAGAGAAATCCTGGGTCACTGGAATGGCAATCAACAACACTACCACGCATAAGACAGCCTTTCTGTCATTTTTTTTTTTTTTTTTAACAATTTGACTGAGTTCATTTTGTTTTTTGTTTGTGTGCAAAGGTGATTCAATTCCAAAGTGTTCTTCATCTATTTCTCTTTTGGTGAAGTGACCTCAAATATTTCAGAATCTCTTTATCTCTTTGGCAGAAAGAGGCAGCATTTTGATACAGATCACAGTATGGAAAACTGAGCTCTGTGAAAGTCACATAACCTGCATCAGACAATTAGTGATGCATAAGACTGTAACCTGCTTCAACTGCTCATGACTGAGTGACATTTTTAGCTTGAACTTGGCAAAGGAAGATCCGTGTGGGAGAGTTCTTACAGTTTATCCCACCGGAAAATGTATTTTTCTTTAAAAAACACTTGCAGAAATGTTCATTATTATCATAACCAGCTTGTGTAAGCTAAACATTTGAGCAAATACATCAATGGAATCAATGCAGCACTATTTGGTTCTGCAGAGAGCTTGCCTACTGCAATTGCAACCGGGCTAACAGGGCAGGGTTGGGGTGTCCATTTCTGCAGCATTGCAGTTGCAGTTATTTTTTCCTAACTGTTAACCAGGGTTCCACCAAGCTGGTTCAAAAAGAAAAACCATGATGAACATTACATTGACAACATGGCTCTGACAGCCCCTACACTACCAGCTGACAGCAGCGAAACACCACCACAATGAAAACAGGCACTGATACAATAACATAGTACACCTATCAATGCAGAGGGCTCAATCCCACGCACCCCACTCATTGTGGGGACTTCACCCCCCCACACCTCCATATATCAATATAACATACTCCACGGCACACATACTGTGGCATAAAAAACAGGAACCCACTACACAGCACTAGCTTCCTCCCCCGGGCACTGTCCATAAACTCCACTCCCGAAAGGACGCATTTACACAGAGCAACCATCCCACATAAATACCTCATCACACAACACACCTGTTAGCCTTAAGAACCCAGTAAATTACATAACAATGAAACATACCTGTCAGTGGCACAAACACCTCACTCACATTGCAGTCGCCATCCCGTCTGTTGCTGTAAGTGAGTCACTGTCACAGAATCGGTGAATTAATGACATACTGTTGAACAGGCTTGTCTAGTTACAGCTTCTCATTTTTCTGGTTTGCAAATTTTCTGTGCTTTTAAATACAGTCAATAAAGTAGCCTACTGTCTATGTATCACCAGTATCAATATGCAGGCAGCAACCTGCTTGGCTCACCATGCACTGCCACGACAGCACTAGCTACCACAGGGAAGCTAGAGTAATACATTTTCATGGCAGGCTACTTGGCTTAATATACACCGCTGTTGTTAGCCTTTATTAACCTCCATGATAATTACTACTCTGCAAACCAATGTTTTTAACCAGTTTCTCAAAGTCAAACTAAAGAAAAGGAACTAAACCAAATTTGTCAGTGACCACCATTATAACATACCCCTACGTGTGTGATTGTATGGTTTAAAATCACAATACGCTTCTTTTCCAGCAAACTTTGACTAAAGAAGTTCTAGTGGTAACACAAAAAATTACAGTAGTTACAAATTCAGGCAGTTTTCACAGAGACTGCAGCCAGACATTTTTTTTCCTGCCCAAATATATTTTTTTCTGTTTAATTTACAACTGGTTTGTGTATGACAATGTTTTTAAAAAGTGATCCAAGGTCTTTTGGAGCAATAAGGCCCACTCACCTTGCAACGTGAACTTTTTAACATCCTTCTTACTCCTTATGTGGTAGTGACACACTGAAATGGGGGCTTTTAGCAGTATTAAAGGGGACAGGAAAAGTGTGCTAATTAAGCAATAAGGTATGACAGGGTGTGTGTTATTGTATAATAATGTCACACCTCGGGTGGTTGAAGCATGAGGCCACAGGCTGAGTGTGTTCAGCACCTGAGAAGTGACATTATTACATAATAACAAACATCCCTGGAGTGCCTTATTGCTATTATACTATGGCTCATTTGTTAATTAAAAAAGAATAAAGAAAAAAATACTTTTTTAATGCATTTTTCTTTGATTTTTTGTGGGTGTAGGAATACCTTTTAAAAAACAGTCCAAAATACTTTTTCTGCCACAAGGTGGAACTGCTGGCAGAATGATCTATCTTGCTGAGTTGATGAAGCTTTTTCTTGGTTTGCTGCTGTGTGCTATCTCATATCAGTCTCCCTTCTGCTATTCCTGGTCCTTGGGTTTCAATTACTAGTGGACATTGCTTAAAGGGGAGAGTGTTTTACAGTTGTTTTTTTTCTCCTTTATTTCATTTTAAATTGAGTCACTTTCTTTTAGTTGCTGATAAGCTATTCAGGAACTGTGTAGTGGGACTCAGGGATACACATGTGCAGGCTCAATGTGGGCACTGAGCAAGAAGGAATTTTTTTTTGTAATGTGTTGGCTTTCCTGTTATTTTTTTAAGTTAAAAATGCTGTTTGGGAAAATGGGTGGATGAGCGCAACCGTCCATGAAGTGTGCTGTATGAGCAAGGGAGTCACACGAGGGAGCTGCACGTAACGGCAGTTGCAGGTACTACTTGCATTTTTTTTTAACCGCAGGCAGTGGTGTTTGAAAAGAGATTTGCAGACACCAATAAAGTTGGGAGTTCTAATAAAACTTGGGGGGGACTGATGATTTTGCTCTGAGCTGCTGGGAGGCAGGAATTGGGAGGGAGACTTATAGACCAGGCTTACAGATCTTGAGGTGAGCTGTGTCCGCTTTGGGTTATTCCCACAGGGAGGGATCTGATTTTTCCTGTAGTGCTGTCATCTTTGTCCTTTCCATAAATACAGTGATGTTATTGTCTAAAAACATCACTATCTCAAGGAGTCAGCAGCCGATCAGGTTGCTAGAATTTTTCTTGCCATTGTATAATTGACAATATTTAGAATGTTTCTATTTTCAGAAATGAAATTCATATCTCCAAATGATCCATATTAAACTGTACATTTATAAGAATTGATGTGAATAACTTTGTTTCCAATTGTTTCTTTTTATGGGCAACATTCTGTATAATTTTCTTCATGAAGCCAGTTGTTTTGAATTTTTACTATGTCATGGTTTGGGTACAGAATGAGCTGTCAGCCTATCAGAACCATGTTCAGAGTTAGATCACTAGTTCCATGAAGAGAGCTGTAACAGAATGCTGCCCATAAAAGCAAAACAGTATTTCACATCACTTTGTATCCAGGTACAGCTAAATGAAGACAATCTACTGTAGGTATATGAATATAATATCTGGAAATAGGAGCATCTTATAAACAGCTGACAATTAGAAATAATTTCCTGTCCTCTTTAAGCAATTAATTGTTGTTACTGGCCAAATGATCAGAACACGGGAAATTCAATCTGCAAAATATCTCCACGGGGTTAAAGATAGAAATACTGTCTACAGCTCTGTCATTTTTTAGTGGTCCACTTTGTTAATAATCTAAATATAATTAGAATAATTGTTGGAACAATGTTAATGCTGTCTTAAACATTTCCACAGATCTACAGTCAAAAAGGTTTATATCCTTAATGGTCCCTGAGGTAATTATGTATATAGTATGTTAGCAGGGATGCATGCTTTTGAGAAAAGTTTATACATATTTCTGAGGTTCATCATTGTGTTAACATTTTAATATGTCTGGCTTCAGAGGAAAATTAGGTATATCTGATTTCTGATAACCTCATTAATTCCCTTACAACTCAATGTAGTCTTTGTATTTAGTATGGTATATATATTTTTCTCTTCCTTCATGAGTCATTTAGACTCTTATTGTTCAGTATTCTTAGCACTCATACTATGCAGTTGTAACAATCACATTACACACTTACAGTATGTCTGATTATAGTTCTTATAAGATAATTCTATTTGGTCAACCAAAAGATCTAGTTGTGGTGGTAATGGGCTTGCTTTTCATGAGCAAATCTGTTTATTAGACCTATGCAGTCAGGATAGTGTAGATTAAAAACAGTTCCCAGCAGACACATTATGCTTCTGGGGAGAGTTTGCATCACTGGCTGCTATGTGCCTGCTCCCCCATGTTTGAGGGAAAGGGAGTCATTCACCGCAGAATCTTTCTTCTGCAGCTCCTCTCCAAAGGTTGTTGGACACTGGTTTGGGGCACACAGGCCCTGTACACACTGGCAGATCATTTTTTAAACCATTTTAAAAACAGTTTTAAACTCACTATGGCAGTCCATCCACACTTGTTTATAGTCCTTCAGAACCATGTTTTAACATGGTCACGCTATATCCACACTTTAGCCCTGTAACAATTTAAAAGGCCCAGTGCAACTATGGTCTCCAGCATGAATCAGCACTGCTTCAGAGCAAACATGGAATGATTCCCCATCTACACAACCAGATAAACAATGCTTGGTTTGAAACCCTTTTTAAAACCAGTTTTAAGACTAAGTCCCTTCCAAGGTTTAAACATGGTTACACACTGTGTTTAGAGTGGATGCAAACTATGTTTGGGCTTGTTAGAACATTTTGAGGGACTTAAATATTTTAAGAAGCCCATTGTGTACAGGGACATAGACAGTCCATGTTTTCTCCCTAACACAGAAGTTACCTATGGGTCTGTAATTAGATCACCTCCCTGTCCACAGTCTGGATCCATTCTCCCATCTGAGATTTCTAACATGCAAGACATGGAGATTTATCAAATTGATGAATGAGGTGTGTGATCAAGGTATACCTGCAGTAAACAGTTATCGGAGAGGTTGGAGGATGAGCAATAAAGTAGAAATGTATGCATAATGAAAGAAAATAATTAAGTATAGAAGTAATTTAGTGTGATAAAGTGATCTCATCGTCTCAATGAAACATTGTCATAAAATTAAGGTTTATAATAAAAAATGAAAACATGCACAGACGCCTGCATGCATAGAACTCAAACAACATTAAAAATGTTGTTGCCCAAGCTCAACAATATTTAAACTGACATACATATTTAGCTTAGTTGCTGTATTGGTCCTTGTAAGAATAGATCCAAAAGCAAATGGTGTGATTTCTTTTATTGGACCAACATTGATGTTACAAAAAGAACCAAGTGCCTAAGCTTTCAGACCAACCAAGTCCTTCCTTGGAAGCTTATGGCAGTTATTTTGAAAATCACATACTAGTAACACCCAGATCATACATTAAAAAACAGAAGGAATTCCCATAGTTTTTAAATACTCATTTAAACCATAACTGAAGTTTAAATAAGAAGAATTTGATTTCACCAGTTTGCTATTAGCTGAGAAGCCTTCTAACGTCAAATGTCCACAGGATAAGATAAGAATCCTTTCAGCAGAAAGTTCCACTAACTTAAAAACTGAATGTCTAAGTGTGTTATGTGAACACATTCTGTTAAAATGTGATATTATTGTATGTTAAAAACTATGTAACAGAAATTTTCTATATATGGCATTAAGTGGGTTTAAAGTAATCTAGTGTGAGGAACTGTTTCATACATTTTAACAGTATAAAACCTATCTGGAGACATTTTCCCAACTATACACTCAACCAGTTACTTTATTCCAAAAACATTGCTACCGTCAGTGCTGTAACAAGATTTTATACAAGATTATATCAACTGTCAGTATAAGTACCACATTTAAAAACAACAAACCTTCCAAGGACCCCTAAGTAAATGAGACCATGCATCCTGATATGTTCAGAGTTCAGAAATGTGTCACTGTATAATCATAAACATAGAAACATAGAAGTTGATGGCAGATAAGGACTGCAAGGCCCATTCAGTCGACCCATTTTTTCTACCTCATGACTGTACAATAGGCCTGTCAATGACCTATCTATTCATACTCATCTGTATTGCTCCCTTATGCCTATCCCATGCCTGTTTGAAGCCCTGCACAGTAATCATATCCACCACTTCCTGAGATGGGCTGTTCCATGCATCCACCACCCTTTCTGTGAAAAAGAACGTCCTCACAGTACCCCTTTATCAGCCTCCCTCTAATCTCATGCTGTGTCCTCTTGTCCTGCTTTTTTCTTATATTGAAACATGCTATATTCTTTCACCTTATTAATGCCCTTAAGATATTTGAATGTTTCAATTGCATCACCTCTCTCCCTCCTTTGCTCTAGGGTACACATATTGAGCTTTGTTAATCTGTCCTCATATTTTTTTCTGATGCAGTCCCTGCACCATTTTGGTTGCCCTTCTCTGAACTGCCTCCATTTTGTTAATGTATTTATGCAGGTGTGGTCTCCAGTACTGCACACAGTACTCCAGATGGGGTCTAACCAGTGTCTTGTAAAGAGGGATTATTACCTCCCTCTTATGACTTGTGACACCCCTACTAATACACCCCAACATCCCTCTAGCCTTGCCTATTGCTTTAGTGGTCTGCTTGGATGATTTCAGGTCATCTGTGATGATGATGCCCAAGTCTCTTTCTTCCCTTGTGATTGCCAGCAACTCCCCTCCCAACCTATAGGTAACTTCAGGGCTTCTTTTCCCTATGTGCATGATCTTGCACTCCTTTGCATTAAACCACTCTTCAGATAATGTTGCCAGTTTTTCCAGATCTCTTCTCATTCTGCCCACCCCACCCCATCTGGATCATGTACTCTGTTGCAGATCTTGGTGTCATCTGCAAACAGGTGGCAAATCTTACCCTCCAGTCCATCTGCAATGTCACTGATGAAGATATTGAGGAGGACTGGCCCCAGAACTGATCCCTGAGGTACCCCACTTGTGACTTGATCTGTTCTGACTGTATACCGTTTACCACCACTCTCTATTTTCTGCCTGCCAACCAGTTTGCCACCCAGTTGATCAACTTCTGACCCATGCTGAGTCTACCCAGCTTATTAATCAATTTTCTATGTGGAACAGTATCGAAAGCTTTGCTGAAGTCAAGGTAGGCGACATCAACTGCATCCCTTTGGTCCACCACTCTGGTACCCAGTCAAATAAATCTATGAGATTAGTTTGACAGGACCCTCCTGTTGTAAACCCATGCTGTCTGGGATCCTGTACGTCTATGGATTCCAGGTGTTGCACATCCTTTCTTTAAGGAGTGCCTCCATAATCTTGCCCACTACTGAGGTAAGACTGACTGGTCTGTAGTTTCCTGCCACCTCCCTGCTACAACTCTTATAGAGTGGGATCACATGAGCCCTTTTCCAGTGTTCTGGGACCTCTCCTGTACTCAGAGACTCACTAAATAGTTTTGCTAATGTCTCTGCTAGTTCCACCCTTAGCTGCTTTAGTACCCTGGGATGTATGCCATCAGGTCCCATTGCCTTGTCCACCCTGATCTTAGCGAGTTCTTGTAGGACCCTTTCTTTTGTGAATGGACTTGTGTACACCTCCCTCCCCCCTGTGTCCATGGTGCTGAGCTGTGGGCCATGCCCTACCTTCTCCACAGTAAAATACTAAGCAGAAATATCTATTTAGGACAGATGATTTTCCATGGTCCTCCTCCACACAATCCTCCTTATCGCCTTTGATCTTAGCAATACCCCCTCTGGACTTCTCTGAGACAGGCCATTCCATCTCAGATATGTCAGTAATGGTCTTAAAAGGACATCTCAAAAAGTACACAACAGAGACGGGCTTCTGAGATCAGGCTTATTTTACTCTCAATATGGTGGAAGATGGCATGAACACTGATTTGGGGTTTTATGTCACATTATCCTACTTAAACTTACACAGACCTGTACTTCTAAGAATGGACATATAATAGGACTTTGGCATGTCATTTTGTGTTTTAATACTCTTGGAATCCCTTTTAACTGGTTATCAACATGTTGTTTCTCAACAGAAAACTATCTCTGGGGGTGGGAGTGGGGGTGGCATGGGGTGGGGGTTAGTAGGGGTATGGTGGTTTTTTAAGGGGTTATGTGGGTGTGGTGGGTATGGGTGTGGAGTTTGTGGTTATATTTTGGTATGGATTACATTCAGGTACTTGACATAATGATATTATAGTGTTTTTTTTTTTATTTATTTAGTTTTTGTTGACCGGGTAAGTGCACAAGACAAATCCTGCTTATTTTCAGGCACGACCCAGGGGAAGGGGATACAGATGAATGCCAACTGACCTTAAACCAAATTAAGCTGTTCATGGTATTTTTAGTGAATGAGGGAAATTTGACCAGGGCACCTGGGAAATTTCCCTACTCTGTAGATGGGTGGTGCTGTCTGTCTGTCCGCAGGGATGGAGGACCTCAGTCGGACGGAGGTGGTGGACGAGGAAGGTTGTGGTTTAGTAGTTCAGGAACTAACCACGGTTTAGAGCATGTTGGACAGTGGAAATCGGTCTGAAGATGACAATGAAGCTGTGGCTTTGGAACCCAAGGGATTTGTACTGGATTTGGATATGGATACTTCTGCTGAAATGCTATTACAAGAAGAACTCGATAGGAAGAAACTTCAACTTATGGACTTAATTAATGCAGTGGATCATGATTCTCAAACTTGCCAGAGGAAGCTGGATGCTGAATGAAGTAAGAGAAAACGTTCCCCAGCTAGCCCATTTAGTGATGGTGGAAAGCGTTTCGGCCAGCAAGATGGTAATAATGGCGAGAAATCCCAGCCTAAGTCTGTTTTACACAATGAAGGTAACTCAGTATCAATGTCTGGACACTCGTGTTCTTTAAAGGCTTGGTCCCCAGGAGAGGCTTTACAGCAAGCAGGTTGGTTATGGACTGGAGATAAGTGGGTTCTGGACCCCTCAATTCCCATTCCAAGGGTCTCCCCTATACATTTACAAGTTTTTGAAGATTTAAAACTATCGACTGCAGTTAGTGAAATTTCAAAGTCAATGGTTCCTGTTAGTGCAAATGCACAGCCTCAGGGTGAGGCTACTGATTTCTTAGGTGCGCAAGACGCCACTGGCAATCAAGGTTTTCAGTCTCCCAGTGTGGTTCTGCACTCCTCTATGAACAATTCTATGCTTGACTTTGCTGTATCAGCTCCTGAGTCTGTCCCGTGTTCTCCGTGTTTGGATGAAGGTGTTGCATTGGGTGGAACTGTGAGTACTTTGAGACCTGCGGGTCTGGGCACTAAATCTTTTGCAGGATTGTTCAAAAAACCTGTGGAATCGGCTAAACGCAGGTTTTTAGTTCATTTAAGATATCGAGGGTTGGCACCTACAGCTCCGGACAGACTTTGGGTGGGGAAGGTTTTGCTGATCGATTCCATGAATTTTTCACCTGCTGAAGTGTATGCTTTTATTCATCCCCCTGGTGATTCCTATTATGACATTAGTTTTTGTTCGATGATCTCCCTGGACAAGTTTTGGAGGCTGTATTATGATCTTAAAGATCAGGAACACTGGAGAGATTTCCTAGCTATCCCTATTATGAAGCCCACGGTTAAGACTGTCACGATCCTTTTCAGAAATGAAGGAGTGAACATTTCGAATATCATTTTTTGGTTGGAGAAAAGATGTTATGTACAGGACAAACCTAGGCCTATTTTGGATGGGAATGGTTTTTGGACAGGGGGTTGGATTATTCGTGTACGTTTAAAGCAAGATGCTGAGGGGATACAGCATTTACCTAGTTCCTTCTTTTTGGGGAGGGACAGGGGTATAATTTTTTATGCAGGACAGCTGAAAAGCTGTTTCAAGTGTGGGTCCTTATCTCATTTAAATACTTTGTGTGACCAAGTTAAGTGTTTTCATTGCGGCATGTTGGGTCACTCAGCAGTGGATTGTACTGAACCTTCGGTTTGTAATTTATGCAGCGAAGTTAACCATTCTTTTTCAGATTGTCCATGGAAAAGCACAGACATTGCAGAGTCCTCTGACCAGGAACACCTTTTAGTGCAGGCAAGAGATTCCCAACTTGATAATGGAGGGATAGAGTCTAGACCCATGTTTCAGGGTAGATGCAGAGGCAGAGGGAGGGGAGGATTACTTTCGGATGACAGATATTCTAGTTCCCAAACTGACCCTAATTTACAGGTTACTGCAAATTCTACTGAAGTGGAATCATTAGACATACATGCAGTAGATAACCCCCTAGTCCCTATCACAGGCCCACAAAGTGAAGATAAGGTATCGCCTTTTGCGACACCTCAGGGGTCCCCTATAAAGGCTGCTCCAAAGTTGGGAATAGAGCCTCGTTTCTTCCCGATATCAGTAGTCTCTGATAAGGAAGGAGAAGACGAAGAGGTTAAAGGACTCAAACCATAGCTTATTATCTTCTGAAGGAAGTGATAATAGTATTGTGTCCGCTTCCCCTTTACCTTTAGAAAATAGATTTTCTATACTCACTTCTTGGGGTGATCAGGTAGAACTAGCCCTCCCAGTTTCTGCTCCTGTTGCCCATACGATTAGTATCGCTCCTTTACCTAATGTCCCTGGTAGTTCTTCTAGAAATAAGCAACCTGAGACTAGGAAACGGGTGACTAGATCTAGTAATAAAATGTTTAAACCTCCACCTTAACACCTTTTACATTATCTGTTGCTTCCTTAAATGTAAATAGCATTAAATCCCATACCAAACGTCAGACAACGTTTGGAATTCTTTCTTTGTTAGGATATGATGTTTTTCTTCTTCAGGATACCCATTTTCATACAATTTCGGAGACAGTTACAGCTAGCAAACAATGGTGCTGGGGTGTTACTTTTTGGTCCTTTGGGGAAGAAAAATGTAGTCGAGTTGGTATATGTTTTACTACGATGGACGTTACACTTATTAGATTGGTAGACATTGAACCTGGCCGGACGTTGCTAGAAGATGTCATGGTGTATGGCATTACTTGTCGGTTGATCTCAATTTATGGTCCGCAGTTGAAATCCTTGAGGATAGAGTTGTTACGTAAGATTCAACCTTTTTTGTATACGGGAAGGTACTTATTTTTTTGTGGTGATTTTAATATTAATTTCTTGCAGAAGGGGGCATTGAGGAAACAGTATTGTGATAAGTCCTGTTTGTCTAACATTCTCTCTCTTGCTGGTTTGAGAGATTCCCATCAAACAGGGAAGACTTCAGAGAAGCCTACTTTTTTTAAAGGAAGTTTAGCGTCCTGTATAGATTTTATTTTTGTACCGAAATCAATGCTTGTCAATCAGTTACTTTATGTTCCAATTGAAACTTCAGACCACATTTTGATTGGTCTGACGTTAGATTTTCCTCAGCGTAGGAGGAAAGGTCAGGGATTTTGGAAACTGAATACTTCCCTTTTAAGTGTTCTGTCCATTATTAAAGACTTGGAAATGATTGTACATGATCACATCATGACCCTTGGTTTACATGATGATAGGGTGAGCTGGTGGGAAGCCTTTAAACTTTATTTGATTGGATATTTTAAGTCCCAGAGTCGTTTAGCGGCTGAATCAAAATATAAGGAATATTTGTCACTTCGGGGTACTTTACAAATATTGATTTTCAGGCAACATGAATACGGTTTAGATTTATCTAAAAGCATAACCCAGATTAAACTGTCAATGTTGCCGTATCAATATAACCATATGGATTCTCTACTTAAGGAACAGTCATTTGGGACACAGGGGAAATCAGCTCAGGTTAATCCTTTTTTAGCCTGTAAATCTAGGACGGATAAATGCCTATTTTATAGTTTGCAAAAGGAGGACGACACTTTGCTTTCTGATAATAAAGGTATTATGGATTTTTTGGGTTTCCATGTTAATAAAGTTTTTGGGGTTCCGCATCGGGTGTCCAGCTTTACACCTCAGCTGTTGGCAGCAACAGACCTTCCGTGCGTAGAGCGGGATTTACAAATTGCAATGATAGCTGATTTTACTGAGATAGAAATGGGGTTGGTAATTGCCTCTCTTAAGAGTGGGGTTTTTCCAGGCTCCGATGGATTACCAGGAGAATTGTATAAACTTTTATGGAAAGTAATGCCGAATGAGTTATTGGCTCTATATAACTCCTTCCTTCCTTTCAGACATGATTTTGCCTACTCAAATGTATGAAGGTTTATTAGTATTTCTCTTTAAGAAGGGAGATCATTCGGATATAGGTAACTGGAGACCCTTGACCCTATTAAATGTGGATTTTAAAATATTTTCTAAGCTTTTAGGAAATAGATTGTCCAAAGTAATGCCTGATTTGATTAAGGGTCAACAATATTGTGCAGTTCCTGGGAGGAAACTATCTGATGCTTTGATTTTTCTCAGGGAGGTTATGTCATTAGGTTTGGATACCTTAGGAGGACTTGGTGGCTTTTTAGTGAGCCTTGACCAATCTAAGGCTTTTGACGAAGTATCACAAGATTATGTCTGGGAATGTTTAAGGCGTTTGGTATACCTATGCAGTTAGTACAGTGGGTACAGTTGTGCTATGCATTGGCTAATGTCATTCCCCTGGACAATGGGTGGAAGGGGAGGACACATAGAGTTTTGAAGGGAGTTAGGCAGGGGTGTCCACTTAGCCCCCTATTATATGTTTTTGCTTTGGACCCGTTATTGAGGGTACTTAGCAGGTCCCCTTTGATCAGAACTGTTACGGTGGACTCTAGTTGTCTGCCTAAGTTTATTGCCTATGCCGATGATATCTGTCTTATATTACCTGATGAATCGGCAATAATGCTAGCTTGTGATATGATTACTTCATTGGGGTAAATCATGGGTGCTCATATTAATAGTGAGAAGACTAAATGCATTAGTATTTCAGGGTTTCCCGAATTTCCATCTAAAGTAGGAAGGTTTTGGGTTGAACGTCAACCTTGTAAAATTTTAGGATTATATTTTGGGAGTAGGGAGGGTGCACTAGATAATTGGACATTGACCTTACAGGAAGGAAATACTAAAGTGTCTCTTTGGAATAGGAATAAATTATCTAAAAAGAATCGGATTTATTTAATTAAAACTTATTTGATCCCAGTTTTTTTATTTTTAAGTAAAGTTTTTTTCTTATCTAAGTCGTTAGAGACTTCTTTGATGCGATGTTTTTTCTGTGGGGTGTGGGGTAGTCGACTTAACCCCATTAAAAGAAATACTTTATATTTGGCTGTTAAAGATGGGGGTCTGGGAATGATAAACCCTGTCTTTTTTTTTTACAAATTTTTTATGTCTGAATCTGGTCCCTGTACTGAGAGGTATTTCAAAAGTATGGGATGTGTCACTTAAAACTCATTTACAGGGTGTTTTATGTGAATGGAGGAATGGTCTGTTTCTACATCAAAATAAACGCCGTCCTCCCTTGATGAATATTTGGAGAGAAGTGTTTGATAAAATAAAGTGTTGGGGTATACAGTGGGGAGTAGCACAGACTTTATCTAGGAAAGCATTGTATAATAAGCTTTTAGGGCGATTTTTTTCTGATGCTCCATTTTTAGCTTTTCCTAAGGAAATAAGTTTAAAGATATCTAGTATATAACTAATTCCGTATTCCACAGCATATGTGGGATATTTCTTGGTTAAGTATTCATGGTAGAGTTAATGTCCGTAGTAATCAGAAACATAAATCAACTCGAGAGCGTTTTTGCCCGAGAGAAAAGTGTGTATCTCTTTTAGAAACCATGGACCACTTGTATTTTGATTGTTATTACTCTATGGCATTTTGGGACATACTTAAGGAACGTTGGAAGCATGATCTGCTGTTTCCGCCCCTGAAAGAGAGTTTATATTATGTTTTTTTTCCTGAAGGAATGCCTGGGGATGGGTAGAGCACATTACAAGTCCTTCATATTTTTTTTTTGTATTGGATTTGGATTAGTAGATGTAGATTTTTATTACAACAGCAGATCATTCCTCCCCTTACTTTGGTATACATGGTGGAGTCCGATGTGGGGAAATTAAAGCTTATGGAAAGCCATCAGCTTCCATCGCAAAGTTGGGGTTCCTTTTGGAACAGTTTTGATTACTTATTACCTTTTCGGTGGGGATCTTGTTAATGTTTCAAATATACTGTAATATTTATTTCTGTTATTTTATTTCTTTCATTATGTTTTTGTATGATGCAATATAACTTTGTATATAAAATTTTTTTTTTTCATTTCAGGATTGTTGTATGAATTAATACTTGTTTATGTTCTTGTCTTTTTCCTTTAAAGATTATGTATGAAGTAATACTGAATTACATTATATTTTGTTATGATTTTGTTATGATTATAATAAAAATTCCCCTACTCTTTTCGATAAGTGCCATGGGATCTTTAACATCCACCTGAACTACCACCAATCTAGGAAGATGGGACCTCAGTTTAATGTCTCATCTGAAAGACAGCACCTCAGAAGTGCAGCACCCCTCTCGTGCTGCACTACAGTGTCAGTACTGGGATATTAACCCAAGTGCTAGGTGTGAGAACTGAACCCATGGCCCTCTGATCTCCCGGCCTCAGAGGCGAATGTGCTACCTACTGAGCCACTGACACTATTTGTTTGGACACTTAGTTCACATACATAGTGTATATTTACTTCTTTCTAACTAGTTACCTTCCCATGGGTGGGGGGGGAGATAATTCCATTGGGTAAATATTGCAGTAATTGATGTAAATGATGGTGTGTTATGACTGTCATACATAGTGAATATATACTTCCTTCTAACTAGTTTTCTTTCCCGGGGGGTGTAATTCCATTGTGTTTTTATTCAGATTTCTTATAATGTTTCTGTACACATAGTAGTTTGATTATATAGTGACGCATTTTTGAACTCTGAACATATCAGTATGCATGGCTTCATTTACTTGGGGGTTGTTGACAGGTTTGTTTTTTAATTTGGTACTTATACTGACAATTGATATCATTTTGTATAAAATCTTGTTGCAGCACTGAAGGTCTCAATGTTTATGGAATATAATAACTGGTTGAGTGTATAGCTGGGAAAATGTCTCTAGATAGGTTTATACTGTATAAATGTATGACACAGTTTCTCACACTAGGTAAACTTTATTTTAAATCCACTTAATGCCATATATAGAAAATTTCTGTTATATAGATTTGTTTATTTAACATACAATAATACTACATTTTAACAAACTGTATTCACATAACACACTTAGACATTCAATTTTTTAAGTCAGTGGAACTTTCTGCTCAACGTATTCTTATCTTATCTTGTTCTGTGGACATTTGACCTTAGAAGGCTTCTCAGCTAATAGCAAACTGATGAAATCTAGTTCTTCTTATTTAAACTTCAGTTATGGTTTAAATGAGTATTTAAAACCAGCAATAGTTTTTTCTGTTTTTTTATCTATGATCTGGGTGTTAATAGTATGTGATTTTCTGAATAACTGCCATAAGCTTCTGAGGAAGAACTTGGTTGTCCCGAAAGCTTAGGCATTTTGTTTGTTTTGTAACATCAGTGTTGGTCCAATAACAGGTATCAAACCATTTGCTTCTGGATCAATATTTAAACTGTATTTTGATCTAAATAGTAAAGAACATAGGATGAAACATACACAGATGCCAGAGCAAGCAAGCAGAAATAGAGGACATGCAATCAATCTGGGGGGGGGGGGGTTGTAGGTTAAGGGAAAATTATTGAAACTACTACTTTGTACATGTGGAAAAGCCTTTTCCATCAAGCTGTGGAAACTAGAGCTGTTCCGGCTTTCAAAGCATGACTAGACAGATTTTGAGCAAGAACAGCATTGAGCATTACACAGTATGAGTTGTGGCAAAATTCTGTCAGATAAGCTTTGATGCATCCATACTCAAATTTGGCATCATCACTACCTTATTACAGCAGGGAAGAGGGACACTAAACTCCAACAAATCCACATCTTGTGGAAGAAAAATCTAACAAGTTTGCAATTTGCTTAAAAACTCTTTTCAAATCCACAACTTGTGGGAAAAAAAAGAATTCCACAGATCCACAACTTGTGGGAAAAATCCCACAAATTCACAACTTGCAGGAAAAAAATCCACAGGTCTACTAAATTCCTAAGGTGCAAACTGGTGAAACATTTATTTCACAAAATCACAATTTTTAAAGAATGCAAAAAATGGTATCCACTAATAGTCCACTGCCAAATTTTTAATATTGCCCACCTCTAGCAATATGAGGAGGGAAATGAAAAACCAGGTTAAAATATACATAGTAGTTACATTGTAACATCCATCTTATTTATTTATTTATTTTATTTAAATTCTGATGACTGGATGGGCCCTCTGAGACAGTCATGTCCCTTTTTCACAGGCAACCTGCGGAACCAAATGTTCTAAGCATAAGAAAACAGTACAGATACAGATAATTATGTACAAATATCATTGGACGGTTACATGCATTCATGGACTAAACTAGTCATCCCATTCATTCAGAGACAGTACAAATTACAGATGTCAATTGCAACATAGGTGAACAAACAGTAAGGTTGATATGAGCACACAATATAATCATAGTAGAGTCAATTAGTACATAAGTGCAGAGTATAAACAACTGGATGTGTGCAGACTCACAGCCCTAGACATTGATCATACACACCAGGAGAGTATAGGCAGCAAGTGGAGAAGTTTAGAGAAGATTAGGTACAGTTCCCATTATAGACAGGAGGCTTATAAAGTATTTCCCTATATTGTCTTTTGAAGAGAGTAATGGTCTTGCATAAGAGTAGTGAGTGTGGGAGGTCATTCCACTTTTGTGGTGCTGTGAAGGAGAAGGAGAAGGATCTTCTTCCAACAGCTAGGCAAGTCTTGGGCAGACACAGCATCAGGAAGTGTGAGGATCTGAGTGTTCATGGGAAGGGCTTCAGGGTTAGTAGGTTACATATACTCAGAGGAGGTGGGAGGTATATTAGCTTCAAGGTGGCACAATATACTGGGAGGTTAAGTCTGGCCATGAAAGATGGCCAACCTTAACTGTTCAGCACATCACAGTGATGGGCATGAGCTGGGGCCTTAATAGCAAATCGGGCAGTTCTGTGATAGGCTATTTTGAGTTTGTTCAGGAGTGTAGTCTAAGAGGAGTGGATTATAGAGGCACCATAGAAGAGGCCTGGGAGATGGGTGGCAGAGGCAATAGTGCTTCTTGCACTGCTTGAGAGGTAGGGAGCAGTGCAATATAGAAGGCCTAGTTTCTGATTAGTAGCCTTAGTGACACAGTTTATCTGCTCATCGAAGGATAAATGCTTGTCAAGTACTATAGCCAGGTATTTAAAGGAGGTAACATTTTTGAGTTGAATGTTAGTGGATGTTTTGATAACCAGGGGGGCTGTGAGGCTGTGTCAAGCAGCTATGGTGGAACAACATAGATTTAGTCTTTTTTTTGTTCAGAACTAGTAGGTTATTTTTAAACCATGTTTCTAGAGTCTGAAAGTCATTTGTTAGGTCAGAGTTAATACTTGAGGCATCGCAGGAGGATCTATACAAGATGGTATCATCTGCATATAGCTGAACTGGTGCCCCTCTTCAATTCAGAGGAAGGTCTTAATGAATACTGAGAATAGGAGAGACCCTAGGATTGATCCCTGGGGAACCCCGTTGGTGATAAGAGATAAGGTTGAGATGGTACTGACCCATTGGACACACTGAAACCTATTCTCTAAGTGGTTAGAGACCCAAGAGAGACAGTTTTTGTCAAGACCAAGGTGGTGAAGCTTACAGATGAGAAGTGAGTGGTTGATTAGATCAAATGTCTTTATTAGGTCAACAAAGACTGCACCAGTGGCTTTGCCCTGGTCCATAGCCTGGAATATATCAGTGTTGACCCTCAGGAGAGCAGTTTCTGTCCCATGCAATTTCCGAAAGCCATGCTGGTTACCAGTGAGGGCATTGATCTGTTCAAGGTAGGATGATAGTTGAATATAAAGTGTTCTCTCTCTTGGCTTTTAGCAATTGGACACATGATAGATATGGGTTGATAGTTTTCAATAAGGTTGGTTGGACCACCTTTATGTACTGGGACAACAACTGCAGTTTTCCATTTGTCTGAGATGGTTTGTGTGAGGAAGGATTGATTAGGCAGGATATTGGATAGGCAAGTGCAGGTGCTCCTATTTTAAGAAATTTGAGTGGTAGGAAGTCAAACCCTGGTGAGCTGCCAGGGTTAAGTCCCCTTAGCAATTCAAAGACCTCTTTTTGGGGGGTAGTTTTTAAGTGGAAGTGGGTGTGGCTGGTGATGCAGGACAATTAACAGGAGGGTTGGTTTTGTAGGCATCAAGATCCATAAAGAAGTGGTTCAGCCCTGCTGCTATCTTCATGGACAAGAATAGTGTGAAGCTTTTTGCTGTCATTGATTGGGGGAAGATCCTTTAATTACCCTTTCGGAGCGCATTGATTTCCTTCCAGAAACATTTGGGGTTAGAGAGGTGTTCTTCCTGTAGTGATAGGAGATACTCCCTTTTGGCTTTGCTTATCTTAGATTTACAAATATTGTGTAGCTGGTGGTAGGTGTTCCAGTCAGACTATAGTCTAGAGATTTTGAAGGCATCCCATGCTTTGTCACGAGAGCACATGAAGTGTCTCAGTTCCTGTGTGAGCCAGAGAGAGTGGGTGTCTTTTGATCTTCTTAATTTGTGGGGAGCATGGTGGTCAAGGATGGAGATGAAGGTATTGACCAGATATTCTAATGCTAGGTTTATGTCAGGAAGGGAGGTTACTGGTGACCAGTCAGCTGTGGAGAAACTTGAGCAGAAGGCTTCAGCAACTAAGTTGGTTAGATCCCTAGTTTTATGGATTTTGGGGGGGTGGGTGCCCAGAATTATTCTTCCAGACACAAAAAGTTAGAGAATGGTCACTGAGTGCATTAGGGAGAATTCCAGTGGCCTTAATAGAATTTGGATTACTAGTTAGTATCCAATCTAGGAGAGTGTGCTTGCCTAACTTCATATTCAGGCTTGTGGGATTATCGAGGAGTTGCTCCAGTTTAGCGTCCAGTAGGGCAGTTTGGTACTTTGTTTTAAGAGGCCCAAACCAATTCAGGTTAAAGTCACTGCTTATTATAGTGTCTTTCTTAGGAAGGGAGTCCAGACTAATGAGAAATTTGGCATAGAAGGATGCTTGATTTGGGGGTAGATAGATGCACCCTACTGTTACGTTCTTTACTTGTCAAAGGGTGATTGTGATAAAGACGTACTCTGCAGCTGAGCTGATCTTTAAGGCAGATAATTCATTGACTACCAATCCATCTCTAGCATAAATTACCCCCCCCCTTCTGGGCACCCGGTCCTGTCTGTAGTAGCTATAGCCAGGAAAGGTGACCTCGTGAGATAGTATGGATGGTTTTAACCACAATTCGGTAATGCAGAGAATGTCTGGTTTGTAATACAGTATCCAGGATTCCAGTTCTGCCATTTTTCCCCTAACGCTCTGTATACTCATATGCACTATTTTGAGACCTTTGGAGTTAAGCCAGTTAGGGCAGTAGGTTCTCTTGCTACAAGGTATACCCCAGTTTCATTGTGAACATACATCTAACTTTATGAATCTGTGACTGCTGAATTTATTAAATTGAATTGTGCTGAAAGTATTGGATCTGGGGCTTAGTGCCCAATCCACAAAACCTCTAGTCAGCTTACTTAGCAGCATAGTGGAAGTATGTAGGCACATATGCACCAAAGTTGAGGAAGTTGGCTAGATCCTAAGCTCATACATTTGCATATGGTGCAGAAGAGAAGTGTAGAGCCATCCACATGTCTTGCATGTGCACCTTTGCACCTGGACATTCCAAGACATACACATTCTTTGGACATTCTGAGACCTATGCCCAGTACAAGATAAAAATTTCCACTTGTGCAACACGGGACCTGATTCTATGTGATCTGAGTGGCCACTGTAATACTGTGAAGGTCCGGACAAAAATGTGCACAATATATACAGACCCATATTGGCATGGCCTACATAAGCTAAAGAAAAGAATACCAACACCCTCGCACATGCCACAACCAACATGTGTGTGGTTATTCTGCAAAACACCATGTTTACTGCTCCACTCTGTATGCCACAATTGGACAATGCACACTGCACACACTTCAAGCAAGACACAAACACAGTACAATACATAAAATATATATTTTATATATTGACAGTATTTCTAGGCATTACAGTCTCAAGGACATTTGCCCAGGACACATCACACATCACACCAGGGCACCACCCACATGGTGCCTTAATGTAGATATGTCACCCATGGTGTTAGCTCCACCTACCGTGATGATGCACACCATAAGCCTGGAGCTCTGGCGCACCCTGATTGGGTGGCCCATCAAAGAACATCACCTGGTAAACATCCACCATTGGTGGACTTCTGGGTGGTTTTAACAAACCAGTATATTCAAAACATATAGTTTTTACATACAGTATAAGGATACTGTAATACAATTTGCTATTTAATTGTCAGTACCAACCATACTTCAAGCTGCATCTCCCATCTCAGAAGATCTCAGTTTACTGTAAACCTCCTACAGTGTTTCAGTTCTTTACAGAGTATCCACTCTAAAAACAGCCCTACTTCCTGGTTGTCAAAGAATGCTTTATAGTATATGGTTAACCCTTGTTGTGTATGGATTTCATCTTAACTAAAAAGCTGGCATACTACCTGCTAATTTGGTTACATTTTCCCCCATACAGACAGAAGCCAGACCCTCCCCTGACAAAAAAAATTCTATTGTTTCATCATTTAAAAAAAAGAAACTCTTAACCCACCTTTCACTTGGGTGGGTTTTCAGCAGCTGGGAGAAGATAGGTTTCTATATTTTTTTAAATAAGTAAATGAAACTGAAGATTTCTTGGAAAGAAAAAAGCAGATTTTTTTATGTTATGTTTCAAACCATCATATACTACACAACATAAAATAACATACAGGTAACCATACACAACTTGGCACTGTTTCTGTCTAGGGGTTCTGAGGATATCAGGGGCTGATATTTAAAAAAAAAATGGGCAAAACACAGTGCAAAGTGTTGCGCTGCACTTCACCATTGGCCAGTAGTCTGAGGATGCTACATTCAGTCAAATAGCGCATCAGCACTGTCTGACAGACTATAGGGGCATATCAGCACAGCACTAAGTCAAGTAGTGCTGCCCCGACATGTATCTCTAATGTGTAGGGAACAGTGCTTCCATACCCAATAGTGCCAGAATGCCAGGCATGATATTCAAAGGGGTTCATGCAAATTATCTTAGTGGGCATGTAAGGTGCTAAGGGGTCATGTGCATGCCCATCATGGGCTCATTTGCCTTGTTAATAGTAGCAGGTTTGCATGGATCTGCCCCCATCCCAAGTGCCTGGGCCTGTATATTACAGAACAGTCTCTGGTGCCCAGTGGTCCCACCCCCCTCTGATCACTGGCCTGCTAAAACATAGTAGTATTCCTGGTGGTCAGTGCCCCCCCCCCCCGATCACTGTCCTGATAAGGGAAGAGAAGTCTCTGGCATCTACTGGTCCACCCAGCCTTGATCCCTGGACCCAGTACATCAAAGATACTCTGTTAATGTCCAGTGTGCCCCCCCCAGTCCACAATACCCAGACCCCATACATCGAACATACACTTGGCAACTGGTGATCCCCCTGGTCTCCAGCTACAGACCCTGAAGCAAATACAATATCCTGTCCAGTGCATGAGATGAACATCAATTACCTATGGTGCATTGCAAACAACAATCCAAAATATTCCCTGGTTTCCAGCAGTGCCCCTCCTGCCTGCCCTCCAATTGCCATTCATGCCTTGTCACATCCATAATCCCTGGTGTCTAGTGACACCCCATGGCACTAAGCACTCTCCCTGCCAACTTGTCTGTACCTGAATCATTGGTGCCATGGGTGCCCATACAGTGACTGGCACAACCCTCCTCTCATCTCCTAGGCTGGTCACCATATAAACAGACAGGGAGCATGTATCCTAAATATTGTACAGGGCACATATCCTCTGTACAGAGAACATGTGCCCTGTACTATACAATACATAGGATACATGCTCCATGTCTGTTTATACAATGACAGGCTGAGGAGGTGAGAGGAGTGCTGTGCCGGTTGCTGTATGGGCAGCTGCAACACCAATGATTCTGATATTGGGGAGTTGGCAAGGTGGGTTATTGGTGCTGTGGGGGGATCACTAGATGCAAGGGATTATGGATCTGACAAGGGAGAAGTGGTGATCAGAGGGTAGGAGGCACCACTGGGCACCAGTGAATATTTTGGGTTGTTGTTTGTAAGGCATCATGATTTAGTGACACTCTTCCCATGCACATGCCAGGATATTGTATTTGTTACAGGGCCAGGGACTGGAGATTTGGGGGGAACCACCAGCTACTTGAAGTATGTTTGATGTATCAGGTCCAGGGGTAAAGGGACCAAGGTAACACTGGACACCAAGGAGTATGTTTAAGGTACTGGATCCAGGGCTTAGAGGAACCACTGGATGCCATGGAGTATGTTTGATGTACCAGGTTCAGGGATCATGGACAAGGGGAACCACAGGACATGAGGGACTTCGCAGGACACCAGGGACTTCTCTTCCCTTAATGGCATGATGATCAATGAGAGTGGGGGTGGGGGTTGGGGGCACTAGCCCCAAGGGATATTCTTATGTTTTATCAGGCCAGAGACTGGAAGAGGGTGGGACTACTGAACACAGGGGGGCAGGTGTGCTCCCCCATTGGCCAACTAGATAGTTGGTTGCAGTAACTTCAGCAGGTGATAGGGTTGCCCAGAGTAAGACAGGATTTAGTTTGGTGGTATTTGCCCTGCAAAAAAAAATGACCATACTAAACCCTTTTGTGCAGTGCAAATGCACTGAATATGGGATTGCATAGATATTCCTGTGCCAACCCCTTCCTTTCCCCACTCACAAACATTATTTTCTGTGCAGGCTCTATGCTTGATTACCTGTGCAACTGCCCCTTTTGAATATCATGATCTGGCACAAAACCCAGGTTGCGCGGGCAAACACCCATTTGTACCCATGCAAACTTTTGAATATCAGGCCCCAGAATCTGCTGAGCTTTACTTTTGAGATCCTTATGATGCCATCAAAACACCTTGATGAAAGCACAGTCATGTTGTGCATGGTTGTCCATGCTTCATTCTCTGTATAGTATATGGTTACCTTTAGTTGCACATGGATTTCCATCCCAAGCATAAAGCTGTTGTACTACAGATCATAGGTCATAGAGTGATGTTGTCTCCTTTGTTAGTAAATCAGCTATTTTAATCAGAATGCAAAATCACACCAGCTGTCATTTTACTTTCATTTTCCACACACACTGAACACAGATCATCCCCTCACACCAACTCTTCTTTTGTTCTCTCATTTTAAAAAACAGAAACCCACCTCTAGACTGGGTTGATTTCCAGTAGCTTGGTAAGGGTGGATTTCTGCTTTATTTTAAATAATGAAATGTTATATTTTAAACCATATACTATACAAAATAACATATGGTCAACCATGCACATCTCGGCTGTGTTTACATCTTGGGGTTTGATTACATCAGTGACCTTTCAGTCTTTGCTCTTCAGGTTCCATGTTGTCATCAGAGCCCCTAGATGGAAACACAGCCTTGATGTGCATGGCTGCCCATGCATTATTCTCTATATGTCCTCATGTTAAAAACTGCATATTGTCTGGTATCACCTAGAATCACATAGTTATCTCACTCTGCAGTGAGCTCTTGTACTGGCTTCATTGTTAGCTGTGCTACTTTGCTGGCCTGGACATGATTTTCAAATTTCGTTATCAAAACAAAAAAAGAAAATTCCTTAATGCTGCTCTTCTACTTTGCTGTTAGGCACATTTGTGCAGTAAACCTAATTCTAAACATATAAACTCTTGGGTTCAAATTAATAATAGAAAGATAACAGCTAGATTACTGCGAGAAACAGAGTGAAGAACTGGGAATATGGGGGTGGTGGGGGTAGGATGTGAAATTTTAAAAAGGATCATCACTCATCCCCTTCCGGGTAACTCCAGAAATTATCTAGATTCATGTCATTTCTTTGTTACAAAAGAAAGGTCATGTTATTCAGACTTGAATTATTCATACCAGATTTTATAGTTGCATAAACATGTTTGAGTGATACCTTTCCCTGACATCAGGTGTCTCACCATAGCACTCCAAGAACAGGCTTGAAACCTTTCAGTTTCTGTCATTTAAAAAAGGTGTTGCAGCTGTATGATAGTAATTAACAACTGACAAAAATATCTATGTTTTAGCTTGAAGTGGGAAATCACAGAGCTTAGTTATTTTCTCATTAATTTACGATTTGCTCTCTTTATTCAAGAAAGTCTGAAGACCTGAGGTACAAACTTAATAAGGCACCATGCTGTTTCTAGGAGTATTTACAACAATCAAAAATAAGTCAGTGGAATTCTTTCATTTAAATTTGTTTTCACTCATTTAATCCATTGCACAGTATGCCGGCACTAACCCTTTTATAACAGGGAGCACACTATTTGGTATACAAAAAAAGAATAAAATGTTCAACTAAGCCAAAGGAAGGATTTGTATCAATGGAGGTGATAAAACATCATATATGAAAGACATATTATAAACAGTGAGATAACAGAAAGAAATTAAGCATACAGTATCTGCCTGCATGTTCCAGAGTTCAAGACCAAACAGCAGCATCGGTCTGACTTCTGGCCCCACAGATTCAGTGAAGCCAACTGCAAGGTTCTACACTTGGAGTGGAAAAACATAGGAAGGACCTACATACAGTGTGGGATTCATGTCATTGCAGTAAGAAAGGAAATGTATCAGGGGGAGTCATAATAGAGGCTAAAGTCGGATAAGCAGAGTGTGACTACTGTTAAGAGTGCCAGCAGAATGCTAAGGTACATCAAATGGTGGAGAGGGAGACACGTAGAGTAGACTAAGAAATCCTGCCACTTTGCAAGACCCTGGTCAGGCCCCAGCTTGAGTACAGTAGGTAGTTCTTCTCTCCTCAATACAAAAAAAACATTCAGGTAGTCAACAGGCTGCAATGCATTGCCACCCAAATTACCAGGTATATGGGGGTGGGGGAAGGAGCAAGAGCAACAGTATGAGAAGCTGGAGGCCCTCAGCACATTTGTCCTGGAGAACATGGGACTGAGTGGGAACATGATCTCAGTCTTTCTCATACACAAGGGTATTGACAAACTCAAACAGTAGGAGATATTTGATCTGCTGTCCTGCATCAGTAGGCAGGGGCATGCTGTGCCCTGAAGCTGAGGCTGGAACATTCAGGGGTAATATTAGTGTGCACCTTTTTCCAGAGGGTGTTGAACTTATATAAGTCTACCTGTGGAGACAGTGAACATGAAAACAATAAATTTTTTTTAGGTAAGCCTTGACACATTTTTGCTTACCAAGAAAATCACCACATACCCAGGCTAATAAAGTGGCTAGGAATCCTTATACATTGTTATGTGTTTATATGTTTGCACAGCTTACTTATTCCATCCCTGCATTTGTAGTAGGGGGAAGAAGTGGATGGCTAAGATTGACCTAAAGTCACTTCCAACCTTAACTTGGTATGTTACTGGGATACAGCAACATTTTAACACCATCTGATTATGGATCATGTTACCTGTAGTAACAGTATTAATAGTAATTTCATTTTTTGTCACCCAATCCTAAAGGATATGGATACCTTACAAGGATAAAACAAAAAATCAGCAGGAGAGAGAGATATATGACTGTAATAAATAACAGATACGCACAATCATGATAAATATATAGGATAGTATGTGAGTAACAGTTAACAACAGGTCTATACTTTCCCCGAGTCAGTACTATGATGACTGATGACCTCGAGAGCACAGCTCGAGAGGTCATCAGTCGTCATAGTACCGACAATGGGAAAGAATGGCCCTGGCACTAACTGTTACCCATGCACTTTTCTATATAGTGTATTGTGGAACGTTCCCCCCAAAAAAACATGAACACAGCTTTCTGTTTTAACTCATTTTTACTAAGGCAGTACAAGTAAAATAATTAGGCAACCACAGTCAGTTTCAACATTGAACATTTGCAGTTCTTAAAAACTCACAGACAGCAGCAGCAGCAGCAATTCGGCTAACAGGGGTCTAGCTCAGTAGTAGGAATTTCATGAATTGCCCTGTGCTCATTTGTTGTCTCTGAGGAAACTATGTATTTGCATGATGTCATTTTATGTTTTTTTCACCATCTTTTGATTTTCCTACTCCAAAATAAATCTGTCGCATTCGGATAGTGGACTTGATAGTACTGCTGCAGACATCGCTAATTTGTAAAGGTATTTTGAATGTGCTCTAACTGTCAGATTGCTGCTCGAGGACACAATGTGTGACATCCGCACTGCAGCAGAATGAAAAGTCATTCTGCTGCAGTGCGGACATCACTAATGCAGCAGAACAACATTTTTAGAGTGCTAGATTTCAGAGCTAAATGATTTTCCACTATACACCATACTATAATAATAAATACCATACTAGGCACAGTGCTGTGGGTTCATTAATCCAGTGAGAAAAGATAATGTTTTAGCACCTTTTAAATGTCACAATAGAGGGTACCTCCCTTAGAGTACAATGCAGATGGTTTCACAACATGGGTGCTGCCACAGTAAATGCCCAGTACCCAGATAGCTTTAATTGGGATCTGGGAACCCTTATGAGGCCCACCTCAATGGACTGTAGAGGGTGGCCAGGAACATACAGACAGAGGAGCTTTTCAGATGGTATGGAACAAAATCATGTAGGACTGTATATGTTAACAAACCTCTCTTGAAGGAGGCACACAACCACACAGGCAGCCAGTGCAATGTCTACAAAACTGGAGTGACATGCTCACAGTGAGAAACTCTGGAAATCAGTCTAGCTGTGGTGTTCAACACCTGCTACAAGCAGCATGTGAAACCTTCTGATAGCATGCATCATTGCAGTAGTCCAGTCTGGACATCACAAAGGCATGCACCAGTCTTTATGGTCTCAGGACATAGATAAGGCTTAATCCAGGTGATATTTCTGAGATGAAAAAATACAGACCACTGCCAACACCTAGTGCTGTTGTGTCAGTTTTCAGTCCATGATGATTCCCATATTCTTCACCCTCTCCCCAGCACATATAAGACTGACACCTAGTTATAATCTGGAAACAGCACCTCCCAAACCTGCCATACTCCAAGCACATGCATCCACTAGAAGCACTTCCATCTTGCTTGTATTCAGCTTTAGCTAGCTGAAGCCATGCAGCCATCTATATCAGCTAGAAATCTGTTCAAATAAAAAACACATGCAGGCCCAGATATTCAGACTGTGCCGGGCATTGGAGCAAGCCTGGGCGTAACGCAGCTGGGTTGCGCCAGGGCCAGGACCAGGTGATATTCAACGATGATGTACCATGGCACAGCACTGTTGAATATGACACGCACTGCACACAGTGCAATGACACTGCACCAGCACAAGCCACAGATAGGGAGCATGGGGATGCACCAGCACAAGTGCAGTTGCGCTAGGTGCATCACCTTGATATTCAGCGGGAGGAATCCAAACGAGGCCATAATATATGCAAGACACAAATGGGGCCATTTGCATGTCATTATGGCCCCATTTGCATGCCTTGCTCAAGGTAGCCTGGGGACTTGCACCTGGCACCCTGCACAGCATGACGTGTGCAGCGGGGATCCCGGGGTGTCCCCCGCCCCATAGCCACGATCATGCTAGATGTACAACACAACAATCCCTGGTAGTCTAGTGGTCCTCCCTTCCTCCTGATTCCCTGATGCCCCACTTTATTTACAATAAGACCGTCCCTGGTGGTTTAGTAGTCTGCTCTCCCTCCCAGTTCCTTGATTCCCCAATAAATTTAACTGAATACCTTCCCTGGTAGTCCAGTGGTCCCACCCCAACCATCACTATGATCACGGTTAATGTAAAACTACAACATGCTCTGGCAGTCTAGTGGTACTCCCTCCCACCCTTGTCCCTGATTGCCGGTATCAGTCGTTAAGATAAATCCCTGGTAGCCTAGTGGAACCCCCCTCCTTCCTGTGTCCCTGATTGCCGGTATCCAATGTTTAATTAAATCCCTGGTAGTCTAGTAGAACCTGCCCCCCTGCCTGCTGCCGCAATCACAGCACATCTCCGTATCATAAATACCTAGTGATCCAGTGGCACCCACCACCCCTCCCACCCACACAGAACCCCTTGCCCACCCTGCTCCCCCGACCATCATTGGTGGACAACAGTAACCTGCCCACATACCACCCAGCCGCCTGCCAAATGACAGATACAGTATAGGCTGTGAGCCCATTGGTCTCCAGTGTGGACCAATGGGCTTACAGGGCATACTGTACTAGACAGTCCCACATATATGAATGACTTCATTCATATATTTGGTACTATGTAGCACAGTATGCCCTGTTAGCCCATTGGTCCACATTAGGGACCAATACTGTACCTGTCATTTGGCGGGCAGCCAGGCAGTGTGCAGGTGGGTTGCTACCACCGTCAGCGATGGGGAGGGTGGTGGTGGAGCAGGGTGGGCAAGGGGTTCAGTGGGGGGGTGAGGTGCCACTGAGCACCACGGATGTATTACAAGGAGATGTGCCACAATCGTGGCAATGGGTGGGGGGGTTCCTAGACTACCGAGACTCGGCAATGTCAGATACCGACAGTTGGGGACAAGGGAGGAGGGAGGTTCCACTCGACCAGGGATTTCTTAAATGTCCAATACTGGTGATTGGGGACAAAGGTAGGAGGGGTTTACCACTAGACTGCCAGGGCATGTTTTATTTTACATTTACTGTGATTGCGGCAGTGGGCGGGGGGGGGGTTCCACTGGATGACCAGGGATGTTACTATACATCAGATACCCACGATCGGGGACATGGGAGGGAAGGGGGTGCCACTAGACCACCAGGGTTATGTGTGTGCTGCGTGACAGTGTGGGCGGGTGGCCACCCATGGCTGGTGGCTGCTGTGTTGCACCATGCAACACAGCAGCCCACCTGTAGGTGGGTGGCTGGGATTTGTTCCCACTTTCCATGGGCTCAACTTTGAGCCCTCCAATGCAGTGCAACTCTGTTGCGCCATGCGAAACCCCTTTGAATATCTGGGCCACAGTCTATAACTATGTATTAAATATTGTGGTAACATATAGGGTCAAAAGGAAAGGGCAATGTTGTGTATTATTTGCAGCAAACAAAAAAAAGATTCATTTTTCTGTGGTCTTTGCTGTGAATTGGAGGGAGTTGTGATTTTGCATAGTCCCATGACTGCATATCTTTGCCAACAAAGTGGGTTATTCTTAATGACATACTTACTAAAGAACAGGTCACATGACAGATGCTGTGTGCAAAATGTTGGTGACATGGTACATGTTGCACCACGAATATCACTATTTGACCCCATGCAAGTGTACTGTCCTTGAGTCAGAGCAGAAGGAGTTGGCCATGTCTCTGCTGAATAAAATCAGTCTCATATTAGGTTTAAAAGTTATAGTTAGTGCAGAAATGTTAGCTAAGTTTGAATGCTGAGACTTTTCAAAAGGAACTTGAAAAGCCTTTTGGAGTGGACATAACAGATATTTTGATGGGTTTTACTTTGTATGGTTTAAGTGAACAACACTGAATCTAAGCTGAGTTTGTTGGGGGGGTTGAGAAGTAGCTCTTAATTTCAGTGTTGCCTTATTCCATATTTTAAATTTTAATGTGTGTTTTTTTAACTAGTGAATCTTTTTCTTTGAATAGTTTCTGCACTGTCCACTGATTGTGTGCCGGGATGCTTGGATTTTGGATGCTAATATTGGATTCATTAAACTCCTATCCATTTTTAGAGTTTAGGATTTTTGGTATTAATGGCTGATAGTCCAAAATCCTAAAAAGCAGATTTTTGGTGAATTTAGGGTTATGGTATCCTAAATCTGAAATCCTAGTCTTGCAGCAGGGTTCATAAAACTGTAAGATACATCCTGTAATTTTGATTTGGTGGTTCTAGTGTTGTTGTAGTTCTCCTGTGAGAGGTGTGAGAGAATTGTCTCTTTACACATGAAATAGCAAAAACCATACTGTTAGGGGGGAGGGAAAGGTAAGGGGAGGTCAGAATTACAGGAGAAGGGTTAGGAAGGATTCAGGTATAGAGTTTGCAGGAGCAGGGGATAGAGGGGAGAAGTTTTGGCTGGAGCCTGAGAGAGGGAAGGGAGATGGACAGATGGATGGAGGAAAGTAGCTGGTTCCAGAGGGAGGGTAGACAATAAGAGAATACAGATTTCCCAGTTGAGGAGTGAGGGCTGGGGAGGGACAAGGGTGAGGTTCCCCAGAGTAAAGGAAGTAGAAGGAGATGGTGATGGGAGAGAGGAGTAAGGATAGTTATAGGGACCCAAACCAATATTTAGAGATGAAAAATAGTGGAACTAGTGACATGAGGGAAGAGGGAGAATGGATAAGGAGAAGTATTGGGAACAGTGGTGGGTATGAGATGATGAGTTGGTAGCAAAGTAGCAGAAGAAATTGCAGAGGGTGTCCAGTCTGGCAAGGGAAGTGGAGGGGGTAGTGCCATACACTACATCCACATAGCTGAAAACTAGGAGAACCATTTTGGTGAGCAGCTCCCAGTGGACTGTGGGAGAAAGGAAGTCCTGACTCTTTATTGCAGTGCAGGGCACTGAGTTTGAGGCAGAGTTTAGTATGGATGGTTTCAACATGGACAGAGAAGTCAAACCTACTATCTATCCACACACCAAGGTACTTGAATGTTGAGAATATTCCAAGAGGGGTTCCATCCAGCGTGGAGAAAACTGGGGAGGGGGGAGATGTTGGACAGATTCTGGCTTGTACCAAAGGTCATTGACACTGACTTACAATTTAGGATTTCAAATCCAAATCCTAAATCTGATTTTTAGGTCCTATTAAGAATTGAAACTGAATTGGACTAGGATTTAGAAATTCCTAACATCATAAATCTTAACACCAGATCTGTATCAACAAATTCCAAGCAACCTTAATTGTGAGTGGCAATATCTGCATGTTTGAAAGTGGGAAGATTCTTTTATTAAATAACTACAAGAAAATTTAAAGAAATGCATCTGTTTTGGCAATGCAAAATAACAGTTAGTTATTTGTGCAGGGTTGTGAAGCAACAGTTTTGTTGTACAGCTGAGAGGTTAGACAGTAAACATTTTTTTTCCAACTAAGAAATCAGAAATATTGCAGACAAAATAGGTGTGGTTGTGCAAGACAACAGACTGTTACTTGTGTTACAGATTTGTGATGCAACAGTCCTGTTGCCCGTCTTAGTTATTGCATCACTTATCTGTGGATAGTGGAATATGATAAGCGGGACTTAAGGAAAAAAGCTGGGAATGGCCAGGACAGGATACTCTTCAGCAGGATGTGGAGAAAAGAGCACAGAAAGTGTAGAGATAATTAGTAAATTTGGAAGGTACCAGCACTTCCGTTTCAGCATTACAATGTAGATTCAGGGAGAAAAGTTGTTAACTTGGCTGCTCTGATTCGAGATAAGGAAGGTAGGAATAGTAATCCCAGGCCTACTCACACAATGGTTCTATGTCATAAGAGTGAATTCGGCATGCCAAACACCCTTATGGCAACTCCACATTGCCGAAATTCAATTTTGGAAATGTGGGATCATACCGAAAAGTAAACCCAGTGCAGAAAAACCTTCCTTTTGTTTTATGCGGGGGCGAACACCCTACTTTGGATTCTCAACTCCAGGGGTGCATTTCGGGGGGGATGCAAGTCGGAAAAAAAAAACTGTCTTGGACCAGGCACAACAAAACCACAGGCGGCGGTCGAAACCCTGCATCCCACTACAGGCAGCACCTATCCCACCATGCCATGACGCCAGGCTTACGCGAACCCGCAGCACCACCCTCACATACCCTCCCACCCTACGTACATTGTGCTTGCTCCCAGCCTCCTGCCCATGTATACCCGTGTGATATCCTGTCACCTTTTTGCAACAACCCCCATCTGGTCACCTACCCCACAACCCTGCCATCAGGGCACTTGCCAAAAGTAGGTTGCTGTTACGACAGGTGCCCACTCACTAGTGCCCCATATCACAGGATACCCCCACATAATATTTTCAGCACCTATGTTGGGGGAAAGGATAAGAAGGAAGGGCAAATCCAGTGAAGAAGAGGAGGAGGAGGAGACAAAGGGTGATGGCAAAAATTTAACTGATATTCTCTGGGAACCTCAATCCAAAAGAAGCAAAAGTCAACAAATGCATACCTGACAACAAGTACCTAATCCCACTATCAGTATAGGGGTTAAAGTCCAAAATGTGAAGTGGGGCACTGATACAATATGGTGGGTAAACCCTGTTAGTCCAAGCTGTCCTAAAACAAAAAGCAGCCATAAGCAATACAACCAAAGAAAATAGTTGAGATGATAAAACCTCCTCTTCACCACATTAATTAACCATAATCACTCTAAATCCTTTGTGTGGGACAATTGTATTATTGGTCCATCAAGTAACAGTTGGCCAATATTCCAACAATGCCAGGCACATGTCAGACATGATAAAAAGGGATTACATTTTGGCATTAGTGGGCAGCACACCTACTTGAACTGTAAACATATGTTGATCTGGGTGAAACACCAGACCAGAGCTGCTGAGGTCATGGGAGCACCTATAATTTATCACACATGGCCAGGGTAGGCAAAGGAGGAAGAGTAGGAGTAGGACTTTATAAAGGTGAAACTACTAGTACAGCTGGCACTTAAGCGGTTCATAGGTTCATAGGTGTTGTACGAGTTTATGAGGTCAAAGAACTTTTATCAACTCAACACTTTTAGTGGTGTAGTACCTGCTTCTCCCTGCCCATGCATCTCATCTTCTTTCGAATGTTTCCATAGTTTCACTGGTAAACATAAAAACATAGAAACATAGACTTTGACAGCAGATAAGGACCGCTTGGCCCACCAAGTCAGCCCAGTTCCCTACCAATTGGATAAGTTGCAGATCCTAGTTAACCAACAGCCTACTTCTTCCTACCCCCCACCAGAATTGTCTTATGTCTGTCCCATTAGGATTAGGTACCGCCCCTCCTCTTCTTTTGTGAATACTGAGCAGAAGTATTCATTCAGTATCCCTGCTTTTTTTATCATTTAAGATTTTATTAAAGTTTTTCAGGTACCTTAAGCTGTGAAAATGGCCCTCATACACCAAGCCTACAATACAGTCAAGCAAGCTAATACATAGGTAATTGTTCTCAGAATGCAATGTGTTACCTACAGACTCTATACTTAAACAAGTATGTCCTAATGCAGGTGTCAATGTACGCTCACTCTAAATTACAAAATGCAAATTTCGTACAGCAGAGAAATTAACTATCATAGTCTTTTTACATTAACTAAGGGTTACCAAGATCTGATCAAGGAAACCAGATCAGAACATCCTACTATCAACCAATTCAGGTGTATATGAAATTGCAACTAATTAACAGAGGTCTGTAAAGAACAAAGGAATTCTATCATTCAGATCTATGGACAGTAAAGAAAAAACAAGAAGATCCAGAAACATAGGACAGTATGAGCAGAAAGGGTGACAAGACCAGACAGCAGCAGCCAGCTATTGTAGTGTTAGCAAACTATGTTGCAATTTGGGGTACAGGGGGTTTTGCAGTGGCAGGGGTGCAACCAGATATGGGAGTGTAAATAAGCCCCCCATTTCTTATAGTATCTGTCAAGCCTTCCCTTGGCCACTGCCGAGAGCCTCTCAAAAGCAGCCAATCTAATCAAAGCAGAATGCCATTGCGAAATCACTGGGGGTGCAGATTGTCTCCAGCATATCAAAATGGCCCTCTTTGCCTCCATAATAGCCACTAGGACCCAAGCTGCGCTGGAAGGAGGGATTGGGTTTAATGCTGAAGTATCTCCAAGTAAGAGGGAATAATGTTGCAGCTGGATTGGTTTACCTATTATCCTGGAGCAGTCCCCTAGGACTTGCATCCAGAAATTTTGTAGGGCCAGGCAGGTCCAAATAATGTGAAGTAGGTGAGTAGGGGAAGAGTGGCATCTCCAGCGTTGATCCTGTGGTATAATCCTAAGGCTATGTAGAACTTCAGGGTTCTATACCACCTTAAGAGAATTTTTAATTGCATTAATTGACTCTTGGAGTCTTCATAGGCTGTGTGAACTGCTCTGATGCACATCGACCATTGCTGCTGGGATAAGGGGTGGAGCAGATCCCTTTCCCAGGTGGCTCTACTGGTGAGAGTAGCATTTGGCTGCGCCTCTCTAAGGATCTTGTAGAGAACGCCCACCAGTCCTTGGCCCTTTCTGGGTAGGTGAAGGATGCTCAAGCAGTCTCAGGTGTTTTGTGATGACAGGGCTTTAAGAAGGGAGGAGAGTGCACTTCTCAGCTGCAGAAATTTCCAGAAGTCTGAAGATCCCAATCCATCTCTATCCCGAATCTGTTCAAAGGACATTAGTGTGTGAGAGTTTGGGAGTAGGAGATCACCTAAAACTCGAATGCCCTTTGAAACCCAATGGGGCCATGAGAGCGGCTTATGATCAACCATGATGAGATGGTTGTTCCATATCGGGGCGTATCTGAGCGGGGGAAGGTATTCTGATTTTGGGACCCCAGTAATTGCCATTGCTCTCCGCCATGGTCTACATGTTTCTAACATAATGGGGGTGAACCGATTTGTTGCCAGTTTTTTACTGGAGAGCAGAGAAAAGAGTGGAGTATCCATTGACAAAGTGGCCTTTAAAGATACCCATTGAGGAGGGGGGGTGAGATAGGGGATGAACCAGGCTGTGGCCTGGGCCATTCTGTAAGCCAGGAGGTAACCCTCAAACCAGGGGAGTCCCAACCCACCTCTGGTCCAATGTGCACGTAAATTTGTGTGCCCCCATCTCGAGACCTTACCCTCCCACAGGAAGGAAGAAATTAGATTATCTAGAGCCTTGAAATGTTTTTGAGAGAGTGGGATGGAAAGATTATTTAGTAGTTATGAGACTCTGGAGAACAAAAACATTCTAATGGCTTCCACCTTACGTTTTAGGGTGAGGTGGAGCCGTTTCCATTGCTGGACTTCAGCTGTTGAAGAGGCCAGTAGAGGGGAGAAGATAGCGGATTCTAGATCCTTCCAAGATGTGGTAATAGTTGCACCTAAGTATGGGAAACCTTGCGGGGCCCAGGTAATGTTGGTACCAACAAGACAATACCTACTACATGCCCCATTCGGTGGGGCAGGATGGTTTTCTTTTGACTCACCATTAGTCCTGAGAGACAGACAAACTCCCTTAAAATTGTTAGAAGTGGAGTAATGGAGGACTGGGGATTTGAAAGTGTAAGGAGCATATCGTCCGCATATGCGTTAACCAGATAAGTCGTCCCTTTTATAGGAATGCCTGTGATGTTGGGGGAATTTATAAGTTTCCTAAATAGGGGTCTAAAGCAATAAGAAAGAGAAGAGGAGAAAGATGGCAACCCTGTCTGGTGCCTCTTTGCAACAAAATTGAAGGGGAAGTATCTCTATTTGTGACAACTCTAGCTGTAGGGGAATGGTATAGTGTGGAGACCCATGAGCAAAAGTCTGGCCCAAATCCGTATAGCATGAGGACTTTGTAGAGGACACCCATTCTGAGTCAAATGCCTTGGCAAAATCTATTGCCAAGGCAGCCATTGGGGTTTTGGATTGTAGCGTCAACCACTTAAGGTTCAAAATTAAGCTGAGATTATCTGCACTCGATTTCCCCTTTAAGAAGCCGGATTGTGACGAGTGAATTAGAGTGGGCAGGAGCAAGGATAATCTTTTCACTAGGATTTTAGCCAGCAGCTTGGTATCCACAGGGAAGAGCGAGATAGGATGGAAGTTTGCACAGAGGAGAACATCGGATGATTTTTTTGGGGATAAGGGTTATTAATGCCTCACGCATAGTCAGAGGGATCATGGTATCTTTTAGGGCTTCTTGCAGTGCTTGTAGAAGTGGGTCAGTGATGTGGTCTTGGAGTAGTTGGTATAGCTCCACCGATATCCCATCCAGCCCTGGCGTCTTTTCCCTCTCCATCTGGGATAAAGCACTACGGAGCTCCTTGGAGGTGATCGGGGCATTCAATTCACGTTGTTGTGTCTCATAAATTCGAGGAAGAGGGGTTCCCTGGCACAGAGTGCCCAGCCAGTGGGAGAGCTCATCATCTGAGAGAGTGCTCTGAGATTGATAGAGCTCCCGGTAGAAGCTTTGCATCTCCGCATTAATGGCCTTGGGTGCCATAAGAAGTTCCCTCTTTTTATTCTTGAGGGCCAACATTCTAGAGGAAGTCTGCTGCTTCCACAAATGGTAGGCAAGCAGCTTCCCTCCCTTGTCCCCTCCTTCCCATACCCTATGTTTTGCCCGGGTCAACTGCCATTCAGCCTTCCTATTTAATAGAACATTAATCTGGTATTTTAAACCAGTAATAGGGGCCAGAAGTGAAGAGTTGAGCGGGTTCTGGGGAGAGACTTTAATCTGCTTCTCCAATTTTCTAGCTCATCCTGCATTTTCTGGAGATGTTTCACTCGCTCCTTATTTTTGGTGGCTGCATAAGAAATGATTCTCCCCCTTATAACAGCCTTGAAGGCTTCCCATACTGTGGTTGCTCTCGTCTCTCCAGGGAGGTTAAGTGAGAAATACTGGCGTGTTTCCTCCCTTATATACTCCTGGAAGACTTCATCCTGTAGCAGTAGGGGATTACATCTCCATCTTGTAGATGGAGGGCTTTGGCCTGGTGGGGAGAGCGTAATTGCAACAGGGGCATGGTCAGATATCAAGATATTACCTATGGCTGCATCACTCACACCTGGCATTGCTGCATGATTAACCAACCAAAAATCCAATTTACTGTGGGTGCCATGCACATTGGAATAAAAGGTGTAATCACGCCCCTGTAGGTGGCTGTTTCTCCATGGATCCCCTAGAGCCCACTCTGACATCATAGTATTCAAAGTAGCTAGAACTTTTGGGGTGAGATTGTGGTGTAGGGAGGGACTTATCTAAGAAAACATCCCAGACCAAATTATGGTCTCCACCCAGTAGTATAGGGATCTCAGTCTCATCTTCCGTACGTTCTGCGAAGGCTTGATTCAATTCAGATTAAAGATCCCCGGAATCTGTATTGGGGTCATACACGTTGGCCACTATAGCTTTGCCACCCGGGTAGGACAGCCTAGCTGCTAACCACCTCCCCTGGGAGTCCTGATGCTGGGCTTCAACTGACCATGGTCCTGACCTCTGAAGGAGGATGACAACCCCCCTAGATTTTGTAGCAGCACAACTAGCCAAAACTGTTCCCACCGATAATTTCTTTAACCACTGCATTATTTGGCTGGTGAGATGTGTCTCCTGTAGCAGGCCCACATTAGCCCCCATGGAGTTGAAGAACTGCACGACCTTAGTGCATTTCACTGGGTGATTAAGTCCCCTGACATTCCAGGAGATGCACCTCCACCCTTGTGGCCCTGTGGACACTGCTGCCATGGTGGTTCACCCTTTGGTATTTATAGAAATATAGATTACTCACCCTGCAGGTAGGAATAGTTAGACACAGTATAGCAGAGAGGAGGTAACCTGTTACCGTAAGGTGTGAGGGCAAACCTTAGAAAGGAAAAGTGGTGAGAGAGAGAGAGTAGACAGCAGCAGATGTTCTTGTCTATGCTGGTTAAACACCTAAGCAAAATGAGGACAGAGACAAGGAAAGTTAACTATCTTAATAATTAAAATGTAGTAAAAGATTAACAAGCAACAAGCTATAACAGTATTAATCACCTAAGCTACTAACACTAACTCAGTTGGTGGTATCGAAGTGTATGTGTGAATAGAGGTAGAAGTCCCCTATAAGCCACATTGCTTCAAGCACCACAAAGAGCAACAGGAAAGGTCACACCTAGTAGAGATGACCTGACCCAGCCTGACTCCATACATCTAGTCATAATGCCAGATCTGGACAGTCTATGCACGTCTGGCGATCGTAAGTCACCTAAATGGGGGATGGGGGGCCTCTGCCAACCACACGCAAAGGATTAGTCGTCCTGGCAAGTACAGGTGCCCTCTATTCTTAGAGTTGATGGGCTGCCAATTGTAGTTGTTCTGCCACACTGTTACTGTGGCATAAGGGCCATCCCCAGTAGCCCACCCTGCTTGCTAGGGTTTGTCTAAGAAGTAGATTCATACCTTCCCCCTTCTGCAAACATCATACCAAAGCGAGGGGGGGGTCTATTAAGGCTGCTGCATGCTATCTGTCAGGGGAGGTAAAAAATCTGCATCCCATAAAGAGGGCGAGTAGCTGATATGGCAGAACTTGAACAGGCAGGAGTCTACCCGTAGCACAGCAGTGCCAGTGCTTCATGTTCTAGTGGTTGTAGGAGCTTTCACCCAACAGAAAAAGAACAAAAAGAGGGCTAATATGCCCTAAGTGTCAGAGTGCGTTGTGGCATCACCCAAGTTACAAGTTAGTCCAGAGTCAGCAGGGCTAGAATTCAAGGTGAGTGCTTCTGCTAATGTCTTAAGGCCTAGTTTCAGTAAACCATCAGCAGCTGCAGCTTCTCCTTCATATGGATCCATATCGGTCGCCCAGTCCAGCAGAGCTGAATCCTCCATGGGTATAGCAGCCTCTTCCTTCAGTTTTTCTTTCTGATTGGCTTTACTCCATGCTGAAGCATTGGCCCTATGCTGCTTGGCAGGTGGCGAAGCCGCCATGTTACTTGACATCAAGGAGCGGGGAATTCTGGAGCATTGCCTTTGTCTAGCAGGTAGTGGGGTCATAGCATCACCCTGGTTCTTATTGTGCAAGTTATTGCTAGGCACCTCCTGGTCATTGGTGATAATAGTCACTGTTTTACTCAGCTTATCCACCATAGGTTGCGGGGCCCATAGCTGTCTGCTAGTGGGAGAATCCTTATTTGGCAGGCCACTCCGATGCGAATTACTGTCCCCTAGTAAAGTGCTTCCTTTTTTATTGATTCCCTGGAATATTTGGTTCCTAGGCTCCCAGAGGCACCTGGGGGATGTAGTTTGTGGTATCATACCCAGCCAGTGATTCTGGATCCAGGCCTTTGCATCTCCTGGGGATTCAGCGAGGAAGGATTGCCCGTTTCTGTTCAGGTACTAAGCAGTAAGGCCCTTGAAATGATATTGCATTGAGTTAGCTGCAAGAATTTTTTTTAGAGGGTTGAATGCTCTACGTTTCGCTGCCACTTCTTGAGTAAAGTCTCTATAAAATGATATGGTGTTGTCTTTCCACTCAATCTCCCCAAGGTCTCTAGTTGCCTGGAGTAAGCGTTCCTTGACCGACAAGCGCAGCAGATAGGCAATGATAGTACGTGGGCCTTTAGTGTTATTAGGGTTGCCGGAGACACGGTGAGCCCCCTCCACCCCGACTGGTTCCTTCCATAAGTCACCAAGGAGTTGTAGTATCCAATCGTTCAAGAACCTTTCCATATTAAGCCTCTCGACTCCCTCAGACACACCTAAAATCCGAATATTATTTCTCCTACTTCGGTTCTCCTGGTCTTCTGCTCTATACCATAGGCAAGATAGCTTGGCCTCATGATCCCGGAGCTTTTGTAGGACATGGAGATGCTGTCTCTCTAATTCTTCTGTCTGTTGTTCCAAAACATTATGTTAGTCCTCTAAGCAGCGTACATCAGCCACATTAGTTGTTAGAGAGGCGCCGATTGTGTCCACTCTACTCAATAATGCCTCCAGCATTTTTGTAATATTAGCTAGGGCTTCTCCAACTTGAGCCTGATGAGGGGAGGCCGGAGCGGCCTGATGAGATGATCCAGCAGCACTACAGCTCGAGGGATCCATCTCTACAACAGCTCCTGTAGCCAGTTGGTCAGTTGACTCAATGTTTATCCCTCAGGGGGAACAGCAGAAATCCCCACTACCTCCGTAAACTCCGTCAGACTTGACCTGATTCTCAATTAGGGGAGGGAGAAAAACCAGCTCAATCGAGGTTAGGAGGAAGAATACAGCAGCACTGGAATGTTGAGCTCGGGCCTTTGCCGCCTACTAGTACGTGTCGGCTCCGGAGTAAGTGCGGCCCGTCAGATACAAAGAAAGAGCGTGGCACCCCAAACTACATCTCAGCGGTGATGGCAAAGGCGAGAAAAGGTACATGGAAATGCAGAAATAACCATTAGTCCAGCATCTTAGTCACTTTTATTCACTTCTCCTGTCAGGCTGGGGCAGAGAAAAAGATCTAGGCTGCCATCTCCTTCGGGTCCAAGACACGCCCCTCCAGTAGCCTTGCTTTTTCACTGTCACCCTCTACCCACCCACCCTGCCCTTTATTAAGCCTCACTATCCCTCCCTTGGTCTTTCTTTGCTCCCTAATGTACCTATAAAAGTTTTTATTCCCCTTCTTAACCGAGTTGGCTATCTTTTCCTCAGTTTGGGCCTTTGATATTCTGACTGCCTTCCCTGCTTCCTTCTGCTTTAACTGGTACAGTTCTCTGTCCTGCTCCTTCAGTGTTTCCTTATACTTCCTGAATGCTATCTTTTTCTCCCTAACCTTCCCTGCCACATCTTCTGAGAGCCATAGTGTTTTTTTTCCTTTGTCTTGGTTTGCTTATTTACTTCACAGAAAGGCTTGTTGTCTCTATGATAACAGTTTTGATGTTTCCCCCTTGTTTCTTCAACCCTTCCTCCTTGTTCATTTGTTAGTGCTTTTCTGAGACACTCTCCTATTTTGACAAAGTCAGCCCTCTTAAAGTCCAGTACTCTCACTTTTGTATGGCTTGACTCTACAGCTGTGTTTATCATGGTTCCACCATGCCATGGTGACATGGAGAACAGCAACGGTCAGTACAGTAATAGTACGGTGACAGCACAACACTGCCAATTGGTGTTGTGCCATCGCTGGAGAAAAGTGTGTTTTCTGTGGGGGGGGCTTTACCCCCAACCCCCCATGTGAAGGGCTCTGCCTCCCACACACCCCCGCACTTAGGATTACCAACTCTGAGTCGGAGTTGGTGACGGGAGGGGCAAACACCCCAGAGGCAGCAGCGTCTGGAACCTAGTGGACCATCACAGCGAATTGCCGAAAATGTTACTGTGATGGAGTTCACTGTATTCCCATCACTGTTGTGACATGATACCATTTATCATGACCCACACTGTTTGGTGGTCACTTGTTCCCAGATGGCTACCCACTTCAAAATTTGAGATCCTCTCTCCATCCCTGTTTGACAGTACCATTCCTAAGATTGCTCCCTCCTGAGTGGGTTCCAGCACTAGCTGTCTGAAGCCTGCTACCTGTAGAAACATAGAAACATAGAAGTTGATGGCAGATAAGGACCGCAAGGCCCATCCAGTCTGCCCATTTCTTTTTCTACCTTATGGATGTGCCATAGTCCTTTGCTCTGTCAATGACCTATCTATTCATACTCATCTGTATTGCTCCCTTATGCCTATCCCATGCCTGTTTGAAGTCCTGTACTGTATTCATATCCACCACTTCCTGAGGTAGGCTGTTCCATGCATCCACCACCCTTTCTGTGAAAAATAACTTCCTCACATTACCCCTTAATTTACCTCCCTCTAATCTCATGCTGTATCCTCTTGTCCTGCTATTTTTCTTACATTGAAACATGTTAGACTCTTTCACCTTGTTAATGCCCTTAAGGTGTTTGAATGTTTCAATCATATCACTTCAATCTCTCCTTTACTCTAGGGTATACATATTGAGTTCCGTTAATCTGTCCTCATATGTTTTCTGATGCAGTCCCTGCACCATTTTGGTTGCCGTTCTCTGGACTGCCTCAATTTGGTTAATGTCCTTGTGAAGGTGTGGCCTCCAGTACTGCATGCAGTACTCCAGATGGGGCCGAACCAGTGTCTTGTAAAGAGGGATTATTACCTCCCTCTTCCGACTTGTGATACCCCTACTAATACACCCCAACATCCCTCTAGCCTTACCTACTGCTTTAGTGGTCTTCTTGGATGATTTCAAGTCATCAGTGATGATGATGCCCAAGTCTCTTTCTTCCCTTGTGACTGCCAGCAACTCCCCTCCCAGCCTATAGGTGGCTTCAGGGTTTCTCTTCCCTATGTGGTCCCTTCCCTAGGATCATCCACAGTGTGCGCCTTACAAGCTGCGGCTTGGATCCTGGACCGACTACCCTAATTTTGGGTTGTGTAGACATTATTGGTCCAGTTCTGGCACAAATTGTCTGGTGCTCGTTGGAGTCGGGTGAGTTTCCTAGCTCCCTGAAAGAGACGGTGGTGACACCTCTCTTGAAGAAAGCTTCCTTGGACCCAGATTGTTTTTCCAGCTATAGACCCATCTCTAACCTTCCCTTTATTGGGAAGGTTATTGAAAAGGTCGTAGCTGCTCAATTGGATGACCATTTAACCATCCATAATATCTACGAATCCTTCCAGTCTGGTTTCTGTAAAAGACACAGTACCGTGACTGTGCTGGTTAGGGTGCTAAATGATCTTCTGAGGGCGAGAGATCAAAGGAGATGTTATATCCTGGTTCTGCTTGATCTCTCTTCAGCTTTTGACACTGTGGATCACATGGTGTTGCTAGCACGCCTGGGGCAAATTTGCAGAATGTCTGGAACTGTTTTTAAATGGTTCGAGTCATTCCTCACTGGGAGATCACAAAGAGTTGTGTCAGGGATTTTTTCCTCTGGCCCAGTCTCTTTGTTGTGTGGAGTGCCTCAGGGTTCTGTGCTGTCGCCCATGTTATTTGCAGTGTACATGCTGCCCCTCGGAAACATTATAAGATGGTATGGGCTGAGGTTTCACTGCTATGCAGATGATACCCAGCTATACCTGTCTTTTGCACCCAATCAGGATGGAGCTCTCTCGGTATTTAATAACTGTCTTGGGGAAATCCAAGACTGAATGGATTCTAGTTGGCTAAAGTTGAACTCGGAGAAAACTGAGGTTTTGATCGTGGACCCAGGTGGTCAGATTGAGAGGTCGTGTGCTGGCGCGCTGTCTGGAATTTTTCTCGGGCGTGTCGCTACCGGCCTCTGAACGGGTGCGCAACCTTGGGGTGATTCTTGACGATAGGCTGACTTTTCAATCTCAAGTGTCGGCCGTCATCAAGACTTCCTTTTACCATCTTAGGAATATTGCCCTGGTTAAGCACCTTGTTCCGTCTGACTCTCTGTCAACATTGGTCCACAATTTTGTGTCCTCGCGCCTCGACTACTGCAACACCCTTTACTTTGGGCTTTCTGGGGTTGAAATCCACTGCTTACAGCTTATGCAGAATATGGCAACCCGGGTTTTGACTGGGACAAGTAGGTCCTGTCATATTACCCCAGTGTTGCACGAGCTGCACTGGCTCCCAATACTGTGGCGGATCACCTTTAAAGTCATTTTATTGACTTTTAAAGCCCTTCATGATCAGGGTCCATCCTATCTGAAAGACCTTCTGGTTCCTTACTGCCCTGGCTGATCACTCCGCTCGGCCGACATGGGGTTGTTAGAGATTCCAAGAGTGAGTTTGAAATCCTCTGGCATCAGATCATTTTCTCATGCTGCACCCACTCTTTGGAATTCTCTACCATGCCAGTTACGGGAATGTTCCTCCGTGGAGATCTTCAAGAAGGAATTGAAAACTCATCTTTGGAGAATGGCCTTCTTGGAAGGTTAAATGTACTGTAAAGTGTGTGAAATGTTATTGTAATTTATTATGTTTTTATGATATATTTTATAATCTTTATGGTTTTGATGTTTGTATTGTGTGTTGAAGCTTTTGTTAACCTGTTCAGCACCTTGATACAGTGAAAGGCGTTATATAAATAAAATTATTATTATTATTATTATTATGTGCATGATCTTGCACTTCTTTGCATTAAACCCCAGTTGCCATTCTTCTGACCATTTTGCTAATTTATCCAGATCTCTTCTCATTCTGCCCACACCATCTGGATCATCTACTGTGCTGCAGATCTTGGTGTCATCTCCAAACAGACAAACCTTACCCTCCAGTCTATTTGCAATGTCACTGATGAAGATATTGAAGAGGACTGGCCCCAGGACTGATCCCTGAGGTACCCCACTTGTGACTTGCATCACTTCTGACTGTATACTTTTAACCACCACTCTCTGTTTTCTGCCTGTCAACCGGTTTGCCAGCCAGTTGACCAATATCTGACCCACCCCAAGCCTGCCCAGCTTATTAATCAATCTTCTATGTGGAATAGTATCAAAAGCTTTGCTGAAGTCAAGGTAGGCAACATCAACTGCTCCCCCTTGGTCCACCACTCTGGTTACCCAGTCAAAGAAATCTGTGAGATTAGTTTGATAGGACTTTCCTTTTGTAAACCCATGCTGTCTTGGATCCTGTGCTCCTATGGATTCCAGGTGTTGCACTATCTTTTGCTTAAGGACTGTCTCCATAATCTTGCCCACTACTGAAGTAAGACTGACTGGTCTGTAGTTTCCTGCCTCCTCCCTGCTACCACTCTTGTGGAGCGGGATCACATGAGCCCTTCTCCAGTCTCAGAGACTCACTAAACAGTTCTGATAATGGCTCTGCTAATTACACTCTTTGCTCCTTTAGTACCCTTGAATGTATGCCATCAGGTCTCATTGCCTTGTCCACCCTGAGCTTATCGAGCTCTTGTAGGACACTTTCTTTTGTGAAGGGACTAGTGCACACCTCCCTCCCCACTGTGTCCATGGTGCAGAGCTGTGGGCACTGCCCTACCTTCTCTTCAGTAAATACTAAGCAGAAGTATCTATTTAGGATAGATGCTTTTACATGGTCCTCCTCCTCACACACCCCCTTATCCCCTTTGATCTTAGCAATACTCCCTCTGGACTTTCTCCTTTCACTAATGTATCTATAGAAAGTCTTGTCACCTTCTTTTACTGTTCGTGCTAGTGTTTCCTCAGTTTGGGCCTTTGCCTGCCTTACTGCCTTCCCTGCTTCCCTTAGGAAAGTTTGGTATGCCTCCCTATCTTCATCCTGCTGCGTTCCCTTATATTTCTTGAAGGCCAGCCTATTGGCTCTGACCTTTTCTGCTACTGTGTATGAGAACCAAAGTGGTTTCCTTCTTCTTTTGCACTTCCTTTTCTCACTAACACAATGGGATGTTGCTTCAAGTATTGCATCTTTAATGCTTGCCCACTTTGCCTGTACCCTCTCGCCTGTATTTCTTTTTGCAAGGGCTAGCTTAACTCTGTTGGCCACCTTATCAAAGTCAGCTCCTCTGAAGTCCCATATTTTTGCCTTGGAATGGAATGATTTTGTTCTAGTGGTCAAATTGAACCATACCATGTAATGGTCACTAGCCCCCAGGTGACCTTCTACCTGGAGATCTGTGATCCTTTCCCTGTTAGTCAGTACTAGATCTAGGATAGCCCTGTCTCTGGTGGGTTGTTGTACCAGTTGTTTGAGGCCCTCCCCCTGCAGGGAATCCACCATGTGTCTAGTTATGGCAGATGTCCCTGCTGGTATTGACCAATCTGTATCTGGCATATTGAAGTCTCCCATGAACAGAACCTCCCCTTTAACTGTCATGTTTTGTATATCTTCTAGCAGTAACATGTCTATGTCCTCCCCCTGGTCTGGAGGCCTATACATAACCCCAGTTTGTATGGCTGTCCCATTTCCTGTTTCCAGGGTGACCCACAGTTCTTCTGGCTCCTTATGTGTATTCTGAATTTCTGTAGCTTTGATATTTTCATTGACATAACGGGCCACTCCACCCCTGCTTTTTGCACCTCGGTCTCTACTGAACAGTACATAGCCAGGTATTGAAGTCTCCCAAGTGTGGTTACTGGTAAACCATGTCTCACTAATGGCTACTATGTCCAGTTTTTCCCAGACTGCAAGCATTTGTGTACATGATTTTCCATTGGTCAGATTTTGATGTGGTAGTTGCTGAGTGAGGTCCGACATTTTCCCTGTGCATTGTATGGGGAGCCAGACCTTTTTCTTTTCCTGGTGATGCAAATGAACTACAAACATGCTGAACTCCTGTTTGATCACTAGCTGAGGGGGGAAGGGTGTTCTTCCCATTCGATGTTTTGGATGCTGCACCCCTCTCCCCATTTGCTAATTTAAATATTCTGCAAAGACATCAAACTTCTGCCCCAATGCACTGACTCCCTCCTTAGTCGGATGCAGTCCATCAAATTTAAAGAACTTTCGCTCCAAAAACTGTGGGAGTTCCCTACAAATTTGTGTCCTTTTTCCTGGCACCAACCCTTGAGCCACATGTTTAGCTTCCCTATCTCCCCTTATCTGACCTTCCATCCATCTGTCCCCCTCTCCCAGACTGGCAGGATCTCACAGAAGGAGATGCTGGACAAAATGGATGATAGTTTGTCACCCAGCCTGGTCAGGTGTTCTTTGGTCTCCACAACTGACTGGCTGGTGAGATCATTAATCCCTATGTGTACCAGGGCATCAATGCTTTCTCCCCATTCCTGAACAATTTTAGCAATGCGGTCAGTATCTCTCCATGCTGATGTACCTGGGAGACATCTGACCATTACCCCTGGCTGGAGATACGTATCGACTCCCCGATTCATGGAGTCTCCTATTATCACAAGTTTTTTGGATTTCCTTTTTGCTTCTTTTGTTTTGGTTCCTATTTTGGGTGTGTTTTGTTGTGCTAGCTCCTGTATTGTAGTGTCCTGCTCTGCAGTGTCCTCTGCCACTTTGTTTGATTTCAGTGAAAGAGGCAGATACCTGCTTGTAGTTTTTATATGGTTTGTGGAGGCGATATGTTGGGGAGCAAAGAGTGATGGGGCACCCGATTTGGCCCTCCTAACCACCTGCCAACCTCATGGACCAACTACCCTCTGTGGTCGAGGTGCTTCTGTTGGATGTTGGGGAATGGCGGGTGGTTCTTATAATATATTTCTTCTTGAATATGCAATTTGAGGTGTGCAATCTCTGCCCACGCTGCCTGGAGATGAGTCCTTAGATCTCTAATGGCCCAGCATGTATGACAGTGTCCTAAATCATGTAAAACTGCCCTTCTGAAAAGTGTTCCACAGTACCTGCAGTTAATGATATCCATTTCAGGTAAGTTGCTGGGTTTCTTACCAGGTCAGAGTAATTAGAAGGACGAAAATGAAAGCAAAAGTTTGATTTTGTGTTTTGTTTGTTTGTTTTTGTATAACTTGATACAACAAGTTAAATTACTAGTGACCCTGTACATGAGGTCACTGTGTGGATACCCCTCTGAACCACCCCTTCCTTCCTTGCTACAGGAAATGTCATGATTGTGCTACCCTATAAAAGGAGTGTACTCTGGGGTGGTTGGGGATAGAGCCCTTCCCTTGCTGAAAAAGAACCACAGACAAAAGAAACAAGGAGGTAGGAGCAGAAACAATCAGCCAGCAACAAATGCAGTAGCCCTGAAAGCTTATCCTAATGACAGTTAAACTGTGAAACCTGTAAAGCACTGCCTGTAATAATTTCACAGAAGATATGTAAGAAACACTTTGCCACAGAGAAAAATAAAGCAGTAACAGATGATATACCTTGCAAAGACAATTTGAATCAGAAGATTACAGCAGTAATCTGTAAACACACACCTGTATGCACACCCTGTAATAATGTAGCAGAATGTATACCCAGCAGCAACAATTTGAATCCGAGAAAAATAAAGCAATAAAATGTTAGCAACAAACAGTGACAATCCCCCCTGTGAGTACAAAATAAAAATAGCAACACACAGTAAACTTGCCTAGCCAAAAGAAGCCTTAATCCTTATTGTTGCTCTGGTAAGTTTCTTTGCTCTGTCCTTTCAAGCAGGCATCGAGAATGATCCTGCTCTTGGATGGTGCTGCAGCAAAGATGCTTCAGTTAACATTTGGCATATTCAGGTCCCCCATCAACAATATCTCCCCTTTTTGTGCCATCCTAAGGATGCCTTCTATCAATTCCTTGTCCATTTTCTCCCCACATTTTCAGGCAGGGTATTCCATATTGTAATTACTCTCTGGCTAAACCATTTGCTTCTTTTGACAGTTTTATTGCTTTTTCCTTTTTAATTTATTTTCATGTGACCATGTACTTTTATTTGTGTATTGTCTGATTACTCCTACTGTTTCCATTGTGGATTGATTTTGGATTGCATTATAGGCTAGGCAGAGGTCAACTCTGAGTCTTCTGTACTCTACTGAGAACAGACAAGGTTTCTGCAGCCTATCTACGTATGTCATATGCTGCATGTTTTTAACTTTTTTGGTTGACTTCCTTTGCACATTTTCTATCATTTTTTTTCCCTCTGATGCTTTGAGGGGCTCTAAAGGGTGAACAGTATTTTAAGTGTGGCCTAACCAGAGTTGAATACAGTGGGACAATTACAGCTGATGTTTTTGAATATGCACCCAATTATCTAATAATATTTTTTTCACTGTAGTTCTGGTATGTGTGTCAGATGAGAACTTGTCAGAGATTATTATTCCCAAGTGTCTCTCATCAGTGGTTTCTTGTAATGTTGTGTTATTTGACATGTACTTAATTCTTTGATTGTTATGTCCAATGTGCATAACCTTACATTTATTTCCATTGAATTTTAATTTATTCTTAACTGCTCATTGCTCTAAAAAGGCATTGAGGGGAAACAAACAACATTTTTTTGCCATAAAAACAGGAGTCACAAGGGTGATAGTGGTCATCATCTGTCACATACAGTACAATGGTGAGAAAAAAGTGAATGTAACATTTCTGGAAGGAACAACAATATTTTATCAGCCAGCAATTGTGTAGTCATAAACTTTTTTCACAGAATTTCTCTATAATTACAGATTGTTTAGGGAATATAATGCCACAGCAGCAGAAATGTTTGATTTTGATCTCTTCCAATACTCTTTCATGTATTATAATAGCTTTAGGAAGCACGTGACAAAGGTTTGTGCAAGAGGAAATTCCTTTCTGTACATTCAGTATTTCTTGAACCTGGCTGCGACTGAGCTCAGGAATGCTGTCATATGCTTTGCTAAGGTCAGCAGATGACTCAATACTCTTCACCATTGATATGTGGAGTAGTAGGTTCTATTCTGCTATATCGTTCGTGGGCATAATGGTTCACTGGACAAAACTGCCTGACTTTGATAAAGGATCTCACATCCAAAACATGTCGGGTATAACCTGTTTGGCATTGTGGCATTAAATAAATGTTTTTAAATATGTTTTAAAATTGCACTCCGGTGATGCATTCTTCTTTAAATGTGGTGCAGAGTACCTGGCTACATCCAAGTTTTTCAACTGCCTTTTTGCTGTCACCACCCCAGCCCAGTGCGAGTTTTCTTGTGTTATGGAACCTTGCCTGACTTGCATTTGGCCAGTGTGCCATATCTTGGAAATGCATCTGCCTTGCCAACTTTTAAATTAATTAGTAAGCAACCTTATCAATGACCTCCATATCATATGCACACATTATGGCTAACATCTTGGAAGAAATACTGGAAAATCTGACACATTGCTGCCCAAATTACCCCTAAAAGGTGGCTACATGCCTAACAATAATGGATAAAATGTGGTTAAAGTAACAGGTGATGGCTATTACTGTAGAGCTCCATGCATGGCAAATTGTATTAAATTGGTAGTGCAGGACGTTATCACCAAAGCAGGCATCAAAAAGTTGCTGTTTGTGCTTCATCACATTTGTGGCCATTTTGCTCACTTATCCAAGATAAGGCTGCAGTTGCTGGAGATACAAATAAAAAATAACTTACCTCAGTACAGCATGAGGCAAGAGGTGGTCATACAATGGAACTCTATGGTCTACAAGATTGAGCATACTGTTGGTTCAATAGTATAAGACTTTGAGACAGTATATGCTTATTGACACCACTTGTGATGCCTCAGAAACTTCCATAAGCTAAACAACAGATAAATGGCAACTCATTGACATTCTGATTCTAAACTTATGGCCTTTTAGACATGACATCCAGACTGTCACTGTTTGCAAACTGTGTGGGAGGCCTTTCGGCACCATGCAATTCTGCTTAAAGTTGAACCAGCACAACATTCTGTGGTGATTTGCATATGCAGCCCATGATGCTTTGCATTGTGTGGGCATGTGTGATTTTATATTTTCTTCAGACTGTCAGTAGCCACATACCACCCATAAGCTAAACAGACCCACTTCTGTGCATACCGAGGCACTCATTGTGCAATCTGCACCGGCAATGGGAGATCATAATGACTGCTTGCATTTCACAGATAGTGTACATGCAGGAATTACTGTACTTCATAACAATGCTGTCCTGTTATCCATTGGAGAATCCATAGAGTTGCCACCTTACTATATTAGACATATTGTAGGAACAGAACCTGGACTCCCAGTATTTCTGCAGAGGGAGGAGAGTTGCATTTAAGCAGGTGAAGAATGATGGTATTGAAAAGCTGAATGTACAGCAACTGATAGTAAGCTAACCAAGCAAAATGTGGGAATAAAATCTCTGACATCCCAATCCAAAATTAACCAAACACTGACTCTGACTATGGCACATCAATAGACAAAGGGGAGCAGTTATCATCACCACAACCTTTTAAGTCCATCTAGTACGTGTTTCAACCCTTTGTGAGAAGTATTTTTTTTCGCCAATTATTTAACCAGGTGAGACACACTAAGCTGAACGCTTGTTTACAGGTGCAACCTTGGAGCACAGGGAAGTTAAGTGACTTGCTCAGGGTCACAAAGTATGCAAGTGGGGGCTGTGGGATTCAAACCCAGGTCTCTCCAGATTTGCAGCTCAGAGCCTTTAACCACTGTGCTATACTGCCTTTCCAACCCATGTAGGTAATGAAAAGTTGAGGAGGAGAAAAAAGATGACAGCTGCAAGTCTACAGAATGTATGGTGAAGGCAAATCTGACTGACACAAGGACTTGAACATTGATGAGAAGCCATTTTTTATAGGGCCACAAAGGTTTAGGAGTGGCTAGCACAGAAAATTAGAAGAGTGATTGACAGAAAAAGGCCTGTACTGTTTGTTCAGACTGTCCCCAGAATGTTGACTGAGAGACACTTGTCTCCATAATCCTCCCATTCACCCCCTTTTCTCCCTTCACCACCTGAGATGGAACAAAAGGGGTTAGGTATAGACTATTTAGTAACATGTCTTATAATGGTACATTGTGGGAAGTCCTATTGAACTGTTACATGGTGGGAGCTCATATTAAACTGACACATTCTATGGAGTCACTGCTACATACTGGGAGCCATTTAAATCTGGTTCATACTGGGGCTTATTTTGAACTGACACATTCTGTGGAGTCATTGGTTCATGCTGGGGGGCATATTGAATTGGCATATTCCGTGGAGTGACTGGTACATGGTGGATGGCATATTGAACCAGCACATTTTGGGAAGTCATTGGTAAATACTAGGGATATACTAAACTGGCACATTCTGTGGCATCACTGGTACATACAGGAGGCTACGTTAAATTGGTACATATACTGAGTCCTTATTATACTAGTACATACTGTGGAACTGCTGGTACATACTGGTGGCTGCATGACTCTGGTTGATACTGATGCCTGTAATGAACTGACTGAATATGCCAGATGTTAACTGGAGCACCTTTGCTGCAGGCACATCCAAGAGCAGGGTCATTCTTGATGCCCTACAGGGAGCATGCCTCAGACAGCTAGTATTGGAACCCACTCGGGAGGGAGCAATCTTAGACCTGGTACTCTCAAATGGGGATGGAGAAAGAATCTCAGATTTAGAAGTGGGTAGCCATCTGGGAACGAGTGACCACCAAACAGTGTGATTCACGATTAACACAGCCATACAATCAAGCCATACCAAAGCAAGAGTATTGGACTTTAGGAGGGCTGACTTTGGGAAAATGAGAGAGTGCCTCAGAAAAGCACTAGCAAACAGATAAGAAGGAGGGGTGGAGGAACAATGGAGAGTAATCAAAACAGCCATCACAGAGGCAACAAGCCTTTGTGTAAAGCAAATCAACAAAACACAAAGAAGGAAAAAAACACTATGGTTCTCAAAAGTGGTAGCAGGGAAGGTTAAGGAGAAAAGGATAGCATTCAGGAAATATAAGGAAACACAGAAGGAGAAGGACAGAGAACTTTATCAGTTAAAGCAGAAAGAGGCTGGGAAGGCAGTCAGAATAGCAAAGGCCCAAACCGAGGAAAGGATAGCCAACTCTGTTAAGAAGGGGGATAAGACCTTTTATAGGTACATTAGAGAGCGAAGAAAGACCAAAGGAGGGATACTGAGGCTTAATAAAGGGGAAGGAATGTGGGTAGAGGTGACAATGAAAAGCAGGGATACTGAATGAATATTTCTGCTCAGTATTCACAAAGGAAGAGGAGGGGCAGGTACCTAAACCAAACAAGAGAAACACTCTGAAGATGAGGGTCGATACCAGTCCATTTACAGAAGTAAGGGTTCTGAAAGAACTAATAAAATTGAAGGTGGACAAAGCAATGGGGCCTGATGGGATTCACCCAAGAATTCTAAAAGAACTAAGGGTAGAACTAATGACACCGCTGACTACTCTCTTTAACAAATCATGGGAAGATGGGGTGGTACCTGAGGACTCGAGGAGGGCGGATGTGATTCCTCTTCACAAAAGTGGGAGCAGGACAGAGGCAGAAAACTATAGACCAGTTAGTTTGACCTCAGTGGTAGGTAAAATGATGGAATCACTTCTGAAGGAAAGAATTGTTGCGCACCTAGAGGCCAGTAGGGCACAGGACCCAAGGCAGCATGGATTAACAATGGGAAGGTCGTGTCAGACGAATCTAATAGATTTCTTTGACTGGGTGACCAAAGTAGTAGACCAGGGAGGGGCTGTGGACTTGGCTTACCTAGATTTTAGCAAGGCATTTGATACAGTCCCACACAAAAGATTAATACACAAGTTATCCAGCCTTGGAGTGGGTCCCAAGGTGGTAGCCTGGATAAAAAATTGGCTAGACAACAGGACACAGAGGGTAGTAGTAAATGGAGTCCACAGTGAAGAAAGGGGGGTTACTAGCTGGGTACCGCAGGGTTCAGTACTGGGACCATCCTTTTTAATGTCTTTATAAGTGACATTGCAGAGGAACTGGAAGGAAAAGTATGTCTCTTTGCAGATGACACAAAGATCTGCAACAGAGTTGATACACCAGATGGAGTGGAAAGGATGAGATGGGACTTGGCAAGGTTGGAGGAATGGTCAAATGTATGGCAGCTCAGATTCAATGCAAAGAAGTGCAAGGTAATGCACCTGGGAAACAAAAACCCAGGGCAAGAGTATGCAATGAGGGGTGAGATACTGACAACAGTAAAAATGGAAAGGGACCTGGGGGTAATTATATCAGATGACCTAAAGGTGGACAAGCAATGTGAGAAGGCAGTAAGGAAGGCTGGGGGGATACTGGGATGCATAGGGAGAGGCATCAATAGTAGAAAACAAGAAGTTGTTATCCCTCTGTATAGACAGTTGGTGAGACCCCATCTGGAGTACTGTGTGCAGTTCTGGAGACCCCATCTCCGCAAAGACATAGACAGAGTGGAGGCTGTCCAGAGGAGGGCAACCAAAATGGTGCAGAGTCTGCACCAGCAGACATACGAAGAAAGACTAAAGGAGCTTAATATGTATACCCTTGAGGAAAGGAGGGAGAGAGGGGACATGATAGAAACTTTCAAGTACCTCAAGGGAATCAACAAAGTCCAAGAGGGTGGCATCTTTCAGAAAAAGAGATGTGCAAGAACAAGGGGGCACAATTTGAAGATAGAGGGGGGACGGCTCAGAGGTAATGTGAGGAAGTATTTTTTCACAGAGAGGGTTGTGGATGCATGGAACAGCCTCCTTGAGGAGGTTGTGGAGTCAAGAACAGTGGGGGAATTCAAGAATGCATTGGACAGACATAAGGCAGTCCTAGTGGGGGGTAGAAGGAAGTAAGCTGTTGATTAATTAGGATCTGCAGCTTATCTGTTAGGGTAGGAAAATGGGCAGACTAGGTGGGCCAAGCGGTCCTTATCTGCCGTCAAATTCTATGTTTCTATGTTTCTACACATTCTGTAAAATCACAAGCACATTATTGGGGTCCTTTGGAACTTACACATTCTGTGGAGTCACTGGTACATACTGGAGACTGCTTTAAAATGGTACATACTGGGGGGCTTGCATTGATATACTAGAAAATGAGGTTACCCCAACCCTGGACAGTGTCTGCCAGTAGCTAGAACACTGGTGTGAGAACTCAGAGGTGACAGATTCAAACCTAGCTAAAGAAAAATTCTTAGGTGTGACCTTGGGCAAGTCACTTAACCTCCCAGTGCTCAGTCAGTTTAGTCGTAGAAATGTATAGAAGAAAATTCCCAATGGAATTCAACTCCCAGCCCAATGTTTGGCCATGCACCATGTGTTCCCATCTTGCTTCATGCAGTCCAGGAATAAAGGCCTTGTGAGTCGGACCATCCACTCTGCCAGTTGACCAAGCCTGAGCTTCCAGCTTTTGGTGTATCACACACAGCCAGATGCACACATGCAGCACAAAACAAGTGCCATTTAGAGTCATATATTAGGAACAGAAGATACATAATCTCGTGTATGGGCCAAAGCAAGTGGCCACGTGCTGCTCAAATGATTCCTTACGGATCCCTGTCTGGGCTGCACACCACAACAACCATGCTGGCTAAACGCCCCTATTACCAATGGTCTTCTTCTCCCCTGTACCAATAGTGATCACCAATGGTGATTATACTGGCAAGTGTCAGGATAGCCTTGTCCTCACTGATGGTAGTGGCAGATGCCAGCTGTGGCTGGGTCTCAGCCTCACTGCTCATGTTCAGTAATGGTAATTTAGGACAGTATGGCTCACTGGTGTTTTCAGCATTGATTGTTACTACTGGCTGGATTTGGGGCTCCTTTTGTTTGGCACACCATTCTCTTTTCTCCATTCCTACTACTGACTAAACTCAAACATTTATTTTATATGGTATGCAGTATTTGAGGTGCTCACGATCTGTCACCCAAAAGAGTGTAAACATTATCAAGAGCTATCATTAGTGACAAACAGAAAATGGTGTCACCCAAAAATATTGAGAGATTTGCATTCATAACAATGAATAATCATTTAATCTCATGCAACAACATCACATCTCTGCTGCTACAGACTAAAAAAAAGTGCATCAGAAGTCCTGCATAAATTCCTATCTACATCAGATATTGAAGAAGTAGAAGACTTCATTACTAAGATGATAATTAAGAGAACCAGTTGGATGACTTTGTCATAGGTGAGTGAGCCCACTGGCCAGATTATCTTAAAAAATACTTCAAGGCACTGCAAGGCAACCCTATACTCCTCAGAGGCCTACCCCAGGGGGCATAGCTTCTGTTACTGCAAGCCTTCTCCTCATCTGGCATCTACTCCACTGTATCTGGCTTCAGTCATTCCAAGCCTTCCCCATCTTACATACCAGACAGCATTTTTGAAACAATGGATGTCTACCATGTGGTCTGTTATGCATGCTATTCTGCCAGCACCAATAAAGACATCAAATAGGCACCATTTGTTTTTAGAAGAAGTGGTGGAGCAGGCCCAATGGCATAGAGGTAGTGCTGCTGCTTGTGATGCCAAAGACTTGGGTTCAGAAGTGATTCCGGATTGTTGGAGGACCGACAGGTGGGAAAGAGGGTCAAGAAGTTGAAGCACTGTACTCCTCCTCTCAGGAGAGGGTGGGATGCAGCCCAGCACTCGACTAGCCTCTGGTAGCAGCTTGGGGAAGCCACAGCCTGAGCCCATGGCTAGAGAGAGAGGCATGGCAAATGTCAATATGTGTGCCTTGATGTCAGTGCACACCATGCCTCCAGGGATGAAAAACAAGAAGGAAAACACTGAACCACTGCAGGACACCACCAGCTGTGCACCATAGCTTCCACACTGCCCAACCTGTGGCAGTCCCCAGAAACCAACTGAGAGTCCACTGGAGGGCTGTGGTCCCTCCACCCTTGAAGGCCCCTCGGGGGGGTAAGCCAGGGAAGAACACAGGGAAGAGATAAATTCCTGGAGATGGTGATAGGGCTGGGTGTGCAAAAAGGATGGGAGCCAGTATGTAGGGGAGTATAAAAAAAAACAAAAAAAAAAAGTGGTGGGCTACCATGTGGGCTGCTGTACCTGGTATTCTTCCAGAACCAGTAAAGACATTAGATAGACACAATTTTCAAATCAGTGGTGGCCTACTACGCAGACTACTGTACCTGCTATTCTGCCATCAGAAATAAACATGTTAGACAGGCAAAATGTTTTGAAACTATGGCAATCTACCATGGAACACTAAACATATCAGACAGGTGTAATTTTTTGAAAACAGTGGATGCCTACCATTTCTTTGTTTGTGTATTTAAGGTAAAAAAAAACTTTGAGTATAAACTCATTTACAACGGTGACCTTTACGAAAGGAAACAAAAATACATATACAACACACAATACACTAAATAAATACAATCAAACACCAACATCATAAATAACATTAACATTTACAAGGTTCCTGTAAGGAAAACAAATATTTTCTTAATTGAAAGATAAACAGAGTCCTACCATTTTTTGTCTATATTCAAGGGGAAGGCCATTCCAACATATTGGAATATAGTTACTAAAAATATGTTGGGAATGCTTTATTTTTGTTAATGGGACAACCATTTCTAAAACAGCCAATTTTCTCAAGGATAATTCTACTTTTCTAAAAGAAATTCTGTCCCTTAGATATACAGGAACAAAACCCAATCCACATTTGTAGGCAAATAACTGTTTGGGAATGTTTCTTCTCCTACTTAAAGATAACCACCCAAGTCTCTCATATAATTCACAGTGGTGGGTAAATTTAGGACATTTAATAACCAGTCTTGCTAAACGGTTAACAAGAACATTTAACTTGGATAATCGATCATTTGTAGCTCCAGCGTAGACAACATCCCCATAATCAATCAAAGGCAAAATCTGCACCTTGATAATTAACTTTAGTGTTTCTGAATCAAAGCAATTCTTGTTCCTATAAAGGAACCCCGCCTGTTTATTAACTTGAGAAATTAAATTGTTGACATGCAAATTGCCAGACCCATATTTATCTAACCAAATCCCAGATATTTGTACTGATTAACTAACTCCAACCCCAACCCTTTATTATCAACAATTTCCAAAGCCAAATCATCTTTTAATTTGATAGGAGACCTGAACAACATGCATTTAATTTTAGATGAATTAAGTTTTAACTTAGAATTAACAAAAAACAATTCCATACTATCAAAACTCTCCTGTAAGATACGTTGAATTTCTGGAACTGATTCACCTGAGTGGTACAAAATGGTATCGTCGGCGTACAAGTGGTAGCCAGGAGCCCCCACATGAGAACCAAGGTCTTTTAGGTAAACTAAGAATAAAAGGGGACCCAAAACAGATCCTTGGGGTACACCTCTCCACATCACCTGCGACGCCGAAACAGTGCCATTAACAACTGTTACCGGATGTCTCTCAGTAAGGTAAGAAATGAACCAGTCCAGGGTTAATTGACTCATCCCTACTTGGGATAATCTTAAAAGCAACTGTTGATGATCCACTGTGTCGAAAGCCCTGGAGAGATCAACTAAGATAGCACCAGTGTAATGCTGGGCTTCAGTTGAAATACTTATCTCATCCAGGACCTCCGATGCAGCCATAATAGTCCTGTGAGACTTCCGGAAGCCAGATTGGTATGGGTCCAATAATCTTTCCCTTTCTATGTACTCCATTATCTGTCTAGCCAACAATTTCTCCATCACTTTGCTAATCAATGGTAACAGAGACATTGGTCTGTAGTTGAATAGGCAGCCAGAGTTGCCCCTCTTAAAGATGGGGACAATCCTGGCTGACTTCCAACCTTCCTGTATACAACCTTCCTTAATCGAATGATTAAACAGATGGGTCAATGGATCCAAAATATGAGTTGCAGCATACTTCTGCATCCTTGGTGATAAACCATCTGGACCACAGCCCCCAGTTACCTTTAATTTCAATAACATTTCCAACACCTCACCACTAGTTACAACATGAAAAGCCAATTTAGGAACCCCGGTGGTACAGAAATCTAAAGGGTTATACAGGGGTTCATTTGGGCTGTCAAAAAAATTACCAGGCTCTACAAAATAATCATTAAACCTGCCAGCGAGATAAGACTGTTTCCCAAAGGTTTCCTCTTCAAACAGATAAGTGGATGTCTTTAAGTTAGACAGCCCCCTTTAAATCCCCTATTAAACCCCACAATTGACCAGGTTTCCTTACAGATTCCAGGATCTTGGCTTTAAAATATTTATTTTTAGTGTCCCTTAAATTAGCCACATATAAGTTTCTTAACTTCCTGTATTGTTGCCAGTCATGGACCCTCCCTGATGCTCGTGCATTTTCCCAAGCTTTATTTTTAATCATGCTTCAACTTAAAAAGTTTAGTTGTATACCATGGGGTGGAATTTCCTTTTATTTTCCTAGTTACTACAGGCATGTGCTTGTTGTACACCTGGAGAAATTCTGAAACAAAATATTCCCTAGTCAAATCTAAACCAGGTATCATTTCTAAGCGATCCCACTTAACACCTGCAAGATCAACTAGGAATGCAAAATAATCAAACTTTTTATAGGATCTTATCCTCAGAAACCTTGGGGGACCTTTCACCTTAGTTTTTCCTTTAATACAATAAATAAAATTATGGTCACTAAACATATCAACATCCACCACAGAAGAAATATAATTATGAGGGAAATATGTGAGAATTACATCAATCAGGGAAGATTCATTAGGGTTATGAATATTAATTTGAGTAGGCTCAGTTATCAGTTGTGACTACTCAAGCCCTAATGCAATATTCTTAATTTTTTTAGATTTTACTTGGTGCAACCAGTCTGCATTTAGATCCCCAAGAATTAACAACTCATGAGAGAAAACAAATTTAATAAACATAGACACCCCTTTGATACAATGTAAAGTTAAAACACCTTCTTCTCCCTGGTACACTGGTGAACTAAAAAAACCCTAACCATGCAAGACAAACTGTGGGCTACAGCTCTGTGCACCAAAGATGTTTTAGACTGGATGGCATTCATAGCATCTTACAGTGCCTGCACTAAACTGATCAGAACCACCATGGCTAACTATTACGTGAATGCACCTAAAAGTGCAAAAGGCAATCCTGTTAAGATCTAGTGAACCATTAAATCAGTTGAGGGCCATAGACTGCCTCCAGCAAGCCCTATTAAAATAAACTACCAAGGGTCCATGACCTCAGACAAATGCACAATCCTAGAAGAACTAAACTCACACTTTGCAACAGCAGGTTTAGCCTTTGATCTTCACCGGCTGCTTCATTTATGAGCTGTCTTAATCCAAAAGACGCCTCCGCCAACCCACAAAAATAGGCCTCCTTGTATCTCTCCTCTATTACTTTAAAACAGGTAGAGGGCCAGCTTTTAAAACTAGATTTGAAAAAGAATGCAGGGGCAGACGGAATAGTTCCCACATTCTTAAAACTAAGCCATTCTTTTCTAACCACTCCAATAACACACCTTTTTAATATGTTGATTGCTTCCAGTAAAGTCCCTTCTTCATGGAAAATAGCTCACATACTGCCCCATTCAAATCTGGTGAGCCTTGTGACCTAATAACTATAGACCCTGTTCTATCCTGCCTGTACTCTCCAAACTTTTGGAGAAACTAGTCAACACCCAAGTAAGAGACTATCTTGAAAACTCAAACCTTCTCAATCCATTACAGTCCAGATTTAGGCAAAACCATAGTACAGTTTCTGCCCTTGCAAACTTGTCAGATGACTGGCTTATCTCCCTAGATCACAAACACTCAACCGGAGCCATCTACCTTGATCTACTGTAAGTAAATAATTTAATACAGTGGACCATAACCTTCTGTTAGTTAATCCTAAAGATCATGGGCTAAGTAACTCCACTGTAAATTGGTTTTCTAGCTACCATTTAGGAAGATTATAAAGCATCAAAGCAGATGGTCTCCTTTCCTCTCCTCTACCACTCATGCGAGGTTTCCCACAGGGATCTATATTAGGTTCACTTCTATTCTTAATCTATATCAACACTTTAAGCGATAATATACATACAACCAAATTACATTTGTTCGCAGATGACACCATTTTTTACCTTTCAAAGCCTTCCCTCTCAGAAGTATGTACTGAATTACAAACAGATTTTAAACAATTACAACTCAACCTTTTAAAGTCCAAACTCCTGCTAAACATCGAAAAAAACCAAAGGTTATGTTTTTCTTACCCACAAGATCCTCTACATCTTTGTCAAAACTTAGCCCAGCCACACCCATCACAACCCTTCCAGGAAATAGACTATAGACTGTCAACAAGTTCAAATACCTAGGCCTCTGGCTAGATAACAGACTTTCCTTCACCACCCACATGGAAGCCCTCTCAAAAAAACTAATAATTAAACTAGGCTTCTTCTACAGGAACAAATCCCTTTTTTCCCAGTGACATAAGGAAGGCATTGGTTCAATCCATCTTCCTTCCCCTTCTTGAATATGCAGACATTATTTAGACTTGCTGTTCAGACTCTAACCTCCATAAATTAGATGTTCTTTTCCACCATGCTATTCTCTTTATACTAAATGCACCTTCCAGAACTAACTATTGCACTCTTTATTCTGTGGTGGGTTGGTCATCCCTTTCCACCAGGAGAATGCTTCATAAATGTACTTGGGCATACAAAATGTTACTAGATAAACTCCCTCCATATATCTTGTCCCTATATTATCATTCCTGTAGCTGTTACTGGTGTAGAAAAAAAATCTATAATTCTACTAGATGTACCTAAGTTTCACACCCGCTTCCATATAGCTGCAAACAGCCACGTCATTCCTTCCACTTGGAACAAACTACAATCTTCCCTAAAGCTGTCTAAACTAGTCTTTTTATATATACTCATGTCATTGACTAACAAATGCTGGTGAGGAGGAGGAGGACTGATCACCCTAGGGGCACTTTCTTCCTCTGGAGAGGGAGGGATGCCACTCTCACTGCATTGCCGCCACCTGGGTGCACACAGGGAGGTGCATTCATTCACAAAGTGGTGAATGACTGCTACAGTACACACTGCAGGCCCATTAGTTGACACTGTCAGCCACTGGGGTTGCAGCTGTTACTGTTACAGTCATTCTGCGGACAGCCATGGAGGTGTGCAGGTGGGTTTTGCTGCCCACCAAAGACCTGTGGGGGAATCGGGGTAGGGGTAACCACTGGACTACCAGGGATGCTCTACACTTGCATTTAGAAGTGACCGGGTATGGACCAGGGAGGGGGGTACCACTGGACTGCCAGGGGCAATACAATATTCCGATATCAGGGATCAGACTTGGGTGTGGGGGGGGGCACTAGACTACCAGGGAACTCTATTTTAAATGAGTATGGGGATCGGGGTACAGAATGGGGAGGGGGTACTACTTCACTACCAGGGACAGGGACTGCATGCTGTGCAGGGCACAAGGTTCATTTCACTGGCCAGTCCTGCACAACTCATGCAAATGCGGCCATAATGACATGCAAATGGCCCCATTTGTGCCTTGCATCCATTATGGCCCCATTTGCATATTTCAGTCTGAATATCAGGATTTTGCACCTGGCGTAACTCGGATGCACCAGCACATTTCCCGTTTCAGTTATTCAGACCTGTCTGGGGGATGTGCCAGCGCATCGTATTTGAGCCACCTGCATGTTTTGATATATTCAGAAAGGCTGCACCATCACTCACTATTTTGAATGTATCCCTTTGTTGCTTTGGTACAACTCAGTTGCTCAAAGCAACCACTTGCATCATTGCCAGGCACACTTTTAAAAATCTAGCTCTAAATGTAAACTATCAAAAAATAGTGGCTCTAAATCAAGCAAAGTTTTTGTTTTTGTCTAATGTTCTTTACAGCACAACACTTCCTTTAACAATGTAGGACTACACACTGAGGAGGTTTTCATGCTGCTGACTGCCTGCATTAAACTAGCACTACTGCTTCTTCCCATGCACCAATGCAATGTTGCCAATTCACAGAGCCTACAAATGGAGAGATATTTTCAAACAGAAGTAGCTAAAGAAGATGTGCAGGTGACATGCAGCCATAACAGCATTCCTGTTTACATGGCAATGTGTACAACTGTTGCAGCATAGTGGAAGGCAATTACTGTAAACAACTGGATGGAGAGTGCAGCCAGCTGCAAACCAGGGAGACTGCAGACAACTGCAAACCAGCTGCCAAGAGTCCTCTCATAGTCCTTTGGGCTAACAACACTTCTGATGGGGTTCTACACACCTCCACGGCGAGAAGTGCCTGCTGCCACACTCCCCAAGCCCTTGCTAGTAGGTATCCTATCATAGCCCTTTGGGCTAACAGTGCCTCAGACAGGGGTCTACATGCCTCCATGGTGAGAAGAGCCTGCTGCCACACTCCCCAAGCCCTTGCTAGCAGGTATGACCTGGACAGCATTCCCGGAACTCAAGGCTGCATGGCTGTCTCTGTAAATTTTCTAAGGACAATTGCCTTTATCTTGGGACAGCTCTCATTGGCTGTCCATGGAACATGAGCTCCTTGTTTGGTTCCTCATCCTGCCAGGCATTTCCAAATTCTTCCTGATTGGACTATGTCATTACCATCAGCCAGTTTATTTAACCTTTTTTTCCCTAATCCAGTATTGCCTCTGATATCTGGTCTGCTTTAATACTCAATGCTGAATTTCTTCAGTTTAAAGTATATTTTAACTGTATTTTTTTTTAGTGTCTACTTTTCCATTTGCAGATGATACTGTAAAGCCACTAGAGGGCAACAAGAAGTGTAGGATGCAATCCTCTTCCCACTGCTCCCCTCTAACACTTCTGTCCTGCGTCATTCATACCTAAATTCTCTGCCTTTCGCCCCTCTCTGTAGTGTCCCTTGCACAGTCTCCCAGGCTATCACTTGGCATACAACATGGCATCCAAACTGGGGTTCGAAATAGGTACCTTTCACTCCAAAGACAGCAACCTTACCACTGTGCCACTGTGTCTGCCATAATGTTATGTGTCAACAAGACCCACTCATACCTGTTCATGGTCACATCTACCACCACTGTAATCCCTCACAACACTCACCCACACAAACTAACCATACTGCTGTTGCTAACCACATTTACCCTGCTCAGCAACAAACCCCCAGTTGCCTCTGGTAAGTACACACCTTTGCTGCTGGGGAGCACCTCACCCCCCATAGCCTCCCCATCACCCTGTCTCTCCCCATAGCTCCCCACATCCCTCCCCTCTACCCCTCCCCATCTCTCTGTGCCTTGAGCCCGCCATGTCTGTTCCTCCACCAAGCCATCCCAGCTGTCACACAGCTGCCCATTTCCTGCTCATCACCTTCTAAGCTTGCCAGTCGCCACTACCAGGCAAAACGCCACCAATTCATGGCCCTTGTCAGGATCTTCCACTTGTTTCTTCAACTATCTGGCAATGTTCACCCCAATCCTGGCTCAGCAGTGCCCCACCCAACTGTGGTCACCCATGGGGCTTTGAATAGCCGTTATGAATAGCTGCATCCAGCCTAAAAAAAATGGCACCCCTGCAATGCTAGATGGTGCAGCACCAACCAGACATTCTGGCTTTAACAGAAGCCTGGCTGTCAGCGAAGACCCCAGACTCATTTGTCTCTGCTCCTGGCTACTCTCTCATTAGGTTTGATCATAACAGCAAGGGCTGGCAGTATAGCCTAGAGGTTAGAAGAACGAAGTGTGAATGAGCTTGATACATTCGGCAGACCAGACCTGAGCTTGATTCTCACAGTCTCCACTTGCATACTGTGTGACTTTGAGCAAGTCTCTTAACCACCCAGTGCTCCCAGGTCACCCCTGAAAATAGGCACTTGTGCCTAGTGGGCCTTAGCCGGTTACCAAAAGACTAAAATAAAAATAAAAAATAAAAAAGAGGTGGTGGCTGCACCTTCTATGTAAATGAGTCACTGCATTACCAAGCCCTGCCTGCACCCTCCCTAGATCATGGTGCCCAAGCCTTCTCAATAAAACTCTCCCCTGACCCAAACTATGCTCTTCTTACTCTCACTGTAGGGTAGATCCCACCCCGCAACCAATTCCCTCCATGTAAAGTGCTCTCTGACTACCTAGCCAGCCACCCCCACAAAATAGAACAAATCCTAGTTGGGGATCTCAACATAAACTGGCTGGCGAGCTCATCAATATACGCCAAAGATACCTTTGCTGTGTTAGATATAACCCAACTGGTATCCCAGCCTACCAGGGCCAACGCCATTAATGGAACCCACACCCTACTAGATATCCTGCTCACTAATCATCCCCACCATATTACCGACCTGGGTCTCCTACCCAACACCTTAAGTGACCACTCCCCAATCATCTTCAGCTGGTCCTGTCAGCTACCTAAATCACCACAAAATGTCACCTTTCATCATCGACTACACCCAGGAGGCATAGCCAAACTCAAACAATATCTAATTAACTGGGACTGGTCCCCTATTTCCCCAGCCCAGCACATAGATGATGCATTGCACTACTTCACCACCACCTTTAATACTGCCTGTGATGCTTTTGCACTGACCATCAAAGTGGCCACTAAGAAATGTAGTGCCCCCTGGTTCACCCCAGAACTCCTACAACAGTTCAAAATGCATGACAACCTCTGGCATTGTGCCAGTGCCTCTGGTTTGCTAAGTGATAGGCAGGCCTATAATGCTGCCCACAATAAGTGTACCTGGTCAATCCACAAGGCCAAGGTGGAGCACTACAGAACCACCCTAGTACCTCCTGGGGTAGCACAAGAAAGTTCTGGGATAACATCAAGGAGCTTAATGGTAAATCCAACTCCCCCCCCCACAACTTAGTGTTAACGGTACTACCACCACAGACACACTTCACATAGCTAACTGCCTCAACTCCACCTTCTCAGACCTCAGCTCAGTCCCCCCTAACAACTTTTTCGATCCAGTTCAGCCTACCCCACTGCCAGAGCTGATACACCTCCCCTTCAAACTCAGAGTCATTACCCCTACAGAAGCAAAAGCCTACCTGTCCAAAGCCCTCCAGAGCTCCAATTACTGCAAAGACACCTTCGATATGCGTATCCTATACCTTGCTCTAGACTCAGTTATCTCCCCATTCACGGACCTTCTAAATATGTCCCTACGACTGGGCCAGTTCCCAACCTCATGGAAAACAGCAGTGATAACACCAATACTGAAATGTGGTGACAGCTCCTCCCAAACAACAACCGGCCCATCTCAATTCTCCCCTCACTCTCTAATGCCCTTGAAAAGATCATGGCCAATCAGCTCACTGACTACCTCCTCGCACACAACCTCTTAAGTAGGGAGCAGCATGGTTTCAGAGCTGGTCATAGCGCTACAATCACCCTCACAGAATTTGCTAACTCCCTGCACTCCACGCTTGACAAGGGGCATCTCGCAGGAGCCGTGTTTATAGACCTCTCAAAGGCCTTTGGCACAGTTTCTCACCCCCTCCTTTTCAACACATTACGACAAATTGGGTGTCTCATTGTCCATTCTCATGGTTCTCCAGCTATCTTTTATCTAGAACCCAATGTGTTAAAATTAATAATACCATACCTACTATGTTTCCTGTGTTCTCAGGAGTTCCCTAGGGGTCTATCCTGGGTTCCCTGCTAGTCAGCATCTACCTCAAAGACTGTCCTAAATCCTGCCCCGGCAACCTTCTTCTCTATGCGGATGATGCTGTTCTTTATGCTGCACATCCTGATCCTTTCTCTCCAGTGTACCTTACAAAACTCCTTCTTTCACATTGAACACTGGTTTACTGAATACAGATTGGTGGTCAACATTAAAAAAACTAAGACGATGCTCTATGCCCACTGCCAAAACAGATCAAAGGATTTCCCCCTGGAAATACTCTCCACCTTTCTCCTCCCACTGGAACAGGTCTAAAAGTATAAGTATCTAAGTATTACATCTGACTCTTCCCTCTTGTTCCATGAACATATAAAAATCCTCACCTACACCTCCAACACCCGTATCGCTCTCCTTTACAGACATAAAGACTGCCTGCCACTTGAAGCACTTCACCTAGCCATTACCTCCTCAGTCTTATCGCTGGTGGACTATGGCCTCACAATCTATGCTGCCACCGACCCTATGGCACTTCATCAAATACAAGTAGTCATCAATAAGGCCTGCCAGTTTCTCTCTGGTGCTGACAGAAATACACATACCTGCACCCTGTATGCACTCACCAATATCCTCTCCCTTGAGGAAAGACTTATATACCAGACCTGTCTCTTCACCAAAAAAATCCACCTGGGTTTAACCCAATAGGTGTCATGGCTTCTCTTCAGGCAGCCACCATCTCAGCATCCACACAGGCCATCCCAAAATCTATCTGTAAGGTGCCTGGGGTCAGGACTACCCTGGCCCAGTGATCCGTCCCCCTTAGAGCTCCATCCTGGTACAATGCCCTCCCACTGGCCATCATCTCAATCACCAATCTAGGTCCTTTTAAAGCTGCCTTAAGGGCCCATATCCTCTCCTCATGTCAATGCCAGTGAAACCTGTAACCTGTTGATCCTGCACCATGCCTCTACACCACACACCCGCCCTTGGCCTGGAAGTGGAGAGCCCTCACTATTTTTAGCCTACAGGCTCCTCACCTCCCTCGGTTACCATATAGTTGTACTGGACTATGAAAGCATTGTATTGTGTATAAGACAAGGCCTCCCTGAGGCGGCATACTACCAACTCATATCATGCATTGTTTTAGCTACCAATTGTATAGGTCTTAACCGCTCATTAGGTAAATATGTCGATAGTTCTGCCCTGTTTTAGCTACCAAATGTATAGGCATTAACTAGTGCTCATTGTACTTATACTCTGTATGGTTGCTGTCCCACACTTATTCTATGTATGTACTGTATGACTGTCTATGTTTTATTCTGACGTGGAGCCTTTGGAAACGAGACAATGACTCAAAGGGTTGGTAATTCTGATTTACTAAATAAATAAATAAATAAATAAATAAATAAATAAATAAATAAGGGCTTCTGATTACCACACATGTTGAAAGACAGGGAAGTGAAGCATGCCAGTCAGCGTGGAGGTCTGAGGTGTTAGACACTTCACCATAACACATGTTGGTGATCTGGATTTGAGAATGGACCAGCATCTATTGGGGGTTGTCTGAGGGTGGAAGGATTGAGCATCCCAAGGATATCTCTCCTCCCTTGGGGAGAGGGACTGTGAGCCCTGCCACTTGCCTGCCACCCAGCACAGGCTGAGTGGCAGCACTATTGGGACCAGCAGACGTGGGCAGGAGGTATGATGATGCAATCTGCATGTGCATCAGTGCACATGTGTTTGCATCACACATGGATCCCAAGGGGATACAAAATGGAGAAAACTGCCCCAGTTTACTTGCCATCCCTTGCAGGCTCCATGTGACCCTACGTGTCAGGACGCCTTCCAATATATTGCTCTGGGTAAGTGGTGGTTAACCAGTAAGAGCCCACAAGACGGGTCAGTGGTGGGGCTGGGGGTATGCCACCAAGTCCAGGAATGCTAATCGAGAAGCAGGAATAATAATAATGAAAGAAAAAAGAAAGACACAAAAGTGGAAGCAAATGGAACGGTAATCAGGAACAGTGATAGCAATGTGCTCCACACAGCATTACCCACATACTGTAAATTGAATGTTATCAGAAACTGTGACCAACTACTGAGCATGAGAACACTATCATGCTGTGTGATTACCACTTGCACAAAGCACTAGCCAAATAAATCACTAACACACATATGAATGTGCTAATATGCAGTGGGCATGACCATTGCAGTAATAAATAATGCCACCAATTTATGATCCAGAAGACTGCACTACACTGACTCCAGTGAATGTGGTGTGTGAAGCACTTACCATAAAATTGCTTTCCAGTAAGGCAGCATACCGTCAAGTGCCCCAAAGTCCAAACATTACACCTAGCAGATAGGATCTGGAATGATTGTTCAGTGGGTTTGGGATAATATAATCTTTTGGCCTTGTGCATGGTACGTGCTACAATACCCAGTCTATGAGCATATCCCCACCAAAATCAATTAGCAGGTCTGTAGTAAGGCGTGTCAATGGAGACCATTTATAACAACAACTACACTCCCTGAATATGTCAGGAGAGCAGGAAACACTGTGATAGTTCAATTCTGATTATAAAGCACTTCTACCCCAAATTGACAAAAAGCATTTAGAGGATGAGCTGGACAGAAAGAGAAAGCACAATGAACAAATACACCAGAAACTGATGGATGTATTAAAGTAAGAAACATCAAGTTTTCATAAATACAATGTAACTTTAATGCTGTGTATGAGAGAGGTATGCAGGAGAGGCAGTTATGCACATTTGTAAGAGCAACTATCTGCCAACCTGGACTTCTGACACACCTGAGTTGAAATCTTAAAGCCACCACTACCATAGAAACAGAAACATAGAATGTGACAGCTGATAAGGACTGCTTAGCCCACCTAGTCTGCCCATTTTTCCTACCTACATTTCACCGCAGACCCCACTTGATCTGCAGATCTGTCTCCCTTCCCAGTTTCCTTTTCACTGTGCCTATCCCATGCATTCTTGAACCCCTCTATTGTTTTCACCCCCACTATCTCTGCTGGAAGACTGTTCCAGGAATCCACTGCTCTTTCTGTGAAGAAATACTTCCCAGCATCTGTCCTGAAGCTATGCCCTTCCAGCTTCATATCATGTCCCCTTGTTCTTGAGCACTTTTTTTTAAACACTTCCCTCTGTTCCTTTCTTTACCCCCATGACGTACTTAACGGTCTCTTTTGCATCCCCTCTCTCCCTCCTCTCTTTCAGTGTGTACATGTTAAGGTCCTTTATGGATGGAAGCAGTCCAGAGGAGGGCAACTAAAATGGTGCAGGGTCTACATCAGAAACCATATGAAGAGAGACTGAGAGAGCTTAATATGTATACCCTTGATGAAAGGAGGGATGGGGGGGGACATGATAGAAACTTCTATGTACCTCAAGGGAATCAACAAAGTCCAGGAGGGTAGTGTCTTTCAGAAAAAGAGACGTGTAAGAACAAGGGGGCACAATTTAAAGATAGAGTGAGGAACGCTCAGGGGTAACGTGAGGACATTGTTTTTCACAGAGAGAGTGGTGGACACATGGAACCACCTTCCTGGAGAGGTTGTGGGGTCTAAAATGGTGGGGGAATTCAAACATGCATGGGACAGACATAGAAACATAGAAACATAGAGGTTGATGGCAGATAAGGACCGCAAGACCCATCCAGTCTGCCCATTTCTTTTTCTACCTTATAAATGTGCCATCGGCCTTTGCTCTGTCAGTGGCCTATCTATTCATACTCATCTGTATTGCTCCCTTATGCCTATCCCATGCCTGTTTGAAGCCCTGCACTGTATTCATAGCCACCACTTCCTGAGGTAGGCTATTCCATGCATCCACCACTCTTTCTGTGGAAAGGAATCTCCTCACATTCCCCCTTAATCGGCCTCCCTCTAATCTCATGCTGTAACCTCTTGTCCTGCTATTTTTCTTATATTTAAACATGTTAGACTCTTTCACCTTGTTAATGCCCTTAAGGTGTTTGAAAGTTTCAATCATATCACCTCTCTCCGGCCTTTGCTCTAGGGTATACATTTTGAGCTCCGTTAATCTGTCCTCATATGTCTTCTGATGCAGTCCCTACACCATTTTGGTTGCACTTCTCTGGACTGCCTCAATTTGGTTAATGTCCTTGTGAAAGTGTGGCCTCCAGTACTGCACACAGTACTCCAGATGGGGCCTAACCAGTGTCTTATAAAGAGGGATTATTACCTCCCTCTTACGACTTGTGATATCCCTACTAATACACCCTAACATCCTCCTACCCTTACCTACTGCTTTAGAAGTCTGCTTGGATGATTTCAGGTCATCAGTGATGATGATGCTCAAGTCTCTTTCTTCCTTTGTGACTGTCAGCAACTCCCCTCCCAGCCTATAGGTGGTTTCAGGGTTTCTCTTCCCTATGTGCATGATCTTGCACTTCTTTGCATTAAATCCCAGTTGCCACTCTTCTGACCATTTTGCTAGTTTATCCAGATCTCTTCTCATTCTGCCCACCCCATCTGGATCATCTACTCTGTTGCAGATCTTGGTGTCATCTGCAAACAGACAAACCTTACCCTCTAGTCCATCTGCAATGTCACTAATGAAGATATTGAAGAGGACTGGCCCCAGGACTGATCGCTGAGACATAAGACAATTATAGTGGGGGGTTGCAGGAAGTAGGCTGTTGGTTAACTAGAATCTGTAGCTTATCCAATAGGTAGGGAAATTGGCAGACTGGGTGGGTCAAGTGGTCCTTATCTGCCATCAAAGTCTATGTTTCTATGTTTAGTCTCTCCTCGTTGGGCTTTTGATGCAAATCCATCACCATTTTAGTTGCCCTTCTATGGACCATCTCCACTCTGTCCATGTCCTCCCTCAGATGTGCTCTCCAAAACTGCACACAGTATTCATGGTGGGGGCTTACTAGTGATCTAAACAGTGGTAAAACACTACTTATCTCTTTTGTTGGTGATACCTCTCCCATGCACCCCAGCATCGGACTAGTCCTACAGAGAGCCTTGTCACATACCATATTGTGCAGCCCTGAGTCAGTCATATAGCTCACCTGATTTTTCAAGTCACACTTGGTAATGAGCATCATTTCAATGTACTGTATGAGAAATCATAACTTAAAGGTGAATATTCAGCACAAAGGACCACACACTCACGTGTATGGCTCATTCCAATGAGCACTTTGTGGGCAAAACATTTTGGTTTACTTAGTGTTTACAGTGGTATATTAGATTTTATCAGACTAATTTTGCTTAGTTGTAGGATGATATATTTTACTACAAATCCTAGTACCCCCTGCAGCTGACATCAGAGCAGTGGACAGCAGTGGGAGATTCACAAGCCTGCAGTGCATGTTACAGCTGTTATAACCTTTGATCAATTGTTTTCCAAGACTTCTTTACATGGTCCATTGAGAACAGTGGGACCAGTAAACAAAAGATCAGAGATTATATAAACTCGAATATGCACTGCAGGCTATTGAGTCTTCTCACTGCTGCCTACAAGTCTGATTTCATCTGCAGGGGATTCAGGGATTTGTAGTAACACAAGATGTCAGCCTACAACTAAGCAAAATTAGTCTGATACAATTTACAGTTCTACAGTAAACAGTAAGTAAACCAAAATATTTTTGAACACAACATGCACATTGGGACCAGCCCCACCCTTGAGTGTGAAAGCCCTCGGCGGTGACTGTTCTCTTTTAAGGTAACAGAACTTGTCCTGTGATAGTGCACCTGGGCTGTAATCCCAAAGATATGCCACCTCCAGAGACATTAATGGGAGTGCAATGTATAACAGTGTTGTGTAACTCAATAGAATGTGACAGAATAGCTGTTATCCCAGAGCACTGTTTTCCCTCATACTGGGGCCATTTATGGCACTGTCCACCCCCATCCTGAGGCCATTTACATTCCTAATTGAACTATGGGGCACTGTGGTTGGAGGGGTTGGGCAGAAAGCTGGCTGCAGGGTGCCCCGCTCCTGGCTGCTTTTTGCTATGCTCTGTCTTTGGCTCTGAATTTTACTCACTGGAAGGTTTTACCCATGTTTATGAATGAAACCTTGATATGTTTAGCTTAATTGTGCTCTGTAGGTTGCTTTATGCCATTTGGGAAACTCTAAGCAACTTGCCGATTGACCATTTTTTTCAGCATCTGGCGTTTTATAGGTTGAGACTTCAAACAACTTTTTTACCGAGTGACCACATATTCCCAGCATTTTGCTTCTTGAACAACATTTGCTTGTCTCTATTAACTGGGACAAGAGAGAAACTGTCATTATTTTGCTGATTAAGAGTGCTTTTTCTGGCTAGAGATTACCTGTCTCTTTCTACGCTTTACTGGTTCTCATCCGGAGCAGTTTCGGAAAAGAAAGTAGAAAGATATAAAATACATGTGTTTCAGAGAAACTGAGTGGCAATGCTATGCAAACTCTGCAGAACTCCTCAAGGAAAATTGGCTGTCCTCCTATAGAGACAAGGATGAAGGACTACTCTAAAGGAGGCCGTGGAAACACTTCACATGCTGATAGGCTTGTTTAAAGCCCATAACAGGTATGCCACTGTTGCCTGTGGGCAGGGGCACCATATATTCTCTGACATCCGTGTTTTACTGTGCTTAGAGGAGTGCTTTTTCTGTTTTGTTTTGCAGCTCTCCTGATTTCAGGGGAATGGTGGTGTATCGGATCGATGAAGAGGAGGACCTGTAGATAGTACTGGCTGAATACGGAAGCCAGATTGACTTCTGTAATGTTTGGCCCTCTCTTGGCCCACTCCCTCCTTCCAGCTGAGAAAAAAAGGATAGAGAGGGTTGAGAAATTATGTGAGGGATGTGAGTGATGGTCTCTTGGTAAAAGCTGTTTGGCAGAGACAATAGGAGTCTGGCTCAGATGGGTGTTTCTCCCCACCAGAGAAGTTACTGTCTTCTCCTTTAGTTGATGTCCAGGTAAGCACTTTCCTATGCAAAATGGAGGGCTGAAAAGATGGAGAACAGGGTACAGTTGCTAATTACAATTGGAGAAGGTTCTGACCCTCTATGCTGAAGACATGAAACAGGATTTCACCTTTAACTATCTTACAACCTATACAAGAATGCTATTTGAGTGTTTGTGGAGTTAAAACTTTTGAAAGGTAGTTTCAAACTTTCTCTTACTTTGGACGCTGAGTAAAGAGCACCTTGTTTTTTACATGCACTGCTCTTCTGACAGACTGCAGCTAATTTTAATTTTTACCATGAGTATCGATATGTAACGGACTCATAAAGTATTTTAATAACACCGGGACTCCCTGTTGAAGAGTGCTGTATTGCTTTATTAGGCCTGTAGTATACTAACTTTCCAACTTGGAGGAACTTGGGATTGATTGCTTTTCTGTGTGCATTTTGTTCTGGCAACTGAATCTCTGTAGAAACGATGTTGTTGTTAAAGTTATGTCAGATTACATGGAGCTCCTATGAGCCATGAACATTATTTATTGGGGCATGGACGCCAAAGTTCCAAAAGAGTTTAATTTACCTTTCAATATTTCCTGCAATTTTATTGTGGGATACCATGTGAGTCTATGTGTTACAGCCTGTTAAATATTATAAAGCTTTTATGAGCTCTTACAAGCATTATTGCTAAGAGTACGGACTCCAGTGTTTTGAATGTGTGTTTATACTCTTATACATCTGATTATATTATATATGCCTATTAGATTTGCTAAAGGAACATTGTGTGTATTTTTAGGGTTTAAATATGTAATTGTTCTAATTGGGGCAAGACTATTCAGGGCAAATTAAACCTGGTGAGAAAAGTATGGTTAAATGTCCCAAAGATTAAACTCATTATCCTTTAAGGGATGATAGTTAAAGTCCTATTATTCTGGTACTGATGAATGTGCAGTGTGTTTAATGATATCTTTATCACTGTAGTACTGGAGACTTTGATAATATCTACTGAGATTTAGATTATTCAAGTCTGATTGTGCACCTTGTTGAGGTCAGGGATTGTCTGGTGGCCATCTGGTCTCAGGCAGGATAGGTCTACTCACTATGAGTAGCTTTCCCAAAAGCATGGAGTTCCATTAAGTGCTGCAGGAGTGGCTAAGGGGTGTAACTGGAGCTGGAGTAATCAGTGGGGCACTAGGCAACATGAGTTGTGTGGTGCCCTAGTGGACGTACTTCAAGGCCGACGTGTCCAACTGGTTAACAAAGAGATGTAGTTGTGCTGCTGTTTTTTGGGTGGAGGGGATCGAACTGTGACATGGAGTCCTGCTGTATGTTTAAAAAGAGGCCGTCAGGTGTGACTGAATGAGGGATGAGCCAGGGGCATGGAGCAGTATGTACTGCATGGTGCCCTAAGTGATATGTCCTCGATGCCAGCAGACTCCACTAGGCTTCTTGGTGGACTTTAGCAAGGACATGGGACCCCCCCTTCAAATATGGTATTACTTAGTATCTTTGGCATGGCCGACCAGAGTTGTCGGATAGGAAGTGGTCTGCAAGGTATAGAGCAGTTTTTCATAATAATAGCGTAATGGTTGTTCCAGTCCTGCAATGTGCCCTCTTGCCTACTGAGTTGGTACAGATGGGACAGGATGTGGTTGGAGGGAGTGAATTTACTGGGTTAGACAGAACCATCATGTTGTTGTCTGGTTTAACAGATGTAGTGGCCTTAAAGAATGCTGATTGGGGCCTGTTATAAGTTTGATTATGGTGAGGATATATTATTTTTATATATTTTTATACTTATATACTTGAAAACTGTGTATCTGGATGTATCTTGAACTGTATTGTATGCTCAATGATATTGGACTTATGTATGGTGCTTTATATGGAATGTTTGTACTTGTCTAGATATTGTAATGGCTTTTTATCTGAACAATAAACTTTACTGACTGAATGGAATGAATAGTTGAACTACTGTACTAGCTGAGCTATTCAATTGGTCATTGAAGACAAGGATAATACTTAATGACTGCAGAATGGTGACTGTAGTTCCCCTACAAAGGATTTGCAGCAGGGATGATCTAAGGAACTGCAGATGTATCAGCCTAATATTTATTGTTAACAAGCTGCAAGAGATAATAATACAGCAAAGGGGGTCAGTAGTGGGGTGCCATACGGATCAGCCTTGGGACATTATCCTCTTCAACATCTTTATCTGCAAAATAAACGAAGGGATTCATGTCAAGATATGCCTTTTCTCAGAAGATACTAAGATCTGTGGATAGGTGGTGTTAGGTTGCGTTGTGTTTGCAAAGGAATTTCACTCAAGCCTTCAGATTTCTTTCAAAAGTTTATTACTGTTTATTCTAGTTCACATTCATGTTCACTCTGTTCATCAATTTGGAGCCGAATTATTTAGCTTACATACAGTGTATCTATAAAGATTTATTATCTTGAAAAATGCCAACACCCTATTATAAGCCAATCATATAACAAAATAACACATTAATCTTAGGGTGTGGTGAATTTCAATCAAAACCTAGGTATTACCTCAGTTTTGGTGCAACATCATAGGTGTTTATTACCTTTTTTGCACAACCTTCTCTGTTTGCACACCTCTCTAAAGAAGGTTCTATGTGGTGTTTACTACCTTTCTGGTACAATATTAATTTATTAACACCATCCTAATATTATAAGATTATTACAGGATAGTTAGTGGAAATATACAGAATAAGTAATATTAGAAATTGCAAAACATTACATTACATGGAATTTTCCACTTTGGACACTACAATCCCTACATATTGTGCAATAATATAAAAGGTGAAAGTTAAACAAAAGCTAAACATATTAAGATGTGAAATATTACAAATATATATATAAATGTTACGCTACAATCCCCCCTTTGTGACTTTCTACAATCAGAGATCACATAGGACGTTGCTGCCATTGTAACATTTGTATTTGTCAAATCACATGTCTCATCTTATGATACAATAACAATTGTACAATAATAAGGACACAGATTACTGCAATACCACATACTATCAGTACTACGGTTGGACTAGTACCCATAACAGCCGTACTCCAATCCCACCAGGATATAATGGGTATATAAGATGACTGCCTTTTTACCTCTTTAGCAGTGGCCTTCTGTAAGAAAATAAGTCCTTCTGTTTGTTGACGATATAACAAGGCAGCAATTGTCAGTTTATCAAATGTGGGTAATACAAGATGAGGTGGAGCAGCCAAATCAGTGAGTAAATCCAAGACCAGACTGGAACCATCAATATGGGTAACATTTGTTCGGCTATATGCAGGACGTTCCTGGAGGGTCCAATTTGCAACCCACCAGGTTTTGTCAGTACACCCTCATGCATTCCAAGGTTGACCTGCGATTACACACCATGATTAATTCCATCTCATAGCTTGGCGGTATTTATTTGCAGATGTTAGAATAAATTTACATTGATCAGGAAACCTTGGGGCAGTTGATGACTCTTCTCCACATATTAAGGTTTCATGTTCTTGTACACACTGTTGCTTAGGTAATACAAACTATTCACTGTGTACTATGATAATAGTGTCTCCTGGTATTTGGAGTCTCATGATCTGGTCATGTATTAATACTCCCAAATTACTGATTTGCTACGATATTTTAGGTGGTTCAAAACATACAGGTATTATCACTGGTATGGGAATCACATGTTGCAGCACTTGTGTATGTGGATTTGGTGAATTCCATACTTTTATCATAGCTAAAGGTGGTAAGATTACAGTGGGATGATCCAATAATTTAGTTATATTGGTCTCGCCTATTCCTAAAGGTAACCTATTGGTCTCAATTTTATTTAATTTATTGACTAGATAAGCACATGCCTTAGCAGCTAATTGTGAGCAAGCCAATTCTGTATATGTTTCATTAAACATTTGAGATAAAGAAATATTTAATAGCTTTACTATTTTAGCAATAATTCAAAAATTTTGTAAGGTTTCTCTAAATGCAAACCAATTAATTTCTTCATTATCAGCTGCTAATCTCACAGTAGTTGATAAAGGTTTAGTAGCCATAATTTTTAAAGTCATTTCCAAATATGACCCTTTAAAACCATAGAATCAATACCATTAGCAATGTTTAATTCTGAGCTTAACCAGTCCCATGCGTCTCTTTTACGATGAGATAAGCCTGGTGATGCTTCTGCAGGAATTTTAAATGACTACATTTTGTGTCTATCATGATATTGATTTAAAGTATTATTATAATACTGTTGCCACAATGATACTGAAGCCCGATTCCTACATTGAAGTGGTAATCGTGGAAAAGGCAAATGTAGCAAAATATTATAATACTTCACCTTACATGGATAATATAAAGGATATGCATTTTGCATCAAGATAATACCATCAGATGAGGGCAAACATTTCTGCCCTGATATACCTTGTTTTTTTTTATACTATATTTCAAGCTTTAAAAGTACGCCATGATGTTTTGCTAACATTACAAATCATTTCTGGCCATTGTGCAGCACCAGTATATGTTAACAATGGATATTTATTTGTCAATGGCAATATTGTGAAAAATTGCTTTAGCTCTACTGTATAGTTCACTACAATAGATGTATTATATAAAAAAATGCCACATATAACATCTTGAACCAGTATAAGATGCATTTAACAACGTAATATTAGGTGGATAATGTAACATGTCCTTCAGTTTTATTCTAAATAAATCTTGTTTCTCTTTTGTCACATCTGTAGTATTTTTAAAGTGGGAGCAGATATAGATCCCTTTCTGGGCTGTTGTGTTCACCACACACATCGCTGTGCCAGGCCAGGCTTCTGGTGAGCATCCTCAAGTCACATTCTGACATTGTCCATAGCAAATAAAGTACCATTTAATAAGAAGATAACCGGTATGTTTAAGTAGTTCTCCCAACAATCCTGGAATACCAGATGTAATGCCCCAAAGTTGGTCATTCCAGAAAAAAATAAAATAAATAAATAAACTAAAAGTTCACAGGTGCTCAGGGTACCTGCTGCAGGTATAGGCAGCAGGGTACAATGCTAAGGGGCTCCTAGACATAAAGATTCAACCTCCTGGTACAAGAAAACGCTGTACATAATAGAAAAGTGCCTTGTGCACTTACAGCTGGTCAAAAGACAGATTTCAAAAGGCATTACATGTCATAGTGGTCTGGATGGAATGTTGTGCTGAGTGGCTCATGCACAGCATTCCAATCCAGCCAATCTAGAACCCAGGCAGGTTTAAGTTCAAATAACAATTCTACAGTTAGTCAGTTGCTGTGGGACTGTGGAGTAGAGAGGATCACAGGAGTGCAACAGGGACTTATGGCTTACCTGGGCTTGTGAAGCCAGTCCTGTTGACTCCCTGGTGAGTCCCCTCCTCCAGTCCACTGAAGAATCCTGCGCAGCAGTAGTGCGGTAGTCAGTGGTGCCATCGGGGCACTACGAAGAAGAAAACGCCTGTTTCCCTGCGTTTTAGGGCTTAAAAGTCCTCCGTTTATTTATTTTTAGACCCGAGGTCTTTAAACAGTTTTCTCCGGTCCCACGCCGGCGGCAGAGAAGCGCCGCATCATTTTTGGCCATCGGAGGCCCCCGAGTTGTCCCTCTTGCTGCCTGTACATTTCTTTCCCTCTGCCAACTCACCTCCTGCCTCCCTGTGACTGCAGCAACTCCCTTCAGACCGCAGAGCAGTGAGTAGGTGGCAGCACATGCAGTGCTGACCGCCAGTTTATTAAAGGGGGGACTCTAGTTGTTGTAAACAGCACATTAGGCGCTTGCAAGGGGCGGCCGAGCACCGCAGGGGCATCGGGTCATTAGGACCCTTGATTTTAATATTTATTCTGGAGGCGGGACTCAGCGACGCCTACGGGGAAGGGCCAGGGCATTAAGGCCAGTTCAAAGGCCTATGAATATTCATAAGGGGCGGGACTCAGGTGGGGTTTTCACCAACATAAGTGACAGCAGGCACTGGGAGCCTGCACATTTAAAAGGGCAACGTATTTAAAAGGGCAAGTCAGGCCCAGATGTAAAGTAGGGCATTAGGCCCATTATAAAGTGGGGCACCAGGCCCAAAGTTTAGAGGGGCATTAGGCCCATTACAAAGTGGGGCACCAGGCCCATTATAAAGTGGGGCACCAGGCCCAAAGTTTAGAGGGGCATTAGGCCCATTACAAAGTGGGGCACCAGGCCCAGTAGGAAGTGGGGCACCAGGCCCAAAGCAACATGGGGCACAAGGCCCAGTACTAAGTGGGGCACCAGGCCCAGTATTACGAGGGGCACCAGGCCCATTGTGAAGTGGGGCACCAGGCCCAATCTAAAGTGGGGTACCAGGCCCAAGCTAATGTAGGGCATCAGGCCCAAGGTAAAGGTTAAGCATTAGGCCCGAGGTAAAGCCTGGTACTATAGGGAGACCCCGGCCTAGCGGAATAGGGCAAGCCAGCCTAGTGGTACTAAAGGGAGGCCCCGGCCTAGTGTAATAGGGCAAGCCAGCCTAGTGGTACTATAGGGAGGCCCCAGCCTAGCGAAATAGGGCAAGCCAGCCTAGTGGTACTAAAGGGAGGCCCCGGCCTAGTGGAATAGGGCAAGCCAGCCTAGTGGTACTAAAGGAAGGCCCCGGCCTAGTGTAATAGGGCAAGCCAGCCTAGTGGTACTAAAGGATTCCCTAGCCACAACGTACTGAAAGGGATCTTATTCCAGAAGACCCTACATTTAGAAACAGGGGTTCATTTGAGAGTGTTTGATTTGCCTATACTGTGAAACTACTGTAATTACTGTACTGCTTATGCTGAACTGTTGCCCTAAGTACCTGAACTATTGTCCTAAGTACCTGAACTATTGCCCTAAGTACCTGAACTACTGTCCTAAGTACCTGAACTATTGGTCCAAGTACCTGAACTATTGCTCTAAGCACCTGGACATTGGCCCTTATTAGTAATAATTACCCCTGAAGTTATAATTTGCCCTCCTCCGGCAAATTATTGTATCATTCCACAGTTCTTTGGGCATTCTTCAGTTTTATGTTTACTACTGTACAAAGACAGTCTCAATCTTCTACCACACTGCAGTCTCATAGTGTGGTCTGTAACACCACATACTCAGAATCAGTCTCTACTCAGAAGAAGACATCCTTCCAGCATTCTTCACTCCTGGGAGATCATCCGTCAGCTCATCCCATCCATTTGTGTCATCCGCCGCAGTTGAGTCCGTCGCCAGTCGTACAAGTCGTACCCGCCGTTTTCTTGTTTTCACAGCTTGAACGTACGTCCGCCAAAACGCATCACAACAGCCGTGCCAGTGTCATTCCATATGGTTCATGTTCCAGATGTCCCAAAGTTGATCGCCCTCTACAGAAGAGTGAGGTCATCCTGGAGAACCTGTTCTGTGCCTCCACCTAGTCGTTCGCCGAAAGTCGAGTCCGTCGAAGCCCAGTCCGGGACGCGTCCATCGTTTCTTTGTTTTGTGTTAGTTCCTGATCCTAGGATTGCAGAGTCAACCATCATATCTTCAGATTCTTATGGTTCCTGGTCCTGTCAGAGTTCCTTCCAAGTTCAGCTGGCCCTTGGAGTGCCGCAGCATCAGTCAGGTCGTGGTAGTCCTCCATTGGATTCATCGCCATGCAGATCTTGATCTATCTCCGTCCTTGGCAACCCTGAAAGTGGGTTTTGGCCAAGGAAACCTTTGTTTCAGTGTGTTATTTCAGGAACCAGTTGCTCTGGTTCTACATTCCAGCAGCCTTGGAGAGAGTGGGCTTTTGCCGAAGATACATGGTCTGTTTACCAAACCTCTCACCACCCCAGTGGCTATAACTACGTCCTTGCTGGGAATTGAGATTAGGGTTCTACAGTTCTGTTTTATTTCCCTTGTAGCTACCAATAAAGAACGACGGTGTACATGAAGACGCCGGATCTCTGGACTCTTGTAATATCTGGACTCTTATGGAAATGTGTGATGTTAATCACCCTAATGCAGTGCTGAGTAGCTTATGTCACCTGATCCTCATTTAGAGTATAGAAGTATAGACTAGTGTCAGAATAAGAGTGGCAGTAGGCCTAAAGTTTATTCTTGTAGTAATAACCTTAGAAGTGGTAGATAAAAGTATTTCCCTGTTTCATTGCCCTATTGTTCTCAGGTAACCCCTTCTCCTTCTTGTGACTGTGTCTGTCTAACCTTGGTACAAAATAAATGCCCTGCGGGCATCGAAGCACTAAGTTGACTCCTGCTTCTCCTTGTCTGGATGAAAGTTATCCTATCCACATAATTCAGACCTTGGTGCCTCGCTCATCTCTTTTTACCACCTTAGAGTAAGGCACTCTCTTCACAGAGCACCACATAAATTTTTGGTGTAGTCAGCAGAAACATAGAAACATAGAAACATAGAAGTTGATGGCAGATAAGGACCGCAAGGCCCATCCAGTCTGCCCATTTCTTTTTCTACCTTATAAATGTGCCATTGGCCTTTTGCAGGATAGAGATAATTATTTATCCGAGGAGTCCAAAGTTGGAGTGGCTTAGTAAGAAGCACAGATGGAGCCAGGGTGTAGTAGTGGATTATCTGGGGGAGATACAGAGTTGGCTGGAGGAGACCGAGATGGACCTAGAGGGAATATCCCACCATCTCCACTAACCATGCCATACTACTTTGGAGCACCATGGCTTCCACAGTTTTCCAGAGAGAAAGATGGGGATGGAACCAGCAACCTGGGAGAATTCCATTCGAAGATGCAGGCCATGTTCCGGCTGTATCAAATCCCCAAGCAACAGAAGGTTGAAATTTTAATTGGGCAACTAAAGGGAGCTGCCCACCGTGAAGTCCAATCATGGCCGAGTGGAGCAAAAGCCACAACGGACCAGATACTCCAGAGGCTACAACAGATTTTCGATGCAAGGACCGTGTCTGACCTCAAAATTAAGTTCTTTTCACATACCCAGAAGTCTCAAGAGACCCTGAGAGAGTTTGAACTGAGTCTACAAGAGCTGTTACGAGCAATAGAGAGAGTAGATGCAGCAGAGGTCCGAGATGCAGATAGAGTACTAGTCGAAAAATTTGTTGAAGGAGTGCAAAGTGAGGCTCTGAAAAGAGAACTACATATGCTGCATTTACAGAACCCTGAAGTTGACTTTCTGGATTTTAAAGAGAAAGCCATACGAATATTTGGTTCAGGACATTCTAGAGAGGAAGCTCCAGCATATCCCCAAATCTCTATGGGAACTCAATGGCCGACCTACACTACCAAGGGATGGAATGAAGACCATTCTTGGCAATTAGGACTCCAGCCAGAGGAAATGTCCTTACAAAGACAAGAACCGGGAAGAGAAGCTGTTGCCTACCCGAGCCGGCGTTCAGAACATGAGCAGATACCTGACCCAAGGATACAGAAACCGATATATTCTGTACAGACGGGTGCTCAACAACATTCGGAGCTGACTGAGCAGATTGCTACGCTGACCAACCAGATGGCAGAGATGTATAAGGAGATGCAGAGTTGGAAAGCTGGGTGGAAGAATGAGAAAAGCTTTGTTCTATCAGGGAAAGAGAGGAAGCATGACCAAATGAACCACTCAAGAAGGAGTGAAGGGAGACGCTCCACAGATCAATTTGATAGCCAAGGAAGGCCCATTTGTCACCAGTGCGGTGTGAGTGGCCATATAGAAAGGAGATGTGGTCAATCAGTCAATAACACCATAAATTTAAACAGGAATTCTTCGGGGATGAAGACCGACCCCCAAAGAGCAGCTGATCAGGTCCAGCAGTCCCACTAGAGCAGTAGTGTTTTGTTGGTAAAAGCCCCATGATTCCAGTCAAGGTCGATGGCATCGAGCTTATGGCACTATTGGACACCGGATCGCAAGTCACCATCTTGCAAGGAAGAGAGTTCCGAAGGTACTGGACACCCAATGATCTGAAGCCACCTCCTAGATCTTGGGTAAAGTTGATCACAAGCAACGGTGATGAAGTACCATATTTAGGCTACCTGGAAGCCGATGTACAGCTAGGAAAGAACGTTCAATGTAACACAGGCATCATCGTGAGCGACATTGAGAGTGATCAGCTGCCACCACTCATTCTCGGGGATGAACGTTCTACAGAATTGCTTCAGTAAATTAGTGAGTATCCTCCAGCAGCAAGCCAAACACGTACCTCGAGTGGAGAAACATGCCCTGCAACAAACTATCTACAACTTGCAATGCCATCAATGATTCGCTAATGCCGAGGGTGAAATCGGTAAAGTAAGGGTGACAGATGCTAGACCAGTAACCTTGAAGCCAGGCACCAAAACCACTTTGTGGTGCAAAGCTAAGGTGGGCCCGAGGGGTCAAGATTATGACACCCTAGTAGAACCTTACCCAATGAACAAGGAAGAGCCAATAATAGTAGCTAGGAGTGTAGCAACGATGATCAGAGGTAGGATACCAGTCCAAGTGCTAAATTACGGGACTCATGATGTACATCTGTACCGGAACCAGCCGGTTGCACAGATCCACACAGTGTGTTTACAGGACATTGTTGAAGCTGGGGAAGAAATAGAGAAAGTGCCAGAAGATGGGATGGAGAGCAACCAGAGACCAGAATGGACCAAGGAGATTAAAGTCGGCAATACAAAGACCAGCATGAAGCAAAGAGCCGATGTTTTGAAGGTGGTTTTACACCGAAAGGAAGCTTTCAGCCAACACCCCTTGGATTTTGGGTCAGCTCGTGGGGTACAACATCACATCAGTACCCAAGGACACCCGCCTATCAGAGAGAGATTTAGGCCGATTCCACCAGCTATGTACCAGCAAGTCAAAGAAATGATTAAGGAGAAGAAAGAGGCAAATGTGATAAGAGAAAGTCACAGCCCTTGGGCAGCGCCAATTGTTCTGGTCAAGATCCGATTCTGTGTGGATTACCGCAAGTTAAGTGCCATCACTCATAAAGACGCGTACCCTTTGCCTAGGATAGAGGATTCCCTCACGACTCTTCAATCAGCAGCCGTATTCTCCACTCTAGATTTAACCAGCGGATACTGGCAAGTTCCTATGGTGCCCCAGGATCAGGAGAAAACAGCTTTTATTACCCCCCATGGGTTTATTTGAATTCACCAGGATGCCTTTTGGATTGTGTAATGCATCGGGAACTTTCTAAAGGCTAGTGGAACATTGTCTTGGGAGCCGAAATTTTGATACCCTGTTGTTGTACTTAGATGATATTATTGTATTTTCGGAAACTTATGAAGATCATTTGCGTCACCTGGATGAAGTGTTCCAAATGTTGATCCAATATGGTCTGAAAATAAAACCGTCCAAATGTCACCTGTTGCAGACTAAAGTGAGTTATCTGGGACATATAGTCTCCGCAGATGGAGTGACACCAGACCCAGAGAAGATCGAAGCAGTAAAGAAATGGCCTGTTCCTACTACCATTAGAGAAGTCCGGAAATTCTTGGGATTTGTTGGATATTACCGAAGATTTATTAAGAATTTCTCAAAAATTGCTGTGCCTTTACACAAACTCTTTAGAGGATCAGCAGAGGGTACAGTCCCAAAGAATCACCTGGTTACATGGGGCACTGAGCAACAAGAGGCCTTCGATCAATTGAAAAGGATACTTACTGAAGCTCCTATATTGGCGTATCCAGATTATGTGAAACTGTTTCTGTTGCATACCGATGCCAGCAACAAAGGATTGGGCACGGTACTCGCACAAGAACAGAATGGTGTGGAAAGAGTAATAGCCTACACAAGCAGAGGATTAAGAGGATCCGAGCAGAACTACGCCCGCTATAGCTCTTTCAAACTGGAATTTTTAGCGCTAGTCTGGGCTATCACAGAGAAATTTCAACAATATTTAGCTGCCACCCCTTTCACTGTCTTCATGGACAATAATCCTTTAGCACACTTGAATACTGCAAAGCTAGAAGCCCTCAAGCAAAGGTGGGCCTCTCAACTCGCGAATTACCAATTTTCCATAAAGTATCGCTCTGGTAAAGCTAATGCGAATGCTGATGCCTTGTCTCGGATGCCTGAACATGGAGAATCAGAAATAGATGATACCCCGCTGGAAAATATAGAAATGCCACCTTTTCTGCAGGTACCAGCTGAGATTGTACAGGCATGCTGTCAACTTGCTCCCGAGTTTAAAGTGGAAGATCAACCAGAAGTGATTGCAAATCAAAAGAATCTATGGGTAAAACTACAAAGCCAAGACCCTATAGTTCGCCAAGTGAAAGATCTAGTGGCTCATCAGAAGCGTATGACCAGAAAAGAAAGAAAGAAGTTGAACACAGAAATGATGAAACTTTGGAGGCACAGAACTCGTTTGACCATAGAAGATTATCATCTGGTTAAGAAGAGTAGAGATCCTACCACACACACAGAGATAACTCAAATCGTAGTTCCAAAGACCAGTGCTTGGAGGCGTACCATGACAACTCAGGACATTTCGGTCACAAGAAAATGGAAGCTATCATCAGAAGGAGATTTTATTTGGTAGGAATGCTATAATAAAATGGTGTGAGGAATGTCCAGCATGTAACATAAAGAGCAAGGAAAAGGTGAATCAGAGAGCTCCTCTCCATCCAATAGTCAGTAATGTACCATTGGAACTAGTTGCTCTTGATCATATGAAGTTAGACCCTAGCTCAAATGGACACGTTTATATCCTCACTATGGTGGATCACTTTTCTAAGTTTGTGGTTGCAAGTGCAGTAAAAGACCTATCTGCTCAAACTACTGCCAAAACCTTTATGAGATGTTTTGTACAACCTTATGGATATCCCACAAAAATCCTAACAGATCAAGGAACATCTTTCGAATCTCAACTCTTTCATGAACTTTGCGCTCTGTATGGAACCCATAAGTTAATGACTACTGCTCACCACCCACAAGGTAATGGACTTTGCGAAAGAACAAACCAGATTCTCCTAGAAATGTTGCGAGCTCTACCAGAATATAAACGTCCTTTCTGGCCAGCCTTACTTCCTGAACTCACATATCTTTATAATATGATTCATTGCTCCATGAGTTATACACCTCATTATTTAATGTTTGGACGACACAGAAGACTTCCAATGGACTTAGTGCTGGAAGTGCCACCAAAAGAAACTAAAATAAAGAGGCCAGTGACAAATTGGGTCCAAGAACATAATCAACGGTTGCAGGAAGCTGGGAAAATTGCTGGTAGACACATGGAGCAAGCACTGCAAAAGCAGAAACCAAACTATGATATCAAAGCCAAAGCTACACCTTTACTTGTTGGAGAAAGAGTAATTTTGAAGAAGACCCAGAAATGCAGCAAACTGCCTTCAAAGTGGGAATCAGAACCTTATTATATTATCGAGATACCTTATCCTGAACTACCGGTATACAAGATCCAACAGGAATTTGGACATGGTACCAAGATTGTTCATCGAAACCTACTAAAAGCTTACACTTTCAGAGTCACTGTGATCGTTAAAGAACAGGACAGTCCTACGCCAAAAGAAAGGCAGGAGTCCACCAAAGACAAAATGTGGGAACCAGAATCACCAACCAATTGGTGTACAGAACCTTGGACTCGTACTTCGTATATGCCTTCCCTTGACCGTTCAAATTGTGCACCAGTAATAGCTCCAGAAATACCGGATTTCCTGGAAGGAGAACGTATTGTTCAAGAACCTGTTGATTTCCAACCCCGCAGATCTCAAAGATCGAATGCAGGTATCCCTCCTAGAAGGTATATCACAGAAGCTTCTCAACTCGTACCTTGGTATAACAGGTAGATCTAATTCAAGTAATTTCCCAGACACAGTCAATTTAGGGTAAATCTTTAAAACAAAAATTTACAGTATAGTAGATGTTTTAAGAATATTTTAGAGATATTAAGAATGTTTTATTAACATAAGACTTCATAGAGTGTTAAGTAAGATTTTAGAGGTTGTTAAGATGATACATTTTATAAAGTGTAAAGGGAATACATGGGGACATGTATTTTTAGGCGGGCCCGAATCTGTAATGCCCCAAAGTTGGTCATTCCAGAAAAAAATAAAATAAATAAATAAACTGAAAATCCACAAGTGCTCAGGGTACCTGCTGCAGGTATAGGCAGCAGGGTACAATGCTAAGGGGCTCCTAGACATAAAGATTCAACCTCCTGGTACAAGAAAATGCTGTAAATAATAGAAAAGTGCCTTGTGCACTTACAGCTGGTCAAAAGACAGATTTCAAAAAGCTTTATATGTCATAATGGTCTGGATGGAATGTTGTGTTGAGTGGCTCATGCACAGCATTCCAATCCAGCCAATCTAGAACCCAGGCAGGTTTAAGTTCAAATAACAATTCTACAGTTAGTCAGTTGCTGTGGGACTGTGGAGTAGAGAGGATCACAGGAGTGCAACAGGGACTTGTGGCTTACCTGGGCTTGTGAAGCCAGTCCTGTTGACTCCCTGGTGAGTCCCCTCCTCCAGTCCACTGAAGAATCCTGTGCTGCAGTAGTGCGGTAGTCAGTGGTGCCATTGGAGCACCATGAAGAAGAAAACGCCTGTTTCCCTGCGTTTTAGGGCTTAAAAGCCCTCCATTTATTTATTTTTAGCCCCGAGGTCTTTAAACAGTTTTCTCCGGTCCCATGCCGGCGGCAGAGAAGCGCCGCATCATTTTCGGCCATCGGAGGCCCCCTGAGTTGTCCCTCTTGCTGCCTGTGCGTTTCTCTCCCTCTGCCAACTCACCTCCCGCCTCCCTGTGACTGCAGCAACTCCCTCCAGATCGCAGAGCGGTGAGTCGGCGGCAGCACATGCAGTGCTGACTGCCAGTTTATTAAAGGGGGGACTCTATTTGTTGTAAACAGTGCATTAGGTGCTTGCAAGAGGCAGCTGAGCACCGCAGGGGCATCGGGTCATTAAGACCCTTGATTTTAATATTTATTCTGCAGGCGGGACTCATCGATGCCCACGGGGAAGGGCCAGGGCATTAAGACCAGTTCAAAGGCCTATGAATATTCATAAGGGGCGGGACTCATGAGAGGTTTTCACCAACATAAGTGACAGCAGGCACTGGGAGCCTGCACATTTAAAGGGGCAATGCATTTAAAAGGGCAAGTCAGGCCCAGATGTAAAGTAGGGCATTAGGCCTATTATAAAGTGGGGCACCAGGCCCAAAGTTTAGAGGGGCATTAGGCCCATTACAAAGTGGGGCACCAGGCCCATTAGGAAGTGGGGCACCAGGCCCAAAGCAATGTGGGGCACCAAGCCCAGTACTAAGTGGGGTGCCAGGCCCAGAATTATGAGGGGCACCAGGCCCATTGTGAAGTGGGGCACCAGGCCCAATCTAAAGTGGGGTACCAGACCCAAGCTAATGTAGAGCATCAGACCCAAGGTAAAGGTAGGGCATTAGGCCTGAGATAAAGCCTGGTACTATAGGGAGGCCCCGGCCTAGTGGAATAGGGCAAGCCAGCCTAGTGGTACTATAGGGAGGCCCCAGCCTAGCGGAATAGGGCAAGCCAGCCTAGTGGTACTACAGTGGTACTAAAGGGAGGCCCTGGCCTAGCATAATAGGGCAAGCCAGCCTAGTGGTACTATAAGGAGGCCCTGGCCTAGCATAATAGGGCAAGCCAGCCTAGTGGTACTAAAGGGAGGCCCCGGCCTAGCAGAATAGGGCAAGCCAGCCTAGTGGTACTATAGGGAGGCCCCGGCCTAGTGGAATAGGGCAAGCCAGCCTAGTGGTACTAAAGGGAGGCCCCAGCCTAGCATAATAGGGCAAGCCAGCCTAGTGGTACTAAAGGATTCCCTAGCCACAACGTACTGAAAGGGATCCTATTCCAGAAGACCCTACATTTAGAAACAGGGGTTCATTTGAGAGTGTTCGATTTACCTATACTGTGAAACTACTGTAATTACTGTACTGCTTATGCTGAACTATTGCCCTAAGTACCTGAACTATTGTCCTAAGTACCTGAACTATTGGTCCAAGTACCTGAACTATTGCTCTAAGCACCTGGACATTGGCCCTTATCAGTAATAATTACCCCTGAAGTTATAATTTGCCCTTCTCTGGCAAATTATTGTATCATTCCACAGTTCTTTGGGCATTCTTCAGTTATATGTTTACTACTGTACAAAGACAATCTCAATCTTCTACCACACTGCAGTCTCATAGTGTGGTCTGTAACACCACGTACTCAGAATCAGTCTCTACTCAGAAGAATACATCCTTCCAGCATTCTTCACTCCTGGGAGATCATCTGTCAGCTCATCCTATCCGTTTGTGTTGTCCGCCGAAGTCGAGTCCGTCGCCAGTCGTACAGTCGTACCCGCTGTTTTCTTGTTTTCACAGCTTGAACATACGTCCGCCGAAACACATCACGACAGCCGTGCCAGTGTCATTCCGTATGGTTCCTGTTCCAGGTGTCATGAAGTTGGTCACCCTCTACAGAAGAGTGAGCTCATCCTGGAGAACCTGTTCTGCACCTCCACCTGGTCGTTCGCCGAAAGTCGAGTCTGTCGAAGCCCAGTCCGAGACGCGTCTGCCGTTTCTTTGTTTTGTGTTAGTTCCTGATCCTAGGATTGCAGAGTCAACCATCATCTCTTCAGATTCTTATGGTTTCTGGTCCTGTCAGAGTTCCTTCCGAGTTCAGCTGGCCCTTGGAGTGCCACAGCATCAGTCAGGTCGTGGTAGTCCTCCATTGGAATTCATTGCCACACAGATCTTGATCTATCTCCATCCTTGGCAACCCTGGAAGTGGGTTTTGGCCAAGGAAACCTTTGTTTCAGTGTGTTATTTCAGGAACCAGTTGCTCTGGTTCTACATTCCAGCAGCCTTGGAGAGAGTGGGCTTTTGCTGAAGATACATGGTCTGTTTACCAAACCTCTCACCACCCCAGTGGCCTTAACTAGGTCCTTGCTGGGAACTGAGATTAGGGTTCTACAGTTCTGTTTTATTTCCTTGTAGCTACCAATGAAGAATGATGATGTACACGAAGGCGGATCTCTGGACCTTGTAATATCTGGACTCTTATGGAAATGTGTGATGCTAATCACCTAATGCAGTGCTGAGTAGCTTATGTCACCTGATCCTCATTTAGAGTATAGAAGTATAGACTAGTGTCAGAATAAGAGTGGCAGTAGGCCTAAAGTTTATTCTTGTAGTAATAACCTTAGAAGTGGTAGATAAAAGTATTTCCCTGTTTCATTGCCCTATTGTTCTCAGGCAACCCCTCCTCCTTCTTGTGACTGTGTCTGTTTACCCTTGGTACAAAATAAATGCTCTGCGGGTATCGAAGCACTAAGTTGACTCCTGCCTCTCCTTGTCTGGATGACAGTTATCCTATCCACATAATTCGGACCTCGGAGCCTCGCTCATCTCTTTTCACCACCTTAGAGTAGAGCACTCTCTTCACAGAGCACCGCTATAGACCATCACACCCCATAGAGTACGATTAGCATAGTTCTTGTTGTATAAACTGTTCCATGTGTACCCTGGGCATCCATCTTGGTAAGTAAATACCCGGATCAATAAGGTTCTACACAGTACAAGTACTGGAGACATCATTGTACTTTACCTATTGGGAAAAACAGAGCAGTATCAGCTGTCATCATTTAAAGGCTGATACAATTTACATTGGTCCTCATGGACCCATTTGGTCTCTGTAGACCCTTGTCAGATTCGACGGACCTGAATGACCCATGGCCGCAATACATTAATAACCATATAGGGCACAATTTAATTAGCATCCCATGGTCCCTTTTGACTAAATTTTTAATCATGACGTGATGACCCATTTTAATGGGTGGTATCACTTTCTCATTATGTCTCTGTTTGTTTTTCCAATGAGTCTGTGCCATATTTCTGGCAGCATGGGGTAAATACAGAACTAACTGCTTCTGTATTTGTTGTAGGAATACATCAGTTTTTATGTGATCTAACACAGGCGTTGATTAATCTGGATCTGAAGGATAATACAGCCGCATATCCCGTCCCATCATCAATTGATATGGGCTATAGACAATACTCTTATTTTCTGTACCTCTAATACCCATTAGAATTTTTGGTAAGTGCGTCACCCACCCTTTACCAGTATCCAACACTGCTTTTTTTCAGAACATTTTTTAGAGTGGATTTAAAATTTTTACCATACCCAAGGATTGTGGATGGTAGGGTAGATGCAAGCGTTGAGTGATACCTAAGATATCACACAAAGCTGTCATTATTTTTGCTGTAAAGGGAGGCCCTCTATCACTTTCAAGGACTTTGGGAAAATCGCAACGTGAGAACACTTGTTCCCACAATGCTTTTGTAGTAGCTTGTGCACGATCATTGTGTGCTGGTAGAGCTTCTACCTACTTTGAAAATATTGTCAACAATGACTAGTAAATATCGTAACCTCCTTTTTCAGTAGGCAAGGGTCCTACATAATCAGTTTGTAAGCTGACCAAGGAATGTCTGCCAGGGGTATACACCCTAACGGAACCCTTTTCTCAGACACTGGAGGATTCATCTGTGCACAGATGAGACAAGCCTCCAGGCATTGTTTGACATTTCTTCCTATTTTTGGCCACCAATATTTTGTGCTAACATTTTACATGTTTTGTGGAGTCCACAATGTCCTCTAATACGATGATTGTCAATGATAATATCTTTTCTAAATGAAGTGGGTGGGGTCCACTTCCTAAACCCTGATTGTTGTTTTCATATTACCATATCTTTCCATATGGTAACATGTTTGGCAATACACTGTCCTGTATCTTTTTATTGGTTTTGACAACCAAGAAGCCAAGCATCAGTATCTTGGTTTCATCCCAAACTAGGGACGTGTGATAATGCTGATATCCATTTTGGATGATTTTTATCATACTCTTTAGCTTTCCACAATTGTGAGTCACCTACTAGAGGGTCTACCCATAAGTTTGTTTGTTTTGCAGCTATTTGAGCCAAATTATCTACTAAATTATTATTTAGTTCATGGATATCTTTTGAATTCTTTTGATGAGCCCTTACTTTACAAACTGCTATTCTTAGCAGTGTTTGAGCTCCTATATCCCATATATGTTTTAATATGGGGGCAAAAGCCATGGGTTCACTGGTGGCTGTTTGCATTTTTCTTTTCATCCAAATAGGAAGAAAATCTAACACAGAATTGACAACAAAAGCACAGTCTGAGAAGACATTAATGGCTTCCTGTGGATACGCCATAATAGCTTCACCTACTGCCTCCAATTCTGCTTGTGGGGCAGAAAATGATGATGAACATCATACTAATATTTTCTGATTTGTTCCAGAGGTCCAAATAGCATACCCTGTATAGAAATGACCATTCTCTAAAAAGCAGGAGCAATCCACACACACATCAATATCCATAAAATTAGGTTCAACAGCAAAAATTGGTTTATATTTAATACCCATGACTTCCCCACAGTCATGCACATTTTTTTCTCTTGTCATGAGCTTTATAACATGGGGAAGTACTTTTTTATGTTGATTGCGCGCATGCGCAAGAAACATGTTGTGTCAGCTTTCTGCACAAGCAGGTTATGGAGGCATGACACTGTTGTGCCTAATTCCCCCACAGCCTGCAAAGGCTTGTCCCCCATCCCCCAATGCTGTGGCACACTGCTGCTGACACTAGTACAGCCAGCGTGCCACAACTTTCTAAAAACGTAGCCGCTGCAATCAGGAGCCGCCTTGTCATTGCAGTGTCAGCCATCCGCTGCAATCAGGGAGCGACCCGTCATTGCAAGACAGGATGTGAAACCCTCTATATTGTTTGTGAACATGGCGGCAGGTTGCCGCCTTGTTCACAAACAATATAATCCGCCCACCGCGTTTACTTGCCAATGGGAGCCCACTCCCCATCGGCATTCTGTAACTCCCCCTTTCTGGTGTTGTTTCTGCCGATGGGGCTCCGATCCCGCCGGCATCATGATACCTCCCTTTTGTTCCTGCCGACGGGGTGCCCAATCCCCATTGGCATCAAGATACCCCCCTTTCTGTTTGTATAGCCGAGGGGATGCCCAATCCCCCTCGGCTCCTGCAGCTCCCCTTCCCCTGTCCTTGTTTGCCAATGAGGGTGCCCAATCTCCCGTCGGCTAATGCACCCACACACGCACACAGGTGGCATGCTGGGAGCCCACCCCAGCATGCCAAAACACCTGTTAAACAAGAAAACAGTCCCCATATGTCTTATTTTTTTTTCAACCTGTAATGAAGGAAACGGTCCCTTGGAGCTTTCCCAGGCCCCCCTCCCACAACCTGCACCCACCCACTGCACACCCTGCCTCCCCACACACCCCTCACCCCATACTTACCTCCAGAGTCCAGCACGATGATCTTCTGTGGATCAGGAACACGTCTGCACTCTTCAAAGCCAACCGCGAACTGAGGAAATGCCGGTTAGCTGTATAATGTAATAAATAGGGTTTTTTTCAACTTTAGTGCATATCTCGGGCATTTTTGGGACTTTTTTCACCAAATTTTCAACATGGGGTTTTTGGGACCCCTCCTCATGAATTCTTGAACTGTCATGGCATTAATAGGCCCAGAAAGGTGGTTTTGCAGTCACTGTGCAGAATCACCCTTCTGGGCCGATTAACAAAATGACAGTTCCAGTGTTCAAGAGGTAGGCTCTCAAAAAGCCTATATTGCAAATTTGGTGGGAAAAATCCAAAAAAATGACTGTTTTACGAGCATGCATTGTGCAGTTGCTACGTACGCTCATAACTTTGCGAACTTACAATATTTTCATGCCAGATTTTCAACATTGGCATTTTCTCACACCTCCTTGTGAGCAGTACACCTGTCATTGTTCACATCCTGGCTGAAATGTATTTTTGCAGTTCCGATGCAGAATAGTGCAGTCGCTGTGGGAAATCAGTGTTCAGAACAGATTAAGAAAATGACAGTGACACTTTTCATGAGTAGAGGTCCTAAAATACCTATGTTGAAAATTTGGTAACGATACTCCATAAAATGACTGTGTTATGAGCGTGCATTGCTCAGTTGGCACTCATGCTCGTAACTTCGCGCATTTATAATATTTTCACTCCAGATTTTCAACATTGCCATTTCCCCAGACCTACTTATAATCAGTGCAGCTGTAATTTTTCAAATCCTGGCTGAAATGTGTTTTCGCACATCCTGTGCAGAATAGAGTGGTCGCTGTGCGAAATCACTGTCCAGGACAGAGCAAGAAAATGACAATGATACTGTTCATGAGCAGAGGTCCTAAAATGCCTATGTTGAAAATTTGGTGATGATAGCCCATCAACTGACTGTGTTACAAGTGTGCATTGTGCACTTTCCACACACCCTTGTAACTACGCAGCTTTGTAATATTGTCACACCAGATTTTCAACAGTGCCATTTTTTCACACCTCCTTATAAGCAGTACAGCTGTCATTTTTCACATCCTGACCAAAATGTGTTTTCACAGTTCCAGCGCAGAATAACGGTCACTGTGGGAAGTCAGTGTTCGGGACAGATTAAGAAACTGACAGTGGCACTGTTCATGAGCAGAGGTCCTAAAATCCCTGTGTTGAAAATTTGGTGATGAAACTCCATAACATGACTGTGTTACAAGCATGCATTGAACAGTTTCCAAGCACCTTTGTAACTTCACAAATGTGTAATACTGTCACGCCTCATTTTCAACAGTGGCATTTTTTCACAACTCCTTATGAACTCTACAGCTCTCATTTTTCACATACTGGCTAAAATATGTTTTTGCACTCCTGCCGGACAATAGCACGGTCACTCTGGGAAATCAGTGTTTGGGACAGATTAAGATCGACCGAGTGAGAGAGGGGAGTGACCGAGCTCAATTGAGCTCTGTCGGGACTGCTGCAGATTTGTTTGTGGTCAGACAAAGACCCCAACTTAAGAGCCCACTATAAAAGGGCAGTCTGCAGCACTGGGAGAAACAAAACAAGAGAGTGAGTGAGGGAGGGGGAGTGAGCGAACTCACCGAAGCGCTGTCAGTACTGCTGCGGATTTCTTTGTGGGCAGAAAAAGCGATTATGAGCTAGCAGGGCCCAACGAAGGCCAGCCTTGCAGCACTGGGAGAAACAGTATGAGTGAGTGAGACAAGGGGACTTAGTGAGCTCAATAGAGCTCTATCAGGACTGCTGGGTTTCTTCTTGGGCAGAAAAAGATGCCAATGTAGGCAGGAGCCCTATACAAAAGGGCAACTTGCAGCGCCAGGACAAACAGAATGAGCAATGAGAGAGGGAGACTGAGCAACCTCAATGGAGCTCTGTCAGGACAGCTGCGGATTTTTTTGTGGACAAAGGTGCCAATGCAGCCAGGAGCCCCATACAAAAGCGCAGTCTGCCGCACCAAGAGAAACAGAATGAGCGAGTGACAGAGTGGTACTGAGTGAGCTCAACGGAAATCTAGTGTGATTGCTACAGATTTCTTTGTGGGCAGAAAATGCAGCAACACAGGCAGGAGCCCAGTACGAAAGACCAGCTTGGAGCACCGGCAGAAACAGAATGCGAGAGTGACAGAGGGGGAGTGAGCGAGCTCAGTGGAGCTGTGTCAGGACTACTTCAGATTTACTTCTGGCCAGGAAAAGCCACCAATGCAGGCAGGAGCCCAGTACAAAAGGGCAGCCTGCAGTGCCAGGAGATACAGAATGAGCGAGTGAGGGAGGGGGAGTCAGTGAGCTCAACAGGGCTCTTTTGGGACTGCTGCAGATTTGTTTGTGGGCAGAAAAAGGCAGCAATGCATGTGGGGTCCAGTACAAAAAGACAGCCTGCAGTGGCAGGAAAATCAGAATGAGCAAGTGAGTGAGCTCAACAGAGCTGTATTTTAACTGCCGAAAATTTCTTTATGGGCATAAGAAGGCAGCAACTCAGGCAGGAGCCCAGTAGAAAAGGGCAGCCTGCAGTACCGGCAGAACAGAATGAGCGAGTGAGAGAAGGGGAGTGAGCAAGCTCAACTCAGCTTTGTCGGGACCGCTGCAGATTTCTCTGTGGGCAGAAAAAGGTGCCAACAGAAGCAGGAGCCCAGTACAAAATGGCAGCCTGCAGCACTGGGAGAACCAGACTGACTGAGTGAGACAGGGGGAGTGAGCGACCTCAATGGAGCTCTGTCGGGACAGCTGTGGATTTCTTTGTGGGTACAAAAAGCCACCAACACAGGCAGGAGCCCAGTACAAAAGGGCAGCCTGCAGTGCCAGGAGAAACAGACTGAGCGAGTGAGAGAGGGGAGTGAGCCACCTCAATGGAGCTCTGTTGTGACAGCTGCAGATTTCTTCCTCAGCAGAACAAGGTGCCAATGCAGGCAGCAGCCCAGTACAAAAGAGCAGTCTGCAGCACAGGACAAACAGACTGACCCACTGACAGGGCCTCTGAGCGAGCTCAACAGACCAACACAATCAACATTCAGCATTGACAAATGCTTGTTGTTTTTACAAAGATATTTTTCCCTTGTAGGGCCAATGCCCATTTTACCAGTCTCTGAGAATATACTCCCCGTACATCCCTTTCAAAGAGAAATTTTACAGGTGTATGTGAGGTTTGTAAAACAATGTGATTAAACCCCACAATATGTTTAGTAGCTTGTATTACCCAATATACAGCTAACAAGTGTTTTACACATTCTTCATACGTTTCCTCTATTGGAGTTAATACCTGAGAAAAATATCCCACTGGGCGTAAAGTCCCTGATCGCTTTTGTAACAGGACTGCATTGATCACTTGATCAGTGGTATGTACCTGTATCACAAAATCTGATGACTTAGAAGGGCTAATGAGGGCAGGAGCCATCATTAGTGCTTGTTTAAGAGCCATAAAAGATGTTACAAGAAAAAAAATCATAGAAAAATCTTCTTTTTAGCTAGTTGACATGTGAGATTTAAATAAATCTTGATTATTTCTTTTCTATTTTTTAGGCAGTAAATCTCATTTTTCATGTCAGAGTGAAAAAGTTTACTTGTACTGCTTAAGGTACAGCAGGACCTCAAAATAATATTGCTCCTCATAAAAAAAAACTACTAATAAAAAACATTCAAAAATCTAGAGTCACAAATATATTAAATCCTGACAAAATAACATACTCTACTTCGATTAAACATGGAAGGTCAAGTCTGTGTTGCAAAAGGTCACCAATTTCAAGAAGGTAAAAATTATTACAGTTTTGGCAGCTTTTTGCTCACCACATATTTCAACATTGAACCAACCACTTATCTGAAAGATAGAAAGTTTGCAGACAATGTGCCAGCACTGCAAGCCAGAACATATCATTAGAAGAAACATAAAAAATAAACCATAGTAGCTTCAGAAAATACAGTTAAAGACTTTGATAAAGTGTAACAGTGACAGATAGACATAGAATATGCTGAATTAGGCACAGTGTTTCCCAACTTTAAAAACAGCACATTCAAAAACATATCCTACAACACTATGCCACTAACAACAATTAACCTTTAATAAAGAAACCAAGTGTCTCTCAACTAAAATAAAGAAAAAAAACAATAATGAGCTTCAAGTGAAAAACTTCACTCTGGCATCATTATAGTTAATAAGGCTGGTATCATTCATTACCGAATACAGTAATGTTTTTGCAGTTATTTTTTTAAACATTCTCCAAGTGAGTAATAACAGAAATACAGAGAACAGTTTGACCTTGGGCACTACATAACAAGACATGGTGTACTACGGTCAAACGTAGTGCTTCTCCTAAAATAAGTAGCAAGGAACAGCTGTACAGACATAAGTGTTTACACTTAGATTTGCTATAGATTCTTGATTTTTAACTCACAAAATTCCCCTTGTGTCACACTTAAATTATATCCTATTTCTTCTGCTTCAGTGCTACACTTTTGTAGTTCCTTCTCTGCCTTCTCCTCCATGCCTTTAGTATCAGTAATACATTTTTGTAATTCTTTTTCTTGGAGGGCTAAACCTTCATTATATTTTCTTTCATTTTCTAACATCTGCCTCTTCATTTTATACATCCTAGCTGTTATTTTACACTGATACTGTGCATACATTTGACAGATGTTGGCTAACTTAGTTTTATCTACTTTAACCTTCTCATTTCTGTCCGCATGTTGCTTACTAAAACACAGGTATGCATCTTCCTGTTGTTCAGGAGAGCAGTACGGACCTTCCTTTAAATATATTTCTAAAAATTTACGTAAAATGTTATCCATACTTGTGTCTACCCTGTGGCTAGCAAATCATGTCTGACTTTGCATGAGTCCTTACTGAGTCCCTTTTCGACTCCCTTTTGTACTTGATTGATCAGATCAGGTGCAGTGAGGCGTTCCCTGCAGCTTGGCCCCTCTGGTCCATTTGATGTCATCAACAACCATATAGACTGTCTTCAGACATCCAAGTCATGGCACCAATTGTAAGGTTGCGTTGTGTTTGCAAAAGAATTTCACTCGAGCCTTCAGATTTCTTTTAAGAGTTTATTGCAGTTTATTAAGGTTCACATGCATGTTCACTCTGTTCATCAATTTGGAGCTGAATTATTTAGCTTACATACAGTGTTCATATAAAGATTTGTTATCTTGAAAAATGCCAACACCCTATTATAAGTCAATCATATAACAAAATAACCTATTAATCTTAGAGTGTGGTGAATTTCAGTCAAAACCTTGGTATTACCTAATTTTTTGCGCAACATCATAGGTGTTTACTACCTTTCTTGCACAACCTTCTCTGTTTGCACACCTCTCTAAAGAAGGTTCTATGTGGTGTTTACTATCTTTCTGGCACAATATTAATTTATGCACATGATCCTAACATTATAAGGTTATTACAGGATAGTTAGTGGGAATATACAGAATAAGTAATATTAGAGATTGTGAAACATTATATTACATGGAATTTTTCACTTTGGACACTACAATCCCTGCATATTGTGCAATACTATAAAAGGTGAAGCTAAACAAAAGCTAAACATATTAAGATGTGAAATATTACAAATATATGTAAATGTTATGCTACATGTGGATAGTGAGGAAGGGCTCAAAATCATTAAGGAGGAAGAAGGCAGATTGGAAAGGTGGTCATGGGTATAACAGTTAAAATTTAACATAAAAAAATGCAAGGTGATGCACATAAGGGGAAAAAATCCCAGCACTGAATACAGGATGAAGAGGTGGTAGTGAAAAGCACTACAGAGGAAATGCATGTGGGAATATTAATACCAGAGAGCCTGAAGGTATCCACACAATACAATAGGGTGGTGTGCACAGCAAATACATTAGGGACAGGGATCACCAGCAGGAGAAGGGAGCTGCCACTTCAGCTCTATTGTTCACAGGTTTGTTTTTACCAGGTGTGCTCTGTGCAGTTCTGAAGTCTGCATCTGACGAAGGAGAGGGACAGGATGGGGCAGTGCAGACAAAGGTAATGAGTATGATCTATAGGCAGCAGAAGAAGACGTACAGTATAAGGAGAGCTCAGCAGCACTAAGCATGTGCATGCTTGAGGTGAGAAGAGAAAGAGGGAATTTGATTAAAACATACAAATATTTCCTTGGTTTAAAATTTTGTTCAAACCAAGTGGGAACACAGCCACTAGGGGTAACTCCATGAAGCTGATTGGGGCAAGTTCAAGAGATACCAGAATGTACTTTTTCAAGAAGAGGGTGGTGGAAAGATCAGAATGGTCTGCCACACTGTTAATTTATTTTAATTACTTGTTTGAAAATTGGTAACTGGGAAAGGCACACTGAGCCGAGGCTCATTGCCAGGTGTGACCCAAGGAGAGAGGAAGAGAAGACAAAAGTACAAGGCAACAGGCAACACAATGATACAATGAGCAATGTAATGGTACAATGTAAAGTCCATACAGTGCACAACAAACTCTGGCCAGAGCCGATAGGGCTGTGATGAGCTGCCAAGTGAGCAAAGTTACATGTGTGCGTAGAAATTATTGGACGCCTGGGTGTAACTTGGCCATTTTTTGGAGGTAATGCAACAAATTTTCAGCATGGCCTTTTTGGGACCCCTCCTCATGAAGAGTGCCAGTGTCACTTTGTTCATTTGTCCTGAAAGGTGATTTTGCAGAGTGACCGTGCCACATGTGCGAAAACATGTATTGGGCAGGATGTGATAAATGACAGCTGTACTGTTTAAAAGGAGGTGTGTAAAAATGGCAATGTTGAAAATGTGGAGGGAAAATGTTAAAAACTGGCAAAGTTAGGAGTGTGCATGGAAACTGCACAATGCATGCTTGTAACACAGTAATTTTTTTGAATTTTTTCACCAAATTTGAAACATGGGTTTTTTGGAACCTCACCTCATGAACAGTGCCACTGTCATTTCATAAACTGGTCCAAAAGGTGATTCCATGCAAGACTGCAAAGTCACCTTTTGGGATTGAGTAATGAAATGGCAGTGAATGTTTTCATTAGGTGAGTTCTCCAGAACGCCATGTTGAAAATTTGGGACCAAAATTCAAAAAAAATGGCTTATCTATCAACATAAGTTGAAAACCCCATTGAATGGCATTATAGCATGCTTACCTATGATTCTTCAGTTTGGGGTTTGGCTTTGAAGAGTGCAGATGTGTCATGGTTCAGAAAAGATGACAGCACCAACCTCTGGAGGTAAATATGAGGTAAGGGGGGTGCAGGGAGGTGGGTGCTCAGTGTGAGGATGGAGATGGAGGAGAGGGACTGGGGCAATGATGAGGGATCATTTTCTTTTTTACAGATAAAAAACACATACAAATACATTGGGGAATAGTTTTCTTTATTTACTGGAAATAAAAAAAACAGACATTTGGGCACACTGGGGTGGGCTCCCAGTGAGTGAGAGGGGTGGGTATATGATGCTGACACAGAGATTGGGCACCCTGATGTCGGCAGGGGAAAAATAATACATTTGGGCACACTGGGGTGGGATCCCAGTGTGCCACATGAGTGGAGGTGGACTACATAATGCTGACACGGGAATTGGGGACCCCAATTTTGGCAGGGCAAAAAAACACATTTGGGCACACTGGGGTGGGCTCCCAGTGTGCCACATGAATGGGGGGGGGTTACATAATGCTGATACAGGGATTGGAGATTCTAATATTGGTGCATTTTCTTTGTTACAGGTGCTGGCGGTGGCAATGCAACTGCACATGCATGGCACTCATGCATGCACAGTTGTGGTGAATGCATTTTGTCATTCACAACATGACAGCGCTATTAGAAGTGCAGGTGCAAGTGACTCGTGCATGGCCAGTTTATGCCATGGAATGCGGAAGTAACAGCCAAAATAGTGCGGCTGTTATTCTGTAGTGGATGATCATGGTAGAGGGTTTTAAGCTCCATTGGACTTTTGGAAGGATACTTCCAAAAGTCCAATGGAAGGTTCCACAATCGGCCATTTTTAGAGCTACTGAGTGATCCCAAAACAGCGGTAGGCTCCACCCACAGCCCAAAAAATGCAGTTGGTAAAATGCATTTGGAGTGGTATAAGCATCAAAATGGTACAATGAGAAGGGTAAAGGTAAAATGGAAAGTGCATATAATTCACAAAAATACAGGTGAAAAAATACAGTAACAGTAGTATAAAATACAGTGTGAGCAAAAAGAACCAACAGGTGATAGAAAGCAGTAGCAGTGAATTGCAAGCAGCAAGAATCCACACATTACTGACTGTCTGACAAAAGCAAAACAAATATGCAGCCAAGTTCAAGAAGCAGGATCAGTCAGATTATCTGTTAGGGGAGAGCTAAGGTCAGGTGGGGGCTTGGCAGTAGCAGGATGAGGTGGCAAGATGTTTAAGCTGGCATTTATGAGGAGGGGGAGTGAGAGGGAGAAAGGGTGAGAGAAGTGGGACAATTGTTCCAGATGGAGGGGAGGCAATAGGTGAAAGCAGATTGCCCAGCAGTGGCATGGGAGTGAGGAAAAAAGAAGAGGCATGAGTCTCTTGAACAAAGAGAATAAGAAGCAGATGGAATTGAAGAGAAGAGGGAGGGGAGGTGAGGAGGAAGAGACCCAAAGCAATATTTAGGGCTGAAGGAGGTTCAGTGAGTTAGGCAATGAAACAGAAGAGGAGGAATAGACATGGTGGAAAAGAGGGAACAGAGATGAGTGTGTGAGGGGGCATTCATAGTGAAATGGCAGAAAGCATTGCAAAGTGTGTCCAGTCTGGTGAGTGAGGAACAGGGGGCAGTGCCATAGACCACATCTACATAGTTAAATACTGGAGGTACCATTTTATTGGCCAGCTTCCAGCAGACCTGCAGAGAAAAGCTGTCCTTGCTGCAGTGCAGGGCACCAAGGTTAGGGTGAAGTTTGGAGTAGATGGCATCAATATGGGTGGAGTAGTCAAGCCTACTGTCCAATCACACATCAAGGTATTTGAAGGTGGTAACTTCTTCAATTTGGGAGAAATCCAAGGTGGTGAAAATGGGGGTGGGGGAGAGGGCCTGGCCAGTTTCTGACTGGTACTAAAAGTCATAGACACAGTTTACTTGGCATTGACCTGGAGTTGGTTGGATTGAAACCAGAGTAGGATATTGTGGAAATCACACTGAAGCAATTCTTCCATGGTTGGTGCTGAGACACTTGAGATGAAGATAACTATGTCATCTGTATACATGTAGATATGCAAACTGGTACAGACAGATGGGAGGTCATTTAGAAACATAGATATTGATGGCAGATAAGGACCACTAGGCCCACCCAGTCAGCTCTTTTTCCCTACATGCTGCAAAAACCACAGACCCTAGTTGATCTCCAGCTTTATTCTCTTTCCTGTCACTAGGGTTCGCCATGCCTATTTAATGTATTTTTGAAATCTCCTACTGAGTTAGCCCTCACACCTCTACTGGGAGACTGCTCCATGCATCCACCACCCCTTCCATGAAGAAATCCTTTCTCACATTACTACTTAGTCTAGCCCATCTAGCCTTATATCATGTCCCCTTGTTCTAGAACATCTCTTTTTATGAAAGATGCTAATCTCCTGTACCTTATTTATCCCCTTGAGATGTATAAAGGTCTCTATCATATCCCCCCCTCTCTCCTCTCCTCTAGGGTATACATATTGAGGTCCTCTAGTCTCTCCTCATATGACTTTTGGTGCAGACCCTGCACCATTTTTTGTTACTGTTCTCTGAACTGCCTCTACCCTGCCTATGTCCTTATGGATATTTGGCTTCCAGAACCAGACACAGTATTTCAGATGGGGTCTCACCAATGATTTGTACAGTGGCATTACCACCTCCTTTCTTCTGCTAGTGATACCTCTCCCAATGCATCCCAGTACTCCACTAGCTCTCCCCACAGCTTTGGCATGCATTTTGGCCAACTATAGGTTATCTGATATTATTACACCCAGATCACTTTCTTGTTTGGTTGCTGTCAGTATCTACCCCCCCCCCATCATCATATAAGCCTCTCTGGGTTCCTGTGTTCCGAATGCATGATTTCACACTTCTTTGCACTGAATCTTAGCTGCCACACTTTTAACCATTCCTCTAATTTACCTAGGTCCCTCCTCATTTTTACACCCCTCCTGGAGTGTCTACCCTATTACAGATCTTAGTGTCATCTGCAGTGAGGCATACCTTTCCTTCCAGCCAATTTGCAATGTCACTTTATCAATTTATAAAGATTAAAAATAGGATGGGTCCCACAATAAAGCCTTGGTGACCCAGACTGAATAGAGGGGGCAGTACCCCTGTAACCTGTGCTAACTAAAGATGGCAAAGAGATAGGACCTGAACCCATCAAAAGTGGAAGCTAAGAGGCTGGCTGAGTTCAGCTTATCCAGGAGGAAGAGGAGAGAGAGACCAAGTCAAAGGCCTTAGCCAGGTTAATGAAGATGACCACTGTGCTAAGTCCCTGATCCATCCCAGAAAGAGTAGAATCAGTGACTTGCAGCAGGAAGGATACTGTGGAGTGATGTTTACAAAAGTCAGAGTGGAAGGGACAGAGGAAATTGGAGGAGTAGATGAAGCTGGCAAGCCATGAGTAAACTAGTTTCTTCTGCATCTTGGCAAGAGTGAGGAGCAGAGGAAATGGGTGGGACATTGCTGGAAGGGGTTGTGTCATCACCTTTGATGGGCAGAAGATTATTGTTGAACTCCCCAGGACTGAGAGCACAGAGGGAGAAAAAGAGGTTGAGAAGGTGGGTGAGGGCTGGGGCAATTACAGGGGACAGAGATGAAGCAGCTTTGGGTCCAATCCATGAGGCCTGGATTTGGAAAGTTTAAGGGAGGAGAAAGCATGCAGGTTCTCCTGTGGAGTGACAGGAGACAAATTAAATCTATGAAATCAATGAGGCAAAGGGGAGAAGGACTGAAAATGGGATATGGAGTCAGTAGGATGTGTGGAAGGAGGGAGAGAACAGGTAGTGAAAAAACTAATTAAAGTGAGCAGCAGCCAAGGAGCGATCAGAGAGGTGAACAATTTACAAGTAGGACAGAGGCGGCAGACTTGGGGGTTGGGGTCAAACAGGAAGAGATTAACCTTCCAGAATTTTGCAGGGCAGTTGAGGTTATTCTAGAAGCTGGTTTGAAATAATTTGATTTTGCAGCTGGCAGATCCTTAGTGCAGGAATTTCTAAGCTTCAGTAGGGAAGGAGATGAGGAGCAGAGTGGAATAATTTGAAAGGGGTTCAGGCATGTTCACAGACTTCTATCTGGAGTACTGCATGCAGTACTGGAGGCCGCACCTGCTCAACGATATTAACAAAATGGAGGCAGCCCAGAGAAGGGCAACCAAAATGGTGCAGGGACTGCATCAGAAAACATATGAGGACAGATTAGCAGAGCTCAATATGTATGCCCCAGAGCAAAGGAGGGCAAGAGGTGATATGATTGAAGCATTCAAACATCTTAAGGGCATTAACAAGATGAAAGAGTCTAACATGTTTCAATATAAGAAAAATAGCAGGACAAGAGGACACATCATGAGATTAGAGGGAGGATGATTAAGGGGTAATGTGAGGAAGTTCTTTTTCACAGAAAGGGTGGCGGATGCATGGAACAGCCTACCTCAGGAAGTGGTGGATATGAATACAGTGCAGGGCTTCAAACAGACATGGGATAGGCATAAGGCAGCAATACAGATGAGTATGACTAGATAGGCTATTGATGGAGTACAGGCATATGGCACATTCATAAGGTAGAAAAAAATGGATAGATTGGATAGGCCTTGTGGTCCTTATCTGCCATCAACTTCTATGTTTCTATGACTTGGTGCAAGAATACAAAAATGTACTATACTCATTTGACTGAGCCTACTTTTTAATTACTCCACGAGTGCAGACCTTTTATCTACGGTCACACAACTTGCTAAGATATATGAGTTCCAGTATAATCCAGGGGAGGTGGGTGCCTTTCACCCCATAGTTTCTAAGGGGGCATACTTGTCCCAAATGTGTAAGAATTTGGAGTGGAAGAAGGAGGAGAATGCCACATCAATAATGGTAGCTAAGAGAATGGAAGACAAATCAATGGCTGCAGGTCTCTGAGGAGGGAATCAATGTTAAGTGACCAGAGATACTTTGACACTTATTTGGGACAAGTAGGAGAAAGGTAAACTTCTATGATGCAGTATGTCATACAATGGTCACTGAAGGTATCTGATATGATACCAGCTGAGGCAATGCATTGAGGATGTGAAGAAAGAACCCAGTCCAGTAGTGTATGGTTGGTATGGAGTACAGTAGATGATCTGTGTGAAATGGGAAAAAAGCACAACATATTTACTTTTCCCAGAGGTCAAATACAAATGAATATGTGGTCTTGACTTGGTTTTTGAGAGTGGGCAAAAGGTAACAAATACAAATAATTCCAAATATTTAGGTGTTCAAATTGATGATAAATTGTCCTTTGGGGGACGCATTAATACAGGATACCAGTTACAAAAAATCAAAAAATGGGGTCTGTTCATACAATATCTTCTTATATGCCTTAGGAATCCAGAATAAAATTAATTAAATAATTATTGATCCCCATTTTGGAATATGATAATTTACTATATAGAAATCTAGCCTAAAGTGTTCTCTCAAAGATATACTGTGTGTTTATAATAAGCTTACAAGATTTGCCAATTTGAGTATATTCAATACACATCACTGTGTGCTATATGCTAACATAAACTGGCTACAAACAAGTAGTAAAATAGACTTTAATTGGCTTTCCTGGTGCTACAAATTATTAAAGTCAGAGATCAAATATCCTCTGAAAAAATATACAATTTATGAAGCCTCAGAAAATGATAAATATCAGTTGAGAGTAAAAGAAAGGTGTTTACACTATGTGTGCACAATAAATATAGAAACATGACTTTGCATATGTCTGTGGCAAAATCTTGGACTTAAGTACCTGCTGACATAAGAGCAAAAAGCTCACTTACAGAGCTCTAAGCTGCTCTTAAAAAAGTTTTGAAACAACCAATTGAATGCTACTTATGAAGCTTACAAATAATTTATGTGTGTCCAAGTATGTTTGTGAAATGTGTATAACAGATGATGTCTGTGTTTGGTAAAATATTCTGTTTATCTGTGCCATCATATGTTACGTATTTTGTACTGTGCAAGGTTCTTGTGGAAAATAGATCTTGTAAAAAAATTGATCCTGTAAAAAAAGTTATCATATCATATATCATATATCAATTAATGGGCAGATTCAAAAGAGGGTGGGATGGATACAGTGGCTTGGTAAAGACCACATCAAAATTGGAGGAAGTGAAGTGGTGAGTGAGGAGAGCTTCTAGGACTCTATCATTCAGCATTAGTTGGGTAGAAATGGGCAGATATGACAGACCAATAGGACTTTATCTGCTGACAGTCAATGTTTCTATGTTCCTGTGTACAGTATATTGCACTATCCACAGCTCACATCACGTCTGTTGTGTCTGTGAGTCTGCATCAGTCTTGTGCAATAGGAACAAAACAACAGAAAACAAAACAAAGCACAATGTGCACTCACTCATAACTGCAGTCAGTACAAAAGCACACAAGAGGAGCCTGAGCTCTGCATATCACAGACACAGTCACAGTGGAACTTGACAAATTAAAGCAAGTGTTTGCTTATGGATTGTTCAAGGTAACACATAGATACATAGATATTGTCAGCAAATAAGGACCACCAGGCCCATCCAGTCTACCCATTTATGTTACCTGTATAAGCGGCATTTGACCCTACTTGGTCATTGGCTTTAGATTTTCTTTCCCATCTCTAATATTTCCTTATTCCTATCCCATGCGTGGTTGAAGCCTGCTACCATTCAGGCAGCCATTACCTCCTGGGGCAGGCCATTCCATGCATCCACCACCCTCTCAGTAAAGAATAACTTTCTCACATTAATGTGCAGCCCTCTCAGTTTGAAATAAATGACTCCTGCAGAATTCCTGATCCATTGTAAGATGCCATCTTAGCACATATTCTGGCATGCAACCTCAGAGAGATATGGGAGTAGTTGTGTGATATAATGTGCCACCTAGTGTTTCATGTTACAAAACCAATGTGTGTAACAACGTTATGAATTAGGACAATGTTCAAGCTATGTTTTGTCAGGCTTTGGAAAAATATGCTTATCAAATGATTCTAGCTGTAATGTAAGTAAAACTCAACTTAGCCGTCTTAATGTCTCATGATACAAGATGAAAAATGTTTGCTCTGAGAAATGTATTGTATTAAAATACAAACAATTCTCAATAGAGGTATGGCATATCTCAACAGTACCATCAAAAGATGTGATATTGCCCAATATCTAATGCCATTAACTATGGTATTTCCCAACATTCAGTACTGTTAAGATGGTATTCTCAACATCAAATACCATCATCAAGGTGGGTATACTACCTTTTAACACCTACATACTTATTCACCAACATCACATCTTCTACATCAACAAGTCTATCTGCAACAACTCAGAGTTATGGGACCTCAGGAGTAGAGATGTTGTGAAGTTTTCATTTGTTGGCAAAGTTCCAGTGAAGTCGACAAAATCACCTCCATGAAGAAATCTATGAAGTTTTCCTATTAACCTACAAATTGGCATAAACATGAATGGTGGACTTTCACCTGCAAACAGTGAAATTCCACCATTCACCAGTAAAATTCCATCATTTGTGGTGAAATTCTGCACTTCACAGGCGGAACTTTGCACTTTGTAAATTGCTCCAAAATCTGTGAATTTTGCTAAATTTAAAGGTTTTTTTTTTAAGTTAATATTTTTATTGAATTTTATACTTAAAAAGCAAACAAACTGCATTACATATTATCATGAACACAAAAATGCATGAGATGTTGGTGCGCTTAGGATACAGAGTTGTACTGGCTATTGAAATTGACATCAGATAAGTTACTGGGTCCACTGGTGTGGGCTCTCTGGCAGACTGAAATTTACTGCATTTCTTTTATTACCAATTTTATGCTTTAGCTGTCTTAATTCTAGCACATAATACAATTGGTAAAGTAACAGATGAGATCACAGATTAGTTAGTCTTAAAGTTATTGTGAACTGCATGCAGTGTGACACACAGTATTTAGTGGAAAGAGTTGAGCTAGCTATTGAAAGGAGCACTAAGTAAAGGAAAGGCCTGCTGCTCTCTGTACCTTGGTGTCTTTGTAAAAACAAACAATACACAACTCATATAATACAGTCTGATACTAGACTATATCCATAAAGGGTGGAAGCATGGCATAGACCCAAACCCAGGTAGGCTTGCAATTAAACTGTTGGCGGTACAGGATTTTGATGTACACTAACCTATACCTTGTTTAGTTGGGTCACCTGTCCTGCCAGTGTGGGAGGGGGAGTTACTGCTTCTCATGAATCTGTAAAAGAGGTCCCAGGTTGTGGAGTGGATCTTCAGTGTACCATTTGAGAGGTGTGATAGTCTTTTTTTTTTAAATTCAACATCGTTATTTATTTTTTAAAACATGTACATACGATTCACGTAACTTACATGGGAAGAACCTCCATCAGATAACCTATACAAAGTATACTAAAACCCTTAACCCTATTCCCTTCCCATCTCCCACTTCTTCCGCCTCCCTCATCCCCACCTCCTCCCCCCAAAGTGTGCCAACTAAAATTGATAATGAAGGAAAAAAGGAAAGGAACAAAAACATCACAATTATAATAACTCAAGAAAAAAAAAATTAGAGACATATGCATAATGACCTTTAGTGTACATATAAAGCATAAAGTTTGCCCCATTTTTTATTAAATACTTTCAGATTTTTATGAGAGGTAGCCACCAGTCTTTCAGTACTAAAACAAGCAGATAGCTCATTTGACCATTCAGTGTATGATATAACAAATTGGTCCATCCAATGTTTAAGTACATATTTTTTAACCACTATTGATATTATTGCCATGTGGAATTTACACTCCTGAACTCCAATGTTGGAGAACATTCCCAAAATGCATATCTATACAGTGAAAAGCTCTTCCAATCCTAAGACTTGCGATAGTCTGTCATAGGTAGCAAGCTGTGAGAGGCTGGTCAAAAATTCATTAATGACGGGAATGATGGGGGTCCTCCATTTCTGTAGCAGCAATCTGTTGACTATGATGCTTGCCTGTAACATCAGGGATTTATGTTTGTTAGGACTGTGGGGTATGCAGGTGTCTAACCCAATGATATGTAGTCAGGGGTCTTTGGGGATAGGTGTTTGGAGTATAGTGGACAGGAGGTGTATGACCTGACTCCACAAGTTTCCTATCATAGACAGCTCCATAGGATATGGTAGAGGTCAACATGTCATTGACAGCATCTCCAACAGTTGTGAGACTGTGTGATTTTGGCACTATATAGTACTTTGGGCATTCTGTGCCAGTTGTGCATGATTTTATTTTGGATAAGCCTGCTTTTAGGATCTTTAACTAGAGTGTGGGAGGAGTGCCAGCACTTTGACCAGTCCTCCTCTGATAGAGGTGTATGAAGGGCAGTGGACCAGTATCTTCTGACAGAGGTGGTCTGGTCCGGGATTGCATCCCTAATATGTGTATAAATGCAGCTAGCTCTACCTCTTAGGCTTTTAGTCCACTGCCCTACCAGGGGTAAGGGTGCTGGGGAGAGGGGGGGGTGGTCACTTTTCAAAGGGAACCAAGAAAGCTGTGAATTTGCAGGTATTTACAAAAGTCTGAGTTAGGCAGACCATAACATGCCTTGAGGGATTGAAAGTTATCTATTGTTGGGGAATGAGGGGATAATAAATCTGAAACAGAGAGGATACTTTTGGCTGCCCAATATTTCCAAAATACTGATTTATTTTCTGTTGTTATGTTAGCATTCTGCCATAACGGTGTTAATAAAATGTGATCAAGGTGGTTGTGGAGTCTTTGATAATATGGTGCCATGTACAGCAAGAGACCTTGGTTGGGGGGAGGGGGCAGTGGAGTTACAGAGGGTTACAGGGTTTATTTGTTTGCAAATTGTAGTCTCAATTTGAGTCCGGGGGGGAGTGGCCTACCTTAGGCAGGCTTCTTAGTGATTGTGCATTTCTGAAGGCACACCAGTAACCTTTAAACCAAGGAAGGTTCCACCCCCCACCTTCCAGCTAGATCTGAGTTTATACCTATTATATCTGGCTTTCCACCCCTCCCACAGAACATTGCTGATTAGTGAGTCTATTTGATCAAACCATTTGTTGGGAATATGACAGGGGTATTGGAAACTACATGGAAAATGTTTGGAGCTGTTATCATCTTGATTGCTTCTCTCTTACCTATCATAGAGAGCTGAAGATTAATCCACCTATCTAACTCCAGTTTTATTTTTTGCAGCAAGGGTTGAAAGTTTACATCACACAGTGTTGAGATATTGGGAGTAATCTTTATGCCCAGGTACAGTATGTGATGGAATATGGTGTCCACCGGAGTGGGTATAAGGAAAATAATTGGTGGGTTGTCAGTTTGTTCAGACAGAGAATTTCAGATTTTGTATGGGTAATGTAAAGGCCCGAAAGACATGAAAAATGGTTAAGGAATTCCAAAGGGGGGGGGGTAGGGATTTATCTGCATGGTGCAATAGCACTAGTAGATCATCAGCGTATAGCAGGACTTTATGAGTTTGATTCCCAATTGGAATGCCTTTTATGTCAGGGTGCTGATGTATTGCAGCTGCAAGAGGCTCTATTGCTAACACAAACAGTAGTGGGGACAAGGGACATCCTTGCCTGGTGCCTCTAGTGAGTGATAAGCGGGCAGATAAATTGAGATTGGTCAGTACTTGTGCTTTTGGGGATGAGTACATGGCTTTCAGGGCAGAGATGTAATAGAGGCCTATGTCTAAGTGTGCCAGTAGTGCATAAAGATACTTCCACTCTACTGTATCAAAGGCTTTTTTAAAGTCAATTGTGACCAGTACTGAGGGGGATTTACATTTGGAAGCGATGATCATAAGGTCTGTTAAGAGTCCTAATATGATCTTAGCTTAGTCTACCTTTAACAAATTCTGCTTGAGCAGGGTGAATTAGCTGTGGCAGAAGGGACTCCAACCTAGCTGCCAGGATTTTAGCATATATTTTCCTATCTACAGTGATAAGTGAGATAGGCCTATAGCTTGCCGGGTACAGGGAGTCTTTCCCTGGCTTAGGTAGGACTGTAATTGTGGCCACTGACATGGAGGGGGGAAACATCGAGGAAGAGGGTAGGTCTGCGAATAGTTGCTGGAGAATAAGGCAGATTTGGGCTATTAAGAGGTGATAAAGGTCTCTAGGGATGCCGTCGCTTCCCGGAGCTTTTTTCTTTTTTAGACTTTTAATGGCATCTTCTATTTCCAATGTCATGATTGGTTTGTCGAGGTCATTACTCTGAGCAGGTGTTAACTTGGGCAAGTTTAATGTGTTAAGGAAGCCTGATAGTTGCTGGGAGGAAGGGAAGTTGAGGTGGTATACAGCTTTTGATAGAATTTTGCCATAATGGAGTTGATTACTACAGGCTCAGTACTGTTTGTACCTGAGTCAGTGCACAAGGAGGTGATCTGCCATTCAGATTGTTGTTTCTTAAGTCTATAAGCTAGTAACTTGCCACTCTTTTTCCCACTCTCCCAATATTTATGTTTAAGTCGAAGGATGACTAATTCAGCTTTCCTAGCAATAAGCTTGTTAATTTCTTGCCTCAGAGCAACAATATCTCTCTGCAGGGGTGAGTGTCTGACTTGTTGTGGAGGGGAGGCCTTCAATTGTGTCTCTTTGGCTTTTAGAGCATTTTCCAGTTCAACAAGATGTTTTTCCCTTAGCTTTCACCTCTGGGATTAGTAATTGATTATCTCACCACTTAGTGTGGCCTTAAATGCTTCCCAAATAGTAGTAATGGACATGGAGGGGGTGTCATTGCTGGAAAAATAGTTTTGTGCAACTTCTTGTACCCAAGGCCCAAATTTGGGCCCACTAATTGGGTGGAGTCTAGCCCCAGTTGGTTTACTTTTGGGGTGGGTGCCCTAAGGAGAGGACAAGCTGCACTGGGGCATGATCTGATATCATGATCAGTTCAATATTGACAGTTGTTACTGCAGGGGTGAGTTTGGGGGAGGTAAGCCACATGTCGATTCTACTAAGTGAGCCATAAATGGGTGACTAGTATGTAAAGTCTTTCTCCTTAAGGTGGTGTTGTCTCCAGACATCAGTGAGCACATTGCTCTTTCATTCATAATTCTACAGCTTGGAGTGCTTGGGAATGGGGCTCAGTATTGCTATGGCTGCGGTCCATGGTAGCGTTCAGAGTTAGGTTAAAATCCCCCCCCCCAATGAGAATAGGTATATGTTCATTTATTTCAGCAAGCAGTTGTGATGCCAAGGTGTAGAAGAACTGAGGGGAATCAGTATTGGGTGCATATAGGTGAAGGATGGCCAAAGAGCCCTTTGGGGTATTAAACTGGGCAATTATCCATCTGCCTTCTGAATCATGTCTGGAATTAATAAGAGACCAGTGCAGGTTTTTATGGGTAAGTATAGAGATTCCTCTCTTTTTGTGTGGGCTACACTACCGAACTCTATGCCTACCCATTCCCTTCTTAGTTTTTGGGCTTCCTTGTCTGTCACCTTAGTTTCTTGCAAAAGTACCATCTGTGATTTAAGTTTCTGTAGGTGATTCAGAACCTGCTTTTGTTTAATGGGAGAGTTAAGTCCCCCCACATTCCAGCTATAGCATGTGATTTCAGCCATATTCTGTTTGGGGGGGTGGTAAATGCAATTGAATGGGGCTGTAGTTCCAAATACCAGCAGATTTTAATATTCACCTGGGTTACTCTTGAGCATGTAGGCTAATAGGTAGGGGGGTATGCCAAGGTAGAAAATATTAAACAGTGCTATTTCAAGCATCAAATAACTAAAGTAACTTCAATAAACTAACTTTGTAGCATAACACAAATGAACAGTTAACCCAGTCATTAGATAACTGCTAATGACAAACTAGTGGGACACTTATGAACACTTGTCAAGGTAAAGGGAAAACTGGATAAGTATTACTCTAGGTTATACCTTAGCTCAAGTGGGGGTGGGTCTAATGGGAAGAAGGGGTTAGACTATGCAGGACAGAGGAGTCTGCTGTGCTGTCCCTGCCCCTGTGGGGACAGCGAAGGATGTACATTCTGTCCCCTTTAATGCAGCTAGTCAATAGGCAAGAACAAGTTGCTATAAACAAACCACATAACACAAGAAACTAGTATGTGTGTGACTCAGAGCTGTATAGATAAGCAACATAACAGTATAACAATGCTCCTTAAGAGCATAACAACATTGTCGCATCAGCTGAGGGTCCTATGTTAGCAACATTTCAAGTAGAACTCTGTTCTCTGGTCGCCCTGATCCAGTCCAGGTAGTCATAGGCTAAACTAGTCTAACCGCATAAGATTTGACCCTTGACAATCAAAACACATGATTACTGAGCTATGGTCCTCCCCAGTGCTACTTTGTTTGGATTTTAACCGTGACAAGGAAGAAGTGGAGTAGGTAGAATAGAGTACTCTTGAGCAACCATGCATTACTTCTTAAGATCATTAGATGTCAGAAGAGGGTGGATCCAGGATCCAACTGACCAGGGCCATGGCAACCATAAACTGAGTTATATCAATGTTTGACAGGAGTAATTAAATAGACAGAGCAACCAGTGGAAATGCAAAACCTGAAGTATTATAAGTGCTATTCTCTGATCAGCGAGGCAATAGTGCAGATCCAAAATAGGCAGGTTGTGCTTTAACCAACTTACCATCTGCACTTCCGAGTCGCACTGAAGCAGCAGGCAGCTCTGAGTTCATGCGAACTATTAGTGGTGAGTTCTAGGTATTACACCAGTGTCTCATCCACGAGGTCCAGCTGTTGTCGAGCTGCGCACTGTCAGCCTATCTGAGAAATCGCACAAATGGCAATGATACTCAGGCAGTGACTAAGCAAAAAAAATCAGCAGACTAAATTGCAAAGTGCCCAGCTTAAACACATAATCCAGAAAAAGCACATATTTGTAGTTACTTCTGCCAGTTAAACATTGGGCAATGTGCAATAAAATAACAGCCATAGTTACCCATTCTCAAAGGCCCAGCCAAGCGTTCTGTGAGAGGGGCATGTCACAGGGGTATTGTAGGAGCTTCAGGTCATATCCCCCCCCCATAGCAGTACAAGATGTGCTAGAGAGTCAGTGACTCCAGAGCTACGGCACATTATATTAGAGCCCCATGAAGTATAATTGTGGGGAGTTGGGAGTTGGGAGTTGTATACATGTCCTATTTTAATATTATTAGTTATTAGCATACCTGAGGTAATCCCAAAATATACTCCTAGGTGGGTGCCCCAGATGGACAGAGTTTCTAGATATGGGTCTACCAGCTCACGGGGGCCTACCCAAGCTTTGTTCAGAAACATAGCTGCAAAATGGACCCATCGGGAGGCTCATAACCAGGTGAGTGAAATAATCAATGACCTTAAAGCTGTGTGATAGACAGATTACCTGGAACCACATAATTGACTCCTCGCGAGGTCACTTCACCATGGGAACCAAGGAGTACTAGGTATTTCTAACAGATATTGTTCAGTATTTATAATGAGTCTTTCATGTCTTCAAGGAGTGGGGGCCTTTGTGCAGTCCAAGGTGATGGCCTGCAGAAACCAGCACTGTCTCCATCAGCTTTACCCATGCCAGCAGATGAACCTTGATCTTCCTGGGATATAGCACTGGGTCCATAGCTTAGAGGAGTGACTGGAGATTTCCCGGGTGAACCCTGGTCATGGTGTTGGGTTGTGGGATGTCATAAGCTTAATCAGGATCACCGGCCAACAGCAAGGTGGAGAATCTGTTCCTCATTGGTAGGGAGGAATGAATCTCCGGGAGTTGTTCAGCATGGCTGCTGTGGCTTTGGCTATGGGACCTCTCCCTGCTCAGGGATCTGTGCTGATTCTCTGGTTGTTTAGTCCTTTTTTTGCTTTTATGGGGAAGCATCCAGAAGTCCTCTATTGTTATTTGAAGCATATGAGGGGCAGGCACCATCAAGGATTCTGAGGCATAAGGGTGAACAGTGTCCATGCTATTGGTTTTGTCAGCATTTTCTTCAGGTTGTCTGGGTCTGGTTTTAGTGGTCACAGCAGCTTTTGGCCAGCACATACCGATATATGGCATGGCAGTGTTGGGAGTACTAAAGGTAACAGCAGTGCCATTATGATTTATTAGCAAAACTGCAGGGTACCTCAGGGAAAAAGATACCTCAGCACAGTGGAGAGCTTGTCGGGATTCAGTATATTCTGTCCTCTGGCCAGTCAGCTCTTTAGAGTAATCCGTGAAGATCATCAGACAGTTATTTTGCCAGTCGAGGGTTCCCAGCTCCCTAGCCCTTCTCAAAATGTATTCTTTGTCCTGGAATCTTAGGAATTTTGCTATAATAGACCTCAGATTCTCTCCAGTTCTAGGTACCGGGGCTAGGGAGCAGTGGGCCCATTCAATTTTAAAGCATGCATCGGGGTTTTTCAGGACAGCTGGCAGTAGGTGTTGCAGAAAAGCTATTCAGTCACTCAATTCTGCCTTTTCTCAGAGGCCGACGAAATGGAGGCTATTTCTTCTCCCACAGTTCTCCATATTGTCAATTTTATTTTGCATTAATTGAATGGCTTTGTTTTGTTCTCTAAGGGTGCTCTGCAGATCGTGGCACATCAATTCCTTGTTTAGGCTCCGTTTTTCAGTGACAGTAGTTTTTTGTTGTAAAGAACAGATTTGTTCAGAGTTTATGGTTGTCTATTGCTTATAATTGTTAACATCAAGCAAGACCTTATTTAGTAATTGTTCAGTTCTGTCCAACTTTTCAGTTTCAGTTCAGGATGCCATGCTTCCGACTCCTGGTGGGGCCCATTTGGTACTATGCAGCCCTGGATTAGCAGTAAAGGATCAACTGCTATATTTCCCTTTTTTCTTCAGCCGATCAGAGTGAAAGGTGGAATAGATGTTCACTGATGCTTCTTATTGAGGATTCCTATAAAAATGATGATGTTTGCAGTCTAGAAAGCTAGGATGACACTAGGATGTATTCTTGCCTATGTGAAACTAAAGGCTCACAGCACCATCCTGCTTGAGAGCTAGCCACATGCCTCCCTAAATTTGCAGATTAGTTGACGGAGCAAATTTTCCCAACTTCACCCATCTCTACTCAGGAAACAGACAGCCACATGTAGAATCCTGTACCATCTACCATGCCTCAAAATCGAGATGCAACAAATCATTTGGTAACAAGGCTTTCACCAACTCCAACCATTTACACTGGATTGGACCCTCATGGGATAGAATGTCAGCAAACAGCAACCCCTCCCCCCCAGGTAAAACAATTGTTTGTAAAAGACTGCGAGCCCTTGCCAAACAAAACTTCCTAACTGAAAACTCATCTTTGGCAAGAAACTAAAGGAGATTGCAGTGAAATATTACTTGGAGGGCTGTGAGTTTGTTGAATGACTGTGTGTGCATGTTTTGCTAAGAATGTGTAAACTGTCATCATCTAGACTGGTTACATGCCAGTCTGAAACTGGGACTGTTGTACTGAGGGTAACATCTAAAAAGTAACTGATCAAAGCATATTCCTTTCCAACAACTCCCCCTTTCAGGGGGAAGCAAAAGACTGTCAGCAATGTAATGTTCTTCTAATAAGAGTGCATTGGTATAGTCAAGCCCATTTAATCGCATATCGCTTAAATGAATAACCCATATAAAATTCCAATTCCCCAAATAATTTCTAATCTCTTCCATTATATAGTGATCATTTAATCACACTGTTGTAGACCTTATTCAATGTGGCCATTCACACTACTCCCCCCTACCACACACCTGCTCTGAATTAACTGGTAATGATGTTAATTACCTGTTGCCGAACCAGTTATCAGCTGTTAGTACTTACTTACTGGCCACTTAAGGGGTGTCTGAGCCCCAACTTCTAAGGAGGTGTCACTGTATCTAAGGCAGATTTGCCATAACATTGAAAGTAATACCTGCAGCAAGGATGACTATCAAACCTTCTATGCTCTTGAGAATGTCTGCAGCAGAGCTACAAATGAATGGCAAAGGCAGTCTAAACTAACCAAGCACTTCAAAGCTGCGCAGTCTGGCAAATAAAATCACAGTCAAAGCGCAACGAACATTTTAAATTTAAGGCACTGAATAAAGTTTTTGAAACCAGCCCTTATTAACAGTCACAAGCACTCCTACATAAAGTACAGCACAGTACTACAGTCCTACATAAAGTCCCTTCCATTCAGAATCACATGAATCACACAATCGTACAGAAAGCATGAAATAGTCAATAAATAATACAAGATCACTTACAAGAATAACCCTCTTAAATACATAATCGGCAATTGGCCTGAGACTATGCATTTAAGCGGGGTTGACTGTACTGATGTATTGGAAAGAAACTGTTGCTTAATTACTTGCTAATTGCTTATTTAGCACCTTAGCACCTTTTTCAGTCAAGTCTGCATTGCTAAAAATAAAATCTATTGAATTATGTAGTATGGGTTGCTTGTTACTTGCTTGTCCTGTGAAACTCATAGCATTGTGGGGTTTATATGAAGTCCACTACAACAGGATTTACATTTGCTCTTGGGCTAGTATAAGGTAAATCAGATTGCCTCCCACACATTTGATTTCCAAGTCTTGGTTTAGGTAACAAAAACTGGATTATAACACACCAATAACAAAGTTATTACATACAGTTTATCCTGTGTGTGGATGTGGCTCTAATTTGTAATGCTGCTGCAACACTGCCTAAGTCATTCAAACATTAGCTGTTGGCACACTAATAATTATAAAATAAGTAGGGACATCACTGCATTCTGATTGCTCAGCAGCTCTGCAATGTCATTCTACTGCACTACCACAGGTAAAAAAAACTGCTGGCAATCAGGACACAGCACAGTAACATATCAGTGCCTTTTGCAAAGCAAAAAAAAAAAATTCTGCCATTAAAAACATGGCCACTACATTTACTGTCACTAAAGAAGTCAGGTAGACCCTGAAACAATACTCTTATAATGTTAAAAAAATGATAATGATTTTTTTTTTCTTTTTATAACCCCCTTGTTACGTACATACACCAATTACAATGTAGTATTACTCATAGCTTTGCCCTTTTGAGCTTGTATCCAGGACATCAAAAACCCTTTTCATCCACACCTGACTACCAGGGAAAGTTTTCCTGCTTAACTCTTCCCAGATAAAATGAAATCCCTGGCTTTATTAAAGCCTTCTGCTGTGTGAGTTTATGTGGGGAGAGGTGAACATTCTGCCAGTTGACTTCTACAGAAGATATTGAATTCTTGCATTCCATAATAAACAAATATTCCATCTACTTGAATGTGTGAAAAGACAGATGATAGGTGGGGAAGTGATTACATTTTACTAGTTAATTTTAAGAAAAGAACACACCAGTTTTTTAAATTAAAAAACATTTAATTTTTTTGTTTGTTCATGATTTCTCTGTTTGCCATTTTATAAGTACAATAAGCCATGTCAGTATGTGGGTAGTTATGTGACAACCATATTTCCAGCTGCTGAAAGCACTTGGCATAAATGCCTTGTGCTTCACAATGCACCCAGGCATCCATTTATCACATACAGTAACTGCCCACACCCTGTTGTGTGTTATTGCTTATGCAATGAAACTTGTCATGACCACCCCAACACACTTCAACTGTGATGTATATAGATCACATAAGGAAGAATGCAAGGCTTATGCAGTGTTCTCTATTTAGGTGTGAGAGGGTGTCATATGTATCCAGAACATTTTTCACGCCGTGTCATTACATGTCTCATTTCATCAGCAGACACTTGCCATTGCTTGCCATGCCCACTGAAAAGCATCTGCAATGTTAAGTATAGGGTCCCTCCTGTGGTGCTTGATTCATAAATGATTATTGCAGTGACTTAAACTCACTTGGGGGATAGGAAATTATTATCTCCCAGAGTGAGCTATCATTATGTTCTTATGATTTATTTGGTTATCTGAATGGCAAGCACCACAGTTATTTCCAATAGAGTCAGTTTCTGCAATGGGCATTGGGTTTTCATGAGTCTTATCTGACAGTTGTGGATCACTCCACTGTTTATTGTATTTTGAAGGCCAGATCCAAATGTTCTCCTCCCAGAAATTTCAACTGAGAGATTATTCTAATTTCAACTTTAATGCATTTCTCAGTGATCTTGTCACTAAAGACTTGTCTTTTTTTCTGATAATACTAGTGATATTAATCTGGTTATTGAATTCTTTACTTCACAAGTTCAAATGTATTCAACATAAATACTGTATGTACCACTTATTTAACATAGGCTGCATGGTATATTTTCTTTCTAAATAACAAGTGAAATACTTGTTAAACTGAATTAAAGATATCTGCAGAGGGTTTGGTTTAAATGGACATTTATTTTTTTTGCATACTGGAATATGTAAAGAGAATTGTGTAATGAATGCAACAAATTAATTTGCTCTAACAAGAGTGTGTATTGTACAAAAAGTGTTTGATATGTCAATGGATATTCCTAAAGTGTTTTGGAATAATTTTAAATGTATACTTCGTCAATAATCCCCTTGCAGTCTTACAGGTGTATTATAAATGATGTCTTTGCCATCAATGTTATGGAAACTGAAAATGCTTTTGACTCTAAATTTGTGAATTTATCATCTTATAAAATGTTTTCTAACTCTTTTTTGTACTTTTCCTGACAACCTTTGTGGCAGCAATAATTCTAATCCAAGTTTATTTTATTATGTAGATTACTGATGGAATTTCACGATATGCTGATATCTTTAAACAACAGAAAGAAGGCAGTTACACCTACTTTATTTGCAGAAATGTTTAACATCATCCATGTTCTCTGAGTCCAACTTTTCACCCTGCTGGGCTTCATACATACATCACTATTAATAAAACAATAAAGCATCATTTTCCCATAGATAATTCCAATATGTGAAAAATAATAAATGAAGATACACCTGCAACAATAATGAGATTTCTTGCTAGATATGAAAAAAATTACAATAGTAATGTTGTTTCTTCTTAGGGATCCATCGATGAGATTTACAATAGCATCATCCTGACAAAGTGAGATGCCCTGGAGATAGAACTTGATGATAATTATGAGAACTTAGACTACAAACTCAAACTCTGCACTGTGGTTTCATGCCCCCTAGTGAACTAACATTAGATTTGTTTCTATTGATAGGGTAGCGGTGACCACTAAAACTAACTAAATGACTACCAAAAATTTTCAAACATGTGTATGAATTTTTTTTAAACTACAGAACAAATTTGAAGCAGACATCATGTTACATTTAAAACTGATCACATTGAAGCAGTTGCTAAGGAATTACAGTAAAGAATACTCAATCAGCATTATGGAATGGGGTGACCATTAGGGCTGACAACCCCAAGGCACACCCTACACCTGTTGCTGCCTGTAGGGTAGGGTGGGGTGTCAGGGTTGGAAAACCTAGTGCCACACTTCTCTACATTTGCAGCTTTAACCCTAACTGGTGCATTAACAAAGTTTTTTGCAATGAATTCCAACTTCAAGTAGCATGAAGTGACACAGTATATTGTTTTTTCTCCCAGCCGGCAGCTTGTCTCTCAGGGATATATCCTGTTCACAGAGATGTACCTTGATCAGGCTGAATAAAGCCATAATTCAGTTGGCTACCAGGTTTATTTCCGACATTTGTTTCTCTCCCATCTCCGCTGGTAGGGTTGGTGCCTCTGTCAGCCTCGTGCAGACACAGATTTCCTTGTGGCAGGAGAAAGCTCCCTGGCCCAGTCACAGGGGTCACTGTGTTAGTGGAACCTGCTGCCAGCCATTCCCAATGGAGATGCACTGCCAAGCGGCCACTATTTTAGCCATGGCCTGCCTCCTGACATGACTTTTCGGGTTGACTTCTGAACCTGGGACATCAGCATGCCAGCATGGTGCTCTGCTGCTGGGCCTTGAGTCTGGCCTGAAAGCCTAGTATTTAGGGTCAATGAACCTAAAAAACGTGGCTATATTCCTTTCTTTAGTTTCAAAGTTATGGGGGTTTAAAATTCTGCAGTTTACATAATTGCAATATGTAATTTAGTTTGGAGGTTTATAACTCAGTCACCTTTAAATAGAAATCTGAAACTTGGTACACATTTGTAGGGGCCTTGGTAAAGTCAGTACAGTAAAACCCCATTCATCCAAATGTCATGGGGGGCATGAAAAACATTTGGATAAATGGGGTTTTGGTTAATCGAGGTTCCCATACTGGTAATGGACCACACTCTCAATAAAGCCATATTCTATTAATACAACACTACATCTTCCTAGAACAGCTATTTCAGGACTTCTAGACTTGTAAGCTTCCAAACAAATATATAAAGCTTCAAAAAGCTTCCAAACAAGTGTCTTAGTAATTAACTAACTTGCTATTGTTGGAACTAAAGGACACTAAACTGAGAGACTGAGAGATGTGTGTTTGAGCTTGGAGCTCACGTTTAACATCCTGCACTCTGCCCAACATTCAAACAGCATTGCAATTGGGCTGCTGTCACTGCCAGTAAGAAACTTGATACACTTTTAACTGCCTTAACAGAGGGAAAGGTACACTGATCTAACACAAATAAACAAAAATACAGCTGTTTGCTGACTCAGGCTTCTTGAGAGCTTGAGCACTGCAAGTCAGACTAGACAAGAAAGATGGCTGAGACTGTGACTTTGTAAGGCTGCTGCAGTAGCTGAATTAGCTACTAATGAGCTACTAATGGGCTATTACTGTAATGATCTGTCAAGCGGGTATCAAGATATCAGGTGCTGTGATGTGCCGATTAAAGTTAAGGTGATCAATAACACTCCCACAATGAATGACCAGACCTTGCAACCAGAGAAACAGTTGAAACCAGCTGAGGGGACAAAATGCATTTTCAGATAACCGAGAATTTCAGTTTCAGTTTCAGCCAGGGACACTAAGATGTGCACACATGCTGAGCATGGTGCTGTTTCAGTCCCCGGCCTGAGTCTGACCCACCCACAGCACCCCCAACTGCACTGCCACCAGTGGCACCCAGGTAGCTGTACTGCAGCAAAGGCAGCTGCCCCAGTTGAGGAGATTCTCCTCTGGAATGCTCTTCCCAGCTGGCCTCAAACAACCTAGGCTCATTCCTAAACCCTGGTCACAGGTGCCATGATCACTAGTGCTACCACTGTGCAAAAGGGCTGGCCCCTATTCTGCAAAATTTTTAATTTGCCACTTTACAGGTAAACTACAGACACAAAGTAGTGAACTTTCACAATTGTTGTATGTTTTACGTTGCAAATTTCTGACTTTGCAATTCCTGGATTCATGAAATGCAAATATTCTTGAAGTATACTGAGATGTAAATTGTTGCCCTTCACAGCACAATTCACTAAATGCAACGTTTTTTTCACTTTGCCTATACCTACCAAAGAGGCACACCACTGGTTAAGTACCAACCCATGTACGTTTAAAAAAATGTTTTTAAGTTAAAAAAAAAAAATACCAATGATCTCACACTGCTCACTGTCATCCCATCACTGTCAATCATTTTAACATATTTCCCTCTGCCAAACCACCCTCTAGCCCCAATACCCTATGTCTCCCAGTTCCAACAAAGTTTCATAGTATGTCATATAATTCATACCCCACCCAACCCCAATGATGCCATGTTCTCCCCATCCAGCTGATCCATTGGTATCATACAAAATCCAAGAGTAGACTCCCCACCCACTACCCTCCACCTTCCCACATAGCCCCCCAAAATAATGGATACAACTTCAATGCTGAGCTAGTAAGGTGATTACTGTATGTGCATGCTCCTGATTTATTTAGAAGGGAGCACCTAACTGTTGTCAAAACTGGGCAGTGTTGGCAGCAATCCCATTGGACACATGTTGCATCCATTAGTTTTGGGGGTGAGTGGCAGGTGGGGCTGTTGCAGGTGGGGGTCTATTCTTGGATTATGTATAATATTACTAGATCTCCATCTGATGACAAGTGGGGTATGAATTATATAACACACTATACATTTTCACCGGGACTGAGGGGAGGAAAAAGAATATAGGTGCTAGATGGTGAAAGAAGGGGGGATACGTGTAAATGGCCAGGGGTGGTGGGATGGTGATATTCAATGTGAGAACATCGGTTGGGGTGTAACGCCTACATTAAAACAGTTTCTTTTTTTTAAATTGCCTGGCTAACTTGGGTAAAGTCAGGAAATCTTCACCCTTTTACATGTTTTGCGAGGTTCCAAACTTCACACCAACCTAATCAGCAAAGGATTAAATCACTGCAGTTTTTCTTTAGAAGCAATGGCCCAAACAATGTAGGGCCTTGCATGTTAACTAACCTATCTTAAAGGTAAATATCCACTGCTCTGGCAGCTGTTATAATTCACTCAGAACCAACACAATGTGTTTTAATTTACAAGTTCCAGTAATAAACAAGGCTGCCGGCATTCTACACCTACTACAAGTAATGCATCTACTGACCAAATAACCCTAGGTAAAGAGTGATACAGTAATCACACCAGCATAACCATGTCCCCATGCACTAAATAGGGACTGATCTGGACAATGTTACATAGATGGGAAAAGCCACTGTAGACTACTGCTAAGATATGATGTTCAAATGTCAGCTTGCAGTTCAAGTTTACATAAAAAGTTTATCATGTGTCCTTGCCCAACTAGCGATACTGGTTAGTGACAAGATTTCATACAAATTCTCAAAGCAGTTTTTAGCTGTTGATGTAATTAACTGGTAAAATGTTTAAGAAGTATCAGTGAGTATGCTGCCACCGCAGTAAAAACTTTACAGCGACGTTGACAGTGACAACAATGACAGATCACTGTAAAGTCCACTCAGGACCCCAGCAAGGCTTCACAGGGTGTTGCACTATGTCCCCGAGTCAGCTCCGACCAGGAGTTGAGAATAGTAAACTTTGGGGGTGGAGGTAGGGGTGCAGCCCTCTGCAAAAAAACACATTACTTTTCTGATGGCACAATGCCAGCTGCAGTTGTGGTTGACATAGTGCCATTGCTATGATGGTGGTCGACAGATTTTCAGTTGAACTGGCATCATGGAACTGTATCAGTGTATGTTTCCAACAAAGTCTACAGCACTTATAAACACAAAAAGGTGATGGCAGACGAAGACCAAAGTCCACCTTATGTATCCATTTGCTACATATCTACAAATCACTTGCTCAAGACCCTGTTCAATTGGGCTTCACAACTCCTATATGCATATCTCATGCTGTCTTGAAACCTGACACTGTTTTGGCCTTCATCACCTCACCTAAGAAGCTTATCTCTCTACCGCCACTTTCAAGTGAACAAATGCTTCCTCACTTTCCTCCTGTAACTGCTCCTTGCCAGTTTCTATTCATGCCACTGAGTAGTGGTATGACTTGACTAGGTGGCTATGATCTGTATTGTCACCCCTTTCACATACTTAAAGTTTCAATCATGTTCCTTCGTTCCCTTCTCTTCTCCATTTAGTACATTTTCAGACTGGCTAAACTCTCATCATATGATCTTCTTTTCTTACCAGAGATTATTTTAGTGTTTTTTTTTGACAGCCTCAAAGTGACCTTTGTCCTTTTTAAAGGTACGTGTTCCAAACTTGGATGCAGTACTGTAGGTGAGGCCTTACTAATGGCCTTTAAGGAGGCAATATCACCTCCTTCTTTCTGCTGGTAAAGCCCCTACCTATGCAACCCAGCATTTTATCAGCCTTTCCTATTGCCTTATTATACTGCACTGTTACAATTCCGAGGAAGGACATGGTTGGTCCGAAAGCTTAGACACTTTGTTGGTCCAATAAAAGGTATCAAACTGTATTCTTCTGGATCTACAGTAAACTGCACTGCAATGATGATTTTATGTTACAATCAGTGATTTCCCCTAAATCCCTTTCTTCATCAATTTAACAGAATTAAACACCCAAATAGCCAATAGTTTGTCTACAGGTTCCTTTTGCCTACATGCATACACTTACATTTTTGTCATTAAACGTGAGCTGCCATAAATTAAATCAACTTTTCTGTCTATTTAGATCTTCTTTCAGATCTGTTATCTCCTCTTCTGAGTCCACCCTGACACACAATTTGGTTTCCTCTAAAAAGAGAGCAAGTTTTCCCTTCAGTCCCCACATCTATATTGCAGATAAATACATGAAGCAGGAGTGGTCGCAGAACTGACCCCTGTTGCACCCCACTAGTGAGATCCCTAATACAAGAGTGCTTCCTATTTACTACTACCCTTTGGGTCCACCCTCTCAGCCAAATGTTCACCTCTCTGGTCAGCTTGCTGACCCCCAGGCCCCCTGGAATTTTTACTAGTCTCCCAATATGGGCAGAGTCAAATGCTTCGCTGAAACATAAATGCAGGACGTTGACTATTTGGCCATCATCGACTGCTTGTTTACAACGTTGAAAAATCAATCAGGTTTGTTTGACATGACTTTCCAGTTATAAATCTATGTTGGCAATTGTCCTAGATCCTACTTACTTCTAGGTATTCTGTAAGGGCTTTCTTGAGGATAGAATCCATGAATATACTACAAATGAGGTTAAACTAACTGGCCTATAATTTCAGGGGACCTCCTGATCCCTTATTTGAGAGTGGGACTACGTTCTTCCTTATCCAATCACTTGGGGCTACTCCAGTTTCCAGTAAGTGGTTAAACAAGATCACAAGTGGTTCTGCCAGCTGGTTGCTCAGTTCCCTCAACACTCTAGGGTACAACCCATCTAGTCTGGGGACTTATCCATGCTGAGTGCATTGAGTTCCTTCAGTACCCTTGGTAATAATATGTGTCCTGTTTATAGTTTATGCTGTTTTCCTTCCCCAGGCTTAACTTTGCAGTCTGGAAGGAGGCCAGAAGATTAATTTGTAAAGACTGAGCTAAAGAAGTTCCTAATGGTATCAGCTTTCCTTTATTCTCCTCCAAAAATTGTTATCCAGTTTACTAGCCTAAAAATACCTTATTTTGATTTTTGTTTCACTCTAATATACAATATCAAAAGAAGGCCATGTCACTATCATTCACTGCCATTGCTATTCTAACATTGCCTGTTTTTGCTTTCCTGATGTCATTCTTTGCCTCATTTAGCTTTTGCAAATATGGCTTCCTCTCTGAGTATGTACTGTCTGACTGTAATCTTTTGAATGTCATCCTTTTGCCCCTGACTGCCTTGCACAGTTCCACAGTCTTCAGTACCAGATTGACATTCAGTTCCTCCTTGATTTACCCACCTGTTATGCAAGTTTTAATTACTTCTAGCATTTTTCCCCAGTGTGTTCACACAAATCTGCCACCATTTCTATCTCAATTATTCTTTTTCTATTTCCCCAGGAGTGTGCCACAGGAGTGTTTCCGCGTGGTCTCAAAGTCTACCCTTATGAAATCAAAAACTGTACTTTTAGACGTCAGTCTGTTTTTCTATAGCAAGGTAGATCTAGACTGTGTTATGGTCACTAGATCCCAGAGGCTCCCTTACTTACAACTTCCTGGTCAAATCCTGATTTTGACAGATTTTTTAATACTTATTAGCAGATGAGCAAGAACTGCCTGTTTTCACATGCATCAAGTACAGATAATTATGCCGACACTAAATACAAACTACAACAGTATAAAACACACATTAACATGTACATTTATTTCTTGAGGTAATGAGTGACAGCATTTGGAAATAAATTATAAAAGACTGGAACTTTGAAAAGAATAGACCTTTTGCCCCAGAGGTTTTTTTTTAACAGATGAGTTTTAAAAGTTAATCTACTCTGGGACCTAGAACTCAAAGAAATTATTGCCCTGCTGAAAGGTGACTCTGTGGCTTAAGGTAGTAACCTCAATCAAGATCTGTGTAAAATTATTATAATTTGTAAGTTCAGCCTGTTCGCCAGGGTAAGGCATCCAACTATCTGGTATAACTGGCAATCATGGACTTACCTGAGTAGTAAAATGAAGTAAAATGACACATAATGTTAAATGTAACTCATAATCTAGCTAGCAACTTTTTGCTAGTACCCATGTAAATTTGTAGCCCATAGTCCAGTATTGAAAAATAATAGTTTTAATTGGATCAGGTTGAGTATGTGCACTTCCCTGGTGGGTTCCTTAACACTGTGCCTATAGAAGCCTCCCTGGATCTCTTCCACTATGGCCTGGCTCCCAGAGCTGCAGCCTGTTAGCAGTTCCCACTTAACTCGACTTCAGCAATGAGAAATAGAAAAGAAAGCTCTGTCTCTGGAACAAATAAACTGGGAACTCGGCATCATACAGTCCTAAGGTTGAAACATTTCTCTTAAAATACAGCAATGATAAGCTTAACATACACTAGTGGAAATATAGTGCCAGAGCATGACAGATCAACATTTTGAAGACTTACACCCCCTTAATCAAGGCAACATGAGAAGTAAGAAATGTAAACAACTGGACATATCTCAATACTTTATGAGAAAAGATATACATTCAGAACAATGTTTTAACTTTACCCAAACAAAAATTAGGAACACACTCAGAAGAGGTCCATGGTGCAGTCCAAGTCAATACAAACAGAAATAGGAGAGCTATGTGAGTCACAAAATAGTGGACAGCTATTAAGAGTCAAAATAATTTACTTTAAAACTTACCAGTGTGCAAAATATGTTTACTGTTTTACAAGCATCTTATATATGATGGTTATAATATCAAGATAACATATTTAAAACAACACTTTCACAAAAGAACCAGCATATGTTGATGTGGATATCTTTTTTCAAGGGCTCACATGATGACATATTCCAGCGTGTTTATAAATAAGCAAACTTGAGCCAGCCTGCCAACGCAGCGGTAGGGCTACCGCTTGCGGTGCCAGTGATACGGGTTCAGAAATGGACTCGGGTCGCTGGAGGACCGGCTGGGGGGAGGAGGATTGAGCACCCAGGGGCTGCTCTCCTCCTCCAGGTGGGGTTGGATGCGGGTCCCGCCGCAATACCACCACCTGGGTGACCACGGGTGGAGGTGCAGCGAGACAGCATATAAGGGAGGGAGGACGTCTACCGGGAGCCGGAGCATTAGCACATTGTGACGTGCATCACTCCATGGCCCCCCTTGCATGCAGACGTCCTGTGGGTTGGGACCAGGAAAAAAAATGGAAAAACCCTGTGCTGGGCTCCTGTAGACGGGACCCAGCTGTCCTGAGATAACCCTTAACCAGGCTCCATAGATGGGGCTGGTGATGCCGTCTGACGCATACTTGAGGTGTGAGAGGGGGACTAAAGGGGGAGGTCCCCTCTCCTCCCCGCCCGGGGGGTAAACCGAGGCAGGATGGGGAAAGGCTAACCAGTACTTGGAGGGAGGTACCTGGGGTGGAACTACGTGAATACACAGCCTAGGGATCCCCAAAGAAAGGAATCTAGTACAGCAAGAAGGGGGAATAAAGAGAAAGTATATAAAAAAAAAATAAGCAAACTTGTTTCAGCAAATAACTTCAAAAGAGAATGCAATTCAATATGATTAGAGTAAGAAAGTGCTCAGTGCACCTACTGTCTAAACATAAAGTTATCAATCTGTAATCATTCATGCAGTTTGTATTAATGAATATCTAATTTATATTCTGTATTTAAGTTATATTCTAAATTTAGCAGAATAAACTAAAAGAGCTGACTAAAAATCCAGATAAGCTGTTTTTAAGAGATATTATGTCAATCTTCCTTTGATATTGACACATGTAGCCACTGATGGTGATGGCAAAGTACGGTGCTGGTACACATAACTCCAGTGGGGGGGAAAAACCTTTAGAAAATGGTAAGAAAAATGCTAGTCTGTGATTGGCTGACAGCATTCTCTACCCATATGTTAATTTTTTTTTCATTTAGTAAGCTTTATTAAGATTTTAGGTTTCTACAAGATAACACAACAAACATGAACATATGAGCTAAACAAGCAAAACGTCTGAACACTGATGAACAAAAAAAAACCTTATACAAGAAAAACATACAATCCCCCAACTGCACCCCAAACATCCCACACCCAGTCCCTCAGAGAGTGAAAAGAAATTACAAAAATGGTCCTATAAAAAGAAAAAGGACAAAGGATAAGGCAAAAAAATGACAAGCATAAAGAAAAAGAAGACCACACAAATTAGAAAGAGAAGAAGACCCCTACCCATATATTTATTAGACAACACTGCAGAAAACAACCAATGATCTGGTATGTGATTTTAACTTCCCTGGTCATTGATTACCTTCCACATTGTGCTAACTCAGCAATCCTTCAGCTCCTTCTCATTTCTTCTACAATCACATCCAGCCTCTGGTTGCACTAGGCTATTTGGGCATTCTCACACAATACCTCATTTTATAAGCATGATGAGACTAATCAGGGTGTGTAGCATTCATCCACAAAAATACTTCTTCACATTATCTCTGAGCCGTCCCCCACTTCTTCAAATTGTGCCCTGTTTTTCTTGCACATCTCTTTTTCTGAAAGACGCTACCCTCATGTACTCTGTTGATTCCCTTGATGATACCTGCCCTTCCAGAGGTTATCTATGGCATCAGTCCATGTCCCTGGAGCAGGTGGGTATTACACAACAAGCCACACCCTCTTGGGTCTTATTGCTTTCTTTGGTACCCAGGCAAAATGAAGTTCATCAGCTCATGTCCTTCAAGGAACACCTGATTAGGTTCATCAGATGTTCTTCAAATCAGTTCAGGAACCAAGATCATGAACTGTTCATCAACAAAATCTTCATGATATTACAGAACTTTTAATTAACTTTGAGGAACCAAGCCAAAAATCAACTTTTTTTTTTAAATGAGTGGTTTGCAACTTTGTGTTATTAAAAAAGTCACAAAATCAAAATTCTTTGAATTTAGTACTGAAAAATATGGCCCCCATTTTCAAAAGAGATGAGCGGTGCATCTCTGGAACAAATGGAAATGAGCTGCTCATCTCACAAGTTGCTCCAAACTCCCATATTCAAAGGAGGGAGATGAGCAGCCCAAATCGAGATGGGCCACGGCCCAAAGTTAATGTATGCGACCCAAGTTCAGGGGGCATGCCCATGAATATCCTGAACATAGGGGTATTCAGAGGAGATCGACCGCCAAAGTGCAGGGGATGAGCGGCACAAAGTTAGGCATGGAAAAAGCATGCCTAACTGCTGGCCAACTACAGGCAGGCTGCAGTAAGGCAGACAGGTGCACAGCAGCCTTCCAACCCCTGCAGTCCTGTGATATGTCCCCCCAGCATGCCCCTCAACCATCCCTGATGGCATGGATGCCCTGAGGTGGCCACAAATGTATCACCTGTCCTTTGGGAATGTTGTGTGCATGTAATAACAGTGGGGAGGTAAAGCACAAAATAATGCCAAACAATATAAGTAAAGACATGGAGTATGTCAAGAATGCATCTGACTACAAAGCCCTTTATTCTTTGAGTAGTCAGGGTGCATAGCACCTGTTTGTTGCAAGTTACCCTGAGTTGGGGTCATTGCTTCTGATGTCCAAGCCATGACCCTGTATCTTGAGGTAAGGAGTTGAGAGGTATGCCGCCCAGCCCCATATCACAGTGCCCAAAATGTAGTGGGAAACCACCATTTCCACAGTGTAGGGAACCCCCATGCCCAAGTCCTACCTAAGTAACAACAGCACCCCAACTCACTCCATAGGGAAGTGGCCACCCCACCCCTGTACCCTGATCCCCTGTCACATATTGATCCCACCCTGAATGCCTTCCATGGTGTAGATTCCACCTAAATGTCCTCCATAGTTTAGATACCCCCACCCCATTCCTGATCCAGTGCTCTATTTGAATCAAAATTGCCCACTGACAATTTTCCATAGTGCAGTAACTCTCCACCTCCCACCCCATTAGGCATGACACCCTCCCTGCACCCCCTTGCACCTCCCATGCTGGCAACTGGCACAGCCCTCTGATCACCTCCACAGCCAGCTGCCAACTGATCAGTCATGGTACATCACTGTACATAAGACATCCTCATTGGCAGAGTGCATCTTCCATACAGTTCCATATCTGGACTGTTCAGTCAGTGGCTGGCCATGGAGGTGAGTGGAGGGCTGTGCCAGTCATTGGCATGGGTGGTGCGGGGAGGGGGTCCTGCATACTGGAGGGGCCACTACACTATGAAAACAATTGGATGTGTCCTGAATGTATGGAGCTTGTGGATTGGTAATGAGGGGTCCTTATTCAATGGGATAAGCAGGGCTGGGAAAATGTGTCAACTGGGGTTTGGGGTACCATACATACACAGATGGGGATCATACAGTAGGGGGCCCTACCCTATGGTACTGGGTTTTTTGATGACTCTGCCATGAATGGGGATCAGGTGGGGGGGTTCTTCTCTATGGGAAAGGGGGGTTGCAGCGACATTCCAGGGCAACAGAGACAGTGATTTGGGTTGGCTGGCTGTCCCAGCACAACTTGCTGGGTACAGCCATGTTAATGCATGCAAATGTGGCCATAATGGGCATGTAAATGGCCCGTTTGTGCCTTGCATGCCTGGTGGCCCATTTGCATATTCAGTCTGAATATTGGGACTTTGGGAATGGCTCATCTGCAGATGTGCCATGCACCCCCATTCCCAGCATTCAGCCCATCCCCCGGATGCACTAGCACATCATCGGTCACCACCATATGTGCCGCCCACACCGTTGGCTATATTAAGACAGGATGCTTGATCTGTTGGGATTGCACATCTTACTTGAATATATCTGTTTTTTGCTCCAGCCCGTTTATTTGGGCGGTGCATCTAGATGTGCCACACATCACTCAGTGCTTGAATTCCTGGCCACTATGTTTTACAAATCAGTCAACTATCTGAGCAACAAAAGAACAAATATTTAAACTCACCACATATTTAAAAGTTCTAGACTATGATGGTATAAAATAAGCCTTTCTATCTTTTGAAGTAGACTACTTATTTTAAAGGGTGAGTAAAAAATTACATGCTACAAATTACATCCCACTAAATTAATCAGAGTGAACAGAGAACACTAAAAAGGGATCACTGCTGAAGTCCGGGACAACTATCAGCAGTGGGACAGAACATGGAATACCTTCAAAACCACTAATGCTGCCAAGGTTGGGAACACTACAGATGCCTCAGATACTACAACACACAGTGGGAACACAAAAACCCTGGCACAATATATCAGTTGGGGATGAGGATATAGCATGCACCAAGCAGGAAAGGGATCTTGCGGTAATCATCTCTGATGACCTCAAAGTAGGGAAACAGTGTGACAAGGCAGCAGGTAAAGCAAATAGGATGCTGGGATGCATAGGCAGGGGCATCACCAGCAGGAAAAGGGAGGTCATGATTCCACTATACAAGACACTAGTGAGGCCTCACCTGGAGTACAGTGTACAGTTCTGGAAACCTTACCTATGTAAGGACATAGACAGGGTAGAGAATTCAGAGGAGGGCAACAAAGATGGTACATGGATTGCATCACAAGTCCTATGAGGACAGGTTGAAGGAATTGAATATGTACTCCCTGGAGGAGAGGATGGAGAGAGGGGACACGATAGAGACATAGAGGTATCTTACAGGGAGGAACCAGGTACAAGAATACACTATTTTTAAGTGAAAAAGATGCTCCAGGACTAGAGGGCATGGGATGAAGTTGGAGGGAGGACGATTCAGAGGAAATGTGAGGAAGAATTTCTTCACAGAATGGGTGGTGAACAAGTGGAACACCCTGCCTGAGGAAGTGGGGGGGGCTGAAACAATCACAGTATTTAAGAATGCATGGGATAGACATAAAGGAATTCTGGAGGTCAGGAGTAAGGGGCAACAGAGTTCTAGGAAAACATAAACTGAAGTTACAAACTCAAATGGGCAGACTAGGTGGGCCATAGGCCCTTATCTGCCGACACTGTCTATGTATCTCTGAATCTTCCAAGTCTCCAAAATGCTTATCGTCAGGGTTCAATTCTATTTTAGGAACCCATTAGACATCTGCTGTATCATTTCACACCTTCATTAAAATAATAATATATTTATCTTATGCAACCTCAACATTACAAATGCTATGAATGATCACTTTATAAACCTTAATCTTAACCTGCCTCTGCTGTCTTACTCCTTGGGACCCCCATGAAAACCTGGAAGACCACTCAAACTGACACAATGATTCCTCCACCCCAATGTTTCACTTCAATGATGTTTACCAAGCAGCTGTTCTGAAATTGCTAAAGGTGGTAGACATCTTAAAGAGTTCAGAATCTAGTGGCATAGAACCAAAAGTACTGAAGATCATGATTGAGTGACCAGCATCAACTATTACAACACTTGCCAACCACTGTGTTACAGCAGCAAACCCCTTCAATTTGGGAAAAAAATGTCTGCCCACTTTTGATCACAACAGTTACATACCTATCTCAGTTTTAAGAAGAGTTCATAACCTTCTAGAAAGGTTGGTAGAAAATCAAATAATGACACACTGTCATGATAACAAGATACTCTCACCAGCATAGCCCAAATTCAGACACAACTACTCAACCAGCATAACACTGCTAAAGGTAAGGAATGATTTCTCACTTGCAATGGACAATGGCTACATTGCTGGTATCTTCATCAACCTCAAAAAGACATTCCACTCCAGCACTCATGACATACATTCTTCCATTCTTCACCATGTAGTGTTACCTCACAATGCAGTCTCCAGGTTTAAAGGCTACTTGTTGTACAGGTCCCATGTGCTGAAGATCAACAGTTCATTCTCCTCTCCCAAAGCACTCAACCAAGGGTTCCCCACACTCCATTCAGGGACCCTTATTATTTATCCAGTTTATCAATAACATTCTAAACATTTGTGAAAATATAGATGCCTACATGCACTGGTACACCTATGACATGGTCATCGACATTAAGGCCAAGATTATCACAGAGCTCAAAAAACACCTTGCAGACAACATTTGATAAAATCCAGAACTGGTTGTGCATAATTTGAAAAACTATAGCTTAACAAGTAACAATGCATTTCATCCACTACAGGAGCTCCACTGGAAAATATCACTACCTTCAAATACCTTGGTGTCTGGCTAGATGGAAAACAGGGGTGCTAAGCCTTTGAGGGGAGTTGGGAGTTCTAAAGGGGGAGCACCCACCACAGTGAGGGTCCTCAGTTTGGTGATGGGGGCTAGAATTTGTGTGATAGGGTCCAGGAGATGCCCAGGGAAAAGAAAGTCCCAGGACAGAGGACCATCACATCATACCTGGTATCCCTTCCTAGGGTTCTTCATAATGTCCGTCCAGCCTGTGTGGTTCATCCCCATCGGGACATTCTTTGTAACGTAAGGTTACTGAGGAATAAAACTGCAATGATGGAGTCTTTCATTGCTGATTCTTTAGCTGACCTTGTTTGCATTACTGAGACTTGGATGGGTGATGGCGCTGGCCCTGTGCTGGCAGCATCTGTTCCCCCTGATTACTCGGTATCGCATTGCCCAAGGAAGGACTGTAGAGGGGGTGGGGTGGCTATCTCTTTTAGATCCACCCTCGGTCTCACTGTTTTCCCAGTGAGAACACTGAGGTCCTTTGAATGTGTGGACCCAAGCATACCTTGGGAGTCAATGGTAGGATAGTCCTCATCTACCTGCGCCCAGGGGATTGGGGATCTTTTCCTGCAGGAGCTGGCAGACTTCATTGTTGAGCAGATGTTGGAGTCCTCAAGGATTTTGGTCCTTGGGGACTTTAATGCCTGGGTCAATGATGAATCTTGTCATTTTGGTCAAGAGCTCATCCAGCTGATGAATTAGCTATGACTGACTCAGGTGGTTACCTCCAAGATGCCAATACGTGGCCATATTCTGAACTTACTCTTCTCACTCAGACTTGACATTACAGTAGTCAAGATTTGTCCAGTCTGTTGGCTGGATTATCATGCAGTCAAATTCCTGGCTGGGGCCCACTGTCAAATAACCCCAATTATGGAGACTATTCAGTGTGTCATATGAAAAATAAATTGGAGCCTCGCGAGCTCCAGGAGTCACTGGATGTCTCGAGCTTGCTGCTAACTTGTGCTCATTGTTTAGAAACTGGTGTGGAGGCCTATAACTTGGCCTTGACCAACACTCTGGACCTGATTGCACCATTTCATGTTCACCCTTTGACCTCTTGATGTAGCTTACTGTGGTACTGTGCTGAGCTGCGACGATGGAAGACTATGGGGCACAGGTTTAAGCGTGCTTGGAGGAGGTCTTATTCTGAGGAGGACAAGGTGGTGCTGAAGCTCTATTATTTGTAGTATCAGTGGGCAATCAATCTAAAGAAGCCAGAGTTTCTGTCCCGGTCGATTGCTGCAGCAAGCAATCGTCCGGCCATACTCTTCTGCATCGTAGACTGGTGGCTGAATCTCTACTGTCTGCAGTCTGAGACAGCTTTTTCCACTTAAATGTGTGAGGAGTTTGGGAATTTCTTTTCTGGCAAGGTGTCCTCTATCAGGATGAGTATTGCCTCCTCAGGTCAAGCTTCTGTAGGAGGGGTTCAGTCTGTTGGTGGAGATCCTCAGTTTAGCTGCAGTAAGTTTCGGCCAGTTTCAGCAGTTGAGGTCATCTGTGTGGTCACCAGCTTGCATCCCACCAGCTGTGTTCTGGACCTAGGCCCAACGTGGTTTGTCATTAGCTGCATTGATTTCCTGGGTTTGGTGTTTACTAAGATCATCAATAGGTCTCTTAGCAAGGTTACTTTTTGTACAACCTTGAAAGAGGCTGTGGTGAGACCCCTCCTAAAGAAGCCATTTTTAGCCCCTGATGTTCTTTCAAACTACAGGCCTATCTCTAATCTTCCCTTCTCGGGAAAGGTAATTGAGAAGGTAGTGGTTGAATGCTTGGAGAGTTTATTCATCTTTGAACCTCTCCAGTCAGGTTTTCCACCCCGGCACAACACTGAGATGGCTTTGGTCAGAGAGGAACATGATCTCTTCATGGCGAGGGACGGTGGACAAAGTACCATCCTGCTGCTCTGGAACCTATCTTCAGCTTTTGACACGGTAGATCACAGGGTGCTGTTGGATCACTTACAGAACTACATGGGCATAACTGATGCAGTTTTGTGTTAATTTAGCTTGTATTTAACTGGAAGATCACAGTGTGTAGTCCTTGAGAACTTTTACTCTGGACTTTTCGCTCTGCCTTGTGGTGTTCCGCAGGGTTCTGTTTTGGCCCTCTTGTTGTTCTCCATGTACATGCTGCTGCTTGGGGAGATCATTAGGTGGTACAATGTGGGGTTTCACTGTTATGTGGATGATACCCAGTTGTACCTATCTTGTGTCCCAGATGACCTCTCACCCTCAGTTATGCTGAGCCAATGTTTGGCTGAGATAACTGACTGGATGTCTGCCAACTGAAGATGTCTTAACCCTGGCAAGACAGATGTTATGGTGACTGAGCCTGGCCGTGGGGGTGTTTCCATGGATTGGAGGTTGCTTGCCTCAATTGTTGGTGGACAGCTTCTGTCAGTGGTGAGTGCGGTTAGAGATCTTGGTATTTTTTCTGGACAATCGACTAGCCCTTGAACAACAGGTATCATCAGTCATTCAGTCCAATTTCTTTAATCTCCAGAATATTGTCAGGTTCTGGCCATTCTTGATGCTGGATGATCTGGCTGTGGTCATCCATCCTTTAATCACCAACAGACTTGATTACTGCAATGCTTTATACCTATGGTTGTTTGGAGGATATATGTGTCAACTGCAGCTAGTTCAGAATGCTGCGTTCAGGATGCTGACAGGTGCCTCTTTGGGGATCATGTCACTCTTGTTCTGTGTGTTCTGCACTGGCTGCCTGTGAGCTCACACATCACCTTCAAGATTTGCTTGCTGACATACAAGGCTCTAAGTGGTTTGGGACCTGACTTCCTTAAAAAGCTCCTGGTACCAATTGGCCTTTCTGCTCTTTCCACTCCACTGAGGCTGACATGCTCATGGTGCCTCCATCACGCCTTAGCAGATCAGACAACAGCTTTTGGAGTTGCTGCACCAGTACTCTGTAATTCTCTGCCACACCAGATACAGTACATGCAGCCAGCTCAGTGGAGGCTTTTAAAGCCTCTTTAAAAACATTTTTTGTTTGATAAAGCTTTTAGCATTATTTAAATTGGTAATTTGAATTCTTGTGGTCTCTGTTTATTTATTGTAAAGCACTCTGAGCCTTTGGATAGAGCGCTACAAAAATGAAAATTGCCTTGCCATGCCTGTAATTTCAGACCCACATCACAAGCACTATAAGAAGTGTGCAGAGCTACTGCTTATGATGCAGGTGACCAGGGTTTGGGAATGAGCATGGCCACTGAGGGCTGGTGGGGGGGATTGAGTATTCCAGTGGATGATCTCCTCCTCCTGAGGGAAGGGAGCCACATTCCACAGTACTACTGCAACTGTAGTGGTATGGGTGGCAGAGTGTTCAGAACACAGGGAAGGAGGGATGCCATGCTGCATATTGCAGGAGCATGCTAACACACACTCACAACAGAGACATTGTCCCAAACACTAGTGTCCTTGTGGAGTCAAGGGTCACAAGAAAGAGAAATAGGAAACTAATAAATAGTAAAGTAAAGCCCACCCCAATCGCTCCTTGAAGGCTGGTAAATCCAGCCCAAAGGTGGTATAACTGCCACACTGAAGAGGAGGAGTGCTAAAACAGAATACTAATAAAAAGACGTATGCAGCAAAACCTAGACTACTATTTTGCAAATGTAACTGCTTTGATTCCAACAGAAGAACACTTGTAAGAAAATTTTAGATAGATAGCAGATTCCACTTTGCTGTACAATGTTGATACAGTATTCAACAAAATGAGTAAGATCAAAGGGGTATCTAATTTTTAAATGCATTCATGGTATCTGTCATTATTTTCTAAGCAATTTGTTAACCATGGCAAACAAATTATATCAACTCAGTACATTCTCCAGGTATGTGCTCAACATCCCCAGAACCTGTAAATCTGTTAGAAATAAAGGCTTTACTATTGCTGGACTGTACAGTTAGAATTTTCTCTGAGATAATGTCAAAGCCTTCAGGTCAATGTGAAACATTAAAAGGGCAATGGACAAATCCTTTACCAGCTCCTTCAATTAACAGATTTTATTGCAAAAACTTTAAACTAACATCCTTGGGGGAGGACAGCTTATGTCTGGTCCTCCTGAAAACAGAAAACAGTATTCACAGAATCAGAACTGTAAATCTAGAAAAAAACAACATCCTAGTAAAGTAACCCGCTGCAATGAGCACTTAATAACCATCTTGCTAGTCAACGCATGCAGCTTGTCTAATAAAATAGAAGAATTAGAGTACATCCTGGCTAAAGATAACATTACTATCTGTGGAGTCATGGAAACCTGGTTTACAGGGCATGAATAGGATACTTATGGGTGACTTTATTTTCTCTAGAATTGACTGGATCACACTTGAAGGCCATGGACTTGTTGAATCTGCATTTATTGAACTTACTATTAATCAAAATCTAACCCAAATAGTAACCGAGGGAACAAGAGGGAATAATATACTTGATATTATTCTAACAAATATGGAGGCCAGGATAGCCACTCCAGTTATTGATGTACCACTGGGAGACAGTGATCACAATATGGTGACATTAAAGATTAATATGCATAACATATAGAATAAAGTATGGGTCGGGGTGTGTAACGAGAGTTTACACACACCCGAGTTGTGGGATGCTATATAAAGTTTGTGAAAAGCATCCCACAATGAGGGTATGTGTAAAATCGAGTTTGATACCCCGACCCATTTTTTATTTTATATAATTGCTGGGTTTGTCTTTTTTGCCTCAGCAATTATATAAAATAAAGAGGTCTGTGTATCCTGCCAGTGTATGCCAAGGTCGGTCCTTTTACTCCAGTGCCGAGATTTTTGTATTTTAAATTGTTGTTTTTTTTTGCCCCATTTCTTCTGGTCTTTCTGTGCAGGGTATAATGGAGGAGAAAAGAAGAGGACTTACCGTGAGTTGTTCTGGCAGTTCGGTTTCAGTAACACGGAAGTAAGGAGTGCTCTTGGCTGGTAGCGCTGCTGTGTGAGCATGCGCAGAGAAGGGAAATCGTGTGCGTGTTTGCCATTATAAACGCTCCTTTATAACGGCAAATTATGCCATGGTTTCCCTATGGGAAAAAGACAGACCTAGCAATTATAACACTATTAATGGGGTGACATTAGTTAAGGATTTCACAAAAGCAAACTACAAAAGAATAAATAAATATTTAATATCCTGGGACTGGGAAACAGACCTCCAGGGCCTTGAATTACACGAAATCGGGGACCGTATATGGGTTAAAATAAAATACTCCCTAGATACCTGGGTAAGGTCTTTGAACTCTGCTATGGTGGAACAAAGGTATAACAAGGGCAATAAACAAAACAAGAGATATTATAGGAAATACAAAAGGAATCCTACTATACCCTCTTGGAATTCCTGTAAGGAAAATACTAAAAAGGTGAAATACAGTATTAGAAAAGCAAAGAAGGAATTTGAACTAAAATTAGATACCAAAACCATGGATAATGGTAAATCCTTCTGCAATTATATCGGCTCATTAAAAGGAAATAGTTCTGCTGTTGGCCTTATTGAAACTAGCAAGGGGACAATAAGCAGTGAGCTAGCTATGGCCGCTGAATTTAATGATTACTTTATTAGCGTATTTACACTGAAAGACAGTCTGTCATGTAATACTACATATGTACAGAATATACAGTTTTTATATATCACCATAAAGGAAGTGCAAAGCTTACTTCAAAATCTTAACCCTCATTCATCACCAGGGTCTGAGGGTATTCAACCTAGGTTTCTCAAAGAAACATTTAATGTCATTTGTGGTCCCCTAACTGTCTTGTTTAATGCCTCTCTAAATCAAAATGAAACTATTAAATAATGGAATGAGGCACTCGTTATCCCAATATATAAATCTGGTAATAAAAAAATTGTATCTAACTATAGACCAATTAGCTGGCTCGAATTGAAGTCCATATCTCAGGTAATAATCTACAAGATTTTACTCAACATGTTTTTTTCCAAGGTAGATCTTGTTTAACTAATCTACTGAACTTCTTTGAAAATGTCAGTGCATCTCTTGATTTAGGGCTTCCAGTGGACATTATCTTCTTTGACTTTTCCAAAGCTTTTGATAAGGTTTCCTATCAAGTTTTAATAAATCTTATGTACAAATTTAAATTTCATTCTAATATAATAAACTGGGTCATATCTTGGCTTCAGAACAGACACCAATGTGTTGTTATTGGAGGCCACTGTTCCAAGTGGGGCAGGATTAGCACTGGGGGACCACGGGGTTCCATTTTGGGCCCTGTTCATTTTAATATATTGATTTCAACAATGCAAACAATGAGCGACATCTGGATGTCCAAATATGCAGATGATTGCAAACTAGGATGTATAATCAACAACGTACAGGCTGCAGACAACTTCCAGGACAAATTAAATAAGACAGGAACCTGGGCTACCAATAATAAGATGCTATTTAATGAACAGAAGTGTAAGGTCATGCACTTAGGCCACAATTATCTGAACTTTACTTACAAATTAAATAATGTGCAAGTTACAGAAACCACTAATGAAAAAGATTTAGGTGTTGTAGTGAATAACAAATTATCTTTCGACACCCATACCTTAGCTAAGATCAAAAAGTGCCAAAGAGTAGTTGGCTGCATCTTTAAACATATAAAAAGCAGGGATTTCAGTGTAATTCTTCCACTTTATACAAGCTTAGTCAGACCACATTTAGATTACTGCTCTCCCTTTTGTGCACCGTCTACAATTTAAGGGAAAAAATTAATAGCAGGAGTTCAAAGAAAAATAACAAAACAAATTAAGGATATGAACAACCTAGAATATGAGCACAGGCTAAAGGAATTAAATCTCCATTCTATGGAGTATAGACAATTATGTGGTGATCTCTGCTTAACATATAAAGCAATTTATGATCCGCTTCTTCTGGAATCATTTGGCTTAATAAGGAACAGTTCTAATGCTAATACTAGAACATGCAACCCTAAATTAAGAGGAGGTAACTGTAAAACCCATAAAACACACCACTGGTTTACCCAACAGGTTGTGTCTCAGTGGAATGCTTTACCGAGAGACATTTTTGAGAGTAATGCTATGGATCAATTTAAAAAACAACTGGACGATTATATGAGCAGCAGGAAAACATCTTACCTTTAATATAACTCCAACCCACCATACTGGTGGCGAGCTCTATAAGGGCATTTTGCCTCCTGAGCCCGTTGCATCCTATGAATCCTGTGAATTCAACTACTGATCCTTCCCTCATTAAACCATTCATTTTCTTTCTTGCTGTACTCTCACAATATTAATTCTGCCCAATAATTACTTACTGGTTCATTCCTGATCAGGTAGACAGATAGATAGATAGATAGATAGATAGATAGATAGATAGATAGATAGATAGATAGATAGATAGATACTTTATTTATATACTGCCCCTTTCCAGGGACTCGGAGCACTTCACAATTAAAACACAATACCACAATTTTAAAATATTCATAAAATACAACATTGGAATAAGCAGCAATATCCAAACAACATAATATACATAAAACTATCTATCCAATCAATTAAAGTCTAATTCATACTATCTACAAATTAAAAGCCTGGCTAAATAACTACGTTTTTAGTTCCTTTTTGAAGGTATCCACTGAAGGTGCCTCCTGCAGCTGTTTATGTAGTAAGTTCCATAGGGTTGGTGTAGCCACTGAAAATGCTCTATCACCAGAGTGTCGCAGCCTAGCCCTAGGAACACTAAGGAGACAACCCTCAGTGGAATGGAGAGCCTGGGATGGATGGTGAAGCACAAGGAGTTCTTGCAGGTAGACTGGCCCCCTTTGTGTAGGGCTTTATAGGTCAGTAACTTGACCTTAAAGGCATTTCTCCACCTAACCGGCAGGCAGTGCAGTTCGCGGAAGATGGGTGCAATATGATCATACCTACACGCACACATCAATAATCTTGCCACCACATTCTGCACCGGCTGCAGTCAGTGAAGGTTACCTCCAGATAGCTCTCAGTACAGGGCATTGCAGTAATCCAGTCTAGACATTATGAAAGCATGTACTAGTGAGGATCAGCCCTCAGTGGTTAACAGGTTCAAAATCCGGGCAATGTTCCTCAGATGATAGAATCCACTCTTAAGAATGGCCAACACCTGAGCATCAAATGTCAAGCTGCTGTCAAGGATCACACCCAGATTCTTCATCTGTTTGGATGGGGTCAGTGGCACCTCCCCCCAAGTACAAGACTAGGGAGTCTCCACAAACCCACATCCCCCATGATGACTTGGAACCACCACCAGCATCTCCGTCTTATCTGGATTGAGTCCCAACCAGTTATTGGACATCCAAGTCCGGATCTCAGACAGGAAGTTGTTAAATATAGAGTCCACCACCTGGTTGCTTGGTGCACAGGACAAGTATAGCTGGGTATCAGCTGCATACCAGTGAAAACCCAGCCCATACCACCTGATAACATCTCCCAATGGCAACATATGCACTGTGAACAATAAGGGCAACAAGACCAACCCCTATGGAACACCTCAGGTTAGAGGCTTCTGGCTACATGAGGCCAACCCCATCACTACCTGCTGCACTCTACCTGTCAGGTATGACCTGAACCATTTGATGACTTTACTGGACAGGCCACACCAGAACCACAGTCAATCAAGCAGCACCTCATGGTCCACAGTGTCAAATGTTGCTGAGAGATCCAGGAGGACCAAGATGGAACAATCTCTCTTGTCTCTCCCCAATTAGTAGATCATTAAGCACCTTCACTAGGGCGATCTCCATACTATGCCCAGCCCTAAACCCAGACTGGAAAATCACATAGGTGGAGGACGAGGCGAGATGCTCCTCAAGCTGACTTGCCACCACTTTTTCTATAACCTTCCATAAAAATGTGAGGTTAGAGACCAGCCTGTAGTTGACTAAACAGTCTGGGTCCAATGAGAGTTTCTTTAATAGGGGTCTAACCAAGGCCTCTTTTAAGGCCAATGGAAAGACCCCACTCCTTAAAGAACTCTGGATGATCTCAGCAACAACAAGTCCAATCAGTTAGATGCATCCAACCAAAAGTTGTGTCGGACCTGGGTCTAGATCACAATGAGTTGGCTTCAGTCTCTAGACAACCTTCACCACCTCCTCCACTCCAACAGGATCAAACTCAATCCAGACAGAAGGAGTGCTCCAGAACACCTCAGAGTGGACCCCACAATCCCTTTGAGTGATGCTGGAGGAGATCTCAGCTCTGGTAGCGGACACTTTGTTGGCAAAAAACAGAGTGAACTCCTCGCACCTAGTGCTTGAACCTGCTCCCCCCACATGAAGGCAAGCAGGATGCAATAGCCCATCCACCATGCGGAAGAGCTGAGTTGGTTTGTTTCTTGCCACAGCAATCTCTCTTGACAAAAAATGCTGTCTTCTTACAGGAGATTGCCCCCTAATAATCCTTATAATGGGACATCAGGGCCAATTTGTCCTCCATCAGGCCAGAGCCCCTCCAACACCTCTCTAAGCTCCAACCCTTAATCTTTAACTCCCTAAGTTCCCCGTCAAATAAAAGAGGTCACTGGTGAGTAGATAAGGGTCAAACACGAATGGGTGCAATTGAATCAAAGATGGCGGTGATGACCCTATTATATGCCTCCTCCACCTCCACTGTTCCAATTGCAAGTGCAGCCCCCACACTAGATAGATCCAGCACTGCCAATAACCCTAATGGAGACAAACCACGCAAAGGGCAGTACTGAACCATTTCCACAGAGTCAAGGACTTTGGGGGGGCCCCAAACCTGAACATCATGGTGCTATGATCCGAACAAACTACCAGATCAACTCTAAGGTCAGTGGTCTCAAGACCTAATGAAAACATCAAGTCCAATCTGTGGCCACCTGAGTGGGTCACTGAAATAACATTTTGCATCAGGTCCAGCACCTCCATGCTCCTAAGGAGATCACTACCAAATATGGAGAGCCTGTTGTCTACCCAGGCATTGAAGTCCCCAAGAATTAACCATCTTGGGGACTCCACCACCAGGCCAGTGATGATCTCCCTGATCTCCCTCAAAAATTCACCCTCCCTACCTGGGGAGCGATAGAGCAGGAGAATCCTACTTGAAACTGGTATACCTACAGTATTAACAATATTTTGCATATACTGTAGCTATGTTCTGTTTTTTCCTTTGTGTGAAATAATAAATCTACTGTATATACTTGTACTTTATCCTGTTCTGTGATCATGTGCAAAGTAACGTTGTCCTAACATGGGATATTCTGCCTCCATAATGTCACTCCAGAACACTCTTATACCATAGGTGCTGCACATAAACCAGACTATCCCTGCATGCTAAATTCCAAATCAATTAATCAAGCAATTACTCAATAAATCAATCACTCAAATGAATGCAAGCAGTTATCCTATTTGAAAGAACATTACAAGAAAATAAGTAAGCATAAAGATGGAACCTAAGGGATGTGTAATTATGGATTAATAACTGTAAGCATTAGAGGTCTTGTTAGGAACAAGATGTAGCCAAGTACCTTTAAACACACCAGCAAAGTGTGATTATTGGTAAAAATTATACACGCCTGATATGTCTTTTTACACTTACAACATGGGATTTAAAGAAATAACTACATTAAAAAGTGCATCTATGTAATTATGATAAATATGTACCCAGTCATGTGACTTGCTTCAGATGGCTTCCTTTTTTTCAATTTAGTAAACTTTATTAAGTATTTCCAACAAAAAATACAAAGCCTTATCAACAACAGCAGCCATTCCATATTTCAGTATAGCCAATGAGTATACAGCAGCATAAGGGGAGCTGTGACAGTAATACAGGAGCTGACACAACAATAACAGTAAGCTATAAAACCACAATACAAAATAGCAAACTCATCATAAGCCTAACCCTCCCCCACTCATCCCACCCCTTCCTTCCACCCTGCCCTATCCCTCTCCCTCCCTGGAGCACTTCAAAACCTAAGTTGTAGGGGTGTCTCAACAGCTGGAAGGAGAGGACCCTCCTCCCTGCCCTGCTGTCAGGTCATTGTATGGTAGGCACCTTAAGACTGCTATCAGGGGGCATTCTGCATGGCGTCCAATAAGAGATCCAACTGTCTAGTCAGTCCCTTAACTTAAACAAAACTCATGGGTTTTGTAAAAAAGGTAAGAGAGCCACCAATGGGCCCTATCTGTTCATGAAAGTCTCCAGTCGGTCATACCATTTAGCGATTTGGCTCTCCATTTCTAGAACCTGGAGTATTTCACAATGTCATTCATTTAGCAAGAGGCAGGATTGGTCCACCCAGTGTTTGACAATGATAAGCTTGGCCACACTCGAAATCAGAGGCATGTGGACTTTACAACTGCTTAACATCTCCAGGGGGAAATGGCCCACCAGGCAAATCTGAGGGGTAAAATAAGGACCTAACTCAAGTGAGGGGTCTATGGTGGATCTAACTATCTGCCAAAAGGAGGCTATCACAGGACAATCCCATAGAATGTGCTTAATGAGCCTACCTGCAGTCCACATCTGTTACAGAATGGTGAATCTGCTCTTCCCATCTTAAACAGTCTCACTGGGGAAAAATACAGATTCAGATGTCTTTCTTGATTCATGCCGTTTTATTAAAAAAAAAAGTCAATGGTACATTATTCATCAATTGGAATGGTTAATTCTTAGGTTGTGTGGTACAACAATATAAAAACTATCAACTGAATCAACTTCTGATAATTTAAGGGCAAAAACATTTTGATGATAGGGTTCTTCATGTTGTCTTATAAATTACCAATTGTTGTAACAATACATTTTTTTTGGTAACCCAAAAAATTATTTATGAACTGTGTCCATGAAAGTTTACTGGAGGAGTTTCATGAACTTTAATGGCTTTTCATAACCTTTATGCTCATGTACACCACAGTGCTGGTAAATGTTTTTGAGGAATTCATGAGCATTTATGAACACCTTGATGTACCGTAGGAACATGGGAACATATAAAAAGTGCCAACTGAAGAAGGCTTAGGGGTCTGTCTAGTCTGTCATGTTATTGAGTACTAAGCAGTAACTAAAGACTCCTACCCCTCTCCTCTACTGCTACCCACACTTTCTGGCCATTGCCATGTGGCTCTAACTTTACCCTTTACCCTGTCCCACCCACTTGTGAATCCCTTCACTGTATCCAGTGTGATCACCTCCTCAGGGAGCTCTTTCCACCCTGTAGCCATCTTATCTGTGAAGAAATGCCTCCTGAACTATGTCCTTAACCTCCCCCTTCCAGCTTGAGGCAATGTCCACTTGTAGTTTTTATTGCTTCTAAGACTGAAGAAGCTCATTGACCACCAGGAATTATCTTCATGAACTTAAAGGTCTCAGTCATGCCCCCCCCCCTCCTCTGGGGAGTACTGGTTCAGATCCTCAAGCCTCTCCTCATATGCGCTGCCCCACTGACCCTAAACCATATTAGTCACTCTCCTCTTAACTGCATCTAGCAGGTTAATGTCCTTCATCAGGTGTATGCCAGTACTGCACACCATACTTCAGGTGTGGCTGCAGCACTGATCTGTATAATGGCAGTATGGCTTCCTCCCACCTACCACTGAGCCCCCAAGCACTGCAGCCAAACATCATCTTGGCTTTTGCTGCTTCTGTCTTGCAGCATGATGAGTGTTTCAAATCACTTGTGATCATAACCCTTAGGACTTTCTCCTTCTCAGACTTGGTTACCAGGACCCCTCCCAGGCTGTACTCTGACCTCAGGTTCTTGGCTCCAGTGTGCATAACTTTGTACTTCTTCACACTGAACCCATGTTACAATATTATGGGCCTCCATCATATCCAGGACATATCTTTCTTTAGTTCCTATATCCCTTGTGCTGCATTTACCTCCCACAGAGCTTGATGTCATCTGCAAACTGGCAAATCTTGTCCTTCATGCATTCGCTAATGTTTGTTAATGAAGACATTAAACAGCACTGGCCCCAGCACTGAGCCCTGTGGGACCCTGCTGGTAACTTCTCTAGAAACTGAAAGCCCACCACCACCCTCAGGATCCTGTTGTTCAGCCAATTGGCTACCCATCCAGAGAGTCTTACACCTACCCACAGATCATCCAGTTTTCTGATCAATCTCATTTGCGGCACAGAGTCAAAGGCCTTATCGATGTCTAAATATATGATATCAGTTGCTTGTCATTTGTTTACTGTTTTCATGACCCAGTCTAAGAAATCAATCAGGTTTGTTTGGAAATATCTCCCAGCCATGAAACATGCTGGTGCTCATCCTGGAGACCATTTTCCTCCAGGTAACCTACCAGCCTTTCCTTAAGGATGGCCTCCATGAGCATACACAGTATTGGGGTTAGGCTGACCAGTGTGTAGGTGCCTGGGTCATCCCTGGGTCCACCATAATGGAGCTGCACCAAATGCCTCATTTTCCAGTCTAGTGATACAACCCCAGGTTCAAGAGAACTATTGAACAGACCAGCGGGGGGCTGCTAGTTCTTCCACTAGTTCCCTCAGTACTCTGGAATGGATGCCATCTGAGCCTGGGGATTTCTCTGTCTTGAGGGACAACAAACCTTTTTTCACCCTGTCTTCACTGATCTTCTCATCTGTGCCACCCTACATCCCCTCCCTCCTTCATCCCACCCTGCTGTACTGGTCCATCTGTCTCTTTCATAAAGACCAAGAAGTACTCATTTAATACTTCTGTCTTGTACCCTTATTCACATATTTTGTTTTCATTATCCCCTAATATACTGGTACTTAAAAAGGTATTGTTGTTTAATCCCTTCCACTGGCTGCAGTTCCTTCTTACCTTTGGCCAACTGAACTGTTTTCTCTGCCTCTTTGGCTTTGCTCTGGCACTCCTCCCTATCCTGATCCTTCTGTGTCCTCCTGAACTTCCTGTATGCAGTCCTCTTGTCCCTTACATCTTGGTTACCTCATAGCTAAACCAGCTGGGTGCTTCGGTACTCAAGTATTTCTCCTTTAACCTGACACACTCACTTGTGGCTGCAGCTAATCCCTACTTTCTGATGGACCATTTTGGATCCACACCACGCCTTCTCTAAGGTCATTCAGGTGACCCCTTAGCAACTCCCCAATCTTTCTAAAATCTGCCCTTTTAAAGTCTAGTACTGTATCTTTTTTGGTGCTTACCTTCTTTCCCTACGAATGTCCACCCAGAACCACACCATGCAGTGGTCACTTCCTCCCAAGGGCTTCTTAACCAGGAAGTCTTGTACACGGTCACCACTCATTAGTACCAGATCACAGGTTGCTCCCCTCCCATTGGGTACCATTACACCTTAGGTCAGGAAACAACTCTGCCCCTCATCCAGGATTACCTGACTCCTGGAACAGGTTGTGGCTGGGATTTTCCAATCTACCTTGGATATGTTAAAATCTTACTTCAGCTCTGCCCACAGCAACCCTGATTAAGGACACCAACTTTCTGTCCCTTTCCTCCTCCTGGTTAGGCAGACTGTAACCCGCCCGCTGCCTTAGCTTCTTTTTCCTAGTGAATTGCAGCTGCACCCAGAGCATCTCTGCCTTCTACTCTTCTGCCTCCTCCCTCACACATGTTATTCCTTTCCTTATATATACTGCTAGCCCCCTTCCTCACTACCCTGTCCCTTCTGCACAATGTATACCCAAGGATCGAGAGGTCCCAGTCATGGTTGGGTGTAGCCAGAGTTTCTCTGACTGCTGCAATGTCCACCCTCTTCCTTGTCAACATTGCCTGCAGACTGTCAATCTGTTCTCAAGGCTTTTTGCATTTGGGGACACCACCCTTCACCATAACTCTGTGCCTCTCCCTCCAGCATGACTGTCCTTCTTCTTGCTACCCATTGTCTGCTCCTCGCCCCTATTACTTACTGTGATGTATATATGAACTGAATTCATGGCCTCTTCATGAATGGTCATGATCCTACTGACTTCTGAAGCTAACAGAACACTCTTGTACCATAGGACATGATGGGTAGGATTTTCAAAGCCCTGGGTTCAGCATTTCTTCACAACAGTGATCAAAGTCTGGATGCTACTAGATCTCCTAATTGGTAAAACTAATAAGTACTTAATAGGTGGTGTAACAATGTCTGAACTTTGGCTAGCATTTGCATCAGAAAGTGACATATGCATCAGTTTCCCAATGCAGATGGCTGCAAATCACAGAAATTTGTAAGCGCTTGGAAACCATTAAAAATAGGGCTCCTGAGTTTTGACAGAGTTCAGTAGATGATAACACAGGCATGGCATCAGCATTCATTGCACCTGAATATCCTATCCACAGACTTCTACAACTTGGTTTTCATGCATATCTTCCAGATTTCAATAGTAAAGAGGTTCACTGCTCACCGGTAAGACTACATTGTCCAGAGGAGCTCCATCCAGAGACGGAGGCATCTCTGGAGGAATCATGCACTGACTGAAATGCTATGGGTGGCAGAAGGATGCTGGCACAATTGGCAAACAAGCAGGTGAGAGGTCAGCTAAGAAAGCTGGATAAGGTATTGGAAGGCCAGGGAAAAGAAACTGGTCTTGTGGTGGGAGATTGAAGGGGTCACAAGTAGGAGGTGACAGGAGGGGAAGAATTGAAATATTCATGAGCACTTTAAGCAAAAGGGGTGAGGAGACAACAAGACAAAGAACTAGGGGTTCTTTATTCTGGAAGTTGTGTGTGACTTGATGCCTAATTGGTTGAAGAGGGAGGAAGGAAATGGGGTTTGGAATGCAAGAGAAGGTATAGGTCATTTCAAGGGTGCATAAACAAGCGGTAAAACAAAGGGATTGGCAGGGAGGAAACTTAACAAGGTTCTGCAGAGAGAAATAGGAGCCTCTTTCTTTCTTTGGAGACACTTTTTGCTCACCCACGCAAATGGTCATAGGGACAAAGTAATATTGAGGCCATGGTTGTGCCTACTGGCCTGATGTAGGCAGTAGTACAAGTGTTTAATTTACACAAGAGTATGGGATAAGATGTGGTGACCTAGAATACAGCAGGTAGCATAAAATTGGACAGGACAGGTCTTGATTTACATTGGGCAAGCTCACTAGTGCTTGATTTACATTAGGGTTGGGTGAAAAGAGAAAATAAGGAGGAAGAGTGTTTTGGACTGTCAATGGAGCACATTAATGTTTATAAACACAAAGTAATAAATTAAGCAAGTTTTGCCTATGTTGAATAAAACTGAGGACCAACAAAATTAAAGATGAATCATTGCTTTACAACCTGAATCTCTGGTTGGACTGAGAGGTTGGGAAAAGTCACAAGGCAAAGATATCTTCAGAATATTCTTCAACACTGCAGCACTGCAATTTGTCACCTTCAAAAGAAAGTAACACACAACTAATAATTGTGATGCCTAAACTGCTCTCCTTTATCAACCATGTAAGTTGAAGGACTCACTATGTAGTCAATCCTCTGTGCCATACTTCACTTGGTTTTCTATTGGCCACTAGATCAGCACACAGTGTGCCAATTCACGGTTGGCGCAATCTCCGGGTGCATCAGGGACTCTGCATCCTATTCCAGAAAAATTGGGGGTCCTGCACCGAAGTTCTGAAAGTTGCTGCAGCTGCAGGGTTGTGTCAAACATTTGGTACAACTGAAGGGTTTAACAGAGGGTCCGATCAAGCCACCACAGCTGCAGTGACCCTAGTGGAGCTGCAAAAGTGGAGGGGTGATATGTCTTGAAGGTTGGGACTGGGGGCAGAGGGACCAGTCGGGGTGCCTTAGTGGGTGACGGGAGCAAGGTAGCCGTGGTAGGGTTCAGAGGTGGCACCTGGTGGAGGTGCTATGGTCAATGGGACAGAGATGCTCAGCCCAGGTGCACTGAGGTAGGCATGGATGGACCCTCTCCCGAACCCCCGGTGGCAACAGCCCTGGCACCTGTCCCAGAGGTGACACAGTCCCAGACAGTGTTGTGAGGCATCAGTCTGGCTCCATGTGGTGAAATGTTTAGCAGGGGACTACAACAGTGCCCAGTGGACATTCCCATCCACTGACTGCACCTCATAACCTGCAGCCAATGCCACCCACAGCATGTCAGTGATTGTGTCACCACTGGAGCAGGTACCAGGGCTGTTGCTACCTGGGGTCTAGGACAGGGTCTGTCTGTGCCTACCATGGTGTACCCAGGCTAAGCAGCTCTGTCCCAGTGGACATGGCACCTCCACCAGATGCCACCTCTGTACCTTGCCACTGCTGCCATGCCCCCATCACCCACTATGGCACCCCCACTGGTCGCTCTGTCCCTAGTCCCAACTGTGCATGCCCCCCACTTGCCTCCCTCCAAGTCAGTGGTACAGGGCCCTTAGGCCAGCTCATAGCTGGTCTAACATCAGACCCCTCATGCATCCATGGCAGGGCATCTAAAGTCCCAAATAAGTGGATGATGTGGCCCCACCATAGCAAAAGCCTCCTTGCAACCTGGCACAGTGGCACTTTTGGTGAAGAGTGACCTTAGTACAAGGCATCCTGATTTTGATGCGGCCTGCTTTCAAAAAAATTGGGCCTGCCGCAACTTTTGGTGGAAGGTGCCAGTTGCATCAAATCCTTTTGGCACAGGCACCTTGTGCCAAATTTCAGGCTCTGAAAATCAAGCCCATTGTTTCTATAAAATTATTCTACTTTCCATATCTTTCTTCATTTCAGAAGTCAACAGTAAAGGTACACTAGCCTCCCCAGAACAAAAAAAAAACATTATCATAAATTGTATTTTAAAATCTTATGGAGATTTTCCTATAGACTAATGATTACCATCTTAGAATAGAGTGATGTGAATTCCCTGCAGTGCAGCTCTGTAATCAGAATCTTTAAACTGCTGACTACATTATTACAAATAAGGCTTAATATTTTAACTCATATTCTTCACTGACCATCGCACAATATTTTGTATATGAATAATAACTAAAACCAAATCTTTATTTAAATTAATTTCATAGGATAGTTTGCAAAAACATAATATTTATTCTTTTTCTACAAGTTTTGTGTACCATCTGCTAGTCTGCAGTGAAAACAATATGCCTATGTTGATGAAGCTACTACTTTTTCACTGTTCAGGTACTTTCAACTTTTGAAAACATGCCTATTTCTTTACAAAACTAATAAAAGGTTATATTATCCTGTGGTTAATTTCTAAACTTTTCAAAACTATGAGAAATAGTGATAAAAGTTGGAAATAATCTCTATTCACTAAAGATCCAGCTGATCTAATTGATTATAAAGTTTTACAACACAAATGCAACAAGTTTGTGAAGTTAGGAAAAACACATTATTCTGAAGTTGGGAAGCTCACTAATCTTAAAAACCTAAATATGTTTTGGAATTCTTTTAAGAATATTTGAAATCCCTATAAACCATTGTGCAGGGCAAATACTCTATTCAGGTCCCTGCCCCCCCCCCCCATTTGCATAGGTTTGACCTGCGCTTCTCTCCACTTTTTGCATTGGTGCAAGCCCAGTGCACCCGCACTAGCTGGGCTTTTGAATATGACACTTTCACACAAAACCCGGTTTGCATGGGGCAAACTGGGGTTTGCACTGGGGCAAAGTTGTGAATATCTGACCCCAAGGTTGTATAACAAATGGCAGGTGGAAAGCAACTGATGTCAAATTCAATAATAAAACACTGTCAGATGTGTAAATTATAATATTATAGGGGGCGTGGTAGTACCTCTAACTCATATAGTTAGGGTTGAGTTGGCTGCTCAATGTTAAACCCCAGTTTTTTTGTACCTTAATGATTTTGCCATCGTTTGACGAAACAGAGCAAACTTTGGCATACATAGTCAAGCTGTCAGAGTATCAAGACATTTAAAGTTTCATGACAGCATCTTGTATGGTTCTCAAGATATGGAGCAACAAAAAACAAACAAAAAAATACAACTATACTTAGATACACTGTCAGTTTTTTCCCCCCGTTTCCAGCTCAGTCACATAATGTGTGGCCTGTAATCTTGTTGGAAACTACTCTGCACACATAATGTGAATATGGCAGTATTTTTGGTAGAAAGTAAACTATAGACTTTATTTCAACTAATCAAACATTTATGTAGGCCCGATGACAATGCCTCCTGTTGCTGCCCCCTATGAATCCATGAGGTGACATGACACTAAGCAGCAGGGTGCACTCGTTCACCAACGAGTTTATAAGTTTGGCAGACATACTGCTAAAAAATGCCTTCAGCTTCTAAAGCATTCACTGACCTTATGAACATGATCCCCACTTGAAAAAGAGCACTGTAACCATTTTAGCTAGAATGCATAGATATGCCCAGAGTCCTGACTTGGATTTTCAAGTACTTATTTAAAATAGTTACAATGCTCATTTTCAAGCAGAGATGATTTTCATGAAATCAGGGAATGCTTTAGAAGCAGAAGGCATTTTTTACCAGTATGCCTACCAAAACTGCAAATGTGTTTATGAACGAGTGCATTCTGTGGCTCATTACAATGTCACCTCGTGGACACACAGGCAGCATCTGCAGGAGGCATTGTGGCCAGGCCAACATAAATGTTTTGTTGAAGTAAAGGCTACAAGTTACTTTCAATCAAAATATATTGGTATATTTGTATTATGTGGGCAGAGAAGTATGTAGCAATATTACAGGGCACATGTAATGTGACTGAGCTGGAAAACAGGGGAAAAAAGCTGACAGTGCCCCTTTATCATTGTGTATTTTTGCTCTCACCTACACCCTAGGTGGGGTGGAATTTTCCCATTAAATTTTCAGGTTTGAAGGGGCCTGTACCAAGTGTGTGTCTTTTGAAGGTTTGGTAAAAAACTATACCGTTTAAGAGTTATAACAATATCTGAGTTAACATTTAAGTTCAACCAGTAAAAAACAAAAACTTTTCACAAGTGTTTATTTTCATGATTTACCTCTAATGCTAAAAAATTACCAATCATGGTGACTGTCATTTTTTCCCTCTTTTTAAATTCACAAGCATTGAAAATATACTGAAATGACCTGTTTTTTAGAAAAAACAAACAAAAAAACCCACCTGAACCTAGCTAAACGAGAGCAATTTAGCTAGCTTCTGATGTTTGGTTTTTAAAATTATGCCACAAATACCTTTTCTGGGCACCGCATTATCCAGAGTACACAGCTTAGTGAGAGGAGCCATTCACCCACATTCTCTGTATGTGAACAGTAGACCTTTCTTGAGTTCTGGACCAAAGCTAGAAGACATGCTGCTGGCTGCAGTGAGAAGAGTGAGTCACAGATCATTGGTTCTGTCTGTCTGTCTTTGTTTCTGTCTTTCTCTTTCTGTCTGTCTATCTATCTATCTGGCTATTTATCTGTTTATCTGTCAATCTGTCCATATGTCAATCTATCTATCTATCTATCTATCTATCTATCTGTCTGTCTATCTGCCTGTTTTTCATTTTTTTTTTATTAAGCAGACCATATTTCATTTTTTTTTTTATTAAGCAGACCGGGGTGTCCACCCTCTGTATAGCTCTCCCCCCCCCCAGGTGGCCTGCCTTTCCCAATGTGTATTATTATTATTTTTTTTAGAAAATGGCTTCAAGAAATACGGACATCTGATGGATTAATATGGCACCAAACCTGGGCAATTATTTTTTAATAATGCCCACAAAAAATCAAGTCCCACAGCATGGCAACATAGGTGCCACATCACCCAATCAAATCAATAAGATAAATAAAACATTCCTTCTCCCAGACACTGTAATCATCATGAAGCGCTGATTTTCTCACTCGCCTCACAAGACTACAGTGACCAACATAAATGACAGTGCCAACTGTAAACATACCTGCTGTAAACTTCAAAATGATGGCAGATGAAGATCTTGCCAAATTATTTCAGGCATCATCTGAGGGAGAGGAGTCAGAAAATGACGAAAACCTGAGGAAAACAAAAGAAATGTCAGTCACTAAAACAAAACGTCACATTTCAGTGACTACCACTCAGCTGACACAAATTGAAGCAAACTGCGAAGAAATAAACACAAGGAAAACCACAACCTGTGCAGTTTCAGTACTTCATGACTGGGCAAAAGAAAGTGGCATCGGCATAAATTGGCAAACTGATAGCCTGACTACACTAAACGACATCTTCCGTAAGTTCTATGCGGAAGTAAGAAAATCAACTGTCTAACAGCACTCGGTTGCTGGGTACTGCGCTCTACGAGCAGGGCTGAACAGGCACCTAAACAATCCATCAATATGCCACAACATTAACCTAATAACAGACTCACAATTCAAAATCAGCAACAACGTTTTCAAAAGCATCCTAAAGCAGTACCGAAAGGAAAAAAAAAGATCAGGCAGCACACCACCCACCGATCTCCGAAAGTGACCTCGCAAAACTCAGAAAACCTACTGCACTGTCTGTAGACACTGCGCTGGGCTTGCTCAACCGTGTCTGGTTTGAGATCCAATTACACCTAGCCTGGCATGGTAGAGAAGACCTCCGAGAGCAAAGCAGCTAACCTGAGCCACATCTATACAAATCACAGCATTCATAGCTCTGAGGTCCAAATCTTATCGAATGCAGGTCTACAGTTTCGCGAAATTATGACCATCACGGGTCACAGATGTGAAGCAAGCCTGAAATCTTATTGGAGGCCAAAGGAAGAAGACAGAAAAAACTGGAGTGCCCTCCTCTCTGGAAAAACTACAACCAGCACCACAAGCAACCAAGAGAGCACCAGCAAACAACAACCAAACAAACCGATGCCATCTAGTGGAATAACCACAATACAGAGCTCCTTCAACCTAATGAACTGCACGTTCTCAGGTCCAGTAAATTTCATTGAAAACAAAGAATAAACATCCAAAGAGAGCTGCAATTGCTTATTTAAAACAGTTTTATTGTTAAAAAGTTTTTCAAAAAACAGTTTTAAACACTTGTATTCTAAAATGAAAAGCTTAAACAATTGAAAGCACTTTTCTTGTGCACTACTTTTCCTCTCACAGTGATAAAAAATGAAACTTAACATTTAAAAACAATCATTTCTTTGTCTGACTATTTTTCAAAACACAGTGAAGCTATTTTCTAAGCACAATAATACCCTCCAGGGTGGACATTATTGGGAAATACCAGACATTCCAGGGGCTATAAGGCCCTCCGCCTGTGGCGTTGGGCCTCATTACGCCCCTGAAGTCAGTGTTTTTCAATAATATACCCTATTAGTAATATTACCTGTCTTAAGCAGACCGCATGCCCACTTCTGATGCTGCTTCTGTGGAACCCCTCCTCTCCAGGTCAAACACAACAGACTGACAGCTGAAATAAAGAAAACCATCCCTCAATTTTTTTTTGACCTGCAGAAAAGAAAGTAGTTCCTTGCTGGTCTGTCCCCCACCCCAACCTCCTAACCAGCAGCCACCAACCACCCCACACCCCCACACCCTCTCACTCACCTGAATATGTCCCATGGGGAAGATATATCCTCCAACTGAAGACACATCTTGCTGCTGAAACTGGTGACTGCAATATGAGAAACTAAGATACGTATGGTTCAATGCATTTCAATGTTTTTTTTTTTAACTTTGATGAATAGCTTTATTATTTCTGAATATTTTTACCTTAAATTTTCAACATGCCCTTTTTGGGACCCCTCTTCATGACCAATTGTGGTGGAATTAAGCAAATCAGTCCTGAAAGGTGATTTTGCGGTTGTTGGTGAAATCACTTTTCAGGCAGGATTTTAAAATTATCACCACCCTTGTTCATGAAGTGGGGTCATAAGAAGGCTATGTTGAAAGGTTGGAGTCAAAATACGAAAAAATGCAAAGTTATGTGTGTAAGTTGAAAATTTTCTACACTTGCTCTTAACTTTGGTAATTTTAAATATGTTGATCAAAATTTTCAACATAGTCATTTCTTCACACCACCTTATGAATGTGACAACTGTCATTTTTTAAAATCTGGGCCAAAATGTGTTTTAGCACCTGTTGTGAGGAATGACATTTCAGTGGCATGGAACGACATTTCTACAGGGGTCTGAAAATGTTCACTTACTGGGTTCATTAGGTGGAGTAATAAGAAGGCTATGCTGAAAATGTGGGGCCCTATATTCGAAGCTGAGCCTCTGGGCAAAATTAGCACTGCTTGGCATGCTAAACTAGCTCGGACCAAATAGCCCACAATATTCAAAAGGGATAACCCCTGTCCTAAACATGCTGAATATAGCATGCTAATGAAGCCGGACAAACTGAGCTGGGGTGCAAAACAGCACAGGAAGCAAGACAGCACTGAATATGGCAAATAAGACAGCTCTGAAAATAGCAAGCTGGCAGGCAGTGCAAACACACACAGAAACACAGTACAGAGTGTAACAAAATGGCCACAACGGGGCACAAGCTGAGCTAGTGAGCCCAATACCTGAACACACCATCGGAAAGCAGTGAAAAACACTGACATTGGCACTACAACACCCAAAGTCACTGCCATGGAACCACATATGCAGCAGCAACAGGACCCCAAAGACCCCAACAACCTGCACAATGTTGAAACACCCAGGCAAGAAACACGCAGGACACAGTAAGTCAAAAAAGCAAACCATAGAATATAGGAAGAGCAAACAATTAACACAAATGAACAGGAACGGGTGAATGAACAACCAAACAAGGAAAAATGCCAGAGCAAACAATAGGGGTTGGAGGAACAGGGACAACAATAGCGGAACAAAACTATGTACAATGGGTAATGGGTGCACAGGGACTCCAAAATCCACAAACACTCTATTTGCAACAGGGGGTGGGGAGGCACTGGAAACAGTAGCAATGATAGAAACTATGAACAAGGGAGTGGGGAACAGGGAACACACAAGCAAATATATAAGCTATATAAAAAGGGGGGTGAGAATGGAAGTCCCCAAGGTAGTGGATGCATTCAGTTGTCCGATGGCTCGGGATCAGCCGGTGGGTCAGATTTTGGACAAGCAGCCACTCATCCAGGATCCTGGCCACACACCTTGTCTCAGAAATTAGGGCCACCAGCTGCTCAATTATAGTGCACTGCTGCCTCATCTGGCGGTGCAACAATTAATAATAATAACAATAATTATATTTAGTATAGCACCTTTCAAATCATCAAGGTGCTTCACAAATACAAACACACACAGTTGAACAATAAATAAGAATAAAATCATTAAAAATCAGGAAATGCTTTAACCCAAAGAAAGGTCTTCAGTGCCTGCTTAAAACTCCCCACAGTCCTGCACTCCCGTAGCTGATGAGGTAGAGAGTTCCAGAGAGATGGGGCAGTGAACATAAAAGCCTGAGCCCCAGATGACTTCAATCTAACCCTTGGAATCTCCAGCAACCCCTCATCAGCTGAACGGAGTTCTCACACAGGGGTGTAAGGAATCAGAAGTTCTTTCAAGTAGTCAGGACCCAGTCCGTGTAGGGCTTTGTAGGTTAATGAACCTACCTTAAAGGTGATTCGCCACTGAACTGGCAGCCAGTGCAGATTGCGCAGCACTGGGGTTATATGAGATCTCCTTGATGCCCCAGTCAATAAATGTGCAGCCGTGTTCTGCACTAGCTGTAAGCGGCGGATATCAACCCCAGGAATCCCTAGGTACAGGGAGTTATAGTAGTCAAGGCGCGAGGTCACAAAGGTGTGGACCAGAACTGGCAAGTCACTGAATGGAACAAGGTGCTTTATCCTGGCAATGTTCCTAAGATGGTAAAAGGCTAGCTTGATGACTGCAGACACCTGATGACAGAGGGTCAGACCATCACCAAGTATCATTCCCAGGTCACACACTCATTCAGAGGTAAGGATCTGCTTGCCCCCAGAAATAAACCAGAGGGCAAATTAGTCCCTAACCCCTCTATCCTGTGACCAGGGTCCACCACCAAAGCCTCAGTCTTTCCCACATTCAATTTTAACCCACTGGAACTCATCCAGTCTTGGATTTCAATGAGGCAGCTGTTGAGTACTGAGAGGGCACACACCTGGTCGGGCACAAAAGATAGGTAGAGCTGGCTATCATCAGTATAGCAGTGAAACCTCAGCCTATACCATCTTACAATGTCTCTGGCAGCATAAACACTGCAAACAACATAGGGGACAGCACTGAGCCCTGGGGTACCCCACAAGGCAGAGAGAAAGACTCAGAAGTAAATATTCCTGAGACAACTCTGAGTTCAACCAGTGAGGATAGATGAAAACCATCTGAGCGCTCTGCCCGTCAGCCCACAGATGAACCTCAGGCACGCGAGCAGAACCCCATGGTCGACAGTGGCAAAAGCTGAGGAGAGATCAAGGAGTACCAAGATAGAATGGTTCCTCTGATCTCTTGCCATCAGGATATCATTGAGCACCCGAACCAGAGCCATCTCAGTACTATGCCTCTTACAGAAACCCGACTGGAGAGGTTCGTATAAATTATGGATGGTTAAATGGTCCTCCAGTTGAATTGCCACCACTTTCTCTATAACCTTTCCCATGAAAGGAAGGTTCAAGGTAGGTCTGTAGTCTGTCAGAGAGTCCGGGTCCAAAGAAACTTTCTCCAGAAGGGGTGTCACCACCACCTTCTTCAGGGAGCCAGGAAACTCACCTGATTCCAGGGAGCACTGGACAATCTGAGCTAAGACCAGGCTGATAACATCACTACAACCCAAAATTAGGGAAATAGGGCCTGGGTCTAAAATACAGCATGTGGGGCACATCCCCTGGACAATCCTCATAATATCAATGAAATCTGGTAAGTCAAAGGTACTCCAGGAGATACCGGGCATAGTGACCTAGCACCGACCAACCATATCTCTCATAGAACGAGAGATGCAGATCTTCTGCCTGATGTCGGCCACCTTATTCACAAAGAATTGAGTGATCTCATCACATTCAGTTTATGAAAAAGCTCGACGGAGCTGCAGACAGGTTGGGTTGTACAGCCTGTCCACAGTATGGAAAAGTTGAGCCAGTTGGTTCCCAGCAACAGCGATTTCCCTGGACAGGAATTCTGCCTTCTTACAGGAAATCACTGATTGATGGAGCTGGTAATGCTCTAACAAAATAAGATGGTCGGTATCCAAGGTGGATTTACGCCAGCGACGTTCTAACCTGTGACCCAACTTCCGCATCTCCCTCAACGACCCGTCAAACCATGGGGTCCAAGGGTGAAGCGGAAGTGGATGAATACAAATCAGAGCAATCCAATCAAGAGCTGAAGTAATAGCCTTATTATAGGCCACCACTAAATGCTCTGGATCGGTGCTGGTGTCACCGAGCACCAAGAGGCCAATCACAGCCGCTAGGTCTTCAGGGACCACATCCCGCAAAGGGCGGTAACTGACCATCTCCACAGGGGCAGACCGACTCGGGGGGGGGCATAAAAATTGAACCTCACTGTGTAGTGATCAGACCAACAGAGAGGTTCTACTCCCAAGTCAGAGGACTCGATCCCCAGGAGGAAGACCAAATCAAGAGAGTGACCACCATTATGGGTAGCTGAGGAAATGACCTGTGTAAAGCCCAGTGATGTCATCAACTGGAGGAAGAGTTGTCCAAAAGGTGAGGATTCATCATCGATCCAGGCATTGAAGTCACCCAGAACCATCAATCTGGGCAACTCCAATGCTATGTTGGCGACGAAGTCTGCTACTTCCTACAGGAACAGCTTTTCATCCCCTGGTGGATGGTAAATGAGAGCTATCCTGCACCCCACACCAGTTACCACAGTGCACTCAAATGATTCAGTCTCCTCAACTAGAACACCAGTGAGGCCCAATTTGGTCTTAAAACAGATGGCTACCCCTCCGCCCCTGCAATCTAACCTCGTGCGATGTATGACCGAGTACCCAGGAGGAATAACTGCCTCCAAAATTGGGACAGCATTGCCATCCAACCAGGTCTTAGTGATGCAAGTGAGATCCGCTGTTCGAACAGAATCCGCAATCGATGCAGTTTTGTCCTTAATGGATCTGGCATTGCATAACAATGCCTGGGTTGGATGGTGCTCGTGGGCCGTCCTGGCTGCTTGCTCACCTAAAAAGGAGGTGCCCTTGGGTATGGGGACTAGACATGGATTACCACGTTCCAGGCTCCATTTCACCCCAGGGTGTCTTCTGGTCTTAACCACCCCTGTGGGAGAAACCCGCTCATTTGAGCTCCAGTATCCGTGCCCCCAACCCACCCCCCTGCCGCCTCATCCTGCGAGCAATTCCCAGCACCTGACAGTACTGGTAAATAAAAGCAGGAAGCAGGGGGGGAAGAGAACAGGCGGAGAGCACAGAGACAGGAGGCCAAATAGCTCAGGACTGGGGGATCAAGCAGACACATTCTACAAAATACCCCCAAATTGTGGTAAAACACCACAAACAATCCTAATTTTCTAGATAAAACAAAGATGCAGCTGAAGTCTGCTGAAAAATATAAATCACAGCACTCCAATAAATTCCCAAAACAGCAAGACAAACTAAAAATAAGTAAAAAACAGTAACTAATAAAGAAACCCCCAAACAAGCAGTAGCTCTAAGTAACTGGGTCCACTGATTAAAACAAATTAATAAACCAAAATAAGTAATGAAAATAAAATAAAAATTAAAATAAAAGTAAAAATAAACAACCCCCCCGGGCTACACAATACTCTCACTATGGTAGCCAGGAAAGACAAAGTGGCACTTTCACTACCACATTAAAATAAATAAAATAAAGTGACACAACAAACAAAATTAATACTAATATTGTGTTAGAGTCAATTAAGAAATGTCAGGAGGGCCCAGTTCATCCCAGCCCTCTCCTTCCTCAGGCCTGGTGGCCCAGAGGGACCTCCTTTGGGGACCTAGGGGCAGAGATATGAGCACGTAAGGATAACGTCATGTCAACACTGAGCAATAACAACCAGTGATGAAAGTGAACAGGAAAGCACAGGAACTCAGGTCCTGTACCTGTTATGCAGTAGGAACAGAGGTCCTGTACATCTACCCAGTGATACTGGAACTGAAATCCATAAGCCAGCAAAATAGTGACAGTATCTGGGCCTGTGACCTGAAACCAGGGATTCCATCCCAAAATATGACTTGTACAATAATGATATTGTCCTAGAAATACATCAATATCCTAATTGAATACCATAGTTTCTATACAGTCATCCATCAGATGGAGGAACCTCATTCTGCGCTTCATATTTGCCAGTGCCTGAGTTCCTGTATGTCTTGTAGAACACTTGTACCACTGATAACAATCCCCCCCACAGATGTGTGCCTGGGGGAGGACAGCATGTCCAAAAAAAACATAGCTCTGTATACAGCAATGCACACAGTGGCAACCTGTGCCACGCAGCAACAGCAGTGGAGAACCCCATGCAAATACAAGGCAGACAGAATGCCTGTCAGCCACTGGAAGGCAGTAGCAAGTATGTGACCCAATGAAATGCATGTCCAATGGACAGACTGCCACAGGACAACAACACAGCCCCACCCCCATGTTTACAACACACCCCACAATAGTCAAGCCAAACTAGCGTAACATCGGATATGTTGGGACATGCTGCCCAATTTCACAATGTACAACACTGTAGTACACTGCAAACACCATGATACACAACATGAGCAATTCACAGAGAAGTACACCCATGCCTGCAGTGCTACCCCCATGCGCCATGCAGCACTAACTGGTGCTCCCCACTACAATACCATGAAATGCGTCCAGCATGTTGCCATGCACCAGCACAGGACCCATGAAACAGTGGCACAGCACAATAACAAATACTACCACATGGTGTGACACCAGCCACATGTAGTGCACAGCATTGACACTGCACAGCACGACAACATGTCTGAATGCTGAACTGAGGAATGCAAAGATGTGTGGGACAGCTGGCGAACTGCCGCTGAGGACCCTGCATGAAGCAGCGGACCACACTGACCATGACCAGGGCATGTGCGGGAGTACATAGCCACCGCATGCCGTGAGCATCTACGCATGCCCATAATCACACCCCCAGCCCTGTACTGTACACAGTGCACACATGTGCACAGAACAGGGATGCATCGCTTGCATGGCAATGTACAACCATCATGCACATCCATCTAGAAGATGGATGCAGTATGAACTGTACACACAGCGACATGGCATGTGCCCCAACAACTCATCATGCATGGCCTAGTGAGACACAGCACCAATGGTTGACTGCTGCAACAGGCCATACATGTGAGCATGACAGGCACATGCACACAGACATACACCACATGACCACACCCACTCTAAGAAGGAAAACACACCGATATGCTCGTGGAAGGCAGTAAGGCCGCCAACCGCAGCACTGTTAATGCATGTGTACATCAAGTGTGACAATACAAGACAGCCATACAATGTCAGGTACCACAGCATGCACAGTAAACATGTCCACCATATCATGGGATGTCCAACAGGGTATGTGCACAACAGTACCAACACAGAACAGGGTACATACTCCATGGCAGTGTCAGGGGGGAAGCACAGTATGTGCATGCTTCAGTGTAATGTGCATGCAGATGGATAGCAGTGGGGCACCATACCACAGGGCTATAGAGTACAATCTGTGACACACACACACCAATGACACTGCAAAACATACATGTAGCTGCATGTGCATTCCAGTCCACAGTGCAATGCAGGCACACATGACAGAGGGATGTCAGACACTACCAGCTGAAACACCACTCCTGGGTCCTGTCTGCATATGTGCAGCAACACAGGTCTACTACTGCCCCTGTGTGAATGGCAGACTCTGGACACCAATATGATATGACAGTCTGGACATGTGATGGGTGTCAGATGCCAACAGCATCTAAGCACACTGTAGCACAGCCATGGACCTGTGCATGCATGGCACATGCCAGTGTACAGTCTACCGCCCCATGTCACAACAGCATACTCCACTGTGCAACAGCAATACAGTATGCATATCTAGTATCGGCATACTCACGTGCCACCCCAAGCTGCCTGTCACTGGCGTCTCCTCCCTGGTCCACCCTGGTGTTGCTCCTTCCATTGGCATGGCTCCTCCTGCTGCTGCTGTGACTGCTCTTCCTGCACTCTGGGCGGTCTGTAGGTACAATGTAGAACAACACTGTGAGGCACAACATGGATATTGGACTGCACAGACCACACACAACACAATCATGTCACTGCCCCCCCCCACAGCAGCCACATGGCACATGTGCAGGTCTTGTGCACACTGCTATAGTATGTTGCACATGGCAATGTTGGTCCTACGCCAATGTTCATGTGCATCAGGCACAGTGCACTGTGTGCATGTGTACCAACAGGGACACAGTGCAGCCCAACACACACACTACACTGGCAGCCATGCTGCACACACAGCCCTGGTCCCACCCCCCCCTCTATCACCACTGTAGCATGTGCAGTGCCAAACACACATCAGGCATGTGCGTATAGCCATGCACACACAGTGCGACGTGACTGTAGCAGACCATCCCTGGCAGACACTCACCTGGTGATGCCACCATGCCATCCCTGTCCATGTCCCTGAAGCTCTACAGCAGGCCCCTCTCCCACTTCTGCAGGTCACCGTAATGATGCCGGCACTGTTCAGCGGTATGGTATATGCCCGTATGACATTCTAGGTTCTGCTATGGAGGTCCACACCTGCATCCTAGGCCTGTCCCCCCTCCTGGACAGACCCACAGAGCTGGTGTCTCCTCTCCAGCACCAGCTGGACCATATTGGCCAGCTCCACCTCCTCCACCTGTGATCTCTCTGGACCACAGCCCTTGGGTGTGCACCAGCTGGCATGCTGTCAGTACAAGGCAGAGTAGCTGCAGAAGTATACTCCCTCACAGTACAATGTGCTTGCCACACAGCTAGGCCACAGGTGTCCCAAAGGCCTGCATTCACGCTGCACAAAACATGAATGTGGCTGAGCAAACACCACAAGCACCGCGCTAGCACACCCTCAGCACAGCATGCATGTGTGGCCAGTGTGCAACCCTGGCATGACCCCAGTGGTGCTGTAGAACCATGCTGTGTGTACACATGTCTGCACATCAACTAATTAGCACTGCGCTAACTCTGGTGTAGGTAGCATGCATGCACAACCCTGCCATGACCCCCAGGGCTATGTTAGCAACATGCAGGCCTATTGTGGGTTGCACAACCATAGTTTGGCATGGCGCTAGACCACTCCAGCGCAGCGCTATGCATTGCCCGGTGTTGTTTGCCCAGTGCTGAATCCTGCAATATTCAAAGCCAGCATGCAAATTAGCCCAATTACACATTCAAGGTACAAACACACACATTAGTATCTCATTACAGATTACCCTGCATACATTAACCCGTGGATTGCCTGGCCGGCCTACATCAGGCCTGGTAGTGGTCCACCCCTGCAGCTGTCAGGTACCGCAGGTGAGGAAGATACCAACTGCATATGTGTAATATGGAGTACTGTGATGCTGTACTGCTCATCCATGGACTGCATACACATTTCATTATATGGTCACATGCTGCAGCACTGCTGGAGTGACCACACTGTTACTGTTTTACAGGATACACAACCAGTGGCCAAGGATCTACCACGCGTGTGTGTGTGTGTGTATGTGTGGGTGTGTGTGTATGTGTGTGTGTTTGAGTCTGGGGCAACAGTGTGAGTCACACAGAAGCCTGCATAGCAGTGATAGCTCTGATACTGTATGCTACATGCACTCACCCCACATGTGCAGTGACACACCTCGGTTGGGGGTGCAGTATGAATGTTGTGAATGCATTTGGCATACTAGATCGTGACACATGCTACTGGGGGGTAATGTCACAGCCAACATAGGCCCATGAACTGCAGTATGCAGGACACCATTGTGCACCTGTGCAATGCAGACAGCGGCTGGTCAGATGCAGCACACACTACACTGTGGAATGCTCACATGTAGTGGATGGCTACTGTGCCATCAGTGGTATGTTGGCCTGATGGCACAGTGTGTGGCACAGCTGGAATGCTAAGCATTGTCACAGCACAGGTGTACAGGTGTGTACGTGGCAGGCTGTACACTGGGAATGGCTGTGCAGCACACACGGCATGTGTGTGGCCCTATTGTGGCCAGCACCATACAAGTGACACAGTCCACTTGTACACAGCAGTGTGTGCTTGGGTGACATGCCATGCACACAAATCACATGAGTAGTGTGTTACCTGTGCATGCACCATGGCCTCATGCATCACTGCACAGTCAACATGCATTCTGTGCACCATCATATGAGGATGGCAGTGAAGACACAGGTATGCATTGCATGTGCACCTGTGCCACATGCAGTCACAGCCATTGACTGCAGGGGGGATGTGTATGTGGCCATGGACGGTACATGGGTAACACTGTGTAACAACAAGGACACACAGCATCAGTACACTACCACTGTCATAGCCTGTCCCGTCTGCTGTTTCATGTCCTACATCATGTCACACACACATTCACAGAAATACACACAGGCACACTGTTGCTGACAGTAACTCTCCATGACCTCTCTTATGTCCCATGCTGGTGAGAGTGAAGCACAGGCATGGCTGCACGCTCACAAATTCTCCATGGATAAGAAGGCCCTGGTGGAGGGGTACAAGAAATGTGAACAACCAATGCGGAGGTACAGAAACACAGATGCCACAATCCACAAAATGTGGACGGAAATAATTGCAGAGGTGAATGCAGTCAGTGGCCGTGGCTGTTCGGTGGATGCTTTCTGGAAGAGATGGTGTGACATGCAGCGATGTGCCAAGGAGGATGGGGCATGGCGACTGTTGGAGCTGAATCAGACTGGAGGGGGATCAATGCCTGCAGTGCTCCGTGTCAGCAACCCGATTATGGCGCTCGTGGCTTCCACCTTCAGGCCCATGTCTGTGGAGGGGATAGAGGGTGGTGGCTGCAAGACACCACTACAACTCCACTGGTCATGTGAGTACCTTACAGGGCAGACTCATTCCATGCATTTCACACACAGGGGCATGTGGGCACACATCCACTGTGGTGGCTTCTGTGAGGACTTTATGCTTCCAACATGGGTGCATGTGGTTGTACTGCATGTTGCATGGGTATATACAGCTGTTCAACATGTACCAGGGTTTGTCACCTGAGGCTGCTGTGATGTGCCACTGTATCACAGTTGGGCTGCCATCATGTGCAATTGCACATGTCCTGTGTATCGCACATGTGTGGAGACACACTCATGCATATGGCATGTGGTAGGCACATACTGGTCTCCCTGTCAGTTGTGCCTTGCACGCACTGCATTCTGGTAGGTGACCCATGGGGGGGAAGGGGGGATACCAACACTGTGTGCAGCATGTCCTGACTGTGGGTATGTGTACATTCTTTGTGGTGCTCTGCATGCATGAGGCACTATGTTGGCCATACAGTTGTGCATGTGCAGCACATTATGGTATTGCATGATTCAGCACTGAGGTTTGTTGGCTGTGAATTGTACATGCAACTCATAAAAACATAGAAACAAAGAATTTAATGGCAGATAAGGACCACTTGACCCACCTAGTCTGCCCTTTTCCCTACCTGATGGATAAGCTGCAGATCCTAGTTAACCAACAGCCTACTACCTGCTACCCACCACTAGAATAGCCTTATGTCTGTCCCATGCATTCTTGAATTCCCCCACTGTTTTCAACTCCATGACCTCCTCCGGAAGGCTGTTCCATGCATCCACAAATCACTCCATGAAAGCGTACTTCATCACATTACCTCTGAGCTGCCCTCCCTCTATCTTCAAATTGTGACCCCTCGTTCTTGCACATCTCATTTTCTGAAACATGCTATCATCTTGGACTTAGTTGATTCCCTTGAGGTACTTGAAAGTTTCTATCATGTCCCCACTCTCCCTCTTTTCCTTGAGGGTATACATATTAAGCTCCTTTAGTCTCTCTGCATATGACTTCTGGTACAGACCTTGCACCATTTTGGTTGCCCTCCTCTGGACAGCCTTCACCTTGTCCATGTCTTTGCGAAGATGGGGTCTCCAGAACTGCACGCAGTACTCCAGATGGGGTTTCACCAACTGTCTGTACAGAGGGATAACAACTTCATGTTTTCTACTGCTGATGCTTCTCCCTATGCATCCCAGTATCCACCCAGCCCTCCTTACTGCCTTCTCACATTGCTTTCCCACCTTTAGGTCATCTGATATAACTACCGCCAGGTCTCTTTCCATTTTTGTTGTTATCAGTATCTCACCCCCCATTGTGTACTCTTCCCCTGGGTTTTTGTTTCCCAGGTGCATTACTTTGAACATCTTTGTGTTGAATCTAAACTGCCATACAATTGACCATTCCGCCAACCTTACCAAGTCCCTTCTCATCCTTTCCAACCCCACCTTGTGTATCAACCCTTTTGCAGATCTTTGTGTTGTCTGCAAAGAGATGTACTTTTCCTTCCAGTCCCTCTGCAAAGTCACTTATAAAGACATTAAAAAGGACCAGACTCAGTACTGAACCCTGCGGTACCCCACTAGTAACCACCCTTTCTTCACTGTGGACTCTGTTTACTATTACCCTCTGTGTCCTGTTGTTCAGCCAATGTTTTATCCAGGCTACCACCCTGGGACCCACTCTCCAGGCCGGCTAACAAATCTCCTATCCCCAACAGCACAGGGTGAAGGCAACACACCAGTACAGCAGCAGGATCCTGCTGTGAAGGAGCCAGATGACGTCAGGCCTTCAACATCAGGGCTTCAGCATGTGAGGGCACAGCCAACTACCACACTACCACCCGTGTCAAGTGGACTTGCTGCAGTTGTGGCCTGTGGCAATGATGAGGAGGATGATGATGGAGTGGACTCAGACATTACCTTTGTTCCCTCATTGGACTATCCTGTTGAGCTGGAGTTGAGGCCTGTGCCACCCCACCCCACCTCATGTATGATGAGCAGCATGGCGGTGCTGTACCCACTGTCAGTGTTCAGGGTGTAACCACCACTGGTCCCAGGCTGCCCATAGTATGAATATCAGGTTGCCAGTAGAACACCCAGCATCAACTTTTTCACGTGTTCCACAGACTACAGCAACCATCCCTGCTCCATGTGGGATTGCACATGCTGTGCAGCTGCCTGCCACCATTGCCCATGAACATCTGTAACAGCATAGCGAGCAGGTCCACATGGGTGACCAGCATGCATCCCTGGACATGTGGCAGCGGCCTATGAGGGGGCATGCCACAGGATGCAGTGGCCCAGGTGTCCAGACATCTGCCCAGAGCTGTGGTGACACAACAGCAACCACCACCACCACCAATACATGCTGCTGAGCAGGGTGATGTTCTGTAACAGGTGCGTGATGAATAGATCCCACATCCAGTCATCCAGGCTGCTCTATAGTCCCAGGCAGCAGCACAACAGGACCTGCATGCCTTCTGGCAGGAGGTGAGGCAGGAGCTGTCCCTCCTCAGGGAGGCTGTATCAGCTGGGTGGGCGCAGGCAGAGCAGCAGGCAGAGGACTGCCTCACTAGGGTCCTGAATATTGTGAGGGGATTGCTTCAGTGACCTCACTGCAGCTGTGAGGTACCTGTAACACATGGCTGTAATGAGGTCTGCATCTAGCTTAGGGCAGCGGCACAGTGCCACATCATGGCATCTGCGTGCTGCCAGTGGGCCCCATAGGAGTTCCAGTGCATGGTCAGCCAGGTCTATGTCCACTGGTGCTGGTGCATCACTGTTCTCCACCAGTGTGGCACGGCGCAGGGGTGGCTGCTCCTCTGTATCATCACCTGACAAGCCACGCTGTGGCAGTGGCTGCCCATGGACTGTCACTATGCCCCAATCATCTCCCATGGATTCCTCCATGCTGGATACACCCCCATCAAGGGGGTGCTGGCAGGGGTCCCATAGGCTCCGTGGTGGCCAGCATCTGTAATGCCTGACCACATGGGGACATACTGATGCACATATGCACCTGTACACCATGCACCCACACACAGCACAGTGCTCACAGTTCAGTCACACACACCTTTCACACACACACACACACACACACACACACACACACACACACATACCCTTGCACACACTCACACACAACCATATTACATTAGTCCCACCTTTGCACTGCTCTGTGTGTTGCACTATGTTTACAGCTGTATTAAAGTCACTATTGCTCACATGTATGTTGTCTGTGTTTGTGGCTCTCACCTGCCTATATGTGCCAGTGTGGCAATAATGTTGCTGCATTGCTCCTGGAACCTCCAGGCCATTCTAGGATCTCTTCTCGTTAGTTGCTCAACTATCTCCTGGACCTCTGGCTCTGGGTCACTATCAGGCTGTACCTCGGCTTCAGGTGCACGTATACCACGGTTGAGCACCATGTTGTGTAACATGCAACATGCTTGTAATATACGGCATACCTTGCGAGGGCTATATTGTAGGGCACTGCCAGACTGGTCCAGGCAGTGGAACTGCATCTTGATCATGCCAAAGACCCTCTCTATCATGTTCCTTGTGGCAGCGTGTGCTTCATTGTACCTCTTCTCAGCCCCTGTTGCAGGCCACAGGACTGGTGTTAGTAGCCAGGGTCTCAGGGGATAGGCACTGTCCCCTGTGAACACATGTACATGTGTAAGTTGCTGTTTACTGTGTCACTCACATAACCTGTTGATGGCACTTCATGTTTGCTCATCCTGCCTCTCATTCCCCCCTTGTCTACTTTTCCTGTCACTATTACACCATTGTTGTGGTTGCATTGTGCATGTTGAAGGTACTTACCAACAAGGTGCCAACTGGTAATCCTGCCATCCTCAAAGGCCTGGCACAGCCTGGACTAATGACAGATGAAGGCATCGTGGGCACTGCCAGTGTACTGTGCATTGACACTGGTGATGTGCCCCACTGCATTGCACACCACCTGACAATTGATGGATTGGTATCCCTTCCGGTTTATGTATGTATCCCCTCCCTCACCAGGTGGTGCATGGAAGGCAATGTAGATGAAATCATGGCACCATATACAGCTGGTAGGTGCGCAACCTGATAGAATTGCTGTATGGTTTCTCTGTGCTCCAGTGCCATGCTGGGGAATACTATGAATTCAGCAGCATGTGGCAGGAAAGCATTGAGGAACTGGGTCAAGAGGCGCGAGGTGGCTGACTGCGACACTATGATGCTATCCCCCACTGGTCTCTGGAACATACCGGTGGCTAGGAAGCACATCATGGAAGTCACCTTCTCCTCTACTGACATGGCATGGCTATGTCTGGTGTTCGACTGCAGCTGCACATGCAGGAGGTCACACAGCTGCCTCAACATGACCCTGTTCATCCTGTACCAGCACACAAGATGCTCATCTGTGAAGATCTAAAAGGTGATCCTTTGCCAGTACATCCTGTGTGCAGCATATCTCCTCCTTGACCTATGGTGTGGGCCATGGTGGGCTTGGTCCCTCTCCTCATCAATAACAGCCTCCATCAGGTAGAGTAGCATGGTGTTGTTTGTAACGGCCATCTTATCTCCTGCAGTGACACCTCCCCCTCTGTGCTTTGCCCTGGATTAAGGCATGCTTTTTATAGGCACTAACTAGCGCTGCTTTATGGGTTGTGCAACTGTGCTTTGCATGGTGCTAACCTTTTGAATATCGCATTGTGTACGTATGCATATCCCCGCCCCCTCACTTTACCGCATGCATACATTATTTTTTTGCACGTGTGCTAACAGTTTGCACAGGTACTATTTTGCCCTTTGAATATGGGGCTCTGGTGCTATTCCTGCTCTAAATTGGCACAATCTATTTGTGCACAGTGCAAAGTTTTGAATATAGGGCCCATTGCGTACAAATACAATAAACTGCCCAGGTTATGTGTGAATGTTGCAGTATTTTAATGTTCACTCATAACATCACTACTTTTCAATATTTTGATTCCAAACTTTCAACATAGCCATTTTTCCACACCATTTCACAAACGTGACATGCACCAATTTTTCAATCCTAGACAAATGTGTTTTCACACTTCTGATGTGAAATGATGTTTCATCCAATATACTATAAATGGTACACATCATGTTTATAAGCTGAATCATAAAACAAGTATCTTGAATATTTGGGATCAAAATTAAAAAAAAAAGTACCTATAAATATATATAGCTATATAATTGTTAACAGACTTCATGTGTAGTGCCAGTTTTGACCACAGAGGGTATGATTTGTGATCCTGTGCCAGTGAGCTGAGTTTGACAGTGAGCTCCATGACCCAGGTGGATGGGATGAGGTGGGGAGATGGCGCTGTTATGTAACACCCCACTAGCCAGGGAATGAAAGGTGCAGGGTTGTCTGCACGTGCCTGGGTAACATATAGTGAAGCTAACTGTCCTTTTGGCATAGGGCCCTGCACCTTTCTACCTGTGGGTGGCTAAGGAACCTGTGGATTGGCCGACAAAAGTATTCTTTGCCCTGTGCCTCTGTATCTAAGGCCACATAGAAGTGTAGTGAACACAGGCCCTGTACTTCAGCAGCCCACCAGGCAGCCCCATAAATTCTTCACACCAGTTGCTGCATGGAAGTGAAGGCTGCAAGGGCCTTGCACTTCTATAGGTAGAAAGAGTCTTCCCTTGGTGCAGGACATCTAAATCTGTTCACACAGATCCCAAAGGAACCTGGATGAATGAGAAACCAATTCCACTATCTCAAAAAGAAAGGAAATTCTTTGCAACAAAACTTCACTATTGCACCAGTTAGGGTAACTTGAAGCCACACAAGTAGGGAAATGAGATGTTAGGATAGCTTGTTTCTTGTTTATTTTATATTTTAACAGGATATGACACTATGCAAAGTCTGTTTTCAGGGCTGTCCTGTGATTTCCAACCCTAACTCCCTACCCCTGCCCCCCAAGCAGTTAAAGGAAAAAACATTAGATCTGTGAGTCTCCAAAGTCTTGGCAAATCATTGGTGGGGTCTTCCTTGAGGTTGTCAACTCTAATGCCCACCCCATTTCCAGATTAAACAACATCACACATAATCTCGTTTCTTCACACAGGGCCTGCAGGGCCCTGCATGAAGAAAACTACAGCAAACTGTGTTGACAACATGTGGTGAGACATACTTCTTTAACTTTGAAGAGTGCATTACTATTAGGTGCTCTCTTGGAGCTGTTCCTTGAGCACTAGTGTTAGCAACCCCAAGGAAGACATCACCACTTATTCAGTAAGACTCTAGATACCCAAAACCCCAATATTTTTTCTTTTACTGCTTGGGGGTTGGGATGTGGAGTTTGGGTTGGAAATCCTGACACCACATTTACCTACTTTTGTGGCATTAAATTACCCAAACTGGTGCATTAAGAAAGTTTTTTTGCAAAGAATACAAATATTGATACCTTTTGGAGAAATGAAGGCAAGGACATCAGTGATATAATTAAGGAGGAACAGATGGCTAAATTCTTTATCTAATATGCTGCATCAGTATTCATATAAAAATTAGGTGGCACAATACTGGATAATAAATTATTGTTCACAGGGGAACAATAGGATGCATTATGGGACATATGTGTGGCACATAAAGGAGCTGAGCTAATTCTGAAGATGGTAAACATGAACAGGGTGATGGGGCCTGATAGAATACAAACCAAAATTCTAGGGAAATCAGTCAATGAACTATAAGTTCACATATTCAACAGCAGTCACGGCACTTACCCAGGGCATAACGAAAATATTCAGTTCCATGTCCATATGAGTTCAGCTCAATGTTCATTTATGTTGTGCCTGCAAGCAGTAAAAACAAACAACCCTCCTGGGTCAGGGGAAACAAAACGTGCTCTAACATTTCAACTCTGAGTCTTTATCAAAGATACTTCCCCCATATGGTGAGACACCTATTTAGCATTTCAAAACAGCCATATGATGTAAAAATTCTTAAATCATTTAAAGTGTCTGTGCTTAAATTGTAGATCATAAATAATCATTTCTTATAGCACCATAAATATACAAAAAACACTTAAATGTGTAACAACAGACAAAAAAGTGTATAGGTTGAAAATAGTTATGCACTTTTTTGGCTGTTGTTATATAAGTGTCTCACCATATGGGGGCAGTATCTTTGATAAAGACTCTTAAGAGTTGAAATGTTAGAGCACATTTTGTTTCCCCTAACCCAGGAGGGTCATTTGCAGGCATAAAATAAATGAACATTGAGTTGAACTCATAAGGACATAAAACTGAATTTTTTCATTATGTCCTGGGTAAGTGCCATGACAGTTGTTGAATATATGTTTAAGTAGCTGTCACTGAGCACCCCAGGTCACCAAGTGTAGCTCTGTTGGAATTCTGAACTGTAAGTTCACTTGGAAATAATATTAAATTAATCATTTAGCATTAGATTCAAAGAATCTAGGGGCCTTTAGCAGGGCAGCAGGTGCAAACAGGGTTGTGGCCCAAACTGGACTGGGTGAGGAGACATTAGAGAGGGTTAATGCAAAGCGTGCAAACAACCAAAAAAAAAAAAAAAGATCTGAGGACAAGGAAAGCACAAGGGTAGCAGCAATGGAGGATCAGGGTCAGATGGAAGGGGTTATGCTGTAATGCCAGGAGCCTGGGTAACAAAATCAGTGAGCTCCAGGCACTGATGGTAGACACTGATGTGGACCTAGTTGCTATCACGGAAATGTGGCCTTCAGAAAATAATGACTGGGACCTGATGGTCCCTTGGTAAGTTGTTTACAAGGGACAGAGGAACAGGTAGAGGGGGAGGAGTAGCCCTTTTTGTCAAGAAGGGCAACAAGGTGGCAGAAGAAGGGTGCATTAGGGGTAGTAAGAGAGAGACTGAGTAGCTGTTAATGCAGCTCATGGCAACCTCTGGCAAGAAACTGCATGATCTATTGATCTCTGGGGCAAGGGGAAGAGAGAGACAGAGAGCATAGGGAAGAACTTGAAAGAGGGGTAGCAAATGGAGAAGTAGTGGTGATGGGTGATCTGAACCTGCCAGACATTGACTGGGATATTCCAGTGGCCAGGATCACCGGATGTCAGGTCTTGCTTGATGCCTTCCAGAACTGTCTGCTGGTACAACCAGTTTAGGAACCCACCAGGCAGACTTCAGTTCTCGATGTGGTGCTCAACAACTCAGAGCTGACTGGAGCTGTGAGATTACGGGAATCACTGGGGAACAGTGACCATAATTCTGTTTAGTTTGAACTTGCCCCTGGGCCTGGACAATCCCAATCGACAGCTGAAGTCCTGGATTTCAGAAGGGCAGACTTCAACAGGCTGAGGGAGCTGGTTGGGGAAAAGTTAGTTGCGATAGGTAACATGGGAGTGGAAGAAAGATGAGGGCAACTAAAGGAGCCTAGAGGCATCTAAGTTATGCATGAGAACGGTAACCAAATATAATAGGTTCCAAAGACTATTTTGGTTCTCTACAAGAGACCGGGAAAAGGTGAGTAAAAAAGAAAAGGGGCTTCTATAAGTTAAAAGAAAAGTAGGAGAAGGAAGAATGGGGAGGATACATACTGAAAAATAGGGAGGCAATGGGGGTGGTTAGGGAGCTAAAGCAGACAAAGAATTGCATATTGCAGAAGGGGTCAAGAGCAGAGAAAAACAGTTCTGATATACAGTATTAGGGAAAAAAGAAGAAAAGCTAGGGGAATTGTAAGGTTAGCAGAGGGTGAAAGAGGAGGATGGGCAAAACACTGCTGCACTTAATGATTACTTTAGCTCAGTTTTCACTAAGGAGAATGCTGGACCCTTGCCAGAGAATTGCATCAAAGTGGTCACTAAGGGGAACCCAGAGATGAGGCAGCCAATATTTACTGTACAAGTGAAAAGATCCAGAAAGGGGTAGCAGCACTGAAAATAGGTAAGTCCCTGGTACCAGATTGGTTGCCTCTGAGGTTACTCGAGAAACTGGCAGTAGAAATGACTGAACCCCAGGTAGGCCAATTCAGTAGCTCTCTGAAGATGGGGCAGTTCCAAAGGGCTGGAGGGTGGTAGAGGTTGCTCTGCTCCATAAGAGGGGAGGGACAAGGAACCTGTAGGGAACTACAGACCTATCAGTCTTACCTCTAGTGTAGGGATGCTGATGGAGTCACTGCTCAAAGAGGACCTTGTGGACTACTTGGAGAACAACAGGCTCCAGGTAATTACAACACAAAACTGCAAGGGCACTCACCACCACATTAAAAGTGCTGCACACCATTTTAGAAAATAAACAGAAGCTTATATTACAGAAAATGCAGGTACATATGCCTAACACATTTCTGGTCCATTACTAGACCCTTTCTAAAAGGCTACATTATTCAAAATAAAAAAAAAGCAGAAAGATTTTATGGGTCAATAAAACATGATGTCATAATTGCCTTATTGATTCCACAAACCTGCGAATACCAAATCACTCATCTGGATTATTGCATTGCAGGTGAACAGATCTCCACGTTTAAACACTGATTTTGAAATTAAACCATATCTGGAAAAAAGATAAACTGCTGCTAAAACCCTGTTTTTCATGCAGAATATTTTTGCTATAAAAGATTTCTATTGGATTGCAATCTCCCTCTTCATGTTCTTCTTTGAAGCCTCCTCCCAGTCTCTTTGAATATAAATATGAATGCTGCTGTTTTGCACAATGTATCTGTATTTTAAATTGTTTTTCGTTTTTAATTTCTGTGTTCCTGAGATTATTTTTGTCCTAATTTGCTATATTTAATTGATGCTTTTAGACTTGTTTAGATGAGCAATGTATAGTTATTTCTATTTAGGGTTTCCTAATTAAGTGATTTGGTATTCACAGATTTGTGGAATCAATTAAGGCAATTATGACATCATGTTTTTTTGACCTATAAAATCTTTCTGCTTTTTAGTTTGAGTAATGTAGCCTTTGAGAAAGGGTCTAGTGATGGACCAGAAACGCGTTAGGCATATGTACCTGCATTTTATGTAATATAAGCTTCTTTTTATTTTCTAAAATGGTGTGCCCTAGTGTTTTTGTGTCATAATAAGATCCTGTTTATTTGAGAGCACCACGTTTTCCTTGTGCACACCCCACCTGTGTGTTTTTTTAGGCTCCTGGTAGTGTTGTGTGAAACTGAAATATTTTGCTTGGTGAAATATTTCACATAATTGCACAATTCCACAAATTTTTTCAACTAGGCCGATTTGCACAATACAGAAATTCCACGTAACATGCTTTGGTCGGCCAATTTCACCCATTAATGCTTAAAATGTTGCCTTGTGGCCCAATTTCACTGGTTTAACTTTTGATTTCACCGGCTAAATTTTGCTTCAAAAGTGAAATTTGCAGTGCATAGTGGGTAAATACTAGGGCTGTGCATCCACCGAATATTATTTTCTGAATACCACGAATAATGGGCTATCCAAATATTTGGACCTGAATACAGAATAGCCCACTATTCGAGCAGTATTTGGTATTCGGCCAGGGGATTGACTAAAATGAAAACATAAAGCCTTTTCTGGCTTTCCTCCACTCCTGATAAATAGTAAAATTAAAGGAATAGAATCCCTGGTGTCTAGTGGTTCCACCCCCCTGGCCGATCACTTGCCCAAAGTGAAGAATCCCCCCACACCAAGATTTCCATCAACTTCCCCATTCCCATTGTCTAAAAATTAAAAAAATGTCCTGTCTCCCTAGTGTCCACTGGACTCCCCACACCCCCACCCAGCCATCAGATAGTGCCCAGTGGACATACCCCACTCCCCCCCAGTACCCTGAGCAGGCCACCGGCACAGCCCTCCACTCACCTCCATGGCTGGCAGCCAGACTGAGCGCTTCAATTAATGAGCACATAAGCCAATGGGTACAGGGAAATTGATGGAAATCTCAGCGAGAGGGTCATTCTTCAGTTTGGGCTGGTTATTGGGTGGGGGATAGGACCACTAGACACCAGGGATTATGTTTTTATTTTACTTTTGGCTAGGAGGGGGGCTTATTAATTAATTTTAATCAACCCCCCTCCTAGCCATGAATAACAAATACTGAATCCTGCTCCAGCCTGACTTTCTCACTTCAACCTACATCTCTGAAAGAAGTTGAAGACCTTTTGCTAAAACTGGACGTCAGGAAAAGTGCAGGTACTGACCTTATCAACCCATATTTCTTAAAGGTGGACTACTGGGTCTTAGCTGCACCTATTACACATCTGTTTAACTTATCCCTTTCGCAAGGTGACCTTCTTCTCATCAGAAAAAGGGCACATGTTGTCCCTTTCTTTAAGTCAGGAGTCCCCTGTGACCTCAGCAATTACAGGCTGATTTCTCTTCTTCTTATCCTGTCCAAGTTGTTGGAAAAAATTGTGAACACCCAGCTTAGGAACCATCTGGAATCATCAAAGCTTCTCAACCCACTACAATCAGGGTTCAGAGCACAACACAGCACAATTTCTGTGCTGGCCAAGGTAACTAACAATTGGCAGCGTGAACTGGACAATAAGAACTTTGTTTGCGCAGTATTCCTGGACCTAAGTAAGGCCTTCGATACTATCAATCATCATCTGTTCTTCTTGTTCCTCCAAACTATCATTTTGAATGTTCTTTCTCTTAGATGCTTTGGCAACTATCTCTCAGACAGTTCACAGCAAGTAAAAGCAGGTGATGAAGTTTCACCACTGAAACCCCTTCAGAGGGGCATACAACAAGGCTCCATCCTGGGTCCCCTGCTTTTTGCAGTCTACATTAATAGAATCGATGCCACTATCAAAAAGACCCAAATACACCTATTTTCCGATGATGCAGTGCTTTACGCTAGCGGACCTTCCTCTGAGATGGCATGCACAGAACTCCAGGATGATTTCAACTTGCTGCAGCTCCAGCTCCTAAACCAGAAGTTGATCCCAAATGCCAAGAAAACAAAAGCTATGTTCTTGTCACCCTTTTCCAAATCAGCAAATCTGGCCATGGCTGGGTTACTCCTCTTGATCACCACTATTCTGGGTAAACAGCTGGAGTATGTATCAAAATTTAAATATCTGGGTGTTTGGTTGGATATTAGACTCTCCTTCCTTGGTCATATAGAAGAACTGATAAAGAAACTAAGAATAAGACTTGGACTCTTCTTCAGGATAAAAAATCTCCTCCCTAGGGATGCAAAATTGAGGCTAGTCCAAACTACCTTTCTCTCCTTATTAGACTATGCTGACTTCCTCTTCAGCCAGGGCCCTGCAGGTGCTCTCTCCAAACTTGACACGCTATACCATAGAGCTCTAAGGTTTATAATGGGCCTTCCCTACTCCACCCACCTTTGCTCCTTATACACGGTGGTAGGTTGGTCATCCCTTAGCTTTAGATGCCAGAGAAATGCAATATCTGGACCTACAAAGTCATCTTAAATGAACTGCCTGACTATATCTCGGACTGTTTACCCTTCTGCACAACAAGTAAGTATACCCTGAGAAGTGCCTCTTACATTTTGCTGAAGGTTTCCAAGGCCAAATCTCACTTTGGTGAGGCATCTGTTAGTCATGTGCTGCCCCTTTTGTGGAATAAGACACAAAAAAACTAAAAATTAATCACCCCATTAGCCTAGCAGCCTTCAAATCATTATATTCACTCCATAATAAAGAATTTTGTGCTTGCTCCCCCTGACTCTAGGGACACCTTTCCCTTACAGAGTTCCCTGCATAGCTCTCTGCCTCTGCCTCCTCATGGTCATAGGTCACTCTCTGGCCTTAGTTTCCATTTATTGCTGTCCCCATATCTACCATTGCACTCCCCTGCCCTCACTGTATTGCTCCCATTATTAGTTTACACCTCATATCCTCTTACCTGTGACTCCTCAAACTTTTTCTTTTTTCCTTTTTCCATCCTTCCTACTACCCACCCCCCGCTTTGAACTCATCTCACTAATATGTTCCTCAGGGTGAGCCAAATGGATTATCCTTACTTGCACCTACTCTGTAACTACAGTCTTCCTGTATGTATCTGAAATTATCCCTGTGCTGTACACACTGTTTGTTTGTAAAAAATGTTGTATATTAATCTGCACTTTTTATTTGCATCTGTATTGCCTATGCCCAATTGCTGTACACGAAACTGTATTTGTATTGTTTTTCTTTACCAAAATTGTATCCACCTATTTGTATGTCCCAGGTCCACCTCAAAATGAGCCTGCTTGCTGGTTAAATAAAGATTTGATTGATTGATTGAATAACGAGTATTGAACATTTTGGGACCAAATTACAAATATTCGGCCAAATATTCAGTAAATGGTATTCACACAGCCCTAGTATATAGGTCAAATATCACATGCAGCTTGTTTACAGCTCATTCTGCTGCATGCTGAGTCAAAAAGCAGTCTGTTGTGGTGCATCAGAGCCAATAAAGCATTTTAAAACCTCTTTAAAACTTGTTTTTGAGAGCTAATTGCTCCAAAATATACAGTTTTGTCCTAGTGCTGTTGGGAACATTTTCTAATTTTGTGGATTTTTGCATAATACTTAGTTTAATTAGTGTTTTTCTTTTTTCTGTATCTTTGAAGGAGTAGAGTGGGATAGGGTAGGAGTATAAACCAGTGCAGGTTATTTCTAGCCTTTTACAAACATATTACTCACAAATTGTGAGTTATTTTTTACTGTTATTTCTTATTAATTTTGTTATATCTTGACAATTTATTTTTCTGTGAAAAGTTACTCCATCCTGTCTGAGAGTTCCTACCGCTGTTAGTCTGTATTATATATACCATTCTTCCACTTTTAGTTGTGATTGTGAATTCAAAAGTTTTAAACACACAGAGCTGATCCATTATTTTATTTTTATTTGTTTGTGGTTAGTTCTGTTTGCTGGAATGTTAACTTGCGTCACTTAAACTGTGAAAACCAACAGTTCTATATTTTTTTGTATGGAAACTTTAGTACTTTTACCTGATCAATTGACCTTGTCCATTTACAGTTTCATTGCTTTGTTGAATTGCTTCCCTGTATTTTATTGCTGGAGTTTGCCTCTGCACATTGTGCGGTATTCCTGTTTTAGTTGAATTACCTTACCTTTTCTCTGTTACAGCATTGATTGTTTAACACCTGATGCACACAGTATAAAAAACTATATATTAATATAGTAGTTTCAAGAGATTGCTTACTGATCCCTCCCATCCAGACCACTACCATATTTTGCTCACCTTTATCAATGTTTTATGGTTGTCTCTGCCCTTATATAATAAAACAAAATTGTGGTATTAACTAACTAATAACACATTACATTACTTTAGTTGTCCAGACACAGATGATCTTTATTTAAAGTCAATCACTTGTGCCCTTTTTCCCTGTGTTAGTTGCTTTAATTCCTGTTTGGGGAAAGAAAAAAGTTACCTTTTTGTTTTTACTAGAGTAGGATACCTACCATATATAGTATTAGTTGTACTCTAAGTGCTGCTACCTGTCCTGATTGTGTTTGGACTTGTAAGGAAGCCAGTACTGTAGGTATGACATGTGAGGTGTTATTCACACAGGTAGTAATACATCCTTTCTTGATATGCTTCCACAGAGAGGCAAAGCTTTGAAGCATCAGCCAGCAAAAGAGCCTGCTAAGAGATGGCCCAGTACTCGGGGGGGGGGGAATGAGGGAGCTAAGAAGTCTGCTGAAGAGAGTACAGCCACAGTTCCAGTTCCCTATAGCAGTGAAAGCATACATATGTCTACATCAGTGTCTCCTACTGTGGGCTCTGGTGGTGTGGCAGCTACCAGCAAAGGAGTTGTTGGCAGTACTGGCATACCTGTGTCTTACTTTTTTAAAGGTCAAACTGTTGCATCCATGCTAGTAGGGGATGATGACAGTGAGAAGGAAGGCACTGACACCAGCACAGGAACAGTGGTCCAGGAGGAGGGTGATAAGTCTGTCAGTGTGACTGTCCCTGCGGAAGTTGATGATGATAGCGTTCAACCAGAGTCTGATAATCCTGGAGATAGGGATACTCAGCCCCCTGAGATGGTTGTAGAGAAAGAAGAAGGTGCTGTGCTGCAAGAAGACAGTGATAGGGAGGAGGAGGCAAGGACATCAACTCTATTGGTGGTGATGATGACAACAGGGATGATCCCACATGGGAGTCTGAGTTAAAAAAAGGTCAAGGGTGATGTAGGCCATTTGCATGCACAGCCCATGGGTCAGTCTGTCAATAAACCTATTAGCAAACCTCCAAGCAGTGACTTCACCCCACTCCCAAAAGTACTCTTATGGAATATGAATTGGCTCACTGCTAAATCCCACTCCCTAAAAGCCATCTGTGATGAGCTGGGTCTTACACAGATAGTAGCTGAACCCACAAGAATCAATGTTTCTAACTCTGCTAACAGCTCACTCTTAGATGTCATCTTAACTTCGCATCCCCATAAAATCTCACATTCTGCAGTTTTCCATAATGACATGAGCGACCACAGTATTGTTGTATGTACAAGATTCCAATCTAAAACCCAGCAGCACCCTAAATTCAGACTCAAACACTCGTTCCGTAAATTCAACTCAGTAAACTTCCTAACCAATCTAGCTACGATCAGGTGGCAAGACCTATATCTTGCCAAATCTGCTGATGCTGCCATCTCCGTCCTAAATGACAACCTCACCACCCTAATTAATAAGCATGCTCCTCTTATTAAAATGAGAGTGTGGGAAATCTCGCATCCATGGTTCACCCAAGAGCTCAAATCTGCACTTACCAATAGAGACAAGCTATGGGCTAGGGCCAGGCACACAAAGGACCTGCAGACTGGCAGGTGTTTAGAACTGCCAGAAATGCCTGTGATAAAACTGCATGTGCTACTAAAGCAAACTTCTACATCTCCACTTGAGCAGGCCAAAGGAACTCCCAAAAATCTGGAAGACACTGAGATCCATTGAAGGCCATCTTGTTGCTTCCTCCCTTCCCACCAAGATTCTGGCCAAGGACGGGATGGTTGAAAATAAACTGCGAATCCTCGAAGAACTTAACCTTCACTTTGCCACTGCCGGGTTGGCATTCGACTCCTCCCCATACGCTAGCCGAGTGAATAGCAACACTAGCCCAGATTCTACACATGCTACTCCACCTCATCCCTTCCAGTTGTGCCTGTTTAGCTACCAAGAAGTCTAAGACATAAATCTTAGCCTTGACACCAAGAAAAGTGCAGGGGACGATGGCCTTGAATCATTTTTCTTGCGGTTAGGCTATGCCCAGCTCACAGCCCCCATCCTTCACATCTTCAACCTCTCTATTACCACAGCCACTGTTCCATCCTGCTGGAAATCTGCCCATGTTATTCCTCTCTTCAAATCAGGAGATCCTTGTGACTTAAACAACTACCGTCCTATCTCTATCTTGCCCATTCTCTCCAAAGTTCTGGAAAAACTTATATACAACCAACTAAATAAATCACCTTGAAGCGCACTCACTCCTAAACCCAGCCCAATCTGGCTTCAGGTCAAAGCACAGTACCATCCCAGCCTTGGCTAAAGTCTCTAATGACTGGATCCATGCTATGGACACCAACAAGGTTACTGGTGCAGTCTTTTTAGACCTTAGTAAGGCCTTCAACACTGTAGACCATCACCTCCTAATCACCTGTCTTGCCTACATAGGTGCCACTCCACTTACCTTACAGTGGTTTAACAGTTATCTCACGAGAAGGGTACAAAAAGTCAAAGCTGATGGCCTACTATCTGCCCCCCTTCCAATTGCCAGAGGAGTCCCTCAAGGCTCCATCCTAGGACCAATCCTTTTTTCCCTGTACATCAACAACATTGACTCCCACATAAAGAACTCTAGCATACATTTCTTTGCGGATGATACGGTTTTGTACGCATCAGGCTCGTCCTTAACTGAAGTCAGGGAAGCACTCCAAGCTGACTTTATCCAGTTAGAAAGCAGCCTTATTAATGCCAAGCTTCTCTTAAATGCCAAAAAAAACAAGACAATGATTTTCTCGAGACTTGCCTTGTCTGGTGCCCTACCTACCCCACCTAAAAACTTCGTAGTTACCTCCCTAGGTGAACCCTTGGAAGTTGTACCTAAATTTAAATATCTAGGTATGTGGATAGACAACAAGCTTTCGTTCAATGACCACATCAAGGATCTATCAAAGAGGCTTAAAGCACGCTTGGGTTTCTTTTAGAAATAGGACCCCCTTTTCTCTCGCGACCTGCAAAAGACTTGTCCAAGCAACATTCCTTCCGTTGCTTGACTACAGAGACATTATCTTTAACCCCTCCCCAACACTGAGCCTATCTAAACTGGATGTACTGTATCACCGTGCTCTTCGCTTCATTACTGACTCTGCGTACAGGACCCACCACTGTGATCTTTATGCAGCAGTTGGGTGGACCTCTCTTGCCACCAGATGCCTCCTGCATGCTGACATTTGGACCCTCAAATTACACCTCCACAAACTGCCTGTCTATTTAATGTCTCTCATACACATCTCGCATAGCACCTACTTCCTAAGAAAATCCAACCTTATCCTACTAGATGTTCCCAGGACACGTGCCACAGCTGGCCAAAGAGCTGTCTCATACACCCCTCCCAAACATTTGGAACCAACTACAAGCCATGCTGAAGCTAACCAGTATCGTATCAATTAACTCCTACAAAACACTAGCTATCTCTAAATTAAGAGACATATGTAGGTGCTACTAGGTCCCCAATGCCAAGTCAACTTCCTAGGTACCAACTGGCACTCTACTTATTAAGCTGAAATGTGTTACATAATTTAGGGCAAGGTTAAAGCTGGAATGTACTGCATATATAGCATAAGGACTTCTATTGTGTATACCTCTTGTATTATACATTTATTCTTTGTTGTTCTACATTTTATATCTCCTGTCTATGTAATTGCGAACTGTATGTGTATATGCTTCAGGACCTCCTTGTGAATGAGCTTGCTCAATGGGATCTTTCCTGCAATAAACTTGAACTTGAACTTGAACCTGAAGTGATGAGAGCAGCCCAAAAAACACACACTTCCACACCTGTTTCTGAACTATCCCAGTTCCAGAAGCATTTGAAGTCCAGAGGTCAAAAGTTCCTAGTTTTTGACTTTTATGTGCTTTATCCTGCTGATGAGACCATAGCAATATGCCAACTTTGCAACGCACGTGTTAGTAGGGGGAAAAAAAGCCACATAGGCACTGGTGGCCAACACGCTTACCTGAAAAACAATCACCCGCTGAGAAGGCAGCAACACCAGAAGGATGCCAGGGCTGTTGGTGGCATCTCCCTCAGCAAGTTAAATGTAGTACAGCAAGAAAAGGAGGGGGGCAGAGTGGGTCGGTGGTGGAGTAGGAGGGTGAGAAATCCTTTGCGTTGTCAAGCACTGGACACAGCAGTGGAGGTGCCAGTCCCTTGAGTCAGAAAAGTGAACCACCACACCCTCAAGCAACCAAAATAACTGGTTTCATGTGGTCTACACAGCCCCAAGAGTCATGTGTTACCCCCAAAAAGGACATCATTGCTGCCACAGGTAAAGTGTTCTGGTCAAACAGTCCCAAAGATGCAGCCCACTCAGAAGACCATCCTTGGTCAGCAGACAAAGTACCCCCACAATCATGCTGCTGCATGAGAGTTAAATGCTGCCACTGCTGAAATGCTGGCCATCGGTCTGTTGCCATTCTCATTTGTGGAGAATGCTGGTTTCTGCAGGTTGAGAGCCTGTGCCTGTCCCAAATGGCAGGTTCCACTGTGAACCTATTTTACTAAGTGTGTCATGCCAGAGATAAACAATAGATTGGCTGATTCCATTAAACATGCATTGAAGCATAGTGCATCACAATATATCCATCTTAGCATTGATATGTGGACCAGTGGACAAACAGCAGCTAGCTTGTATCTATGCATAACAGCACACGGGGCACAGTTGCCTGGGGTAGTACATGATTTTGGGCCTGGCAAAACCTGCATTAAGCAAAACTGTAGTGGTAGCAACACACCTGGTATTTGGCAGGATGCGACCCTGAGTATGACGAGTGTTATTGGTTCTCACATGGCTGAGAAAATGCTTAATGTTCTGCTGTCAGAGATTGATGAGTGGCTAGACACACAGTCACTCATAGCAGGATTCATCGCAAGTGATAATGGCTCCAATGTAGTGAAGTGCATTAGTGATGGTGGTTTTTTTCAGGGTGCCCTGCCTGGCACACTCCCTTAATCTTGTTGTTCAGCAGTTTCTCAACCATGCTGACATTAAGGAAACCATTACTGTCATCCATCTCATCTGTGTCCACTTCGTCCATTCTGCAAAGGCCTGTGACCATCTACATGAGCTACAGCACAATAATCATCTGTCTCAGCACCGGATGAAGCTTGATGTTGTGACCAGGTGGAACTCCACATTGTACATGCTTGACTGGCTGTATGAACAGTATAAGGCTGTGTCAGAATACCTGCTGGGGCACACCACCCGTGACCATGCTGGTGTGTCCATCGCTCTAACAACAGAGCAGTGGCACCAAATGGATGGACTAATACCCATTCTCTGTCCATTTAAGCATGCTACACAGGCAGTGAGTGGGGACACTGCTTGTATAAGTCAATCCATACTCCTCATACGTGTACTGAGGCAGACACTAGTTAATGTGTGACACCAGATGTTGAGGCAAATGGGTATCATGGCTGTTGTGATCTAATGGATCACATGCTCCACATGCTGGACACAAATACCCATGTATCCAGCATTTTACAGTCGGCTGACTTTGCAATCGCCATCATGCTGGATCCATGCTACAAACATGGCCTGCCTTATATAATTGAAGAGGTCTTCAGTGAGTACAAAGGTTGACAGAGAACCTCATTAGAATGGTACATGCAGCACACATGAAAAAGGCATACACTGTGGTGAAAACAGGTTGCTACCACCACCAGCGGCTCACTGGCAACTCAATCAGAGAAAATGGGCAAGGCACAGCAGAAAACAGCAAACAATCCCATTTGGGATGTTCTCTTTCAGGTGGGAGTGGATATGGAGGAAAAGAAGGAGGAGACAGATGAAGCAACTGGACTCAGGGCAGCAGAACAAATGGTGGAGGCCTAAATGGGGGACCCAAAGCACCTTGCCATTACTGACAAGTGACTGCTGTACTGGAGCAGCCAAATAACTGATTGGCCAGCAATAATATTGGTTGCTGTGAAATACCCAAGTTACTCACCATCCAGTGTCAGTGTGGAACAAGTGTTTAGCGTGGCTGGGGCCATTGTGAGTGACCTTAGGACCAATTTATCACCCAAGAATGTGTCCATACTAACAGTCATCAAAATGAACAAAAGGCACATTCCACACAGCTCAGTGATGTCAGTGGTGTTGCCACAGGAACTGTGTCTCGGTGATGAGGATGATGACAATCCCGTGACTAAGGCATCTACCAGCAGTGAGGTTGATGAAGCAGCAATGGTAAGAGAATTCCAACCTGGTGAGAACTCCAGTCTTGAAGACTGTGAGGGGTGCTTCTTGGATGATGTGGAAGTGGAAAAAGGCTGAGTTTACTCGAAGGCCACACCCCAACCACTTTCAGCTCAGTATAGTGTTATAACTTATTTTTAGCTATGTACCATTGGATTGGTTATGGTAATGTGTCATCTGCTGCAATGTGAACCAGTTTCACTTGATCACTTTTTGCCATAACCAGTTGTTTGGTCCCCACTAGTACCCCAGCCTATATAAAGCAGCATCAATGACATTATCATAACCAGAAAGATGTTGCATGATTACAGTTATAATGTTTTGCTGCCAAAATATCAAGATACACATTTAACTTATCATTTCAACTATCAACCCCATCTTACAGCAAGATATGTGGTCTTGATGTCCTTAAAAGTTCCCATTCTGGCACATGCCTCACCGTCCCCCCACCACCACTTGACACACCCATGCACTCCATGTGACCCAAAAAAATTATTTTCTGCCACTCACTGTCAGTGACATCTTGAAGAACCCTGGCTCCTAGTATAAGCAGAGTATGAATGTAACCTGCTCATTCAACTCTTAACACCACAAGTCGAACACATTTTGAAAAATGGTGTATAGTGGCCATCTTTAATGATGCGATTCATTAATTACAAAAGTAATCATGAAAAGGCTTAACAGCTTACAACAACTAATTCCCCCCAAAAGGTTACTTATGCTATACTACCAGGTTAAAGTTCTTGTACCAAAACTGTGATGTTTCCTGGGGGTGGGGGGAGGTTAGGACAGGGGGAGCTGCTTGCTGTCCTGAGTTTGGATTCCACATTTTCATGATTACTGGAGCTATACCACCTCAAATGATTAGACAAGACATTAGCCCCCTCCACCTAATTATTTACTAAACACCATCTCAACCATCCATTTCCACATATAGTTCCTCTCTGGATGTGGGTGGTGTTTACTCGTTAATGGTATAGACACCAGTGGCCAACATCGCAGTTCAAGCAGCATGCCCTGTCTTCCATGCAACACAGCTCCTTTAGTGCCTGGATGGATGTGGTTACCACACAGTGATAGGATGAAACCTCAAGAGAGGAAAATGACCTAAGTAAGGCCAAAGATAAGAAGAAATTACGAATACTCGTCCATTTGCAAACCTGGTTTTAGCAACCAAATTATAAAAAGCAAAGAAAAAAATGTATACTTAACATACCCCATGATGTCATTAAACTGTGGAAATTACCCCCAGAAGGAACATGCTGGGTGGGGCACATGATCCCAGACCATGATGAAGCACAGTAGCAGGCATTCTCTTTCCCCTACGGTACTGTGTACCTGGAAATAAGATAAGAAGAAGAACAAATTTTGAGGATTGTAAAAAGTTCCAGCTCCCCACCACCAACATCACCTATAAGACCATAAAAAAAATGAAGTAATACTTACCTCAGGGACTGTGAAAGTGGAATCATCGCACAATTAAATAAATCCCACAGATCTGGTTGAGCAGCAGCAGCGGCAGCAGGAGCAAGAGTTAACTTTGCTGAAATTCCTGATGTTGACAAAAGCAAAAAAGAACTCAGGTGCACCTTTTAAAAAGGGTTATTTTAACCCTAATGGTGTTTGAAGTTGCTTTCATATCCTGTATAAATAAATTTTATTACTACTACTTACGACTACAATTACTATCAAACTCAGACATCCAGATGGCAGTAACAGACATACCCCACTAGTAATGAAAAATTAAATACTTACCATCTGCATTGAGAAATGTAGTGCTTCCCAACAGCCCTGGATCCTAATCCCGGCCTTTCATGATGATGCCATACAAAGCACACTTCAAAATAATATAAAAGCAGTACAAAAATATTAGAACACAAGACTCCACAATACCAAACCACCAACATCCTTATCTTGCACAAGAAAAAAAATAAAGACAGATACTTATGTGAGCAACAGCAGCAATATGGACTTTGCGAAGATGATCCACCATCAACCATCCAAAACAGTACTTCTTGTGGCAACCTGGCAAGTAGTAGTCAGAGACAGCAGAAGGCAGCAAGCTACAGTGCCCCAAAATGTCATTCACTCCCCACTGCCAGGCAAGTTAGAACCACAGAGTCACTCAACACAGCCAATCAGGACAGCAGCATAAGAAAATGATAATTGTAAATTGTAATTGAAAAATCAGCAGCAGGAGGAAACAACTGCAAGTAGCAGCAGCATTTTGCAGGAGGAATTAATTAGCTCAGCGCATAGCACCCCTTTTGGCTATTTAATAATTCCCTCCATAACTGTATCTTCCTTCTCTCACAGTGTTGCCATGTGTTTTTTCTGGAGTTAATATATAATGCATGTTCTGATATCTGTACACTACAGCAGGTAGCAGCACCAAGATTCAAGCTGAAATCATTGATAAACAGGGCCCAAAACAGCAGTTTAATGTCTGGGTGGTGGAAGGGGGGCATCACATTGCATCATGACTCAGACCATATTTCTGTCTCAACTTTATGCACCATTTTTCCTGTAACATTTCTGGATATGTACAGCCTGTTCTGCACTCACAGAAACAAGATTCAGCATGAAAGCAATGTAAACAGTAGACCAAAGACCATGTTTTGGTTCGGGTGGTGGCTTGGGCACAATATAACAATATGGCTAAGACCTGATTTCTGTCTGAATTTACTGTAACATTTTTTTTGAAAATATTTCTGGACTTGTAGACCCTGTTTGGCACCTGCAGCACCAAGATTCAGACCAAAATCATTGGTAAATGGGACCAAAACAGCAATTTAATGTTTGGTTGGAGGTGGTGGGGGGGACCACATCACATCATGACTCAGACCATATTTCTGTCTCAACTTTATGTACCATTTTTTCTGTAACATTTCTGGACATGTACAGCCTGTTCTGCACTCACAGAAACAAAATTCAGCATGAAATCAATGTAAACGGTGGATCAAAGACCATGTTTTGATTTGGGTGGTGGTTTGGCCACCATATAATGACATGGCTGAGACCTGATTTCAGTCTGAATTTACTGTAAAATTTTTTTGAGAAACATTTCTGGAGTTGTGGGGCATGTTAGGCAGTGGCACCACCAAGATTAGACCTGAAAACCATTTGAAATGGTTCAGAAAATAAAAGATTTGGGTTCTGGTGGTGGATGTGAATCATCTAAGTGCATGACTGAGACATGATTTCAGTCTGAATTTACTGTAACATTTTTTGGGAAACATTTCTGGACTTCTGGGGCATGTTAGGCATAATGATGAGTGAAGTGGCCCCAATTCACTCCGTGAAGTGATTTACAGAGTGAAGGCAAATTTGCGGAGTGCTCTGCAATGCGAAGTGGAGTACTTCGTGTTATAATGGGTAACTCAAAGTCCATTGAAAACAATGACTTTGCATTACTCCGCCTTCTACTTCGACTCACTTTGCCTTGTTTTTAAGCTCCAAAGGCGAATTTTGTAGTAATTCATGGGATTTCAGGTCACATGGGCTCTAGATTGTTCTGCGCAGCCTCAGTTTGGGGTAGTGTGTGTAGGAAGCTGTAGGAGACAATCTGCTCTGAGAGCTCTCTGCGACTCAAACCTTCAAAAAGCTGTTAAAAAAGCCATTTTGAGTCATTTTTAGTTCATCGATTATAGGAAACTCTCCTGTGCTCATATCATTGAGCATTTATTGTTTGTGTATGCATTTTGAATGTTAATGTACAACATTCAGTCTGTGTACTGAGAGACGATGGAAGTGTGCTTGGGGGGAGGGGCGTATCTGTGGTGAAGGTAGATTAACTTGGAGGAAAAGACAGTGCTTTCTGTTTTGGTGATATTTTTCTTGTATAACTGTGTTAATGTATACACAGTAATATTTTCAATATTTCTTGCCATTTTTTTGCTGATTGTTGTGGTGCAGCAGTACATAATTTTAGTTTGTTTAAAATATGTGGCTATATTACTGAAGTGTTTAATTTGCTATGCATTACTTTGTGTGTGTGTGAGTATGTGTGTGACGTGTGTTATCAAATCAGACACCTTTTATTGTGCCACATAATAATTTCAGCAATGTGAAGCTGCTATCCACTGCAGCTGTGTGATTTTTGTACTTCTTTGTGGTATCTTTACTGATACTAGTACTAGTTACTGTTATTGCAGCAATACAGTACACTGCCCCCCCCCGAGCGGCCCGCCCAAACCAGCAAAGGTATTCTTTTCTAGATTTGGATTTCGGATGGTGAACACTGGTTAGGTGTTGTGCCTCTGTGTCTGCATCTCTTCAGTGCACAGCACAATCTTAATCTGTCTGTGCATCTGCATCTCTTTAGGGCCAAATCTCCATCTGTAACTTAAGTCACAGTTGTTTCATTGGCTTCCCTTCAGAGTACTGGACAGGTGTGGTGCTTAATTCTGCATGAACATTGTACTCATTAATACAGTATGTGTTTTTAAGTCAAGACCATCATCACAAGTCACTCGTGATACAAATCACATTCTCCATCATCACGGTCACAAGTGCAGTCACAAATCACGATTCGCGATCATTTACATTACGAATCACAACATTAATTTTTTTTTCTAGTTACTTGGATGTATTGTAAGACTGTTTTGTAGTATCTCTCCAGGCTTCACCGCCTCACCATTGTACTGACTGATATGTGTTTTTAAGTCTGGGAGTTTTAAGCAACAGCTCATTGGGGAAGCACAGCTGTAGGCATTCACGTTTCTTCATCATCATGGTCACAAATGCAGTCACAAATCACAATTTACAATCAAGTCACAAATCACAATATTCATTTTTTTTATTAGTTACTTGGATGTATTGTAAGCCTGTTTTGTAGTATTGCAGTATCTCTCCATGCTTCACCACCCCACCATTGTACTCATTAGTGTTTGTTTTTAAGTCTGGGAGTTTTGTGCCACATCTCATTGAGGCCCAGGAAAGTACAGCCATAGGCATTCACATTTCTTCATCATCATGGTCACAAATGCAGTCACAAATCACAATTTATGATCACGTCACGAATCACAACATTAATGATTTTTCAGTTACTTGGATGTATAGCAAGCCTGTTTAGTAGCATCTCTCCATGCTTCACCACCCCACCATTGTACTCATTAATGTTTGTTTTTAAGTCTGGGAGTTGGACAGTGTCTGCAGTACATACGCAGACTGGAAAGAAGACTGACTGCACACATGCAGTTTAGCACAGTATACTTGCACTGCTCAGAATACAAAGTGTCACGCATGTGGAAAACAATAAAAAAGGGCATAATTACATACAAGGGTCAGGGATGGTGGAGGAATATATTTTATAACACAGCAAGGAAGTTGTGGTTTGGCACATGGTGTGAGGAAAAAAAACTAATGTGGGATCACATGGTGATCCAGCAGCAGTTCCAGCATGGACATAATTTGCAACTGATGTCCCTCTATGTGATCCAGCTGCTGTTCCACAGCACTCACCCTCTCATTGTTCCCTTTGACAGCACTCCAGAGAACTGCCAATTCAGCCTGTGTTACACACAGTTCTCTGGGGTCCACATGTTCTACAGGCTGACCTGCTGGTGGTGGTGGTGGTGGGTGGCGGGGTACTGGTGGAGCAGCAGGTGCTGCTGTGGCCCTCCTCTTCTTAGGGATGCCACAATGCACAGCTGCACCCTCTGCAACAGAATGGCCAGCAGGTGCAGGCATGGTCTGTTCTGTGGCAGCCTGCCTCTCCAACTGCTGGTGATTGAGCATATGTGTGTGCTGGCCCCCAGTCCCCAGGTGAGTTCCCTGGAGGACCTCAGTGCACCTCCACCTCACATAGGCAGCACTTGACCACTCTGCTGTCCCCCCGACACAGTCAAAAAACTGCCAAACAATGGAAGTGCGGGGAGGACCAGGCACAAGCAGGGGATGGTCAGATGAACTGGCAGCCAGGTGGTCATGGTGCTGAACAGGGATGGGATCCACACCTGTGCCTGGGGGAACAGGAACACCCTGCTCCGGAGGATCTGGTGCAGGACTTGGTGGTGGTGGTGGTTCAGCTGCCTCAGAGTCAGAACAGGAGGTGGTGTTGGTCCTGCTTCCGGGGGAGGCACCCAAATATTTTGAGTGGTCCAGCATGAATGGGCATTCATGCTTTCCACACATGCAGATGGTACGACGCTTACCACTACCATGCTCTCCCAGAGCTGCCCCCACCCCAGACATTCCTTCATCCTGGTCCATCTCTCCTACTGAGCTCCCTCAGTCCGAGTAATCACTACTCACACTGTCACACAACACACACACAGTCACACAGACACAGACAAATTAACTACTTATAAAGGTAAGAAAAATAAAATTTACAGAAAGAACAAATTATGTAAAAAAAGAGTATAGAAAAGACAAAAAAATGTAGCTTTTAAAAAAGCTGTTGGGTCTAAATCAAAGTTTAAATTTCCTCCTTGCTCTGATCTCAAAGTATCAGCAGTCACAAAACACACTACTCTCTCTCCGTCTACACAGAAGAAAGTAAACGTGTCTGCTTGTATGACTCACGTTCTTCCTGCCTAGCTAAAGAGCATGTGACTTACAGTACTGTAAACCATGTGATGTGTGGGGGGGGCTGCCAAATCTGAAACACCAAGTGGATCACTTAGAATCATAATGAGGCACGCAAAGTCCATTAAAAAACAATGACTTCACCTTACTTCAGATTGCCATTCCGCCTTAATGTGAAATGGCAATGACAAGGCAAAGTGAGCACTTTGCATTGCCCACTCCATGTAGCGGAGTTGCAATGCAAAGTGCCCACTTCGTGTTCACTTCACCAGTGGAATTTAAATTCTCTGTATCTCTAGTTAGGCAGTGGCACCACCAAGTTTATGCCTGAAAACATTGTTACCAGTGGACCAAATACCATGTTTTGGTCTGCAAGGAAGGCAGGCAACATTTAACATCATGACTGAGACCTGATTTGGGTCTGAATTTACTCCAACATTTTTTGGGAAACATTTCTGGACTTGTAGGGGCATGTTAGGCAGTGGCACAACCAAGATTAGTCCTGAAAACATTGTTAAACAGTGTTTCAAATACCATCCCTTACAGAAATAATTATATGAAATGTTTTCATGCTGACACATAAAACTACCCAAGTGATATGTGTGCTGCAAGTATGATTTAAATGTTAAATTGGAACCGACTGCATGCATATGGCATGCGTGCAGCAAGCAAGTGTGAAAATCACAATTTTTATGTTAAATTGGGAACGACTTCATGCATGTGGCATGTGTGACAAAAGGCAAGTGGTCACTGATAACTGCATATTTAAAAGTTAAGTGGCTTGCTCAGGATCACACCATATACAAGCAGGGATTGATGAGATTCAAACCCAGGTCTCCATGCCTACAATTCTCCTGGCTTACAATTCAGTGCCTTTAACCATTAAGCCATACAGTCTGCACACATATGGCTTGCTTGTACTTCAAAACAAACTTTGTAGCCACTGTTATACTTTTCAGTTTTCTTCTCTTACTCATCTCAGTTTCAGTTAAACTTTAGCACACATACCAATGGAAACACATGTGAATTATCCCACCCCAGTACATGAACCTACCCACAAAACCACTTACTTAATTCTGTCTGGCTTGTACTCCTACTATTTTCTCTCCATAGCTTTGAATGCTTCCATGCAAACAGACTTTAAGGTGCAAACACAAAAGTAGCAATAACTTGATACACACTCACATGGCCAGTCCCCAACCCCCCATGCACACACACTGTAGGTGATACAGCCTTGCTGCTACAGACAACCCACCAAGTATAGATATAAGTAAAAAGTCTCTTACTTGAGTACTAGGGAGCAAGAGGCAGGAGTCTTTAAGAGATGATGTCCATAGGTCAGAGTGCTGGGGTGTACCCTCTTTAAATGAATGGAGTTATTTTTTATTACTATTTTATACATTATGATTCTGAGTTGGAGAATAATGAAGGTCACTGTTCTACTAACAAGGCCCTTGTTAGTCGAGCAGTGGCCTTCATTAATCTCCAACTCTCCATCAATAATGCATAAAATAGTAATAAAAAAATACCCCATTTATTTCAATGGTGCACACCCTTGCAGTCTCCCCCTTACTTTTTGTCATAATGTGCCTGAGTGTGAGGATGTGGAGGTCAGCTTCACTGGGGGGGGCATAAGCCTGACTATAGTGGGGCTCCAATAGTCTGTGCATACCATAATACTCAACTGTCCGTGAATGCAAGGAACAGCTCTAGAATGTCTGTAGCATCTCTGAAAGGTACAGCTTATTTGTTTTGACTGAAAAGTGATATGCAAATCAGGAAACATTTAAATGTATAAGATTTATTTGTATATACCCTGGAGTAGTGCATCAGTTTTGGGCTGAAACCCATCCAGTTACTAACCAATTTTTCCTGCCTGAAGTTCTGCCCCCCCAAAAAATGAGCTTTGTCCTGATTTTTGTCACTGACTCTGTTCCACTCAGTACCCATCCCCCATGTGTGATGAAGCCACCCAAAGGTGAAGAAACACGAAAAACACATCAATATTTCAGTCATCCTTCCCTAATCCCCCTGTAAATAAAATTATTTACTTTTACTTGCTCAGCCAAGTGGCCAGAACCTGCAACCTGGCACAGTGTGCCACCAGCCCAGTTTTCAGTCTGTTCCCCCTCTCTCCATTTGCCAGAAGCTGGATGCTAGAACCAACCATCACAGGTCCCCAACGTAGTCCATGTCCAAGTCGCCTCACTAACTGAACCCACCCAACCTGGGTTGCTTACTTCTTGCTTGGTTGCTGCTGTGGCTGCTGCCACACTGCACTAATCAAGACCTATGAAGGTCATCCACACCACTGTCACCACTACTGCTAAGTCTAGCTTGCTTCTGTGGGGGTCTGTGCTGTTTTTTTTTTTGAATGGCAAGCCTAGTAGAGTAAGTAGGTAGCCTAGTCTTGAGTTAGCTTCTAGCTCTCCCTCAGCCCCTTCAGCCACCAGGGCAGTTGGAGACTCACTAAGAGTAGACTAGCAAAGATATGCTGCCACAACACTGCTATTGAGAGGTCAGTGCTCACCGACTCCTCCAAGCTGTAGTGTGCAGTCTGTCTACTCTGTGGAGGGAAAGACAGTGTTGCTCTTGCAAGACTCAAGCACTCTTTCTTGGCTGGAGCTCATCCACATCACATGTGATTGTGCCGCCACTAATAGGTGGAGAGAGTGGACAATGCAATACAGACACAGTCAAGTCTGGAGAGTACCAGCAGCATGAGCATACATAGGTCAGGTGGGCACTTATTGTTCAAAAAGATTAAATCCAAATTTAATGCCATTATTGCCACATCATATGAACAACCTAGGCACAAATATGGGGGGCAAATGCCTCTGCCCTACGTAAATGGCACTGCTGTCTTAAAGGTAGAAATTTATTTTTGGGTGCTAATGTCATGGATTCCACTGTGTTCTGAGGTACTGTATCTCCATGTTTCATGATGTGTCCTGATCATCATGTGGGATAGTGTCCCTCATTGTCTCTCATTCTGAGTGTCCATGTACCTCATTTCAGTGACAAAATGTGTATGGTGCATGCTTCCAAGACCCTACTCAGCACAAAGACTACTGAGCATGGCCATAGTGTATATGCTCAATACAGAATGACAACGGGAAAGTAAGTGAGCTGAAACAGTCATGGAGAAACACATTTGTAGCACTAAATATGCATAAGGGATTTGCATGATCCAAAACAAAAAGGATAGGCTTCACAACACAGAGGCCTGTCTTCGTATGGGGGATGTTGACTGGCTATATCCTAGGTATTTGATGCAGTAAGCAAACTACTTTACAAATTAATGGTGATTTAATGACAAAACTCAAAAGCCATTAAACAACTTGTAAAAAGGATCAGAGTTAATGAGTTTACCTAATTTTTTATGGAAATCCAAATAAAAATGTTTTTTTAATGACTAATTGCTAGCAGTAGTATAAGAAATAGAAACTGATGTGTTTTTTAGAAGAGATTTGTACCAGCTTGCCTGCTGCACACATGGCAAGTGTGCAGCATGTGAACCTGATGTGATGTTTAATTGATGTTCACAGCAGCTTACCTGCTGTGCACATGCAAAGCTTGCAGAATGCAAACATGATTTGCTTTTTAGACCTGGTACGCTTAGGAACACTTTGTGTATGCAAACTGCATGCAAACATTGCACAATTAAGCATGTGGCATGCATTCTGCATGAACACAGCTCACCAATTTTTCTGTAAGGGATGTTTTGGTCTGGGTGGAAAGTGTACAACATTTAACAGCATGACTGAGACCTGATTTCAGTCTGAATTTACTATAACATTTTTTGGGAAACATTTCTGGACTTGTGGGGCATGTTAGGCAGTGGCACCACCAAGATTAGGCCAGAAAACCATTTGAAATGCTTCAGAAAACAGCGGATTTGGGTCCTGGTGGTGGATGTGAACCATCCAACTGCATGACTAAGACCTGACTATGGTCTGAATTCACTGTAACATTTTTTGGGAAACATTTTTGGACTTGTGGGCCCTGTTTGGCGTGAGCAGAGCCAAGATTCACTCTCACACAGCTTTGGAAAAAATGTTTGTTCATTTGTGGATAGGAAGAGGAAACATATAAAGAAAGATGGAGTGAGATAAAAGAAGAAAGGTACAGAGTTTATGGACATGGTACTTCAACAGGGGGCCAGGGAGGTGGCAACATGCATGGTCAGGCCAAAGGTATTCATATGAGAGGGGATGGGAAAGGGGGGAGAGCATAAACAACGGGACAAGATAAAATAAACAAGAGGATATAGAACGAAAGATGAAGAGGACAGAAAATATATATATTTTTTTTTTCATTTTTAAAATTTTAAATTATTTTTTGGTTTTTCCTTTTTAGGTGAGGCGGTGCAGATGAAGAAGAGTGACAATAACAAAGAAAGGAGAAGAAAAAGAAAAGAACACTGGTCCACCACAGGCCAATACATTAGGCACCACCACACCACCACGAAGCTCCACCAGGCGGTCCAAGACCTTCTTCTGGTCCTCCATTATTTTTTGGAGGTCCCCCCTGACCTCCTGGTGGAGCTGGTTAATGTCCTGTTGGACACTTTGGACCTCAGTGTGCATGGCCTCCTGTTATGAACTGCTAACCACCTGACTTTGGGGATGCTGCAGGATACTCATGGCAGGGGTGGAACTGCAGGGTGTGGTGTGCATCACTGCTGGGGGTGGAAGATGTTCCTTCTGTCTCCTGAGGGTGCATCCTGCTGCTAGACCTCCTGGTATGGTGCCCCCTAGACTGGCACCACCGAGCCTCAGTACTGCCTCCTGCTGCTGTCTCTAGCTATTTTGCAAGCCACTCTGCAGTGTGGTGGTGCTGCAGGTGGCTCCTTTGACCAGTAGTCCCAAAGTGGGACTCTGGTTCCCCCTTTTAACATTTTTCCCACAAAGACTGCAGACAACAACACTTTGAAGGTCATTCATTCACATATTTTTGTGTGACATGTACACGGTGTGGACCAATGGGCATACAGTTCATACTGTACACTGTCATTCAGCTGGGCAGTATGCAGGCAGGTTGCAGCTGCCCGCCAATGGCAGGGGGGTGCTGGGTGGGCCTGTGAGTGTGGGGGGGCCACTGGACCACTGGACCACCAGAGTGACATTGTAATATGGTGCACTGGTGCTCCTGGTCATGGGTGGGGTGTGGGGAACTGCTAGACTACCAGGGATGGTAAACTTCTTTATTACAGTGATTGCAGGGTCTGAATGTGGAGGGGGTTACCACTGGACCACCAAGGAGGTATATGACATATCAGCATGATGATTGGTGGTACGGGAGGGGGGTGCCACTAGACTACCAGAGACTGGGGGTTGTGTTTATGAATACATGCATCTGGGCTCAGGGACAGGAGAACACTAGACTACCAGGGGGACTGCTTGTATGTTATGATAACACACACTGGGGCTTCGGGAGGGGAGACCACTGGACTATGAGGGACTGGGGTTGTTTCTATTTGCACATGGCTCAGGGCACAGGGAGGGTGGTGCTACTAGAACACCAGGGTACATATGTGTGCTTGTGGATGGTGTTCTGGATGGGCGGGTGGCTACCCACAGCTGGCAGTTGCTGTGTTGCGGCATACAGGGCAGCCCACCTGTGGGTGGGCAGCATTTGAGCTGTTTTTTTTGGGCTCAACTTTGTGCCCCAGTATGCAGTGCATCTAGGGGTTGTGCCAGCAGATGCGTTGCACATCCCAGGCTGAATATCAAGATGTGATGCATATGCATGGGCATGCTCCTTCAGATGTGCCTCATACATTACCATTGCACCTGGCACATTGGGACTTGCGCTGCGCAAGTCCCCTTTTGAATATTGCCCTGGGGCACATTACTGGGGTTGCACTGACGCAACTCAGTTGTGCCTGGCATAACCCCTTTTAATATTGGAGCCTAATTTTTTAAATGAAAGATATAGGGGATGAACAGAAGTTCAACACACACACACACACACACACACACATGCACACACACCACAAACTCTCATTCTCTCACTCACAAAATTATATTTTCTCCTGTCTCTCTCTCTCTTTCTCTCTCACAGTATGTGCTGCTCTCTTCAACCTACAAACTGCGGGAAAAGGATGTAGATTCGGTGGCTTCCTGCCTGAGTACAGTCACACATGTGTCCAGCAGTCTGCTGCAGAGAGCAAGTCTTGTGACAAGCATTTCCCCCCTAATTTTGCCTTAGTAAAATGCTAAGATGAAATTTACTGGTGGAAGTGAAATTTACAGGAGAAATTTCTGCTCACTGTACAGGCAAAATTTCTCCTGAAGGTCTTAATTATGCAAAATATTTCATGAGTGAAATTGGCAATTTGGCCAGAATTTCGCTGGTGAAATTACATTTTGCTGCATCTCCATGTTCAGGATAGTAAACAGTATGGATTTGTGGCAGGGAGGTCTTGTCAGACTAAACTGAGAGTTTTCTTTGATTGCATAACAAGAGAATTGGATAGGGGCAATGCTGTAGATTTGCTTTAGTTCAACTTCAGCAAGTTTTTGACTGGGATTGTCGCAGATGCATATTGAAGAAGATGGAAGATCTGAGTGTGGGTAGGTGACTAGCTAAAGGGAAGGTAGCAGACAGTTACAGTCAATGGGGTCAAGTCAGCATAGAGGGGGGACATGAGCAGGGTACTGCAAAGATCTATTCTAGGACTAGTTCTCTTCAACATGTTCACCCTCTTTAATATGTTCATTAGTAACATTGCTGATGGTGTCTGGGTAGGCTGTGCTGGCACGGGGTCAATATGTCACACAGCAGAATGCCATGCGGCACAATCGAGTTGCTAGATTTCAAGTTATCTTTTGTTCTGTGGAGGGTGGAGCCCCCCACAACCCCCATTATGGGGGGCTGCACCCCCTGGACCCCCCCACTAAAGATTCTAACTCTGGGGAGGTTCAACACGAGGAGCACATAGGTCCAGGATTTGCCATAATGCCATACACTATTAAACATACAACATTATGACCCGGTACAGGCTGTGTCTATTCGCAGATGACACTAAGCTCTCTGGGATGGATGACAGTGAAGTGATGAGGAAATCCAGGAAATACAGGGTGATGTACAAAAGCTAGAAGGATGGTCTAAGTTATAAAAGTTGACATTTAATGCCAAAAATTGCAAGGTAATGCACCTCATGAACAAGAGCCTCAGGAGAGAGTACTGGATGGGTGGAGTTAATCTTAGCACTATGGCTGAGGAATGGTACCTTAGAGTTATCATCAGTGATGCCCTCAAACAACTGAGTCAGTGCAACAAGGTATATAGCAAAGTGAGTAGGATACTTGGTTGTATTGGGAGGGTACTGAGAGCAGAAGGGAAGAGGAAATACTTTCACTATATAGATCCTTAATGAGACCACACCTGGATTACTGCACCCAGTTCTGAAGGTCTCACTTCAGGAAGGATAGAGATAGGCTGGAGACAGTGCAGCACATGGTAACAAAAATGATTCAGGGCCAACAGGGCAGATCCTATGAGGAGTGCCTCAAGGCACTGAACATGTACTCACTGGAGACCAGAAAGGAGAGAGGACATATTATAGAGGCTTTCAAATTCTTAAAAGGAATTAATAAGGTGAACTGTGGGGAAATGTTTAGCTTGAAAACTAGTTCATGGTCATATGGACGTGAGTGGAGACTGACAGGAGAGAGGCTCAGAAGGGACATGAAGAAGTATTATTTAACAGAAATGGTGGTGGAGCTGTGCACCAGTCTGCCTGCTGAAGTGGTGGGTGCTAAAACTGTTGGAGGGTTCAAGAGTTGTTGGGATAGACTGAAGGGTATAGTGGCTGTTTGGGGTGTCAGAAGCTGGGAGGGCAAGTGAGGAAGAGTGTGGAGGGCTAAAACCCTGGTGGGACAGTAGGTACCAGCGCTAATTCAGGAACTCATGCAGACTGGATGGTCTCTTGGTCTTTTTCTGCTGTCATTGTCAATGCTTCAATTTAGAACTGTTGACATGTCTGATGATTGAAGTGTGGCCCATTTTGTACTACTATCCACTGAAGACTACATGGATACTTTTGTAAATTAATGACTGGTTGGCAGAACTACAGTAGGACTGTTCTCCATGGAAAAGGGCAGACATGGGTGACAAGATTCGAAGATTCAAATATCAGGTCAAATGTAAACACTCAAGGTGCACAGTGATATGAGAACAAGGGCACACTCTAGGCAATTCAATGAGGAAACAGAGAAACAGAATTTTTCAGCTGATACTGTAAAGATCTACTTGACCCACCCAGTCTGCCCATCAGGACTTCATCCAGGAGAAATATTTTAGGAAGTAGTACTTCACAGAATGAGTAGTGAGCACTTTGAATAAACAGTATGAGCAAGTGATGTTGGTCAGCACTATTTCTACCTTCAGTATTAAACTAGATTAACACATTTTAGAAAAAGTGGTAACAGTGTATTCACAATGAGTAAGTGGGGTAAAGAACTTGGTGGCCAATGGACCTCTTTCATTCCTACATTTCTATGCTTATCTATTCTATGACAGAAGGTGATGAAGTAAATAATATACCCATATCTTAAAGCAATGGATTATACCCCTGAAGAATCACAAAATGCCATCTGTAAGGTTCTGGTATTGTCTAATTTATTGCCTTGGTAACATTATCTATCAACCTTAACTCTTTCCTCAAAATGTTTTTGTTGCTTGTGTGGAACACAAGTACTGTTGTTGCTACTTTTGGAGATTCCCATCAAAAATGAGTACTGTAAATTAAATAGTCCTTACCAATTAGAGTATCCTACACTTTACATTTTGCAAATAACTGGTGAGGTCAGCAAAGACAACATACTTTAATCTGGAATGATTTGACATTAAACATGTCATTAAGGTTTTAATTTTGTAAAGGTAATACAATTTTAACTGTATCTTCACTTCCTAGTTGTACTCAGCAGTATTGCAGTGCGTGGTGGTAAATGGGGATATCCAGTTGCCATGGTAAATTGGGAGGTCCAAGTAGAATGGGAGCAAGCTGCACTTCTTGTCTGAATGCTAAGCAGAGCAGAACTTAAAACATGGCAATTTATACTTATGGAAAGCATTAGCAGAGATAGAATAAATGGGCATTGAGAGCTGGTGTAGCACATAAGGCATATTTCTAAGGTTACTAAGACATCTTTGTCTATCAGGTGCATACTTATAGTTGGATAATTACTTTGAATATCACCATTCCCAGACAGAGTGGTATCCACAAAATGTTGGTGACTGTTTTGGAGGAATGTTAATAAATATTGAAATAGTGGAACACTAATTTAGGAGTCAAGCTTTCTGTTCTCTTCTTTTGGAGTTTAAAGAGGAGCACAATCATCCAACTGAGCCTCATTTTTTTCCAACTGTGTAGAATCTTTTAAGGCTGGTGAGTGTTGTTGGCTCTTGCAGAGATTGCAGGTTCATTGCCAGGTGGGGTTCATATGGTTTTAACAAATTCCCTCTGTGATGGGATAAAAATCCAATATGCCCATCACTGCTACAATGTACTAGGGATAGTTGTCCTGATAGGGCTTAAACTGGGACTGCAGGATGGACATGAATCTGCAAACCCATACTGTGGAAAGTCCACACCCCTTAAACAAAAGCTTTTTAGAGGCTGTACTGGTTTATGAGCCGAACTGCACCCTAGCAGATTCTTCTCTCCATTTAACAAGCTGCTCCTTGTTAGAAAAATTTGTAATTTTTCACAAAGCGAAGCTTTGCAACATCACAAATCTCTAGTTATGGTCGGCATTTCAAGGTTCTGGTGACAGATATAAATCACTTGTGTGAAACATTCAAGGTTTATAAATGCCAGCAAAAAACCCTTAGGCCATTAAAGCCTGTATTACTTAAAATGGTGGCTATACACTAACGGGCAGGAATTATGCATCTGAGGTATGTATCCCACCTGCGTAGCTCCAGACCTGCGGACTGGAGCACATCTGATGGCATTCATGACTGCCAGCCACTTGTTGGCAGGCCCACCACCCCGGCATGCAGGGTCATGCAGGATGGATGGGGTGGAGCCGCAGACCCAGGCAGGTATCCAATCTGATACCCATCCTGAGACCCACAGTGGATCCCCTACATGGCCAGTCACATGTTGGTTTGCCCCCCTATGGATGTTGGATAGCCGTCAGCCATGGAGGATTGTGGTGGGCAGTGCCACTGGCCATCCTGAGATGCATCACTGATGGACTGTACAGGGGGGTGTCGGTGCCACAGGTGTGTATGGGGAGGGTAACACAATGGCCAGCGGTGTATGGGACGGGGACACAGGGAGCTTCTATGTCTGTGTAGGGGGGGACTGTACCACCGGGTGCAGGTGCCCACATGGGGGGGCTGTGCAGACTGGGGATGGGTGCAGCCAGGAAGGGGTGTGTGCTGTGTCGCTTTGGGAGCCTTCCTGGCACAGTGTCAGACTGCTGGCAGCATGGGCACAGTGGTGCTCCCCCTAGGGTGGGGAGTGCTGCATCGAGGGGACATGATAGCACTGTGTGTGTGGAAGAGTCAGACTACGGGTACAGGGATGGGGCTGGTGTGCTCTGTGGGGGTTGCCCACCTGCCACAGGGATGTTCCCCCATTCGATGTGCATGGGGGTAAGGCACATAGGGGATATGGCAGAGTTCACCCTGGCATAACAGCCACCCTCCTCTGTGTCCTGATGTGCTGCACTACATGGCTTTGTGTATGCCACGTAGTGTGGGCATGCCCCTGACCCCTGCATGTAGCTATCTGCATGGCCAGGGGATCCTGCATGTATTTGTCTTCCACGCCATTAATGAATACCACTGGGGGTCCACGGGACCCCCACTGTATGGCATTTATGTGTAACTATGCCTTCAGACCTGGTTTCTGCATTTGTGGGCATAGTGCATGGGGCCCATTATTATTATTAATAGTGGTATTAACAATGATAATAATACAAATATAAATACAAGTTCTTTATTTACCTTGAAAAGGAAAGCATTTACTTTTGCTTTAGGAATGCACATATGTAGCACTGATTTATCAAATTAAAATAATACAATGTACTGAATGTACAGTTAGTATATAACACTGTAACCTTGAGGTACAGTAATATAGTCTCTAGCTCTAATGTCTTCATCCTTTATGATGTCACAGTTAGTTTAAATTCAGATCAGGAGTGCTGATTTCAGTTGAGAAACCAGTTCATTTACTTTTTTCATTCAATACAAAACAGCATAAAACAGAACCTAAGTAAGTACAGTAACAGGCTGGACAGGCTGTACGTCACAGCCCCAAGAATTTTCTGTATTTGCTGTTAATAATATTTGTGGGGTTCAGGTGTTTTTTATTATTTTAAAAGGGGCTTGGAACTGGCCAGACGTGTAAAGAAAATGTTGGGGAATTACACCAAAGGCATGCCACTGATGGGGTCCTGATCAGTCCTGTGTGGGTGTTTTTAACCAGTATGCTAGCTGACACAAACAACATTTGCACCAAATTAAAATCTGATTGAGTAATTTGCATTGCAGCTTCATTGCAGGGGACAGATAAGAGACACCTACGCATATAGCCCCAGAGTGTGATGGCAAAATGTGGCAACTGATTGCATCCTAGTTTGCACCACCATACATTGTGACTTGGTACTGGGTGCCTAGAATATTATTGCAGTTCAGAGCACTGCACCATTATAAAATAAAACTAATAAAGGGAGGGGTACATTGTAGGGTGATCGAAGTGGTCAGTGAACTGGAGTATTTAACCTATGAAGAGCTACTGAAGGAGTTCAGATTGCTCACTCGAGAGAAAAACAGAATGAGGAGGGATTTAAGTGAGGTGCTCAAAGACTTAAAAGGCACCACAAGATGAAGTAAGCATAGTCTGCTCAATAATAGAAACATAGAAAAATAGGAACATATAATCTGTCGGCAGATAAGGACCACACGGCCCACCTAGTCTTCCCATTTCCCTACTCACTGCTGAAGAACTAAGGGGTTTCACAACAAGGGGTCAGTCTTAAAAAAAATGTAAATATTGTCTTAAGTGATTTACAACAGCTTACCAGAACACTTGCAGTGACTGCATAAAGAAGAATGGAGAATGCATCTAACCAGGTAAGACCCACTAGGCACAGGTGCCTGTTTTCAGGAGCAACCAAGGAGCCCTTGGGAGGTTCAGTGACTTCTCAGAGTCATGCAGTATGCAAGTGGAGGTTGTCGGAATTCAACTCAGGTCTGCTGGATGTACCAAGTTCATTCACAGCTCATTACTCTAACCTCTAGGCTATACTGCCAGACATTTTAGTCACACATTGATACATTTGTAGAGGCTTATATTATTATAGATAACCAATGGTAAATATTTTTTTGTGCTTTTAAAACATTCATGTATTAAGCATTGCAGCATATGTCAATAAAAAGTTCACACCAGCCACATGATAGTACCTCATCTTGCTTTAAGTGTACTAGTTATCATATAAGTTTAAAAGGTTAATGCTCCTTTTGGGATCATGGGAAGAGTCTTTAAAATGTATAATGGAAGCAAGAAAACCTTGTTCTCTATAAAAACAGCTTGCACAGGAGAGACATCTATACAGACAATACAACTGTGTCAACAAGGGGATCAATTAAAACTTTTGTTGCATTACCTTTCAGGTGCTTGCTTTTTGTACTATTCTGGGAAACAGTCAAATGGAGTGATATTCCTTCTCAGGACTGTGGACATCTTTTTTATTGTGGTGAGTCCCTTTATTTTACTGTATATAAATAATATAAAAACACACTCTCGCCTGCCTACATAGAACTCCACATCGGGGAGTGGATGCAGAAAAGGCCTGTAAAGGTACTCTGAGGCCCCCCCCAGCACACTCTCGCCTGCCTACACAGACCACATTGGGGAGTGGACTCAGAGAAGGCCTGTAAAGGTAATCTGAGGACCTCCCAGCACACTCTCGCCTGCCTACACAGAACTCCACATCAAGGAGTAGACTCAGAGAAGGCCTGTAAAGGTACTCTGAGGAACTCCCCCCTCCCCCACAGAACACTCTCACCTGCCTACACAGTACTCCACATTGGGGAGTGGACTCAGAGAAGGCCTGCAAAGGTAATGGACCTGTTCCTGCTGTCAGCACACTCTAGAAGGGTGCTTACTGGTTTCTGCATTGGGACTTTTAATCCTTCAAATGCTACTGATAGACTCTGGTTCTGTGCTTTGTTTCGCATGCATGCATCGTTTTGGGCATTTCTGGCTGTTACTTTAAGGGATTTTGAATATTTTTTTGTACTGCCTGAATTTAGCTTTCCTGTACTAGGGAGGGGAAGAAGCTGTACTAGGGGCTCATTTAGAGAGAACTGTGTTCTGCAGCTGTTTTTTAAGTGCCATAAACTGTGCATAGAGATGAATATCTTGGTAGAGATTTAAGGTGTATTTTACTTTCTTACCTGTTCCGAGTCTTCCCCATCACCATTACTGTCTCTCTATACTCAGAATTCTGCGCATACACAGTGTGAGCAAGCAGCTTCCCATTATCTGTCTTCCCACTAGAGACTGTAGCCTTAAACCTCTTTGTCCTCCCCCTCCCTAGGCACTCTGAGGACCTCCCCACACTCTCTTGCCTGCCTACACAGAACTCCACTTCGGGGAATGGACTCAGAGAAGGCCTGTAAAGGTAAAGGTAAAGGGCTTGTTCCTGCTCTCAGAATCCTCTAGAAGGGTGTTTACCTGTCAACACTTCACACTGACTTCCCACCCAACACCTACCCTCCTTTTATTGATATCACTGGTCATGTAACTCATCACCTGATATCGCCGCTTTTCCATTAACAGGTTATCAGTCATTGCCACCAGGTGACAGCACACTCTTGTCGTACTTATGTGCCTCCTCCCTGCCTGAGATTCAATCCCTGTAACATCTACTTTGACCAGACCATTTATCTCCCTTGCATTAAGCATCTTAGCCCCAAATGTTTAGGACACAGGCCCTGAAATTCTAAGATCTTGACATAGGTCCTTAATTTTTTTTTTTTTAATTTCAAGAACAAATAGTACCTGGAACAAACCACAGATATATTAATACATTGCCATCATAGTACTGCACAACGTTGTATTGCCTATGTGTTTTCTCCCTGCAATTAGATCCCAGTACCTTCTACACTGAAGTCAGCAACCCTACCTCTATACTGTGCAATCTATCCATCTGTCTCCCTTGCTTTAAGTATTTGTAACCCCTCCCTCTGGCCTTCCATCACTATGCTTCACCTTTGGAACCTACTATTGTTCATCTGGGACCTACCTCCCCATCTCCATCCTCAAAACGTCCTATTCCCACAATATCCATTCGCTCCTATCATTCCCCCCATATAATTTGTGGTACATCTAGCCTCACTGAGCAGAAGTGGCTCAGCCCCCTCCAGTAGTCCCCTCCACTCTCTCCCTCCACCCTTCACCCTTCTCCCTCCTCATGCATTTCACCCTCTCCATTTCCACCCCTACTCTGTCACAATACCCTTCCCCTTCAGAAGTCCCACACCCACAAAATACAAACTTGGTAAAGCAGCCCTTCTGTGGCATGCTCTCCTCCTATCAGGAAACATTCATCCAAATCCTGGGTCGCCTCTCCCAAGCTCCCCATCTAGCAACAGGATGCATGGGATCTGGCTCGCTGCAATTAACATATGTAGCCTGTAAAAAAAGTTCACCTTACTCCAAGGGTGGCTAGCCCATCATTCCCCAGATGTACTGGCTCTATCCGAGACATGGCTCTCCCATGACACCCCGTACTCGGCCATGACCCTACTTGGCTACTCCCTTTTCCATACCGACAGATTGGGTAGACGAGGTGGTGGCTACACACTCTACATTAGGAACACTCTCCAGTCATTGCCAGTTTACACCCTCCCCGAGCACGACACCCAAACAGAATCAATACTAGTTACTTACACAGGTCCAAAAAGTCATAATTCAGTTCAGTGTAGTCTAGAAAATAACCTCCTTGATTCAAGCAAGCTGTGGCTGCTTTTTCACTCTCCCTGTCTCAGGCTCAGCAGACAGAGACCACAAAAAGCTCCAGTTGTAAATCCTCAGTTCAACTAAGCCCCTTTCAGCTCCTCCCCTTAACAGACACCTATTTCACAAAGGCTAAGTAACAGGTCTAGTTACAACTGACTGCAAATATCTCCCAGCTACAGTTTCTCCCTGGCAAACTAAAGTTAAAACTAAGAAAATTCCACCCCAAAAACAGAATCAATACTAGCTACTTACACAGGTCCAAAAAGTAATAATTCAGTTCAGGGTAGTCTAGAAAATAACCTCCTTGATTCAAGGAATCTGTGGCTGCTTTCTCACGCTCCCTGTCTCAGGCTCAGCATCAGGGTTGATGCACAAGGTGGGGTGGAAAGGATGAAAAGGGACTTGGCAAGGTTGGAGGAATGGTCAAATGTATGGCAGTTTCAATTCAATGCAAAGAAGTGCAAAGTAATGCACCTGGAAAACAAAAACCCAGGGAAAGAGTACACAAGGGGGGGGTGAGATACTGGCAACAACAAAAATGGAAAGGGACCTGGGGTAGTCATATCAGATGACCTAAAGGTGGTTCAGCAATGTGAGAAGGCAGTAAGGAGGGCTGGAGGGATACTGGGATGCATAGGGAGAGGCATCACCAGTAGAAAACAAGAAGTTGTTGGCCCTCTGTACAGACAGTTGGTAAGACCACATCTGGAGTACTGTGTACAGTTCTGGAGACCCCATCTCCATAAAGACATAGGATGGAGGCTGTCCAGAGGAGGACAACCAAAATGATGCAGGGTCTGCATCAGAAGACATATCAAGAAAGACTAAAGGAACTAAAGATGTATAGCCTCGAAAGAAGGAGGGATCGGGGGGACATGATAGAAACTTTCAAATATCTCAAAGGAATCAGCAAAGTCCAAGAGGGTAGCATCTTTCAGAAAAAGAGAAGTGCAAAAACAAGGGGGCACAATATGAAGATAGAGGGGGGATGGCTCAGAGGTAATGTGAGGAAGTATTTCTTCACAGAGAGGGTTGTGGATACATGGAACAGCCTTCCTGAGGAGGTCATAGAGTCAAAAACAGTGGGGGAATTCAAGAATGCATGGGACAGACATAAAGCAATTCTAGAGGGGGGTAGGAGGAAGTAGGCTGTTGGTTAACTAGGATCTGCAGTTTATCCATTAGGTAGAGAAATGGGCAGACTAGGTAGGCCAAGTGGTCCTTATCTGCCATCAGATTCTAAATAACTAGGTATCACCCTTGACACATCCCTCACTTACCATGTACATATCCAACAACTGTCCTCTGCTATCAACTCCAGACTTGGGCTACTGTACCACCACAAACACTGCCTTCCCCCAATGGCTATCTGCTTGGCTGTTACCTCTTCAGTCCTCTCCCTGGTAGATTATGGCATAGTCATCTATGGCACTGCAGACTCCACTGCATTGCAATGCATCAAAGTCACGCTAAACAAAGCGTGTGGACTGGTCACGGGTTGTGACAGATGGACACACTCCTGTGATCTCCACAAGTCTGCCAAATTGTTGCCATTTGATGCCTGGCTAAGGTACCATACCAGCCTCCTGGCCAAGAAAATCCACCTTGGTCAAGCTCCACCTGGTCTGCATAGCCTCATCCAGCCCACCCCATTGGTCAGAACCTCCTGTAGTTCTACTGGGACCTCCCTACTAGTTCCCCACTGCTGAACTTCCCTTGGTCAAAGAGCTTTTTTCTACAGAGCCCCTCCATTAGCTCAATAGCCCCCCAGTCTCCCAGGAGCCCAAGATCGGTCCCTTCAAGAGCAGACTAAAAGCTCATCTGCTAGAATCGTCAGCCTGTGACTGTCCTTAACCCTTTCTTCCTCCTGCTCCCCCCTCTTGGCAGGACTCTGTAGTATAAATCTACCTCATAAATGTTACGCTATCAATGGAAAACAAAATGTGTAATCATACCTTACCTAAATATTTATGCATATTATGGATAACGCTGGGTCCTCCTCTCCCAAAGACTATTGTTCTGTATTCCCCCTCCGTGTGGTTTTGTGTATTGTCTTTCTTCCATGATCACTGTATTTATAATACTGTACAGTTTTTTGTATGTGTAACTTTCATTCCTTGTTTTCTCTCTTGTTTCTATTACCTGAACACTGTACTGCTTAATACTGTATGTAAGCCCATATTATTGTTTGACATGGAGCCTTTGTAAAGGAGTCTATGACTCAAAGGGTTGTAATTATGAATTTTACTAAATAAATAAATTCAATTAAATAAAATAATTATTGACTGTATAGGATTATTCCACAGGAATGCATAATTAAGACAGTTGGCCTATGGTACTGAGGTCTGAGATGTAAAAAAAAAGAAAATCTAGTGATACCACTTAACAAACTACTGAGATGTGTAATAGGTTTGAGACTCTCATGCACATCAGCTTATATTAGGTCAGAACTAAGCATTGAGAACATCAATTCAGATTTTGATATTTGTAAACATAACTATTGGTTGAAAATAACTAGAATGGAAAGTGATAGATTACCGTATGCTTGCTTGGAGGAAAAGAAACAATGGATTATATTGAAATGCAAAGCATCGGAGTGGTACAGAGCATTTTTTGAGCAATGCCAAATAATATGAGATAACAATGTTGAATAGATATCATGAGAGAAAGATTACTATGAGTCTTACATAGAAGACATACATTAAAACCAAGATTTATCATTTTTGGGCTAAGTAGGACCTGTTGAGTATTATGGAGTCCAGATATTGAAAATGGTTCACAACAAATAATTTAGATTTTCAGTTTAAATTGTATGAAGACATACTATTAGACCCAAAACATAGAAAGGTCTTTATTAGCTATAAATCTGAGACATTTAAAAGCAATGTGCTCAATACAAAATACAATAAGTCAGCATTGTTGACCCCAAAATATTCTTGTTTGATTGGCAAATATGAAGATCTTTACCATATTTTTGGGGATTGCCCATGGTTAGCCAGAACAAGAAATATTCTGTTGTCTCCATTTCTTGATGTGGGAAATGCCATGTACAGGTCAGAACTTATATGTATTCTTATGACTACTGATAATTTGGTTAGAATAGGTAATTTAGCCACATTTTTTTCTTGTTGCAAATAGCACAAGGAGAAAGAAATTGTTTAGAATTAGGTCAACATGTTGACTGTATGTAATTCCCTCTACTGAAGGAAAAGCTATTGTATATGTCTCCTTGGTCACTTTTAATACCGATTATGTTCTTATGATTACTTAAGCAAGATTTGAACAAGTATTATTGGGGCTCTGCCCTCTTTTAACATGTTAGTTAATCCCGTAGAACTTGTCAAAGATGGTTAAAATATCTATGATCTTAAAAAAATGTTACTATACAGTTTAATTGGTGCTGCATAATGTATGTATTGTACACTCTTTTTTATAGATTGAAATGTTTTTGATTGTAAAGACTATTGTCGAACAATACATTTGTACATAGTAATGTATGAGACCATTTGGTCTAGCAATTAGAGAACAGATTTGACAACCTGGATACATGGATATCAATGTTATAACAGCTACCTCTAACTCACTGTGTGATCATGAGCAAATCAATTAAACTCCCTGTGCTTTCTCTCTATCTATTATATCTTCTCTCTCTCTCTCTCTCTCTCTCTCTCTCTAATATATCCCTGTGCTGTTTTAATCTCCCTGCATACCTTATGAAAATAGCATTGTGTTCCATTCCTACCCTTGGTAGAAAGCACTTTGCTGCAGTTTGTATGAAAGACCCTGTATAAAACCCAATACATTGGGTGTTTAAAACCCAACATCAGGGTACAGTCTGTTCCTTCATGCAGTCATAATCTTCTTGTAAGTATAGATTTATTTTGGATATTCCTTTGCTAGTTTAGACGCACAGAGGGGAATTTAATTTTTTTTTTTTTTTTGGTGTAGTCACGTCATCTCAGTTTATTTGAATGGGATTCAAATGGATAAGCATAAAATGGGTTGAGTGCAACATTTTTTTGACAATCACACTAAACTGGCAAGATGAGTGGAAGTGCTAGAGAAAGGGATGCACTACAGAGGTACCTGCACACATTAGGAGTGTGGGTGGAGAAATGGTGGCTTAGAGTTAATGTGGAGGAATGCAATGACTACACATAGGGTAAAGAAATCTGGGTAACATTAAACAGTCTGCTAAGTCTTGAAGCAGACAAACCATTTTGTTAGGCCCCTTCCCTGAAATCTGGCCTAAGGTAGGCAGGTAGGATTCCTCTGTTGGGGTGGAGAGGTGCTTCTGCAACACTCAGGGGAAGAATGACTTAAGCCACCCACAGAGTGTGTGTATCTGGCTGGGAGAGGAGGGCGAGGGTTTCAGTAGAACTGTGGCCTTCAGCTCCCCTTACTCTTCTCTCCCAACATCAGATTTTGACTCCCAGCTGAAGATGTACCACTCCAGTCAAAATTGTTGCTTTCCCCTCAATTTCAGACAGAAGTGAAACTCCAGCAGTCAGTTTAATTTCAGATATTTCTTGTAAGATTTTGCTTCAAGTAAACTTATTTTTTTTCCTACAGCACATTCTTACAAATCAATGAATCAATTAGTTATATTGTGGTTGCCATGATCAGCCTGTTACAGGTCTTTTTGACTAAGTGGAACTATTAATCAAGCCCCACTCCTTCACTTAGCTAGCCATGAAACTGCATTTGTTCTTAGTTCAAGCTGTTATTGTCTGGCCATATGCTCCCTGCTCCATTCTTGCAAAATGTGCAAATGCTTTGGTTAGAGGGATATCTGGAAATATAGGAGTTCTTACTTGAATAATTTTTTGAATGCTTTGGCATTAGAGGATTAATCTGTTACTAGCAAAACATTGCTTTCTCCCATGGTGGAGAGGTTTAAACTAAAAACATGGAACCTGTAATTGGCAAAATGTTGCTTTTGGTTTGTTTCTCAGCTTTATGCATGATGTTGTATAGAGGGCTACGCTCTATGATCTAAAAAGTGCACAAAAGCCTGTTGCAAGTATTTTTAGTGAATGCTTAGAACATTTTCAGTACTGGCTTACATTTTGAGGAATTTACAAGCTGAACATTAGTGTTCTACAGGGATTTTCAATGCATGGGGGGAGACTGCTTAAGCAATAGGCTTTTGTCTACTTAATGTGGCTACTAGGACTCAAAACCCTGGCCCCCGCATGGCTTATTTCTTTTGTTTTTGGAGCCAGGCAGTATTATAATCTTTGTTGTGGGGGAAGAACAACTGAGGGGCTTCACAAAATTCATATAAATATGTACTTTTAAGTTCCTTTGGTGGGTATCAACATATGCCCTGCAGGATGGGAGTGCCAGTGTGCTAGTTTTGCAATGAAGAATGCAATAAAAAGGTTTACAAAATAGTTTCTCATTAACTGGCAAGATTTTTTCTAGGACTTTAGGGGCTGCAACCCTTTATAAATTGTCTGTATGAAGTTATTCCATGTTTTCATAAACTAACTGATTTTTACCAAATTCTCAGCTTGTGGGTGAACACTAGCAAAGTTTAAAATATAATTTAAATCAACATGATCATTATTAAATAGTCTTTCTACAGCCCATGGGCGTGCAGGACTGTTTACAAAAAACACTTCCTCTATGTGGGTGATGTAGGGAAAATTCTTACTATAAATAATGAAGTTCAGCAAATGTGCTATTACATGGAATAAAAAAAAAATACAAATTTCCCAGGAGTGATGCATTTTGTTTCTTAAAGAAAAACATTAAAACACATCATGCTGCCACTGATTATCAGGTTAGGTAGGCATTTTAATGGCTAAATTTATTTTAATTGCCACTTACTGTTATGAATATCATTATCATTATCATCAAGTTATTACAGCTTAGGTGACCCACTACAGTATTTTAATATTACCTGTTCCAATACATTCAGGTTTAATAAGTGTCAGGGATGGATTGGCACCATGACAGGCAGTGTTCCTTGCTTCTGGGTGACAGATTGGCCTTCCCTTAGGAGCCTGGGTCCACTGAGACAGCTAGTCATAAAACGTGAAATCATGACAATGTTGTAAGTATTATTTTCTGTTCAGGAGCAGTAGTTTCTTGTCATCATTGTCTGTAGCAGTGTGCACATAACCAGCAAACAGAAAAAGGCTTCATCTAGCAAGGCATCAGTAGCCGTGGTGCTGGAAGAGCAGCTGAGGGCCATGAATGAGGAGAAAGGTTAAGCATGGTTGGATGCTTGTTTGGAGGGGAACCCTGTGGCTAAGGAGAATCTAATGCTTGAGAAACTTAAAGTGGTCAGCAAAGGAGTTGGCACCCCAGCAAACAAGGAAGCTGAAAAAACAAACAAACAAAAGACTGGTAAGATGAACATAGGGGTTAATGTGGTGTCTGATGAGGAATTCAGACAGTTGGTAATAAGAGTGTTTGGAGGAATGTCCCCAGTAAATCCTCCTCTGGCTTGACCTTCAGCCAACACAAGGGCAAAGAGGACACTGGATGAGAAAAAGGCTAAGCCAGAAGTAATGGTGATACCGGATTCCCAACCTCCCATGGCCAACACAACATGGACAGAACCTGTAGAGCTGCCCTCTCTCAAAAAAGCTTTTAAAACCTCTAAGGTCTTCCTTCCTGAATCAGAGGCTGGAAAGTCTAATGAAATCAGTGATGGATCTTGCAGCAGCAGTTCAAGCCCACCAGCAAGGAGTGGCCAGGGTAATGATGACTCCAGGATCAGGAAGCAGTGGGGCAGTACTGGCAGCATTACATCAGTGTAACGCAACCAGGAGGATCACCCTTGTCCATCAAAATCTGCCAGCAGATTCACAGGCACGAATATGTGGACATGCTTTCTTTATTGAACCAACCCACGGAGCCAGGTAAAAACAAAGAGAAAAGATAGGTCCCTGACAAGAAGAGGATTAGGGATGACAGGACATTTGGGAATCGGTTTGTGGGATTTATAGTTTTTTCCAACAATATATGTCAAACGGCCCAGGGAAAAAAAGTGTTGACCTGTTCAACTATCTAAATATTGTCATATGTGCCAACAGGCCAGAAATGGGGGGCTGGCTGACTGGAATATAATGAGGAGTTCCAGTGATATACTGTATAGTAGCTTATATTGGCACCCTCTTTATTTAGCATGGAGTGGGATGCAGTACTATTTAGTGCCCTGTTAAATTAGCACATCAGCTTCATGTCCAATTACATCACTATGCTCCCTGTAATATTAGCGATCAGCTTATTTTAGCGCTTTTGTCTGTTAAGCTAATATAGCGAAAATAAACTGAAAGCTAATATTTCCTACTATACAGTAAGCAGTATGACTGCAACAAGGACTGTGGTATTCTGGTCAAGCCCTTACTGGTTGAGATTATGCATAGGGGTAGGGTCATCTATATGGACAGTGGAATACCAATCAAAATACCCCAGTCTCACTAGTCCAAGACAAACGGTTCCCAAAAACAGGTGTGTTTCAGGTTCAAAAAAAGGATTTGCAACAGTAACCCTTACAGGTTTTGGCATGAGTGTTTTACCTGGCAAGCTCCCACAAGGAGGGTATTATCCCTTATAGACGTGGTAAGGTAAGCCTGATTACAACAATCCAGCCTACTCTGGTAAGAGTGGACCAGTTTAGGCCTTGGCTTGTGCAATACCCAGGCTACAAGGCAGCCATTCTGCTGGAAGAATGGTTCAGGGTGGGCTTTAAGATCCCATACAAGGGCCCTGAGTAGGGCTTCAATGCTGAATACCTGAGGTCTGATAGAGAAAGGCCACAAGGGGTCCAGGAAAGCTCCACAAAGAGGTGAGTGGTGCCAGTTTGCATGAAGCAGCACTTGTCCTCATATTATGTTTAATAAAATACTTTACACAATTGGAAAGTTTTATGCCTGGACAGTGTTTTTTTTTTCTTCTTCTGTCATGGCTTACCAGTTCAGGCATACTGTATGTTAAGTTTGGCAGTGAACTGGGCAGCATTAATACCAAAGGAATCCAATACCAATTCCATCAGGATAAGGGAAACAGCAAGTGTCAGAGCCCAATGGCTTATGGATGGGCAGATTCAGGCCCTGGACTGGTGGAGGTCCCAAGTGTTTTGTTTTATATAAGGCCACATTTGCTTTAATATTGTCTTGCTATTTTTCAGGTTACCCTGATGGCTACAAGTGGGTTTGGATCTACATGTGTGCCTTCATATACTGGGCAACAGAGACAGGATGGCAACGGCCGGGGGGGAGGTACCTGGCATTCCCACCACAGAAAGCATGAATCAATTGGTTGTGTCAGAGGGGCAAGTGCTAGGGGAACATCTCCCTAGGTGGTCAGTGGAGGCCCAGCAGGGGAGCTCATCAGACATACTGCTGGTTCATCTGACTAGGAACAACCTGGGCCTCTGGATGGCTATCAGTTTGCTTCTCAGAATGAAGGAGGACCTAAGATCAATTCACAATCTGAGGCCCAGAACCAAAATGCTTTGGTATCACATCATTCAAAGGTATCACTGGGATCACACAAACAACTCTCAGGCCATGAGCAAAATATGTATTTGCATTAACAGGGAGATGCAGCCTTTCATGGAGTCCATTGGGGGAACCATAAGGCAGCATTGCAACATTAACATACCACGCCATGGATTTTTGCCAAGGGTGGTGTTCATTTGTTGGAAAATGGTTGGGACCTGTTGCTTGATTGATTCCATCAGGTTCTGGTGGAGTTTTTGGAGTGAGCAGCTTGGGAGTCAGATGTTGTCCATCTTGTGGTGGTTTGGGAGTCTCTCAGAGTGATGGTACAAGGGGAAAAGGGAAAGGAGTGGAATTCTTTCGAAAAACTCTTTCTCTGTGGGCAACATGAGGTCATGGATCATAAGACCTGGTCCCATTTTGGGAGTCATGGTGCAATCTCACTGGGCTTGCCAGTGGGCAGATTGCCACCAGACAGGGGTGTTCACTTTTTACCCAGCAACATGACTCTACACTTCACTGAAGTTGGGGTTCCGACTCAGAGAGATACATTCTTCCCTCAGTCTGCACATGGATAATACCTTTCACTCCTCTCCCAGCATGATGCCCATGTCTTCTGGGCAGCCCTAGTTGTTCCTCCTATGGGGGAAGGGGTGGAGAGGTGGTCTGGCACCACCACAGGGAGGAATCACTGGGGCTGCAAACTGGGCATGGGCATCTGGCTGGCAGTGTAGTGTGAGGGGTTAAAATGAACTGTGGCCTGCAGTTCCTCTTCTCTTTTCTCTCCCAGATTCAGATGTCCCACCCACCCTCACAAAAGCATTGTTCAAGGTTGGACAGACTAAATTGGGAACCCTTTTCCCCCTTATGTGTGACTGCACTAAGGGATGGTGGGGGGGGGGGTTCATTGTTTTCCCTCAGAGGGATTTCCCAGGTTTTTTGCCTCTTCCAAGGAGGCTAAATTCAGACTTGGGTTAGTACATCTGTCATAGTTATTGCACTATGAGTGGCTTGGGAGTCTCGCAGGGTGATGGTACAAGGGGAAAAGGGGAAGAAATTGAATTATTTAGGAGTCTTCTTCTCTAGCCAGCATGATGTGGGGGGCTGTAAGACCTGGTCACATTCTGTGTCATCATGGTTCAATCTCATCTGGCTTGCCTTCAAATGCAGTGCTGCCAGATGGGGGTGGTTGCTTGGCACCCAGCCACATGACCCACTTACTCACTGAGGTTTAGGTTCCAACTCATAGAGATACATCATTCACTTAGCTTGCACATGTGGAATACCCTTCCTAGGAATGGGTGTGGAGGTTTCTGAGGTGACTGGCGAGACTTCCTGAGCTGCACTCTTCACTCCAACAGTGTAATAAGTCATTAAATAAACATATTACTGTGGCCAATTCTCCAAAACTGGAATTGTGTGAGTTCTTCCAGTGAAAGGGGATATGGGGACTATCAAGACAACACCATGTGGAACTAAGAAAAATGGCAGTAACTAAGGACCATAAGCTGAAGCTAGACACACAGTGTGCTGCTACGGTCAAGAGTGCAAATGCAATGCTTGGATACAATAGGATGGAATAAACAGCAAGGCAATGGAGGTGATCCTCCCCTTACTAGGCCTTGCTTTAACCACAGCTAGAATACTGTTTCCAGGTCTGGTCACCGTAGTACAGAAAGGACATTGAAGAGATCATCAGGATTCAGCACAGGGCCACCAAACTGATTAGTGACTTAGGAAACAAGTGATATGACGACAAGATGAACATACTCAAATTATACAAAAGAGACAGCTGAGAAGAGGAATGATTATTGTTTTCCAAATACTAAAGGGGATAGATAGAGTATTCACACTTTTGCACTGCTGGGAACAAGCAGAACTAGAGATTTTTCCCTCAACCTTTGGGAGAGGGAGCAGAATATAAGAAAAAACATTTGAACAACTTATTTTGTACAGAGGGTGATTAACATGTGGAACTATCTATCCAGTGAGGTTATGGAACTATTATTGTTCAGGCTTTCATAGCTGGACTAGACAGAGTCCTGTGGAACAATAGCACTGAGGTTTAATCAGTATGAGAAGGGTAACATAGAGGTGTTTCTGAATGTTATACTTGGATGTGTGCCGATACTCAGATTGGGTATAGTCTATTCTTTGTGGCAGGAGATGTGAACAAGATGGACCATAAGTCCTTTCTACCCAAAACTACAATGTGTTTCTATTTCACTATGTTGCATCTTAGGAACTTTCTTACAGACTATTGCCATATCAGGGGGATTTACAATAATGAAAATATAATGGTATGAGAGCCTTATAATTAACAAAGATAATTATTTTAAAGGTGTACTTATTAGAAATAGTTTCTTAAACAACTTTGTGCTTTTTGTTTCAACATTCTGTATGATATATTAATTTAATTCATACTTATTTTATATTCCAATGTGTGCTTTTTTATTGCTAGGCAAACAAACAACCAATTGGGTATTCTTTTTTCATCATATCTAACTAGCAAGTTCTGTATGTAGTTTTCATGGGGAACTGTCACTGAAGTTTTACAGACCACTAAACATTTTAAATTATTCTTTTGAATCTTGCAGACCTTTTTATATTACATTCAGAGCATCTATTGGGGGCATGTGTTCTAAAATATTTTCAGTACGTGGCATTGCCATTGATTTTCTTTGGATAAACAAATGCTTGTTTTAAGTTCTAACTTGCCCACAGCTGGATCATAAATTCTGCATTTCAAAGTTTCTTAGTATCTTTAAAGTTAAGGCTGTGTAGTCTCTTAAGACATATAAAAGATAAAACCCACTTTCAAAAGTATTGTGCTCACCTTTGTGAGGAAGGAACTTAAGCTTTCTAAAGAGTTGGAAGGCCTGATTCCCATAGTAACCAATGCAAGGATGATATTGATGAGTAGAGTCAAAGTCATCACTAACAGTGAAGAATAAAAACAATAAGTATTGCTCAACCTCTAAGGTATAGTTCAAGTGATTTATTATCCAATAAACACCATCTATTCTTTATGATTGTTATACCTTTATTTTTGTGCACCATGATCCACATCTCTCAATAAAACTGCATCAATTACTTTTGATTAGATTCTTTTAAAACTTTTAGTGCTAATATGTTTAGTGTTAAAGTGTTTAAGGAACATTTAACTGTAGAACTTCATTGGCAATGCTGGTATAATTAAATATTTATGTGCAATTGCTGACACAAGGAGAACTCCCTACCTCAGAATACAGTTTATTACCATTCATTTTACTACCAGTGGACCAGTGGGGCATGCTCTATTCCCTAGTCCTCCACACCACAGGAGCAGCTCGGCCAGCCTACCGGATTCTGTTGCCCTTGTGATGCACCAGCACCATGGACAGCAACCAGGGAAGCACTGTAAATCCCCAGTCACTGTTCATGTGAGTGCTTACCAGACTAGTGCCATATAGTGTGGTGCTATTCTGGTAGCGCTCACTTGACAGGGTACAGACCAACCAGTAGACCCTCTTGTCCAATCAGAACACACATCTACTAAGTGTATTTCACCACAAATTTAGTACAATCAGCATTTACATTTAAGAAGAATCAAAGAATCACATTGCATCATGAGAGTCATTTTAGTCTGCATACAGGATGTCATGATAGAGACATTTTATTGAGAGTAAAATAACTGTAATGATTTATTTGTGATTTGTTGCACTTGGAAAGCAGAACCACCTTACATATGACAGAAATAGCAGGACTAATTGGCAGCACAACTGCAGCCTTTTTTAATTGAGAGACCATTAAAGCATTAGGCACATGAAGCATACTAGTGATAATATAAGAGTGTTATCACTATCCTTATCAATAATCTGATTCTCTCATTGAAACAAAGTACTCAGCCTTCAGCTTTATACTGTGTCCACTCGGGAATCAGATTACTGCCTCGTATAGTTACCACACTATCATATTGTCATTTAAGTCTACTGACCCTACGATCTTCATAAAATGGTTATTAAGATTAACAAGGTTAACTTTGTCACTGAATATATTTACAAGATCATCATGGAAACAGACACCTGACACAATGTGGTGATATCATCACCAACTACTAAAGGAGTATTGCTGCAAAGCTTCCGTATAAAAATTTACACTTCACAGGTAAACATCACTATCCTGTATGCGTAGCAAATCTGTTTCTCCATTTCCCCATTTATTCATCTTTATGTCTAAGACCATATGAATCACTGATATTAAGAGTCAGTCCCAGTGTCTCAACAGGCAGAACACTCATCTATTGGACTGAAAGCTCAGAATGTTTTGGGTTCTAGCTCTACCCTGGACACATGGGATAATACCCATCACTAACACTTTAGTGCAGTATAAGAAGGATGTTGCACTGTTGAGGTGTTATCTTTTACCTGAGCATTAAAACTAGAATCCCTTCTGCCCCTCCCTGGTCTCAATTCAGGTGAGAGTTTAAGATCCTTTGGCACTTATTTGAAGAAGAGCAGGTGAATTTCCAAGGTATCATGGCCAACATTTTCCCTGCCACTGAGCCTTTCTTCATTAAAAATTACAAATAAATAAATAATACATTCTTTTTCAAATGCATTTATAAGTAAAATAATTTATATTGAATTTACTGAATTAGACAGCAAAGGGATGAGCAACAGCCAACAACGTTGCTGCATTGGTGAGCTGGAGTCTGGTTGTATCATGGGCTGGGGCAGGTTTCCATAAAAGTGATGCACCAATAGACTTTTCAACTTCATAATGTTTAGAACATGCTATGCTTGCCAGTAACAAAAACAAACAAAACAAAAAAAAACCTGTAAATTAAACTAACAAACAATTTGTTTGCTAGAGATAATACGTGCAGTAGGCTAATGAACAGAGTAGGTGTACAAGTTTTTGAGGTAGTTTCTTCTCCTCTGTGTCAGTATCATAAGGCAAGCAAAATATTACTGTGTTCAAAAGCACATTAGAGCTACAACAAATAATATGATGGGTGCTTCTAGATAGCAGGAGAATCGAATAGCTGGTCCACCTACTCTCTTTCTGCCTGTTGAAACCTTGGTTTATATGAAGTATTGAAAGTTTTCACAAAAAGAGTAAAAATCCTTTTTATAAGAATTTGGATTAACAAAATGTATTACAGTTGAAAAAACAGTAAGATTATTTTATAGCTGCTAGTGAGTACAACAAGTAATTTAACTTCAAGGCTATTACAAAGCATATCACATGCTTAACATAGCATGCTTCATGCTTATTGAGGGATATACTTACCAGTATGGATGCTAAAAGTTGTCATTGGTGTTCCTGGGTCACCCCTCTAAAAGGGGTTTGTTCCCCGGGGTCTTGACTTTTTTCCAAAAACAAATCTATAAAGTTGAACAATGTCGAGTGTGTCTTTCATATTAGCAACAAAACATCATAGAAAAGCTACAGTTATTTAAACTACATACACCACTGCCATGTGAATGGATCAAGTATTTAAAATTACAATACAGTCTTGATACAACACACCCTTATTATATGAACATCCTAATTTAATAAATTGGTAGCATGTCTCCCAAGTGGATATCATTCTGAAAGTTTTTGTATCAGTTATAAAAACGCTCGATTAGCTACAGTAATTACATGTCATTAAAGCAGTCTAGAAATTTAAGATTGACTGAACAGTCCTTTCCACAACAGGTTAAATGCAGACTAAATGGTATGCAATAGGGAAATATTCTTTTTAAGTAATTTTCTGCTTTTCTGACAAAACAACATTTGGTACCGTCAGAACTCAAATCTCATAACATTCAAAACCTGTTTTCATTTCAGGACATTCCATTCCTTATTACTAAAGAAATTTGCAGAAAATCAAGCTAGTTGCCCCTAAGACTGTATCCGTACCTGCTGCTTTTCCTGCCACACAGACATAATCCTCTGTTGTGAAATCACAGCCCGTTGCCATGGAAATTATTCTGATACCACACACAGGGGATTATGTCTTTAAGGCAGGATAAGTATCAGGAACACATAAATAACCCAGTCCATGAATGTATCCGCACTCTCAGAGTGGGTGCCTATGCAGGCCAGTAGTGTGCAATGTCTTGTTCCACACTTACAGATACCTCTGAATATCCATAGCCTAGATGCATGCCCCTCCACACTCAATCTAATACCACATGTGCAGCTATGTGATGGCTCAGAATGGTGATGGGCAAGGAGGCGAGGCCTGTATACATCCAAATCAGATAACAAACTCTATGCTGCTGAGTGATGGCAGAAGTTTCAAAGGCCACTTGGCCTGAGGTCTGCTGTAGCACACATGCACACTCATCTGTCTGGCCACCGGGTGGTTCCTAAGGCTCAATTAGCAGTCACTCCACCTGCTGTAGTCCTTGGAGCCTGTACAGAGAGCTGGGTATCATAGCACCACAATCCAAAAATGGATGAAATAAGACAGTGTTCCTGAGGGGGGATATGGCAGTCCTTGAAGAACAGCAGCATACCAAATCCACTCCTTGGTTCTGGGCTCAGGATGCCCTCTGGATCTGCTCAGGCATCTGATTTGATGCCAGAACACAAAATACAGTGAGTTCGCAAACAACAACCACAAGATGTTTATTAAATATTCTAAAGGACAAGCATAGAAATCACAGTGCTTTGAATCTATGCAGGTCCTTTGTCGAGGGCCCTTTTCATCTTTTGGCTGTTGTTTGCACAATCACTGAATATTGTGTTTCTGGCTTTATAGTTTTTTCAGTGCTTCATTCTTTCTATGCATCCTACCAGCCTCTTGTTTTTATCTGATTTGATGCTCAGTGTCCAGCATGGCACCTCCACTCACCCACCAAGAGCTTCTCCGCACAGCACTCTGTTCTTGGCTCCAAGGGGGGGGCAGAGGTCATAAATGCAAAGTGCTCCAGCATCTAAGGGTGTGGAGATCTGTAACCCAAGATATGTGTAATTCGCATGGATCGATGGAGCTTTCATGGTATTAAGTCTAAATGGCTAAGAATCTATTCCCATACAAAATGTCTTTAGTAAAAGACAACTGAATGTCCAGAATTTTAAAGCTGGGTGCTGTTGTGTAACTGAGATCTACTGATGCCAACTGTGCATTTTTTCCTGAAAATCACTCTATATTAAATAATGAACATGAACCCACTGTCTGCAGAATCCAGAGTCTGCTTAGTGGAATTCCCCTATACATTTAGATTTTCATGCTCTCCCATGCTCTTTTGTCCATCAGAAAAGTTAGTTTTTTTGCAGAACTGCCACCGTAGTGCACTTAATATCATGCACTGAGACTTTACTTCGTATGCAGAAATTTTGAGAAATTTCTTAGATACGTAAAAATTTATGAATAATAAATAAATTGGCATGATCTGAAATTTTGAATTACTGGATAAAGTAATAGTTTGGACTAAACATGGTCTGATACTACAACTGTCACTTCATTCAAGACATTCAAATGGACAAAGAACTGTTGAGGAAAATAACATAAGAACCAAGAGTTCATTGCTCAAGTTGGGCAAAAATTAAGCACTATATCTAATAAAAGAGCAGCAACAAACTCAGAAGAAGAAGAAATGAAATGTACAGTATTTATGTGCATAGCTATATATCAACTGCAACACACCATTATCTCCAAAATTGGCTGTCTATACCTATCTATTCTTTGGGCAGTACTGGTCCCAAAAATAATAACATAATACCTTTTATAATGTGCCCTCTCTGAAAAAAGATTGTGTTGCTTCCTGCACTTGCAATTATTCAATGTGGCTGGATGTCATTGACACATCAATGAAGTAAAGTATGAGAACAGCAGGCAAAGCAAAAAGTTTATTAAGGTGCAGCAGACAGAATGTGCCAACATATGTAGGTTAGTCAGCACAGTCTAAGGTATCACACCTTGGGATGCTTCAGAGATGGTATAACATATCACTGGAGAAGGATTCATTTTAAGGCCCAACTTCTTTATTATTAATTCATTTGTCATTTTTGACAAGGATAGACACACTGAGATGGGATAGCTTGTTTCCAGGTATGCCTGTGTGGAGGGTTACATGGACCTGTTTTATTGATGGGGAATGTTGTCCATGACATGGAGAAACTCCACTACTCTTCTTCAATATGTACCATGGGATCCTTAACTTCCATCTGAGGTTTGACCAGAAATGGACAGAAGGCACCTCGGTTTAAGGTGTCATCCAAAGGATGGCACCTCACCAGTGCAGCTGCTCTTCATACGGCACTACATTGGCACTTATGCATTTTTTCTGCCCACCCACCAGTACCTGATGTAGGGCTAGAACCCATGACAATCTGATCTTTTTGTCCCAGAAGCAAACATACCACTAACTGTGCCAATGACACAGAGCTGTATACTCAATTTATTAAATTTCATAATACACAAGCTCTTGGCAAAGAATGAGCTGATGCAGAATTTGTTTTCAATGTATGTGTTGAAATTCAGCTCCTTTTCTTTTGATTCAGCCCAATCTAACTACTTGGGCCACTTCAATCTCTGGTCAAATAATGAAAAGAAAATAACATCCTACCCCCTTTCTATGTAGGCAGGGCTAGTTCTATGGCCACCCATTTCACCATCCTAGTCATTTTCCATCCTCTCCACACTATGACTTCCAGCTCCTGGCACTATGCCAGTTGCTGAAAGGTTGTTTTTTTGAATGGACAGGGGGTAAAGGGGAGGATGAAGGAGGTTGGGATTGACTGGAGGTGAAGCAGGAGATATCGGTTGTCTCCTTTTTTTTTCCATCAAGGGTTTTAATCCTCTGTCCCTGCAGCCCCATTCTGCTCCATCCTACCCAGCCCAATCACCCACCTTCCCCAGGACTTACTGGCACATAAATACCCAAAGGATTCTACCCCTCTGGTGGAGCTGGGGAGGAGGGCCATCCCTCTTGTGTTGTCATCCAGGTCGGTGTCATGCATGGTTGAGGTGTGGGGTCTGCAGTGGCCTGGACTATAAACCTGCCAGCTTTTTTTTATCCTCCTTTTTTTCACCTTTCTCCTAAGGCCATCAGGTGGAATGCCCCCAGTGCATGCACATACCTCTGTTTGTATACATACCAAAGAGGCTTGAGCGTTCATGCTTAGAGATTCCCTGCTATGCTGTTCCCTGGCCTTGACCAGGTAGTAACTGCCAGACAGGATACTGAGACCCCATCCCCCACCCCAAGGGAGGACAGCAGTCCTCGGGATACTCAATGCTGCCTCTTCTGTCTGACCCTGACTGACCAGAGTCTGCACCTGAACCCAGATCACCATGAGTGCAGGTGGTTCTGCTATAGTCAAGCCACTGAGATGGCCTAAGGAGTGACTGTTATCCCTATTTTAACCTGCTAGACCCTCATAATAAGGACCCATGGTGTTTTTAGCTGAAGTGCTACAGCTGTATTGATGACAGGGGGCCAAATCAAAGTTGAATCAAAGCTGCCAACTTTTAAATTCTTTAACAGTTACCCCTGATCAAGTTACCCATAAATTAATTTTAAAAATTACATGTTTGCGCTCCATGGCCACCTAAAAACTGCTTCTAAGACAATAACTTTTTTTTGTTTACGATGAACTTGAATGAAAACAAATCTTAGTTTTTGGGTTGTTTTTTTTTTGTCAAGTTAGGCCGTGCCAAATCCCAGTGTCAGCCATCCAGATCCCTTCTAAGACTGGGTGCCCAACACCAGTATCAAATTCCATACTGTTTCAAAACCACTGGGTACCCAACCCCAGTATCTCACGTACAACACCCCTGTTCAATAACAACCCTAAACTTTACCAGCTGTAACAGTTCCACAAGTAACTAAATGTACCTAGTTGCTGTGGGTCACCTGGTGGGAGGTCTAACAGAGATTGGTGGGATCTTGCCACATAGGATGTCAAACACTGAAATAAATAAAAACATTCCCATGAGCATATTATTAGAACACATGGAGTAAGTTAAGGGGAAAAGCTATTTTCTATACCCCATGCACATTGTAGATAGTCTGCTTAAATGGTAGGGTGACTGGCACTAGTTGTACAGTGGTGATTAGCAAAATGAGGTATAATGTGGCTAATGCAGTACTGAATAATGTGTTATTTAGCCTGTAACACTGCACCATGCCATGTGTCATAATGCATAACTGGTCAACGTCTTGCTAGCCACCACTGCAAGTTAGTAGCCATTTTTACTCTCTTTCCAATGGGCTAATACGTAGCATGCCTTGGCCAGCATGTGGCAAAGTGCCTTTGTGCCTATTTCTACCTAATCATGTTGCACTACTACTAATGTAATTGCATGCTGCTTACCTGAACTTCTTTTTAGATGTGCATTATACCTTTTATAGTATGCCATTTGGATAAATGTAATCATCCACAGTGTATGTAACTAATACCTAGTTATCTTGCACAGTCCCAACCACTACTTGTATGCTGTCTGCAACTGTATAATTGTCAGTTTATTCTGTATCACCTAGATCTGTCTAAACCAATGATACTCAGTCCTGACTGACTCGGGAGCCACATGAGTTTGCATCCTTTGCCAAGGAGCCATAACCATCATACACAGTACATGAAATAAGACATGCACACTTCGATAGTATAATTTAAACCATATTTTATTTCATTTATTGCACTACTTATTGTCATGGAAATATAACATATCTAACTCCTCTGAAGCACCCCCAACCACGTAGGTGTCATTAAGAAATGCAGCATCTGCATTTAGATATGCTCCCTTTTGTCTTTGAAATCAAACTCTTAAAAAAAAAATATAATGTGTAATAAAATTTTAACAGTGGCAAGTATGCTATCATGCTGTGATAATCCCACAGCTGGTTTAAGTGTTTAACCAACCAGAATGCAGGCTTTTAACCTGTAGTTTTGAATAATTTATTAGCAGATCAGCATTCCTTTTTCACCAGTATTATTATCCTCTAGGTTCCTTCTCTCGTTCACTGAAGTGCCGTCTCTGTTAAAGGCATTCACTGCAAACTGCAGAGAAAGCAAAAAATGACATGTCAGCCCCTTCTTGTTTGTTATAAAAACTGGTGCTAGCAGAAAATACAAAAATGACTTGGCTATTTGCTGTACCTGCAGTCACAGAAGCAGTCAGTCCACAGGAGGCACACTGCCCCGTAAGCTCAGAGGCACAGAGGGCTGATACCGAAGTGAGCCACCACAGCACTGGTAAGGAATCAAATGTAAAATATTCCTGAAAATTTGAGGGAAATTAGATTTAAACCATTATTGTGGGTTATCATGGGTTCAAAATGCTATGCATGAAATCAAATATGGAATGAGTTCATTGTAATTATTGAACTGATCCTTACAAATCAGAGTTAAGCTTGCCCTGGCAAAAAGAAATACAGGTGAGGGGGTACAGGTAAAGTGGGCAAGCATAAAGGATGCAATACTTGAAGCAACATCCTGTTGTGTTAAAGTGAAAAGGAAGTGCAAAAGAAGAAGGAAACCACTTTGGTTCTCAAAAAAACAGTAGCAGAAAAGGTCAGAGCCAAAAGGCTGGCCTTCAGGAAATATAAGGGAACACAGCGGGATGAAGATAGGGAGGCATACCAAACTTTCCTAAGGGAAGCAGGGAAGGCAGTAAGGCAGGCAAAAGCCCAAACTGACGAAACACTAGCACAAACAGTAAAAGAAGGTGACAAGACTTTCTATAGATACTGTACATTAGTGAAAGGAGAAAGTCCAGAGGGGGTATTGCTAAGATCAAAGGAGATAAGGGGGGGGCGTGGCTTGGACCCAGTAGAAAATGGCAGCATAATTCCTACTCTCTGCCCCAGTCTGATGAACTAGGTACTGGAATCTGCCATTCTGATGGGCTGAATTGCTGATCCCTGATATGGACAAACCCCTCTTACTTCTGTCGCCATTCCAGAACTGTTTGCTTCTGTGGAAAGTATCTATGCGCCATTATTTCAACATTGCATAGCCATCAGAGCTGCTTCTTCCACTAGGCCGCATGTGGGCTGGACGAACATGGGGGCACTGCATTTGTATAACAGGAGCTACGTGGGATTCTTCTTCCTGATTCCTGTTTTCTCCAGCAACAACCGCTGAGGAGTAATCGATAGTGCCCACGAGTATTGAGGCAACTGTATTGCCCCGGGGAGCCCCAGTGCCCACACTCTTTACTGACCGCCTAAGGACTTGAGCAAGCCATTGGTCGTATTTATAGCAGCAAGATGGAGCCGCCAACAAACACTCCAGCGGAACCCCCGAAGCAGGCTAATCCGCTGATTGAAAACCAGGCCCAGGTAGGAGAAGCCTTAGTGAATATTACCAAAATGCTGGAAGCTTTACTGGTCCGGGTAGACACTATTGGCATGTCGCTTGCAGGGAATGTAGCCAATGTCCACTGCCTGGAGGACCAGCACAATGTCCTCGAACAGTGGACAGAGGAGTTAGAACAGCAACACTCATTTATTTTATGGAAGCTGAGGGACCATGAGAGGAAATTGGATCGATTATGGAAGAGAGCAGAGGACCAAGAAAACCACAGCAGAAGAAATAATTTATGGATCTTGGGGGTACCAGAGGGGGTGGAAGGCCCAAATATGGAGAGGTTTCTAAATGAGTGGATCCTGCAGTTATTGGGTGAGCGTTGGAAGGAGCCAGTTGGGACAGAGAGAGCACATAGGGTCCTTGCTAACTCAACCAATTCCAGGGAGCCTTGGACTATTATTGCCTATTTCTTGCGCTTCTCTATTATTTTTTTTTTTTGTAAACCATCTTTATTTATTTTCCATGAACAACATTCACAGATAAACAAACAAACACACAAACAGAAACCTGGCAAGCCAGGGTGCACAGCCTCAAACTGACTGTGCAAACTATATACAACCCCTCTATTTACAGTCACAGCGGGTAGCCACCCCCAAGATGGGCTAAAATTCTCACATATTCCATACTTTATCACAGTGAGCATATATATCTAATTGCCCTAACCACGATACTTTTAAATCCCGATACCTTAATAGTCTCCAAGCAGCCTCAAGGCTCCTCCTGACATCTACAGCCCTCTTCTTATGGGTGGCACCCGTCTGTGTCCCATGGAAAGAGAGAGAGAGTTCCCCATCCCCCCTCTCTAATCAGCAGACCTTAACCTAGCATATGACTATCACTATACATAGATCGGAGTTGTCTCTACATATTTCCAGTTGAAACTAAAAAAATTAAAAGGCTTCTTCACAATCGGAGATAACTACCATCAGCTCTTCACTGTCTGACAGACAGTTTGTGCTTACCCATTTATGGTCTGTACAGAACAAACTGCGTCTAACGCCGCCCAGCGTTTGAGATATAGATCACCTCTCCCCACCATATACAAATATCTTTATTTTATTCAGCATCCCCAACAAATCTTTTACCCATTGACTGTAATGATAAACTTGGTCATCTTTCCAATGTTTTAATAGATAACCCTTAACTACTGCCATCATCAAGGAGAGATGATACTTAGGCATAACACCCGAGATTTGGGAGTAGTCACCTAGCACACAAATCTCTGGTATTATAAATTCTGAGTAATCCAACATTGGATCCATACGCCTTTTAATTTCCCCCCAAAGTGGGGATATTTTAATACAGCCCCAGGTCACATGTAATAAATCCCCTACTCTCGCCTCACACCTAAAACTCAAGGCTGTCTGTCTCAGGTTTCTATCACATAGCTTCACAGGGGTAAAGTACAGATTAGACACAACAAAAAAATGCATAGTTTTATACTTGGTATAATATTGTACTTGATGCTTTCCCAGATATTATCCCAATCTAGTTGCTGAGGAGCCATCAAATTTTCCCAATATATGACCCTCCTAGCAGGACTTGGGCTAAGGAAATCCAGTACCACTTTATAAATTTGCGAAAGAGGGTGAGCTCTTGGATCAAACTCCTTGAGCAAACCCCAGGAGAAAAAGGTATCTGCAATACCCCCCAGCTTCTTTAAAGCTCTCTCCAACATATGCTTAATTTGCAATCTCTGAAAAAAGGGCATTCCATCGCATCGTACCGGTAAGACCACTCTATTGCCCTGAACAACTTCCCTAAGGTTTAAGCCTGACATCTGAGCAGCCCACCACTGTTTAACTACCCGATTCCCGATTACAAAGTTAGGGTTGCTTAGAAGAGGCTGGTCTCCAGCCCTCATTTGACCCCTTCTCTGCACAGGGGATAGGAAGGACCAATATGCCTCCACCGTCTTCGCAATTGGGTTCCCATAGCTCTTCTTGAAAATATTCCTCAGATTAGCATACAACATTGCTTCCGGATCAAGGCCTAAGTCTCTCAACTTTTGCCTCTCTAATTGAAGCCAAGTTGGAATATAGCTCCCGTCTGCTAGCTCTTTAACCCACCAACTCATCAAGCCCAACTGCCCCGCCACATAATACAAGTGAAGATCAGGAAGCTGGGCCCCTCCCTTTTTGTACGGTAAATGCAGACTATTATATTTCAATCTAGGGGGTCTGCCCTTCCATAGAAAATCCAAGATTACTTTCTTGATTGTATCAAACCATTTATAGGGGATACTATATGGAGCCAGATACACCGGGTATAGCAAACGGGGTAAGATATTCATCTTGATAAGGCTCAATCGGGCAGTAAAGTTTAAGTGTAATTTGTTCCACCTTACTACATCCCCTTCGAGTGCTGATATAATTCCCCCCATATTGATTTCCGAACCCATTTCTAAATCCGCTGCAATCCAGATACCCAAGTATTTGATTTTATCTATCCACCATTGTATTTGTAGCAGTGAAAAATCAGCCCTGGTAACATGGGGGGTCAGAGGGAGAACTTGAGTCTTATTTAATTAAGCTTCTAGTTGAAGACCTTAGAAAAAGACTCTATTACCTCTGCTACTCTCTTGAAACTAACTGTGGGCTCCTCTAAATGCAGCAATATATCATCCGCAAAGACCGAAAGTTTCAGTTCCCTCCCCCCAATTTAATTCCTTTAATGTGCACATCTTTATTAATAGCCCTCAAGAGGGGTTCCAGGTAGACATTGAAGAGTATCGACAAAAGAGGACACCCCTGTCGAGTCCCATTTTCTAATTGTATTTCCCTCGAGAGATACCCATTACATAGTACCCTAGCAGTTGGCGCAGCATATAGATTCCTAATGCCCTTAAGGATACCCTCCGGGAAACCCATCCACTTCATAATAGAAAAAAGGAAAGGATGAGAGACCCTATCGAAAGCCTTCTCTGTGTCTAATGATATCAATGCTAAGGGTAACTGGGAGTCAGGCGCGTAGCTCAGTATGTGATATGACTTTCTAAGGGCATCATGTGCCTCCCTCCCTGGCCTAAACCCCACTTGTTCCTGACTAATTAAGCTAGGGGCAACTAGCAGCAACCTGTTTGCTAGAATTTTGTAAGAATCTTAATATCTTGATTCATTAAAGCTATAGGTCTATAACTACCAGGGAGATCCCTGGGTTTGTCTGGTTTAGGAATCAATGTAATATATGCCTGGTACATCGGAGGGTGGAACACCCCTTCTTGCATAATAGCTCGGAACAACTCCTGGAGCATAGGAAGTATAGTTTGTAAATGTACCTGATAAAATTTAGCGGTAAGACCATCAGGCCCCGGTGTTTTACCCATAGGTAGCGATTGCACTACCTCCATAATCTCCGACACCCTAATCAGAGCTGCCAACTCCCTAACTTGTGTTGGGTCCAAAGTTGGTATGGGGATCTCTTCCAAGAAACTCTCAATCTCTCTCTCTCTTCTGCTAGATCTCCAGCCCGGTAAATTCCCTGATAATATGAGGCGAATGCCTCCGCCATTTCCTGTGAGTCAGTTAAGAGTTTGCCCTCCCAATGTATAGAGGAAATCATTCTACTAGCTTCCCACTCCCTAACTCTAGCCGCCAACAGCCGCCCCGGAACCTCTCCCTGCATCAGGTATCTAGCATTGATTTTATCTAACCAAAATTCTATTTTACTATTAACAATATCCCCTAACTCCTCCCTTAAATCTTTAAGTTCCTTATCGATCTCCTCAGAGGAACCTTCTAATGGTGACAGTGAATCGACTGCCCCCAGAAGAAACTCCTTCTTTGCTCTTCTCTGTCTACGTCTCTGTATCGCAATACTCTGTGCCACCCCCGCATATACTACCTTACAGGCGTGCCACACTAATGCTTTATTTTGCATTGTAGGCACTTGTCGATGCATGAATTCCAGCAGCACCTCCTCCAACCTATCATGCACCAGGGGATCTACCAGCAAGGCATCATTTAGCCTCCACCTATACGGTCTAGGTGGAGCAGTTCTGGGTTCCCACACTATTTGAATGGGAGAGTGATCCGAGTAAATTCTAACCCCTGTCATCGTTTCTTTAATCTCCCCGATCACCTCTCTATTTACTAGAAAAAAATCAATTCAGGATTGACTCTTGTGAGCTGCCGAATAATAAGTCATACTCATGGCCCCCTTCGAGTAAATCTTAAAAGGATCTACCAATGCCATCACCTCAGGGAGTCTGTTCAAGGCAACCTGGGCCTGGACATAGGACCTCTGGACGGTGGCACTCTATCCTCCAGATTATTTAAACTTACATTCCAATCCCCCGCCAGAATTAGTGAAGGCGAAGGGAGAGACATTATATCCCCTTCAATAGAGGCAAAGAACCCCGGGTCCGAAGGCGTCTGGCCATATATAGAGGCCACTGTAATAGACTTGCCCATTTATATGCCCGAAATGTATATTCCTCTACTATCTTCCCTCGAATTGACTTTCACCACCTCATACGGACATGATTTCCTTATTAATATTACTACCCCTCCTGCAGCTCTATCCTACCTACCCCATATACCTGCCCCACCCATCTTCTCTTAAGCCCTTTCAGTTCCTTGGTCAACAAGTGGGTCTCTTGCAAGGCAGCAATATGAGCCACCAATAGTTCAATATGCCTCAAAATCAACATTCTCTTTCTTTTACCCCTTAGGTCCTTGACATTCCAAGAAATTATTTTAATACCCGACATTGAAGTAAGTTCCAAACAGTTTAATTATATCAAGTTTACCTATCTGCTCTAGGTCTGCTCCTAAATTACTCTCCGTAGAGGACTTCTCTCTTTCTGACCCCCCCACCCCTCCACCCTGCAACCCCAGATCCAAAGATCGACCACCTACCAAGTATCGAATCATGGAATCATGGATGAACCTGTTTCCGTGCTGCCCCAGCCCCTCCCTTGCCTAAGTAGCTCCAAAAACCTAACTCACTGCCCACCATGCCTATAATACCATAAACGCGCCTCTCTCCAGTGCCTTTGTTTCCCTTTGTCCAATACAGCCTCTCCCATAACTGGTAGTTTACTCCCCCCCTAATAATAACTATGTCCCATTTCTTCCCCCTACCCATTAGGGTAGATCAGAGTTCTCACTCCCCCACCTCCTAATATCCCGAAACCTGAGTGACCCTTTTTCTCTAGTGACTCACCTCCCTAGATATCCCCTCATATCCAGCAGTGGGGAATTGGCTACCACCCAACCCAAATTCCAGGCTCAATTCTCCCCCCATTTCATCACCCCGGAGATCGTGCCCCAAGATGTCAGTTACTTATAGCTTATGCAGCCATGTTATAATATCACACCCCAGTTAGGGCTGCTTTCCTCTGTCTGGAAACCCTGACATTTCTACTAACCCCTGCGTAGAGGGGAGTTCTCTCTCCAAATTGCACTTCTCTATTAAAGAATGTCTGCTCCGAGCCACAAGAGACTTAGGGGACCTAACCTGGAGGGGTAGCACCATCTCGTTTTACAGAGATTTTGCCCAGGAAGTGGCAGGCAAACGCCAGGTTTTCCAACTCCTGAAGAAAATACTTAATGCAAATATGATACAGTACCGGTTCAAAGGCCTCATCACACTGCACTTCTCCAAAAATGGGCAATCCTTTACTGCAGAATCTCCTGAGGATACCGAGGCCTGGATCAGAAACCACTGGCCGGGTATGCTCCCAAAAACTACCTCTCCCAGACACCTCTGGGAACCAAGGAACCACAAGGAACAGGGAACAAGTAAGAAAGAAGTCAGCTCCCCAGGGGACACTATACATAGCCGGACTGGCCCGCCCAATAAGGGATCCCCTACTCATAGATATGCGGAGCCTACCCAAGAAATGGAGGATCGGCAATGCTCAGCTACTCCTGTAGTGCCCTCAGCTGCTGAGAGGCCCGGAATTGGCCCACCTTCCAAGCACCAGAATTTTTCTCAACCCTCCTTGCCCACTAGACAATGGCAGTGAGCCAGAAGTCCTCAATCATTGGCCTCAAGTACTACTACTGCTTCCCCTCCTGCCAAACTCCTGAAGGCTGACACTCTCACTGTGAACGCTGAGAAGCAACCAGACCAACTAGATGAGGATGGGACTGATATGCTGACTGATCCGATTCCTTTAGACTGGGCATCAATGGTGGAGCAAAATAAAGACTTGGAGGCTGCAACCAACGGCTTACTTAAGCTGGGACTTAAGTCTTTTGCCGATGCTCTTGCCTCATGAACTGAACAACACTAACCTGTTGAATTAGGGCTGCCGTGACTATATATAACAGCTACTTATGTAGCTGTTGACAAGCCATCCTATGCCAATCTCCTGCCCCCCCCTTTTTTTTCAAGAGCTAGAGCCTTGATCTAGCTTAAATACTGGCAGAGTCATGATCTGAGACATTCTCTCTCCTCTCCACTATTCAGTGGTCAATGGCGCAGATACCCTCATAGGGCACTCCCCACCTCGCGCTGACCAATAGAGTGTGTCTCCCCTACACCCCTTATGTTTTTCCAGTGGATTTTGAGGCCGCTAACTCCATTCCTGTAATAATGGCCTATATTCTGGAAAAGAATGTGTAGCCCCCTCTGGGCTCTTTAGACTCTGCTAAGGGCTAAGTATGCACTTAAGAAGGCTGATACCCCATTTTTTATGCAGGTGTTTCAAGTGTGACAACATTACTTTAAACTTCCCATAACTACCCATAGTAGCATGGATGGCTGACAGAGACCCCCCCCACTCCCCTGTTTTTCCTTCCCCCTTTTCTCCCCCCCTTTGAGAGATCCCTGCCATTGTGTCTTTAAATGGATCATTATGGTGTGGGATGCTTATGGTCTGGTGAGCCTAGATCTGGCGGATCTGACCGGATGATGGGATATGTTGAGTCAGGCTGGGACAGAGTACCAACGACTGGTGCAACTTTCCTCTCACCTCCACCTTGGTGACTGAAGTAGTGTGGCTTATAGGGCATATTTGCCTCTTTGCACACATTCACCTCAGCACCAATACCTAAGTTCTTACTTATCCTTTTTCTGGATAACAAGTTTATATAACTGTTGTTATAGATTGTTATTTGGCTGGATAAACACTGTTGGTTTAATCCTAAATTCAGATATATTTTTCTTTCTCTGTTTACTCAGAATAGGATTTCCGTTGGTAATACGGATTGCTAGTAAGGCACGCACACTTGCTAGTTCCAGTTTTTCCCTAAACACAATCGACCTGTGGTTAGTAGAATGCTTTGATCGACTCTGAAGTGGTGGCAGGTTCCTTCTTCTTACTCCCTGTTGGCTCTCTGTATTGCTGTCTATAGGGTGAGTACTCTTTTTTTTCCCCCTTTTTCTGTGGTTTGGTGGTGACCATCGATGGCAATGCTTCCCATGGTGCAGGAGGGATGGAGATGCATCTCCTGGAATGTCAAGGTACTGAATCACCCTGCCAAGCACACTAAGGTCTTGCAATACCTACAATTGCTAGGGGTGGATATAGCCCTGCTCCAGGAGACGCACCTCACGAGCCGCACAGTGCAATGGTTAAAGAAGCTTTGGGTAGGAAGTGTGCTGGCTAGCTGTGCTACCACTAAGTCCAGAGGTGTCATTATTCTTCTCAGGCAAACGGGACCTTGGAAGGTGGAGGCTCAGAAATCGGACTTCCAGGGGAGGTGGATAGCAGTTAAGCTGTCCTATCCGGGCGGCAAAGCTGTAATGGCCAATGTATACAGGCATAATATGGATGCAGATGAAGTATATACCAAACTTAATCAAGCCTTTACGGAATTGACAGAGGTAGAAGTAGACCTCCCAATACTCATGGGTGGGGACCATAACCTAGTCTTTGATGTATTCTTAGATAAATCCCTCCCCATGCCACAATCTCACCCCAAAGTGCTTGCAACCCTAAACACCCTGATCTCAGAGTGAGCCTTAGGGGACCCCTGGAGGATGAGCCACCCAAAGGGCAGGGATTATACCTTTTACTCGGGGGGTCCATGGCACTCATAGCAGACTAGATTTTTGGCTGACTAATAATATAGCCATGCCAGGAGTAGGAGATGCTACCATTGGTAATATAGTTATCTCTGATCATGCCCCAGTAATGATTACCTTTTCCCCAACGGGCCAGACTTCCTCCTCCACAAGATGGAGATGCAAGGATGTAACATTTCGGGATTACATCAAAAGAGAGGTGCAGCTTTACTTTTCTATTAACACTCTGGAGGAATCCCACCCATCCACCATATGGGAAGCCTTCAAGGCATTCCTGAGAGGGAGAATCATTTCATTCTCGGCTGCCAAAAATAGGGAGAGAGGGGAAACAAGTTCAAGAGCTACAAGTTGAGTTTACTAATCTAGAATGTCGGTTCAAAGTCTCCCCTAAGACTCCACTTAACTCCCCCTGCTGGCTCAGATTACAGGCCTAAAATATAGGATAAACGTGTTATTGAATAAAAAGGCAGAGTGGCAATTGTTACGAGCCAAACTTAGGTCATGGGAGGGAGGGGACAAAGGAGGGAAGCTGCTAGCTTATTGGCTTTGGAAGCAGCAGGCCTCCTCCAGGATTCTGGCCCTCAAGAACAGGCAGGGAAAGCTAGTGGTGACACCGAAGGCCATTAATGAGGAGATGTATAGCTTCTATCAGGATCTCTATCAATCCCAGAGCACGACTTCCGATGAGATGCTCTTCCAACGTCTGCAAGCTTTCTGCCAGGGCACATCACTGCCTCAGCTCTCGACGGATCACCATAGAGATCTGGATGCCCCTATTACACCCAAAGAGCTGTGCACAGCCATATCCCAGATGGCGAAAGGAAAAGCCCCTGGGCCAGATGGGATATCAGCAGACCTTTATCAGATTCTTCTAGATGAAATTACCACCCCTCTGCTATTAACACTACAAGAAGCTCAAAATGATGATATGCTTCCTCCCACTATGTGCAAGGCTCTTGTAACTTTGATTCCAAAAAAAAATCCGATGTTCTACTTTGTGGAAATTTCTGACCCATTTCACTGATATCCGTTGACACCAAAATAGCTGCCCAAATTCTGGCAAATAGGCTATCCTTAATCCTGCCTGCACTGATCCATCCCTCCCGGACTGGGTTCCAAAAAGGGAAATCTACTGCTAACAACCTACGATTAATGTTGGCTCTCAAGTGGTTGGCGCAGCAGTCCAAGGCCCCTGCAGCAGCACTGGTGATAGATTTTGCCAAAGCATTCATTTCCCTGGAACAGGCATATCTCCATAACGTCCTTAAGGCATATGGGTTAGGGACCTCCTTCTGCTCAGGGTGTTAGCACTGTACCATTCACCTACAGCTCGAATTGTTACTAATAGAGATACATCCCGTCCCTTTACACTACAAAGAGGGACTAGACAAGGTTGCCCCTTTTCTCCCCTACTTTTTTTAATAGCCCTGGACCCACTGATTAGAAAACTTCTTAATACTCTGAATATCACCAGTATGACTGTACGGGATTCATCCTACCTGATTAATGCATACACTGATGATATGCTCCTTACACTCTCCAATCCCCAGATCTCCTTGCCCACAATCTTGACCACCCTACAGGAGTTTGCCTCTCTTTCAGGACTAACGATAAATCAAAAGAAAACCATCCTTTCTCCCCTAAATGGGGCATGTGGTAGACACCGTCTAACTGGTACTGACATTACCTGGGCCCCTAAGGGGTTTTCTTACCTGGGGATTTTCATCTCCTCATCCTGGAAAGATATAGAATCAACTAACTTTTCCCCTCTTCTGACTTCCTTAACAGCAGAAATTCAAAGGTGGAGGAAGCTTAAACTGTTGCATATCAGACTTGCTAATTGGCATTTACTGCTCACTGTATCATGACAATGACCTATACGAATCTCTAAACCTGTGTTGCACTTATCTCATTCTTCTCAATGATCTTGTTATCCATGTTTTTGACTACCCACTTTGCTTGACCATGCATTTTTATAGTCTTACTAGTGTCTGTGATGTTCTTTACTCTCCTGGCTAACTATGTATTGTATGGTTTATGTGTGCTGCGTCACACTGATGTTGTTGTTTTGTATTTCACTTGTATCCTTCTGGGTCGTACCTGAAAATAGGCATTCCTATGCCTAGTATACCCACCTGGTCAACAAAAACAAACAAATAAATAAATAAATAAATAAATTAACTCTTAAAGGCAAGGTCGAAGCCATCAGAATGCTTGTTTTCTCCAGGGTGTTCTACTTATTAAATAACCTCTCAATCCCGATTACCCCTAAACCATTTAAAGCTCTAGATAAGTTAATCTCACTTTTCCTATGGGAGGGTAAAGCTCCAGGATGGGGAAGAACGAAATTACAAGCCCACTGGACTAAATGCGGGCTTGGCTTACCTTGGTTCACAGGCTATCACTTGGCCTTCAGGATGGCCCAGGCCACAACCTGGTTTCTTCCCCGCACTACCCATCCTCCCCAGTGGGCAAGTCTGGAAGCTACTATATCCACAGATAGACCCCTGTACTCCTTGTTACCTAAGAAAAAGCCTAAGGAGCATCAGCTTACACCTATCATGATAGAAACGTGTAGATCGTGGTGAAGTGAAATGGTGCTTACTGGCATTCTGAACTCAGATTACCCCCCATTCATTATGCTCCACTCTGGGGTAACCCTCTTATTACAGTAGACTGCAAGCCACTTAAGTGGAACTCATGGGCTATAAATGGTGTTCAAACGGTAGGAGACCTCTTCCTTCCAGATGCCTTCACCCTCATGTCCTTTGAACAGATTCGAGACTGGTATAGATTACCCTCGTCAGATTTCTGGAAGTTTCTACAGATTAGGAGTGCCTTAACCCCCCTCCTAAAACAATCTTCAGGTCAGTCACCATGGTATTGCCTGTACGCTCCCCCCAAAGGTTGGATAGGATGAGGCCTTATAAGCTCCTTTTATGAAATTCTCAGAGACACTCAGCCTGATACTACTCTGTCTAGCAGGACCACCTGGGAGCGTGAACTGCTTCACCCTATATCCCCACAGCAGTGGTCAGATTGCCTCAGGGCTGCCTGCACAGCCTATGAGGACTCAAACAGCCAGTTAATACAACTTGAAATCCTCCTCAGATGGTATAGAACTCCCTCGGTCTTACATAGTCTAAAGATTAGCTCACACAATATCTGCTTGAGATGCTAATCTTCCCCTACCCGCCTGCTGCATATATTGTGGACTTGCTCAAAGTTACAGACCTTTTGGATGCAGGTACTGGATGACTGCTCTCAGATTATAGGTAAATCCCTCTCCCTCCAACACCACTCCCTCCTTTTAGGGGATACCTCAGCCTTACACCCACTATCCTTAGCTAGTAAGGATTGGCTCTTAGTAGCTTTAATGGAGGCCAAGTGGGCCATTCTACTGAGATGGAGGCTATCTGTACCCCCCTCTCTGTCACACTGGTGCTCAGCCATGGCCAGATTGGCTGGTTTTGAGAGACTATCTGCAGTGGCAAAGGGAGGGCTCAATAGATACTACAGAAAATGGGAGGAATATCTGAGTTCTCACATATGCTTGGTGGCTCTTCCCGAGCTGCAAAATCCCCCCACCAGCTGATAGTTGCCGAGGGCCCCCACCACTCTTTATTACTCTTTATTATCAGACTACGCTGTGCTATCTCTCTTCCTATTGCTGCTATCTAATGTTTTAGACCGGTGTGCTGGTTTGATAGATAATTGTTAGACGTACTCACCTGATAATACCTACATGTATAGAATATTAAAATATGTTGTACCACCATGATAGATTAAGTTGCAGGATCTTCAAGTATATGGGGTCCACAGTGACCAGTGTGAACCACACCTTACTTTTTCCCCTCTCCCCACCCCATTTATTGTTGTATAAGGCATAAGTTACTTACCTAAGTTTATGACGGAATATTCATTTGTACATGAAGGAAGTTTATTGTACTAACAGGTCTTAGTAGCAAACTGTACTTAAGACTGTAGCATGGTGGATTTAATTGTATATGGTATTTGTGTATCCTTAGTTGACTGACTGTACCTTGAAAAAAGTTTTAATAAAATCTTACATGATTAAAAAAAAAAGGAGATAAGGGGGCATGTGAGGAGGAGGACCATGTAAAAGCATCTATCCTAACTAGTTACTTCTGCCCAGTATTTAATGAAGAGAAGGTAGGGCAGGGCCCACAACTTAGCACCATGGACACGGGGGGGGGGAGGTGAGCAATAGTCCCTTCACAAAAGAAAGGGTCCTACAAGAGCTTGATAAGCTCAGGGTGGACAAGGCAATGGGACCTGTTGGCATACATCCCAGGGTACTAAAGGAGCTAAGGGTGGAACTAGTAGAGCCATTATCAGAACTGTTTAGTGAGTCTGAGCACAGGAGAGGTCCCAGAAGACTGGAGAAGGGCTCATGTGATCCCACTCCACAAGAGCAGTTGAACAGAGGAGGCAGAGAACTACAGACCAGTCAGTCTTACCTCAGTAGTGGGCAAGATTATGGAGGCACTCCTTAAGGAAAGGATAGGATAGTGCAACACCTGGAATCCATAGGAGCACAGGATCCAAGACAGCATGGGTTTACAAAAGGAAGGTCCTGTCAAACTAATCTCATAGATTTCTTTGACTGGGTAACCAGAGTGGTGGACCAAGGGGGAGCAGTTGATATCGCCTACCTTGATTTCAGCAAAGCTTTCGATACTGTTCCACATAGAAGATTGATTAATAAGCTGGGTAGGCTTGGGGTGGGTCGGAAGTTGGTCAACTGGGTGGCAAACTGGTTGGCGGGCAGAAAATAGAGAATGGTGGTAAATGGTTTACCGTCAGGAGAGATGCAAGTCACAAGTGGGGTACCTCTGGGATCAGTGCTGGGGCCAGTCCTCTTCAATATCTTCATCAGTGACATTGCAGATGGACTGGAGGGTAAGGTTTGTCTATTTGCAGATGACACCAAGATCTGCAACAGAGTAGATTATCCAGATGGGGTAGGCACAATAAGAAGAGATCTGGATAAACTAGCAAAATGGTCAGAAGAGTGGCAACTGGGGTTTAATGCAAAGAAGTGCAAGATCATGCACATAGGGAAGAGAAACCCTGAAGCCACCTATAGGCTGGGAGGGGAGTTGCTGGCAGTCAAAAGGGAAGAAAGAGACTTGGGCACCATCATCACTGATGACCTGAAAAGATCCAAGTAGACCAGTAAAGCAGTAGGTAAGGCTAGCAGGATGTTAGGGTGTATTAGTAGGGGTTTTACAAGCCAGAAGAGGGAGGTAATAATCCCTCTTTACAAGACACTGGTTAAGCCCCATCTGGAGTACTGCATGCAGTAATGGAGGCCACACCTTCACAAGGACATTAACCAAATTGAGGCAGTCCAGAGACGGGCAACCACAATGGTGAAGGGACTCCATCAGAAAACATATGAGAACTGATTAACGGAGCTCAATATTTATACCTTAGAGCAAAGGAGGGAAAGAAGTGATATGATCAAAACATTCGAACACCTTAAGGGGATTAAAAAGGTGAAAGAGTCTAACATGTTTCAATATAAGAAAAATAGCAGGACAAGAGGACACAGCATGAGATTAGAGGGAGGATGATTAAGGGGTAATGTGAGGAAGTTCTTTTTCACAGAAACGGTGGAAGATGCATGGAACGGCCTACCTCAGGAAATGGTGGATATGAATACAGTGCAGGGCTTCAAACAGGCATGGGAAGGCATAACGGAGCAATACAGATGAATATGGATAGATAGACCATTGACAGAGCAAAGGCCGATGGCACATTTATAAGGAAGAAAAAGAAATGGGCAGACTGGATGGGCCTTGCAGTCCTTATCTGCCATCAACTTCTATGTTTCTATGTCTCAGCTACACAGTTTCATGTGAGTGTGTCTTGGTGCATGCAGATTATGCATGTCTAACAAATTTCATAAGAAGTGACAAAAAATTAGTTATGACGAAAGACAGGAAAGTTTAACAATTTGACTTTTGTGCTGATCTTTAAATTAAGGATGGACTTGGGTACCCGTTAACAATGTTTAAGAAAGCGAGCCACCACAGCACTGGTAAGTCCATGGGAGTCCAAGGGTTGTAAATCTTGTGGCAAAACTTAGGAGCGCTGCACCAGCTTCCACTGTCACGCCCCCCCCCCCCCAACATCGGGATTGCATTAATTGACAGTTAACCATGAAATTAACATCACCCATTTAGCGCAATCGGACTGACATTGATAGCAATAAGTAGTTAATGTTAATTTCACTGCATGCTGAAAGAGGCATCAAGTGCGATCGCTCAAGCGGCATTTAAAGAGCCACAAGTTAATACGTTTTTGTGCAGATTAAAGGAGCCACAAGAAAAGTGTTAAAGAGCTTCTTGTGGCTCACGAGCCGTGATGTGAGTACCACTGGTCTAAACCGTTGTTATATGTAACTTGATTACCTTGTTCATGATGCATTTGATCATGTACTGTGCCTTCAGTATATATAACTAATTCTGGGTTGCCCCTGAAAAAGGGACACTTGGTCTCAGTGGGCCCACCTGGTTACCGAAATTCAATCAAATAAAAAAAACAAATATGTGCCGTGCCCCTGGGGTCTAGTGTATGCCTAGGGCCAGCCTAGTGCTTGTAGACTACTGCAAGAGAGAATGTGATTATCTGCACATGTACACATCAATAATGGAAGCCAAAGTGGTTATTTAATGGTTGAATAGTTGCTGTTATGGTTAAATGCAGATTGGCAGCTGTACGGCACCAGGCACCTGAGAGAGAGAGGTGCGAGGGAGCCAAACTGGTTCTGAGAAACCTCACACAGGACGCTGACTCTGGGGTGGAGCACATCACCACCACAATAGGATGAGGCTAAGGCCTGTTCAGCAATCTTAGAAAGTGAGCATTAGATGTGCGTGAAAAATATTCTGCTAGAGGAATTTCCTCGAAAGTCAGACTTTCAATTCCACAAAAGTTTGGAAATTATTTTGGCAACTTTTATGGAAATTCCACCTTAACTTGCCAGAATAAATGTACTAACCGTGGGTTAATGTATTAAACTGCAGGTAAAAAATTCCACAGAACTGATCACTCTCAGTGGTCAGCTCTGCAGCTTTTTTTCACCCCCTTTTAATACATTAATCTATGCCCTCCCCACCAATAGCCACACACTGCTCCACACCCATCACTGGCCCCATGTAAAAAAATGTACCCCCCACCCACCAATCGTCAGCCCCTAAAAACAATACCTAGTGCAATTTGTTTCTCCCCACCCCCACCAACTGATCACTGGTCCCAAGTAAGAATCAATACCTGATGTCTAGTGGTCTCCCCACCTGCCGATCACTGGCACCAAATGGATCCCCTTCCCTGGTGTCTAGAAGTTCCCCACCTGCCAATAATTGGCACAAAATAAACAGATCTCCTTCCCTGGCGTCTAGTGGTCCCCCCACCCACTGATTGCCATCACCAAGTAAATCCCCTCTCCTGATGTCTAGTGTCCCCCCTCCCACTGATCGCTGGCACCAAATAATTAACATCCCCTTCCCTGGTGTGTAGTGGTCCCCCCATCCGCCAATCGCTGGGCCCAAAATAACAAACAATCCCCCGTGTCTTGTGGCCCCCCACACATCCCCACCCTGGCAGAGTGGTCACTTTTACCCCCAACCCGGCCTTTGAACAGGCGACCAGCACTGCCCTTCTCTCTCCTCTGCAACTGGCCATCCACTGAGCTTTCAATGAATAAGCGTATGCCTGTAATCATGCGCTCATTCATTGGAAGTTCAGTGGGTGGTCAGCCATGGAGGAGAGTGGAGGTTTGTACTGGTCTCCTGCTGAGTCAGGATGGGGGAGTGGGGTTGATTAAAAAGCACTAGAGAAGTCCAAAAAAATATGAATTGAGCATGCTGGGTTTTTTTTTTTTCATTTCTAGCAGACATAACTTAAGCATGTTTCAACTTTTAAACCCACATTTTGGGGAATTGCTTCTTAATCCCCTACCTTATGATCACCAAAGTGGAAAGTCCATACCTACTTGACATGCCTTGTATGAGACATCCTGCAAGTCCAGCACTGTGCTCAGTGAATCTCCTACTTTGCATCTGGGTGCATCTGTGTGAGGCAGAAGTCCACCTTCTTCCAAGTTTTGTACAGGAGTGCTTGGAAACAACTGAGAAGCTGCGTGGGATATACTATTTTGGACGAATTATCTGTAACTAAACTCTCTCTCTCTTGCTTACATCTGAGAGAAGTTTTCCTCACTTTTAAAGTGGCATTGCTTGGTATTTCTTTTAGTTTTTAATTCAGAAAGGGGTTTTTTAAAACTACTCATCTTCTGCATATTTGATTTTCCTTTGTGGCTAACTGGACTGATTACTAGAATTCTGTGAGAATCTGCATCAATATATTTTGCAACTTTTGGTGGGGTTGTTTGATTCAAAATAGCAAAAGCTGCAGGTTGTAACTGGATGCCAAACATAGCCTGAGGTGGGGGTAATTGTCTTCACAAGTCAGAGCTCAGCATCATAGCCATTTGTCTAGCTAGACCATTTCAGAATTATTCAATTACTATAAACTAGTGGTGTGATCCTGTGTGAGGCAGAAGTCCATCTTCTTCCAAGTTGTGTACAGGAGTGCTTGAAAACAACTGAGAAGCTGTGTGGGATATACTATTTTGGACAAATTATCTGTAACTAAGCTCTCTCTCTCTTGCTTACATCTGAGAGAAGTTTTCCTCACTTTTAAAGTGGCATTTCTTGGTATTTGTTTTAGTTTTTAATTCAGAAAGGGGTTTTTTAAAACTGCTTATCTTGTCGGCATCCTCAGAAGGGCTGAAATAACTGCATATTTGATTTTCCTTTGTGGCTAACAAACCACCAGGCTGTTTTGGGGCTGGAGAGGTTTACCTGTGTCTGACTTGGATGTCTGTATTTTTCTCTGTTTGATTAGCAGGGTACTTTCTCTGTCAAATTGTTGTGTAGGGTATCTTGCTGACAGGAAGGCACTCATCGCAGCGGTGGGTGAGAGCTTTTAGTCGATTGTTTTGTGAGGACACAGTTTAGGCCCAACCCTTCCCACCCCCATCCACCCCTGGAAATAGTTCCTTTATACCTGAGGTTCTGACATCATTTCCTTGAGTGCAAGGTGCATTTCACTGTCATATCCTCTCTAGCACACTGCACTGATAATATAAGCATACACGTTGTATAATATATATATATATATTTCTCTATAACAAATCACACACGCACGCGTGCACACACACACACAAATACAATAAAAAAAAACAAAAAAAAACTAGATAAACATGTGGGGAGTAGTGCAATGTAATGGCTGTGGGGCAGCAGTCTTCCGGGAGTCTTTCTGGAGGCTGAGATGCTGCCCTTTTTGCAGACAACTATCTGCCCTGAGGGAGAAAGTTGCCCGCCTTCAGGGCACACTGACAGTAGTAAAGAAACCTTCCCCAGGCCACACTGGACAGTAGAAAGGGAACCTCCCCCATCCAGGGAGCACTAGTGCCACCACCACTACCTCAGAGGTTGCAAAGAAAGCACAGCAGTTGGACCACAGTGGGCTCAGGGAGGGTGAGGAGGGTGGAACAGAGGCACACCCAGTCAATTGTTCCACTCCACAATCCATACACCATTCTGGGGGAGCATAGCTCCCCTATGGATGCACCCGCAGAGAAGACTGATGATAAGTGTCACAAGGGAGGCCCACAGAAAGGAGGCAGAGGACACCAAAGGGAAAGGAAGCAGCTCCTGGTGGGGGACTCAATTATTAGGGTATAGAACTGGGGAGCTGGGAAAATGAAGTAAGGTGCCTGCCTGGTGCCATGGGTTGGAGGGATAGGAAGCGCATCCTCAGGATCACGAGAACAGCTGCAAGGGATTCCGAGCTGGACGTAATTGTCCGCCTAGGGACAAATGACTTGGCTTATCATGAGATTAGAGCAGTGCAGGAGGACACTGCAGAGTTGGGGAGGGACCTAAGACGAGTAGCACACAGTATCCTTCTCAGAGGTGCTGCCTGTCAAAAGCATGGGGAGGCGAGGTAATTGGCACCATGCAGTTTAATGAATGGTTGAAAAATGGTGCAGAGCACAGGGTTTGGCTTCATTGGGGACTGGGGTTCCACCTGGAGGGACACCAGCCTATACTGGTAGGATGGTCTGCATCTGTCCAGGAAGGGAACAAGTCTTTTGAGCAATCAGTTTAAATGCTTCATTAGCAAGCTTTTAAACTAGTCAAAGGGGGAGGCACTGACAAGCAGCAGGAAAATCCCAGCTTCTCCCTACAAAACAAGGTACTAAATGAGAAAAAGACTGAGGTAGAACGGTCAGTGGGGGATGCTGCAACAGAAGGTAAAGCCATCGGAAAATGGAGAGCAATGAGTACTAATGCCCGTAGTCTGGGTAACAAGCTTCCTGAATTAGTGGCCTTGATGGAGGAGGAACATCTGATATCGTTGCAGTCACAGAAACATGGTACACAAAACCATGACTGGGACATAAACATACCAGGATACACTGTCTACAGGAGGGACAGGAGGTAAGAGAGGAGGAGTAGTTCTTTACATAAGGGAAGGAATGAAAGCAACAGAACAAAAGGGTAAACAGAGAGGAGAAGAAGCACTGTGGGTAAATTTGGAGACAGGCAATGGCACCACAATACGCACAGGGTTGTACAGACAACCCTTCTCAGGGAGGGAAATGGACAAGGAAATGATAGAAAGTATACTTAGAATGGCAGAAAAAGGGAGATATTGCTGATGGGTGATCTGAATATGCCAGATGTTAACTGGAGTGCAGTTGCAGCTGCCACTTCGAAGAGTGTAGTTATTCTAGATACCCTACAGGGGGCATGCCTTAGACAACTAGTACTGGAGCCCACTCGAGAGGGAGCAATATTAGACTTGATTCTCTCAAATGGAGATGGAGAGAGGATTACAGATGTAGAAGTGGGTAGCCATCTGGGAACTAGCGACCATCGAACAGTATGGTTCACGATAAGCACAGCAATCGAGTCAAGCCATACAAAGACAAAAGTACTGGACTTGAGGAGGGCTGACTTTGCTAAAATGGGTGAGTGCCAAGGAATGCACTAGCAAATGGGCAGGAAGGAGGGTGGAAGAACAATGGGGAATAATAAAACTGCCATCACAGAGGTAATGAGCCTTGTGTGAAGCAAATAAACAAAACAAGATGATGTAAGAAACCACTATGGTTCTCAAAGGAAGTGGCAGTGAAGGTTCAAGAGAAAAGAAAGCATTCAGGAAGTACAAGGAATCGCAGAAGGAGCAGGACAGAGAACTGTATCAGTTAAAGCAAAAGGAGGCTGGGAAGGCAGTCAGAACAGCAAAGGCCCAAACCGAGGAAAAGATAGCCAACTCAGTTAAGAAGGGGGATAAAACCTTTTATAGGTACATCAGGGAGCAAAGGAAGACCAAGGGAGGGATAGTGAGGCTTAATAAAGGGAGGGAGGAGGGTGGGCAGAGGAGACTGTGAAAGGCAGAGATACTAAACAAATATTTTTGCTCAGTATTTACAAATGAAGAGGGGAGGTACATAAAACAAACAGTAGTAACACTCTGGATACAGAAGTTGATACCAGCCCATTACAGAAGAAAGGGTTCTGAAAGAACTCTTAAAACTGAAGGTGGACAAAGCAATGGGGCCTGATGGGATTCATCCCAGAATTCTACAAGAACTAAGGGTAGAACTAGTGACACCACTGACTACCCTTTTTAACAAATCATGGGACGATGGGGTGGTACCGAGGACTGGAGGAGGGCAGATGTGATTCCCCTTCACAAAAGTGGGAGCAAGGCAGAAGCAGGAAACTACAGACCTGTTAGTTTAACCTCAGTGATAGGGAAAATGATGGAATCACTTCTGAAGGAAAGAATTGTCGAGTATCTAGAGGCCAGAGGGGCACAGGATCCTAGGCAGCATGGATTCACAGTGGGAAGGTCATGCCAGACAAATCTGATAGATTTCTTTGACTGGGTGACCAAAGTAGTAGATCAGGGAGGGGCTGTGGACATGACCTACCTAGACTTTAGCAAGGCATTTGACACAGTCCCACACAAAGATTAATATACAAGTTAGCCAGCCTGGGAGTGGGTCCCAAGATGACAGCCTGGGTAAAAATTGGCTGGAGAATAGGACACAGAGATTAATAGTAAATGGAGTCCACCAGAAGAAAGGAGGTTACTAGTGGGGTACTGCTGGGTTCAGTATTAGGATCGGTCCTCTTCAATGTCTTTATAAGTTTCATTGCGGAAGGACTGAAGGAAAAGTATGTCTCTTTGCAGATGACACTAAGATCTGCAACAGAGTTGATGCACAGGCTGGGGTGGAAAGGATGAGAAGGACTTGGCAAGGTTAGAGGAATGGTCAAATGTATGGCAGCTTAGATTCAATGCTAAGAAGTGCAGGTAATGCACCTGGGAAACAAAACCCAGGGAAGAGTAAACAATGGGGGTGAGATACTAACAACAACAAAAATGGAAAGGGACCTGGGGTAGTCATATCAGATGACCTAAAGGTGGGCAAGCAATGTGGAGGGCAGCAAGGAGGGTTGGGGGTTACTGGGATGCATAGGGAGAGGCATCACCAGTAGAAAACAGGAAGTTATTATCCCTCTGTACAGACAGCTGGTGAGACCCCATCTGAGAGTACTTGTGTAGTTTTGGAGACCTCATCTACACAAAGACATAGACAGGATGGAAGCTGTCCAGAGAGGGCATTCAAATGGTGCAGGGTCTGCACCAGAAGACATATGAAGAGAGACTTAAGGAGCAATATGTATAGCCTCGAAGAAAGGAGGAGAGGGGGACATGATAGAAACTTTCAAGTACCTCAAGGGAATCAACAAAGTCCAAGAGGTAGCATCTTTCAAAAAAGAGGTGTGCAAGAACAGAGGGGCACAATTTGAAGACAGAGGGGGCGGCTCAGAGGTAATTTAAGGAAGTATTTTTTCACAGAGAAGGTTGTGGATGCATGGAACGGCCTTCCGGAGGAGGTTGTGGAGTCAAAATCAGTGGTGGAATTCAAGCATGCATGGGACAGTCATAAGGCAATTCTAGGGTGTGGGGGTAAGAAGAAGTAGGCTGCTGGTTAACTAGGATCTGCAGCTTATCCAGTAGGTAGGGAAATGGGCAGACTGGGTGGGCCAAGCGGTCCTTATCTGCCGTCAAATTCTATGTTTCTATGTTGGGGCCCACAGCACCCTGTGTGAACCAAAGCTACAGGTCCAGCAACTTAACCTGATGGGTCTTCTGCTTTGCATCCCCAACAGGTCAGCTCCTGCTTTTTTCAGGGGCTGCAGATCCCAGGATAAACAAGTTACAGGTCTGGCTCTGTACCTGACGGGTCTTCTAATTTGTGTTGGTCCCACAGGGCCTTGGGTGAAGCAGGCTACAGGCCAGGTGTTGTGCTTGACAGGTATAATGCATCTGATGTTTTGTACAGGATTCCACATGAAGCAAACTATGACTTCTTTGTTGCTTTGCACTGGACCGATAGGTAGCAAAGTTAAGCAACTTACATATTTGGCACTGTGTTTTCATAAAAAAAAGAAAACAAGGAAATTCACTGCTAAAAATTACATTTATGCTGGTATGGAGCCATACCTCATTGGTCTTCTGCTTCAAACTACTTGTCTGGGTCCATGCCCTATGCATGCCCAGCCCATCTGGTATGCCCCATGTACAGCAACACTAACATAGCGAACTACAACCCTGTCAGCAAAATTGACACTTTGCCGACAGGTCACTGTGTTGGTGTGCCCGAGACAGGAGCACACTGTCTCCCGGTCCTGCACCCCCACCCCAAATCAACTCCTACTGGAGTTGATAATCCTAGAGACAGGTGGGTGTGGTTCAGAGCCCCCTGCATGGGGGGGGTTCAGGGACAAAGCTCCCTGATAACAAAAATGGACCTGGAGACATATAGGAATAATGTTAACTGCAACTTGCAGTCAACATGATTCTTGTTGGTGATATGCCAGTCGACAAAAGGGTTGTGAAACCAGCATCGTAGAGCCTACACACCTTAAGACATGCATTATGGGTATAAGGTACAGATTTGTGGCCTTGCACTATGGATTTGCTGCTTCAAGTAACAGGTCTGGGGCTGTAACCCATGGGTCCTCTTCTTGGCATAATGCCCACAAAAAACAACATAAAAGCAATTTATAGGCCCAGGCTGTGCTCCACAAGTTTGCTGTTTCACATAGGACCTGCAGGGCCCTGTGTAAAGCAAGGAACAGGTCTGCAGCCATGACCTGTGGATCTGCTTATTCCTATAGGGCCAACAATGGCCTGTGCAAACCAAGCTACACATCTTGAGCTGTACCCTATGCATCTGCTGCTTCAAATATGTCATGCGAGACCTTGTGTGAAGCAAGCTACAGGTCTAGGATTCTGCCCCACTGGTCTGTTGCTTTACCTATGGCCTGCAGTTTTGGGACCATACACCATTAGTCTGCTCCCTTCTCCCTACATAGTATGGTAAAGGTCTGAGGCCATGCCCAACCAGTCTGCTTCTTTGCATATTGTCTTACATCAGATAAGGTACCCATGTGACGCCTGTGAAGAATGGCCTCAGACCTATGGCTTGAAGCACCAGACCCATGCTCACAGACATTGCCAGGTGGAAAGGTTTCCTATCCAGTGATGTTTAGCTAAAGATAAGTGATTTTTAACTTTTGGAAGTGACCATAGAATCTTGATCTAAATTATTATTTTTTTAAGGATTTGTTATACATACAACTATTTCTATTTTGGTACCAGCCACCTTGATGAAGATACAGTGTTGTATCAAAATGCTGATGTGGTGTAGGATACACAGGTCTGACAAAATGTCTATGTACTGAGAATAAATACACTGAAATGTTTTCAGACATGATTGGTTTAATCCTTGTACCCAACAAATGGGATGTTTTGGTTTGCGGATAATGCTGGTCCCTGTCTCCTTGCTGTCTTTTCATTTTCTTTAAGCAGAGGACCAAAAGGGATTTATTTATTGATTGACTCATTCATTCATTCCTTCATTTTAGAAGTTTCACCAGTAAAGAAATACTGAGCTTGTAACAGCTCAGTTCCAGATGAGCCATGGGGAGACAGTCCAAATGGAATAAACAGTACAAGAAGCAACAGGAAAAATACATTGTATAAGGTGCAGTAGTAGTCAAAGTATTACACTGAAAACGCAAACAACACAAGCATGGTTGACCATTGTTCAATCATGTATTCTCACTGAGGCATCAGTGAGATCCACCTATCTGTGTGGTTTCCAGTAATAAACTATTTTTGCAGCAGTGTAACATGATTTTGTGTCCAGATCTGGTCACAAAGACAGATTCTGGGGCTGATGTTGGTCACAAAACATAGAATCATAGAATGTGTCAGCAGAAAAGGACGGGTTGGTCCATCTAGTCTGCCTTATTTTCCATGCCTAACACTATACCCTGGACTCTATTTGGTTACTGGCATATACCCTTGTGTCTATCCCATGCATGTTTGAAGAGACCCACTGTCTTCACCCCACCACATCTTCTGGTAGGCCGTTCCAGGCATCCAGCACCCTTTCTGTGAAGAAGTATTTCCTCACATCCCTCTTAGACCTGCACCCCTCAAGCTTCATAGCATGCCACCATGTTCTAGTGCTCTTCCCCACATAAAAGAGACTCCCCTCCTAAACCTTCTTCACCACTGTGAGGTACTTATAGGTCTCAGTTATGTCCCCTCTCACTTTCCACCCCTCCAGGGAGTTCATGTTGATTTCCCCACAACCTCTCTTCATGTGCTTTCTCATGCAACCCCCACATCGTTTTGGTAGGCCTCCTCTGGACCTCTTCCTCCCTGTCTATGTTCTTGTGGAGGTGTGGCCTCCAAAACTGGAACCGCACTCTAAGTGGTGTCTCACAGATGAGTGATACAGAGGCAACATCACCTCTCTTTTCCTGCTAGAGATCCCCCTTTGTATGCACCCCAGCATCAGGCTCACATTGCCTCCTGGGTGTCCACTCTGTTGCAGATTTTCATGTAGTTTGCAAAGAGACACACCTTCGTCACATGTTCCTCAGCAATCCCACTTATGAAGACATTGAAGAGGACAGGGCACAGCACAGATTTCTATGGAGCTCCACTGGCCATTCTCCCATCCTCCAAGTGACTACCATTTGCCACCATCCTCTGCCTCCTACCTTCCAACAAGTTATCCAGCTCACCCCCCTCTACCCCACCCCTAGGCTGCTAAGTTTCTTTATTAGCCTCCTGTGAGATACAGTGTCAAAGACCCTACTGAAGTCCAGATAGGCAACATCTTCTGACTACCCTGATCCACATACCTAGTTGCACAGTCAAAGAAATCTATGAGATTTGTTTGACATGACCCCCCCCCCACCTGTGAAGCTGTGCTGCTGGTAGTCCTGCAGCCCATGTGTCTCCAGGCACTTCATCAGTGGGGCTGACAGTATAGCCTAAAGGTTAGAGTAATGAGCTGTGAATGAGCTTGGTATATCCAGTAGACCTGGGTTTGATTCCCACAACCTCTACTTGCATACTGTGTGACTCTGAGCAAGTCACTTAACCTCCCTGATGCTCCTGGGTCACTTGTGCCTAGTGGGCCTTACCCGGTTACCAAAGAATAAAAAAACCAAAAAGTCTCTCCTTCAGTAGGGACTCCATTAACTTATCTACCACTGATGTTAGACTGACTGGTCCATAATGGCTGGGCTCCTCCTTGCTACTGGTCTTGTATAGGGGGACCACATCAGCCCTTGTCCAATCCTCTAGAACCACCTCCATTTCAGTGAGGCACTAAACAGTGTTGCCAGAGGGGCAGCCAGCACAGTGGTCAGTTCCTTAAGTATCCTTGAGTGGATCCCACCTAGTCCCATCACCTTGTTTTCCTTTAGGGCTTCCAATCCCTGGTGGACACTCTCTTCTGTATATGGACTTGAAGCCACCACTTCCAATGTCTGTTAGTTCATGTCGGCCCATCTCCCCTTCCATTGTGAAGATCAAGCAGAGGTATCCATTAAAAATCTTTAGCTTTTTCTTGGTCCTCCTCTGCACAGTACCCCCACCCCTCCTGGTGTCCTGATTTTCACTATACCATACCTTGCCTTACTCTTTCTGCACAAGTACTGTACCTGAAGAAAGTCTTGTCCCCTTCTTGACTTACTGGACTATCCTTTCCTTGGTTTGAGCCTTTTCTATCCATACTATCCTTCCTGTCAACCTTTATTTCTCTCTATATAACTTCCTGTCCACTTCCATTTCGATCACCTTATACTTTCAGAAGAACATTTTTTTTCTCCTTACTGCCTTAGCCACCTTTTTTAAAAGCCAGAGTGGCCTCTTTCTCCTCTTGCTCTTGCTTATTATCTTTAAATATTTTGCTGTTACCTTTGTTATTTCCTACTTTATTTTATTCCATTGTGCCTCCATCCCCTGACTATTCCCCCTTCAAGTAATTTCCTAAGGCAGTCTCCTATTTCTTTCAGATCTGCCCTCCTGAAGTCTAGGACCTTTGTCCTAGTGTGTTTTTTTCTGTAGCCCAATCTGTATGCCAAACTACACTGCACGATGATCGCTAGTGCCCAGGGGGCTGCCCACTTTGATGACTGCTGCATTATTCCTGTTTGTAAGTACTAGATCCAGCACTGCCCCATCCTTAGTGGGGGGGGGGGTTCTATCCCAGTTGGACAGCGAAAAAATATCTATAATCTTTCTAAAAGTGACAAGGTACAAAGGTCGACTTCTATGTAAGGCTGACTTCTAGGAGAGTATACACAGTAATTCCCACTGTCTACTGAGATGTAGGACATTCTGTGTAATGCAACACAAGCTGCTATCACTGAAGGTAACGTATTGGCTAACACCTGATACACAAGCAGCAGACATATCAAAATTAAATAATTCTTATTAACTACTGATATGTAAGTACTGTGTGACACATGGCAAACCTCCACACTGATTCAGAACACTAAAGCATTGTTATTTACCACCTCCTACAGTGCTAGGCTACTGTACTATCTGATTGATTTGATGTTGCACAGTATTTGCCTCATGAAAAGCAAATGTAATTTTTTTAAATTGTATTTCTTTTTACGTATTTTTTGGTTTTATTTTAGCACAATGTCAGCTAAAAAGAGAGGAATCTGTAGTGCCTGACTACAATTGAAACAGTTCATCCCATCAGTGTTTATTCAGGTAAAATTAAATATGGATCATTTATAGGTATGAATTTCAGTTCTATATATAGGAATATTATGACTGTTGCCAGTTAGCATGAACTGAGACACTATGGATGAAGCCTGGGGTGTTTGATCAGGTACCTAGAGCCTCAGCTTTAATATAGCCAAATGCTGGTAATACAGTTGGAAATAAAACAAAGGTATGATTTGCACTTAAGAGTTGTACTCCTGTTGCTGCAGTGGTGGAAAGAAAGGACAGGGGTGTTACAGTGGACAAGGTGCTAATGCAAGACAAGCAGTGTGTGGCTGCTCTCGAGTGAGACAGACTGTAGGGCATCAAAAGGTAGGTAACTATCAGGGTAGGAGAAGTTATCTTGCAACTTTTCAAGGATCTACTCAGGTCCCATGAAGATTATTGTGTATAGTTCTGGGTTCATCCATCGGAAACAAACATTAAGTCACTGAAAGTGTAGAACACAGAGTCACCAAAATTATCTGGAACCTGAGGGACCAAAGCTATGTGGAGAGGCTGGTGGCTCTGAACACATTCATTTTGGAGAAAAGGTGGCAGACAGGGAATAAAGTCTCAGTGTAAGCACAGACCCTTGAGTACACATCTTCTTCCTATGCCAAGGATGCTAGCCAATGAATTATTAACAACAATCATGCAGTGCCATCACCTAGGGTAAATGGTGACAGCGCCAGGAGACTCTTAAATCAGGAACACCTCAGCTGTATACTTACATATGGTACGTAGGTGCCTGATGCAGACAGTACAGACTATTCTTCCCTAGGTTTAAAAAGGCTGGCTCCTGGCACTGTCCTAGGAGTCAACAAATTCATTCAGAAGATACCTCCCCACTAGCCTGGCATCCCCAGTCTCCAAAATACATGCATGCAATTGTGACCCCCCTCATGAGTCATTATCGATGACTTGTGGGACAAAGAAGCTTCAAGATCCAGGCTAACTCAGTTACCCCTTCCTAGAATTCCCCCCTCTCTTTGCAAAAACAATAATCTGACTGTATTAGCAATCAGGGCATGCAGCTGGGAGGAAAGGAGGGCAGAGTGGTCTGCATTGTTGATAACACTAGGCAATCTTGCCAATTGGTCTACTTAGTGTAACCCACCTTAAGTTGAATTCACCTTAAAAAGCTGGGATCAGTTTCTTAAAGAGAATTAATAAGATTCAATGTGGTCTCTTTTAATGCCATAGCCCATTACCTGATGCTGGTGAAAGTGTTTTGAGCATTAAATTGAAAATGTTAAAGTTGTCCTCTTCGGGAGAGAAAGGATCATAATTTGAGCCAAAGAGACAGCCAACCAATCCTTTCCACCTCCCACTGCACCCCACTGAACTCTATGGGGGAAATTTTGAAAGTGGCACTATAAAACCTTTGATACAAATGAAAACCACTGCTTAACTAATATACCACACTGCTACAGTATGGATGTTGGCACATTCAATAAGGAGTCCGTTCTTACCCACTATATGATGTTTCATGCATGCTTTTTTTCACAGCACGTATTTGGTGAAATGCACTATATACATCACTTCTTATTCTGCTTTGGAATATTCGGATGCATACAGTTAGTCCAACCTGGAGTTATAAGGAGCAAGTATACTTTTCCGCTCCCCCCCACATACATGTAATGTCCTCTTCACACTCCAGTGCACATGCAATGTCACTTACACTCCCCCACATACATTAATTTCACCACCCCCACACTTGCTGTCACACAGATTTCCACACACACGTATGTTGTCATCCTCACACCTCCACATGTACTGTCATTTTCAGGCCCTCTCTCACATGCCCTCTCACCACTATACAACCCCAACAGACACAGGCACTATTGTCCCCAGACCCCACCACACATGAATTCTCGCTCATAGATTGCCCATACATATGTGATGTCACCCTCAGACCCCCAGATATTCATTGCCACTCACAAATCCCATACCTGTACACTGTCGCCCACAGAACCCCTACATGTTCATAGACCCTCCAGACATGCACTTTCATGCAGAGACTGCATAAATATATTCAATGTCACCCAGAATCCTCCCCACACATTCAGTGTTTGTTACCCATAGATTCCCACTATCCATTTCTCATTATACAATATATTTTCTCCTCAACCTATTCTGAGCATCACCTACAAAAAAGAAAAAAACAACAATGCAACATAAAACCACACAAGACAGCTTTGTGGGGTTTTGCCAGCTCTTTTTTAGTTTCAGTTTGCATTTGGGAGCTGGAGAGAGTGGCACATCTGATCCAAGTGTGCTCCTGTTATACAGTGTGCAGGTGTGGGGGGGCAGTTTGGGCTTGGAACTTTATCTGCTCAGGGTTCATGTGACACTCTGGCCCCCCCTGTTGTGTACCATTCTCCTGAGATCCATAACCTGACTGGAGCACAGTAGATTTGGTGCAGCCAGGTCCACCATGTCTAAGGTCTTTCTGTCCACTGTTGCCAAGTTGTTCATGGCCACAATAGCACCATGCCACAGCCAAGGAGGAATGTTTGTCCCATTATGCAGCCAGAGTGCTGCCAACATTGATGTGCAAGGACTTCACCTGAAGCCCTAATACCAAGACTCTTCACTGGTCCAATCTAACTGACAGAAGAGAGGGATATGTAAACCTTGCATAAATCAAAGCTAACCTCTGGAATCTCATGGATGTTGGTGTCAGGAATGAGTCCAGGTAGAGTAGATATGAACTGTGGGTTCTGTTTAAGCCTTGCTTTGAAACAAAATGCTTGTATTTGACTCTGTTGCTCTTGTTTCACGTTTGAACTGTTTTGCTTCATGCATGAACTGTGCCCTCCGTAGTCCCTGTTTTCAGGTCAAGCCTGAGGGCACTGTTGGTCATCGAACTGTTTTAATGCATCCATTGTGATTATTTCAGGCATGAGTTACCACCTGAGCATCCCTGAAAAGGACATGAGTGTTGAACTGTGTTATACTTTACACAGTAATAGAGAAGTAATTAAGTGAACGGAGTCTGCATTCATATGTCTCCTGTACAGACTCTTATAAAGAGATACAGTATGTCCAGATAGAAACTAAAAGAAGCTAATATCCCATACCAAATAGTTAGTTTTTATTGCTTTAGCTCACTGGAAGCATAGAACCAGACACAAAACACTTATCACTCTTGTAGTAAGCAGAAATAGGCACTGTAAACTAATAAAAAATAAGACAGAAGAAGAGCAATATGTAGGATAAATAAATGAATTAAAGGAAGACAGGTTCTAATTTATTTGGTTTGTATAAACACACGTACAGTTAAAAGTCTTTGAATGTACAGAAAGCATGAGTGGTACGTGAATCTATGTGTGTGTGGGTGGTAAGCTGCCTAGAAAAAGCCTCAACTTACTAAACTCCACAAGAGTAAGATGCAGAGTGCTAGACTGAGGAAACAAGCTGCAACATTCTGCACCAGGTGCAGGTGTCAGATATGGAAAATGTATACAAGCTGTAGTGTGTGGAATTGTGTAAAGTGATATAAAGCTGAGAAGACCAGAGAAAATATATAGGATGCACAAATAATAGAAGAAGCCAGATGCTTTCTAATTTGTGTAGTTTTTATGAGAATACGTACAATGCAATCAAAAATCACAAACCCAGCACAAAGCATCATGGGTATCCAAATACATGAGTGTTGGTGGGATGTTAGCTGACTAGGAAACATCTCACCCGATATTATATTTTGCTTGCCCTGTCATTACTTAGACTTCACCACAGTCAACACACACACACTAACTTCAAAGCATATATACTGTACATCACTCTTCCTTCCTGCTCAGCTACATCAGCAATGAAGTATATAATTCCCCACCCTCATTATTGCAGCACCCATTCCATCCTCTTCCCTTCTGCTCACCCACATAGACCAGTAAAAGTCTATAACAATCTGCCCCCCCAATCCATGTTGCACCCCATCCCACTCTTCCTCCTCCTCCTTAGGAGTGTCGAGAGTTCCAAAGCACTGCTGACAGCTACCAGCACAGGCCTCACATGATCTGTTAACAGTCATCTAACTCACTCTACTCTATCAAAATTCCAGAGGATATACAGTATCAGTGTCAGTAGCTCAGTATATGGCCTGCTAACCTCAGGGGCCGGAAGCTCAGAATGTCACACACCAGATACTGGGGGTAATACCTACAATTAACATTATAGTGCAGTAGTACAAGGGGGTGCTGCACTGTTGAGGTACTATTCATCAGATGAGATGTTAAACTGGGGTCCTTCTTCCCATCTCTGGTCACTGTCCAGGTGGAAAGTAAAAATTCCACAACACTTCTTAAAGAAGGGTATTGGAATTTTTAATTAAGAAGACTAAACAGTCACATCACAAAATATATATTGCAGTACCTATAAACAAAATTGAAAAACCAAAAATAATGCATGGAAACAAAGAAAACATAGCAGAAGAAATCCAGAATCAGATAAATCCTGTAAGGTGAGAGACAGAAATAAAAAGACATAAATCAAATTAGTCTCTCGACTGAAAACTGCAAAGGCTTTTTAGTGTATCACTCATTCCATATTTTTCCAAGGGTAAGATATTGTGTTTATACTTAAAGAATGGTGTTCTTGCTTGTAGATCAACCATAACCAATTAATCTTGTTTAATTTTTGTTGCAGGACATGCTTACTGCTAGCTAGTCAGATTTGAAACTTTTTCATGGTGAATACTAGCCTGAGAGTACTAGCTTTATACTTATTCCAAGAAGAGTAGGGTTCCCTGTTTCATGGATAACATTCCCCTTGTTAATAAAACAGATCCATGTAACCCATGATGCATCTGAAAATTAGCTATCACAGCTCTGTGTGATTTCCTGGCCAAAAGATTCCAAATTTAAAAAAAATATTGTACTAGAGGGTGCAAGCTATCTCTCTGTAATTACACAAACTGCGATACAGAAATAGAGAAATACAGAAACATAGAATTTGATGGCAGATAAGGACCGCATGGCCTACCTAGTCTGCCCATTTCCCTACCTGATGGATAAGCTGCAGATCCCAGTTAACCAACAGCCTACTTCCTCCTACCCCCCACTAGAATTGCTTTATGCCTGTCCCATGCATTCTTAAATTCCCCCACTGTTTTTGACTCCATGACCTCCTCAGGAAGGCTGTTCCATGCATCCAGAACCCTTTCCATGAAAAAATACTTCCTCACGTTACCTCTGAGCCATCCCCCTCTATCTTCAAATTGTGCCCTTTGGTTCTTGCACATCTCTTTTCCATTTTTTTTATCTCCTCTATATTTGTCACCTTCCGTGATGAGACCGGCTTGGGGCATCCAGCCGCTGGCCCTGCCCATCCGGAGAGCTCAGTGGCTCATACCACACCCAGGAGGGTCTGGGATGACCGTCATGCTGTCCCACCGGAGGGCCCCTCTGCCACTCCTAGCCAGGACAGCCCCGAATCCTCCCCGACCGGACTCCACACCAGTCCTCCGGGCAGTGCAGGGCGTGGCCATCAAGCTGCACAGTCGCGCCCAGACATTTTTCCACCAATTTTATCCCTCAAGGATGCGGATGTGTAATGATGTCAGGCACGCGTGCTGACATCCGCCGCACTCCCCCCCTCAGTTGCCGTCATGCTAGCAGTACCTCCAGGCATCCCCAGAGGTCACTGCTGTGCGAAGGAGTTCCCCAACCCACCCCAGGACTAGGAGAGCAGTCAACAGACACTCGATCCTAGTCCTCCCCTGCCAGCCCCCGATGACCCAGTCTCATTCCCGAACCCGGGTCGCTGGCATGGGGCAAGGTGTAGAGTCCAGTTCCTCAACTCTCAGCACATCTTTTTTTCTGAAAGATGCTACCCTCTTGGACTTTGATGATTCCATTGAGGTACTTGAAAGTTTCTATCATGTTCCCCCCCCCTTTCCTTGAGGGAATACATATTAAGCTCCTTTAGTCTCTCATCCTATGTCTTGTGGTGCAGACCCCTGCACTATTTTGGTTGCCCTCCTTTGGACAGCCTCCACCCTGTCTATGTCTTTACGGAGTTGGGGTCTCCAGAACTGCATGCAGTACTCCAAATGGGGTCTCACCAACTGTCTGTACAGAGGGATAAGAACTTCCTGTTTTCTACTGGTGATATCTCTCCCTGTGCATCCCAGTATCCCCTCAGCCCTCCTTACTGCCTTCTCACATTGCTTGCCCACCTTTAGATCATCTGATATAACTACGCCCAGGTCCCTTTCCATTGTTGTTGTTGTCAGTATCTCATCCCCCCATTGTGCATGTTTCCTCTGAGTTTTTGTTTCCCAGGTGCATTATTTTGCACTTCTTTGCATTGAATCTAAGCTGCCATACATTTGACCATTCCTCCAACCTTGCCAAGTCCCTTCTCATCCTTTCCACCCCACCTTGTGTATCAACCCTGTTGCAGATCTTTGTGTCGTCTGCAAAGAGACATACTTTTCCTTCCAGTTCCTCTGCAATGTTTCTTATAAAGACATTAAAAAGGACCAGCTCCAGTACTGAACCCTGTGGTATCCCACTAGTAACCCCATCTTTCTTCACTGTGGACTCTGTTTACTATTACCCTCTGTGTTCTGTTGTCCAGCAAATGTTTTACCCAGGCTACCACCCTGGGACCCACTCCCAGGCTGGCTAATTTGTTTATTAATCTTTTGTGCGGGACTGTGTCAAATCCCTTGCTAAAGTTTAGGTAAGCCATGTCCACAGCCCCTCCCTGGTCTACTACTTTGGTCACCCAGTCAAAGAAATTAATTAGATTCATCTGACATGACATTCCCACTGTGAATCCATGCTGCCTTGGGTCCTGTGCCCCACTGGCCTGTAGGTACTCAACAATTCTTTCCTTCAGAAGTGATTCCATCATTTTCCTACCACTGAGTTCAAATTGACAGGTCTGTAGTTTCCTGCCTCTGTCTTGCTCCCACTTTTGTGAAGGGCAGTCACATCCACTCTCTTCCAATCCTCAGGTACCACACTATCCTCCCATGATTTGTTAAAAAGGGTAGTCAGTGGTGTTACTCGTTCTCCCCTTAGTTCTTTTAAAATTCTGGGGTGAATCCCATCAGACCCCATTGCTTTGTCCACCTTCAGTTTTAGGAGTTCTTTCAGAACCCTTTCTTCTGTGAAAGGACTGATATCAACCCCCTATCTAGAGTGCTTCTATTGACTGGATTAAGTACCTCCCCTCCTCTTCCTTTGTGAATACTGAGCAGAAGTATTCATTCAGTATCCCTGCTTTTCACTGTCCTCTCTGCCCACCCACCCACCCTCCTCTTTATTCAGCCTCAGTATCCCTCCCTTTGTCTTCTTCACTCCCTAATGTGCCTATAAAAGGTTGTATCACCCTTCTTTAACCGAGTTGGCTATCTTTTCCTCGGTTTGGACCTTTGCTATTCTGATTGCCTTCCCCGCTTCATTCTGCTTTAATTGGTACAGTTCTCTGTCCTGCTCCTTCTGTGTTTCCTTATACTTCCTGAATGCTATCTTTTTGACCCTAACCTTCTCCACCACCTCTTTTGAGAACCTTAGTGTTTCTTTCATTTTGATTTGTTTATTTGCTTCACACAAAGGCTTGTTGTCTCTGGGATGGTAGTTTTGATGTTTCCCCATTGTTGCTCCACCCCTCCTTCTTGCCTGTTTGCTAGTGCTTTTCTGAGGCACTCTCCAATTTTGACAAAATCAGCCCTCCTGAAGTCCAGTACCTTCACTTTTGTATGGCTTGACTCTACAGCTGTTTTTATCATGAGCCACACTGTTTGGTGGTCACTTGTTCCCGGATGGCAACCCTCTTCTAGATCTGAGATCCTCTCTCCATCCCCATTTGAGAGTACCAGTTCTAAGATTGCTCCCTCGTGAGTGGGTTCCAACACTAACTGTCTGAGGCATTCCCCCTGTAGGGCATTGAGAATGGCCCTGTTCTTGGATGTGGCTGCAGCAAAGGTGCTCCATTTAACATATGGCATATTCAGGTCCTCCATCAGCAATATCTCCCCTTTCTCTGCCTTCCTAAGGATACCTTCTTGTACAAGCATGTGCTCATTCATTGAAGTACTGAGTCACTCCCCCAAGCCACTCACTGTCTCAAATTTAAAAAATAACTCTTCTCCCTGGTGTCTAGTGCCCCCCCAGGCCCAATCATGGCTGAAATTGAATAATATCTACCTACAGTGTAATACTGATATAGCAGTTTGTGTCTTCCCAGTAAGAAGTTTCATAACTACTATATTGATATACAGAGACACCATTCACAAAAAACTCCATCCCATGCTCAGTGACCTTTATAGGAACAAAAGTTGTATCACTTTACTTGCTCACTGAGATATCTCTAAGATGGTCCTGCCCATCTTTGATTATTGCAACATTGTCTACTGTGCTGCTCCTAAGTCCAACTTGGCTAGCTTAGACCCCCTCTTTCACTCCTTCTGCCATTTAGCCTTGGCTTACCCTCCCTTTACAAACCACTGTTCTCTATACTCTGCTCTCCCCCCAAGAAGGTCGCCACCTAACCCACTGCACAGCCTTCATTTCTAAATTCTGTCTAACTTCTCTCCCCCCCATCTCAGTTCACTTCTCTCCTGTATGCCTCCTTCCTCTTACTCTCTCCATAACTCAGGCTATCATTCCCTACTGCTCCCTTCTCATAAATCCCTTGCTGGACAGAATACTTTCACTTTCTGCTTTCCTAGTATCTGGAACTCTCTTCCCCTAACAGTTTGCTCTGCCTCTGCCAAAGCTTTTTTTGCTTTCTACTCCAACCCCACACCACTCCCTCCTCTGCATGTAGCGTTGTGTGAAATTGAAAATTTTTTTACCGGGTCATAATGTTGCATGCTTAATAGCATATGGCATTATGTCAAAACCTGGACCTATGTGCTCCCTGAGTTGGACTCCCCCGGAGTTGAGAATCTTTAGTGAGGGGTCCGGGGGTGCAGACCCCCATAACAGGGGGTGTGGGGGCAGAGCCCCCACAGAACAAAGACATGATGCCTCATGGCATTAATCGTACAGCACGATAGTGCCATACAGCATTATGTCTTGTGACATAATGACCCTGTGCCAAAACATTTCACCGTGTGAAATATTTTGTGGAATTCACGCATTATGCAAAATATTTCATTTGGAGAAATGCAAAATTTCACCTATGGAGTGAGTGAAATTTTGCCTGCCAACCTGTAAAATTCACTGGTTGCGGGTGAAGTTCTGCCACCCACAGGCGAAATTCTGTAATTTCATTCCACTACATCAGCTTCATTCCCTGGTATCTTGTGGTTCTCACCCCCGCTCCTGGCCGCTCACCAGCCAAAGTTTTTAAAAAAATCTCCCTGGTGTCTAGTGGTCCCCCCCAGTCCAATCATGGCTGAAATTGAATAAAGCCCTCCCCTCTGAGTTACACTGAGTCATTTCCCTCCTGACTGAGTCCTTTCCTGAATCTGACCTTGTGTTAAAAAAAATGCTTAATTAAATCCACAACTTCCTGGTGTCTAGTGGACCCTCTACCCTGGCATCAGATAGTGCCCACTCCGCTCCCCCAAGTACCCAGATTGGGCCACTGGCACAGCCCTCCACTAACCTTCATGGCCGACAGCCCAACTGAGCACTTCAATGAATAAGTGCATGCTTGTACAAGGACGTGCTCATTCATTGTCATTAATTATGCCAATATGTTACTTTGTGTTACTGTACATAGCTGTGCCTTATTGCATTATCATATTACTGCATTTTTTACTTGTTACTGTGTAATTATCCCCTTCCTCCTTCCCTAGGACACATCTGGAAATGGGCTTTATGGTTCAGTATGTCTTTCCTAGTAAATCTCTTTAAATAAATAAAAATACCCTTTGGTATGTAAGCAATAATACCCAACAGTGTGGGTGGTATTGTGCTATACCAGACCACCCAGGGGCATGATGATGCCCGATGCTGCAGTCAGAGGGCCTTATAGCCCCTGGAAGGTCAAGTATAACACAATACCGCCCAACCTGGAGAGTATTATTGCACTTAGAAAAGGGTCTAGTTGTGATACGTTTACGTACTACAAAAAAAAAAAATGTTACTACATGCCACTTGAAAGTGTTATTCTTGGTAAAGTAATCCCTCTTCTGGTATACCTGCCAGTAGAGGGCACTGCAGTGCTTCATTACCAGTTGTTTTCCTTTTCAGTTTTGTTATGTGTTTAACCTCTCCCCCCCTTCTTGAACCAAAACCACCTTCCACCTACTCAATGGTGTTCTGTTTTGTTTGTTTATGTCAGAGTTAGTTTGATTGGGAGACTACATCACACCGTGTTCTGGAATGGAGTTGGACTGCAGGGAGATGGCAGCTCAGAGGACCTGGCATGGAACTGCCATGGCTGTGATTCAATTTGCAGATAAGAAGATTTCTGTTGGAAAAAGAAAAAAGATTCTGATGGGCTGACATGGGGGCAGGGGGCTGAGCTGGGAAGGAAGTTACAAATGCAACTGCAAAATAATCATGGCTACAGTTAGGGATGTCCCTCTCTCGTCCCGCCATCCTGCTTGCCGACAGAAACTATCAAACGGATAAGGTGTAAAAAAAAAAAAAAAAGTACTTTCACTTTTAAGCTAGGGCTGAGCATTTGCACTGTTTTGGGGTGTTATTGCAGCTGGGTAATGGTACGGAGCATGGTTAAATTCACTAAAGCTGCACAATAGAGCAGAGAAGTCATGCTGACCACATGGAGATGGCCGCAATGTGAAACTGCTGAGGAAATATACAAGATAAACTTATGTGGTAACAGAAAAAGTAACCTTATTGGGTAAACATTGGCTTATTTCTGCATTTTTTAAGTTAATTATGTGTTCTATTTCTACAGGGGTATAAGTTCAAAAAATGCATGGATCATGACTACTGGGTGAGGAGCAGGTATGGGACTTTGGCAGGTTCTGCTCCCCGTACATAAAGATGCTCTGCCGGCTTGCAGTGTGCACTTGATTAACTGGCTTTGAGGGACCGTGGGATGATACAGACTATGTCACCTTTAAATACTTTGCTGTCACTCAATAATTTCTCTTTTTGTATTACATATGTACTTTACTCGTCTGTGGATGGTTTTGCTACACGGGGGGGGGCACTGTGACTCAGTTACTGGATAAAACAACATGGCGGCTGTGGAATTTGAAAATTGCTAATGCCCATCAATACTGGTGATGCAGTCCTTGTCACTGGCACTTTTAAAAGCTGGACTCTGTTGTCTGATAGATGCCCACCTTGCCAGGGCTATCAGCCAATCAGAGCCTGGTATTTTTTCAGACCATTTTCTAAATAGATACAGCAGTTGTGGTGCAAGTTAGGTGGTAGCTAGCTGAGGTGATAGAAGGACTGTGCTGGTTGCCATTTCTAGTTCTTTTGGACTGTTAGTTCAGTGCACCCGAGGGGGGTTTCTATGTGAGCTGGGAAAAGTGGGTGATATGAAAATTTGTATTGACTATTGTGCTGATATTGCTGGGCAAGAGGGTGGGATATTATCTAGGAGTGGAAGGGTTAATATATATGTCTGTGGAACTCAAGGTGTGGTTGGGCAAGAGTGATGAGTGTTGGATGGGTGCTACATCATTAGGGAGAAAGGTAAATAGTATATATATATTTTTTTCTGGTGTGGCTGTGTGTTAGGGAGATGAGTGGGATGAGGGCTATCAGGGTAGGTCTTTATTAAAACATATATATATATACATATATATGCAAACTACCACTTTTGCATAGTTCCCTGTCTCTGCCCGAAGCACACACTTCACTGTGTCATGTGTAAAAACTTTAAAAACTTTCCATAAAGTGAGTATATGGCACTTTATACATATCTAATCCTGCAACACCTACATCCTCCCATTTTTCCCCCTGAGGCTATTATCAGTTATACAATGGCAAGAACATTTCATGGACTCTGATTGATCAGCATGTGCCTGGGACAGTGCGGTTATCTGAGTATAACCTCACTGTATGAAGTCCAGGCACACACATGACTGCATACCACACTGGGAAATCATGCCACGGCTCATCCCCATTGCTTTCCCCACCAACCGAGTGGCTTTACTGAACTGCACATGGCCCTATCCCTGCCCCCGACACACACACACAATCTGTCCATTCTTGTACCTCCAAGAAACTCACTACATTAAAGTAAATTCAATAAACAGCCCTTTTATCACCACTAGCTTCATGCTACTGGCTCTGTGCCTCATTGCAACATGTGCTTCTCTGTGCTGATCAGCTGTTTCCCCAGAGAATTGCATGCAGCAGCTCTTTCTTAAAAAAAAAAAAATAAATAAAAATGCTCCCTTAACCTATTCCACTTCATCAGGAACTACTGATGGCACATAAAACACCATTTCTCCCTCAGAAGTGACCAGGCACTTACTGACACATTTTGGAACACCGGAAACCTTGCTCCCTTTTTGTCTCTTGTTCCCGAAGTGCAGTTTCATATCACACAAGTCACCTGATCAAACAGCAGGTAGTGGCGTGAGTTAAACTAAAGCCCGTGGAAATGGTGGACTAAGAGGGAAAAGCAAACTTCCAGAAGAAAAGAAAAAACAAAAGTTTGAGGAGACCTACAACCCCAAGAGAAAACTGTGTGTGAGGGGCAGCTGGATGAACAGAAAGAGCCATTCATGTAACAGCAGCACCACCTATTGACCGAAAGGGGACTTTTTTCCTACATATACAATCACATTAATAAATGACATGAAAATCAACTAAAAAATAAGAGATTCTATTAATTTTTTCCTATTATAAACAAGCCATTGTATAATAGCAATAATGCACTCCAGGATGTGGGCCATGCTGGGATAACCTCACTTCCAGGGCAGTAGATGCACTCGGCATGTGGCCTCATGCCCAACTACCCCAGGCATGAGGTTATCCCAGCACGACCCATACCCTGTCATGCATCATTGCTTAAAACTACCCCTGGCCAATCAATACTTGCATAATAAAAATTTCTCACTGAGGAAACCTGTTCCACCAGCATCATTAATGGTGCAAACCACACATGAATCAGTAGTCAGGAAGGGGGCCACTCTACTGAATACATGTGTTTAGGGTACTAGCCCTGGCCAACTGGGGAGGGATATAGGATATTTTGGAATTTGTTTACTTTCCAGAGAAATATGTAGTAAATAATGATAAAACACTCAATGTTCCATCCCAAGCACAAAGTACAGTAGTCTATTATTCATGGTATTTGGGAAATGTGGCACTTTGCTATATTTGATTCAGAACAGTCAGACTTTTGAGCATTTACAGGAACACTTTGTCCATCAGCCAGCTAATTAAACAGTCTCTGGTCAGATCCACCATGGCTGCATAATAAAGTTAGTGAAGTTGTGTGGAATTGTTAAGGAGGTATGGAGAAACAACACAATGATTTTTAAGTAGTAAGATTTGTTTTAGTTTCTGTTCTAAGGAAGGCATACACATTATTAGAAAAATATAAGGAGGTGTACATTTTAATGGAAGGAATAGGAAGCAATATAGGTTTACAAAAGAACCCCAGAGCAAATGCTACTGAGGTATGTGTTATCCCAGATGATATTGGCCAGACAGCAAATTTTAAAGAAAACACAATTACACATACCCCAATAATGCAAAGCATCATGGGAAACATATGCAAATCCCCGTGATGGTACAAAAGGTGGCAGTACGTGAAAAAGTAATGGCTGGCATATGTTCAGCCTTGGGATTATTTACACAGTTTTTTTTTTGGAGAAACAGGGTTTTTGTCCATGAGGTGATGTAAGTTATATTTAAGCAATGTGTTGCTGTCAGGAAGTCAGGTGTAATGATGGACTGTTAGCAGAGAAAATGTGATAGCAACTTTCAGAAGGGGGTGCTTTTGATAAGGGTAAGGTAGTTAGTAAGCAGAAGTGGAGTACAAATATGCACAGTTTCATAAGTATGTGCTCAATGTACAGGCAAATGTGATATGCAAGTTTGTTTTAAAAATAGGTAAAACTAGTGATACATGCAATTGATAGAAAGATAGATAATTATATATATATATAGAGAGAGAGAGACAGACAGACAGACAGACAGACAGGTATAATAGGAATGGCAGTGAAGTATTGAAGTGATGCCATCCCCAACCCCACCATTCAGAGCTGGGCAGGCATTGGGGTGTGCCTTTGGGTCGTTGCCCATAATGCTTATGCCATTTCACCTCACCCTACCCTGCAGATACAGGAAAGTGTCGAGGTGTGCCTTGGGGTGTTCAAGCTTTACATGCACCCCATTCCATAAGGAAATACACTGAGATGGGTGCAGTATAGGAGAATGGAGTGAACTTTGGGGCTGAAGAGTCAAAGGCACACTTTGATACCTGTCACTGGCTGCAAGGTGGGGATGGGGGTGGAATGGCATGAGCATTACTGGTGACAATCCCAAGTCACACCCCTGATGCCTGTCAGTCCCTACAGGGCAGGGTGTTATGGTCAGAAACCCTAATGCTCTAGGTGTTGTTATTTGACTTTTTAACTTAGGAACAGCATTTAATGCATTACATTATAAGGACAAGTAAATGTTTTTAATACATGGACAGGCATTGGGGTGTGCCTTTGGGTCATTGCCCACAATGCTTAAGTCATTTCACCTTATCCTACCCTGCAGACACAGACAAGTGTTGAGGTGTGCCTTGGGGTGTTCAAGCTTTACTCTCACCCCATTCCATAAGGAAATATGTTGAAATGGGTACAGTACTGTATAAGAAAATGGAGTGAACTATGGGACTGAAGAGTCAAAGGCATACCTCAATAGCTGTCATTGACTGCAGGGTGGGGATGGGGTGGAATGGCATGAGCATTACTGTTGACAATCTCAAGGCACACCCCTGGTGCCTGTCAGTCCCTACAGGGCAGGGTGTTATGGTTAGAAATCCTAATGCCCAGGGTGTTGCTATGTGACTTCTTAACCTAGCAACAGCATTTAATGTATTACATTATAAAGACAAGCAAATGTTTTTAATACATTTACGGACAGTTACATAAACTTAGTGGTCTAAGGCTCTGAACTGCAAATCTGGTGACATCCAGCAGACCAGACCTGGGGTTTGAATCCCACAGCTTCCACTTGCATACTGTGTGACCCTGAGCAAGTCACTTAACCTCCTTGTGCTCCCAGGTCGCTCCTGTAAAAAAGCTTTCAGCTTAGTGTGCTATACCTGGTTAAACAACTAAATAAAAAATAAATAAACTTAATTTTCTTCATAGAATAATTTAAATTTAGTAACAGTGGAAGTACAAAGCAATTACCCAGACAACTTGAAAACTATAACTACTTTATATTGTACATTGATATATGCTCACATCAAAACTCTTAGATCCCACCTTATTAGAAGCAACAATTTCTCTTCTATTAAAACCCGACAAATCTCACCTTCTACCGAAGAACTACCACCCAATTTCCCTCTTAAATTGTGATATTAAGATCTTAGCTAAAATCTTATCTCTCTGCATCAGGAAAGTATGGTATCCTCTACTAAGTCCTGAACAAGTAGGATTTGTCCAGGGAAGATCTTCTGCAGATCACCTTTGGAAACTCTCCCATATTTTCAATGTTGCATGATCATCTCAAAACCCGATGGCTCTAATCTCGTTAGACGCTGAAAAGGCATTCGATAGAGTAGATTGGGACTTACTTTGACTGACCTTGACTAAGATGGGCTTCCCTTCCCTTTTTATCCAGTGGATTCAGGCCATATACTCATCCCCCTCTGCAAAGATATGCTGCAATGGAGTATTCTCCTCTTGCTTTCCCCTCTGCTCAGGTACAAAACAGGGTTGCCCCCTGTCACCCTATCTATTTAATTTGTATCTAGAACCTTTGAACTGACATCTGAAAGAGTCCTCCCACATAAAGGGACTTTCAATACTTAATCACAATCTCACTCTATCTGCATATGCAGATGACATTCTCCTCCACTTGTAGAAACCTACTGAATCTCTAAAACATGTACTTGATATAATATCTCAATTCAGCTCCCTATCCAATTATAAACTTAATTGGACCAAATCTGAAATCTTTCCCCTAAACCATATCACTCACAAAGCAGAATTTAACAGCTTTAATCCTTAGTGGTCTCCTCATTCACTTAAATACCTGGGCATTCACCTAACTACAGATCCACTTTTGACCAAGAAACTCAATTTTGATGATCTAGTGGCAATCCTTCAACTTGACCTTCAAAGATGGGAAGCTCTTCCTCTGTTTCTTTGGGGGTGCATAAATATAGTTAAAATGAACGTGCTACCTAGACTTTATCACCCTTTACATATGTATTTATTTATTTATTTAGTTTTTGTTAACCGGGTAGGTGCACTAGCCATGAAATGACTATTTTCAGACACAACCTGGGAGAGTATAACAATCAAAGACAGGTACATAGCATGAGTACAATGAAATTACAATAGCATAGGTCAGAACAGTTAGTAATGAATATATGCAGCCAGGACAATAACAGTCAATGCAATTCACATAATTTTTTAGGCAGGGAAAATCTACACAGTCTAGGAAGAGATACATCAACATAGCAGCAAATAAATATTGTTCAAATTAGTTACAACAATGAAGATTCAAATAGGCAGTGGAACAAGGCAAGGGCAAATTCCTGATTGGGCAGGATGCATTATCACGGCCTCTGAAACAAGACTCAGGTGTGGGGGAGGGGGAGATGGGGTAGTTTAGCTCTCAAGGAGATAGTAAGGATAAGAAATGTTATGAGGTAGGGAGGTTAAAGTTAGGTCAGGCAGCATCTGGCAGGTGAGTGGATTAGGGAGGATTAAAACAAGTGCGAAGATCAGAAAGGGATGGATGTAAGGGCAGCTCCTTTTTGAAGCTGTCATGGAATCCAGATATTCAAAGTGCTTGGGGGAGAGAGTTCCAAAGCTTAGGAGCAAAGTGATTGAAGGCAACAGAGCCTTTTGATCTTTTATATCTAGGTACATTAAGCAGGGATTTATCTACCAATCGCAGTCTATAGGAGGAGGTTTGAGGTACCAGCAATGTTGCAGGTGCTGAAGGAGTGTGGTTTCTGAGTATAGAGTCAACCAGGGAGCCATGATAGTATTGACGGCAAGCTGAGGGGGATAAACAGCCTAGGTCCCTGTATAGTTGGCAGTGGTGCTTAAGCCATGGTGATGAGGAGGCGTATCGACAGATATTATTATAAGTGACATCCCACTTATGAAGGATGGCTTTGTGTGTGGCAGCAAAGGTCGGCATGCCGTAGGTCAGGGCAGGGAGTAATATGCCTCTGGCAATAGCAAGTTTAGCAGAGGGAGTCAACATGAAACTGGACTTGTAAGCATATGCTAAACATATGGCTCCCACTATCTTTCAAAAGGTATACTCTCTTATCTCGGCTTTTATATGGTTGCATAAACAACCCAGGAAATCCTTTATCAAACTGAGTCTACCAAGAGCATCAGGGGGTCTTCGCCTCCTGAATTGTCTTCTGTATTATTGGGCAAGTCATTTCTTTAGGATTGGGAAATGGCTAACAGATACCTCAGAAGAAGATGCTCCTATTTGGCTACAGTTAGAAACCCAGATGTTATGACAATATCATCTGATTTCAACTGCCATTTACTATATCCCAATGAAGAAGTTGCTGGAGGCAATCAGCCACTCAGTAACAGGAAATTCCCTGAAAGCTTGGACTCAGTTTTGCTCCTCATATAAACTTTCACCATGTCAAGACTTTGCACAACCTCTCCTCTTTAGTCCCAATATTAAAATAGGTGACACGTATCTCACACAGACCTGGCTACCTCCATTACATAATGCTAGAGTAACGGATCTCTATTCCTCCATGTCTCTTCTCTCCCTCTCAGAAATCAGATATAAATTTGGCCTACATGTTTCTCATTCCTTTAAAAATCTGCAATTAAGACACCTAATAGCACAAACATTTGGGAATGCTTATACAGAATCTAAACTTCAACCAATTTTAAAAAGCCTCAAGGATCTGTCTTCCAAACCATACTACTTATCTCTCTTATATAATTTTATCCACTCCATTGGATATACCAAACCAATACCCAGTTCCAAAATCTGGTCATTTCTACTACCAGGAATCACCATCGAATGTCCAAGAATCTGGCAAGATCTATATACTTATATCTCTCAAGATAGACTGTGACTTACCCAATACCACATCCTACATAACCTATACTACACACCAATTAAATTGGCCAAAATTGGCCACCTTCCCAGTGGTAACTGTTCCAGATGTGGTATGCATGAAGGGAACTTAGTACATATATTCTGGGACTGTACCAAAATTGCCCCCTTATGGAGATTGATCAGGTCTAATTTGGACCCAATGCTTGGCCTAGGGGACCTTTTCACTGTGGATCTTAGGGAACTATTCTACCATTCAACTTAAGGAATTGAAATGCCACATGGCACTCATTTCAATGGTGGTTAAACAGCTAGTGCTTAAACACTGGCTAGACCAATTATCTATATCCTATAACGAGTGGCTAAATGACCTCTCAGTCTATTTTAGGACAGAGCGCTTAATCACTAGTTCCTGTAATAACCTGGCATCATTCAATAAAAAATGGGGAAAATTGTGTGCTTTATACCTACTCTGAAGCTACTAACAGTTAATAGTTCCAGGATTGCCTCCAGATGTCTTTCTGTACCTAATATTTATTTAAAGAATTGCAATATAGGCATGGGAACAGTTTGGGTGGGTTGGGAGGGATTGGGGTGAGGGGTGAGTTTCTCCTTTGTTTGCCTCTGTTTAAGTCTGGTTGGTCTTGTGGGGGGGTCTTTTATTCTTTATTAGCAAGCCACTGTATGCTTTAATTAGAAGACTACATCTCTGTACCATTCCTGATATGTCTGTAAGGATGTACATAAGTTAAAATCAATAAAGAAGTTGAATTTAAAAAATGTATTATACATTGACACCCCATGCGGACCTCCTTGAAACTGACATGCAAATATCACACATTTATCAATTTTCTAACAGGAATATTTTACTATCCTAAATACATTTCTTGCTTCAGTAACTGTTCGGCACATCTATTGCATGACCTACTTATTGACATTTTAAACCTGCTATGCAATGTACTGCTGCTTACTACACCAACATCATGAACCATAAAACAGATGACTGCCATAACTAGGGAGGCAGTATAGCACAGTGGTTTAAGACTCTGAGCAGTAAATCTGGAGATCTGGGTTTGAATCCCACAGCTCCCACTTGCACACTGGGTGACTCTGAGCAAGTCACTTAACTTCCATGTGCTCCCAGGCTACCCCTCTAAACAAGCTTTCAGCTTAGTGTGCCACTCCTTGTTAAACAATTAAAAGGGAAAAAAAACACACTATATTATTTTTCTTGCTTTATTTTTCTACTACAAACTTTAACTAATACAGCCATCCTTAAGTGTACTTTTTATAGGTTATGTGTCTGTGACCTAGGCAGAACTACACTTAAAATCTTACACATAAATAAATAATCAGAATAACATTTATTTCAGTAGTATCTCCTTCCTTTTCAAGTGCCCATGACACTATGTGTATATATATATATATATATATATATATATATATATATATATATATATATATATATATACACATATATATATATATATATATATATATATATATATATATATATATATCTTTTAACTTCAAAGCACTAAACATATTCAAATGCACAAAACACAAGACTTTATTCTCTTCACACATTACTGCTAAACTTCAGATCCCAGAGAGATAAAAATGTAGAGCTTCCCCTAGCTATTTGAGTGGGTGCTTCAGCTGTGTGTATGTGGTGGGGGGGGGGTATAAAAAGCTTTTAAGTAACAGGCACTCTAGTATCCAATATGAGATAGTCTTCTTTGGGTGACATATTTTACTTCTTTGTGGACTTATACCTTAATTGTCATTTTTTGTGTTGCAAGTGCTTGCTTTCCTAAAGTGTTGTAATTTCAGGAAACATTTTCACAAGTGCTGTATAATGATGCAGTTTCAGGCACTCCTTAATTACTTTTTCTTTCCTTTTGAACCTTAAGCTCTGTTGCTCCAGGCAGCTCTGATAGTCAGTTGTTCCAGCATAATAGATCCACCTCATGCCCCTCCCACATGAACCAAAAAAAGGTGGGAGTGGATCTTTAGGAGCTTCTCAGGTGGAGGTGGGGTAGATCTTACCCCCACAAAATACAAAAAAAAACTAATGCTGCCTCCCTTTACTCAGGTTCCAGTTCTTGTACCTCCCATTTAGAAAAGAAAATAGTGTCCTGCAACAATTGACTAACATGAAAGCGTATTTATTTGAGGGTGGAAAGCATTTCTTGGAGCACAGTAAGGCAGAGGAGACTATGTTCACCTTCAGCTAATTCCACGAACAGAAAACGTGACATCAGCCCTTTTGTACATGCAAAATGTCTGAAGGCTCCACTCAATGCAGCAGTAAAAACACTTTAGCCCTTCCTAGGTGGGCAGGGCTAGTCCCATGCCTACACCTTCAGCCAAACTAGTTATCATTTCCCACCCACTTCTTCCCTACTCAGGCATTCTTTTGTTAAAAAGAAAACATTTCCAGTTCCTTGCAGCATGCCAGATACTGAGTTATTTTTTTTATCTATAAAAGAGGACCAGTCAAGGGTGGAAGAGACTGTAATTAACTTGAGTGGTTGAGAGGTGGTGGAAGGGGGCAACTTAACCCTATTTGTAGCCTACTAAATTCTAATACCAAGGAACCAAAGTGTCTTTGGACAGGGTGAGTAATCAGAATCACAGACAGAGGGTCCGAATCATAGCCAAACTAAAGTTATCAATTTTTGCATCTGCTCACCCTTAGCCATAGTGTCTGGAACCCAAACCATATGCTTTGATCTGGAGGAGCCTGGGGTGCTGCAGGGGCAAGATTGTCTAATGTATATATTTTATGTAGTTAAATTATGTAGCAATCTCATGATAATGTTTGTAATGTATGCTAATAGTACTAGGCATGGCTGAAAAGAGGGACAGTCTACTATCAGTTTACCAAATATATGAAATAAAACTATGGGGGGAAGGGTCTCACCCCATGGCTCATTCACCTTCTACAGTTTATTATGGAGTGCTTTTGATACCATGGATGTCCATGTGGTTTAACTTCTTCCTTCATACACCAGTGTCAGTGTGGGCGGATAAGTCATTGGTGGGGTAAGAGGGACTCAGAAGGGCCAAAATGCCTGCCACTTTGAATGATGCAGAGCCTAGCACAAAATTTATCAAATTTGGCACCTCCCAAGCTCTACTCTCCACTCCCTCACAGTGCAGATAAGCAATCATGGTAGGCAGTTGACATTGCCAAATCAAGCCCCACCTATGGCATAAAATGTGCATTGCAACGGAGTAGTCAGAACTGGAGTCTGAGCTGTTGCAGTGACCAGACAAGTGTCATGAGAAGTATAAAGCCATCCTGAGGGGGATTAAAAGGGAATTCATGGCAAAATGAATGTCATAATGCTTATTATCTTCTCCTAAATGTATTCCTTTTTAATTGATCTTATTTATTTAAAATGTATTGTTTGTATGAGAGGTAAAGCATGCTAAGCTAGGAGCAGTTAATTTCTAGTGTCATCCTGAGGGAAAAGGAATAAGGAAGAAATGAAAGCAATAGAAATTCAAAAAACTACAATAAAATCTCAAAACAGCATGACAAAGTTCAAATAGTCATACAGCAGCAATGCTGGGTGAATGAGCATAATGCGAGTAGTACAGTCAGGTGAAAAAAGAAAACCTACAAATATAATTAACATGCAAAAGAACATACAAAAGAAAAAAAAAACAGTATATATTGTGATGTGGTAAAGAAATAGGCATAAATAAATCAAAGTCCACTATTGCCAATATTGTAAAGGAGCAAAGAAGGCTGAGGCCCAAAGAAGCTCCTATGAGTTGAAGTAAAACTTCAGTTTTCCAATATCTATCATGAATTTGCCCAACCTCCTTTTAAATGTCTCTTTACTTTCACTTACAGCTGTACTCTATGGCAACTCATTCCTTAAGTTAACCACCCTCTCTGTGAAGAAAAACTTCCATCTGTTACCCATGAATCTGTTTCCCTGTACCTGTAGTGCATGTCCCCTGGTTTGAGGGTTAGGATCTTTAAATGAAATGTTTTGTTCTTTCACACGAGTGGGGTCTCTGATTATATCATATAATAGCAGCACGTCCCCTCCCTTCTTTCCTCCAATGTATATAACCTTAGGTTGCTGGTTCTCTCTCTGTATATGAGAGGTCTTAGATGCCTGCTATTATTTTGGTCATATAGAAACATAGAAACATAGAAGTTGATGGCAGAAGAAGCCGCTAGGTCCATCTATTCTGCCCATTTGTTTTAGACCTATTTTGACACTCTAGTTGCCCTTTGTAGTCAGGGCTCCCTTTGTGTCTATCCCATGCATTCTTGAATCCCCCCACAGTGTTGACCACCACAACCACTTGGGGCAGGGTGTTCCAGGCATCCACCACCCTATCTGTGAAGAAAAACTTCCTGGTGTTGGTAGAGAACCTCCCTCCTTGCAGCCTGAGGTCATGTTCCCTGGTCCTGGAGCCCTTCTTGAAGTGAAAAAGTTCCTGTGCCTGTACCTTGTTAATGCTTTTTAAGTAATTGAATGTTTCAGTCATGTTCTCTCTCTCTCTCTCTCTCTCTCTCTCTCTCCTCTCTCTCTCTCTCTCTCTCTCTCTCTCCCCCTCTGCTCCAGGAGTACATATTCAGTTCCCTAAGTCTTTTCTCCTAAGACATGTACTGTAGACCCTGAATCATTTTTGACACCTTTCTCTGTACTGTTTCCACCCTGTCAATGTCCTTTCTGAGGTGAGGCCTCCAGAATTGGACTCTGTATTCCAGGTGAGGCCTGACCAGCGATCTATACAGTGGTAGTACCACCTCCCTGCTCCTGCTTGTGATTCCCCTCCCAATGCAGCCCAGCATTCTGTTGGCCTTCAATGTTGCCTTCTCACACTGCTTACTAACATTCAAGTCATCTGAGATTATGATTCCCAGATCTTGTTCCTGGTTTGAGGTCACCAGTCTTTTGCCTCCTGGATAATACTCCTTTCTTGGATTTTTCTTTCCTATGAGCATGACCTTGTACTTTTTGGCATTAAATCTCAGCTGCCACACTCCAGACCATTCTTCTAGTTTCTTGAAATCAGCTTCCATCTTGCTCACTCCTTCTGAGGTGTCCACCCTGTTACATATCTTGGTGTCATCTGCGAACACCTTCACTTCCAGTTCTTTAACAATGTCTGCTATAAAAACATTGAAGAGCAGAGGCCCCAGAACTGAGCCCTAGGGCACCCACTGGTCACGCTGCCTTCCGTCGATTTCATTCAATAAACCTGCATTCTCTGGATCCTGCCTTGTAACCAGTTTTGTACCCATCTGACTACGTCTGGACCAACCCCTGTGTGGTCAAGCTTCTTTACTAGCCATCTGTGTGGAACCAAGTCGAAGGCCTTACTAAAGATTAGGTAGACCACATCTACTGCCCCACCGTTGTCCACTATTTTTGTAGCATAGTCAAAAAACTTAGACAGATTTGTCTGGCATATCCTACCTGCTGTGAAACTGTGCTGTTTAGGGTCTTGTTGGCTGCTAGTTTCAAGGAATGCTATGATTCTCTGTTTGAGTTGTGTCTCCATTAGTTTTACTACTATAGATGTGAGGCTCACTGGTCTGAAATTACTAGCCTCTTCACAACTGCCTGATTTGTGAAGTGGAACCAATATTGCCCTTTTCCAGTCTTCGGGTACCACACCGCTCTTCAAGGATTTCGTGAATAGAAGTGCCAGAGGGGCTGATAATTCTGCCCCCAATTCTTTAAGGATTCTGGGCTTCATCTCATCTGATCCCATGGCTTTGTCTGCCCAACTTCTCCATTAGCTCCTTATATTGTTTTGCCACTAGAGGGAGCCTGATTAAGTTTGAACAATTTGCTCCCAATACCTCACTTGTCACATTTTACTGCTCTCTAGTAGCTGTTTTCACTTGGTGATCACCCCCTCTTCACCCCCTCTCCAATCATCGAAAGCTATCCCGCCATTGTGCACTCCCCAGATCAGCCCTCCTCCTCCTGCTCCTGTCAGGCAATGTCCACCCCAATCCAGGGCCTGGCAGCACTGGTCCTCCCCCTGAAATCTCCTGGGCTGTGCATTGCTTCTATGAACATCTGTAGCCTCCTGAAAAAACTGGACTCTCTACACTGCTGGGTGGTGGCTTCATAAACCTGATGTTGTTGCCCTGGTTGAAACCTGGCTGTCTCCCTCCACTCCTAACTCTCATGTCTATCTCCCAGCTACACTCTCCACCAGTTGGACCGTGTCGGCAGGAGAGGTGGGGCTGTGTCTTCTATTTGAAGGATTCTCTCATGGGCTACCACCCTCCGCCTGACCTCGCACCATGAGGGCCCAGGCACTTACTCTAAAGCTGTCCCCTGACCCAGCTAGAGGCCCATTATTCCTAACCGTAGCCTACATACCCCCAAGAACCAATCCCAGGCCCTGGGCCCACTAATTGACTACCTCACCTCCCTACCCAACTCCTCGGACCAAATCTTGGTGGGCGATTTGAATATAAACTGGCTCTGCCTCGTCCCTCCTCCCACCGTGAGGCTTTTGATTCAATTGACCTAACTCAACTGGTCACACAGCCTACCAAAAAACCCTAGGGGGGACAAGCACCCTCCTGGATGGTCCCACCAACAGGCCAATCCGCTTCCACAACATCCAAATCCTCCTGACTGCCTCAGTGACCACTCCTGTGCTTTTCAACTGGAAACCCCTCGCCCTCATCCCCAGTCAAAACCACCTCTCAAGGCGGCTTAGGCCTGGGGACTCATAGGCCTTAAGCGCTTCCTTGCCCACACTGATTGGTCCCTCTGACGAGGGCAACCAACATTGACTTGGCCCTGGCCTTCTTTGTAAGCACTTTCAACTTTGCCTGTGATATCTTTGCTCCCATAACTGCTAGGAGGTCCAAAGTGAAACATGCCCCTTGGATCACCCCTGCCGTACTGTGGCAACTTAAGCAACGTGACATTCTTTGGCACCTTGCTGTTGCTACTGGCCATTCAGCTGACAGGCAGTCCTTTGCTGCCACCCACAACCAGTGCACCTGGGCCATCCTCAAAGCAAAGGTGGAATACTACCAAGCCTCTCTTACCTCCTCCTGGGGGAACCCCAGGTGCTTCTGGGACAACATCAAGCAACTGAATGGTCACTCCCAGTCCCCCTCTCCTTCTCTTCTCAACATCAATGGTACCATCTCCTCTGACCCTGCCTCATTGCCACCCACCTCAATAACTCCTTTACCGACCTTAGCTCAGTACTTCCTGGTAACTTTTTCAGTCCACCTCCTCCATCTGTACCACCACCCATTGCCGCCTCTCTTCCACCTCGTCGTGTCACCATGCAGAAGCTAGGCCTTACTTGCTAAAAGCCCTAAAGGTAACACCATCGGTAATGACTCACTGATCCCTGCCTTTTACGTCAGGTCCTGGATCAGGTCCTCTTACCTATTACGTGCATTTTCAACAAATCTCTCTGTCTCGGACAATTCCCCTCTGCCTGGAAGATTGCCACAGTTACACCTGTCCATAAAGGTGGTGACAGGACTCTTCCGGGTAACTACCAACCCATCTCAATCCTCTCCCCCCTCTCTAAGGCGTTAGAGAAAATTGTGGCATCCCAAGTCTCTGACTACCTCTGTAAGTACAATGTTCTCTGCCCTGAACAACACGGGTTCAGAGCAGGTCATAGTACCAATACAGCACTCCTGGAATTTTCCAACTTCCTCCATGCCTCCTTGGACTCTGGTGCCCTGGCTGGTGCTATATTCATTGACCTGTCTAAAGCATTGGATACCGTTTCGCATCCTCTTTTGCTCTCCACCCTCGACCTAATAGGCTTTGCCTCAGGACCTGTTTCCTGGTGTACCAGTTATCTCTCCGCCCGCTCCCAATGTGTGAAAGTCAACGGTACTCTCTCTGAAACAGGCCCCATTTGCTCTGGGGTGCCGTAGGGCTCAATTCTTGGACCGCTACTATTCTCACTCTTTCTTAACTCCCTACCCAGCAGTTGTACGGGTAAGATGCTTCTCTATGCTGATGATGCTGTTCTCGTTGCCTCCCACAATGACCCCATGCTGCTACAGAACTCCCTCCAACTAGTCTTTGACTCTGCAGCTACCTGGTTCACTGAGCACTGACTTGTTATCAACCTTAAGAAAACAAAAACGATGCTCTTCTCCCACCCCAAAATAAGTACAGCAAGTTTCCCTTTAGCTGTCCACTCCACACCAATCTCGCCATTGACCAGATGCAGTCCTATAAATATCTTGGTATAACCTTTGACCCTGCACTTTCATTCCATGGACATATATCTGCCCTAATTCTGTATACGCCAACTCAGCTAGGCATTCTTTACGGCAAGAAATGCCTCCTCCTGATGCCCTCTGCCTGGCTGTCACCTCCTCTGTCATGTCTCTCATTAACTATGGCCTTCCAGTCTATGGCTCAGCAGATCAGACTGCCCTCAACAAGGTTCGTCTCACAGTTAATAAGGCCTACAGACTTATCACTGGTGCTCCCAGACTCACTCACACATGAGAGCTGTACACCCTGGCTACCCTACTCAACCTGGAAGAGCGACTCATGTATCAGACATGCCAGCTCACCTTTAAAGCCCTGCATGGCCTATCCCCCATAGGCCTATCCAACTCCATTCGCCATACTACACCGACCCTGATCATGCGCAGCTCGTCAAGAGCTACCTTAGTTATTCCGAGAGCCAGGACCTCTCAAGGTCAGAGGGCATTCCCCTACCGTCTGCCCACTAGTATAACTCCCTCCTGCCAGTGTCTCAAACTCATTAACCTTAGCTTGCTTTAAGCCCAGGCTCAGAAACTTCCTGCTTAGCTCTACGCCAAATGCAACTGCCCTAGCCTAGTGTAAAAAAAAAATATATATATATATACTCTGTTTGACAATGCTTACTGACGGCTCCCCCCTTTCCTTTCCCTACTAATTCCTCCTCCCCTATCTCCCTTCCTTCTACTCCCACCAGCTCTCCCCCGACCATAAGTTTTGCACCTTTTGTTACCTTTTGCTTCGTTGGGAGTTTGTATTCTATTGAAACAAAATTGTAATTGAACTGTAACTTTTTTGTTTGTAAGTACTGTGTCCCTTGTACTACTGTTCTGATGTCCTCTTTGTGACGAGGTACCTTTGTAAATGAGCCACTGACTCAAAGGTTTCTAAACTGATGTTTAACTAAATAAATAAATAAATAAATAATGTAGCTATAAAATTATTTGTCTCCTCGCTTTGCCCCTTCTGCTATCTTTTCCTTTGTCTGGGCTTTTGCCTTTCTAATTTGTTTGTTAGGTTCTCTCATTTCTTCCTTGTATGACTCCCAGTCTTTCTCAGTTTTGGTTTCCTGGTATATGCTGTACACCTTCTTTTTTTCTTTTACTGTGGTAGCCACTTCCTTGGAAAACCATAGAGGATTTATTTTTCTTTTTGCTTTGCTGACCCATTTGGCACATTGATTTGTTGCAGTCTTTACTGCTTTCTTGAGTCTTCCCCACATGACCTTCACCTCCTCGACCTCTGTGTCTGTTTACTGGCTACTTATGTTGTTCCTCATTTTTGGAAGTCAGCCTTTCTGAAATCTAGCACCTTTATCTTTGAGTGGCTGGTGTCATGCGTTATTTTACCTTAAAGCTTATCATGTGATGGTTGCTGTTGTCCATATGGCATCCCATTTCGATGTCCTTGATCCTTTCTGAGTTTGTGAGGAGAAGATCAAGAATGGCATCTCCCCTTGTTGGGGTTTTAACAAGTTGGCACAGTCCTGCACCTTGTCGTGACAATAAGAAGTTCCTACTTCTTGTTGTTACTGCTGTTAGTGTGCTCCAGTTAATATCTGGTAGGTTGAAGTCCCCCACCAATATTACTTCACCTTTATCAAACAATTTGTGGATTTCCTCTATTAGATCATTGTCTCCTTTATCTCATTGATTTGGGGGCCTGTGCATGATGCTGATTCTGAAGGGTTTTCCCTTGTCTGTCTACTGTTAGCCAAAGTGACTCGAAGTCCCCAGGTGTCCTTTTATTTCTCTGACTTTCATTTCCTCCTGAATGTAAATGGATTTGCCTCCCCCTCTTTTTTTTTTCCTGCCTATCTTTCCTGAACAGATTGTAACTGGGAAGGGCCATATCCCATCCTTGGTTTTCCATGAAACACATTTCTGTTACAGCCACCCAGTCCAATCGTTCTGTTTCCAAGATGGCTGTGAGTTCTGGAAGTTTGTTGGTTAGGCTCCTAGTGTTTGCAGCCAGTGCCTTCCAGGAATGTACATCCTCTTTGAAGCGAGGTTGTACCCTCTTCCTGGACTGCTCCAGTTTGCTCTTTCCAGCTAAGAGATTATCCTTTCCACTATGTCCTTTCTACTCCCTGTATATCTTTATTCTCCTCCTCCCAACTGGACTATGGTAACTCCCTATACCTAGGGCTACCGAGGGTTGACATCCACCGCTTGCAGCTGGTGCAGAATGCGACTGCTAGGTTGTTGACTGGTTTATCACAATCTTGCCATGTCACACCAGTGCTCCGTGGCCCTCACTGGCTGCCTATTCAGTGGCGGATCACCTTCAGAGTCAATTTGCTGACCTATAAAGCCCCACACGGAATGGGACCGTGCTACCTGCAAGATCTTCTTCACCCCTACTGCCCATTCCGTTCCACTGATGAGGGATTGCTAGAAGTTCCCAGGGTTCATTTGAAGACCTCGTGTGTCAGGGAATTTGCATTTGCAGCACCTACCCTGTAGAACTCTCTACCTCGTTGGATGAGGGAGTGCCTAACTGTGGACAGTTTTAAATCTGCATCAAAAACATGTATTTTTAGTCTTGCTTTCTCTGAATTTGGATGAATTGTTGATGCAGATATTGTTAGTATTATTTATTGTCTTTGAATTTTGGAATTTGTAATTATGTACAAGCACTTTGATACCCTGGCAAATTGCACTTTTTTACAAATAAAGTTGAGTTGAGTTGAGCTGAGTTGTGAGAGTTCTACAGTTGACTACAATAGTCAAGCTGGGGCCTGACATAGGGTATATACAATGATAGTACTACATCTACCCTTCTACTCTTTTTTAAAGTTAATCTTTTTATTGAGTGATTTCAAAGTTACTACAAGTATTAAAGCTTACTTAAAAGAGAACAATTGGTTGAAAATAGAGGTGTACAACATCACCACAACACTCATACGGGGTTACAGCAGTGTGAATAAACTCACAGACGCTTCTACAGAAATCCTGAAAGGCACATATATCTGTATAACACAACTATAGCAATGCAGGTAAATCAGAGGACAAATACATGAAAATGACTTACCCATCTGTCATGGGCTGCATGGTTAGAGCTTCATGTTTTCTGATCAAAGGAGGTGGAAGGAATGGAAAGTAGGTTAAGCTTCTTCACCTAACGTGTAGAAGATGACTAGGGATGGTACTAAATGGATGTTCACATTATAGCACTCAAGATACCTGACAGGAGAAATTGGAAACCATCATAAATAACTTAATCCACCATCTATACCTGGAAGTTCAGGGGGGCCTCAGTTTGTCCTTTGAGTACCTGGTAACTCTACCAGCAGAGAGGGAGTTAATGAAGGAATAGTACTGGGCCCAGACAGTCTCATATTTAGACATATGCCCAGATTTATAGCAGGACATTCTGGTAAGGATTGCCAGCCCCTCCATGGCAGTATTCCACTCCGCCACCCGAGGGATGTCAGGCATTCTCCAACATTGTAGGAGTAGTCTTTTAATGTTAACTGAGGCCTGTATAAGCCAAAGCATCTGGTGCATCAGCAGATGGTGTCCATTTGGTGTCAGGCCCAGAATCCACAGTTGGGGGTTGGAAGGTAGGGCTGCCTCTAATACTGTAGAGCACTGACTAATCACTGAGGACCACAGTTGGCCCAGGAGGGGGAAGTCCCATAAGATGTGAAATAAATCTGCAACTGGAGCATTATATCTCCAACAGTTGGCAGTAGGGAGCAGTTGTGTTGGGGTTCTATACCATAGGTGCATGACCTTGTTTTGAATGAGAAGACTTCTCTGATCACAAGCTTGGTGCACCCTTAGCCACCCCTGCTGCAACTGCTGGTCCATAATCTGGGTCAACAGCCTCATCTCCCATTTGGCCTTGGCTGAGAGAGAGGGGTTCGGGGCACTGTCCTCATAAACCTTTGTATAGTACCTGTGCAACCCTTTGGGTGTGTGACCCACTCCTCCAGTGGCATTAATGCTCTTGAACCTGTTTTATGTCTAATACAGATAGTGCAAGTACATGCTCCCTTATCCCTATGGGTGAGGAGGTTTCTGATCTGAAGGTATCTCCAAAAATCCTTTTGTGGCATACCGTATCTGTCCTTTAGCCCTTGGAAGGAGTCTATAGACTTATCCCCAGGGGTTGCCAGGTCTTCCAGACATTCAATCTTTTGGAATTGCCAATCCTTCCACATAAGTGGTTTATTATCAATGTGAAGATCTGGGTTGTGCCACAGAGGGGGGAATTTACCCAGAGCAAGACAAGATTTAGTCTGGAGACCTAACTTGTGCCATGCTAGATGTGAGTTAGAAATGGTGAGCCAATGCTCCAGGTGTTTTGGTAAGGGATGCAACAATAGAGCGGGGGGAGCCTTTAAACAAGTCTCATTCAATTGTTATCCAAGCAGGAGGGTGGAGTGAAGATGCATAACCTATCCCTTGCAAAGATTTTGCCACAATAAAAGCTACTGAGTATTGTGTGAAGTCAGGCAAATTACAACCCCCTCTCAGTTTCTGGGCTAGCAATTTAGTTTTATTAAATCTCAGCATAGATGCCCACCACAGGAATCTACTGATTAGGCTGTATAGCTTCTTAGACTATTTGTCCGGCAGTACCACAGGAATGAGGGATAGTAAATTATACACTTTGGGGGCCAACATAATTTTAGTAGCAGATATTTTCCCTGCCAGGGAGAGATGGAGATGGTCCCATCTTCCTATGTCTTTATGGAGAGTGTCAAGCAGTGGTTTAAAGTTAATGTCCACCAAGGATCCTATATTCTGGGAGATTCTGATTCCCACGTATTTAATGTCGATCTGTGTCCATGCTATTCCAAAGGCTCCCAGCTGGGTAGAGGAGGCAAGGGCATTTAAAGGGAAGATCTCAAACCAATATCTCCCCATATGCTTTTAAGATAGACAGGATGTATGGCAGACTAAGGGGTAGATCACGGGTCAGCATCAAGAAATCATCTGCATAAAGTTTGGTGGTGTATTGGAAAGTCCCTATTTGGAGTCACTAAATTTCAGGATGGGCTCACAATGCTGCTGCAGGGGTTTTATGGCCAAGACAAACAACAAAGGTGATAAGGGGCAACCTCGTCTTGTCCATCTATAAAGGAGGAAGGGTTCTGAGAGGTTCCCATTTCTAAGCACCCTCGCCTTAGGTCCAGCATATAATGTCTTAACCCAATTTTCAAAGTATGGGCCTGTATTAAAGCCTTTTAACACTTCATGCAAGTACTCCCATTCCACAGTGTCAAAAGCTTTTTTGAAGTCTATTGTAATTGCAGTAGATGGGGTAGGGAGATTCGCTGCAGTCTGCATTAAAGATGAGAGGGCCCGGATGTAGTCAGAACTGATTCTGCTCTTCACAAAGCCAACTTGAGAGGGATGTATGAGGCAAGACAAGCATTCCTCTAGTTAGGAGAACAGCACCTTGATGAGTATTTTAGCATCCTCATTGATTAATGATATGGGCCTGTAGTTGGCATGGAGGGTGTGGTCTTTACCATCCTTAGGTAATACCATGATTATGGCTTCCAACAGGGAAAATGGGAGCTTTTTGTGTGCATGGGCCTCTTGCTGCATCTATGCCAGTTGGGAAGTAATCAGGGGTTGAACCAGTCTGTAAAACTCCACTGGGAATCTGTCTCCTCCTGGAGCTTCAGGTGGGGCCATATTTGCTATGGCCATGGCAACCTCCTCCTGAGTGACCTCCTACTCTAGAGCCAGTTTTTGATGATCCCTCAGTTTGGGGAGGGACAAGTTTTTAGTAAATTTTTCATACTTATCCTTACTTCAGTTTGATTGTAAGGAGTACAGGGTCTGGTAGAAACTGGACATAATATCGCTAATGGTCTTGGTGTTAGTGGTTAGGGTTCTGAATCTATCTTTTGTTTTGTGTATAGCTCTCTCTTCTTGTCTCTGTTGTAATCTATAGGCCAATAGTTTGCTACCTTTTTCCCCATCTGCCCAGTATCGATGTTGTACCCTGTGAATATACAGTTCAGCTTTCCTTGAAACCAGATTATTGAGTTTTAATCTGAGGGCAGTTAATTCCGCTATCACTTTGGGTGATCTCAAGGAGGAGGGATTTTTCTTGTACTTAGTTTCTAGTGTTTTGAGCTCCGCTTCTAGCAATGTGTGTTCTTGTTGCCTTTGGTTCCGTCTGTGGGAAGCAAAATTAATGATCTTGCCACATATGGTTGCCTTATAGGCTTCCCATATGCTGGCGGACGAGGACGAGTCTCTGGGGTTATCCTGAAAAAAGCCATCTGTTTCTTTCTGCAACCATGGGGCAAATTCTATATCATGTAGGAGCAAGGGGTCTAATCTCCACGACAGAGACTTGGGGGTCTGTAGTGCAGGAAGGAAGGAAAGTAAGGGACACCAGAGCATGGTCTGATATATAGATTAGGGAGATATTAACCCCAATTGTGCCTGTAGTCAGTTTAGGGGAGGTGAGCCAGAAGTCGAGCCTACTGGCCATTTCCCTAGACACTGAGAAAAAGGTGTAGTCTTAATCCAAGGGATGAAGAGCCCACCAGGTTTTGGACAGTTGGTGTACAGAAATAAGGCCCTTGAGGGCCTGAAGAGCTCTGCGATGGGGTTCCTGCCTGGAGTTAGACCTGTCTAATAGGTGATCCATTACCAAGTTAAAATCCCTACCCATCAGGATCTGGATTATCAAAGGAAAGATCCATGGTTTTTTGGGAAATAGCATGAAAAAAGTCTGGGGATTCTTCACTCAGGCCATAAATATTAACCAGAATTAGGGGGCCTGTGGGCATGGAGACCTTAGTAATAATCCACCTGCTATCCCCTCCTTTGTGGGTTTCCGCCATTTGCCATTGTAGTTTTTTGTGTAGTAGAATGGAGACACCTCTTTTGGCTGAGTCTGCTACACTATGTGCTTCCTTCTCCACCCAGTCCCTTACTAGCTTGGCAGCTTCTTTAGAACACAGTTTGGTCTCTTGGAGAAGTGCAACCTGGGTATCCAGTTTTTTTGAGCCTAAAAAGGACCAGTTTCCATTTCACTGGAGAGTGGAGGCCCCTCACATTTCAGGAGGTGGAGGTTACTTCATTGGCGTTAGTCATAATCTAAGTGTCTCCAGTCTAAGCACCAGCAAATACGTACATTGAAAACATCCATCTTAAGTGCTATTTTAGATTTGTTACCACTAGTCGAGTAAACCATTCTCTCCAAGCTCCTAATCATTGGCTCTTTGAGGGTGTCTGCCGGGTGCAGTGTTGGGCCCTCGGGAGCCCATGAGATCACTTTCATATTTTTATTTATTATTGTTAACCTCATGGGGAGTCCTGGGGGGGCTAGATGGGACATCTCCTATCTCTCATTTCTCATCTTGATCCTCAGGTAATCAAGGGGGTGCCTTCCTGGGGATGGGGCACGCAATGTCTTTGTAATTTGAGTAGGGTATACCTTTGGTTTGATATAAGAGCAGATGCAATAGCAATTGTGGGAGTATCCATCGGTGGATGGAGTAGTACTGTCACTGTCCCGCGATGGAGGGGGGAATAGTTTGCCTCCCAGCGGTCATGTACTGTGTCTCAAGAGGGGGAGAGTGGTGCCTGGTGACAACCTAGTTGAAAGTTTCTGCTCAGGAGCATAAACTGAACCTCACTGAGACCAGCCACTCACGTGATTTCGGGTCTCTTGACCCACTATCCAATCTGATATGTAATTACCACTTCATCTTCAGGCTATGCACTGGGGAGAGTACTAGCTACATTTAGGTGGAGATTTCACTGCGAGTTTCCCCAATTCTAGGGCTAAGCACCTTGTTACCTTTTAGCTGTGACCCCCTAGAACTCACTGTGAGGCTTTATGGCAAGTTGCCTACAGATAGCTCCTGCTTCCAGAGTTCTTTGTAGTCACTGTCTATACAGTCAGTAGCCAGTCCAAGTGCAGGGCTCCACCCTCTTGGGTATTTAGCCCCAGGGCCATTAACAAAGTAGCCATACATCTGTCTGGGGCTGGGAGTGAAGGCATCTTTTCCCTTGAGTGAAACCCCATTGACACAACTTTTCCTGGAGGGCTAGGAGAAAACCCCAACTGATTCTGTTCCCTTCAGCAAACAAAACAAGAATCATGCTGTGACACCTTTCCCTGTTCACTTGTGCAGGGAACAGTCTGGAACTGAACTAAAGCTGTAATGGCTGTGGCGGATGGGGGCTATCCTAGTGCCATTAATTTCTGTATCTTAGCAAGGCAGCAGGCTGTTTGGACCCAGGGGGGGAGTCATGAAAACAACCATTTCAGCCTATGTTAAAACTCCTTATATGATAGCAAGGGCCTGTGGAGTGTGGTAGAGTTGTGAGACTTAGTTTACCCTTCCATGGCAGCCTAGGGACCCATTCTCTTTGCAAGGCACCGTGCGAGAATCTATAGGAATGTTACACAGCAGGCTCACAGAGGCACCAGAACTCGTTAGGCATGAGCAAAAATCTAACCAAATGCAGTGCGCAACATTTTAAAAGCAACAACCAGTTGCTAACTCAAACATCAAAGAGCAAACAAATACTGAAGACAACATTTATTTTAACAGTCCAGCAGCCACAGCAATGTGGCCTAAGATTTTAAGTTCTTGGGGCGGGCATCATGGCTATCCTCAGTGGAAGGGGAGTTATCCAGAGCAGCATGCTACTAACCCCAGTTTTACTGAATCAAATTTCCCTGCCATAACTCCCTTTTCTCCCCTTAAGCCCCCAACACCATCTGGGGAACCTTATCATTTGGCTCCACTTAAAGGGATCTATTGCGTGGGACGGGGGATAGCCACAAACCCCTACCTTGTGTTACCAGGAAAAATGTAATCTTCAGCTGGTGAGGAAGGTCTCTGCTGAGATTCCTGCTTCATGATACGACTTTGGGCTCCCCAGATCCATTGCCCAGTCTCGATAGATCGAGCCCAGTCTCCCACCAGTTCTTCAGGTGAAGGGAGGGAGGGCAGACTCAGTTGTGATCGGGCTCTTTTGTGGAAGGTTGATGGCTGGTGGTATGAGGTCACGGAGTGGCTAATATCAGTTGGATGTCTTCACCGGTGTCAAGTAGTTCGAGGAGCCGCTTTCTACAGATAGGCGTGCCTTCCTCTGCTTGCTGTGGGACCTCATTCTTTGCACTTTAGCCACCAACATCAGAGTAGTTTTGGTGGCTTTGGGAGTGGCCTTCCTCCTCTGTTGTCCATGATGCGGGGTTTGCCAGTCCTGCGCTTGTTCAGCAGATGCAGCTGATCTCCGGTTGGGAGTGTCGGAGTTGTCCAGCCCCTCTGAGGTATACGTACATTGTTGGGCCTCACCATGAGGCTTGGGCATTGGCTTTCGAGGAGGATTTCTCTCACCATCGATGTCCTCTAAAAACATCTCCTCTTCAGCCGGCGAGCTAAAGGTAATTTGTTCGCCCCTATACTTTACTCGCAGCTGTGCCAGATACCTTAAGGAGGCTGGTATATTCAGCTTGTAGAGGGCTTGTTTGACAGGGCCATAGGCTTGTTGCTGATGTGACAAGTTGTATGAGTAGTCCTGGTAAAGCTGTACCTGCGTCCCTTCCCATTGCAGTCTCTTCATGTCCCTGGCTGCCCTTAGGAAAGTTTCTTTAACAGGATAACGGAAGAATTTGCATAGGATCCGATGTGGGCACTCCCCGGGCAGGGGCCTGGGCACTAGCGATCTGTGGGCTCTTTCCAGCTCTGGGGAGGGTGATTGTTCAATTTTAGCATTACCAGGAGGGCTCACTGTAAGAAGCCTGTTATGTCATTGCCCTGTGCTCCCACCAGTAAGCTTACAATCCTTACATTCTTCCCTCTTCCCTGGTTCTCCAGATCCTTGACTTTTGCCAGTAAATATGGGATTTGGTTGTGAGTGTCTGTAAGCTGGCAATGGTGGTCATGTAGTATATATACTTGCCATCTGATGTTTCCTTCAGTGTCTGTTACCCTGCTGGTCAATTTCACCACATCGGCTTTGGTACTAATAGTTGTTTCTATGAGGGCAGCCATGTCCAGAAGGACTTTGTTCAGTAGAGAGGTAATATTGTCCAGTTGTTGCTCCACAGACTGTTGAGTTGGAGGATATGATTCCCTTGGGCCCTTCATTGTTCGGCCTGTGGGCCAGGTGCAAACTACACCCTGGTGGTTTAGGATTGTCACGCAGGCCAACAGTTGCAATAAGGTCAGTTGTGGCTGATAGAGTTAAATGCCAGTCCCAGGTCAGATTCACTTCATATAGGGATCAAAATACTCAGTGCAGTACCTTGTATCTAAATCCGTCGAGTGTTCCTTGGATAGTGGATGCTGGGTCTTCAGATTTGTCAAGATGGATGATACTGGTAGTACCGCAGATCAATTACACATCTTCCATTTTAGATGGCTAGCTCCACCCCTCTGCCCTCCTACTCTTAATATATATATATTTTTTTTTAACCAGGAGAGACACACTAAGCTGAAGCTTGTTTACAGGTGTGATCTGGGAGCACAGGGAAGTTAAGTGTCTTGCTTAGGGTCACACAGTATGCAAGTGGGGGAATATTTCTTTTACTGGTGCTTGCTATTCAATTTGCCTTAGAGATAGCATTTGTGCATTGTCTAGATTGTTATCAATTAGCACACCTAGGTCTTTTTCGGTGTGTGTTTGTTTCAGAGTCGAGTTGCTTAAGATGTATTTTGATAATGTGTTGTTTCTACCCATATGTAATACACAACATTTCTCTGGGTTAAAACACATCCCTCATCTAATGGCTCAGTCAGTTATGTGGTCTAAATCTGCCTGAATGGATTTAATTTTCTCTGGTGTCCCACACAGACCTCTTATTTTGGTGTCATCAGCGCCCTTTATCATTTTATTGTTTATATTATTGCCTAAGCAAGCATTTAAACTAGACAAGGGGGGAGGCACTGAAAAGGAACAGGGAAATCCCAGCCTCCCTCCACAAAACATGGTAATTAGTGAGGTAAACACCAAGGTAGTGAAGTCATTAGGGAACAGGACAGAGGTAAATGTAAAAAAAGGCAAAGGCAGTAAGGACAGGAATGGGGCTCAAAGGGATAAGGCCATCAAAAAGTGGAGAGTGATGAGTATCAATGCCCGTAGTCTGTGTAACAAGCTCCCTGAACTAGAGGCCTTGATGGAAGAGGGTTGTCTGGATATTGTGGCAGTCACAGAAACATGGTACACAGAGAACCATACTGGGATGTCAACATAGCAGGATACACAATCTACAGGAGGGACAGAGAGGGTAAAAGAGGAGAAGGAGTAGCTCTCTATGTAAAAGAAGGGATCAAAGCAACAGAACTAAAGAGTAAACAGGGAACAGATGAGACACTCTCGGTCACCCTGGAGACAGAAAATGGCACCACAATCCGCATGGGGGTTGTATACAGACCCCCATCTCAGGGGGAGGGACTGGACAAGGAAATTAAAGAATGCTTCCTTAGAATGGCAGAAAAAGGAGAGATATTGTTGATGGGGGACCTGAATGTGCCAGATGTTAACTGGAGTACCTTTACTACAGGCACATCCAAGAACAGGGACATTCTTGATGTCCTACAGGGGGCATGCCTCGGACAGCTAGTATCGGAACCCACTCAGAAGGGAGCAATCTTAAACCTGGTACTCTCAAATGGGGATGGAGAAAGAATCTTCAATTTAGAAGTGGGTAGCCATCTGGGAACAAGCGACCACCAAACAGTCTGGTTCACAATAAACACAGTCATACAATCAAGCCATACAAAAGCAAGAGTATTGGACTTTAGAAGGGCTGACTTTGAGAAAATGAGAGAGTGCCTCAGAAAAGCACTAGCAAACAGACAAGAAGGAGGGGTGGAGGAACAATGGGGAGTAATCAAAACAGCCATCACAGAGGCAACAAGCCTTTGTGTAAAGCAAATCAACAAAACACAATGAAGGAAAAAAACAGTATGGTTCTCAAAAGAGGTGGCAGGGAAAGTTAAGGAGAAAAGGATAGCATTCAGGAAATATAAGGAAACACAGAAGAAGCAGGACAGAGAACTTTATCAGTTAAAGCAGAAAGAGGCTGGAAAGGCAGTCAGAATAGCAAAGGCCCAAACCGAGGAAAGGATAGCCAATTCTGTTAAGAAGCGGGATAAGACCTTTTATAGGTACATTAGGGAGCGAAGACCAAAGGAGGGATACTGAGGCTTAATAAAGGGGAAGGAATGTGGGTAGAGTGTGACAGTGAAAAAGCAGGGATACTGAATTAATATTTCTGCTCAGTATTCACAAAGGAAGAGGAGGGGGAGGTACCTAAACCAAACAAGAGAAACAATCTGAAGATGGGGGTCAATACCAGTCCATTTACACAAGAAAGGGTTCTGAAAGAACTAATAAAATTGAAGGTGGACAAAGCAATGGGGTCTGATGGGATTCACCCAAGAATTCTAAAAGAACTAAGGGTAGAACTAGTGGCACCGCTGAATACTCTCTTTAACAAATCATGGGAGGATGGGGTGGTATCTGAGGAGTGGAGGAGGGTGGATGTGATTCCTCTTCACAAAAGTGGGAGCAGGACAGAGGCAGGAAACTACAGACCAGTTAGTTTGACCTCAGTGGTAGGGAAAATGATGGAATCATTTCTGAAGGAAAGAATTGTTGAGTACCAAGAGGCCAGTGGGGCACAGGACCCAAGGCAGCATGGATTCACGATGGGAAGGTCATGTCAGATGAATCTAATAGATTTCTTTGACTGGGTGACCAAAGTAGTAGACCAAAGAGGAACTGTGGACATGGCCTACCTAGATTTTAGCAAGGCATTTCATACAGTCCCACACAAAAGATTAATACACAAGTTAGCCAGCTTTGGAGTGGGTCCCAAGGTGGTAGCCTGGATAAAAAATTGGCTAAACAACAGGATGCAAAGGGTAGTAGTAAATGGGTCCACAGTGAAGAAAGGAGGTTACTAGTGGGGTACCAGGGGTTCAGCACTGGGACGGTCCTTTTAATGTCTTTATAAGTGACATTGCAGAGTAACTGGAAGGAAAAGTATGTCTCTTTGCAGACAACACAAATATCTGCAACAGGGTTGATACACCAGATGGAGTGGAAAGGATGAGAAGGGACTTGACAAGGTTGGATGAATGGTCAAATGTATGGCAGCTCAGATTCAATGCAAAGAAGTGCAAGGTAATGCACCTGGGAAACAAAAACCCAGGGGAAGAGTACACAATGGGGGGTGAGATACTGACAACAGTAAAAATAGAAAGGGACCTGGGGGTAATTATATCAGGTGACCTTAAGGTGGACAAGCAATGTGAGAAGGCAGTAAGGAAGGCTGGGGGGATATTGGGATGCATAGGGAGAGGCATCAATAGTAGAAAACAGGAAGTTGTTATCCCTCTGTACAGACAGTTGGTGAGACCCCATCTGGAGTACTGTGTGCAGTTCTGGAGACCCCATCTTTGCAAAGACATAGACAGAGTGGAGGCTGTCAGAGGAGCAACAAAATGGTAGGGTCTGCACCAAGACATACGAAGAAAGAATAAAGGAGCTTAATATGTATACCCTTGAGGAAGAGAGAGAGAGAGGGACATGATAGAAACTTTAAGTACCTCAAGGAATCAACAAAGTCCAAGAGGGTGGCATCTTTCAGAAAAAGAGATGTGCAAGAACAAGGGCACAATTTGAAGATAGAGGGGACAGCTCAGAGGTAATGTGAGGAAGTATTGTTTCACAGAGGGTTGTGGATGCATGGAACAGCCTCTCTGTGAGGAGGTCGTGGAGTCAAGAACAGTGGGGGAATTCAAGAATGCATGTGAAGGACATAAGGCAGTCCTAGTGGGGGGGGTAGGAGGAAGTAAGCTGTTGGTTAACTAGGATCTGCAGCTTATCTGTTAGGTAGGAAATTGGGCAGACTAGGTGGGCCAAGCGGTCCTTATCTGCCATCAAATTCTATGTTTCTACGTTTCTATGTTTCTATGTTTCTAAATTGGCAATAAATAATTGAAACAACACAGGACCTAACACTGAGCCCTGCGGGACTCCACTTGTTACTCTTTCCTCAGTGCACAAGTAGCCATTGATGGTCACCCTCTGGGTTCTGCTGAGCAGCCAGTAACCTATTCACCCAAGTATTTCATGGTCTAACCCCAGCTTATTAAGTTTGCTCATTATTGCCCCGTGTGGCACTATGTCAAATGCTCTGCTAAAGTCCAGCAGGATCACATCTGCTGGTCTGCCCATATCCAAAAGTTTGCTGATATTCTCATAAAAGCAAATGAGATTTGTGAGACAGGAATGTCCTGAAGTAAATCCATGTTGGTTAATGTTGACAGTTTTAGTTGTTTTTATATGTTGGCAAAGCTTGTCCTTTACAAGTGATTCAAGGACTTTTCCCTGGACCGACGTCAGACTTATTGATCTATTATTAATCCTTTTTTTGTAAATAGGGGTGATTTTTGTTGCTTTCCACTCTGTTGGTACCTGACCTGTACTCAGCAGTTTATTGTACAGTATTTCCAGAGGAACACAAATGCTGTCTCTTGTTATTGTAATCATTTGTGGAGTAATGTTTGTCAATACCTGGAGCCCCATACTTTTTTAGACCATCTATTTTATTCTTGATTTCTTCTTTTGTGAAGAATTTTATAGGGCTGGTATCAGTGTTGTAGATGGCTGGCTCGATTCTAAATAAATTGAATAAAAATATCTGTTAAAGGTTTCAGCCACATGAACTGGGTCTGAGATTATTTCATCAGATGCATGGTATGATTTAATGTTATCCAGCATTTAGATTAAAAAAAAAAAAGATTATCACAATGAGGGTATATAGAGGCAATCATTTCTGATAGAAATCAAAGTCAAATGTCCATCGCCATGGAAAATCTTTGGAGGACCTTCAATAATTAAATGTCCATTCCTGTAATATTGAAGGGACCAACTGTCAGTGTTTGGCTTTGTTGACTGCCTAGATCAGTGAATCCACTTCCTGTAGAACAGGATGGACTTCAGCTGCACTGGATCTTTTTGCACAGTCAAATATATTGCAGCTCACAAACCACTGGGCAGAGTTAACAAACTTTATCAACTGCATACTGAAAAGCCCTCAAGTGGGCAATCACTGTCAATAATTTGAAAGGACTTGCGAGTCACACAGTTCAAAGCCATAGCTGCAAATAGTCCTAGTTCTAGATCTTTATATCAATCTTTCTGAATAATGTCCTTATACTAATGCACCTTTATCCAATTCCTCTGTAAAACACTTTCAAATACATTGGGACCAGTTTTCAGCTACATATTTTTGAATAAATCATTACATAGTAGTATAGTAAATTAAGGTCAGGAGGAGCATTCCACTTATCATTTTGGTGGCCCTGAGTTGCACCCTTTCAATTGCTTTAGTGTTCTTTTTGTACTGAACAGCCCAGATCATTGGAGGCTGAAATTCCAGCCGGGTACTCGGTGATACACCGCTCGAGATTGAACCACGGGGGGGTGCGGTCTATTTCAAGACTGATCTGGGCCTCAGGAGTGTACCAGTTGATGAGGCTGGGTCATTTGAGTGTACCGTAGTAGCAGGGGTAGGTTGTAGGATTGCCCTCATCTACCATCCACCCTGGGATGAGAAGCATTTCCTTCAGGAAGTAGCAGACTTTGTGATCGACATGGCGTTTGAGTCGCCCAGGCTGATGGTCCTGGGAGACTTCAATGCCTGGGTCGATAAGGAACTCTCACAATTTGGACAACACTTCCTCCAGTTGATGACATCACTGGGCCTCACACAGATTGTTACCTCTGCTACTCACAAACATAGCCACTCTCTTGATCTAGTCTTCCTCCTGGAGATCAAAGCCTTTGACTTGGGGGTAGAACCTGTCAGAATGTCCAATCACTACAGAGTGGGGTTCAGTTTCCGTGCCATCCCTTCATAGGCCTACCCCTGTGGAGATGGTCAGATACCACCCTTTATGGGATATAAGCCCTGGCGGTCTGGCAGCAGTACTTAACCTATCAGCACTTCCTGGAGTAAGTGTTAGTCCAGAAGCCTTGATATTGGCCTATAATAAGGCCATTTCTAGAGCTCTGGATTCTATCACTCCTGTCTGTGGTCGTCCCCTCTCCCTTTGCCCTTGGTCCCCTTGGTTTGACGGGACCCTAAGGGAGATACAGTGACTAGGATGAAGGTTTATTTATTTATTTAACAGACTTTAGGATTGCAACCTTTGAGTCAAGGACTCATTTACAAAGGCTCCATGTCAGAAAAAACAAATACAAACACTTAATACATATAGACATAGAATGGCAGTTAAAGGTTACAGTTTTTTCAGTTATACAATATTGCAGAATCAAGATCAGCTATACATTGTATTGAATGTGTTACTGAGAGCTGTATTTTACAGTTTTCAAGAGAACAATAAGTTTGCTGATAGAGGGAGTAACAGGTTTGATATTTACAGTGAAGTAGTGAATTAGACAGATATCTTGTGAGTGCAGCCAAAGGAGGCATTGTTAATAGGTAATGTTTGGTAGCCCTATCGGTAGGAGCTCAGTGGCAGGGTGGTCCCGTAAGATGATAGGTAGATGACCCAGCACTCACTGGTACATTGGCAGTGCCTTGAAGTGAGAATGTGCTCTTTGAGGGCTGACTTGAAAGGTCCTAATTTGGAGATGGAGGAGACATCGGAGGGGAGTTCATTGTACCAGACTGGGGCCTTGTGTGGGAAAGACCTTTGGGCTAAGGAGGTTCTAACCCTAGGGTGGACCACGCCTGTCTGTTGGCAGTGTGGGTGTTCACTGAGGTGTGGGAGGATAGGAGAGAGGCAGAAACCCCCAAGGGGTAAGTCCCAGGTGTATTTTCTTTGTGAGGAGACATGTTTGATAAAATAGCCTTTCATCCAGGGTGAGGAGATTTGTCAGGGCATATAGGGTACAAGTATGAGTACGCTTGTCTGCCCCAGAGAGGTGTCTGCATGCTTTGTTTATGGCCAGGTGGATTTTGTTAAGGGCTGTGTAGTCAGCGGCTGAGTAGATAGTGAGCCCATAATCAACTAGAGAAAGAACTGAGGAGGTGACAGCCAGATTAAGGGCTTCCGGAGGTAGGCAATACTTGTGCTGATACAATAGGCCTATATGGGCATTTATGGTTGATGACAGAGTGTTAATGTGTGAATGGAAGAAGAGGCTGTAATCAAATGTAAGGCCCAGGTATTTATATGTATGGATCTGTTCTAGAGGAAGGAGAGAGTGGGAGAGGATTGTTAGATGCAAATTCTTGGCCTTATTCTGTCGGTGGGCAAAGAGTATGGTCTTTGTCTTTTTTACATTGACCACAAGTCTTTGGTCTATGAACCAGTTTTCAATCTGGTTAAATGCGTGTTGGAGGGAGGACTGCAATACTGTGGGATCTGGGTGCGAAGCAAAAAGAACCACATTGTCTGCATAGAGTAGTAGATTGCCGGAGCAGGAATTGGGCACGGTGTTTAGGTAGATGCTGAATAACAGAGGGCTGATGATGGAGCCCTGGGGAACCCCAGAGTGGACTAGCAGGGTGGTTGAGTGGGTGTTGTTTATTTTGATACATTGTGATCTAGCTGTGAGGTAACTGGTAAACCAGGAGACGGGTCCTTGGGACAGACCTATGTGGCGGAGTGTGCTTAAGAGTAAGGGGTTGGAGACTGTATCAAAGGCCTTTGACAGGTTGATGAAGACAGCTCCAGCTAGGTGTTTTCTATCCAGGGCAGAGTGAATAAAATTAGAGAACTCAGTGAGAGCTGTAGTTGTACTGTGCCCAGATCTGAAGCCATGCTGCTCCCTGCAAAGTAGATTATGAGCAAGCAGGTACTCGGTGAGGTGGGCTGCTATCATTTTTTTGAGGGCCTTAGAGAGTTGTGGGAGAATGGATATGGGATGATAGTTATTGGGGGAGGTGCTGTCACTGCTCTTCAGTAATGGGGAGACTGTGGCAGTCTTCCAGGGTGCCAGGAACTGCCCCAGACTTAGGGAGTGGTTAATGAGGTCAGTCAGTGGGGAGATGACTGTATCTAGTACTAGATGTAGAATTCTCATATCAAAAGAATCTTTGCAATAGCAAGAGTCACTGAGTGCTTTAATGAGATAAGGCCTTGCCTCATTCATAGAGATCACCCTGAAATGGAAGGGGGAAGGAGGATGCTGGGTGTTGGGGGCGGGGTTGCAGGGTGGGGTTGAAGAACTTATTTGGGAGTACTGCACTAAAGTCAGAGAATGATGAATTGAGGCAGTTGGCAGATGGCCAGTGGGCTGGTGGTAGGGATATTGTTGACAGTTAGTGGGGGGGGGCCGGATTTACCATTGAGTTCCTTGATATTGTCCCAGAACAACAGAGCATTCCTCCAGGAGGAGGCAAGGGACATTCTGTAGTAGCCCGATTTGCCCTGTTTTATGGCCCATGTGCATCTGTTATGAGCCACTTTATAGGCTCGCCTGTACGCCTGCATGCCGGATATGACTGCTTTATGCCTGAGATCATCTCTGTGCTTTAGCTGTTGGAGCAGTGCAGATGTGACCCAGGGGCATTACGTTTCTTGGATTGCACTTTTGCTAGTGGGACATAGATGTCACATGCTTTATTAAAAGAAGAGGTGAAATAATCAAGGGCTTCATTTATAGTAGGGGCCCGGGAGATGGGGGACCAATTCCATTGAGTTAAGTTTTTTCTTAGTTTTGTGAGGCCTGAGACAATGCCAGGCAATATAGTTTGGTTTGTGTTTCTGCTGAAGACATGATCAGGAAAAGAGGATGGGTGAGTGATAGCGTAGAGAGTCTGGAAGGACCACGAGGTCAGAGATTCTGTGGGGATGGTTGGTGAGGAGAAGATCGATCAAGGTGCTAGAGCCATTAGTGGGGTTCATCCTGGTAGGTTGGCTGACCAGCTGGGTCAGGTCCAGTGCAGCGAAGGTGTTCTTGGCATGGGAAACCAAACTGGCAAGCCAGTTTGCATTAAAGTCTCCAACTATGATGTGTTCCATTTTGGGGGGAGGAAGCCAGAGATGTAGTTAGTGAGGGATTGTACAGCAGGAGCTTGGTTTCTTGGGGGGACATATGTGACAGTAAGAGTTACAGGGGCTCTGGAGGGATCTGGAGTAAGTTTTAATGATAATGTTGCTGTCAGAAATCCACCCTGGAGGCCGACCATCTTAGATTGATGGAACACTATTGAGTCTATCAATCTACAATAAGAAGGCAGAGTTCTTGTTTGAGGAGATTGCGGCTGCTCAGAACTGACTGGCTCAGCTCTTTTGAACAGTGGACAGACTGTGCAACCCAGCCTGCCTGCAGATTCGAAGAGCCATGTCACAAGTGGAGTGTGATAATCTTGCTCGATTGTTCATGGATAAGGTGGCTGACATCAGGGTGGAGCTCCAACCAGCACACTCTATGGGAGATGCTACTGATCAGTGCACAGTCACTTTCCCTGACTTTTTCTGGAGTACCATCAACCAGCTGGAGTTAGTGGATGTCATGCTGATTGTCCAGGGTATGCGTCCTATGTGCTGTAGTTTAGATCCAGTCCCAACCACCCTGATTATAGGTTGTCATGATAACATCAGCCCACTCTTAGCATGGATAGTCCTGTGCTCCCTTGAGTTGGGTGAGTTTTCTAGCTCCATTAAGGAGGCAGTGGTGACACCCCTCCTGAAGAAAGCTTCTCTGGACCTATCTCTAACTCCCCTTTGTGGGGAGAAAGCTTTGAGAAAGCAGTGGCTCTACAACTGGAGAACCATTTGACCATCCATGACATCAACGAACCTCTCCAATCCGGTTTCTGAAAGAGGCATAGTACCGAGACTGTGCTAGTTCGGGTGCTCAATGATCTGATGGCGAGAGATTGGGAAAACTGTTCCATCTTGGTTCTTCTCAATCTCTCATCAGCGTTTGACACTGTGGACCATGGGGTGCTTCTCAAATGCCTGAGGTTCATCTGTGGCCTGTCTGGTACAGTCCTCAGGTGGTTTAAATCTTTCCTCACTGGCAGAACTCAGAGGGTGGTGTCGGGGATTTTTCCTCTGACCCAGTCTCTCTAACATGCAGAGACCCACAGGGTTCAGTACTGTCCCCCATGTTGTTCACAGTGTATATGCTGCCCCTCAGAGACATTGTAAGATGGTATGGGCTGAGGTTTCACTGCTATGCCGATGATACCCAGCTCTACCTGTCTTTTGCACCCAACCAGGATAGAGCTCTCTCTGTATTTAATAACTGCCTCACTGAAATCCAGGGTTGGATGAATTCCAGCTGGCTGAAGTTGAACTCGGAAAAGACTGAGGTGATGGTCGTGGACCTGGGTCGCCGGATAGAGTGGTCAGGAGTGGGTTTGCCTATGGGACTCTTCCTAGGAGCCTCCCAGCTTCTTACCTCTGAAAGGATGTGGGACCGGGGGGTGATTCTTGATGGTGGGTTGACACTGCAATCTCAGGTGTCAGCAGTCATCAAGTCCTCTTTTTATCATCTGAGGAACATCTCCAGGGTCAAGCACCTAGTTCTGTCTGGTGATCTTCCTATGCTGGTCCATGCCTTTGTGACCTCACACCTTGATTATTGCAATTCCTTTTATCTAGGACTACCTGGGGCTGATATCCACCGCTTGCAGCTCATGCAGAATGCTGCAGCCTGGTTGTTGACGGGAACTCCCCGGACTTGTCATATCTCCCCAGTGCTGCACGAACTGCACTCACTGCCAATTCAGTGGTGGATCACCTTTAAAGTTGGACTTCTGACTAATAGAGCCCTACACAGACAGGGCCCAGACTACCTGAAAGAGTTTCTGGTTCCTTACTGCCCCGGGAGATCACTCCACTCGGCTGACGAGGGGTTGCTAGAAATTCCAAGGGTATCTTTAAAATCATTGGGGGCCCATGCATTTACGTATGTGGCCCCAGTCCTTTGGAATTCTCTACTCCGTCAGCTTCAGGTGTGCGAGACAGTGGGGAGATTTTAACAGGCCTTAAAAACCTACCTATGGTACCAAGCCTACTGTGTCTGATTTTACTGAAGTTATGAATTTTATTGCTATTTGTACTTAATTGTGTTTTATTGTATCTTGTTTTATCTTTAATTGTTAAGGCACCTTGACATTTTGAAAGGCACGATACAAATAAAATTATTATTATTATTATTATTATCATCTGCATGCAGTATTTCAGGAAGGACATGACCAGGAAAGCACATAGACTGTAGAGGTGCTACTGCTCAAAAATGCAAAACAGCCAATAAACACAGGAAAGAACAATGCACGCTAAGATTAATAAGCAAAGTGCAAAAAGTTTATTGAGAACAGCAAACTGCTATGACTTCATTGCTTTGATGTATGCACTGTGTCTTTGTCAGGGGGAGTGGGGCTTGACCAGGTCCTTGTAAAGTGGCAAGATTACTGTTCTTTCCTTGCTGTGCTGGTCAGCCACCATATGGATACAGATAGATAGATAAAGAGATAGATCGATAGATAGACAGACAGACAGACAGAGAGACTGATAGACTTTTGTATAGCACCTTTCCATAGTTCTTAGTAATAAAAATAAGCATTTATAAAATATAAAATTGTACAATCCAGCATTTTATTTATTCAAAAATTGGTAACCGGGAAAGGCACACAGACCTGAGGCTGATTTCCAGGTGCGAGCTGAGGAAAAGGGATGTGGAGTACAGAATGATATACTTACATCAAATTGAATAAAGCAGTTACAATGCCAAGATGTACAAAGACAAAATGTCAGAGTGCAATAACAGAAGGCAAAGCAATTAGGTGACAAAACCATGACAAGAAGAAGTCAACTTGTATGGCTGCAGCAATTCCAACTTACAGTTATATAAAGTGCATAGAACCTGTTGCAGAACAGTCCAAAACAGAGTAGGCTGATGCAGTCCATGGGTAAAGCCAAAAAGCATAAGTAGAGGATGGGGAGAAAGTCATGGTAGAAGCATAGAGGTGGGGAAGGGTCAAGTGGAGGGTTGTCAGGGTCAGGGAGGGATGAGGTGACAGCCTAGATTGTGTCTAAGGACTAGGACTGAGGGCGAGAGGCAAAGGGAGGAGGAGGACAGAAGGTTCCAGAGGGAGGGAAGGTGGTAGGAGAAGGCAGACTGCCCAGCAGGGAGTGAGGGTGGGGGAGGGATAAGGTGCAGGGGTCCCTGGAGTGAAGGCAGTAGGAGGAGGAGGGGATGGCAGAAAGGAATGAGGACAGGTAGGAGGGAAGGTAGCCAGACCAGTATTTTAAAATGAAATAGGCACAGAAGGATGGGCAATGTGAAAGGAGAGGGAGGAGTCGAGGGAGCAATGATGAGTACAAGAGGATAAGTTGGTAGCAAAGCAGCAGAATGTACTGCAGAAGGTATCCAGTCTGGCATGGGAAGAGTAAGGGTCAGCGCTATAGACCACATCGGCATAATCAAAGACTGGGATAACCATTCTGATTACCAGTTTTTGGCAGACCTGTAGGGAAAGGCTATTCTTTTGCAGTACAAGGCACTGCATTTGTGGCAGAGCTTGGATGACATTAATGCGAGCAGAGAAGTCCAGCTTAAGATAAGCCCTACACTGAGGTACTTGAATGTGTAGACTACTTCAAGGGGGTGCCATCCAGTGTAGAGAATACTGATAAGGGAGAGAGACTAGGCAGTTTCTGACTGGTGCCAAGGTCATGGACACTGTGTATTAGAGTTGACATAGAGCTTGTTAGCATAGAAGCAGCACAAAACATTGTGGAAGTCTTGCTGGAGCACACCTTACACTGCCACAAATGAGGGGCTGAAGTTATAAATGGCTGTGTCATCTGCATACATGGGGATATGCAAGGTGTCACAGGCAGAGGATAGGTCATTTAGAAAAAGTTGAAGGCTTTGGCCAGATAAATGACTATAAAGTGGAGCCCACTTACATGTAGACTGGTTAAGTGCACAGTCTGTATAAATGCATACTTTCTGTTTCCTGATTTTTTTCCCTATCTTTGCAGTATGAAATTCTCTGGTTTAATGCACACTGGTTAAGTGCACATTTTTACAGCTCACCAATGCATCTATAACATGTACTGTTAAGTGCACAGCCTGTTTTCAGCCGTTGTGAAAACAATTTTTTGCTGAGTATCCTGCCTGCAATGCTTTTTTTAACACAATAAATTAAAGTATACAAATAAGAAAATGCACTAACAAAATGATTTTAGTCATATTAATCTATTTTATTTGATATACTTGTTTTTACACTTTTCTAAGTACAGAAATTATTTTGGAAAAAATTTTATAATCCGAATTCAGTAATGATATGGGTTTGTAAGATCCACAGTTATTAAGGTCCTTTCCTTGTTTATGAAATAATAACAGAGTAGCTTGTTTAGATGAAGAGGCTATATCTTGTATAGTTTAGTCATAATCAGGGCCAAAAAATACTTAAATTTTTATAGAATTCAATTTGAAAGCCATCTGGGCCATGTGCTTTCCCTGAAGGTAAATTTCCTATGGCTTTTAATACCTCAGTCTGTGTTATGGGCTCTTCCAATAACGCCCTGGTCTCCTTTGTAATTTGCTTTGTTTGTATAACTTGAAGAAATTCTTCTGCTGCCTTATCTGCTGTGTTAATTTCTGTAGTATACAATTTCCTGTAATATTATAAAAAAAGTTTTTATCTGTACTGGGTCTTGATGAATATCACCTGTTTCATCTTTCATTTTCCTTATATTATTATGTTCTTGATCTTTTTTTAATTGACATTAACTTCAGTGTTCTGTCTGTTGAAATATAGTAATTAGACCTTGTTAACAGAATTTGATGCTCAGCTTTTTCAGTTATTAACTTTTTTTAATTCTGCTCACTTTCTTGTTAACTTCTTATATACATTTAAATCTAAATTTGTAGCATGCCTTTGTTCTAATATCTGTAAATCATGTTCTAATCGGGAGTGTTGTTTGTTCCAGCACTTCTTCCTTTTATTTTTTTATTTCTTGCAGAGTGCTCCTTACCCAGTTTTTATAAGTTTCCCAGATGACCAGGATATTGGTATCTGTGTCTTTATTTGCCATAAAAAAGAAATCCATATCTTTTTGGAAAGATTCTTTCATGTCCTGATTATTTAGTACAGTAATATCCATTTGCCATGTGTACTTAAAATCTTTATCATTTTGTAATTGTAAATCCATTATACATGGGGAATGAGCTGATATTATTATACCAGGATAGTCTATATTATTTATTATATGTAGTAGGGATTCTGAAACTAAAAAAATCTATTCTAGAGCACACTCGGTGCCTAGCTGAAAAGAAGGAACATTTTTTTGAAATTTAACTTTTTTTCTTCCCATGGATCATTTAATTTCAAGTCCCTCTTAGAATTTTTAATAACCTTTATGGAGCAATTAAATACTGCATTTGAAAATGATGTTCTGTTTTCCTTCCTTACAGTAAGGTTAAAATCCCTCCCGACAATATAAGGGGGTCTTACAAGTTATCAGCTGTACAAACAATTCCGAGAAAAAAGATGGGTTGTTTATATTAGGACCATATATAGAAGCTAAAGTAATGGATTTCATCCCCAATGTAATTTCCATTATTACATATCTGCCATGTGCATCTGAAATGATGTTATCTATAATTGGGAGAATCAGAAAGTCTTTTCTATGAAAGAAAATTGCCACCCCACATGACATCTGGTTATAACTTGAATAGGACCCAGGTCCCCACTGCCTCTGAAACCATTGGAATTTCTTTTCCTGGAAATGCGTTTCTTGTATTAAAATACAATTAATATGTTTTTTTCCAAATAATTTATAGTTTTATTTATCTTACTTTAATTATGTAAGCCTTTTACATTCCATGTAGCTATTCTAATTCTCTGTATTCTCTCCATTCTTTTTCTTCTTAGATTAGACAAAATGGAATCTTGGACCCCTAAATTAAAGCTAAAAGATATTTCATAACCCCTGAGATTCCCCCCAATCAGTGTTTCAAAGTATAATTTTGCAGTAAACCCTACTCCCCACCCCACCCCCATATTCACAGAGATGATCTTCTCTAGTATCATCTCTAGCACCGTAAACTCGCAGTAGTGATCCTAGTTTAACCATCCATTTTATTAACACAAGCTGTTAAGACAGTAGTTTCTCTTTTTTTATAGATGCATGTTCCAGCCTTAAAACTGAAGTATTTCTTTTTTTTTAATTGTTGTTTATTTTTCTCCCTTCCTTTCCAGCTTCAGGGGTCAGTATGTCCTTCCAGATTTTCTCGAGGATTACTCTGATAAGGATGCGTTCTTTGTGATTTCTGCATTGCTGTTGGATGCTGAGTTTGCCAATGTCCATAACATTCCTCAAAGGCCTCAAATGCATCTTCAGCATCATCAAAACTCATTAGTTTTCCCTTTACTACAAAGCGAATTTTAGCCTGATACATCATTGTGAATTTAATACCCATATTGTATATATTTTTTTTGACTGGCTTAAATAATTTCCTTTAATTAACTGTTTCACTAGATAAGTCTGGGTAAACATGGAAAACTGTGACCTGAAACTTTAAACCTTTCTCAGTTCTTGCTTTCTACAAGATGGCTTCCTTGTCTTGATAGTAATGTGGTTTTATAAAAATTGCTCTTGGGTGGTTTTGGTTACTTGCTCCAAACCTGTTCCCACCTCTATGTGCCCTGTCCAATGAATTTTTTTGCTCTGGATAGGGCCTCCCCATTGCGGTAGTGACCATTTTTTCAAAAAAACTCACAAGGTCTACCGCACCCTCTAGTCCTTCTGGTAACCCACATATTCTTAGGTTGGCCCTTCAAGAGTGATCCTCCATCTCAGCCACTTTTTGTTGTAACATTTGCAGTTGTTTATCATATAGTGTTTCTATTTTTATCAAAGGTTGATTTACATCCTCTAATATAGAAACTCTATTCTCAAGCTCAGTGGTTCTAAATGTAAGATTTTCTAGTTTCTCTGTAAGTGTGGCTACTGAATCCAAGACTTCTTTCATTGAGCCTTTGATGTCTATTATAGCATCCTTCATTTCAGTGCTAAAGACAGATAAAACATTTATAATGTCACCTTGTATCCTCCAAGAGTCAACATTTTCTGTTTGGTTTTGTTTGTGAGTCAAAGAGCCTTGTGTCGACTGTATATCAAGTGCAAGCACATATTCTGTTGCTGACTCTCTTCTTTCCAGTGAGGATACCCCTGAGCACCCGGCGGATTCATTGTCAGTAACCTCCTTCCCTCCCTCTATTCCATCTAACAGCTCTCCTATATTCTTCCCTTCAGAAGCATTAGCTGCTGTCATTCTAAATATTTCTTTAGCTTCTAGATTTTCCAGTTGTCTTGCCGCAAACCTCTCTGGTGGCATCACACTCTCAGAGTTCTGAGCAGATTTTTTCAAAAAATAGAGGAGATATTACCTGGATCCGGAGGTTTTTTTTTGGGGGGGGGTGATTGGGTATTGACTCACCACCATAGGTAGGGCAATATCAGGAGAAGGCTCATGTTTTAACGGCTGTTCAGCTAGCATTCTATGCTTGGCATCTTGCTTGGCCTTCTGTCATTTGGAAAAATGCTGTTTACATAACTCTTTTGTTCATGTAATTTCTTTAGACATGCCTTATACACTCACATTTATTCACAGAAGAGCTTAATTTTCTACTTTGCAATAAGACATGTTTTGCTGAAAGAGAATAAAAAAAAAACAGAAGCCAAAGTTAGTGATTCTTTCATTCATTCATTCTATATCCACCATCAGACCACACTGCTGCTGCTGAGTCTGGCGTCTTGCTCAGCTCCTGCTTGTAGTTGGAACTGATGTCATCATTCCTTAAAACAAACTACATTTAAATAACTGCCTGCTCTTTAACTTTCCCACCACTGATGGCAGGCTGACTAGCCTATAGTTGCTAGCCTCATCTCTGCTATCACTTTTGTGTAGTGGGATTACATCTGTCCTCCTTCAGTCCTCTGGAACCACTACTGTTTCAAGTGAGCTGTTAAATAGACCTATCAGAGGTGCAGCCAGTACCTACCTGAGCTCCCTCAATACCCTTGGATGCACCCTATCTGGCCCCATTGGTTTGTCCACATTCAGGTTTATGAGTCTCTTCAGTTCATGCTCCTCTGAAAAAGGACTAGTGCCCATTTCCCTTCCTCCATTGCTCCTGTCACTTTTGTGTGGCCCCTCCCTTCTCCTTCCTTTGTGAACACTGAACAAAAGTACTTGTTCAGGATATCTGTCTTTCCTGGTCCTCTTCTGGACAGAGCCCTTCCCTGTTCCTTTATTAACCCTACAATCTCTCTCCCATGGTCTTCCTTTTCTCACTTATATACTTAAGAAATGTTATATCTCCTATTGTTACTCCCTGGACTATTCTCTCCTCAGTTTGCACCTTTGCACCCCTTACTGATTTCCATATCTCCCTCTGTTTTTCCTGATACACCTTGCTATCCTCCTCCTTCTGCATCTCCTTATGCCTTCTGAATGCTACCCTTTCAGCCTTCACCTTTTCAGCCACTTTTTTCAAGAACCACAGTGGTCTTTTTTTCCACCTGCCTTTGCTTACTTGCTTTGCGTAGAGGTTTTCTGCCTCCACTATGCCTTTCTTTAGCTTCACCCACTGTATTTCCACTCCACCCAGGTCATCTCCCCCACCAAGCTGTCCATGAGGCATTCACCCATCATTTTACAATTTGCCATCCTGAAGTCCAAGACCTTAGCTCTTGTGTGGTTTGATTCAGCTGTCGTCCTTATTTTGAACCACACTGTACGGTGATCATTGGTCACCAGTTGGCCTCCTAACTTGATGACTGTAATACTGTCCCTGTTTGTGAGCATGAGGTCCAATATTGCCCAGTCACGAGTGGGCTCCCTGACTAGTTGCCTGAGGAGCACTCTCTGCAGGGAGTCTAGAATGTCCATGCTTCTAGCTGAAGCTACAGCTGGTATTCTCCAATCTACATCAGTAGGCAGTATAGCACTGTGGTTTAAGGCACTGAGCTGCAAACCTAGAGGCCTGGGTTTCAATCCCACAGCCTTCACTTGAATACTGTGTAACCCTAAGAAATTCATTTAGCTTCCCTGTGCTACCAGGTTGCACCTGGAAACAAGCTTCAGCTTAGTGTGTCTTTCCTGGTTAAACAATTTTCCCTTTCCCTACATCCGGCTCACTGAAGTCCCCAACCAACAGCACTTCTCCCTTTAATGTCATTTTGCCAATGGCCTCCACCACTACCTTATCTAAATCCCCCCTGTGCTGGAGGTCTGTAGCTCATGCCAGTGTGAATAGTGGCCTCATTTCCCATCTCCCGGGTGATCCACAGTACCTCTGCCCCTGCCCTGGATTCCATGTACAGTATCTCTGTCACTTTTGTGATTTCCCTTACACAAAGTGCCAACCCTGCTCCTTTTCCACTCACCCTTTCTTTCCTGAGCTGCTAACAGCCTAGTATAGTCATGCCCAAGTCATGGCTTTCAGTGCACCATGACTCGGTAATGACCACAATATCTAGGTCAAACTCTGCCATGACGGTCTACACAATCGGAATGACATTTCCTACACTTCTTGTATTTACACACATTGCCTTCCAGATTTTTTTACTATTCTGCTTACTATGTCACTTTTTTCCTCATGCCCTCCCTACTTTGCCCCTCTTTTTTTAATGCTTTCATGCCCATCCCCCTTCATTCCTATTAGCCTGCTTTTTTATTACTTTGCACCCTGTGGGATTCATCTTCCCTCACCCTCCTATTTATGCTTCCCAGACTCCTTCTGCCACCTACCTTGGCTAGCTTAAGAGTTCATCAAAGTAACATTTAAACCATTCACTGAGGACTGCAGTTCCCTTCGTAGATGGATGAAGGTCTTAAAAACTGTATAGGACCTTATCAATCCAGGTTGGTCCTCAGACCCCAATGTAGCTGAACCCCTCTCCTCTGCACCATTCCTTCAAAACTGAGTTGAAGTTCCTGGTTCAGAGAACTCTTTCCTCCTCCCTGTAATAGACAGGCAGCACCTCAGCAGAAGCCACTAAGCATTCTAACTAATACCTCTCCCCAGCTCCCTAAACTTTTCTTGCACTATCCCAGCCCCATCCCTAGCCAGATCACCAGAGTCCAGGTAGACAATAACATCCATCTCTCTCTCTCTCTCCTGCCTTGCTGCCTTAGTGATCCTCAGGATCCACTTTCCTTCCCTCTGGGCCATGGTGCTTCATAGACACCTTACCTCCCTCTCTCCTTCCCTCCATTTCTATTCCCAAATCTACCCCCTCATAATCAAGTCCCCTACAAGAAGCTGCTTCCTCTTCCTCTGGGGCTTCTACGACCCTCCTTTTGGTCTCCACTACAGAAGACCCCCACATTCTCTTGGTCACTACCACAGATGCCTCCTCCTGGCAGTCCCACCCTGCCAGAGTACTGCAGGAATTAGGTAGTGGTATCAGCTGAGGAATGTGCCACTGACCCTCACCCTTTGGAACCTACCATCATCCAGCCATTCCTCCATCCTGGCATCTGCTAAGGTAAATGTGGCAGGTTTGGTGGCCTCTGGGTGGGAGCAGAGGTGCTCTGAATTCTAGTCAACTCAGCCTGGAGTCTCACAACCTCCTCCCTCAGCCAAGAATGGTGCATGCAGATGCCACAGCACTGCAGTCTCAGGAAGGTCTCTGAAAACTGCTACCCCACAACCACTGCACTGCACAACTCCCACTGTATACCCTTACCCCTGATTGGGTATTTCTAGTTTTCCCCTTTTCTTGGTTTTCTTCACTCTTTTGTAACCTTACCCTTGTTTGGATGCTTCTACAGTAGGTGTTTTGCTCCTTGTAATCTTAACCTAGATAGGGTATTTCCTCCTACCCCACTCAACAAGTAATGGAAAATAGAAAAAAGAAATGGGAGAGTACACCAGTCTTCTAAAGGTGTTGCTGTATCAATCAAATCAATCAGTCAAAATCTTTATTTATCCAGGTGGACATCATTGAGCAAGGCTCATTTGCAAGATGGACCTGGGGATAAAAGGGTCAGGTACACAAGGAAGATCATTACATATATATCAGCACACATATACACAGATATATATACACTGTATACAATTTACATACTGTATACAAACAGAGGCAATGATAATAAATAGGGTTGAATACCTGCATGGCATATTACAGAGAACCATACACAGTTCCAAGTTATAAGTGATGGTCCATTCACATGATAGCAAATTGCGGGAGAATCATATCCTGGTGGCAGCCCCCAAATGCATTTATAGTTCTGGTGCTTAACTTTGGGACAAATTTAGAGACTGGCAGATGGTACAGTGGTGAGCAGGGAAGGGAAGAACCAGGTGGGAGGAGTCAGGACCCAAAAAAGAGTATGATGTTAGAATCCCAGGGTCGCTTTTCAAGAGTAAGGGTAAGGAAGTACAAAAGGTGGTAGAAGGGCTGGGATATGGACTGGGTTGCCAATGAGGACTAAGATGAGTATTAAGTACTTTGAGTGGTAGGAGTATGTCACTAGGCTATGAAAACATATAGGAAGACAAAGATAGGAAAGAGATCCACAGGATGAGTGAGATGACAGGTGATAGAGGGTTAGAAGTATGTAGGATAGAAGAACTTATGCTGGGATCAAGGAAAGCAGTTGCAGGTTTCCATGATGAGATGAGAATAAAGGGTCTTGAAGGTAGAGATACTGACCGGAGTACTTAGCTTCAATGTTATCTGAAGTTTGTTCCAAAGAGAGGGCAACACGGTGCTTATAGTCACTCTACCAAAGCAAGACTTGTCTTTGGGGACTCTCAATGAGATGAATGTAAGGCTTCTAAGGGCATACTTGCCTATTTGGTTTAAAGGGAGGCAGTCAGCAATGTATTGTGGAAGTTTGTTTGAAATTGCTCTCAGTGTCCATAGGGCAGCATTTCTGTTCCATCTATATTGGAGGGAAGACCAGCCCATGGCTGTATATAGGGAGCAGTGGTGGGTAGAAAAGGGGAGACCTGTGATGAATCTCAGAGCTCTATGGTACAGCGTGTCCAGTTTTATGAGACAGGAGGAGGACATTGACTGTACAGGAAATCCACATAGTCTATTAGAGAGAGGAACGTTGTTTGTACCAGACATACTTTAGCATCTCTTGTTAGAAAGCGGCTGATCCTAAAGTAAAGACCCAATCTTTGTAGTAGTTTTTTTAGAAGCTCCTCTATATGGTCTATGTAGGATAGCCTATGATCCAGCCACACTCCCAGGTATTTGAATTTATTGACGAATTCCAATTTTTCTTCGAGAATTGTAGAAATTTGTGGTATTAAACCTGCATAAGCTGGGTTCACTGTATATACCAGTGGAGGGAAAAGCATGGCATTGGTTTTCTTAGCATTAAGTAAAAGCTTTTTGTTTAGGAGCTGGTTTTGTAATAAGTTGAATTTGGTTTGCAGGTCACCACATGCAGCTTCTGTGGTTGGGTGGCTTAAGTAGAGCACTGTATCATCTGTATGGTCACAACAGAAAACAAAGGAATAACAGTGTACACAACACTGACTCAGGAACACAGTAATATTTAATATATGTACTGAGAAACACAGAGGAAAACCCCCTATGTATCATTACCCAAAATGGCTTCTTCAGGGGGTGTGGTTGCTTCACAACACATACATTTAAACACCCCATCCAATAACTGACAACAAATGAAATCAATCAGTGATGTGAGAGTGCTATATGGCAAGCCATTAGGGACATAATTAAGAATCTCTGGCTATATAGTAAAATGCATACACTCTATAGTGAAATTCATACACCATGTAGTCAAATATTTACATTGTATAGTGAAATGCATACACAGTGTTGTGAACCACATACACTTTCTACTGAAATATATACATTATATAGTAAAATACATGTACTGTATACTATATGTCATATAGTGAAACACATACGTGCTTACAATTTACAGTGAAATACATACACTACTGAAATACACATACTGAGTACTGAAAATCCACATACACTATATACTGAAACAAATGCACTACATACTGAAACATATACACTACCTATTGAGATAATACAGTACAGACTGAAAACTCCACATAAACTATCTACTGAAATAAATATGCTATATATTGTAACACATACACTATATATTGAAAAAATCTGCATGCAGTGTATACTGAAACAAATATACTACATATTGAAATACATACACTATCTATTGGGATACATACACCACACATTGAAAATCCACATACACCATCTAAAGAAAAAAATACACTGTATACTGAAACATACACACTATATATTGAAATGTATACACTATTGAAATAAATACACTATACTGTATATTGAAAAATCCACATACACTATATACTGAAACAAATACACTATATATTGAAACACTTACACTAGCTTTTGAAAAAAGCTGCATACTCTATATACTGAAAGAAATACATTACATATTGAAATGCATGTACAGTATATTAAAAAATCCACATAGACTATATACTGAAACAAATACACTACATAGTGAAAGACATACACCATGTATTGAAATGCATACTCTATAGACAGAAACATCCACATACACTATGTACTGAAATAAATATACTACATACTGAAATTAGCCCCACCCCCTGGGATAGCCTGTCCCTGCAATAATTCCCTGTTGTATTCAGGGAACTGCTGGCCTGGTGAAAGGATGTCTAAAGCTGCAGAGCAGAAAGCAAACAAAACAGGACTATCTCTTATTCTACTTCTTTATAAGGTTTTCCATCTTGTTTTGCTTGCAGACCTTTAATCGAATTTCAGAACACTGTGATGTGACAAGAAACATTTAGAACTAATTTAAATATACAGTAGTTTATTATTTTAATTGAGTGCTGCCTTCATATACTGTTAATAACACATTTGTATGAGAAGCTAATACTTAGTATATTTCTAACATATCACTCTCATACCATATAAACATACGAGACTGCATGCATTTTTCTAAGTTAAATTTTGATCAGATTTATGTGTAATTAATTACTGTGTTAGTCCAGCAACTTATCTGAGCTGAATGTTTGGGAAGCACTGCAGGAACTGTGATAGTGAAAGCTAAAAAAGGTGGTTGAAGGGCTGTACTCTACAGAGTTGGTTTTGATTTAGTTTTTATTTTTATTTTAATGTTTTGTTTAGTAAATGTTCTTGGTTATGAAACAAAAATAAAAATTTTTTGCGCAATTGCTCAGGGCCCAATTCTCATCAGGAGATGAGCTGGCATATGCATGATTTACACATTTCTGTTCAGAATAACTTCACTGTGATGCCTCACTGGTGGCATTCACAGTCCCTAGCCTCCCCATTACATTTCTGTGGAGCTGTGCATGGTGGACAGAGCTTTGCCAGGACTGGGTCTCCACTAATAAGCCTGCCCTGGTCTAGCCACATAGTGCATAGCTACCCTGCTTATATGGTATGACTATGTTATTGGGTTTGAGATTTCCAAACTATATTTTATTTCTTTTTCCATAGAGATTTTTATCTTCTTAGTCACCCAGTAACCCCCTTGCCCGCTGACCTGTCCAACCCATGACCCACCATCCCCAGGACTTACCTACTCTGAGATCCCCCATGGCCCCCACCACCACCCTCGTGGTGGGGCCTGGGGGGAGAGGGTCATTCACACTGAGACACATATTCAGACATAAGCAGAGCCAGGCTAATAATGCAGAGCCTATAGCAGGTTGATGGAATATTCTGCCATTGGCAGTTTTCTACCTTTGGTTTCATCCCCTGGGTAGTCAAGCATGCAATGATGCCAATGCATGTAAAGGCAATACTTGCTTTGTGTCTGCCTTAACACTCCTCCTTATGCCACCTCGATGCCCTGCTAGCCTTCCTCAGATAGGTGGCTGTTGAAGAGTGGAGTGGTCAAACTCCCAATCCCTGAGAGGAGAGCAGTCTCTGAGATGTCCAATCATCTGTCCCCCAGATGACCCCCGTACGACCCAGGTCCACACCCAAAACCGGGCCATTGTCATTGGAGGCAGTACAGCTACCACCAAGCTACTAGACCAGCCCACTAGACTGTGTTTTTTAAGTAAATAGAAACAGCAATCGGATGAAAGAAGAAACTGTATTTTAACTACAGTTGTTATACATGTTTTAAGTCACATCACAATGTTCTGAAATTGGATAAATGTTCAGCAAGCAAAATAACATAAAAAAATACATAAAGAGACAGAATAAGATAACCCATGTTTGTTTACTTTCTGCATCTTAAGAAGCATTGGCCATGATTTTTAGTCAGTTAGGGCCCTATTTTCAGAAGGTTAGCGTAGCGCTAAACAACTAAGCACCATGTCATGTGGGAATAGTATGGTTGGACAGGTGCCATATTCAGCTACCCCTGTTGCTATCCTGATCATGTGCATGTTCATATGTGCTACTGTGGCCATACAAAGGAGGGATTCCCTCCTGCATACAAAGCACAGTGCTATATAAAAGGTTTTGAAAGTGCTTAACAGCTGAAATTGCATTGCTGTTTATCACTTACAAAAATCCTGCCCTCATTTGAGCACACAGTGGTGCATATTGTCACCCAACCCCTGGTCACCATTCTGATTCCCTCAAGTAGTACAATAAAATGATCCCTGGAATCTATGGGTTTCCTACCCCTGATCGCAGATCAAATGGCCCTAATTATTATAGTAAAATGAACCCTTGTGTCTAGTGGTCCCACCACCCAAAATTGCCATTCAGATGCCCCAATTATTACAATAATATGGGTGTAGAAATAGGTTAAAAGAGAGGCTGCAGAGGGTTGTGATTAATGGTGTCAAATCAGAAGCGAGGGAGGTCATGAGGGGGATGCCACAGGGATCCATACTCAGTCTTGTCCTCTTCAATATGCTCATCTGCAATACTGGAGAAGGAATCTGGGGCAAGTTGTGTCTCTTTGAAGATAACAGCATGCTCATGGAAGGGTAGATAGTGATGTGAGAAGTAGGAAACTGCAGAGTGACATGAAAAGAGTAGAGATGTGGTCAAAGGTTTGGCAGTTGAAATTCAATGCCAAAAAATGCAAGGTGATGCACCTAGGGAACAAGAACCCCAGGACAGAGTACTGGATAGAAGGGGTAAAGCTGAGCACTACTGCTGAAGAAAGGGACTTAGGAGTCATCATTAGTGACTCCCTTAAAGGAGCTAGGAAATGATTTTTTACAGAGTTAACTGCCCTTCCTTCTTCCTTTTCATGCCAGTTACATATTCTGATATGCTTTGATGATTTTTTGATAAATAAATAATATAGCTTGGGGGCGTGGCTTGGACCCAGCTAAGATGGCAGCTTAGTTTTTTCACTCTGCCCCAGCCTGGCAATAAATTGAACACAATCTGCTACAATGCTGGACTGAAGCTTCCTTCTGATTACTGGAACTACCCTCCCTACCTCTGTTGCCACTAATGGAATACTTTTTGCTGAGGGAAGCCATGCTCTTCTGATGCCACTCACAACGCACATATTTCAGGGCCGCTCTGCTTAGACAGGCCATAGAGGCGTGAGCACAGGTTTATGAGATTTGTCGCAACTTGTCCTGCCTGTAAAATAGCACCCGACCTAAAAGATAACAGGCTGTGTTCGCCGGATGTTCTCGCTAATTAGGGGAGGACATTCCACAGGCTGCTAATCAAACATAAAGCTATCCCCTCTTTGTGCATAGGACCAAACAGGGTAATGGATGCTTCGAAGGCCAAAGTGCCAGGGCCACAAGCTCAAACCACCCACTCGCCTCACGATCAGGCCCAACTAGGGGAATCCCTCACATACATCATGAAAATGCTTGAGGCTCTCCTTACCAGAGTAGACACCATCGGAGTGTCACTAGCAAGAAATGCTGCTGATGTCCGCCGGCTGGAAGATCAGCATAATGTCCTGGAGCAGAGGATGGAAGAGTTAGAGAGACAGCATATCAATGTGTTGCAAAGGCTCAGGGATCATGAAGCCAAGCTATCCAGATTATGACATAGAGCTGAGGACCAAAAGAATTGGAGTAGAAGGAATAACATTAGAATACTAGGGGTCCCAGAAGGGACTGAAGGTCCAAATATGGAAAAATGTCTAAATGACTGGCTACCACAACTACTGGGGGAGAGAAGGAAGAACCAGTGGGAGTGAAGTGAGTGCATCAGGTGTTTGGCAACCCAGACAACACCAAGGGCCCTAGAACAATAATCGCCTACCTTCTACGATTCTTGGTTAAGGAGAAGCTGCTTCGAGCTACAAGGGACCTTGGAGAGATCGTCTGGAGGGGTGACACTATTTCCTTCTATTGGGAGTTTACCCAGGAGGTAGCTGCTAAATGAAGAGTGTACAACACCCTGAAAAAATTATTGATGGCTAACTTCTTCCAGTACTGATTCAAAGGACTCACAGCACTATACCTCTCAAATAATGGCAAGTCCTTTCTCACTGAATCACCCAGGGATGCCAAGGTCTGGATTCAAAATCAATGGCCTGGAATGCTGCCAAGAACTACATCTCCCAAAAGCCTTTGGGCACCAAGGGACCAAGTAGAGTAGGGAACAACTAAGGGAGGGAGGCGTGCACAAGGGGATTATAATATCAACCGGACTGGTCCGATCACTAGGGAGCCCCACCTTACATCTCCCATCACTGTCCTCACAAACTAAAAATGAAAGACATTTACAGGCTAATTCTCTGTCTAACATGGCGCAAGGTGTGACTGGAGGGAATGTAATGTGCAGACAGCAAGATTATGCTAAAATCTCTGTTTCAGGTTGACAACGACAGCGTTTGATAAGCCCTAACCCCCTGGTACTAGGCAACTCTACAGCCTCTCCTCTGCTAAACTTCCAAGAGCTGACCTTCCCATGACAGAAAGGGCTGAGGCAATAGGCTACTCCAAGGAAGATCCTGTGGAACCCATGGACGACCTGGTCTCTTTGGATTGGGCTGCGACAGTGGAGGAAAGTGAAGAAACCACGGCTGCGGCTGCTGGCCTGTTAAAGCCTGGTACCGATATTACCTGGGCCTCCCAAGGATTTTTACCTTGGGGTCTTTATCACTTCAGCTTGGAAAGATTTAGAAACTGCTAATTTCTCCCCCTCTTGGCAACCTTAGTAGCCGAAGTCCAAAGGTGGAGAAAATTATGGCTAACCCTTAAAGGCAAAATAGAGGAAATCCGAATGTTTATTTTCTCCAGAGTTTCCTATCTGCTAAATAATCTCTCAATTCCACTTTCCCAAAAACCATTCAAAGCCCTGGATAAACTTATTTCCTCATTCCTATGGGAGGGCAAATCTGCGAGATGGGGGTGTATGAAACTATGGACCCACTGGCCCAAAGGTGGACTAGGGCTTCCTTGGTTCACAGGCTACCACTTAGCTTATCATATGGCCCAAGCCACTGTCTGGTTTGCTCCTCACTCTACCCCCCCTCAATGGGCACTTCTTGAAGCTCCCCTTCTACCAGACAACTCACTTTTCTCATTATTATCCAACAAAAAACCTTCTGGGGATCAGCTTACACCTATCATGATAGAAACCTGTAGATTCTGGCACCAAGCAATGGCACTTACTGGGGTCCCAGGCACAGGATACCTCCCCCCTTTTTTCTACACCTCTCTATGGAATAACCAACTCATAATGGTAGATTACAGACCTCTGAAATGGCCCTTTGGGCCTCCAAAGGCATCCGAGTGGTGGGAGACCTTCTTCTTCCAAATAACAAAATATTGATGTCCTTTGAGCAGCTTTCAGACATCTATGGGCTGAAAGCACCAGATTTTTGGAGATATCTCCAGTTACAGAGTGCATTAGTTCCCTCTCCTCAATGCTTCTCCTACCAAGGATACTTGGAACTGCTTAGCTACCCTCCATCAGCCTAAGAAAGGCCAAGGCCTGGTGGGTATTTTTTACAAAATACTCAGAGATTCGCAGGCTGATACCACCTCTGCATGCCGAATAACCTGGGAAACAGAACTTACCTGTCCCCTTTCCAAACAACAATGGTCATACTGCCTTAAGGCTGTGCACACAGCTTATGAAGATTCCAGGAGCCAGCTGATACAGCTCAAAATCCTTCTTAGGTGGTACAAGACTCCGGCAGTGCTTCATAAGCTTAGGAAATTAAAGCACGACAAATGTTGGTGGTGTCAATCCTCACCTGCCCACTTGTTCCATATTATGTGGACGTGCCCAGTTCTTCAGGGGTTCTGGATGCAGGTGCTGGATGACTGTTCAAAGATTTTAGGCAAACTCTCACTTCACTAGTACTCTCTGTTGCTGGGAGATGTCTCTGTACTAGATCCCCTGGCTGTCCCAACCAAGGTGTGGATACTGGCAGCAGTAATGGAGGCTAAAGAGGGCCATCCTAATGAAGCAGAGACAGCTCTCTGCCCCTATGATATCACAATGGTGAGTGGCCATGGCTCAGTTGGCCGTCTTCGAGAGGCTTACAGTGGTAGGAAAAGGTCACCTCCCCAGATATCACAAGAAATGGGATGCATATTTGCATTCCCATATTTGTGCAGTTTCACTCCCATTGCCGCAAAACCCCCCACTGCTATGACTAGTGGTATTACCTCCCCTCACTCTTACTCTCCTACCCATCTCTTTCTGACCAAGTGGTAGAGTCCGGGAGCACTCTAACCATTACTTTGTACCACCCTCACCTTCTATCTAATCTGTATCTCTCCCTACTCCTATTGATGTCTCTTTTTACTTACAGTAGGAACCCCTTTATTGGGGCACCTGTTATAACAGATGTTTTGGACTCTGACTATAAATTGATGCACAACCTACAGAATGATAGTGAATGGTTTTATCATAATCCGCTAGCTAAGGAATAGTTGAAACATGTATGGCATATTAAGAATGGCTCCTGTTAGGTCCACTGGAAACTTGGTCTTCCCAGATTGTAAAAGAATACTAATTGTATCAGTGTGATGTTTTTTCTCCAATAGTTGATGTGTTATACTATCCTAGGATTTGTATGTGATGTTCACTACTACTGCATTTTTGTACTGATCTAGGTGCATGCCTGATGCACAGTTGCCACTATTATGGCTTGTTGTAAGTGGAAAAATTTAATAAAATCTTATATGATAACAATAAATAAATAAATAATATAGCTTTGGGATACCCTCAGATCTACACAGTGTTTCCCTCTCCTCACCAGCTACTGCACTTGATTTTCATATTTCTAAGACATTTTATGACATCAGTAACTCTCATGCTATGGTATTTATCTGAATGGCCTGGAATGGTGTTATTGTGTCAAGGAATATGCAGGCAGTATGAAAAGAGAGAGCAGCAACTGCTGAGGAGAAAGGAAGTCAAGGTAATTAAAAAGGCAGCAAAATTAAATCAAATCAAATCAAATCAAATTTTATTTATAGAGTGCTTTTCAAAATTGTCAAAGCGCAGATACACTACAAGAAAACAGCCAACAAATAAATCATTTAAAAACAATTAAAATACAATGGGTTGGCCTAATCAAAGGCTTTCTCAAATAAATAGCTTTTTAAAGATGCCTTGAATTGCTCTGTAGACTGGCACTCTCGAATCTGATGAGGTAGAGAATTCCACAGGGTTGGGGCCATAAAAAAAAAAGCTCTGGCTCCAGATGATTGAAGACGAACCCTGGGAACCTCTAGCAATCTCTCGTTGGCAGAGCGGAGCGAGCGAAGAGGGTGGTAAGGCCGTAGGAGATCTTGCAAGTAGTCCGGTTCCTGACCGTGTAGGGTCTTATAGGTCAGCAATGCAACCTTGATGGTGATTCTCCATCACACTGGCAGCCAGTACAGTTTGCGCAGCACAGGTGTGATATGGCAATTAGATTATTAATTTAACAAAAAAAGTCAAAAACATATCAGATTAATAGGTAGCCAATGAATGAACAATGGGAGGGTGTCTGGAGGTGTAAAAACTGTTTCCTGTCACCTTTAAGCAATCAAGCCAGTACAGCAAGGCCTCTAGTAAGGCAAATGGGATGCTAGGATGTACCAGAAGGGGTTCTGACAGTAGAAAAAAAGAGGTATTACTGCCTCTTATAGATGATTGGTGAGGTTTGTTTATTTTATTTATTTATTGAATTTTGATGACCGGGTTGGTCCACTGGGCCCACGAAGGTCCCTTTTTCAGGGGTGACCTGGGGAACAGAAGCAGCACAATACATACAATCAGGTGATCCAGAAGCAATGCACTACATACAGTCAGGTGATACAGGGTTACGAGAAGTAGACAAGATAGTGAGGATAACAGTACAGATGATTATTCAAATGGTAGACCATAAGTGCAACACTTGAAAGATTTAAGGATTTAAGGCATGATTTATTGTAGGTTAAGGTGAGAAGAGGGGGGGATGGGTATTGTGATTAGGATCGGAGGGGATTATCCTATACCCTCACAGTGGCATGAGCTTGTCCCAAGTAAATGGGACTTAAGCCTAATGTGAATGATTGGTAGTGAGGGGGGCTTCCTGTACTAGAGGTGGGAGAGTGTTCCACAGTTTAGGGGCTGTGAGAGTGAAGGAATTGCCTCCCTTGTGAGTCTTGATTCTGGGGATTGCCAGTAGGGACTGACCTGAGGTCCTGAGCATTCGAGGATTAGGCTTAGCCATGATTATTCCTGTTAGTTTGGTGGAGCTGCCGGCTTGCAATTTGTACGCTGCGGGCAGAGCAGGGATACTGTGATGAGCTCAAAGAAGGCCATTGCAGCTGGGCTAGTGAGATGCAGGGGTGGCTTCTTGGTTGACACATTGTCGCAAACCTCATGACCTTGTTGTACAGGACCTGAAGCCTGCTAACCTCACCCTTTGCCATGCTCTGGATTACTGGGGCAGCATAGGTTAATGTGGGTGGGGGACACTGGAGGCAATTGCTCGTCTAGCCTCTGGGATAAGTTGTTTTTTTAGCCTGTACTTGGTGCCAAGTTTGATGTGGGTAGAACTTGTTACCTGGTCAACATGGGGCTTAAAGATGAGACCCTGGTCAATAGTTAGCCCTAGGTATTTTATGTTGTCAACTACGTCTATTCGTTTATCCCCAAGGGTGGTAAGTTTTAGGGAATTGGTCCGATCCTGGCCAAGGGATATAGAACCAAACAGCATGGCTTTTGCTTTTGTTGCATTAAGGATCATTCTGTTTGATGTGAGCCAGGCCTCGAGTGTGTTTAGGTCCCCTTGTAGGAGAGGGCCCAGATCATGTGGTGTGGACCTCGTTCAGGAGATGACAGTATCGTCTGTGTATTGAAGTACTGCGCTATCCCCACAGTGCTGGTTTAGGTCATTTGTGAAGAGAGAGAGAACAGGAGGGGGCCAAGAATTGAGCCCTGAGACACACCCTTCTTGATGGGTAAAGGGGCAGAAAGCTCTCCCTTCCAAATGACCCTCTAGGAGTGGCCTGAGAGGTAGCTCTTGAACCAGTTTAGGACCTGGGCATCAAGCACAATGCCTTGAAGCTTAGTAAGAAAAAGGTTGTTGTCCACAAGGTCAAATGCCTTGGATGGGTCTATGAAGATAGCACCCGACGACATGCCCTCATCCATTTCCCTGAATAGGTCCACTGTGAATTTGATGAGTGCCATGTCTGTTCCATGGTTTGCCCGAAAGCCATGCTGTGAAGGGGCTAGGATTTGGTGGAGCTCCAGGTAGTCTCTCAGTTGCCCATAAACTAGCCTTTCTTGCAATTTGGCCAGGGTGCACAGCAGGGAGATGGGCCTGTAATTGCCAATTTGTTCACGAGAGCCACCCTTGTAAATGGGGACCACGTTGGCAGCCTTCCACTGGTATGGAATGTACCCTTAAGGTAAAGACCAGTTGATGATCCAGGTCAGAGGTTTGACCAGGGACAGTGCACCTTCCTGAAGTAGCCTAGGGGCTGATTCCATCTGGGCCACCAGAGCCTTTATGTTTGAGGGCTATCAGAAGTTTACGGACCTCGCTCACCTTGACCATTCTCAGGTGAAATTGGGGTCTGTTCAGACTGGGGAATTCATCAAAGGTCTGTACAGGCATGGGTTTTGGTAGCCTTACCTTGTATGCATCAAGCTTGGTGAAGTGGTGGTTGATTGCTGAGGCTATAAGCTGGCAATCACTGATACACTGTCCTTGTACCTCAATTTGACCTTGTGCCTCCTTGGAGTTGCTTTTAAGCAGTTTGATGATTTGTGCCCGGGAAAGCTTAGGGTTCCGCAATGTGAACCGTTGGAGGAGGATTACATACTTCTTTTTGGCAAGTTTGATGTCTAGCTTACATTTATTTCTTAGGGTTTTGTAAGTAACCAGGTGTGCAGGAAGGTAGGAGAGATGGAATTTCTTTCAAGCCTTGTCCCTTCTTTTCATCTTACATTTCACAGAGTGGGAGATCCATTTATGGCAGCCTCCTTTTGTACGAAGTTTTTTGAAGGGGACAAAGAGAGATGCCGCATTGAGGAGTGAGTTTTGGAAATAGGAAAGGGCCTTGTCCAATGTTGGGAGGAGCCTAATCAGGCTCCAGTCCAGGCTACTTAGGTATAGTCATTAAATTTTGCTGGCATGAAATTGGAGAAGTCACGTACTGTGAGTATCCTGGGGGAATCTGTGGTGCTCTGTTCTTCCAAATACAGAATATTGGATTACCAGGATTACCATAGAACACTAGGTTATGCCTGGTGATCTATGCCCAGTTCTGGAGTTCTCACCTCAAGAAAGATAAGGACAGGCAGGAGACGGTTAGTAAAGGATGGTCAGGATGATTCAGAATTGGCAGGACAGATCTTATGAGGATCTGCTCAAGGCACTGAACATGTATTTGCTGGAGACCAGACTAGAGAGGAGTGATATGATAGAGATCTTCAAGTTCCTGAAAGGTATGAACAAGATGAACTGAGAAGAGCTACTTAGCATAAATAACAGTTCAAGGACATGGGGGCATGAGTCGAAACTGATGGGAGGGAGGTTCAAGAGGGATATTAGAAAGTTTTATTGAGCCGGCTCCATGGCACCAAGTGAAGGGGTTCGCTGGGCATGCTGGCAACCCAGGTTTATGTCCCAAGCCCAGGTACCAAGAGCAGAGGTTGGCAGGGAGGGTATTCAGAGCATCCATTGGATGTTTCCCTTCTCGGGGGGGAGGATCAGGCCTTGGCACCTGTGAGCGAACTGGGCGATGTGCTTAGGGGACATGGTACCTCGACACACACCCCCATGCATCTCCACTCAGGGTCATCATGCTGACGCATGGCCAAGAACTGCTGTGGGTGAGGTCAAAAACAGAAAATCAGGGCTCTCCACCAGACCAGATGATGAGTGCTGGCCCCCGCTGCCACAAAGCCCCAGAGACAGCCTGAACTAGCTCCACAGCACCCAGAATATGCTGTTTGGCCAGTAAAGCACTTCCCCCCTTGGAAGAAAGGTACCCACCTGATGAAGGGATATGTTGGGTTACCTGGGGGGCTGCAGTAGGAGTTGGTGGCTAGTGGCATGGATTGGATGGGGGCTGGGACCTAGGCACTCTGAAGGACTGGCTGGACTGAGGGTGCTGAATGGGGTGGAGCATAAATAGAAAATACAAAAAAAAAAAACAGAAAGGTTTATTTTACAGAAATGGTTGTAGAAACATGAAATAGTCTGCCAACTGATATGGCGGGCACCAAAACCATAAATGGTTTCAAGCATGGCTGTGACAAAGTGATGGGTATAATGGTTACTCAGGGTGGTAGTAGTAGGGAGGGGAACAGGGGACTGGATAGTTAAGGCCAGTACCCTGAATGGACAAAAGGTCCCAGGGTTAAATAGGGAACTAGGGGTAGACCGGATGGACCATTGGTCTTTTTCTGCCATTATTGTCTATGTTTCTATTTTTCTATTTTTCCATGATCCCTGGCATCTAGTAGTCCCACCCAGATCGTAAATCTGAGCTCCCTCCCAATCCCATCCAATCAAATCCCTCCATTTCTCCCCATTGATCCCCCACTTGCCCAAGATGACAGCCACCTCCCTGTGACTGTGATTGGTACAGTTGTCACTCAGACAGTGGCCAGCCGAGGTGGCGAGCAGAGGGGCTGGGCCCGTGACCATCACAGTTCGTGGGACTGGCAGCTGGGGTCATTTAAGGGTCACCATGGGGAGGGGGGTAGAAGGACCTGAGTGGGCTCTGACTTGCAATCAGGGGGTGAACTAGATGCCAGGCATCCTTTTAATATACTAATCAGGAGCATCTGAATGGTGATTGGGGTTGGGGAATACTAGATGCCAGGGATCATTTTAATATACTAATCAGGGATATCTAAATGCTATTGGGGGAAACTTTTAGATTCCAGGGATCATGTAAGCAATAAGATGTGGTGGGGTGTGCATTGAACAGACATTACTGCATGCCCAGGGGTGTAGTGAGGCATGAGGCTGCATACCGAGTGCCTTCAGCCCCTGGAAGTATGGTAATAACTTTTCAGTGCATACCCTGGAGTGTCTTATTGTGCTTATAAAATGGACTATTGCTGGATAATGACATCATGTTATTAGCATCCATGACCCCCCTCACTGTTATGCCCTCGAAAAGAAAACCACCATTGTTTTGTGAGCGTGGGTGGGACAGTAAGTGTTGAGGGTGGTTTTGTTTCTTTTCTTTTTCTTAAAGCAAACATATACTGCAGGAGCCAGTGGACCCTCCATTTCCCCGTGATGGAGTGCAGTTGTTGAGCAACTGGAACTGGGGACCAGAAGAACTTGCTTATTTCCGGCATGTTCCCTACCACAAGTGAGCTTCCTACTTGTAGAATATGAAACAGAGGTTAGCGAGCGGCGGCTGTATTCCCTGTCCCGCAGTTTACTGGAAGAATGGAGTTGGAAGCACAGTTTGAAGTGTGAGGGGGAGAAAATACATTTAAAGCTGTGGGAGTGTGGTGGACAGCAGAGACAGCAGGAGCAGACAGGCAACAGGACTGGGTGGGATCTCAGAGAAGCAGCAGGGCAAAGTCAGCAGGAAAGTGTATTCTTAGGCAAACAATACATACAGTATGTCGTTATTTGTAAGGCTTAAGTTTACAGAGGATTTACTGGACATTTATTGTGGGTTACAACTATCAAGACAGAGGCAAGATTTTGAAACAGACAGCAGGAGCAGGCATGCTGATTGAGCAGTACTGCAATCTAGGCAGTTATTGGAAAGTCACAGTACAGCAGCAGTTACTATCTTAAATTTGAATTTATGTGCTACATGTTTGTCTATGTGTGGTACTGTACTGAAAAAAATGGTTACTAGTTGCTGTTTGAATATTTCTCTCGTTACTATATGAGAGAAAAAAAATTGTGGCATTTCAAATCTCAGTGTTCTAATGGCATACTGATTTTATGTTTCTGCACTGAGGTCCTCGTTTTCAGATCTTGTTTTTACGTGTGCAATGAACAAATTTGGTGCACAGGTAAGAGCTAATCACATGTGAGGAATTATCCTACCCATTTTATAACTTATTATAATATTCAGGGGCATCTGAATGGCAATCAGGAGGTGGGGGCTGGCACTACTCTGCACAATGCCTCCTTGCAGTCATGCACAGAGGCATTGTGTGGCGATGTTAGTAAGCCCATAATTGCATGAAAATGGGCCATTAGCAGCATACTGAGATCTTAAAATGACTCATGGGGTAAAGGTGCTATCCTGTTTGGGACATGCTATCTCCCTTTGCTCCTCTGAATCCCTGTTTTTCGGTAGGCTGTGATAGTGCATAGTCATTGAAACATAGACTTGGATGGCAGATAAGGACCACTTGGCCCACCCAGTCTGCCCATTTCCCTTCCTATTGTATAAGATGTAGATTCTAGTTAACCAACAACCTACTTCCTGCAACCCCCCACTACAATTGCCTTATGTCTGTCCCATGCATGTTTGAATTCCCCCACTGTTTTAGACCCAACAACCTCCCCAGGAAGGTGGTTCCATGTATCCACCACCCTCTCCGTGAAAAAAATTCCTCATATTACCCCTGAGCCGTCCCCCCTCTTTCTTTAAATTTTGCCCCCTTGTTCTTACACCTCTTTTTTTCTGAAAGATGCTACCCTCCTGGACTTTGTTGATTCCCTTGAGGTACTTGAAAGTTTCTATCATGTCCCCTCTGTCCCTCTGTTCATCAAGGGTATACATATTAAGCTCTCTCAGTCTCTCTTCATATGGTTTCTGATGCAGACCCTGCACCATTTTAGTTGCCTTCCTCTGGACTGCTTCCATCCTGTCTATGTCCTTGCATAGATGGGGTCTCCAAAACTGCACACAGTATTCCAGATGGGTCTCACCAACTGCCTGTACAGAGGGATAACCACTACCCTTTTTCTACTTGTGATGCCCCTTCCTATGCATCCCAATATCCCCCTGGCTCTTCTTAATGACTTCTCACATTGCTTACCCACCTTTAAGTCATTTGATATGACTACCCCCCAAGTCTCTTTCCATTTTTGTTGTTGTTAGTACCTCCACTGCTATTGTGTACTCTTCTCCTGGGTTTTTGTTTCCCAGGTGCATTACTTTGCACTTCTTTGCATTGAATCTAAGCTGCCATATGTCTGACCATTCGTCCAACCTCAACAAGTACCTTCTCATTCTTTCTATCCCCCTTGTGTATCAACTCTGTTACAGATCTTTGTGTCATCTGCAAAGAGGCATACCTTTCCCTCCAGACCTTCTGCAATGTCACCTATAAAGATGTTAAAGAGGACTGGACCCAGTACTGAGCCCTGAGGTACTCCACTAGTAACCCCCTTTTCTTTGGAATGTGTTCCATTCACTATTACCTTCTGTGTCCTGCTGTGCAGCCAGTTTGCTACCCAGGCTACCACCCTGGAACCCACTCCCAGGCTGGCTAACTTGATTATTAGTCTTTTGTGCAGGACTGTGTCAAATGCCTTGCTAAAGTCTAGGTAGGCCATATCCACAGCCCCTCCCTGGTCTATTACTTTGGTCACCCAGTCAAAGAAATCAATTAGATTCATCTGACATGATCTTCCTGCTGTAAATCCATGCTGCTTTGGGTCCTGTGTCCTGCTGGCCTCTACGTACTCAACAATTCTTTCTTTCAGAAGTGATTCCATCATTTTCCCTACCACTGAGGTCAAACTTACAGGTCTGTAGTTTCCTGCTTCTGCCTTACTCCCACTTTAGTGAATGGGGACTCACATCTGCCCTCCTCCAGTCCTCAGGTACCACCCCATCCTCCCATGATTTGTTAAAAAGTGTAGTCAGTGGTGTCACTAGGTCCTCCCTTAGTTCTTTTAGGATTCTGGGGTGAATCCCATCAGGCCCCATTGCTTTGTTCACCTTGAGTTTTAGGAGTTCTTTCAGGACTCTTTCTTCTGTAAATGGACTGGTGTCAACCCCCTACCCAGAGTGCTTCTATTGTCTGGTTTAGGTAACTCTTCTCATCTTCTTTTGTGAATACTGAGCAAAAGTATTCATTCAGTATCTCTGCCTTTTCACTGTCTCCCTTTGCCCACCTCCCCTCTCCTTTATTAATCTTCACTAATCCTCCCTTAACCTTTCTTTGCTCCCTATTGTACCTATAAAAGGTTTTATCCCCCTTCTTAACTGAGTTGGCTATTTTTTCCTCAGTTTGGGCCTTTGCTGTTCTGACTGCCTTCCCCACTTCTTTCTGCTTTAATTGATACAGTTCCCTGTCGTGCTCCTTCTGTGATTCCTTATACTTTCTGCATACAGCCTTTTTCTCCTTAACCTTCCCTGACACCTCTTTTGAGATCCATAGTGTTTTTTTTCTCTGCTTTGTTTTCTTTATTTGTCCCACACAAAGGCTTGTTCCCTTTATGACAGCAGTTTTGATTTTTCTCCATTGTTCTTCCACCCTTCCTTTTTGGCCATTTGGTAGTGCATTCCTCAGGTATTCACCCATTTTGCCAAAGTCGGTCCTTCTAAAGTCCAGTATCCTTGTTTTTATATGGCTTGTCTCCATGGTAGTACGTATTGTGAAGCACACTGTGCAGTGGTCACTTGTTCCCAGATGTCTACTGACTTCTAAATTTGTGATCCTCTCTCTCCATTTGAGAGTACCAGGTCTAGTGTTGCTCCCTCCCGAGTGGGTTCCACCACTAGCTGTCTAAGGCCTGCCCCCTGCAGGGCATCGAGAATGATCCTGGTCTTCGACGTGGCTGCAGTACATGTCATCCAGTTAACATCTTGCATATTCAGGTCCCCCATCAACAGTATCTCCCCTTTTTCAGCCATTTTGAGAATGTCCTCTATCATTTACTTGTCTGTTTCCTCCACTTGAGACAGGGGTCAGTGTACAACCCATGTGCAGATTGTGATGCCATTCCCTGTCTCCAAGGTGACCCAGAGTGCCTCTTGTCCTCCCCCCTTTACTTTTTAGTTCTGTAGCTTTGATCCCTTCCCTATGTATACAGCTACTCCACCTCCTCTTTTATCCTCCCTGTCCCTTCTGTAGACTGTGTACCCCGGTATGTTGACATCCCAGTCATGGTTCTCTGTGTACCATGTTTCTGTGACTGCCACAATATCCAATTTTTCATTTTCCATCAGGGCTACTAGCTCAGGAAGCTTGTTTCCCAGACTATGGGCATTGGTACTCATTGCCCTCCATTTAATGTTGGCTTTATCCTTTTTTCCCCCCATCCCTGCTCTTATTGCCTTTGTCTATTTTTCCATTTGCCCCTGTCCTTCCCTCTGTTGAGCTCTGTACCTCAGTGTTTACCTTACTACCTGCCATGTTTTGTGGGGGGAGGCTTTAAATTTCCTGCCTCTTATCAGCACCTCCCCCCTTGGCTAGTGTAAAAGCTTGCCAAGAAGCATTTAAACCTGTCACTTAGGAGCTTGGTTCCCTTCATGGACAGATGCAGACCATCGTGCCAGTACAGACCTTCATCCATCCAGGTGCATCCCCAGTCCCCAATGAAGCCAAAGCCCTGTGCTCTGCACCAGTTTTGCAACTATTCATTAAACTGCATGGTGTGCAGTACCCTATCCTCACCCCTGCCATGGACTGGCAGCACATCTGAGAAGGTAACCATGCTTGCTACCTGTCTGAGGCCCCTCCCCAACTCCACAAATTCATCCTGCACTGCACTGATTCCATGCCTAGCTAGGTCATTTGTCCCAAGGTGGAGAATGATATCTAGTTCCCTCTCCTGTGATGCTGCTTCTGCATTCATGAGGATTTGCTTCTTGTCCCTCCAAGCCATGGCAAAAGGCAGGCACCTTACTTCCCTCTCCTCTCCCTTCCCCAGTTCTACCCCCCTAACAACTGAGTCCCCTATCAGAAGCTGTTTCCTTCCCCTGTGGTGTCCCTTGCCACCCTTTTGTGGGTCTTTCTTGTGGATGTCCTCAGCATTCTTCTTGGTCTCCACTGAGGGTGCCATCATAGAAGAACCTTGCTCTGCCAGACTGGCGTATGATTTATGTAGTGGTACAACTAGGAATCTTTGCCTCTGTTCCACCACCCACACCCTCCCAGAACCCACTGTGGTCCAACTACTCTTCATACTTGGCAACCTTTGAGGCAGTGGTTGTGGCAGTGGTGCTCTTTGGGTGGGGAGCCTCCTTAGTCCTTGCCAGTTCAGCCTGGAGGTGGGCAATCTCCTCCCTCAGAGCTGATAGTTGCCTGAAAATAGAACAGCAACACAGTTTCCAGAATGTCTCCCAGAAAACTGCTGCTCCACAGCCAGTGCATTGCACCACTCCCCATATGTCCCTCTCCCTTATAATATACAATATGTAATATACATAATTTTTTTTTTTTTTGGTGGTGTGTACTTACCCTTTATGCACTGTGATGGGTTATTAAGAATATGACAGTTCTGCCCCAAGACCTGTTGAGGGTCCCCAAGTCATGTCACAGTGGGCTGTCCCCTGAGAATCAGTGATCACTGTACAGTGTGGTTCAACATTAAGATGGGTGCAGATGCAAGTCACAAAAAGATGAGGGTCCTGGACTTTAGTAGGCTGGATATTAAAGAAATGGAAGACTACCTCAGAAGTAGCCAAGCAGGGGAGGATTGTCAGGGAAGGGTAGAGGAACAGTGGAGACAATTAAGGAAAGGCAACCAGCATCTGCATGAAGGAAATGAGCAAAACCAGGAGGAAAAAAGGACCATTATAACACTGAAGGGAAGTGGCCATGAAGGTGAAGGAAAAAATGATGGCATTCAGGAGGAATGAAGAAACACAGAAGGATGAAGATAGAGAGGTGTACCAGGTAAAACAGAGGGAAGCAGATAAGATAGTGAAGGGAAAAATGGCTCAAACATAAGAAAGTATTGCCAAAAGGGTAGCAAAAGAAGACCAGACTTTCTTTAGGTGCATAAGTGAGGAGAGGAAGGCAAGGGAAGGGATTGTGAGGATAAGGAGGATGACAAAGAGAGATTGAGCAGAGGAGGATCAGGAAACAGAAGATATCCTGAACATGTACTTCTGCTCAGTCTTCACAGAGGAGAGAGAGACATGAACAGACCACCAAGAAGCAGCAGGAACACTGGAGGGGGGAAGTGTACACAAGTCCATTTTCAGAGGAAAGAGTATTGAAATGACATGCAAATTTGAATGTGGACATGGCCGTAGGACTGCATGGATATACCCAAGGGAACTAGGCAGGGAGGTGCTTGCTACACTACTCATGGCCTTATTCAACAACTCACTGGAAATAGGAGTGGTTCCAGAGAACTGGAGGAACAGACATTGTCCCGTACTGTAAGAGCGGCAGCAGGGAGGAGGCTATCAGCTATTGTCTGGTCTATCTTACTTGAGTCATGGGGAAATTAATGGAATCCATACTGAAGGAGAAACTGGTTGAGTGTCTTGAATCCAGTGGGCTGCAAGACCACAGGCAGCACAGATTCACAGGGGGAAGGGAAATACATCAATGGAGGGTAGTGGACATGATTGATGTGGAGTTTAGCTAGGCCTTCCACAGTGTGCCACACAAGAGGCTGATAAAGAAACTGAACAGCCTAGTGGTGGGATACAAAGTGATACATTTGGTTAGTAATTGGTTAATGGATAAGAGACAGAGAGTGGTGGTTAACAGCTCTCACTCAAATGATGGGAGAGTGACCACTGGGGTACCAAAGGGCTCAGTAATGGAATCAATGTGCTTCAATGTAGGGGACATTGCAGAAGAACTGAAGGGGAAGGTATGCCTTTTTGCAGATGATACTAACATTTGCAATAGGGTGGACACTTAGAAGGAGGTGGAGAGAATGCTCAGGGATCTTGTGATACTCAAGGAGTGGTCAAAAGCATGGCAGTTCAGTTCAGTACCAAAAAGTGCAAAATCATGCATCTAGGGCATAGGAACCCAAGAGCTGAGTATAGGATGGGGGGAGTTATTGACAGTCAATAAAAAGGAAATTGACCTCGGGGTTATTATGTCTAAGGACCTCAAAGAGGCACAGCGATAAAGCAGTTAGTAGGGCTAGTGGGATGCTGGGTTGCATAGAGAGGGGTATCTCCATCAGGAGGATGGAGGTGGTGTTGACACTGTTTCACTTACTGGTGAGACCCCACCTGGAGTGCTGTGCATAGTTTTGGAGAACAAACCTCAGAAAGAAAATAGACAGGGTGGAGGAAATCCACAGGAAGGCAACTAAAAGGTACAGGGTTAGCACGAAAAGCCCTAAGAGGAGAGACTGAGGGAACTCAGCATGTACACCTTGGAAGAGAGGAGAGAGAGAACAAGGTGACATGATACAGACCTACAAGTACCTCACAGGAGATAACAGGGTCTGGGGAGTCTTTTTCAAATGTATAAAAGCGCCAGAACCAATGGGAATGCAATGAAGCTGGGGGGGGGTCAAGAGAGATGTGTGGAGATATTTCTTCACTAAAAGGGTGGTAGATGCCTGGCACAGATTGCCAGCTGAAGTGGTGGAGGCTAAAACAGTAGAAGCATGCGTGGCATATAGACATAGTAGTATATTAGAGAAGAGGCAGGGAGGTGGGATGGTCAATGGAGACCAGACATCATGTGAGGAGGAAGATAAGGCAGGAAACATCTGAGCAGACTAGGTAGGCCAAGTAGTCAATTTCTGATGACAAATTCTATGTTTCTATGTTCATGATCATGGGCCTACTGTAGGCATCTGATCATGAACTGTAATTCAGTTTGTGCTGCTCTGGATATGAGTGGAGGGTCTGTGCCAGTTGCCATCAAGGGGGCATGACACCATAGGTTGGGGATCAGTGGGCAGTGGTAGCGGTTGGTACTGGCTGGATGGGTGGGTGGGTAGGGGTGGGGGCTGGGCATCATACTTATGGGGGCAGGAGAACCACTGGACACTAAGGATGTGGTATGGAAGAATTAAAGCTCTTGCCAGGCTGCTAATTGGGGCATGTGGGAAGCCCTGGTCTGGACATCAGGCAAGTGGTAAAGAGGAATTATTGATCTTACCAAGTGGCTGATCGTGGACCAGTTGATCGGGGCGTGGGGTCTACTGGACACTAGAAATAATTTTACTATAATAATTCAGGCTATTTAAACTGCAGTCAAGGGTGGGGAACCCTTAGATACCAGGGATCATTTGTTATACTACTTGGGAACATCAGAATGGTGACTGGGGGGGAGGGTAACAATGCACACCACTGTGTGCTCAACTGAGGGCAGAATTTTTGGAAGTGGCAAATGGCATGGCAATTTCAACTTTAAGCACTTTCAAAACCTTTTATATAGCACTGTGCTCTTTATGCAGGAGGGGATCCCTCATTTGCATGGCCACAGTAACACTTATGCACATGCAGATGATCAGGTTAGCATCAGAGGGTGCTGACTATGGCACCTGTCCAACTGTGCTGTTCCCACATAATGTGGTGCTTAGATGTTTAGTGCTGCATAGACTTTGACTTTGATGGCAGATATGGACCTCTTGTCCCACCCAGTCTGCCCATTTCCCTAACTATTGGATAAGCTGCAGATCCTAGTTAGCCAACAGCATACTTCTTCCTAACCCCCACCAGAATTGTCTTATGTCTGTCCCATGCATTCTTGAATTCCCCCACTGTATTTGACCCCATGACCTTCTCAGGAAGGCCATTCCATGTGTCCACCACCCTCTCTAAGAAAAAATACTTCCTCACATTGCCCCTGAGCCATCCCCCATCTATCTTTAAATTGTGCCCCCTTGTTCTTACACATCTCTTTTTCTGAAAGATACTACCCTCTTGGACATTGTTGATTCCCTTGAAGTACTTGAAAGTTTCTATCATGTCCCCCCTCTCTCTCCTTTCCTCAAGGGTATACATATTAAGTTCCTTTAGTCCATCTTCATATGGCTTCTGGTGCAGGCCCTGCACCATTTTAGTTGCCCTCCTCTGGACTGCCTCCCTCCTGTCTATGTCTTTGTGGAGAAGGGGTCTCCAGAACTGCATGCATTACTCCAGGTGTGGTCTCATTAACTGTCTGTACAGAGGGATAACAACTTCCTGTTTTCTACTGGTGATGCCTCTCCCTATACATCCCAGTATCCCCCCAGTCCTCTTTACTGCCTGCTCAGATTGCTTGCTTACCTTCAAGTCATCTGACATGACTACCTCCAGGTCCCTTTCCATTTTTGTTGTTGTTGTTATTACCCCCCGACCCCATTGTGTACTCTTCCCCAGGGTTTTTGTTTCCCAGGTGTATTACTTTGCACTTCTTTGCATTGAATTTAAGCTGCCATACTTTTGACCATTCCTCCAACCTTGCCAAGTCCCTTCTCATCCTTTTCACCTCCGTCTTCTGTATCAACCCTGTTGCAGCTCTTTGTGTCATCTGCAAAGAGGCATACTTTTCCTTTCAGACACTCTGCAATGTCACTTATAAAGACATTAAAAAGGACCGGTCCCAGTACTGAACCATGTGGTACACTGCTAGTAAACCCCCTTTCATCGGAGTTGACTCTGTTTACTATTACCCTCTGTGTCCTGTTGTGCAGCCAATTTTTTCCCCCCGCTACCACCCTGGGACCCACTCCCAGGCTGGCTAACTTTTTTATTAAACTTTTGTGTGGGACTGTGTTGACCTGCGTTACCCTCCGGAAAATGGGGCCCTAGCTGATTACATATCCTGGCTGATGCCTCTTAAGATGCAGAAAATAAACAAAAAGGGTTATCTTATCTATCGCTTTATATATTTTTTATGTTATTTTGCTTGCAAAACCTATATCGAATTTCAAAATATTGTGATGTGACATAAAATGTTTATAACAACTGAAGTTAGAATACAGTTTCTTCTTCTTTCATCTGAATGCTGTCATTATTTACTTATAAAAACACAGTATGGTGGGCTGACCTAGTGGCTTGCTGGTAGCTGTACTGTCTCCCATACCAGTGGCCCAGTTTATGAGGTGGAACTGGGTTGCAAGGGGGGCAGCTGTAGAGAGAGAGATGATTGAGCATCTCAGGGACTGCTCTCCTCTCAGGGAAGGGGACTCTGACCAACCCGCACTTCAACAGCTACCTAGCTGAGGAGGGCTGGCAGGGCAGTGGAGTTGTGTAAGGGGAGGGCTCAGGCAGGCACAAAGCAAGTATGTGCATTTACATGCACTGGCATCATTGCATGCTTGACTGCCCGGAGGATAAAATAAAAGGTAAAAAATCCCCAATGACAGAATGATCCACCAACCTGCTGCAGGCTCTGCAGTATTAACCTGGCTCTGCTCCTGTCTAAATATTTGTCTCCTTGTGAATGGTCCTCCCCCTCCTGGCCCCACCACGAGGGTGGTGGGGGGTCCATGGGGGGATCCCAGAGTAGGTAAGTCCTGGGGCTGGTGAGTGATGGATCTGGACAGGTCAGTGGGCAATGGGGTTCCAGGGTGAGTAAGGAGATAAAAATGTCTATGGAAAAAGAAAGAAAGAAAACACAATTTGGGAAGCTGAGACTCAATAACACAGTCATACTATATAAGCAGAGTAACTATGTACTATGCGGCTAGACCAGAGCAGGCTTATTGGTGAAGACCCAGTGCCAGGCAAAACTCTGTCCACCTTATGGTGCTCCACAGATATGTAATGGGGAGGCTAGGGACTGTGAATATACCAGTGAGGCATCACAGTGAAGTTATTTAGAACAGAAACATGCAAATTATGCATATGCCAGCTAAGCTTCTGATGAGAATTGTGCCCTGAATAATTGCTGCAAAAAATATATATTTTTCTTTCTTAACCAAGAACTTTTATTAAATAAAACATTAAAATAAAAACAAAAACTAAATCAAAACAAACTCCACAAAGTACAAACTAGGAAAGATTTTGGTTTATCACAGTTTCTAAAGTGCTTCCCAAGCATTCAGCTCAAATAAGTTGCTGGACTAACACCGTAATTAATTAATTACTCATAAATCTGATCAAAATTTAACTTAGAAAAATGCATGCAGTCCCCTATATTTATATGGTATGAGATTGATATGTTAGGAATATACTAAGTATTAGCTTCACATACAGATGTGTTTTTAACAGTATATGAAGGCAGCACTCAATTAAAATAATAAGCTACTATATATTTAAATTAGTTCTAAAAGTTTATTGTCACATCACAATGTTCTGAAATTTGATTAAAGGTTTGCAAGCAAAACAAGATGGAAAACCTCATAAAGAAGTAGAATAAGAGATAGCACTGTTTTGTTTACTTTCTGCTCTGCAGCTTCAGACATCCTCTCATCAGACCAGCAGTTCCCTGAAGGCAGCAGGATATGAGTGCATGGGGCAAGCCATTCCAGGGATTGGGGCTAATTTCAGTATGTAGTGTATTTGTTTCAGTACATTGTGTGTGTGGATTTTTCAGTCTATAGAATATGTATTTCAATACACAGTGTATGTTTTTCACTTTGTAGTGTATTTGTTTCAGTATATAGTGTATGTGGATTTCTTAATATACTGTGTATGTATTTCAATACGCAATGTATTTCTTTCAGTATACAGAGTATGCAGATTTTTTTCAATAGACAGTGTAAGTGTTTCAATATATAGTGTATTTATTTCAGTATATAGTGTATGCAGATTTATCAATGTACAGTGTATTTATTTTGATAGATAGTGTATGTATTTCAATACATAGTGCATGTATTTCAACATGTAGTGTATTTGTTTCAGTATTTAATGTATGCAGATTTTTTTCAATATATAGTGTATGTGTTACAACATATGGCATACTTGATTCATTAGCTAGTGTATGTTGATTTATTCAGTCTGTAGTGTATGTATCTCAATAGGTAGTGTATATGTTTCAGTACACAGTGTATTTGTTTCAGTATATAGTATACGTGACTTTTCAGTACTCAGTATATGTATTTTAGTAGATGGTGTATGTATTTCACTATATAATGTAAGCATTCCACTATATAATGTATGTGTTTCGCTATATGACAGCATTTCACTATACAGTGTATGTTTTTCACAATATGTTGTATATACTGTATTTCAGTAGATAGTGTATGTGGTTCACTACATTGTATATGCATTTCACTATATAATGTAAATAGTTCACTATATAATGTCTGTATTTCACTATATGGTGTATATATATTTTACTATACAGACAGAGATTCTGAATTATGTCCCTAATGGCTTTCCATAGTGCTAGCTCAAAAAACCACTGTAACAAACAAGTGCATTAAGAACAAGAACTGAAACAAATCAAGCTGCAGTTACAGCAATTTCTGAGTCTCTAACAATAATAATTTATTGTCATCTGCTTTAAAAACATGATCTTACTATACTGGTATCTCCACAGGATGCCAAATAGTAACAAACATCAAAGTAAAAACAGGCATAGCTTGATAAGCATATTTGTTGTCTCCCTGCTAAACAATGGAGTCACATGAATCATATATAATTATATTATGTTCAAAGTGTATCAGAACTTGACAGGTTACTATCAAGTCCCAAAAATATTCAAGTAGCTCCATAAAAAGTTTGTCAACCTCTAAAAAGCAGCAATGAGGGCTTTTTCTTAATATAATAGCCAAATTGCTATAAAAAAAGCCATCAAGAATATCCAAATACAGTAATCCTGCTAAGTGGAAATGGACAAAATACTTTAATGCAAGAAACTGCAACATTGACAGAAAATATTGTTTTTATTTATTTATTTATTAAATTTATTCAATTTGAGATCAAGTGCTCATTTGCAAAGGTTCCTCATCATATATGGTAGTAACACAGCTTAATCAGGTAGAGTACAGAGAGCAGATCCAATGGAGCCTTATCACAGTGAATAATAGGGGATACAACAGTGGACAAAACAACAGGCTGCAAGGTTATATCAATATTAAATAATGCTTATGTAGTCCATAGCCAGTAGCACTGAGTGAGCATTCTGTTAGGTCTGAGAACAGTCATATCTGGAGCATTATGAGAGAACCTTTCTCAGCCCTGTCTTGAACTGGGCTATGTTAGGGAGTCTCAACAGGGGTTTAGGCAGCTCATTTAACCAGAGTGGTGCTCTGCAGGCAAAGAAGCATTGGACCTGGCTAGTTTTCCTGAAAGGTACAGATAGTACTTTCCTGGCCATACTCCTAGTTGAGTATTGATTTTTGACAGAGCGCAGGAGGATTTGATATCGAGGGGGTGGTGGAGTAAAGACCCAAGAGTGTCCTCATATATAGCAGGCATACCTAGTACCTGAGTCTATCTTGTAGAGGGAGCCAGTCTGATTGTGAGTACAAGATACAGATATGTGTGAGCCTAACAGCTCCTAGAATGAACTGACAGGCCTTATGTAGCACCATTCTGACCCTATTGAGGACCAAGTTCATAGCCATGCCATACACTGTCAGGATGTAGTCCAGCACTGGGAGGATAGAGCTGGATACTACAATTTGCTTAGCTTAATTTATATTTTATATTAAAACATAAAAATGGGCAACATGATTAAAGGACACTTTAAAGTAAATTGTCCACAACATCTTAGTCACTTTTGACCAGAAATGTTTTACAGATAAGGTTTAAAATCAATTTGATTATTGAGACCATTTGGCAAGCGTGCCTGCAACCTGAAAATCCAGAATGTCTCCTTCTGAAGGAGAAGGAACACCCTACCTCCACATCTTTCTGGGAAACAACTATGGCCATGATGCCACTGCCATAATGGCCGCCAGGTCTGGAATTTTTTTCCCCTGACTCCTTGCACTGGTGCATATGACTCTCAATACTTTTCTCCCTCCCTGCCTCCTTCCCTGCTTTCCTCCCTCTTCCTACCTGTGCTGTCTTCTGAAGCTTCACCTGACTCACCCCTTCCCTTTTTGCCTAGTTTGTTCCCTATCTCTTTTACTCCTTTACATTGTCCTCACCCCAGTCTTCTTGTGCACCTGCCCTAGGGGAGTGTATTCCCTTCAGGCCCTCCATCCCTAATGTTATATCATTGGGGGGGGTGGCAGTTTTTGCCTCCCTTGGTTTTTGGCTGTCATCCCCTGGTTAGTTTAAATGTTCATCCAAGTAGCATTTAAAATTGCCCCCTAAGAACTGTGGTCCACTTCCTGGAAGAAGGCATTCCATCTCCCCTACAGAGGGCCATATCCTCCCAGGTTGGCCCCCAGTCCCCAAGGTAGCCGAACCCCTTCTCCATGCACAATGCTTTCAACCAATTGTTAAATGCTCTGGTGCAAAGTACCCTTTTCTCTCCCCAGCCATAGACAGGTAACATGTCAGCAAAAGCTAACATGCATGCTGTCTGCTTGTGGCCCTGTCCCAAATCCCTGAAATTATTCTGTACTACTCCTAACCTCTCCCTTGCCAAGTCATTTGTTCCCAGGTGGACAATGATGTCTATCTCCCTCCTAGCTCCTACTACCATATGGATCCTCTGAATGTGCTCTCCATCCCTCCAAACCAAAGTAATTCTCAGGCACTTCACCTCTAGCTCCTTTTCTCCCCCGCCTGCACCCAAGTCTATTCCCCTAACAGTAGAGTCCCCTAACAGCTACTGCTTCCCCTCAGTTGGGGGCCTCTTCCTCACTCCATGGGGCATTCTCTTCTGAGGACCCCCACTTCCTCCCTTTTCACTGCTATGGGTGCCTCTTCTCAGCTGCCCTGTCCCACCAGTATAGCAAAGCACTCATGCAGTGGTACATTCTCAGGAGCATGCACCTTTCCCATCACCCCACCCTTCCAGAGTCTGCCAAGGTCCAACCACTATGCCTCTGCCTAGACATCATCTGGGGGAGCAGTGCCAGACTTGGTGTCTCCAGGGTGGGGCAGAACATCCTCTGTGCACTTGCCAGTTTGGCTCAGAGTTCAGCAACTTCTGCCCTCAATGCCAAACAGGTGAGTACAAATGGGGCAGCTCCTCAGTCTCCAGAAGTTGTCCTGAAATACTGTGGCCCCACTTCCATTGCACTGTACAACTCACATGATCTTTGCTTCATTTACTTAGTGTCTGTTGAAGCAACTCTGTACCCTGCTGCCTCCTTTCAACTCCTATTGCATTCCTACCTCTCCCTTTGGTTTGCTTGAAACTTATTTTTTACCCAACCCAAGATAGGGTGTCTCTGATTTCCATTTTCTAACCTACATATCTATACCTAACTTACCCTGGTGTCCACTGCTCTTAACCCACTTTCCATTTCAATTTTCATTTTTTAATTTTTATACTTGTAAACTGATGAGCAAAGCTGCCCATTTTTGCAAGTGACAAGTTTTAAAACAGTACAATATTAGTACAATACAATACATACACACTTGTTAAAATTCAATATAACACATTTCAACATTTAATAACAAACACATTATACTTTAAATACAAATGCATTCATTCATTGAGATAAGCCACTGTTTCAGTCTGGTTTTATACGTTCTGATGGTTGTACAATTGGAGATTTCATCCGGGAACAGAGATGTAGAAAGTGGATGTCCTGTATAACACTGATTTTTGACCTATTGCCCTTTTAAAAAATGGTATTTTAAAGGCATATCTACTTTGAGACCTAGTCGCCTGTGTATTTTTTTTGCTCTAGGGAACAATGACTGAACTGTTGGTGGTAAAAGGCCTATAGTTCCTTGGCAAAGCAAGGTACCCATTGTTAAATTAATTATATTTTCCAAAGAAAGACAGTTTGATGCTTTTAACAAATTACAATGGTGTGTTCTAACCTGGAGATTTGTTATAAAAAAGGTGGGCACTATTGTAAGTCACCTTTAACTTGGCTAAAATTCTCTCACTAGTAGCTGTATATACAGTTAACCCACAATCAAGTACACTGAACAATAAACTACTTGTCAGTAATCTTCAGGACTCAGGTACTAAATAAGGCCTAACACTGAGCAAAAGCCCCAATCTCTGATGTACAGTTTTTATAACAATACTAAAATGAAGTTCAAAAGAAAAATTAGAATCTAATGTAATCCCTAAATATTTGAAGCAATCAACCACTTCAATTGATTCACCATTTAGATCCACTATTGGAACCTTAAAATCTCTTTTCTTTTTTGGTCTGGAGAAGATCATGGCTTTTGTTTATTTGATGTTTAACACCATGCATCTAGCCAAAAGCCATTCTTGGAATAGATCAAAATCTTTTTGTATAACCCTCAGTGCATCATCAGGTTGAGTCTCAGTACTGAAATAACTGCATCATCTGCATATAATGTAATTCCAGATTTTGTACATGAATCAGGAACAGAATTCAGAAATAGTGAAAATAAAAGAGGGCCTAGTATTGAATGCTGGGGTAGACCACATTTGATCAACTGGGGTTCCGATATACTTCAATCAATTCTACTTCTATGCTTCCTATTACTCAAATAGCTTACAGACCAGGTTATCATATCTTTAGAAAAATATAGATCCAAAAGGGAATCCAACAACACTTGCCTGAGCTTTATTTGTTACCCTACACTTTCATTTACTTTAAACTTATTTGTTACCTGACCCTAGATAGGGGGTCTCTTATTTTCTCTTTTCTTGTCCTCCTACCTGCACCTACTTTATCCTACTGCTACTTTCCCACTTGTGGTATGTCTACAACATGCAACTATCTTCCCTGTTGCTGGTTGTACACTATGAAAAGTAATGTGTTACCTCCTTACCATGGTCTGGTGTTTCCTCTGCAGAATCTTCCCTGCAAAATGTAGACTATTTGCAGACTATCTGTGGATGTTCTGCAGATGCTCCACTCTTGTGCTGTCATCTCCAATGTGGATGTTCATGCACTGGTCAGAGGAAATTACCTAAGCTGCATAACCTTCTACTTCCAGGACAGAAAGATTATCTTGGCCTTGCATGTGCACTGTTCTCTTTTGGTTCGATTGCACTGTAGATACAATAACATTTTTGTTAGCTACCATTTGTGACATATTCTGTCTTTTGCAAGGATCGTCCCACAAAATCTGTGGCATTCGTTGTTATGGTCATGATTTAAGCCATACTATGAAATTAACCATCATCCATTAAAAAAGTCTGCAAAGCACCCACACATCCCCCTTCCCAGCTCACTCTAACAGATCTTTCTGAGGCCATTTGAAAACTGTACTAGAAAAGCAGAGCAATCATGTGGTATTTTTCATATCTGCTCTCAGCTATTTAATCTAATGTAGATGACAAACTGTTTTTCCTTACTTGGCATTTTTGTACCTTCTTTAATGTCCTTGATTAAATCACATTACTGGAACTCATTGAGAAAAGATTGCAAATTGTTCCAATCGATATATGCTCATTTTGTGATAGTACAGTATTTTAAAGGACTCCACCAATAATATTTCACTTGTCACCTCAATGAGTTATACCACTATCTAGATGTTCATTATAGATTCTTTGAAAATATTTTTAACATTAAAAATAAAAATGGTAAATATTACATACTGTATGTTAAATAATATGGTAAAGGATGACTGAGAGTTTGCAGAATGGTCATTATACAATTCTGCTATCCACGTCTAATATTTCACTTCATTCCAGTTCAATTATGCTGCATTCATTACATCTCTTCCCTGTACTCTGCTTGTAAAAGTTGTTAAAATGAGCAGCATCATTCTGAGTCTCACATCCCCATTATGCAGGTCTATACCTGTGCTGGCAGACTGCTCTTCTTCACACCTCATATTGCCTGTTGACTATGAAAAAGATTCCTGCAGAGTGTCTGGAATTGAAAGATATAAGGAGAAAGTAGATGTACAACAGGATGAGGAGGCAGGTTCAAAAACTTAATAATAATCATCTTTATTTATTAAAGTGCTTTACAAAATGTTATAGCCCTTTCCAGATAACAGAAATAACACATTATAAGCTGAACAGTACAAAAACATGCTGTTTCCTTTTTAAAGATGTGAGTATTTGCACAGAAGCACAGTTCAGCAAATAGATGGCTCTTCTCAGTAGAAGACTAAACTTCACTGAAATAAAACTTTGAAAAACTCTGTCCACTGGTAAATTTTGTCAGTCTTCTTATCAGTAAGTATAAGGAAAAGTGCAACAAACCAGCATTTCAAAGACAGGCTAGCTGTAACTTTATATGAATACAGTGGGTAATTAGAAGTATAACATTGTGTGATGAAAGAACATGTCCCTGCACGTACATTATTTAAATTAATTTATTTTAGTTTTGCATCAAAAGGATAACAGATTAGCCTTATGAATTGCAACATCTCATTTTCATGAGGATCTCTGCATAGAGTGAGTTGTAGAAAAAGTAATACAAAAGTATGGTAAGGATAGACTAGTCATATACAGTAGTTAGGGAGTCATGGGAATACATTGTCAGTAGCTATACAGTACACAAATGACTATGTGGACAATAGCTATGCACTGTTTATATTGTTTAAGCATTAAGGCACTGGGAAGGGATGCTAGTTAGCATCAAGGTGGCTGTAGGTTGAAGTTTGAGCTCCTGCCTGATTATTAAATATACCTTTTAATTTAAGAATAACACATATGACCTCTTTACAATATCAGAGTTAGAAGACTTCCAAGAACATTGCAGAAGTTAAAACTGTAGAATATAGCATTGCATGTAACATGTTGTTCTGTGTAAAGTGGCCCTCCCCATGGTGCCCAATATCAGATGCTGGGAGAACTGACACAATGTAGATAGCAAAGCCCTTTACCTACAGACACAATGTTTGTTTTTCTTAATCTAATATTCCATTGTGTATAGTTAAGGGCAAATGCATTTGAGTGTTTGAGGATGTTTCTTTAACTTCAAGTAGAGTGCGAATGATTCTGTCTGTGCAGAATATTACAGCCTATTGTAGACTGCATGGTTATTACCTGTGAAGAAGGTGTCTGTGTGGGGGGAGCTGATTTAAGCTTAATGACTTTCAATGCTTTGTCACAGTAGTGAACCAAGAGGCTCTGCTTATGTTGTAACCATGGGGACAGGCCAGGATCTAAACTAAGAGCAGAGAGGACTGGCCTTTTATGTGCATATAGAGAAGAAGGACAAGGATTTTTTTGTGGATCAGGTGGAAAAGAGTAAGTATAAAAGGAAACTGACTATGACCCAAAGTCAGTCATATATTGTGCCATTAATTTAAGAAGTGTACATGCCAGATAACTGTGACTTAAGGAGGCACTGATAAAATAACTGTCCTCCCTATATTTAGCAATTAATATAACACATTTCATATATATTAGCCCTTACATTTTCTATTTTTGGGAGTTCATAGTGCTCATACTCTATTTGTATAGCTGTTTTATAATAAGTGATTTTTTTATACACTTTAGATATCTCAACCTTTGATAATTTTTCTAGGTGTAGTTATGTATCTCCTGTTTTGTGGTATGTTATTTAGTCTTTACATTGCCCTTTGGGGTAGATATTAAATCAGTCTTGTCATTTATTACATTATTTTATACTGCTGTTTTATGCTTATCTGCTCTATTCTTACCGTGGTTCTTGATTTTCCCATGAGAATATGTAATTGCCACTTTAAGAGGCAGCATTGAAATGGAGACAGGAACTGGTGAGTGGGACCTCATGATGAATCATGGTTTCACATAAATGGGTGGGGTTTTCTTGTGAGTACTGTGATATCCCTAGTTGGGCCAGTAACATTCTCTAGTAGTGTTTGGCACTTTTATGTGGTTTTGCACTCTTTAAAGCACAACAAAGCCTTTACACTGTTTGTAAGTGGGAGTTTTGCTGCCACACTTTTCCTTTTCAACTATTGCATGCGTTCATCTGAAATCACTAAGCACACAGATGCATTCACAGTCCCAGGCACTTTGAGATGGGGCAGTGGCTACTCAGGGAAAGCACTAGATAAAATGTATAAAAAAGTAATGGGCACAAGTTATCCCTTTATGCTGATGATACCATGTTTTATTTTGTATCTCCAAACATTGCATTTCCTATGTTGTAGAAAGAACTGATCAAGTATGGGGAACTCTCAGGCAACACAATCAATTACAATCAATCAAAGGTGATCAGGATGAGTGATGGCTGTTTCCCTGAGATTCACAGAGATTTTCCATTTGCATGGGCTGTTCGGCATGTGGTTATGTATTTGAATGTGAGCATTACCCCAGAAATTCATTTTACTCTGAACAGTAAGAGGCTGTTTGGAGAACTGAATGCAGTCCAAAAACTCAAGGTGGAAAAAGCAATGAGGCCTGATGGAATTCAGCCCAGAATTGTAAAAGAACTAAGGGGAGATGTAGTGACTCCACTGTCTACCCTTTTTAACAAATCATGGGAGGATGGGGTGGTACCTGAGGACTGGAGGAGGGCAGATATGATTATCCTTCACAAAAGTGGGAACAAGGCAGAGGTAGTAACTACAGACCTATTAGTTTGACCTCAACGTTAGAGAAAATGATGGAATCACTTCTCAAAGAAAGAACTGTTGAGTATCTAGAGGCCAGCAAGGCACAGGACCCAAGGCAGCATGGATTCACAGTGGGAAGGTCATGTCAGACAAATCTAATCAATTTTGTTGACTGGGTGGCCAAAGTAGTAGACCAGGGAGGGGCTGTGGATATCGCCTACCTAGACTTTAGCAAGGCACTTGATACAGTCCCACATAAAAGATTAATAAACAAATTAGCCAGCCTGGGAGTGGGTCCCAGGGTAGTAACCTGGGTAACAAATTGGCTGCATAACAGGATACAGAGGGTAATAGTAAATGGAATTCACTCTGAAGAAAGGGGGGTTACTAGTGAGGTACTGCAGGGTTCAATACTGGGACCAGTCCTCATTAATGTCTTTATAGGAGACATTGCACAGGGTCTGGAAAGAAAAGTATGCCTCTTTGCAGATGAGACAGAGATCTGCAACAGTGTCGATACACGGGGGGGTGAAAAGGATGAGAAGGGACTTGGCAAGGTTGGAGGAATAGTCAAATATATTGGCAGCTTAGATTCAATGCAAAGAAATGCAAAGTAATGCACCTGGGAAACAAAAACCCAGGTGAAGAGTACACAATGGGGGGGGGGGAGGTACTAACAACAACAAAAATGGAAAAGGACCTTGGGGTAGTCATATTAGATGACCTTAAGGTAGGCAAGCAATGTGAGAAGGCAGTAAGGAGAGTTGGGGGATACTGGGATGCATAGGGAGAAGCATCACCAGCAGAAAACAGGAAGTTATTATCCCTCTGTACAGACAGTTGGTGAGATCCTATCTGGAGTACTGTGTGCAGTTCTGGAGGTGTCATTTCTGCAAGGACATAGACAAGTTGGAGATGGTCCGGAGGAGGGCAACTAAAATGGTGCAGGGTCTGCAACACAAGCCATATGAAGACAGACTAAGAAAGCTTAATATGTACACCCTTGAGGAAAAGAGGGAGAGAGGGGACATGATAGAAACTTTCAAGTACCTCATGGAAATCAACAAAGTCTAAGAGGGGAGCATCTTTCAAAAAAAGAGATGTGCAAGAACAAGGGTGCACAATTTAAAGATTGAAGGGGGACGGCTCAGGGGCAACAGGAGGAAACATTTTTTCATGGAGAGAGTGGTGGATGTGTGGAACCACCTTCCTGAGGAGGTTGTGGAGTCAAAAACAATGGGGGAAGTCAAGAATGCATGGGACAGCCATAAGGCAATTGTAGTGGGGGGTAGTAGGAAGTAGGGTGTTGGCTGTTGGTTACCTAGAATCTGCAGCTTATCCAAAAGGTAGGGAAATGGGCAGACTGGGTGGGACAAGTGGTCCTTAACTGCCATCAAAGTCTACATTTATATATTTCTATGTTTCAGTTGTTAACAAACTCTGGTTAGAGCCACAACAGCAGCTAATGCATTCATGTGAAAAGAGATTTATTTATTTCAACGGTTTTATGAGGAAAGACATACTGAGCTTATAACAGCTCTGTTTCAGATGTGTCCTGGGGGAAGGGGTAACAGGAAAAGATAACAGATACAAAAATACAGAATCCAAAGTTTATAGAAATGGAATAAGTATAACAAAGATACGGAGGCAGAAAGAAAAAAGAAACTAAGAAAAAACTACCAAAAATAAGTTATCAAGTAATAAGACGTGGAACTGACCAAAGAATAAAAATAGTTATCAACTTATAGAAATAAAAACTAGGGGAATGACTGATACTGGGGAAGAGATACAGAATTAATGAGTGACTTAGTTGCATTACTGTGATGTAAAATCCTTCAGTGGTCAGGCTGTCTTCTCTTTCTGCTTTCCTAAACTTTAGAACTGTATCCTCCTAACCATTTGTTCCACCTCTTCAAATGCTTTCTCTCTTCTTTGCTCTATGACCACACCACTACCTCCTCTGCCTGCCTGTGAGTCCTTGCCCTTCCCCACACCTCAGTTTACCCTCTTCCCCTCTTTCTCCATGACCACACCACTCCTCCTATGACTGCCCTTGAGTCACAGCCCTTCCCTGCTCCTCAATTTAACATGTTCCCCTTTTTCAGCCTCCTTTCCACTCTTTGCCCCTCCACTTATCTCACCAACCCTCCTCCCTCACTTGTCTGCACTTTCCCATCTTCTCCCCATCTGTGTTCCTTCCTTCAGCGCCCTATCCCCCAGTGCCCTCACTGTTGGAAAGTACTATTGCTTGCACCCATGGGGCAGATTCTCTGCTGTGTCATAAAATATTTGCCTATAATTTTACCTGTCTGATGAACCTCGTTCATGTTCATTTTATACTGTTTAATTTATATCCCTGTACAATGTTTTATTTTATACGTTATTGTTCTGTGTTGTTCTTACACCTCTCTTCCCCCTTTCCCCAGGATGCATTGGGAAATTAGCTATTTTTAGCTCAGTTTGTCTTTACTGGTAAAATGTTTGAAATAAATGAATAAATAATGTAAAATACCAATATTTGCACCACAATAGTAGAAAAAACAAAACCATAAACATCAAGATAATGCAGTGAACAGTATTTTTGGTTCTGGACATATATACTCCCTTGAAAATGTGCACACACATAGCTGTTACAAGAGTTGTGCACACACATAGGTTGTGAGTGTCATTAACAGAATGGAGCAGCTACAATATTTCATTTTTCGTGGGGTCCTGCTTTTACACATTTTTCCGGTGTATTTAATAGTGTTAGCATAGTAAAATGCAGAATCTTATTTTTGCTGGGTCCTGCTTTTTACATTTTTATGTTTGCTTGCATGCATGTTCAAGAAACATAGTACCACCATAAGAGAATTTGTAGGTGTGCCTCCCTACTTCCAATGCCCTGCTGCCTTTTGCAGGCACGGCCCCACCGTGCCAATGAATGTAAGAACTGTCTATGACAGCTTTTGCAAATGCAGCAGTGTACAGTTGAAAGGAAGAACTGCAGCATGTAGGCAATTTGCATACTGCCACCATCGGCAGTATGCAAAGTGCCTACACGTCAACACTGCACTGCAAGAGCTGTCATAGACAGCTCCCTCCCAAACAAGTAGCATGCTGGGAGCCCACCCCAGCATGCTCATGCACTCCCCCCCCACACACACACAGTATGGCCGACGGGGGAGCCCAATCCCCCATTGGCTCCACTCCCACCTCCAAACAGGCTTCCAGGTGCCATGCTGGGAGCCCACCCCAGCATGGCAAATGTCCATCTGCACCCCCCACCCAACGCACTTCCAGGTGCCTCACTGGGACCCCACCCCAGCATGGCAAACCTCTTTATGGCCGACGGAGGTGCCCGATCCCCTGTCGGCTCCGCTGGCCCTCCCAAAAAAAAACTTCCAGCTGCCACACTGGGAGCCCACCCTAGTGTGGCGAATGTCCTGCATCGTCTTCCTAAAAGTAAAATAAAACCTAGAAAGAAAAAACTGTCCCTCACTGACTGTCTTTACTTCTACCCCCACCTGTGCCCACCCACTGTGCACACTGCCTCCTCACACCCCCCTCACCCCATACTTACCTCCGGAGCTTGGCGCAATGATCTTTGGTGGACTGGGAACATGTCTGCACTCTTCAAAGCCGACCGCAAACTGAAGAAATGCTGGTAAGCTGTATAATGGAATAAATAGTTTTTTTCAACTTTGATGTATATCTCAGGTTTTTTGGAATTATTTCACCAAATTTTCAACATGGGGTTTTGGGACCCACCTCATGAATTCTGTCACTGTCATTTTGTTATTCAGTCCCGAAAGGTGATTTCATGGTCACTGCATGAAACCACCTTTTGGGACCAATATCTGAAATGACAGTGTCACAGTCATGAGGTGAGCCCAAACACCCTATGTTGTAAATTCAGAAATCCCCAAAATAACTGTTCTGACGGCGCGTGCGCGGTTCCTACCTGCGCTTGTAAGTTCGCCAATTTTTATATTGCCTCCAGATTTTCAATATTGCCATTTTACCACACCTCCTTATGAGCAGTACAGCTGTCATTTTCATCTCCCCAAAATGTGTTTCCAAGCATGTAGTGCTGCGATGGTGCAGTCGGTGTGCTAAATCAATGTTTGGGACAATTAAGAAAATCACAGTGACACTGTTCATGAGCAGAGGTCTTAAAATGGCTATGTTGAAAATTTGGTGACAAAAGTCCATAAAATGACTGTGTTAGGAGCGAGCATTGCGCTGTTTCCACGCACCCTCGTAAGTTCATGAATTTGTAATATTTTCAGGCTAGATTTTCACCACTAGCATTTTTCCACACTTCCTTATGAACAGTACAGCTGTAATTTTTCACAACATGGCCGAAATGTGTTTTCACACTTTCTGTGAAGAAATGCGTGGTTGCTGTGGGAAATCACTGTTCGGGACAGATTAAGAAAATGACAGTGACACTGTTCATGAGCGGAAGTCCCAAAATGCCTGTGTTGACAATCTGCTGTAAAAAATCCCTAAACTAATAACATTAAGGGTGTGCGTTGCGCACTTTCCATGCACGCTCATGACTTCATCAGTTTTTTACTATTTTCACTGCAGATTTTCAACATTGACATTTTTTACACCTCCCCATGAACAGTACAGCTGTCATTTTCACATCCTGTTTGAAATGGTTTTCGCACCTGTGGTGCCAAATGCCGTAGTCACTGTGAAAAATCAGCTTTCAGCTACTGAACTGATATTGCCACTGTTCATAAGGTGGGGGTCACAAAAAACCCACGCTGAAAATTTGGAGTGAAAATGCCAACGAATGCCTGAGGCATTAGGGTTTCCGACTGTAACGTCCCACTCTGTAGATACTGACAGGCATCAGGGTTGTGACTTGGGATTGTCACCTGTAATACTCATACCATTTCACTCCACCCACACCCTGCAGCCAGTGACAGGCATTGAGGTGTGCCTTAGACTCTTCGGCCCCAAAGTTCACCCCATTCTCCTATACTGCACCCATCACACCGTATTTCCTGATGGAATGGGGTGAGCATGAGGGCCAAAGACCCAAAGCACACCGTGACACATGTCTGCAGGGTAGGGTGTGGTGAAATGGCATGGCCATTATGCCTGACAACCCAAAGGCACACCCCACCAATGCCAATGCCAGCAAGCAAACATTCAGCATTGACAAATGTTTGTTACAGTGCAGTTAACCAGGATACATCGGTTAACATGCAGTATCTCATTTTCAGTGAGGTTCTTATTGTACCTATTGTAACACTTACCATGTCTGGGTTGCCCTAAATGAGCTGTCTCCAACACAGCTCATATGTTTTCAGTGAGCAGATACCATATATATCTATGGCCACTAGGGGGATGTGAATTATGCTGGGTGCACATTTTAGTGCCTCATTTTTGCTTTATGGAGCTATTTTCAAACATGCTTGGGGCACTCGCACATTGCTCCAAACATGTTTGGGTATAACAAATTTAGTGAATCATGTTAATTTGCACTCAGGAAAAGGGAGTTTGCAAGGGGCAGCCTGTTACCTTTTAATATGGGGCCATTACTGTGTGTAGTTCTGGTTTCTAATTCTAGGGTTGTCTACCTATTTCTGTATCAAACTTTTAGCCACTGACTGTATTGCTTTGAACCACTGACTGCCATGCCAGCAACCTGGGTTCAAAAATTGACCTGGGTCACTTGTGGGCTGGTCTGGGAGGGAGGATGGACATCTGTAGGACAGGGAGAGAAATCTAGTTGGCAGCACCATGGGACAGCATGGGAAGGGACCCCACACCTGGATGTCTGAGGTGCCTACATGGAGGCTGAGTACACACATGTCTGGGCCCAATAGGGTAGAAAATAATAGGGAAAGCCCTCCACCTGTACAACAGTGATGGCCTGCTCTCCTGAAGGCCCCACACCAATGAATAGACACCTCTGACCCAAGGTCCTGTGGCAGGACCCCCAGAAAAGGTAAGTCCAAGAGAAGGTGTGTGACGGGGCTGGGAAGACTGGCCCAGATGGGGCTAGTCAGGGTGCAGAAGGAGATAAACAGCTTTGTAGCAAAAAAAAGTATATAATTTATTATGCATTCCCAATGCATGTACAATGTATCTTTCCTCTCTCTCTCACTCTCTTTGGATTTATTTATTTATTTATTTATTTAAGAGTTTTACCAGGAAGGCATGCTAAGTAGAGTACTGCTCAATTCCTGATGTGTCCTGGAGATAGTACACAAGAATGAGGAGGACATCAAGGATACAATGGTACAAAAATGGTAAAAACATGGTGATAACAATAGAGAGGAAAGTAGTACAAAATGGTAACACATGCTGACAAAATACAGTAAGACAGTATACATTAAGCAGTACTGTGCAAATACATTTTGCAGCATTAACAATGATGTGCTAACATAGAGGGGTGAGACATGAGACAATTGGTAGAATGTAGGTATTAAGAGTGGCTGACAGTGAGTCTGAGGGGTTGGGGGTAATTGGCCTAGCTGAGGATGTGAATTAGGTACATGAGCAGGTGGATGAGAAGTGCATTGAGAGAAGACCATTTAGGAGCTGGGATGAAGAGGTTAGCTGAATGTCTAGAGGGGATGAGTTCCATAGTTTGGGCAAACGGTAGCTGAAAGCTGCTTGGCCTGTCAAGGTGGACCTTATGGGAATATGTAGTAGGCATGAGTTGGTTTGTCTAAGCCCACAGGCTGGAGGTGAGTAGTAAGACAGAGCCAAAGATAGGTAGGAGGGCAAAGACTGAAGCCAGAACTTGGCAGTGAGATATGTGCAGTGAGACAATCTGTGATCTTGAAGGGAGAGTAGTCTCATGGTCTGATAGAGGGTACAGTGATGGGTGCAATAAGGACAGTCAAGGGCGAAGTGACAGAAGAAATAGAAGAGGGAGTCCAGTCTGGCCAGGGTGGACTTGGGGGTGACACTGTAGACCACATCTCCATAGTCAAAAATTGTTAGTCATTTTCTGTACAATTTCACGGCATGCAGGCAGCGAGATGCAACCATGATTATGGTAAAGTGCACCCAATCTGGGATGAAGTTTTTTATGGATGTCATCAATGTGTACAGAAAAGTCAAGGTGCTGGTCAAGCCAGACCCTGAGGTATATGAAGGAGGTTCGGGCCTCCAATTTAGTCTTGTCTAGAGTGTGGTATGACTGGGACAGGGGAAGCCATGAGAGATTCTGCCTAGTGCCAAGGGTCATGGAGACTATCTTCTTGGCATTAAGGTGAAGCTGATTGGAACTAAACCGAAACTGGACACTGTTGAAGTCCTGCTTCAAAATGGTAGCCACATCAGTAGAGGAGGGTCTGGATGTATACGCGCCGTGTCATCTGCATACATGTGGATGGAGGTATGTGGACAGGCAGAGGAAAGGTCATTTATGAAAATAGAGAACAGGAGTGGCCCCAGAACTGAGCCCTGTGGCACCCCCAAGGAGACAGAGAGAGGGGCAGAAGTCGAGTTTCCAATCCTGACAGACTGCGTTTGGCCAATCAGGTATGATTTGAACCAGTCTGTGGCCAAACTAGAGAGCCCTGCGCTGGCGAGCTTAGTCATGAGGAGGGAGTGGGATATTGTGTCGATAATCAGTCGCAATCTGTCTCCTACTGCAAAGTTCTCTCATCCCCAGCCGCTATTTCATGTTGCTGTCCCACAGGGCTCTATCCTTGGTCCCTTGCTCATTTCCCTTTATATTAATGACATCCCTTCCCCTTCTCCCTCGTAGAACCATTTTGTATGCCAATGACTTAGTACTCTATGCCGTGTCTATGTCCATAGCTGACCTCCGGAATAGCCTGTCTTCTGCATTTCAACATCTTCAATCCTGGTTTACCTCGAACTATCAAATCCTTAATCTATCAAGCTGGTCCAGTGGTGCTGAGGGTTGAGGCGCTGGACACCATACCTCGAGCTACACCAGCGACCTGAGTTCGGGAGCGAGCTTGTGCGCCGAGGGTCAGAAGGGGGTGGGTGAGGATTGAGCACCCGCTGGGCTTGTCTCCTCCCAGGTGGGGTAGGTTGGGGAGTTCCGGCATGTGAGCGGCTCCCAGTGGAGACCGGGGTTGCTGCAGCTTGCTGGGGCAGCACGTTAATAGTGTGGCCTGATGCATGGCAGGATTGCCGTGTGCCAGTGCATCAGGGGTGTTCCCACACAAGGAGGGAAGGGGAATCGAGTACCAGAACAAAGGAAAAACCCAGTTGGCAGTAGTAGGTGATGGCACCTGCCCCAATTCTCTTGGCTGGGCCCATCCTGCCTCTCCTCCCAGGTTCCTCCACCTCGGTCATTGCCCATGCTTGAGATTGTCTATACAAGTGTGCCCAAGGGAGGGGTGGTCCCACCTGGAGGGGTCAAGATGGGGGTACTGAGTGTAGAGTCGAGGAGGAGGAGTAGAGTGGAGGTACAGGCAAGGAGAACTTCAGGCAGGGCAGGAACAGGCAGGACACCTGAGAGAGGCCTGTGCTGACCATGACCGGAGGGAAAAATAAGTCAGGGAAAAAAAATCCTTAACCTGTCAAAGACTCAGGCCATGCTCTTCAGGTCAAGTAGAAAAGTCCATGCTGGGAACCCTAAGCTACAGGTCCAATGTTGTAATGGGTCTGTTGTCTTGAATACTGAATCCTTCAAATATCTGAGAGTGACCCTTGATCTCATATCTGACTTCTCTCACATCAACAAGGTTTGTAGATCAGTCATCTCGAAGATTGGGGTCACCTATAGAGTGCACCACTCCATCACACCAGCTGCCAGGATCTCAGTTGCCAAGGGTGTCCTGCTCCCTTGACTCTTATATGCCCTACCTGTACTTCCACAGTGCAAATGCTGGGGTACTCTACAAATGGGACACCACATACTGTATAACAACATCTGCAGATTTGCTTTGTCCACCCCTCATCTTACTCATCACTGCTTCCTTTATTCTGCCTTGCACTGGTTGTCTGCCTAATTGCTTCACTCCTATACATTAAGTTGTTTCATTGACACACTGACCAAGCATCCCCATCCCAAATCTCTAGGAGAAAATGCTTAACCTAGTCCTTCACTCTCGGTCTCTTCGGTCCTCAACCTCTCCCCAACTATCAGTCCCGCATTGTTCAACAAAAATGAGTGAGCAAGCATTCTCCCATTTCGCTCCCAAATTCTGGAATTCCTGTCCTCTTCATGCCAAGAGTTCCTTCTCTCACTCTGCCTTCAAAGAAGCACTGTTCTTTCACCTATATACACTTGGTATATGTAACTGCTCTTCCCAACTGTTTGTTTGTCTGTTTTGCTTTCCGTCTGCCTTTGTCTATCAGTAGTGCTGCTATTTATATGTAATACTTGCCTGCTTGTTCTCCAATTTCCTGCATCCCTGTGTGGATGGTTTGTGTCCTCTGATAAAATTGCTATCTATCCCTGTATGGATAGCTGATACAATCTGTTTTAATTTTAGTGTCCAGTTACTTTATCTTGATTTTACCAATATTTTCTGTACTCTATTTATCCTTGCATGGATATCTGATGCAAACTGTTCCTGATCTGTCTGTTTGGTTTCATGTCCTGATTGTACCTTGTACTTTGTACTCTCCCATATCATGCCTGAAAATAGGCAGGAATATTGCATAGTGTACTTACCCAGTAACCAAATGCTAATAAATAAATAAATAAAATATGTAAAAATGCCAAAGTTATGCATATACTGTACATTGAAATTTTGCTACTCTCCCTCATAACTTTGGCAATTTTAAATGTTTTGACTCAAAATTTTCAACATAAATATATTTTTATACCACATGAACATGAACCCCATCGCACGCTCCCCAACTCCAGTCCAGTCCTGTGGGCGATCCCACTGCTGTAGCCGTCTGAACAGGCAGTGAAGACCCCCATCGCCCGCTCCCTAGGTCCAGTCCAGTCCTGTGGGAGATCCTGCTGCTGTAGCCACCCGAACCTGTGGTGAAGACCCCCATTGTCTGCTCCCCAGGTATGCTGCTGTCAGGGATTTGAATTGCCACTGTTGCTTCTATTCATCTGGAATGGGGTATCTCACTGGCTGGGCCATCTCGCTGCATTCCGTGATTGGCCCGTGTCGGAGCACTGTTTGTAGCGCCTTTTTTAAAAACGAAAGACAGGGAAGCCGCTGAATTACCAAGACCATGATTTCTCCCAGGGAGTGTCTTTTTGCAGTATTTAATGTCTTAACAGTTTAAGTAATTTGTGAGAGGCCGAGCACTTAGTTTGTGTTTAATACTCTGCTTGCTATACTTTGTAGCTGTATGATGTTAAATTCTGCCATCCCAGATAAATGTCCAAGCCAGATTTCAGTACAGCTTATCTGCTCTTGTACAGTGCATGCCTGCATATGAATGGTGTTTAAAATAAGCAATTCTTGCCCAGCACAAAAATGTTCTTGTTGTTCTTTGTTTTTTTCCTTTTTCCTTTCTTTTGTTCCTATCTGTCTCTTCGATAAACTGCTGTTTCACTCCTGTATCTCAGTCTCTCCTGCTCCCTCTCCCCAACCTCCCCCATTTTAAATACCTAAAGTCCCTCTGTAGTGCTTTGCTCTATTATGTTCTATTTCTGTCTCGCTTCCCCCCACCCACCACTTAACAGGGTCAAGTCGTTGGTTGTAAGGTCAAGATTGGCGCATAGCCCGAGAACACAGACTGACTTGTTCAGCTCCCCCCCTCACTAATCCTACTCTCCCCCTTCCCTTTCTCACACTTACTCCCTGCTGCATTGGTCTGTGTCCCCAACCCCTTGCTGACACTTCCTTACTTGTGGCTAATCCAGCATCCTGTTTATTCTTCAGGTCCAGTCCAGTCCTGGGCGATCCCGCTGCTGTAGCCGCCCGAACCGGCAGTAAAGACCCCCATCACCCGCTCCTCAGGTATGCCACTGTCAGGGATTTGAATTGCCGCTGTTGCTTCTATTCATCTGGAGTGGGGTATTTCACTGGCCGGGCCATCTCGCTGCATTCTGCGATTGGCCTGTGTTGGAGCACAGTATGTGGCACCTTTTTTTAAAATGAGAGACGGAAGCCGCCGAATTACCACGACCTTGATCTCTCCCAGGGAGTGTTTTTTGTTCTGCCCACCCACCCCAACCCCAGCCGCTATTAAATAGCCCTCCTCCCCACCCTAGAGCTGCATATTAAGCCACTCCCTTTGGCAATCCAGCCTGCCCTTAAAGTCATCACCTCTGTTTTTTAATTTTTTTCATCATCTCTGCCCCATTCCTGCCTTGATCGCTACCTTTTAGTTCAGTCCACTCCTTTCCCTTAATTTGAGCTTCCTCCATTGCTAAATAGCTCTATTAGTTATAAAATTACTCCACTACAGTCCCATATCTTTAAAGCCCCTAAAGAACCCTCTCTCCTTTAACTAAAATATCCTATTCCTTTTTTTTGATCCATCGGGCTGCACGTCTGTATTTTTTCACAAAACCCTGTTACTCAGTATCCTCAAGATGGAGCCTCTAGACTACATCCTCTTCCTGGGCTGCATCCTCCATCTGTCCTTGGAACCAAATAGGGTTTCACCAAAATTCACTATCTGCCAGAATTCCAGTATATGTCAGGATCCGTCACTGGTAGCATTAGCTTCTCAGCTATTGCTTTCAAAAGGCAGCATTTCGCACACTGGCAGAATATTTCACATTCCCTATTTCCCTATACCCATTAAGCAGATGCCCCTCTTCCTCTCTGTTAGGGCAGTAATATTCACTTTGATCAGGCTTCGCCAACCCTCCAACACTCACGCTACTGCCCCAGGTAGTGCCCACTTGAAGCAATCCACTAAAGCCTTCTTGAGGTTTCTTATAAAATGGCTCAGGAAAATGCTAATCCTGATGTTTCTTTGTGCAGGCAGCATGGAATTAAACCCTGGCCCCCAACCATCTACTAGCTGCTCCAGGGGAGCTTTCACAGTTAAAGGGGTTGAGCTTCCTGCATGTGAATGTATGCAGCCTAGTCAACAAACTTGATCAAGTCCAGGCCTGGGTGTTAGACTCTATGCCTGATGTAGTTTAAAAGCTTTAACGCCACGTATCTGACAAAACAATCAACATTCCTGGCTACAATCTACATAGGTGCGATAGGTAAACTAGAGGTGGTGGTGGTGTTGCCATATACTGTATGTTAAGGACAAATTCCTAACTACTGACATAGTCTGCACATCAGTGACTAAAGAATTTGAGTGTCTTGCCCTCAAGCTAACATTATCGCCTGATATGGCCCAATTCATAGCAGCATGCTATAGGCCAACTTCTGCTGGTCTGAGTCTGTTGCCACACCTTCATTCCCTCTTGGACAATGCAAATACTGAATGCGTCATTATGGGGGATCTAAATATCAATTGGAATGACGACTGCACCAGTAGGCTTAAGGATTTCTGTGACAAGCATGGGTTAACTCAGATCACCCCTGAGGTCGCCTGACCTAATAAAATAAATACTGATAGTAGTTTCTTATTGGACCTTATGCTCGAAAATAAGTCACATAACATCTGCTATTCCATATTGATCTGAGTGACCATTGTGCTGTCGCCTGTGTCAGGTGCTCACCACACCTCCCTTCTCCTTCTACTTTCAAATTAAAGCACAGTCTAAAACAATTCAGCCTCCCTGCCTTCCTGACAGATCTTGGGAATATCATGTGGTAGGAGTTCTATCTCGCACCTTCTGTGACTGAAGCCTTCTGCATCTTTCAGGATCTGTTAACAAAGGTAATAAACAAACATGCCCCCCTAAGAAAGGTCAGATCCAGAAAATGGACACCTGACTGGTTCAGACCATCCCTTAAAAGGGCTTTGCAGTCCAAAGACACCCTATGGAAAAGGACAAGGAAGTCACAGTCTGTTGCAGATTGGCTCGTCTTTAGGGTAGCCAGGAACACCTGCACAAAATTGGTCAGGGCCGAAAAAGCACAGTTCTTTCAGTCTGCCCTTAAGGAAATCAAAAATTGCTCTGCCAAGTTCTGGCAAATACTGAGAGGGGTTGAAGGACATTCCCCCTTCACCCAAATCCTGGCCAAAATTGTTGCCAACAATAATTCCTATACAGACAGGTTTGAGATCCTTGATCAGCTCAATAACCATTTTGCAACCGCTGGCCTTGCTTTCGATGTCTCTCCTGTTAGCAAACTGCATGCCCCAAGAGCTGCTAGCATAGGTACTAGCCCTACCAGTGTCCCTAGTACCGGCTGCCCTCCCTTCAATTTCCAGACAGTGTCCTTTAAGCAGCTGGAGGACCTTCTCTTCTCCTTGGATACCAAAAAGAGTGCTGGTGCTGATTCACTAGAACCTTTCTTTCTAAAAGCAGGATTCTGTTACCTAATAGCTCCAATCACTCATCTAATTTAAAAGCTCGCTCAGGCAAGGGAAACTACCACCCAGCTGGAAAATTGCATATATTATCCCCTTGTTCAAGTCGGGAGATCCCACAGCCTTGAACAATTACAGGCCAATCTCAATTCTTCCTGCACTGTCCAAGTTATTAGAAAAAATCAAGTCACAACTGAGAGAGCACTTGGATTGTGAAAACATCCTAAACCCAGCTCAATCAGGGTTCAGACGGAAGCATAGCACTGTGTCGGCTCTAGCCAAAGTGTCTAATGATTGGCTAAAAGCCCTGGATAGTAAACAGCACACGTATGCTCTCTTTCTTGATTTCAGTAAAGCATTTGACATGGTTGATCACTCCATCCTGCTTGATTCTCTGGGAAACATTGGCTTAACCCCTACAGCATTAAAATTGTTCCATTGGTACCTTACAAATAGAACACAAGGGGAATAGTCCCCACTTAAAGTTCTGCCCCGAGGTGTGCCACAAAGTTCTATCCTGGGGCCCATCCTTTTCACACTCTACATTAACCGCATTGACGCTGGCATCCTTTCGGGGAAATGTTCACCTTTTTGCAGAAGACACAGTCCTTTACAAAACCAATCCCTCCCTAGATATTGCTCATAAGGAGCTACAGAAAGACTTTATCATCCTCCTATATAATTTACTGAACATTAAGCTCTTGCTCAATGCAAAAAAAAACAAAAGCCATGATTTTCTCCCCGCACCTCTCCCATAATATGGGGACTTCTGGCCTCCCCCAGATCACCACCCTCCTTGATGAACCATTGGAAATAGTGGATAATTTCAAATATCTGGAAGTCTGGGTGGATCACAAACTCAGTTTCATCATGCATCTGTGTGAGTTAACAAAAAAACTAAGACAGAAACCTCAGCATATTCTTCCGCATAAGACATCTTCTCACTCTTGAAGCCAGGAAGCGGCTGGTTCAAACAACCTTCCTACCCCTGCTTGATTACACAGATTTTCTTTACAGCCACTGCCCCAGCATGCACTTCAGAAACTTGATACACTCTATCACCGAGCCTTGAGATTTATACTTGATATGCCACTTCGGATCCATCACTGCCTGTTGTATCAGGCTATTGGCTGGCCACCCCTCCTTCTGAGGAGGCAAATAAATGCCCTTACATGGTTCTTCTGGGTGCTCTACAACAAACTCCCACCTTGCATCTGTAATCTGTTTGAATGGTCAACAGGCATATATATCTTACAGAATTCCCTCCCTTGTCCTCCTCAAGGTACCATGAACAAGAACCTGTCTTGGCACATCTGCCATCAGCTCCTCCCTACCATCACTCTGGAATAATTCACAAAAAGTTCTTAAACTCTCCCGCCTGCCCAGCCCTTATGTACTCAAACAACTGCTCCTCAAATGCCTGAAAACTGCATGCAACTATTTCAGGTAATCTTTGATATACAAATTGAACATATCCTTAGCTCACGGATTCTCCTGGCCTACCTACTTCCCCTGTAAATCGACAGCCTCTAGAGCTACTACACCTCCCATAGCGTCTTCCCTGCTTCCCTCACCGTGGCGAGCCCCCAGAGGGGATTCTAATGTAGCATTGCTACCCCTTCTCCCCTTTTGTGTTTTTATCCCCCTTCCCACTGTATCTTATGTGTCAACACCACCACCTCATGCCTTGATCACCTACTATCCCCAAACACCCTATTATGTAGTACTTATATATGTACACAATCTTTGCTATCTGAGTGGTGTTCCCAAAATCATCTACCCGGTTATGTTATTTTTATTTATATTGTTTTTCTTATGTATTATGTTCTAATATGCTATCAAAAACTGTATTTGGAATTTGTCCTCTGTGTCCAGGACCATCTTGAAAATGAGCTCGCTCAATGATGTAGCTGCCTGGTTAAATAAAGTTTGATTGATTGATTGACAGCTGTCATTTTTCAAACTCTGGCCAAACTGTGTTTTCACACCTGTGGCACGCGATAGTGTTGTGGTTGCGTAGAATCATGTTTTTCTCAGGGATTTCAAACTTTCATTACTGGGTTCATGACATAGGGTCATAAGAACACTAGGCTGACAATTTCACTTCTGTTTGGGCCCTGCACTTTCACAGCAACATATATGTATTCATCTAAAGGAGGGATGGGAGAGCAGGGTCCTAAGCTCCCACGTACAAATGAGAATGCAATTACACTATGTCAAAAAGTAAGGAAATTCTTTGTAAAAACATACTAATTCAGTAGTTAGGGTTGAAGCAACAAAAATAGGAAAATGTGGCATTAGGGTTTCCAACCCTAACACCCCACCCTGCATGCACCAAAAGGCTTGGGGTGTGTCTGGAGGTTGCCAACCCTAATGCTCACTCCATCCCATGAGTAAATACACTGAGATGGGTACAGCAATAGAGAATGGGGTGAGCGTTAGGCTTGACAACTCCAAGGCACACCCCATGCCTATTGCTGCTGGGCTCCTATAGTTAGGGTTGAGTAAGCACTTCAATGTTAAATTCAAACTTTCACATATTAATAACTTTGCAACCGTTCAATGGATTTGCAAAAAAATTGGTATGCGCTATACTGTGGGGCAGCTCTCTTGATGTGGCAAGTTACGTTCCAGTCAGAGGTGTGGTTTCTGGCTTACAGTGAGCTCATAAAAACATGTTGTCACTCATTGACTTTGCTGAGATTTTTCTCTGAACTTGCCTACAGTCCAGATGGTTTTGTTTTATGGTCTGAAATTTTCAGGGCAGAAAGGGACTACCCCACAGATGTGCCCTTTTGCTAGTCTGGTGAAAAAATAATAAGCCATTTTTAAGTTATTGCAATTTCAAAATTGGAAAAAAAAGTTTCTCAGCATGCTCAGTCAGCACTAAAAGATAATGGTATGAAATGAAAAAGGCACCCTGTTTCGTATGGAAAAATTCATTTTTCTTATGGCTGCCATCTTATTTTCAGTTTTGCCTGAAAACTTCAGATTTGGAAACCTCCCAAAATGATATTCTGGGGAGGAACCAACACATGTACAGTAGTTTGGTTATGGGGACCCCTTAGGTGCATTCTGCACTGTATTGCTTGAAATATGCCCTTAAAATGTGTTTTATTTAACATGGAAATTCTTTTTTTGTATTGGCATCATACGAAATAAGATCTTGTTTTGTATGACAACTCATGAAACAAGACCTTCTTTTCTATTTGGAAACCCCCCAGAATGATATTTTGGGGAAGAATCAACTCATGTAGCTTGCTTATAGGGACCCTTTAGGTGCATTCTCCACTTTACTGCTCAAAAAATGCCCTTAAAATGTATTATATTTGACACAGAAATTCTTTTATCTATCAGCATCATATGAAATAAGATCTTGTTTCCTATGCCAATTCATGAAACAAGATCTTCTTTCTTATGGGAAATCAATATATTTCAATGGGATTTTCAACTTTTGTGCATAGTTTTGCCATTTTGCATATTTTGACACCAAACATTAAACATAGCCTTTTGGATACCCCATCTATGAACAGTATGACTGTTGCTATGCAACTCCTACCTAAAAGATGATTTTGTAGTTGCTTGGTGAATTCACCTTTCAGGTGGGATTTGCATAGTGACAGCTATAGTGTTCATGAGGTGGGGTAATAAGAAGGCCAGATTGAAAATTTGGGGTCACAATATGCAAAAATGGCAAAATGATGACCATTTGTTGCAATTTAGCTATGCATAGTTGTCACTTTGGAAATGTTAATGACTTTGACCCCAAATTTTCAACACAGGCTTAATATTACCCTACCTCATGTATGTCACAGCTGTCATTTTTCAAATCCTAGTCAAAATATGTTTTTGCACCTGTGGCCCAGAATGGTGTTCTAGTTGTGCGGAATTACATTTTGGGGGGGTTTTGAAAATATTCTGTACCAAGTACAGTAGTAGCCAAAGACATGGTCAGATATTTCCAGATATTTTGTGGAATTTCTAAAGAATTTCTCTCTGCTGCCCATACTGTTGAAATGCAGAAAGCAGGATATTTCTCTAGAAATATCACAGAAACATAGAAACATAGACTTTGACGGCAGATAAGGACTGCTTGGCTGACCTAGTCTGCCCATTTACAAAATGGATTGCAAGGTTTATTTTATTTTTTCACTTTGTTTACTTTTTACTCTCCATGCTAGAATGCGTTTAAAAATAAAACTTTCATAGATATGGGTCCTGGATCTAGTCCTGTGTACAGTTCCCAGGGCTGATGTGACACAGACTCCAGAGTGACTCCAGCACATTGCTACCTGTGTGGATTTGGTCTTCAAGAATATTCTGGACGTTCAGAGAGATTGTTTGTCCTGTATCAGCTCCAGGTGTTTGCTCTTTTCCCTTGATCATTGTCTTCTGATGCTCCGTAGCCCAAGTCCTGATGGAGTCAGGAAAAGTTTTCCAAAGAGCTCGACCCCAGCTGCTGTGCTCCTGGGGTCAGTCGGTACACACCCGCTGAGCCCGGCACTGGTTACAGTCTCCCTGCCTGGGTGGTGAAATTTCAGGAAATATCTGACCATGTCTTTGGCTGTGACTGTACATGAGGTGGGGTAATAAGATGACTATGCTGGCAATTTGGTTACTGTTGTCCTATTAATTGGAGTGCAGGGTTGTTCCACAGCACCATACATACACACATCTATGGAGGCATGGGACTCCCACAGGCAAATAAAGCTATGATTACACGATCTCCAAAAGTAAGAAGATTCTTTGAAAAAACTAAATTAATGTGTCAGTTAGAGTTGATATCAAACTATAAAAAGGATGGAAATAAAACATTAGGGTTTCAACACTAACATCCCGCCCCCTTCCTGCACACAGCAACCAGCATTGGGGGTGTGCCTTGGGGTCATCAGCCCTAATGCTCACTCCATTCCCCTGTACAGTACCCATCTCCACATATGTACTTATGGAATGAGATAAGCATTAGAGCTGATGACCCAAGGCACACTCCTCATGCCGGTTGGTGTGTGCAGTGAGGGGGCTGGGTTTTAGGATTGAAACTCTAACAATGTATTTCCCTCCTTCTTACAGTTTGATATCAACCCTAACTGATGCATTAACATAGTTGTTTTGCAAAGAATATATATATTCTTCCCTGGTGTCCAAAGGTACCCTCCACTCTCCAATTGTCATCTCCGTAATATTTCTTTCTCCAGTATCTAGTCACCCCCCCACCATCCTATTTCCCTCCCCATAGATAACTGATGTATTCCTGGTGTCTAGTTGTAACCTCCACCTGTTGATGGCTGTCCCTGTTGATAGTTATGCTAGCCCTGGTGTCTAGTGGCACCCCCCACCTTCCAATGTCCCTCAGAGCCTGAAAAGAATAAAACAGTCCCTTGATGTCTTGTTTTGTTTTTAATCTGTTAAAAAAGGTCCATTGGTGATGCAACCCAACCCCCCAGCATAACATCCCACTAAGCACTCACCACCCTCACTCCTCAGACTCACCCACACACCCTCACTCACTTGAACAAGTCCCAGTGTGAAGATCCACTCTCCCACTGAAGACACGTCTTGTTGCTGGAACTGGTGACTGCTATATGAGAAATAAGGTAAGTGCAGTTCAATGTGTTTCAGTGAGGTTTTCAGCTACACTTACATTATTTCTCATATGGCAGCTGCAAGTTCCAGCAGCAAGAAGTGTCTTCAAAGGGAGAGTGGATCTTCACTTTAGGATCTGTTCAAGTGAGTGAGGGTGTGTGTGGGGGTTTAGGGAGTGTGGGTTGGTGGGTGCTTAGTGGGAGGTTGGGCTGGGGGTGCGGGGGTTGAACCAGTGATGGACATTTTTATACTGATTTCAAAAAAGACATAGAGGGACTGTTTTCATCTTCTCAGGCTCCAAGGGACATCAGAGGATGGGGGAGTTGCCACTAGACACCTAATTTGAATCAGCAATGTCATGCATAAGGTTGAAACTGATCCAAAAAGCAGGGGAATGTAGACTAGCAATTTTTAAACTAACTACTGAGCCACCTAATTGCACTTTCTAATTGTGATACACACACACACACAGACACAAACGCTGACTAATACATGTACAGATATATACATATATATATATATATATATATATATATATATTCCAGTATAACATAGAAGTGTACTGTCTACACCACAGAACATTGTCACACACACACACACACACACATGCACACACACTAACACATGTACACTGCCTTATATGGCATTTATTTATTTATACATCTAACCCTAACTTTTATTGAATTTAGGATAAGCACTGTGTTTTGCACTACTCATTGTACTAATCTATGATGACTAGCAGGACTAGAACAAAGCTCCATACACACATACCACTAACACACATGTACTGCTTTATGTTCTGAACAATGTGCACTGCTACCTATAGCATTACAGCCATTTGTAAGCTGACTAGGAAAAGGTTAATGTACCAGGAAAGGGTTAACAGAGTGACACACATGTGCATGTGCACCTACACACACACACACACACACACACACACACACACACAAACACACATTAACTCTTGCAGATCTTCTGAACTGATAACACCCTGTCCTTTGCTCAGAGACTCAGAAAAACACAGTTATTAGGAATCTGTTGATCTAAAGCATTTCCTACTAGCCTCTAACATTTGATAGCAGGATAGCTTAGTTACAAATGCGTGTTTTATCTGGACATCCCATATAACTGAAATGCCACATGAGAGTGAGAGAGAAGAGTGAGAGAAAGAGAGAGGAAGCAAGCTTTTTTTATATACTTGAAGGTCATGTTTCACAGCTCTTTCCCCTTCATGCTAACTATACCAGAAGTCAGTGACAGAGCAGATCAAATACTGCATGTGGGAGTGAATTAAACTCTCTCTCTCTCTCTCTCTCTGCAGTGATTGTGCTAAAACTCCAATATTTTGAAGTCTGTTCAGAATCTGATGAGTTCCGGTTTTCTACTGTGATAGCAAGATGTCTGCAGAGCTCTGCCCTGCTGCTTCAAAAATGAATGTCCTATTAGGTTTTATTTCTATTTCAGATCCTTCTCATTCCAATTTCAGAAGATTTGTGGATATGGTTACAAAAATTAACAACCTGTGTTAACACAGGGGAGGTATATGATTCATAGACACATTTTTTCTCTCAAGAGATCACAGGGAAGTTGATTTTCCCAGACTTCAGGTTATATTATTTTGTGAACTAGCTATCTCCAGTGCTCTCAAGTGTGATGCAGATCAGGCATACTAGGTGATTGGAGGTGGAGGATGAGTAGTCACTGCTGAATACAATGTTTGCAGTTCCCTAAGTTGAACTCTCTCCATTGAGCTGGTGGAAGGTCACTAATCCATGGTGAAACATGCCCCATGACTTTCTCATAAAAATAGGGTATTGATGCATACCCCCATGATGTTGGTCCCTTTACAGTTCTAAATTGGATTACATTTTTTTTCAACCTCAGTCAGATTTAGCGATTTATAGGTGGAAACAGAATAAATTGAATAGATTCAAGTAATTAATCGATGGGGAGGGGGATCTATGTCACATTGGAAGCATTAAGTATTTCTGATGCATTACCTCATTTATTTCATTTTCTTCAGGCTAGATTCTATGTACATTCTGGGAGTAGGCTTGCCAGAACTGATAAACTGATCATATCATTGGAAGATTTTCTGTACCTGTATTGTTAAAGGCAGAGGGCATTATGTTCCAGGATTTATCAATTGTTGGTCACCAGAGGCTGTGACATCCTTAAGTAAAACTCAACTGGGAGGTGGATGCTGGTTTCAAGATGTTGAAAGTTAAATTGGAGAGTATGTGGCAGTTGGGGGGAGTGTCATCATCACATGTCTGGGCAAAGTTTTAGTGGAAGGACTCCATCTGTTTTTTCCACACCACAATTTCAGTGCAGCTTGGGGTACCTATACTGATTCATGCTGGAAGAAATGTGGTCAAAGGGATACTCACTTCATATTTTCTCCAGATTACCTCATATAAAATCTTTTTGGAAAGCCATTCAAAGTGAGTTACAAAGAAATCTTGAAGACCCCGGTTTCATTATTATTCTGGCAACTTATCCTCAGTTTCCATGTCCTAGGAATAGAAAAAAGAAAGCATATTGAATTGCTTTATGTCATGTGTTTTGCTGCTCTAAAGGGCATTTCTATGTGTTATTTGTCCAGACTGCCCCCCCACACTTGCATGGATTGGTTGTATTTAGAGGATCCACCAAACAGAACATGTTACAGTGGGTTTGTATCTTCAGAGGAATGGATTCCTAGATCTATGGAGAGTCTGGGATCAATATATTACATAACAAAACTCATAATATTATGGTTAGTGTGGGTAAGGAGTGCATCTGGGCAGTGTGGCTCGAGGGGCTAAACATCTCCCTTTTACTTGGGTCATGCTACTAGGAAGGACAGTGCAAGCTCCATTTTTTTAGTACAACACTTTGCTTCTTTCATTTGTAAAAATGTGTTGAACATGCTGAGTGAAGATACCATGGTGGCTTCTACATTTTTGTACAATGGATCTTATCTGTTAGACACATGTTTGGCAGTTTGTATTGGGCTTTTTTTATTTAGTAAAGCTGAGTTTAAAAAAGTTCCATACATTAGGAACAAATATAGCTACAAAAACTAAAAACACAGGAAAATATGTAAACAAAAAAACAACAATTTAAGAATTTACCAACAAATTAAAATATACTTAAATTCAATGACCACTTAACATACCGTTAACAAATGTATCAAACTAATTGCAAAATTCCTATGGTAAATAACATACCCTGCAAACAGGAAAACATACTTTCAACAGCCTCACGAAAACATATTCTTAGAAAAAATTACCACCATCCAAAAGAAATTTTACTGAAATCAAGTAAACCAAAACTCACCTCCCTGACCATTTCTCTCACCAAACAGCAATGTCCTTTGATGTTTCAGCTCTCTTTAAATATCAGCCACTTCTTGCTCCTGCTTACATGTCAGGCAGTGCTCCCAATTTCTCTACAGATGCCATACCCTTCACACTGTCATCACCATCTCCATCTGATGCCAATCCCTCAGCACTGCTCAAAGCTGCTCCTGGCCAGAATCCAGCAGCCTTGACAAAACACATCGCTTTCAACAGCAGAATTAAGTATCTCTATTAACACACACTACTCCTGACCAAGACACTGCTTAAGACTACAAACTCTAGCTGCACACCACAATGCCACCAACAAACTTAAGAATGCAACCCCACAGACACTTTCCTTTATATAGGGGGACCCTACCCTACTGAAGAACATAAGAGCGGAAAGAGTACAAATGAGGAACAATACCACAACATTATAGAAACAGAGGGGACAACAAAACAGCAAAGGCCAACTCAGAAATAATTGTAACCATGATCTAAAGGTAAAACACACATCCTGATGCATTAAAAAATAAATGATGGGTATATAGCACACTGTACTTTTAAATATACCCATCTCAGGGGCTAATTATATAGTAAGGTCACTCACTCTTTGGGTCATAAATATACCTATCTCAGGGGCTAATTAGATAATAAAGTCACTCACCCTTCAGACCCATGGGCTTTTCATCAGATTAGCTCCCTTGCTGGGAAAATTTCCTTGTATAGCATACTTATCCATCATTTGTTTTACTTTACATGCATTGTAGTGCTTGTATGGTATAGCTGAGTTAATATTTGTGTCACAAATTGGGAATTTGTCAGCTCATATCTCAGTAGTCTTAGCCTCTAGGACTATTACATGTGTTGTGTACCATCTCAGTCCTAGAGGCTAATTTTTGGGAAGTTTGGCAAAAATCATGTTGCTAGTTTAAAATGTATTAATGAAATTACATAACGATCCCCAAATTCAGCATTTTCTTTGCCATCAGATGGCACAAAAATGAAACAGATTTAAATTATGAACCTTACAGGTTTCTTAGTTCTCTTCCCAAAATAGGAACTTTTCATGGTTTGAAAACAAAATATTTTTTGATGTTCAAGTTATGAGGTTTTAGAGTTTTAAAATCAGTTGCACGCACACTTCACTTAAAAACAAATAGCTCATTATATACATAAAGCACTCAGAGATACCCAGCTGGGTTAATCTAGAATAAGATGCCCTATGCCAAACCAAGATGCCCAATGACTTTTTATATCGCTGGGGACTTACTCAAGGTAACCCCAATTACAAACCCATGGGCAAAACTAACAATTCAAACTTGGAATCAGGTTTGGAAAAAAACACAAATTAATTAGCAGTATCAGTAAATTAACACTAATACAAGTCTGTTTAGATTTTTCCCCGATCAAATCTGACACAAGTTTTCATAAGTGGGAGAGGCAATGGGCTGGATTCACAAAGCTTTCTTAAGGTGCAAAACCTTCCCAAAGTCCCCCAAACTGTCATAGCTATGGAAAAAAAGGGGAATTTGCATTGGGTGCTATTCACAAAACCCTCCACAGCTGTGGAAAACAACACTAAGGACTGTGGAAAAAAGAGCAGCTGTGGAAGTCCCTGAGGAAAAAAAGGTGTGAGATAAGTAAGGCACAGCCCCTGAAAGCCTATTCACAACCAGTTTTTTTCCACAGCTGTGGAAAAAATGTTGCACACAGTGGAATGAGGTATAACTCTCCCTCTGCAAACTGCAGTAGTGCCCCAACAATTGGAATCAATTAAGGTGGAGGTGAGGCACAGGTAATAGCATCCCAGATAGTATAACAGTGGCTGCTGTAACAGCAACAAAAGCACACATTGCCATGATATGGCAACAGGCAACAACCACCAGACACAGTGCAGCCTATGACAGAGCCCCACAGGCAGTAGAGCATGGTGAGCCTGCAGTGAGTGCTACTGCTACAGGCAACAGGAACATCCCGGGGGGGAGGACCAGCAGTGACAGTTGGCCACTGTGGTGCCATGGTTTTGCTGGTACCTGTGGTGCTGCTGTGGTCCAAGATGATGGACTGGATGCTGATCTCTCATTAGGTGCGTTCAGCTTATTCTATGGCAGCCCTGTTAAAGTCTGCTGTTCCAGCTAATTAAGTTCACTGTTGCTGTGCCTCCTAAGCTATTTCTGCAACTGCGGATCTGCAGTTGCAGATTTTTACCACGTGCACAGTTTCTGCAGCTGCAGGGATTTTTACGAAATTCCACACCTGCTCAAAATTTCTTTATGAATATTATGCAACTGCGTTTCAAGAGTGCTGCAGTCCTTTTTCCTGCAGCTGTGGGATTTTTGGCTTTCTTTGTGAATCCTGTCCAATGTCTTTGTGATATTGGGCAACTTTAGATGGATGAAACTATAAAATCCTTCCATCAGTTAATCCAATAATGTGGTCTTCTATACCAAGACCTCTCTCATTTTTTACAACATTGTCATTACCTAACCACTGATCCAAAAGCTACAATGCTAAGTGCAGACTAGAACTCCTCGGGGACATTGCTGCAGTCCCATGCCACCTGGAACTAGACTAAGAAGCTGGTCTCCATTTTATATGCTTCTATTCGTAACCTGGAGGATTATACTGTAACTGTTAAAAGAAAGTTGGAAGGAGAAGTTGCATGCTCCATATCAAATAAAGATTGGAGATGAGTCAGAGAAATGGCGCATAGGGCTATAGACTTGCCCATATGGCATGAATTTCACTGACAATTTCACTAAGGGATGCTAGCTGCACATTCGAGCAGACTTGATAGACCTCTAGGCCTTTATCTGCAGGCAAATGTTGTATGTTCGTATGTTCTTAAACAGTAGTGAAATATTTCCAAATCCAAGCTATCTCCAAACACTGTGGAGCACATGAGTCTGATCAATGTTGGTAAGGGTGTGAGATGAAAGGTTCCAACACACACATATTTTGGAGTTGCCTGGTCCTTAAGGACTTTTCGGATGAAGTAACACTGATCACAGGAAGAATCTTAGACATTTCACCACCAAATTTGTTTTAGAATTGGGTTTTAGCCCCCCCCCGCAAGGCATGAAAGATGCAGTCAAGGTTTACTTATTCAATATTTGTAACCATGGCCACAAAGGTTATAACTCAGATTCAGTTGACAGCCACCCTGCCCTCTACAGACCGCTGGTTGAAAAACTGCCAGAGGTTACAAAAGATGGAAAGAGAGGTGGCCCAGTTGTGACAACAAAAAGATAAATATAAAGGTAGGTGGCTCTCTTTTTTCCATTACCTGGCTGAGAGGAAAGGAAGAAATGTAATGAATATTTTAGTTGACATGGAATGATAGGTCTACATTAGAGTTGTGCCTCTTGGTGGAATATTTGCAATGGCCAGTGCCTGTCCTCCCTGTGGCCCTCTCTGTGAAATAGTTATCTAGACTTTTATGCACACTGGTTATAAAGTAAACTGGTTGGTTATCCTCCTAAGTTATAAGCTTATATAATTTGATTTATAAATTACCCCAACTATGATTGGTTTCTCTACCCCACTGCATGTGGTATTTTCTTTTTCAATTTCTTTTGTTAAATTTTTATTTTTTGTTTGTTTATGAAAGCCTGTAATCATCTGATTGTTGTCTGTAGCATGTTAAAGAAATAGCTGATTGTATGTTACTTATCCTCAGAAAACAAATAAAGTTCAATTTTCACAAAAAGAAAAAATAAATAGCTGAAAAACCCAAAACTTTTTTCTGAGCTATAGTTGGGGATCAATTAAAACTTCAAAGTGAAAAATGTGAAAAAATACTTATCTCTAAAGGTTGACAACTGCATGGTTCATTCCAAGGCAGTCTAACAAGATGTCTGAGCAGACACCCAAAAAATCTAATTACATTTAACCTTTTGATAGGGGAAAAGGTTTTTGGCCACCTGTCAGCACAGTTGTAGAGTGTTCACTTGTGATGTTAGTGACTAGGGTTCAGGAATATCCCTGGCTCACTGGATGATGGCCAGAGTGAGGGATTCAGCATTCCAAATAACTCTCTACCTCTCTATAGAGGTAGGCTTAGTGATGCCACAGAACTAGCACCACCTGGGTGACCAAGGGGAGTTACCAACCTTCAGGTACTCCTTTGGGGGTATGGAGATGCTGGCTGATGCCATGGGGCTGCATTCTTTGTATGCACACTTGCACAAGTGGGCATCAGTGCTGACATCTCATGGGGGACCAGAAAAAAGAAAATGGCCCTAATACCAGAGGATAGTGAACTCTGGTATATGTAGTTCAGTTCTTCTGCTTCATCACTGCCTGACAATTATGAGACTGTTGGAGGTTCATCCCCCTTAACTAACTGCACTTGAGAGCATTGTAAGGTAGGAGGGTGGACGATGAATGCAAGATGGAGAGGTGTAGGGGTCATTATGAGCCATAGGGTTATTGCAGGAGTCATGTGTCAGTGGTGTAGATGGAAAGAAACCACAGATTAACAAAATAAAAATAAAAAGCTTGTTCATGATTCAATGGAAAACTTATTCAGATGGACTTTAATGAAATCATGGCAAATGCATAACATATAGCATGTGTGACTGGTAACATATGAGCAAATCTGAGAAATAATTTTTCAGGCCCTGCTAGAACCAAATATTCACTGTCTGGGTTTGAGCTAATCATGTAACCTCCTTGTGCTGTAGTTCACCTAGCTACAGCATTGGGTAGAATTACTGTAGATCCCCTCTGGAAACAAGATGTTGCATCTAAACAGGGCTGACATGGATACATAAATTGTTAAAAATTAAATAAATAAAAGTCAATAAATCACAGCTGCAAATCAACTGTCAAAAACAAATATTCTATTTCCACATTGCTGTCCTTAGTGGTAAAGAATTTAATAACCGGTCATTCAGATGAGAGGGGTGTTGCAGCATGACTGACTTCTGTTGATGCCTACTGAGCCTTTTGTTGGCTAGAGAATCAGCCTATCTTGAACAGTTCTAATTAGAACAAAAGGATATATCCTTTACCTTTAAATATTCAGTCACAATTAAAATAAATGTGTTTTGTCAAAACAATTGGAGTTTAAATTCTGATATGTGTGGACAATAAAACATCAACTCAGTGCACGTTAAACTAAAATGATGAATCGTACCTTAGAAATGTGAATATTGTATAGCCACAAAAATGACAACTGAGTAATTTAATTTCTTTCTTTAATTCTGCTACTGTAAGTTTACCAGTTTGCTGGCCTATACAACACCTTTATCTGGACAGATGGTAAGGAACAAGTTGACACCAGCCAAAACAATTTGCCAGGACAATCTGCTATTGGCAGGTGCCAGATAATTGCCTCAGAACAGACAGCATTGAGAAAATCTGCAAAATCTGAGTTAAAACAAAATAGCTATGTTTACCTAGCAATTGCTTGAGATAGTTAAACCCCTTCCAAGCAATGCTACTCAGAAAGTTTTGGAATAGTAGCTATTTTAATTAATAACTTCTCTTCTAAATAATGCAAATATAGCACTATATTCTTATAGAAAAGAAAAGTAATCCTTTAAAATTTCTGGGGCAGAAATGATTAATGCTGTAGAATGCTGTGTTATTTCTAAAACAGGACAACATTAAATGAATGTAACAATAGCATAATATATTTCAGTTACAGTATAATGGATCTCTACAGAAAACATTTTTAAGATAGCAAGACTTTTTGTACTTGTTGATTGTCCTGATTTTTCTGTTTCTTAGCATAAACAACAGTCCTGATGAGAAAGAGAAAAGGTTGCAAATCTGCCTAACATGAAAAAATAAGCTTTTCAAGAAAAAAAAATATTCTGGTTTTAACTGATCTCTTTAATTTACGTGAGGATAAACAAAGCAGTCTAGAAAAAATAAATACTGTTTCAGTAATGTGTAGAACATTTTCTTCACTAAAACTCTAATTATCAGCAGAATAAGAAACATACTTTTGTCCATCACTCTTATTCCCACAGGCTGTATGAAAGCCCAGAGTAAATGATGACATTTCAGAACAGATGTTGGTGCACTTGTGTCATTGTGATTATTAATTGCAATTAACTAAAAGAAGCGTATCACTCACCAACATCCCCTATTTGTTCCTGTCACACCCCTCTTTCACCCTTCCTCCTCCGACCCCACTCAACCCCATCTCTGTTATCCTTAACCCCCCATGTGCCTTCACACTCCCTGCACACTCTCCCTCTTGACTGGGTACTCACCTCATCCGAAATAAATCTGCCTTGATCCCCCACTGCATATGGTTGTAAAAAATGTTAAATGACACCTGTGTACAGTAGTGTTGCTGTATGCCTCAATGTATTCCTACCACTGTTTTTGTTAACCACTGTATTGCACATGAATTGGTTGATATATAACTTCATTTGTTTTGTAACTTCCTGCTTGCTTTTATCCCCTTTTGCCTTTCCCCAGGTCGCACCTGGAAATGAGCCTTGACTTGGTGTGCCTTTCCCAGTCATCAAACTTCTAAATAAATAAATAAACAGGTTGCCTGAAAAAAAGATCCACATCAGATTTGAAGTTGATCTAAAAAAAGGGCTTTGTTCAGTGTTGAAGATGAGCAAAGTGTTGTCATGCAAGAATGTGGCAGTGGTCCAAAGAAATATAACAAACTTTTTGTACAAGTGTGTGGCTCTTTTTCTAAAGTATCTTCTTGTCCCCATAAATGGCCTTCCCTGGTTTCATACCGCATGGTTCTGTTTATACTGTAGACCACTATGAGTTCCTTATAGATAACAAACCATTAAAGCTTCAACAATACTGTTTTTTTTTTTTTGGGGGGTTGAGCTGGGTGACTCACAGGATTGAGTCTTATCCTGAAGTCACTGGTGTAGATCCAAGCTCAGTTCATCTGATCACTGTATAGAAACTTATATGAAAGCAACTATGGTGATCTTCATCAAGTTCCTAGTAAACAAAGGTTCACAGAACAGGAAGCATTATCATAAACAGTTCAAACTGTTACTGTTTCTTGATTCTTACTTATGAGGATGACACGTAAATGGGTATAGGATGTGCCTGTTTAGCAGGTAGAGATGGTCCCACTATGCCATAACTGAGGCCTATTCACAAGCAAGAAATTCCACTCCAAAAACATTCTTGTATTATAATCAATCCTTTTTTAAGTTTTTGTGTGAATTTTAAACTCAGGCATCAGGTTCTTCAAATTACTGTACACAACTTGGCATATTTATTTTTCTGATATGAATCCCACTGTTTTTTTAATGCATTTTACTCCTGTTCTCTGTCCAAACATCAGGATTACCTCAGTCACACCTTGGCCTACAGATTGAAGGTCATGTACTGCCTTTGTAGCAAACATCATTGCTGGTCTGTGATCATGCAGCAAGAGGTGTAAAAATGATAATGGCCTGCACCCTCTCATCTACCTCAGGAGTCTTGTGCCTCACTTCTGTGATGTACCTCATCTCCTACCAATCCCAGGGCAGGAATCAGGAGGCTGCATGGTAAATCTGGGAGTCCACTGTGGTAGCACAAAGCACTGCAGCCACACCACTGAGCCAGCCACAGTCAAGCAGAATTCAAAAATAGGTTGATTTGTAGTTATTCCACAACCTCTTAGTTTTACAACACCCTAAGAGTCATCTATGAACATATGAACATACAAAAATTGCCAGCAGAAAAAAAGCCTTATGGTCTACCAAGTCTGCTCAAGGGTTCAGCAAGCAGCTCTTATTCTGCAGCTCCCCATTCCCCCTTGCCCCCTCCCTTGAACCTCCCTCTTGCCCTGTCCCACCCCCCTTTTGAAGCTGCCCACTGAACTACTACATACCATATCTGCAGGTAAATTGTTCCACCCGGCCACCACCTTTCCATAAAAAAGTATCTTCTCATCTCCCTCCTGAACCTCCCCCACAATCTCATATCATGACCTCAGGTGCCCCTCCCCTCTCTTAGTTTGAACAGCCCCTCCATGCATGACTTGTTTATACCTTTCATGTACTTGAAGGCCTCAGTCATATCCCCCCTTTCCCTCCTCTCCTCCAGTGAATACATGTTCAATTCCCTCAGCCTACTCTCATAAGGTAAGTTCCCCAGACTATGGATCATCTTTGTCGCCCTGTGCTGCACCCCCTCCAGTAATTTAATGTCCCTCTTCAGGTACATGCATCAGCAATGCATGCAGTACTCCAGGTGTGGCCTAAACAGTGATCTATTCAATGGCAGAATCACCTGTCCCTCCTTGAGGATATATCTCTAGCAATACAGCCCAGCATTCTGTTGCCCTTTGCAACTGCCTTTCTACATTGTGCCAAGTTGTTCATTGCTCCCATAATGAGCACCCCAGATCCTTCTCCTCCTCCTCAGTCTCTGCTAACTGCAGTCCCCCCCAGTTGGTAGCTCCTCCTTTGTTGTTTTTGGCCCAAAATGTAGCACCTTACACTTTTTGGCATTGAACTCCAGTTGCCAGGTGTCCGACCAGCTCTCCAGCCTTGACAGATCCTCCTGCAACCCTTGCCATCCCGTTAAGTCATCCACCACCACTACCATCTTGGCGTCATCAGCAAACAGACTGATTTTGCTCTTAATGCCCACCAAAATGTCTGTAATGAATATACAGTACCAAAAACACTGGTCCCAACAAGGAGCCCTGCGGAACTCTGCTCATCATTGCCCTTTGGGATGATTGCTCCCCACCCACCACTCCCACCTTCTGCTGCCTTCCTTGCAACCAGTTCACTAACCAGCCCACCATCTTTGCACCTGCCCCTGTACCCTGCAGCTTACTTCCTAGTCTCCCATGCAGCACCAAGTCAAAAACCTTACTGAAGTCCTGGTACGGGACATGCACCATATGGCCCCTGTCCAGTTGTCTAGTTACCCAGTCATAGTACTCCACCAGGTTGGTCTGGCAAGATCTGCCCATGACAAAGCCATGCTGCCTGCTGTCTTGCAGCCCATTGGCTTCCAGCAGGAGCACCAGTCTTTCCTTCTGGATTGTCTCCATCAGCTTACCCATGATAGAGGTGAGGTTCACTGGCCTATAATTCCCCTGTTCATCCTTGGTGCCACTCTTATGGAGAGGAACCACAAGAGCCATCCTACATTCCTACAGTACACATACTGAATCCAGTGAGGCATTGAATAGGTCTGCCAAAGGCCCCACTAGGACCCCTGATAGTTCCTACAGTACACCAGGGTGAATGCCATCTGTCCCTGGTGCTTGTCAGTCCTCAGGGCCCTCAAGGCCTCCAGCACTCTGTCCCATAAAATGTCCCCCTCTGTCTCCCCTTCCCCCTCCATTCCTTTCCTAAGACCCCCTTGTGTCTCTACCCCCCTTTTTCTTCTGTAAATACTGAGCAAAAGTAGTCATTAAGCACTTCTGCCTTCTCCCTCCCCTTCCACCCATCCCTCTTCCCTCCTAATCCTTAGTATATGGTCTTTACAGCTCCTTTTCTCCCTGATGTACCTGAAGAAATCATTCTCCCCTTCCATAATGCCCTGTGCCAGCCTGAGCTCCTTTGATGCCTTGGCTGCCCTTATTGCCCTTGTCACCTTTTTCACTTCCCTTCCACTCTGTCCTCCCCCCCTCCTTGTTATTTTGTACCTCAAAAATGCAGCTCTTTTCTTCCTTTACCTTTCCATGATCCCTTTGCTCACCAAGCTAGGTTTCTTTGCCTTAGCCTTCTTACTCTTGGCCTTGCCGAAGGTTTTAGTTGCCTCCACTACCCCCAGCTTTATGAGCTCCCACATTTGATTAGTGTCCATACTCAGTTGAATTTTGGCCAGGTACTCCCTAACTACTTCCCTCATCCTCCCAAAGTCAGCCCTCCTGAAGTCCAGCATTCTCGTGTCAGATACTTCTCCTTCCTTGCCCATATTTAGCATGAACCAAACTGAGTGATGATTGTTCCCTGCCAGTGGTTCTTCCACCCTCAGTTCCCTCACAAACTCCCCATTTGCCAACATGAGGTCAAGGGTGTTCCCTTCCCTGGTTGGTTCGCTGACCATCTGCATCAGGAAGTTGTCCTGGAAGGCAACCAGCACTACCTGCTCCTTTCTATTCCTTGTGGCTGGGGTACTCCAATCCAATCCAGGTAGATTGAGGTCCCCCAAGATCAGCACACTTCCCTTACTGCAGGCCCTCTTGACCTGTCCTGCCAGTTCCCTGTCCAATTCTTCTGTCTGGGAGGGTGGCCTGTGCACCACTCCCATCCTGAGGGTTCTATTCCTTGAGTTTTGGATTTGCATCCATAGTGACTCCATACTGCCATCCTCCCACTCCTCCCATACACACATCAGTCCTTCCCTCATATATAGCACCACGCTTTTACTCTATCCCTGTAGAATATCCTGTGCCATGGTACCACCATGTTCCAGTCATGGCAATGGGTGCCCCATGTTTTGATAAAGGCCCCCATGTCCACCTCCTCATCTGCCATGATGGTCTGAAGCTCAGCAGTCTTATTCCCCAGGCTTCTAGAATTCAGGTTGACCACCTTCACCCCTCCTCCCCTCCTCCTGACATCCCATACCACCAAGCTCCCTAATGTTTGCCCTCCAATCCCTTGTCTCTGTTATGGGGGATAAGCTTGTAAGTCTTCCCATCCTGTGGCCTCTGCTTGCCTCTTACCCACTTGCCACCCCCACTCCTAGTTTAAATTCTTAAACCCCTCTATGTAATCACATATCCCCCTTTTCAACACTTTCTTGCCCTCCTTGCTTAAATGCAGTCTATCCTTCGAGTAAAGACTACTGTTTGCCCAGGTCCTTTCCCACCCCCCTACCAGCCCATACCCTTTGGCCTGATACCAAGTTTCTAGACAGTTTTTACATTTCTCTATTCTCCATTTTCTTACAGTGCTCACCCTGAGAACAAGAAGTATCTTTGAGAAAGTTATTGATCTTCGTGCCCCTTCAGATATTGGTCCTTGTTCTTCAAACCTCCTCTGAACTACATCTACTGTACTATCTGCCAGGTCGTTAGTCCCCAAATGCAGAACTAAATGAGGTTTCTCCCTACCTCTTCTGGCATACTTCAGAACAGATTGACCCACCCTTTCTGCTGTCATTTCTGGCATGGCCTCCACCCATATGCGACTATGCCTCTCACCCCTGCTACCCCACCTGACTCCCCTTAGTAGTGAGTCCCCCAGCACGAAGATTCCACCCCATTTTCCATTCACTTGCTCTCCATCCTTTTCCCACCTTCCCTAACCCATCTTCTTCCTCCTGCATGTTAGTTCACCCTTCCGTCCCTGTTACAGTCCCCACCTCTGCTCCTGTTACAATACCGCCATCTGGACTCCCCCATACCAGTTTCATCATGATTACCATTCATTACCCCTCCAAGATCATCCCCTTCCTCTTCTTTCTTTCTCTCTCTTCCTCATTGTAAACTGATTTTCCGAAGACTCCCCCAGCCTACTTTCACCTCCCTCTTGCTACCCTGTCCCCCTCTTCCGACTCCTTGTCCATCACCACTTCTCCTCCTTCTCCCCGACACCATTTCTCCTCCATTCTGTGTCCTTCTGCCCTTGAATACTTGGTTCCCCCTACTCATTGGCCCTAGGCCTGGCTCTCCCTGGCTCAGAGCCCCATCTTCCAACCTAATTTCCTCTCCCTCTCCCTGCCTGTTTATGTTGCCCTCCCTCTTCCTTTGACCTATCTCCTCTTTTCCCACATGACTGCTTAAGTTGCCCTCCCTCCCCAGCTCCCCTCCTGCCTCCTCGCTTTGTTGGACCATATCCCACTACAGCCAGTTTTGCCTGTCTCAAGTCATCCTGCAGACCCATGATCTCTTTTTTAAGTTTCATTATTTGGTTGCACACTAAACATCCCCCCCCCACTCTCCATGCAATTTTTAGAAAGACTGTCAACCCTCAGCTGTTGCAGTCCACCACCCTTCCCATTTCTCTATTTGCCCACCAGCGGCCCCCCATCATATCAGAAGAAGAATCCTCCACCCTCCCCCAAGCCCCACCTACCATTCCTACCCATGTTCCTCCTGGTCTCCAATTCCCTTACCCCATGCTCTATATGTAAGATTGATGAGCAGCTTCCTTTTAACCCTCTGTTCCCCAATTTATCAGCTATAGAAATGCAATTACACTAAATGAAACAAATCCTTCCCACAGTTGCATCATACGGCTACTACTCGCACTACACTTATCAACTATAGAAATGCAATTACTTTAAATTAATCAAAATTAAACCTTACAAAGTTCTGTCCTAGTTTGCCCCAAAAACAAATACACTTATCAACTACAGAAATGCAATTACACTAAATAAATCTAAATTAAACCTTACTAAGTTCTGTCCTAGTTTGCTCCAAAAATTAACCAATCCTACCCACAGTTGCGGCATGCATTGTTCACTAGAACAAATGCAATTTCCAAGCAAGGACACAGTACCTTATTTCGATGAACTTCACACCAGCTGATGTAGATTCTGCCCCAAAGCTCTCCTCACACCCATTCTGTAATACTCCATCCTCTACCTCTTCCTCATAGGTAAGACCCCCTGCTGGGCATGGATCCTGAGACCATTTAATCCGGAGGCACTGTGGGCGGGTGGGTGGAGAAACAACTCCTCTCCCAACTTCTGCCCCTGCTGGAGACACAGAAGGTGTGACAGGGCTCTGGATATTTATAAAGAGTAACACTTTGTTTTAAGTGTCCTTAAGTACATTGTAATTGCTGTATAACTACAATGTAACTGCTATTTAAGTACTGTGTAGTTACATGTTACTACAATGTAGTTGGTAATTAGTTTTACATTTGAGTATTATGTAGTTAGACACACATTTCTATGAAGTAACTACACCATCATTGCACTGTAAATACTATGTAGTTGTTGATTACTTTCATATTTGACTGGTGTGTAGTTATACAATTTGCATGTAGTGGTAGTTACACATGCAACCACAACCATTTCTCTTTTGGCATAAATTGATTTATGCTGGATGCGCAACTACTCATGTAACAGCTGTTGCAAAGTGCAACATAAAAATTGATTTATGCTGGAAGTGTAACTACACATGTAACATGGTGTTGCAATAATCGATCTGAGGCAGAAGGGATGCAACAGTACTGTAACTGCAGTAACTACCACTTCATGCGAAATGTGTAACTACTGCACAGTACTACCCATCTTCCCTGTGTCAATCTTCACCATTCAATGGAAGGCAGTATAGCGCAGTGGTTTAAGGCTCTGAGCTGCAAATCTGGTGACATCCAGCAGACCAGACCTGGGTTTAAATCCCACAGCTTCCACTTGCATACTTTGTGACCCTGAGCAAGTCACTTAACTTTCCTGTGCTCCCAGGTCACGCCTGTAAAAAAGCTTTAGCTTAGTGTGCTACTCCTGGTTAAACAACTAAATTCATCACTGTCTGGGTGACAGCCAGAGGTGCAGCACCCCGCAGGAGCTTTATTTTTGTAAAGGAGGAGCCAGTGCTGGAGATGGCACCTCCCTTGGGGCTGACATATTACATGGTGCTAACAGGTCAGCCAGCAATGATCACCAGCTCCTCCTCCTCTGCTTCAGTTCTGCTTCTCCCACCATTGAGAGTGCAGCACCATGCTCCAGCTGAAGAAATTTCATCTGTGACATTGTATGTGGCCTAGTCAGTTGTTTCAATACCGTTGTTGACACTGTTTTTGCTCCATTCCAGTTCCACCATCCACTAGTAACTCGGCACAGTTTTCTGTAGGAATACGTCAAAACAATTCCTTTTTCTTTCTTGAAGTGGCACAGAGTCTGTTTCTTATTATTATTTTAATTACTGCTAGTCATGTTGGATTTGTCCGTCGACAAAAAATGCTTTTCCAAGGTGGACTGGCCTACCTATGAGTCAGTGTCCCTGCGACAGCAGATATCTGTCACGGACCAGCATGACTGATGCCTCACCTGCCTAGGTCCATCTTACAATGCGGATAGTTACAATGTTTGCTTCTCCATGGATCATAGACAACTGGAGCACTGTGCGTGGAAAGTCATGCATGATCTGCCAACTTTTGGAGGGCGGCATCATATGAGGAACTCCAAGCGCATGTGTCTCTGCCTTTCCTCTGGGTCCCTTCCCAGTTCTATACAGACCAGTGAGGATGGGACCTCCTCCTCTTCTTCTAGCCTTGCCAAGGAGCAGGTCACGTCCAAGGTGCCAGACTAACAGTCTGACCATCTCAGGGACCAGGCCGGGAGCACCGCACAGGCAGTTACCTCTTCAGAAGTGCAGGCTCTCCTACCATCATGTGCTACGCCTGCTAGGCCCAGCATGGGTAGCTCCTCAGCACCACCCACCAGTGCCATTCTGGATCCTGGGTCCATTTGCTGCTTCAATGATTGGCATGGCACCACAAGCAGTACTCTGCCCTTCTGCAGTGCCGCAAGTGGTGCATGGGGTGGAAAACCTCCAGGGCCGCTCATCTGGAGGTCTTCTGGATCTCCTCCTCTCCAGAGCTAGATGATCTGGAGACTGATCTAGATAGACTGCCCAACTCCTCGGAGTTGCAGGGTTCTCCAGTGCCCAGTACTTCTGTGCCGTCCCAGGCATACCTTTCCTTGGCACTAGTGATTATGGTTGGCACCGGCTCCCACGCCAGTGGTGAGGTTCGAAAGTGGGCCTGCCAATAGTGACCTTGATCTGAGGGAATGGTGGTTTTGGTTTCAGGGGCCAAGACAGCTGCAGGTCTCAGTGCCAGTGCTGTTCACCCCTTGGAACTGGAACAGGGAGTCCCTCTTCTGCAGCCTCCCTCAGGGGTCCTGTGGGATTGGCGCAGTCCCTAGCTTTGGGAGTGAGGAAGAGGTTGACCTCAGAGTTGACGGAGTTGAGGGGTCAGGGTGGGGGCAGCGACCTTCCCTGGGGACCCTTCATGGTTTCTGTAGGAGACACAATGCCAGGCCTTGTTCTCTCCTATGTCCACTTTCAGGGAGGCTTTATTGGGTGGGGCTGGGGTCCACCCTTCTGGTTCTATGCTGCCCCAGCTTCCTCACAGTACAATTTCCCCTTCAGAGCTCAGTCCTGACCGCTTCAAGCTGTTTGAGTGGCCAGTAACTGCATGGACCAACAGATCTCCAGGAGGTCCGAGATTGCCAGCAAGGTTCCCTAGCCCTGGAAGAGGTAGTTTGTATAAGGTGAAGTGTGTCTCCCCATCGTCTCTGCAGCCCCCCTCATTTTCCAGGCCATGTGGGTACTTTGGGGTCCTTGACCTGGGTGCAGTTCAGAGTCACTGCTACCACTTTCACCAGGTATGTTAGGCCTATGAATGATCAGGTCTTTCACCTGTCTCCTCTGCAGCAGCTGGACTCAGACTCTAAAGATTCATCAGGCTCCTTGTCTTCCTCCTTCAAGGAAGAGGACACCTTTGTCCATCTGCCCTTGAACACTGATCAGACAGAGTATCAGCACTTCCTATCAAGGCTGGTTGGTGATCTGTACCTATCCCATATCACAAGATGCATTACTGAGTGGAAGACACGTGTCTTCCTTTGCGAATTCAGTGCGGACCACCTGTTGGTCCCTCCCTGGCCAATTCCCATCAAAGGGGGCATTGTCCCACACCTGTCAGTGCCTATCTGCCCCAACTCCAGGCCCTCAGAGCTGCCAGCACTGGTACTGCACACCTCAGGGGTCTCCAGGGGCCTTGCCTCATCCCTCTTCGGGAGTGAGGGTACTGGATACCCCTTCAGGGCATAGATACCTGCTGTACAACTGACCTCTACATGAGGACTCTGTGGAGTTTGACTGCTGGGGATGGAGAATGTTCTCTTCAGCACGTATCATGCTCAGCATTGATGTTCATCAGGCACACCACACTGCCTACAACAGGCATCTGTGGTCAATGCTAGGCCAGGGTCTGGCATTGCTGCCTGATACAGAGTCAACCAGAAAGGCCATTGCCCTCTCTGAGTAGGGCCTGGAGCTCACAAGGGTGTCTTATGATGCCAATGAGGTAGCTTCAAGGCAGGTAGTGACAGCCAAACTGCATTAGGTGGATGGAGTGGCTTTGTCTAGTAAGGTTGTCACCCTTGGCTTGGCATAGGGTGCTTGCCTCTGCTTTCTGGGGAATCCACCTTTTCTTCAACAAGGTAAGGTAGAAACTACAGTGGTGGCTTCTATCTCCCAGGCAACAGGAGACCCCACCTCACCCTGACCAGTCGGAGGCCTAACTGGCCTGTAATGGGTCTCCTCCTTTCATGATCCTCCCCCATGAGAGGTTGAGAGATTCGTGTCACTCAGAGAAGTGCTTGGCCCAGTTCGGTGGGGCCCAGTAATCACCCAGACAGTGTTGAATGGTGAAGATTGACACAGGCAAGAAATGAAAATGATGTACCTATTGTAATTCTTGATCTTCCTGTGTATCTTCAAAATTCATCACTGGCACCCACCCACCTTCCCCATGGGCCTCAGTCCCTGGGCGATGCCCCCTTCCTGCTTGCCCTCCCTCTTCATGAGGCTAGTTGTGAGCAGGGTCCCTCTGGTACTTCTGAGTCCTCTGTTACCTTCCTAGGCAACAGAGGGCCCACCGTGGGAGGGAGGGAGGGAGGAAATGTAGGTCTTCTGTCCTGGCCATAGGGACTCCCTGTGGGCCCCTCCTTCTACTGGGGGTTCTTCCTGGGACTTGATCCAGTCCCATGGGCTGTGACTAACTCATAGTGTTGGGGAATATCCCCTATGTGGGGAGGGAGGGAAGGCCTGGCCACTTCCTCCTTCTCCTCCTATATAATTTTTCCTCCTCCCCCCCATTTTTGAGGGGGGTAGGACTTGTCCTGGAAAGGATTCATACCTTGTGGGTTATCCCTCTAGGGACAACAGTAACAGGAGGGACTCCAGTCCCAGGATGGCTGTCAATACCCTGTATTGCAGTGGGGGAAGGGGTGATACCTTCTCCACACCTGCTCTTCAGGAGGAATTGATGTCTGAGAGTGTCTGTCTAATACGTTGCTCTCACCTTTTCAGGCTGGGAGGTACTCAGTTCTGAGTCTCCATCTGAATCACTGTTCATCTCCTCCAGCTGGTGGTTCTGGGCATCTGGCCTAGCTTTGGTTCAGCCAAATTCTGTAGTCTCTGTGGGACAGCAACAAGCTCAATGACCTCCCAGATGTCAAACATCTTTTTCCTAGAAGTCTTTCTGAGTATAGGATGTGGTGGGGTCTCTCTCTTCCTCCCCCTATCTTTCTTCCTCTTTAATTTACTGTTCTCTCTTCTCTCTCTCTGTCTGGTTGGCAACCCAGGGGCTGGGGCCAAATCCTACACTCTCAGGTCCTCCTCCTCTGTCCTCTGTCTGACTTGATTCTTTTTCAGTTTTGCATCCTTTCCTTTAGCTATCCCTTGGGTTCCTTTGCCCAACCTTGTCTGTTCTCTATCCATCTGTTTTCCTATCTTTCTGGTGAGCAGAACTGGGGCAGAGGAGGAGTCAGCAACCATTGCTGGCTGACCCAACAGAGCCACATAATGCGTTGGCCTCGAGGGTGGCACTGATTCATTGGACCATTTTCAGGCATGATCCGGGCCATAAAGTTGGTACATACAGTAGGTAATACAGACATTACACTTACATTAACAGAGAAAGGTACAGGAAATAGAATACATTGAATATATTGAGTACAGCTATGTACAATTGAGTGCAGGAATACAGTTAAAACACAGTAGAGTATTTTATTTATTTATTTTAGTTGCAGATTAATACCACTGAGCTATCAAGGCTCTTTTACAAAGGTTCCATGTCAGATATACAACAGACAAAAATTGCAAAGGTTCCATAACAATAGGACAAGAGACAATATTACAGAGGTAGTTTGATGAACATTGCAGGAAGACAGAATATTGACAGGCTGTAGAAGTAGGCTTCCATAACAATAGGACAAGAGACAAAATGACAGAGGAAGTCTGACGAACATTGCAGGAAGACAAAATATTAACTGGCTGTACAAGTAGGCGGGTAGGCTATTACACTGACTATATAATAGCAAGTACTAGAAGTGCATTTTGACATATGGATCACCATATTGTTGAAGCCTCGAAAGGCATCAAGGGAGCAAGCCAAAGCTGGGTGAAGAGTAGCCTTAGGGGGCTATGTCATTGGTAGAAAAGAGGGGGGAGGGGTGGAGCCAGAGTGGGGGGGACAGCCACCCAGGGGCTTTGTCTGGAGGGCACAGGAACAAGGGGAAGTGTTGGGGGGATGGGGAATAACTCACGGTGGTGATGGTGGAGTAGCAACTGAAGTGTGGCTGCAATATACATGATGTACAATCAGTCAGTTTTATGACTGTTCAGCATTGTAAAATGGAACAGTTAAGTCTTAGGTAAAAAAGAATTAGGACTCTCATCGAAGGGTAGCCATGCCCCACCCCTAGCCACCAACCTGGTTAGCAGCAGGACAGGGGTGTGGGTGCAGTAGAGGTGTGGGTCAATCTGACAGAAGCACGACATTTAAAGTTATGTAAGTACACAAGATGCATTGTGAAACTAAACAACTACATAGTAGTGCAGTTACAGTGTAGTTATACAGTAGTTACAGTGTAATTAGTGACACTTAAAATTATCCTTCAGAAATCATTCCCTCATGAAGTTACTGCAGTATAGCACAGTGGTTAAAAGCACTGACCTGCAAACCTGGAAAACTGGATTTGAATACCAGAGCCACCACTTGTATACTGTGCAACCCCCCAAAAAAAGAACTAAAAATAAACATGCAGTCTAACATTGTAAATTACTATACAATAAAAAATAATTAATTTACATACTTATTTATTGACTTTTAACAGTGCTGTAGTTACTAAGGAACGTGCTGCTTCTGTGGCATTGTTTCCACAGTTAATGCCTACCTAACATGTACTTACAAAGTAAGTACACAGAAACTGACACTTAAAATAAAGTGTAAGATGAAGAGTGTCTCAGTGCTCTAGTTACTATGGAAAGTGCTGCTTCTGAAGCAGTGTTTCCACAGTTAATGGCTAACTAACATGAATTTGTAAAGTAAGTACACAGAAACTGACACTTAAAATAAAGTGTAAGAAGAAGGGTGTAACAGTGCTGTAGTTACTATGGAACACGCTGCTTCTGTGGCATTGTTTCCACAGTTAATTACTAAGTAACATGCATTTGCAAAGTAATTACACAGAAACTGACACTTAAAATACAGTGTAAGAAGAAGGGTGTAACAGTGCTGTAGTTACTAAGGAATGTGCTGCTTCTGTGGCATTGTTTCCACAGTTAATTACTAACATGTATTTGCAAAGTAAGAATGCAGAAACTGACACTTAAAACAAAGTATATGAAGAAGGGTGTAACTACTAAACACTTACATTGAATGACAATGTTGCAGTTTTGATGTATGCTTTCCTTCACAAATCATTCCACCATGCACTTACTACTTAATAAACATGCACTCTAATATTTTTAATTGCTATACAACTACATTGTTTACTTGTACAATAAAAATAATTTGCATAATTATGTATTGCTTTATAATAGTTCTGTAGTTACTAAGAAATGTGCTGTTTCTGTGGCATTGACCCACACCTCTTATGCACCCACACTCCTGGCCTGCTGTGGCCCAGGTGGATGGCTGGGGGTGGGACATGGCTACATACCATGCTTTACCACCAATCTGGTGTGTGGAGTGGTGGTGAGTGGCAAAGGATACACAGGTAGGGACCCTTCCTGGTGTGTAGTTATACAAATTGCATTATGCCGTAGTTACACATGCAACCACAACTGTCTCTCTTTTGGCACAAATTGATCCATACTGAAAGTGTAACTACACATGTAACAGCTGTTGCAAAGTGCAACATACATAGTTACATTTGCCAGACAGAATTGATTTGAAGCAGAAGGGAGGCAACAATAATTGCAGTAACTACCAGTTCATGCAAATTGTGTAACTACACCAAACCGCAAATGTGAAGCTAGTTAACTACTACATTGTAGTTAAAAGTAACATAGTAGTTACATAGTAGTTATACAGTAGTTTCAGTGTGATTAAGGGCTCTTAAAATAAAGTGTCACCTTATAACCCAACCACCAATTTAAAGTTCCTGCTCCTTGTCCACTGATTGGACAAGCACCCACAGCAAATCAGGAGCCTTCCCCTGACTCCTCGGCCGCTGATGTGGCCTGACTGAGCCATCAATGTTGCCCACACAGCTCTCTGTGGCTATGGTTGCCAAATTCCCCTGCTGCCGATGAGGCCACCAAATGCCTTTGCTACCAATGCAGCCCTTGGATCAACTTATGACTATGGCCACTGAAATGCCCCACCCGCCGATGCAGTCACAACTTCCCTGCCCCTGCTGGAGATATAGATGGTGCAGCTGGGCTCTGGATATTTATAACCCAGCTACCAATTTATAGTTCTCTATCCTTGCCCACTGATTGTCCAAGCACCCAGAGCAAATCAGGAGCCTTCCCCTGACTCCTTGGCCACTCATGCAGCCCAACTCAGCCGCAGATGCAGCCCATACAGCTCCCTGTGGCTATGGTAGCTGAATGCCCCTACCACCAATGTGGCTGCCAAATGCCCCTGCCACCAATGCAGCCCTTAGATCTCTTTGTGGCTATGGCCACCGAAATGCTCCTGCAACCTATGCGGTCCTGACCTGTGTATTGGATGCACGTTCTTTGTATTTGATGCATGCTCTCAGTAGATCAAATGTAAGATGTTCTAGTCACAACAACTAAAATAGTATTGGGGACAACAGGAATGAAAGTCCTATAGGTCTCTTCCTCTGCTGCCTTAGCAGTTTTGTCCACTTATGCCTTTTCTCCACAAGTACTCTTCAAATTTGAGTTTCAATACTACTACTGTTTTGGCTTCCACTTCATCTTCAGGAAACTTCAACCACATTTCTATCATCATTTGCATAAAGTAATATTTCCTAACATCCAATCATAGCCTTCCTTATTTCACTTGAAGTCTATGCCCATACTACCTGTAACAAGCGGTAATGAAAATCAACACTAATTGCTGCACTGTTGATCCTTTAGTGTCTGTATATTTTTAAAAGACATATAATGGATTTTCTAGTCTTTAACAAGTACTTCTGATTACATCTGAGCAATACTACTGTATGTCATGCTTTCAAAACTATATAATATGCACTCAGTAACTGAATTCTAAAAAAAAAACAAAAAAAAACAGAAGTGCATTAGTGAATGCACCTACATTTACAAGTTCAGAATTTAATATGCAAACTAATTTACCTTGAATAGACTAAAAGAGACAATCACAAAACAAAAACGTGTATACCTCATATGCATAGGGTTACAATGCTAATTAGGCTTGCCACTAAAAGGCAGGCCACCTTGTCCTGGGCCCCAACCTGGGATAAAGGTTGAGGGGAGGTGAGGGGGAAGGGATTGCAGGGTAGGGAGAGGTGACATGACATCATCACAGGGTCATATGACCAAGCAGTGGAGCTCAGTGGCCATTGGCCAAGGGGAGGGGCTAGTGGGAGCCCTAAACAAAGGCCAGCAGGGGCTATTCAAGGGCATACAACCCTCTGCTAGCCCTCTTTTCTTGCTGTAAATTTCTACTGAGGATAATCAGCACATCACTTGGCAGTTTTGAGGTAAGGCACAAAGCTTTAGCTGTTTTCCTGGCATTTAGTAGTTTTGTATGAGCATAGCTAGAAGGACTGTGGTTAAAGAGGTATGCAAGTCTGTGATAGGTATTGGTATGGCTAGTACTCACCTGTGGTTTTTAGGTTGGTGATGGCTTCCCGGCAGGCATGGTTGTTTTGAGCCCAGATGGTCGGGGTGGTACCACGCTAGCAATGGTTGAGCCTTGAGTGGAGGTTGTGATGATTAGATGCTGTGCTGTGAGGCCAAGGGCTTGATCATGGTGATTTAAAAAAAAAAGAAAGAAAAGAGAGGAATGGGTAAGCAGGGGAGCAGCTCCCAGTGGTGTTGGCAACTGGTTTGTGTCTCAGTTTGGTGTGAGAATGAGGATACTTGGGGCCTCAGGCAGAGAAAGGGTTGGGCATTTTTTTTCAGGCAGAGACGTGAGCTTTTGGAGAGTCACGGCCAGTCCCACAGTGGGGGAAGCACATTTGGGCGATACGGCAGTGGTATGAGCTTTCTTTCCCTGCCAGGGGACCAGCTAGGCGGTGCATATAGGAAGTTCCATTTTTGAGGGGGTTTGCAGAACAGGGCAAAAGGTGGAAAGCAGGGCTGGCGGTTTGTGTGGGGGACTGCAAGGCAGTGGAGATCGGTCTCTGTGGGGCTGAGCATCTATGGGCGATGGCGGCCATGGAGGTCTTCCGTGTGGAGTCACAGGTGCCACCTTGTGGGGATGGTGAGACATGCTAGAGCAAGCTAGGATCCAGGACAAGATGCTGTTGCAGTGCAAAATGGAGGCAGATCATGGGGTAATGCCCCTAACAGGTACCGATTTTGTCTTTAGCCAGTGATTAAAACCCCAGTCTAAATAATGAATAATGGAAAAAGGGTAACTGGGCTTTGAACAACTTGGAACATCAGCAATTATTGCAATGGAGCAAGAACTATTTTTACATGTATTTTCATTTGCTCAAAAATCCACAGCAGGCTTTCTTTTGCAGTGTTTTCTTGTTGTTAATGACACAGAGTTGAAGTTATAGTGATTAGTGGAGTCTGGCTATGGGATAAAATCCCTTGAAGTGTTGTTTCCCTTGAGTAAGTCACTGCTGAGTGAACTATAGCATGAAACATTTTATTTTAACATAAAAGCTTAGCCATGACCTCTTATTGGCGGATGTGCAACTGCGTGTCTTGGCCATATGCACGGAGGTTTTTTGGAGGATGGAAGTATGCCGGTTGGCTACCCAGGAGGTATTTGGCAGCAGAGAAGAGGCTGGAGATGCTGGCCATGTGGCATGGCCGCCACGTGGTTGTTGTGATGATGTGGGCGGGTGCCTAAGGGTGCACTGCAGTGTGGCAAGGGTACAGGGACAATGAAGCTGGGTAAGGAGAGGCAACTGTGGTACATGTCCTCAGGTGGAGGATCACCCAGGGGACTGGGAATATGCTTGTGGCCTGCAGGGTAGGGAGGGGCCTAGCAATGCAAACAGGGCAACTGGCAGTGGCAGGGGAAGTATGGCACCAGGCTGGAGAGCCAAGGCAGAGGAGATGGACCAGGGAGAAGAAAGAAGAGCAGGGGAAGGGAGGCCTGCTGCATGGGGAGGCCCAGCCATGTAGCGCGGCTGCCATTGTGGGGATGGACCTAATCCGAGCCTGTGGAAAGCGGAAAAAAGAAGAGGGACATTTTCAAGGAAGCCCAACAGTGAGGGCTCACTAGCAGAGAACAACAGGAGACAGGCTTCAGCCATTAGGGCAGGACGCTGGGACAGGACACTTGAATAAATAGGCATATATGGGGAAAAAAAAGGAAGATAATGGGGGGGCAGTTTTGCTTATTAAAAAAAGGGAGGGAAGGGTATGCTTGGGTTCTGCTGGTTTTCCTGTGCAAACTGGGAGAGATACCTTTCAGCACCAAGAATTGCTTGCCATAACCCTAGGCGGGGGCACCAGCCTGGGGCAGGTTGCACAAGGTGTGGGGGTAATGGGATTCAGCGGGCCAGGAGGGTACAGCAGAGCAAAGGGCATCCCCCTTTTTGGGGGCTGAATAGCTGTTGGTATAGGAAGGTATTTCACTTGTGTTTTGTTATGCAGCTTGGATGAAGATATGGCACCAAGAAAAACCCCAGCATCCAGTGCTACCATGCTAGTGGAAGCTGCGAAGCTGATGGCACAGATAACCGAGGTGATGGAAGTGGCAAAGAAAAGGGAAGCCGAGGAGGAGGCCCAGAGGAAGCAGAAGGAGTGGGATGAGTGGGCTGGCGCTGGAGGCAGCAAAAGACTGAAGAGGGTGGGACCCAGCATTCCAGAAGTGCCAAGGATGGGGATCAAACCTGACCGGGCCCCGGTGGGGCCACAGCTGGATAGGGGTAAGGATGAGGTGGACATGAGCAACAAGGCAGATTTGCAATAGTATATGGAAGGATTGCTGGGAGACATGTGGGAGGGAGGGGTGTCAAAGATGGAGACAGCCTTGCAGGCCATCAAGGAGGGTGGAAAAGGGGGCAAGGTGGTGGTGGGCACAGCAGGGGGCATGCAGAAGTTATACAATGGCCTGCCAGGTTTCACACTGGTCGACCATGTGCCAGCATCAATAAGAAATATAGAAACATAGAATTTGACAGCAGATAAAGACCGCTTGGCCCACCCAGTCTGCCCATTTCCCTACCTAATGAATAATCTGCAGATCCTAGTTAACCGGCAGCCTACTTCTTCCTACCCCCACGCCCTAGAATTGCCTTATGACTGTCCCATGTATGCTTGAATTCCACCACTGTTTTTGACTCCACAACCTCCTCCAGAAGGCCATTCCATGCATCCACAACCCTCTGTGAAAAATACTCTAGTTACCTCTGTGCCTCCCCTCTATCTTCAAATTGTGCCCCTTGTTGTTGACACCCTTTTTGAAAGATGCTACCCTCTTGGATTTTGTTGATTCCCTTGAGGTACTTGAAAATTTCTATCATGTCCCCCCTCTCCCTCCTTTCCTTGAGGCCAGTAAAAGAGAATATATGGAAAGGGGATTATGTGGATATCTTTGGGTTAGTGGATGAGGAGACAGTCAAGAGATACGAGCAAAAGGAATTGGTAGGAAAGTCAGAGATGGCAGTGGCACTGGCAGTGGTGGGGCACAAAAACTTAAGAGGCCAGGTTAAAAGGGAAAAGCATTGACATGTGGCAAGTGAGTTTTATGATCTATAGCGCATTGGTGCTGGAGAAGCAGTCTGATCTGGCAGTCCTGTTGCTGACTTACATGGCAATCACCAGGGATGCATACCGGGCAAAGCTTGGTTTCGGATGGCTTAAGTACGACGAGGCATTCAGGAGGTGGATGACAGTAAAAGGGGACTTGAGATGGGACTGCAACCATGCTGAGTTGTGGGTCCGGACGTTGACGGGACTGGTGGTCGGGCAGGGTACAAAGCAAGGAAAAAGGGGCTCCAGCTCAGGGTTCCAAGACCTGCTGTCTTCAATAGGGCTTCATATAACTGGCCTAGTTGTAAGTTTAAGCACATCTGCTCACTGCGGGGGGAAAGGTCACTTTATTTATTTATTTATTTAGCTTTTTTGTTTACCAGGTAAGCACACTAGACAGTCACGTGCCTATTTTCAGGTGCGACCCAGGAACTTGGCGACAACTTGCATGGTGAGGGATGACAAGATGGGGCAATCCGGTAGGCAGACCCAGGAGCAGCCCTTTCAGGGTGGCAGGGGGGAGCTGGTAGGGGCCGCAGAAGTCCAGGGAGAGGAGGAAATGCATCCAATTATGGATGGAATTAGACCGGAGAAAGGGGAAGGGTGGTGGGGATAAGCCCTGGCCCGCATGCCCATTAAACTTGTGGTGGTGGAAGTCTGGACTGAGGACTACCCTGGCAGAACAGGGGTGGAGTTGCTAAGAATGTTTTTTGGGGGGTTCCACTGGGTTTTGAGGGGCCATGGGTGGGGATGCAGACTGAGAATCTAGGGTCCATTAAGGGGAGGGAGGACGTAGTCCAGGGAAAGATACAGAAAGAGGTGAAGGCAGGGCAGGTGGAGGTGCCGTTGGTCAAGCCCCCTGCAGTATTTTCCATGTGTCACCCCTTGGGGTGGTAACCAAGAAGCAGGCAGGGAAAGTCCAGCTCATCCATTACCTGTCCCACCCGAAGGAGGGGTCAGTGATTGTAGGGATCCTGGAGGTTCTCAGCATGGTCTCTTATGTGTCTCTAGACCAGGTGGTGGAGTTGATCTGGGTTGCCAAAGGGGTTTGGCTAATGAAGACAGATATCGAGTCCGCAATCTGGCTGTTGCTGGTATGACCGGCAGACTGGAACCTGCTGGGTTTTCAGTTTGAGGGCGGGTTGTACTTTGACAAGGCAATGCCCATGGGATGTTCGGTGGCCTGTTCAACATTCGAGGCTTTCAGCTCATGTGTGCAGTGGGTATTTGGGGCACGGTATGGACACAAGAGGGTCATCCATTACCTGGATCATTTTCTATTGATAGGGACCTGCCAGGCGGAGACCCAGGGAATGTTGGCAGACATTCAGGATATGTGCAGGACCATAGGGATCCCTTTGGCAGCTGGGAAAACTGAGGGCCCGGAGCACAGGTTGGAGTTCCTTGGGATTGAGGTGGACATGGAGAGGGAGTGTTTTCGCCTCCCAGGGAATAAGGTAGCATGGCTCAAGGGGCTACTCACAGTAGTGGGAGGGAGGAGTAGGGTGACACTGGTACAAGTGCAACAGCTGCTGGAACACCTTAATTTTGCCTGCAAGGCCATAAGGCCAGGCAGGTCCTTCACTAGGAGGTTGGGGAGGGTCACGGGAAAAGCAAAGCTACCTCATTACTAGGTAGACATCAACAAGGGGGTGAAGGAGGATCTGCAGGTGTGGGAGGTCTTCCTGGAGTCGTAAAACAGGGTGACATTTTGGCAGGAGGAATGGGCCTCTAGCACAGACCTTGAGCAGTATATAGATGCAGCCGGGGGCCTGGGGATGGGGGCCCTACTTCCAGGGTGAGTGGAACTCAGAGGCATGGCCAGTATGATGGCAGGAATGGGGATGGATGAAGGACATCACATTCCTCGAGATTTTCCCAATATGGGTGGCTCCGGAAGTATTGGGGGGGCGTGGATGGCAGGGTGGCGTATTGTATTTTGGTGCAACAACATGGGCGTGGTTGAAGTAATCAATAGGCAGAGTGGAAGGATGAAGTCAGTAGGCAGGGTGCTAAGCTGCATGATCTTGTTAGGCCTGCGGCTTAACCTGTCTTTTAAGGCAAGGCACATTGAGGGAGCGTGGAACAAGGTAGCTGACTGTCGTTCTCCCTTTCAGATGGAGCAGTTCTGAGAGCTGGCACCACAAGCCATGTCCACCCAGACCAGGGTCCCGGATTGGCTCTGGGTGATTGGAGAGAGAATGCCAGGGCCTTGTACAAGGGATCATGGTTGGCTGGCACCCTAAAAGCCTATGAGAGGGTGTGGGCAGGGTTCCAGACATTTACAGCCAGAATGGGGTGGGAGAGGGGTGAACCAGTCCAGGAGGAGGACTAAATGCAATACATGGTGGAAAAATGGGAAGAAGCTTTGGCCCACACCACCATGGGGGTCCAGCTGGCAGGAATCAGCTGGTTTTGCATGGATTAGGGTTGGGCGGATGCAATGAGCGGCCGGGCCATCAAACAGATGGTGGCGGGCTGGCAGAGGGGACAGGGAAGGCAGCAGGATGGGAGACAGCCTTTGATGGGGCCCCTTATCTTGAGGGTCCTGCGGGTAGTGGGCCAGGTCTGCTACTTGGCGAATTAGACCTGTCTGTTCAGGGCCATATTTGCCATCATGGCAAAGGGGGCGTTCAGGGTGGGGGAAATGGTGGCTCCCAGAAAGGGGGCAACCGATGCAGGGCTGCAGGAGAAGTGTGTGAGGGTGGGGAAGGAGAATGTGATAATTCTGCTGCATAGATGATCAGGAGGGCACCACCGTGGAACTGCTGAGGGACGCAGCAGCAGGGGTCTGCACAGTCTGGGCTATGTGGGATTACACCAGGATTCAGAGGCAAAGAGGGGGGCCCTAATTTGTGCATGGGGATGGGACTCCGGTGACCGGATTTCAGGTGGGTGCGGTGTTAAAGAAGGCAGTAGCTTTTGTGGGTGAGAATCCCAGGGAGTTTGCCCCTGCACTCCTTCAGGATTGGTGCGGCCTCAGAGGCGGCTGCTGCAGGGGTGGGGGAGAGGGAGGTAAAGAGGGTAGGGAGATGGGCATCAAACTGTTAAACGAGATACATGAAGTGCTGATGGTGGCTAACTGGCATCCCTTTGTTTCTCCCCACAGCAGGCTCTAAGAAGCAGGTGTGGATAATGGGACACTCATTTATCTATTGGGTGGAGAGATTTGCAGATGCCACAAGAATGGGCATGCAGATGCACCCGGGAGTCGAGGACATGAAAGTGAGATGGAGGGGCCTGAGGGGCATGAGGTGACCACAACTGCTATCCATGCTGGAGGAGCTGCGGGTGAGATGGGTCAGCTTGGACTGTTTTATCATCCACATAGGGGGTAATGACCTGGGAGTCATGCCTTAGGGGTCTCTGATGAATGACATTATCGCAGACCTAGAAAAGGTGAAGAGCTGGTGGCCCAGGGTGGTAATTGGTTGGTCTGAGATTATATCCCGGAGGTTTGGAGGGGAGCAAAAAGGCCTCAGGTGGTAGAGGTGGCACAGAAAAGCCTGAACAGGAAGGGGGCCAGGGCAGTGATCGAGATGGGTGGGGTCCACATACAGCATAGGGACATTTCTTTTGAGCAGGAATCAGTGTACAGATTGGACGGTATCCATCTCACTGAGTTTGGCATGGGCCTGTTCCTCTGGCCTTTTGGGGAGCTGGTGGAGGATATAAATACGAGGGAGCTGAGGGGCTAGCCTGCAGGGGGGGGCCCCATCTTCCATCACAAGTGGGACATGGGTGTATGGAAGGCTGTGGGAAGCAAGGGGAAATAGGGGGGCAGGTAGAGGGGGGGAGGCACCACGGGTTGGGGACAAAGGAACCTGGGCATGGGAGTAATGGGGGATACAGAACTAGGGGGTGGATCACTGTGTCCGCACCTGATGGGGGGGGGGAGTGGTCTGGGTAACGTGGTACCCAATTGTGGTGATTGGAAAGGGGGAGGATCATGGTGTCCAGACCCTGAGAAGCATGATGAAGGAGGAAGAGAACAGGACAAAGGACCATGGTAAGGAAGACAGGACCATTATGTTCTGTAAGAGATATGGAACTGCTATGTCCAAAATTGAAATGCAGATTGTTGAAATAATTATAATTGGGATGTAACAAAGACTATATAACTGTACCTTGATATAATAAATGCTGCCAGTAAGCATCCAAAAGTGATAAAACTGTGGTCTGAATTATTTCTGAGTGATGATCTGGGACAATTAGGCTTGCCACTAAAAGGCAGGCCACCTTGTCTTGGGCCCCAGCCAGGGATAAAGGTTGAGGGGAGGGGAGAAAGGGGAAGGATAGGGAGGTGGAGGGGATTGCAGGGTAGGGGAGGTGACATGACATCATCACAGGGTCATATGACCGGGCTGTGGCACTCACTGGCCATTGGCCAAGGGGAGGGGCTAGTGGGGGCCCTAAACAAAGGCCATCAGGGGCTATTTAAGGGCATGCAATCCTCTGCTAGCCCTCTTTCTGCTGCAATTTCCCACTCACCCTCCTGCAAGAAGCAGTGGGGAATAGCAATGGAATAGGCACAGGGATAAAGAGGCATGGGCAGAGGTGACCTCAGTGGGGGCTTGGCATGGGTCTGGTAGGGCCACAAGGGTGGCGGGAGCCAGGGACTAGGTGGAGTCCCACTGGAGGTGTGGGAGATGAAAGAGAGATAGTATTATGAGGGAAAAGAGATGGGAAAGGGTTGTGGGGAAGCAAGTTGATAAAGGGGGCAGGTAGAGGGGTAGGTACCATGGGCTGGGGACAAAGGAACCCAAGCTTGGGAATAATGGGGGGGAGGATATAGAACTAGGGAGTGGATCACTGTGTCCGCACCTGTTTGGGAGGGAGTGGTCCAAGTAACGTGATATCCAATTGTGGTGATTGGAAAGGGGGGGGCCGGATCAGGGTGTTCAGACCCTGAGAAGCATGATGAAGGAGGAAGAGAACAGGACAAAGAACCACAGGAAGGAAGACAGGACTGTTATGTTCTGAAAGTGATATGGGACTGCTATGTCCAAAATTGAAATGCAGATTGTTGAAATAATTATAACTGGGATGCAACAATTACTATATAGCCGTGCCTTGATATAATAAATGCTGCCAGCAAGCATCCAAAAGTGATAAAACTGTGGTCTGAATTATTTCTGGGTGGGGATCCGGGACAATAGTTTATTTTGTTTTCTTTGAATCAAGCAGACTCAAGCTGGCCCTGAAACAGATAATGGCTATATGCAAGCCTCTTACTGGCCCTGTTTATGTTCTAGAAACTGGTACACAAATGCCTTTTTTTGATTTATCAATATATACAGAGAATAATTTGGAATCTGAAATAGCAAATCAAAAGAAGTTCTAAAACTAAGTCATTACCATTGTGAGCTACAGATAATACCATTCCAGGAAATGAAGTGTATGGCGTAAGTGACATGTGAAATATGACCATATTGGAGTGACTAGTAAGATTTCTGCAATCTGTGAAATTTGAAAAAAATGAAATGCCTTTTTGGGTGCACATTTGAATTTTTGCAATTCATACAATAAAGACAAAATTAATAATAAATTATCCTTCTTAACCACTGGACTATTCTTCCAGAGGGTTGTTTGGGAAGGCAGAATCCCACATTAGCTTACCATGCACATCTCATTTACAATGTTTCTCTCAGTTGAGGAGTACATTATTCCCCATTTTGGGGTTGAATATTGGACAATGCAATAAAAGTCCAAGTACTTATTCCTCTCTCATACCGTCTCTCTTTTTCTCCTTTCCTTTCCCTCTTCATAGTCCCTGATCAGTGCTGCCTTTATATCACAGTTTATTCCTCGTGATAAGCCATTCATTTAGGCAGCACCTACTGTTTTTTCTCCTTTGTACCAGCTGGAACATGATCTGTCTCTGCATGATGACACTGGACCTTTGACCTTTTTGTAGATATTTCAAGCAAGCATAACAAACACGGTTCATTTGGTTTTTATAAATCTCTGATTATGTTGATTCTAAAATCAAAGTGTTCATTTCAGACAGACAAATTAAAGTTAATTTTCAAATACTATGTACAAACTCTTGTTAATAAGGATTCTGGTAATAAACACACTGGTAATTTGAACTAAATTAGGGTTCCCACTGGGCAGAAAATCATACAGCCATGATGAAGCATGTCTTTCCTGAACTGAAACACTTGCTGAAAAGGTAGCATCAATTACAGTTGTGAAGGTTCTAAGTTACAGCTGTAGCTTTGTAAGTTGGGTACTACTCTAAGTAAGTAAATCAATTTGATTTCAGTCAATTGTGACCTGAAGGAATTTACATTTAGACTGTTCTGTTTTCTATGGCATGGAATTACACATTTCAGAAGCAGGAGACTGATCAGAACAATTTTCATTCATACAGTGGTAGCCACAGACATGCCCCATGGATATATCTGATTATGTTATTTATTTCAATCAGGTTTCCATTGATATAGCCAGACATGTCTAAAGATTTACTGGGCAAGGGACCTAGATGGCTCAGTGGATTGGTAGCTGGTTAATGAGCCTTTCACTTCTAGGTCACTGGGCCAAATCCCACCCAGGTTGGTACTGGCAGAAAACCATTCTCATATTGTCACATGTGGATTGTTCAGTGGCTTACATGAAATGAGTTGTTGAGGTTTCAGTTCAGCTGCCCATGGGCAGGTGTCCACATCACATCATGGGGGATGAATATGGTTAAAACGGGAGTTATTATACTGTGATTATGATATGTTTTGTACATATAAAAGATTTAGTAGTCTTTGATTTGTCTGTGTTGAATTTTAGTCATCTCACTTTTGTAATTATGTATTTTAAAATGTATATTATGTATGTGTGTTATTGTATAACGTATATTGTACTATAACCTTAGCTAGCAAAGTATTTATTATCTCTGAGAATGGGATTTTTGTATTCCAATGGGCAAACCTGGTTAACAATAATAAAACAAACACTGGTGCATACACACACACACACACACACACACACACACACACACACACACACACACACACGACACTACACAACCAACACAATTGTCATTAATTGGCACCCTTGCTGATAATCTCACATGTGAGGCCAAGAACTGAATGGGCATGGAGTTTGAACTTATGAGATATATTGGCAGGGTAGTGTGGGGATAGTTGCACTGTGATTACCCATGCTACATAAGTCATGTAGGTAGACAAAGGGCTTTGGTTTTCAGTGCTATCAGTCTTGTAGCTTTCACAAGCATGACAACAATAGACAGAAAGAAATACAGATCTATTGAGATATCTCTCTAAATACCACTGTTATAGTTAGTACGTGTTAATTCTAAAGCTAATTACATTTTGCAGTAAGATTTTTGTGTACGTTTGTAAACTTTACAACTATATTTTCTGCTGTACATTTTTGGCTTTCAACATTTCACTGCATAGATTCATAAAATACACTAATCCCCTTGTCTGCTTCTTATGTATTTAGAACCTATGCATCATAGGTTTTTTTCCATAGCATACAACAGGGGAACTATTTTGAAAGTTAGATCTGTATCTCAACAGTATTCATATTTTGACAGGTACAGGTGAACTCCTGTCAGGAACTCAATAAATGGTGCCACATTTTTCAATCTGATATACTTTTCATAGAAAAAATACAGAAAACCAGATTTCTCCAGAATTCCAAGACACATCTAAATGACATCCCAATCTACAATATATGAACATTAGAGTGTCAGTAAAAACTTGCAAAGTTGAAAAGTAAGGGTTTTGACTTTCTCATTATGTGAAGATCACAAAGCTGAAGGAACAAATCAACTTTGATAATAACATTTATTTATTTTTTCCTAGAAGTTACTTGGTGTTTAATGGATTCTGCATTTATATCTTCAAAAAGCTTCAACAGATGTTCTGTTATTTATTGTAGCTATGTTGAATAACATGACTTATAATATTATAGTATTATTTAGCTACTTTCCTAGTTAAAGAAACTTTGAAGGGAATTAACTATACAGTTTGTTTCTATGTCTCTGTGTATACTTCTTTTCTAAGGCATTGTGGCTATGACTTTTTGGATAGACTCTTGATTTACAAGAATATGTGGCAGCATTACAAGGTATAGGTTTTACGGTTCTGTTGTAAAATGGAGTATTGCCTATGTTATTTTATCCAGTTTGCTTTTATATGACAGGGTTTATTGTGCGTTATGTTGTAGCTCATTCCTCTGCTTCACAATGCCTACTGATGTGTAATTACAGCTTGTCTGAACTGTAAGAAGGAGCAGTAGGTGAAAGAAAATCTGCAAGCACACTTGATTTATGAGCCCTGGTACTATATCAAAGTCCTAATCTGCCTGCTTACCTTAGCTTCAGGCAAAGTTACTGTATAACATGCTTACGATTAGCACTGCAGCTAGTTGTGGCAGATTTTCTCTGCTGTAGCTAGGAGACTTTTTAATGCTATAGTCATTATTTCAGTTTCAGGTATAGTAATAAATTATTAACTGAAAAAAAACATGATATGATTTGTTAAAGGAACAGTACATTCTAAAGTTAGTACATGACAATATAAAAATTTCCCACTTTTCATGTGTTTCCATATTTAACATGCTAGTAAAGTTTATACTTATGAATGAAATTGCCCAGCACTAACTAAAGAAATCTAATTTTTTTTATCTTTTTATAGAATCACTTTAGGGTGGAAAAACTATTCAGGCTGCAGTTTTTTTTGTATTGTTACCCCATTGATACCAGTCAAAAGAGGGGTGGTCTGCTACAAATCATAACTCATTGTGCACTGTGCTTACTTCTTATTGATTCATGTGTGCCTATGTGTAACCTATCGGTTAATTAGCTGGCCCATCACCTTGTGAGTGTGTCAGCACAAAACTGTCTCAACTACCAATTAGGCTAGTGTTCTATCAGATCTGCTACACTCACTTCATTTGCTCATCCAATAGGTTAAAAATGGAAGGCAAACCTGAAATGTTGCCAGCGTTACAGCTGTAGTTTCATTATATTCTTTAATCACAAAACATGCTTGTCAAAAGTTCTCATTGACAGCAAAGTAAAAAGTCAGATGAAATAGCCTTTTTGTGAAGTTCCGTCACATACTAAAGACGGCTTGAATTCTAAGCCTTTCACATTCAATGTAACATACTGTAAACTGTTTTGAAATACTGTCTTTGCTTATAAACTTGTCTAATTTCAACACTTTGAGTAACTGCTATACTTCTATTGACTATCTCACATTCCAGAGATTGCTTCCTCTCTCATGTTCAATTTGATAACATAATATAGTTCTAAATATTCCACAATAATGTGATGTCAGCAAAAAAACAAACAAACACATAAGCACCCGGCCTCCTGTGCCTAGGGCATCATTTGTGTCATTTTAATGTAATGTTATGATGCATTCTGGGGCAAAAAAACTGCAACAGTGATTCTAAAGGTCACCAGTTGAACAAAAACTCCAATTATAATGATTTAAACTAAACATCTCATGCAAACCTGTATCACTTTACTTGCAGTTTAGACCTAATTTTAAAGTATATATATAGAATAGGTTGTGATTAGATGTGATCTGCTCATGAAAATATGTCAGAACAATCCAGTTTTAAATGTTTTCTATTAATAATTCATTATCTATTAAAAGATACAACTTTACCATAACAAATAATCACATACTATAGATAGAGTAAATATCTTTAGAAATATGCCTCTCAGTATTACAATACATCAATAAAGGATGCCAAATCGTGTGAGAACAGGTCACAGGTATGTCATAAGGATGACCAACCCTCGCGTGAAAAGGTAACTAAATGTTGAACCAATATTCAGATATTATATGTACTAGGAAACTATATTACTTGGATTAGTGCGGGGTGAAATGGCTAGAATCTAGCAGGTTTGAATGGCAAATGAATATATTTATTTACGTATGTATGTATTTATTTATTATTTTTTTATTCAACTTATTCCACCCGCTAACCATACAGGGATACAACAAGAATCTCATGTAGAGAAATGAATAGGGGGTGGAGGATTAGGAATAAAAGACCAGACAATAAGAGGAACCAAGTAATGTTCAGTATAAAAGTAGATGCACGCTGTTTGTTTCCCACCTTAAAATGACACATTTTGCCTTCAACATGCGCATTTTACTGTGTACAATACATCAAGTCAAGAAACTGTTCAGGGTAAAGAATGGCAGTAGCCCACTGAAGCTTCATGTTCATAAAATACGGATGTGAACCTAAAAAGAGGCACCTGTAATGGTAACAGGTGAGGTTACATGGTCTATTTGTCACAGCACAGGCTTGAAAACTTCATTTTATCATACTTTTCACAATCTCTCTTTTATCTGTACTTGTTACCTGTGTACTCTCAGTTCCAGTTGCTGATTCCTTGATGTAGCAGTCCCTGTGCTCATCACCTTAATTGTTTATACCTGCTCACTCAGTACTGGCTCCCTTAGTAGCCGTAACTCTGTCTTTCATTCCCCTGGCTGCTCTAGCTGTGTCATGCCCTACTACTTTATTACTCTCTACTATGTTCATGTCATTCAGGCTCATTTGTTGCTATTTCATACTTCTGCCAAACCATTCTTTTACCTAAACTACAGCAATCCATTTCTGACGTCTACCCATACTGAAACTTCAGCCATTAAATTAGTTAAATTTTTCTAGAGTGGGGATTCTACCCTACCAACATTGCAGTTTCTTTTTGGTCTCATGGTGCTTAGCTTGTGGGGTTCCTGTTATTCTCATGGTGGGGGACGGTGATGTCACAGTGGGGCATTGTGGCTCCAAGTAGTACGAGCATGTTTTATGTATGCTATGTGAATTTGGCCTGCTCCTTTGCTTACATGACTTTTCAGTTATCTATGCATAAATATATTAACCTTGTAGCTTCCATGGCTTTAAATATATTCATTGCATTCTATTACTGAGTTGCGAATGCACTTTATTGGAATGACCTAACTCCATTGTAATTTCATTTAAGTTATTCAGGTCAATCATCTTAATTCTCACTTCATGCTGCAATCATAGCAATCACTGCTAAACCTCATCTATTCATTTATGCTAAACCTCATTGATTCAATTACTGGCATCACAGCCTCTCGCTACTTAAACACCTATCATCTAAGTCATGATTAATTTGACTTCCTTAATAGAATTGGCTGGATTGCTTTCCACTGGCTTTGCACAAGTCAGTCAATCATGTTAAGCATTCCTATCAGTCAACCTCATCAGTCAGTTGTATCAGTCCACTGTATCAGTCAACTATCTCAATAAAACTGCCTGGCATACCAATACCTAACCGACGGCCGCTGGCTTCATCTAGCCTCCTCATATCTAGTCATTTATAGTTGATTGTATGCTCTCATTTATAAATCAGAGGCATGCCAACCATGACCGTTACTTTCTACGGCTCAGGGCTTATGCTGTAGCCAACAGTCTCGCTCTGCCCCTGAAGTCCGCATCTATACCATGCAAAACTCATGGCGGGGACCTTCTCATCTGGCCCATAGTGGGAATGTCCTTTCTCCAGATGGAGCTTTAACCATGCAGCCCTATTGATGGCACCTCTTGATGTAGAATTTAAGACTTCAGCTATGAAGGATGGGGCCCTCATGCTCCTTTAACTAGCCAAATTGAGTCCAGCGTTGCCTTCCATTCTATTCTCCCATGACCGCCTCTGGATCACCAGGTCTGTTTTTAGTTGGTAGCCCAGCTGAGTGCCTCAGCATTTGTTGATCTCCTCCTCCTGCCTCAGGGGTCCTGTGCTTGCTTCAGAGTATCCAATGTTTCAGAGGGGTCTTGCAACCATTCACAGCATTCCCATTAGAGGTACACAATCTGTGGGATGGACAGGGAGTGTTGAAGAGGAGGAGTAGCTCTCTATGTAAGGAAAGGGATCAAAGCAATGGAACAAAAGGCTAAACAGGGAGGAGAGGAGGCACGGAGGGTTCCCCTGGAAACTGGAAATGGCACCAAAATCAGCACACGTTGTATACAGACCCCCCTCTCTGGGGGAGGAAATGGACAAGAAAATGATAGAAGACACCATTAGGATGGCAGAGAAAGAGGAGATATTGTTCATGGGAGACTGGAATATGCCAGATATTAACTGGAGTACCTTTGCTGTGGCACATCCAAGAGCAGGGCCATTCTCAATGCCCTGCAGGAGGCATGACTCAGAAAGCTAGTGTTGGAACCCACTCATGAGGGAGCAATCTTAGTCCTGGTACTCTGAAATGGGGATGGAAAGAGAATTTCAGATCTAGACATGGGTAGCCATCTACGAACAAGTGACCACCAAATAGTGTGGTTCATGATAAACTCAGCTGCAGAGTCGAGCCATACAAAAGTGAGGGTACTGGACTATAAGAGGGCTGACTTTGTCAAAATGTGAGAGTTCCTCAGAAAAGCACTAGCAAACAGGCAAGAAGGAGGGGTGGAGCAACAATGGGGAAACATTAAAACTGCCATCATAGAGGCAGCAAGCCTTTGTGTGAAGCAAATGAAAAAATCAAAACAAAAGAAAAAACACTATGGTTCTCAAAAGAGGTGGCGGGGAAGGTTAAGAAGAAAATTATAGCATTCAGGAAGTATAATGAAACACAGAAAGAGCAGGGCAGAGAACTGTACCAGTTAAAGCAGAAGGAAGCAGGGAAGGCAGTCAGAAAAGCAAAGGCCCAAACTGAGGAAAAGATAGCCAACTCACTTAAGAAGGGGGATGAAACCTTTTATAGGTAAATTAGGGAGTGAAGAAAGACAAAGGGAGGGATAGTGAAGCTGAATAAAGAGGAGGGTGGCTGGGCAGAGAAGGACAGTGAAAAAGCAAGTATACTGAACTAATACTTCTGCTCAGTATTCACAATAGAAGAGGAGGGGGAGGTACCTAATCCAATCAGTAGAAGCACTCTGGATAGGGAAGTCAATACCAGTACTTTCACAAATGAAAGGGTTCTGAAAGAACTCCTAAAACTGAAGGTGGACAAAACAATTGGTCCTGATGGGATTCACCCCAGAATTCTAAAAGAACTAAGGGGAGAATTAGTGACACCATTGACTACCTTTTTAACAAATCATGGGAGGATGGTATGGTACCTGAGGACTGGAGGAGGGCAGATGTGATTTCCCTTCACAAAAGTGGGAGAAAGACAGAGGCAGAAAATTACAGACCTGTCAGTTTGACCTCTGTGGTAGGGAAAATGATGGAATCACTTCTGAAGGAAATAATTATTGAGTACCTAGAGGCCAGTGGGGCAGTTACAGGACCCAAGGCAACATGTATTCATAGCAGGAAGGTCATGTCAGACAAATCTAATAGATTTCTTTGACTGGGTAACCAACATAGTATACCAGGTAGGGGCTGTGTACATAGCCTACCTAGACTTTAGCAAGGCATTTGGCACAGTCCCACACAAAAGATTAATAAACAAATTAGCCAGCCTGGGAGTGGGTCCCAGGGTGGTAGCCTAGGTAAAACATTGGCTGGACAACAGGACACAGAAGGTAATAGTAAACGGAGTCCACTCAGAAGAAAGGGGGGTTACTACTGGAGTACCACAGGTTTCAGTAATGGGTCTGGTCCTTTTTAATGTCTTTATAAGTGACATTGCAGAAGGACTGGAAGGAAAAGTATGCCTCTTTGCAGACACATAGATCTCCAATAGGGTTGATAAACAAGGTGGGTGGAAAGGATAAGTAGGGACTTGGCAAGGTTGGATGAATGGTCAGAAGTATTGCAGCTTAGATTCAATGCAAAGAAGTGCAAAGTAATGCATGTGGGAAACAAAAACCCAGGGGAAGAGGACACAATGGGGGGGAGGTAGTAACAACAGCAAAAATGAAAAGGGACCTGGGGTAGCCATATCAGAGGACCTAAAGGTTAGCAAGCAATGTGAGAAGGCAGTAGGGACGGCTGGGGGGATACTGGGATGTATAGGGAGAGGCATCACCAGTAGAAAACAGGAACTTGTTGGGGAGACCCCATCTGGAGTACTCTACCATCAGGCCTTGTCGTTCATAACTGGTCTCTCATATTCCACACATCACTGCTCCCTTTATGCAGCAGTAGGTTGGTCATCCCTTAACTACAGAAGCCAGAGGAATGCAGCTGTCTGGACATTTAGGGCTGTCACAAAGATGTTACATAGAAACATAGAATTTGACAGCAGATAAAGACTGCTTTGCCCACCCAGTCTGCCCATTGCCTCAGTACATCTTGGATTGTCTTCCTCTAGGTGTGATAGGTAAATATGCCTTAAGGAGTTCCTCCGTTATCTCCCTTGCAGTACTGAAGTTCAAGTCACACTTCAGCAGGTCTACCATATCACACTATTTACCCTCACTCTGGAACAAATTGCAAAAAACCCTGAAAATGACTTACCCAAACTATCAGCCTTCTCTATCAAGGAATCATGTAACTGCTTCCCCTGATGTCACCTTCCCCTAGCCTCAGCTCCATCTGCACCAGTGCATCCCTTTACTGGTGCTTCTTTCCCACCCTTCTTGGGCATTGTTATTGCCTCTAAGAACTTACCTGACTGCTACTTCTTTCCCGCCCCTGTGTTTTTTTCCTTATCGTTAATTCCTTTCCCATGTCACCCTGGCTTCCACTTACACTCCTTGCTTACCCACCTTGATACCAACATGGTGTTTTGCTTTCCACTCCCTAACTGTTGCCACCCTCACCCCTGCAATCACTACATGCCCATGTGGGCATATACTGTGTACCTCTCCTTACTCACCGTCTTACTTACATCCCCCAACCCACCCCTCGCATACCCCACCAAGCTCCTTCAATCAATAATTATGTTCAAGGATGCTTCAAATACATACTGTAATTGTTGTTGCATACGTTTAACCTGTATATACTGTACCATAGTTGTTATACATTTTAGCTGCATACTTTTCATGGTCTAAGCATAATGGCTCTTTTTAATACTCTATTTCATGTGTATTATAAACTTCCTGGCCCGGATATTCAAAAGGGTTGTGCCATGCGCAACAGGGTTGCGCATGCACAAGTCCAAAAATGCGCCATTTAGCGATATTCAGAAGGAGGCAGTTCTCGCCAAAACATGCGCGTGAGCAACAGCGCATGAAAATGAAGGCATGCAACCGAAGGAGGTGATCCATGCACAAAGACCGCAATGCGATATTCAAAGACTTGCGCGATGCGCAATAGCGCACAGCCGGAAATTGTGCACTATCGGAAATGAGCCAAAATAAAAAGGCTCAAGGAAGCGGCGCAAGAACGCTACAAGGCTTCCAAGTGGGGGAGAGAGAGAGAGACACACAGACAGACAGACAGACAGACAGGCTAGGGCAGGCAAGGAAAGCGTGGGCCATAGGCTTTAGAGGCCAGTGGGGGGGGGGTGCCCGGTGCAGTGGAAGTAGCAGTGAGGACAGCGGGATAACAGCAACACCAGCGAGGGAAGCCAGGGAGATGGACAGTGCCAGCTTCCACATGGAAGCTGTAATGAGGAGGGTGAGAATGCATGCTGCAGGGGGACGTGGCCGTGGAAGGGCCCGTCGGCGGTATGCCCCCAACAGGCAGTACCGTGCCTGCATCAGCTTTGAGCTGTACACAGATGTAGAGATCGTGGGCCAGTACCACCTGAACAGGGCAATACTGAGACGGCTCTGTGAGCTGTGCAGTGATGTGATGCAGGCACCCTCATGACGGAGTCACGCTCTGTCGGTGGAGACCAAGGTGACAGCCTGCATGTGCCTGCTCGCCACGGGCACCTTCCAGAGGCAGACAGGGGACACCACAGGCATCACACAGTCGGCCACGTCGCGCATCTCACCAATTCCTGACTGCTGCCGCTGCCACGCGCGGAGTACATCCATTTCCCAGCACCGTGGCAGAGCCGCACAGCAAACATGCAGGAGTTCCACAGGGTAGCACGATGCCTAGCATGCTAGGGCCATAGACTGCACCCATGTGGCCATTCGTGACGCCACCCGGCCCAGATGGGCTCGTACATCAGAACAGAAAGGGCTTCTAGTGTCAACTACCAGGTGGTGTGTGATGCCACTGCGATAATCAATGTCTGTGCCACACACCCTGGTGGAGCACATGATGCCTTCATATGGTATCAGTCTGCGCTGTGCCATCGATTTGAGAGTGGGGACATCCCCACAGGCCATCTAGTGGGTGAGTACACATGTATGGAATGCAAACTTGGGGCAAGGGTGGGAATGCCACAGGTGCCATGGTAGTGGCACACAGGGATATGGCCAATATGGACCTGAACATGAGACCGATCTCCACACAGGTGACAGCGGATACCCACTCCGTCCCTGGCTGCTCACACCGTACCGGCGCCCCATGACCCCATTGCAGCAACGCTATAATGAGGCACATGTTTCCACATGCAACATCATAGAGCGGGTGTTTGGGATGCTCAAGGCATGCTTCCAATGCCTAGACACCTCCAGCGGTGCCCTACAGTACAGCCCCCAAAAGGCCTGTGGGATATTCCTGGCCTGTTGCATCCTGCACAACATGGCCAAAGACTATGGGATAGCCGTACAGGTTGAAGAGGGGGACAGCGATTGGGACGCCAGTGGCGCCGGTGATGATGGTGATGAGCAGCCCCCCCAGGACGGCGGGACTCCCGACTGATCCAGCAGGCCCAGTTGCACCGGGACACCATCAAAGAGGAGCACTATGCATAACACAGGTAAGTCAAGGGGACATGTGCAACCAACACCGTCCATGCGCAAACCACAGGCACACGGGGAACACACCAGGGGTGCATGACGGTCAGGGGAGTGGAAGACTCCAGGCATACAAACACACCATCAGGGAGGGGTGAGCACTCATATGGACACACACACACCAGGCACAGACCATACATGGGCAGATGCACAACACAGCAGAACCGGCATTGCTAACACACAGCACCACCGACCACCCCCACCACCTGTACTGTCCAAGTACGTGTGTCAGATGCTGGGCACCCTTGCACCTTGGTGTACAGTACAATGCAGGCATCATCATGCACACGCACCTGTGGACAGCAGTTGGGAGGGTGTGCAGGTGGTCCGTGTGTCGGCGTGGTGAGCAGAGCACCCAGCAGTACACTGCCCACAATGACACACTTTGCACACATGGCAGCACCAGACAGGGCCCGCACTGGGAGACAGCTCAGTCATGTAGCACTGTCCCACGGCCACCGAGGATGCGTGGGCGGCCCCGCCATGACCCAACAGCACTGGAAGGCTGAGCAGGGGCCACATGGGGTGGCACTGTTCAACCATCAGGGGTCCCACTGCGCGAATGCGACCTTGCCCGCACAGGGGTCTGCAGCATGCCGAACAAACCTGCACCAGGGGTGCTCGGGATGGCCACAACAGAACCCGGCATCAACAGGCCTGGTGTCGCACCACGCCGGGAACGGGGAGTGGAGAGTGAACTGTGTGGGGTGTGCGGTACAGGGGCACCTGACTGTGTTCCCAATGCATCCACGACAGAGACCACTGCCTGGGTCAGCCTGTCAATGGTGGCAGTCACATCCGTCCGCATACGAACCAGCTCGGCATGGTCCAGAGCACACTCCCTGCTGTGCCGCTCCACAGACACAGACAGTGCCTCCACGGAAATTGCAACCCGCCTCTGCAGCTGTACTGATTCCTGCAGCAGGCGGGTGTGCTCCTCCAATGGGTACTGTGCCCCAACAGCATCCTGTCCCCCAGGGTGTGGAAGGTCCTGATGCACAACACCCCTTGAGGATGGGCGCTGTTCACCAGGACCAGGAATGGGCAGATCAAGGGGCTGGCGGACATGTGCCATCGCTGACACTGTACCCCCAGACCTGGTGGGTGACTGCTGCTGCGCCCCTCCAACCGCAGTCCCAGGGTCCACTCGTTCCCACCGCTGTGCTGGCAACAGTGCCAGACACCTGCACAGCCACCGATGCTGCCCCAACGGTGCTGACAGGCACAGCCTGGGATTGTGCCAGCATGCTGGTACACAAGTTGGAACCAGAAAGGCCCTGGGGCACATGCTGGCCTGCTGTGTGTCCGTCATGGGACACACACCTATCACTGCCCATTGCAGTCCTTGCATCATCAATGGTGCAGGTTCGGTACTGCGCTAGTACAGCGCGCTGGCATGCTTGCATGCCAGACTGCTGAGACACAGGCTGTGCACCCCCGCACTCAATCACCAACACCAGAGTTGGCGGCCCAGCTTGCATGCTGCTGCAGTGCCTGCTGGCTGGTGATAGAGGTGGATGGACCTCCTCCATGTCCAGCAGGTCATCATCACTGCCTGGACCCACCACCACCGCCTCCTGAAGACGAACAGGATCTGTAACAGAAAGAGAGGACATGTGAGTGCATGTGAACAACCTTCCCCCAACCCCCCCAACACCACCACCATGTCATACCGTGCAGTGATGGGCTTCCACCTGTCTGGAATCCACCTCCTGGTACGCCCTCAATAGCGCTCCGCTGCATGGATGTGACCAGTGTCTCCTCAGTCAGGGTCAGCTCCAACACCACTGGCGGGCCCCCACCAGTGCCAGCACGTGCCGCCCTGAAGGCTGCCACCTTCTCCTTCAACCTCCTGCAGTCTGTCCCCATCTTCTTCTTGCATTCCTTCACGGAGCGCTGGTGGCTTCCATGCAGGTTAACGGCCCGAGCTACCCCCTCCCATGCAGCTGCACGGGACTGAGGGGTGCCCTCTGTCCACTCAGTACTGGCTCTCATCCAGGTAGGCCTGGAAGAGGGCCTTTCTCTGCTGCTGTAAAGTTGGGCCTCCTCCTACACCCACCGTCCTCACCCTCACCTTGGCTCTGCTCGGTCATGGCGATCTGTATGGGGGGAAGTGGACACCTGTCACTGTGCAGTCTACAGCATTTTCCCATGAACATTGTCCAGAACATCACACAGCATGCAACTCACCTCTCACCTGCAGTAACCGAATCTGGCCAGGGCAGCCCAATGTCGCACATTTATAGCGCAATGCATGCAAATTAGGAGTGGAGCAGCTATAATGACATGCAAATCGTGCCACTGCGCCTTTGAATGGCTGATCAGATGATTTGCATGTGTCAGCTGAATATCGCGAATCTGCACTTTGCGCAATACGGTTGAGTCGGCTGAGCCAATGGCGCAGATCTGTGACTGTGTGGTACACTGCATTGCGCATGCCCAGATAGCTTACGCCGGCGTCTGCCGCGCTGCTGACATGCTGTGTGCGATCGGCAATTCAGGCCATGGCCACCATTGTGCCAGTGGCGCTACAGCAATGGGCACTATATGGCGCTGTGGCACTACTGCTCAATAGTCCACTGTGGCACTGGTACGCAGCTGGTCGGTCGCACAGGATGCCTATACGTCAGACGGTTCTGTGCGTAGCCTTGCATCATTGTCCATGACCTTGTCTCTGACCTTTGCCCCTGGCACTGTTCGCCTGCCATGTTTACGTCCCTATTGCGCTGTCTGGTGACAGCGCTATGTGAAGTGACGGCGCTGTTCGAACAGCGCGATTGGAGCCTGTGGTGGTCTATTGCGCAACATCTCCAAGTCGGGTTACAGGGCAGCGGGGTGCCATATTGCCTGCTGTAAAGTTGGTACCATGGCTAGGAGGAGAGCTGTGTCCTGGAGCCAACTGCAACTGGCCAACTTGGTGGCCCTAGTAGAGCCCCACTGTGGGGCACTTTATGGTGAGGCGCCCCTCACCATTGCCCGCACACAGGTGTGGCATCAAGTGGCCACTGACCTGGTGGGGGTCACTGGACAGTGCCGGTCTGCTGAGCAGTGCCGGCACCGGTATGGTGACCTCCGCCGGAGGGATCCGGACCTATTGGAGAGGCTGCTGTCATGTGCCAGGCGGGGCGTGGTTCCTAGGCCAGGTGGGTGTACCATCTATGCACCTGTATTCTCTTTAGGGGTGTGTGTGTGTTTTGGTGGCTGTGCATAGGTAATGGCTCAGCCACAGTTGGCTGTGTCAGTGTGTGCAGCTGTGAGATGAATGGGTATGGCTGTGTGGGCAGGCACTCTCACTGGGGCAGGGGCAGTCTGCTTTTGAGTCACACTGATGTTTGTCTCAACATATGTCTCCCACAGGCTGGGATGTGAGGATGCAGGCCCGGGTTGAGGAGGGCCGTGCCAAGGCCCCGGTGCCAGCAGGTGTTGCACCCCAGCAGCAGCAGCAACAGCAGGAGCAGCAACAGCAGCACACACAGCTGCTTGAGCAGTGTGAGTATCATGACTTCATGGATGCTATTGCATGCTGGGGGGGGAGACCACTAGCCCTGCACAATACAACCATGCAGGAAAGGGGAGGTCATAATTCCACTATACAAGACACTAGTGAGGCCCCACCTGGAGCACAGTGTACATTTCTGGAGACCATACCTACGTAAGGACGTAGAGTGGGCAGAGAAGGTTCAGAGGAGGGCAACAAAGATGGTGCATGGCTTGCATCTCAAGTCCTATGAAGACAGGTTGAAGGAACTGAACATGTACTCCTGGAGGGAGAGGAGGAGAGAGGGATATAATAGAGACATACAAGTATCTTACAGGGAGGAACAGGGTGCAGGAAAACACTATTTTGAAGTGAAAAACATGTTCCAGGACTAGAGGGCATGGGATGAAGTTGGAGGGAGGAAGATTCAGAGGAAACATGTTAAAGAATTTCTTCACAGAACAGGTGGTGGACAAGTGGAATACCCTGCCAGAGGAAGTGGTGGGGGCTGAAAAAATCACGGGATTTCAGAATGCACGGGATAGACATAAAGGACTTGTGGAGGTCAGGGGTAAGGGGCAACATACTTCTAGGAAAACAAAGTGAACTTACAAGCTCAAATGGACAGACTGGGTTGGCCATAGGCCCTTATCTGCCAACACTGTCTATGTATCTATGTATGTATGCACGACACAGGTGACATGCATCACTGTCCAGTATCACAGCACGTCTGTGTATGCGTCACTGGTGGTCCAGGCATGCACTGGGCACATAGCTGTGTAACTGACATAGCACCACTTTGCCACGTCACTTGACAGCCTTGTTTGTGCCGTGATGGACATGGGCAGTGTGTGTGTGCAGTGGTGCGCATAGCTGGTGCCGCCTGTTTGTGATGGCCATGTGCATGTTCACTGTGGGTGGGTGCATGCCATCACAGGTGCGGGACATTGGGCTATATGGCTTGCAGGTTGGGTGGTGTTCAGAGTTGTGGTCAGTCACAGCCATTGACTGTGTTCCCCTTTTCCTAGGCCTCAAGGTTCTCAGGAGGATTGGTCGGGATGTTCGGGGCCTCAGACAACTGTTGGTGGACAACCAGGCCATCCTGCAGTCCATCCGGTGCCATGGCCTTCGGAGGAGGCGGCACAGGATGGGGCGCCACCAGGCGGAGGACGAGCAGCTGGTTGGCCCATAGATTATATTACCCTTCCCACTTCTCCCATCCCTACCACCCTGCCTTCCCTCTCCAAGTTTTTCATCCCTACCCCTTGAACACCCCTACCTTGTACCCCCCCCTTGTAAATAGTTTTTCTTGTTTTGGTTCTGTACTATATTTAAATATACATTTCTATTTTGATATGAATACTGTGTTGGTCTCTGATTTGCAGCTGGCTATGGGTGCTCAGTTGTAGGGGTGTACATGCCATCTGGGGTGGTATGGTCCTGTGTGTGTGTGTGTGTGTGTGTGTGTGTGTGCGATGTGTGTGTGTGCGTGTGTGTGCGTGTGTGTGTGCATGGGGAGGTATCTCCAGCATCGCAGTGACTTTCTGTTGGTCTTGCCGTCGGCTGCCACCCACTGCTGGGTGCACAGGGTGTGTCTGGCTTGTAGGCTTCTGTGCTGCATGGGGTTGACATGTGCTGGGGATGCATGGTTTCCTGCAGTGCCAGTCACTGCACATAGGTGGTGTCTTGGGGTCACAGTGCAGGGTGTGCTGTGCGTACGCGGGGCTGATGTGCACTGTGGTTGTCAACTCCCTGTGTGTGGCACTCTCAGCCTGCCAGTGGTTGTGCTGGGGTGTCATGGCTCTGCTATGCTTTGTTGGCTTGTTCCCATGGGCCAGTAGATCATCCGTCACACCCCCAGTGATGCTGTGCTTGGGGTGTGCAGGTGTGGTGTTGGTTCTGCAGTGTGTTCCTGTGCCCATGTGTGGCATGGCTGGCGGTGGGCCCCAGCCTGCCTCCCTGGATGTGCAGTTCCATTGCTCTGGGGGCTCTGCTTGCGCTATGGCACCTCTGGACTGCTCAGCTGGGCTGCCCTGGTTGCGCCATAGCGCAACATTTCTGCTCAGCTTCTCCTTCCTGGTTGCGCTATGGCGCAGTATGTGCGATATTCAGACGTTGGTTGCTTGCGCAATTTGTTCTTCTCCATGTTTGAATATCGCACCTGTTGCGCATATGCGTAATCGGTTTGTGCTTGCTCCTGCTGTTGCGCTCATTTTGGGCGCAGTTTGAATATCTGGGCCCCTGTGTATAGTTACTGCTCTATGTAAATACTATGTAAGTGTGAATTCATTTTGTATATATTGCTTACCCAGTTATGATGTAACTGAGTATTCATTTGTATGTATTGTTAACCTCTCCTTTCCAGGTCCATCTAGAAAATGAGCTTGCTCAACAATTTTCGCCTGGTTAAATAAAGATTTTGATTGATATTGAACTTATTATTTGGAGAAAGCAACAATGAAAGCACACAGCATCAGAAAGTTTCCTCCTAAAAGAGATGAAGAAGGAGTTATTAGTACTTTTTTTTTTTAGTTGTTTAACCCGAACACTAAGCTGAAAACTTTTTTACAGTTGCAACCTGGGAGCATGGGAAAGTTAAGTGACTTGCTCAGGGTCATACAGTATGTAAGTGGAAGCTGAGGAATTCAATCCCAGGTCTGGTCTGCTGGATATCACCAGATTTGCAGCTCAGAGCCTTAAACCACTGCACTATACTGCCTCCCTATGTTGATTGCACCCCTCCTTGATTGCAGTAACACATCATGTTGAAAGTGTGCCTGTTTCATCCTGTCATATATGCTGATTAACAGATACGAAGCTGTCTGAGTAAACCACATGAAGACCAAATCTTCACAATCACAAATTTAATACCTGTAACCCATACACTATGTCAATGTCCCTATGTCTTAATTCAAGTTGCATTCTAAAAACATATCTTGTCATGTCACAACCTGGATCAAACTTTGTTCAACACAGGCATGGCTGATGCAGCAGTACAGCATGTGATGTGCATGACAAACATATTATGTGACGTACATGTCACCTACTTTATATGACTCATCAGTTGGATTTGCACTTCTTTTGAAAAAATGAAAAGCAAAAAAGCACTAATGAAATAAAACTGATATACTTACCAGTCTGGAAATGGATATCCTGTAACTTGCTGTACATGGTACTGCAGTACCATAGTCTTCCAGCAAAGGAGAGTGGTTTGTTAACCTGTAAAGAAATGAAAATAAGTTTACTGTATGTGTTTTGTTTGACCATTGCATCTCATAAAATCAACAGGAGACATAACACAGCTAAAGGAAGTTCCATAGTATAAAACATTAGTACACATACTCACTTCAAAGTATTGACAGTAACTAAGGAGCCTTGTGGCTGTGGCTGATGTATGAGGTCTCCTCTCCAACTCTGCCATGGCATGGGCAGGACACAGAATGAAAAACATTAGCATACTGGTGGTGGTGGATGTTCATGGGCACATCATGATGACATTCCCTCTCACATTTCTCTGCATCTGGTGGCTTTGGCTAACAGCGGTTTTCTGGTGGTGGTCGTGGGCATCCATGCTGACATTTCCTCTCACATTTGTCTGCATCTGGTGGCTTTGTCTAACAGCGTTTTTCTGGTGGTGGTCATGGGCATACATGTTAACATTTCCTTTTGCATTTCTCTGCATCTGGTGGCTTTGGCTAACAGCGGTTTTCTGGTGGTGGTCATAGGGAACAGCTGCACCCTGCAACACGTTTACTATAACTGTTAGACACACACAGGTGGGTGGAGGGCCGGATATAGTGTGCACTGTGTTACAAATATGACATATGGAATTTGAGTAATTCTGAGTGGGAAACTAATTTAACTTTATGAAAAACAAAAGATGTACCATATAAAAAATGTGACAACCTTTTAACCACTTTACTTAAAACTTGCCAACGTCAACCTCATCATCATCCTCATGCAGAATGCGGCCTTCGCGGTCATCGATGTCTGAATTCTGCTCACTAGGGAATTCTTTCTCCATTGTGTCACCATCTACCTCACTGGTAGGCTGTTTCATGCTGCCAGTGCTTCCAGGATAGTCCATTTCTACAACATCAGCACAACAATGACCATGCCAGGGTATGAATACTGAGGTTGCAGTTCGAGCTGGGTTGTGCCCCCATTCATTTTTATGAATGTCAGCAAGCTGAAATTTGCAGGAGAGAGGTTTGTATGATGATCATGAATTATTTCACTCACTGAACTGAATATCCTCTCTACACTTACACAGGAGGGTGGGCATGTCAGGTACTTCAGTGCCACTGAGGTCAGCTCTGACCACTCACTGACCTTTCCACTCCAGTTTAAAAGAGGATCATCAGTTATTGACAGATGCCTGTTTTCAGCCAAATATGAGTCAACCATTCACTGTGCTGCACCAAGTCTGGTGGTTGATGCATCATCCTGTTCTCCGGAATCATTTATGTCACAAATCCCCACTTGGGACAAAGCACCCCAAAATGGGTTAATGACAACCAGTTTTGATGACAGACCACCTTGAACTGAAGCCCCCTTACAGGATGTGCTTGATACTACTCCAAACTGACCTTCAGCCTGATGATGCTGCTGAGGTTTGCTGACCTTGGCACGTGACTTCTGTGCCCCATGAACCAAGCACACCAGTTGCCAACTGGCATTTTTTACCTGTTCAGGCCCTCCCTCCAGTAGTGAGGTAATTCCTCGTTTATATTGTGAGTCCAGCATTGTTGCTATTGCAAAGTCACAACTGTGCTGAATGCTTAAGATGTGCCGATTGTGCTCAAATAGTGTCAGCATGTGTTTCAGCAACACACTGCTAGCACAGTTTCTAGAACTGTCAAGGCTATGCTCTAGATTCTGCAATGTCTGCTGCAACACCCGCAGCAGTGGAATTGATTGGCTAACGGAGGCAGACTTGCCATTCACTGCCTGTGTGGCATGTTCAAAAGGCCTCAAAATTATTACTACAGAGTCCATGAGGTGCCACTGTTCAGTCGTGAGAGACATGGAGGCCCCGGAAGTGTCACAGCTGGTGTACATGACAAAATATTCTGAGATGGCTTTGTAGTGTTCATACAACTTCTCTGCCATGTATAAAGAGGAGTTCCACCGGGTGACAACTTCCAGCTTAAGGCGGTGCTGCGGGAGGCTGTTTTGGATCTGCAACTGCCGAAGTTGGTCATGGGCCTTTGCAGAGCGTGAAAAGTGAGAACAGATATTGTGTGCAACTGTCTGCATTTCCTTTAGATTAGGGTGCTGCAGAAACTCCTGCACCACAAGATTTGAACAGTGGGATATGCATGGAACCTGAACAAAGCCGCCATTTGTGATGCATTTTATCACATTTGACCCATTGTCACTTGTTATAAACCCAGCTCGCAGGGAAAGGGGGTTCAGCCACTTGTCAGTTTCACTCAGTAGCAAGTCCAGCATGTTTTCACCAGAGTGTAAACAGGTCACACTGTGCATAGCAAGTGTTGCATACTTTCGAATTCCTGGAAAATTGCTACCACGACAGTCCACCTTACTACACTGATTATTCACACTACCACCAGCACAAACAATCCCCAGCACCTGCACCCAATGTACAGTTATACACAAATATGAACTCCCCGCTGATCTGCCACTTGACCACATATCTATACTTAAATGGATGAATGGAAAGGAGGAATGCTGAAGGACATGTCTTACAGAATCGGCCACAGGTAGGTATAACTCAGGGACAGCACAGGTGGAAAAGTATGTCCTGGATGGGAATTTCCATTTCAGATAGGCATGTGCCACAAACTGCCGGAATCCAGAATTCTCCACAAAGGAGAAGGGCAAAATATCAATTGCCAGCATTTCAGCTACAGCAGCATTAAGTTCACGTGACACTTCATGATTGGGTAGGTACTTTAGGTTATGGGCAAAAATACTCTGCAATGTGGGTTGACTTACATGTTTTGCATGGGGTGTGACAAATGGCTCTGCTCTGTGAATGGCGGGGGGGTGGGACTTGTGATGAAGAGGGGTGCACAGTTGACATATCCACAAATTAGGCTATTTTCCCAGATTTACACACTAGAGGTTGATGTACCACTTGCACTAGATGCACTGCATTGACCACCAGCACCACTTCTACTCTGACCACCACTTGTCAACATTTCAAAATCATCATCCTCCACTTCATCATGCCTGTAGTAAACCTCTGCTGTTATTTCATCACTACTGCAGGCATTCCAACTTGGTCTTACAGTCATGGAAGAGGATAACATGCTCATTAAGGTTGATGATGAGGGTGAATGGCCCATTATGGCATTAGCTGCCATCTGGTGCTGGGTCCGCAGTGCCATGTGCCTGTTTTTAAGATGTGTATGCTGCCCTCCCCATGCCCAGATGACTCCCCTTTTTACCTTGACTCACACGCGCATGGCAAAGCTGGCAGAATGCAACTGACTCATCATTTGCATCTTGCACAAAAAAATCCCTAAAAAGGGATTGTGATCCCTGACCCCTACTTTTAACATGTCCCTGATGCTGCCTATTGGACTCTTGTTATTTAAGCCCTGAAATGGGGGGTGCTACTTGATTTTTCAGGTGGAACACACTTGGACTGCAACTGGCTATCACCACAGCTACCTATAATTGTTACTGGCTCATCAGCATCATCACAATCAACATCAACTGGAACCACTAAATCACAACTTTTTTCAAGGGGGGGATTTAATGCCAACATACCCAGACACAGCCACCTTGACTTTCTTTTTCTCTGGATCCCAACAGGGGTCACTGACATCATCATCATATTCATCAACATCATCCGCATCCACATTTTCTGGTTGGATGCTGTCATGTGGACTACATGTTGCAACCACAGCAACATCATCATCATCTTCATCATCACTCAATATATTTGCACCACTCTATGAATCATTGCATGGCAAAGGCATGACCTCAACTGTGGTTGAAGAAATGTGACATTGTGTGTTATCGTCGCTGTGATCAGACTCATGCTCGACTACCACTGGGATTTTAGTGGGGAGTATGTCATCATCTGCACTGGCATTCACTGCTTTAGACTCAACTATATTTTTTGACATGGTCAACTGGTCAGAAGTGGAACTCGAGGCAGGAATACTCATGCCAGTAGAAACTGCAATAACACCACCAGCTGGGACAACATCATCTCCTCCAACTATGAGTGAAGCACTGTAAAAAACATTAATAGAAGAAATCTCTTTCCTTACATCAGCTATGCCCTTCTGCATACTACCATGCCCACAGACAGTCTTGCCACTGGCAGCAGTGCCATGGCCAGAAACAGCTCTCTTTGCACATCTCTTTGTGGGCATTTTGGGGGATCACCAAGAAAATTGTAAACCAATTTAGATTTCAGAACTTTCAGTCTGTCCTGGTGGATATGATGTGAAGCCCAAAAAAACAACAACAGTGTCTTGCGGTCTGAAGATGTAGATTGTGATCTAAACAGATGCAAAGGCACAGACAGATTTGACTGTACTGTGCAATCAAGAAAAAGATGCAGATGCAGATGCAAAGTCACAACAACACCTTACCACTGTTGCTTACAACAGTCGCAATCCAAATCCAATATGGAGAAGAATACCTTTGGCCGCTTGGGGGGGTTGGGGCAGCACACTGCAGTAACAGTACAAAACCAAACCAATATACCACAATCTGTCCCGACCATAAAGCAGTACAAAATCATGCAGCTGCGGTGGATAGTATGTTCACACTGCTGCAATTACTCTGCAGCACAATAAAAGGTGTCTGTGATTTGATGGCATGCATCGCATACACACACACACACTACAAGTAATGCATGGCAAATTGAAAACTTCATTAATATAACCAGATCTTTTTAACAAACTGAAATTATGCACTGCTGCAACACTAAATTCAGCAAAACAATTTCAAGAATTACTGAAACTATTACTGTGTAGATTAACATAGTTATACAACAAAAATATAACCAAAACAAAAAGACTGCCTTTTTTCCCCAGACAGTTAACCTATCTACACATACACCACACAGATACACCCCACACCAAAGCACACTTCCAGTGTCTCTAAGTACTCAGACTGAATATTCAAAATTACCATTCAAAATCCATACACGAACAATAAACACTCAAAGATATGAGTACAGGAGGGTTTCCTACAATCTATGTACTATGTTTTAAACTAAACAAATGGCTCAAAAAGGATTTTTTAACACCTTTTATAGAGTTTGAATCACAGAGCTCTGACAGCATACTGTCTCCAACTAGCACTACACATATACTACACTGAACTGAGGCTGTGAAGAACAATCTAGAGCCCATGTGACCTGCAATCCCATGAATCAGTGCAAAATTCGCCTTGGAGCCAAAAAACAAGGCAAAGTGGTGTGAAGTACATTGGAATCAATGTACTTCACCTAAAAGTACAGATAGAAGTGGATGGAGGAAGGTGGAGTATTGCGAAGTGCATTGAAAACAATGACTTTGTGATCCTCATTATGATGCAAAGTACTCAGCTTCGCGTTCTGGGGTGCTTCATGGATTCCCGGGCACTCCGTGAATTTAGACACTTCACCCACTATTATTACAGAGCCAAATACCAATATCAGGAAGGAAATCCATAATTTTACTGCTTGAAACACTGTGTTGAAACTAAAAGTACTGTCAGAAAAAAAAGAGAACAGAAAATATATATATAGGAACCAGCAGATGAGATACAGTATACACCACATGAAATTGAATATGCTGGGAAAGGAACACAGAAGTTACAAAGCAGAGCACAACCAGTAGCAGAGTTGACCAGGGACAGAAGAAGGAAACAAAATTCATTGTAACAGTGGAGTCATAACGGGATCACAAAGCTAGCAGAGTGTCACAAGAGCCAGTAGATGTGCAATAAAGTCAGACAATAATGCTAAGAGCTAGCAAAGGGGGGTTAGAAAAATATGTGGCAACATGGGATACAAAGAGTGGACCTGCTGACAACAGAGCACCATGTATATCAGAAAGAGGGATGCCACTTGGAAAATCTGAAGGTGGCAGCCAGAAGCGAAATGTGATTTGGCTGGTCTATAGGTGTATCTGAGGGACTCAAAGGAGTGGGTTTCCAAGAATCATGATGGAACATAAAAAAGAAAGAAAGAGTGGTTGAAGCATTCAGCAGAGAGAAAAATTAGCAAATGCATGATAGAAATAATATAGCTTCCATTATGTGAACTGTAAATAGAAATGCAGCAAATTTAAAATTCACCGGCGAAGTTGAAGTGAAGTGGCCAATTTCATCACGTGAAGTAACCCACAAATTTCTCCACTTTCAGCCGGATTTTGCCAAGGTGAAATTTTGCCTCGAAAGGTGAAATTTCACCGGTGGAAAAGCAAAATTTAGTTAGCAAGGATATGTGAATCATCAGAGGGGCACAAGAGTTTTAGGAACAAAGTAGTAAAAATAGCACAAGAACAGAGAATGAAAATGGATTTGACACAGAATGTGCATTGCAAGTGCCAGCAGAAAGTCATAACTGGTTGAAGGAGTGTTTGAGGATGTGCCAGAGAGGTAGAGAAGTCAGAATGCCATGCACAGGAGAGAAATGATAGAGGGGTATCTGAGTCAGCAAAAAAAATGAATGGGTCAAAGTAGTCAGAAGGTCAAAGTAGTGAGGAACAGACAACAAACTGAAAAGGGCCATACTAGGTATCTAGTATATGGATATGGGAACTGGACTCGAGACATGTGTTGCTGTACTTTAGGTCACTTAGTAAGATTATAGTTTAAGGTTAAACATGACTTTGAAGTTGCAGCTATTGAAAAGGTTAGATATTTTCAGATATTCTGAAACATTTCTAAATATATTGGACAGGATTCACAACGCTTCATTTTCTAAGTTCTATTCCACAACTACTGTTGCAGACTGGAAACGCTTGCAGCTGCACCGGTAGCGATTCACAGCCACAGCAGTTGCGGAGGGTGTTAAGGCTGCTTCCGCCAGCCGTAGCCCATTCCCGCTGCTGCGGCCATCACCCTGGTAACACCACCCGCAAGTGGCCGTAACCCGTGGGTTGATGGACGTTTAGTGCCCTTAATATCATAATGAGGGTAGCTGGTCTCTGATGCCCTCTGGAGTTCAGCATGCTTCTCACCTGCTTTGAATCCCTGTTGTGAGTAGGAGGAAAGAGCAAGCCTCAGGTCTTGTGGCATCTGCTGGGCAATCTGACACTTGACCTGACCACTATGAAAAGAGCTGGAGGAGCCATGCTGTGGAGGTTGGGATGGACGATGGGGTCTGAGCCTTTGTGCCCTGCTGGTATGGTAGACTACCAGTGAAACATTTTTAGGATCTCTACCTAGGTGAGGACTGATGGACCAAGCTATGGGAGCTTATGAGGGTGGCAAGACCATTAGAATGAGGAGAACAGGGTTGATGTTCTCTCCTGAGATCTGCTATTTGTCATTACATTGAGTTGGATTACCTTGCTCTTTTTAAACTGCTAACGTGGAGGAAAGCATTTGGATTAGGTGTGCCAGCTTGTGATGAGGGAACCTGCTGATTCAGTTTTGTGTTATTTTCAGACACTGACTGTATGAGGCAGTGGTGAAGGCCTGTAGTAATTTTTCTATATCTTTTATGGGCTCAGTTCTGGTTGAAGAACATTGTACTATTCTGGGGTACCCATCCCTAAATAGAACTCCAGTAGAACTGTTGGGACTCTGTATTGAATACTCCTTTTTTCTATGACTTTGTGACACCATTTCATAGTGTTATTTTATTAGGAGTGGCTGTGAGTGTTGTGTGTTTATGTTAGGCTAAATGATTGTTAATGTGAGTAACTGCTAGCTATTGCTTATTTATTGTAATAGTGGCATATGAGTATTGGTGTGTTTGCATAGGCTTTAGGGCACTAGGTCAGATCAATGCCTGCATGGACAGTGCTGTCAAGAACACCATACAGTGCTGATCAGAATAGCGGCAGTACACAATGCTGTGAGTAAGCACAGCACCAGTGATAGTGATCACAAGTGTGGTATGAGATCGTTACCACTGTTACAATGTATTTTTGCAGGAGGCTCCACACCACACCCCCTCCGACATGAGGGATTCTGTGCCCCACACCCCCATTATTAAAATAATCAACTCTGAGTCAGAGTTGGATTACCTGGTGGGGATAAAATTTGGAAGACCATGATCCCAGACAAGCTGTTCATGTACTAGCGCTCCATGCCACAGGAGTAGCTTGGCCAGGCTCCTCACTTCCTTTCCCCTTCTCCTGCATCTAGTACCATGGACAGCAACCTGGGGAGTGCTCAGTGCATAACATGCTCTTTCTTTTATCGCTGTCTGTGGTGGCATGGTATAGATCACATATTTCTTACTGACATTATTCTTGTAGTGCTGTTATGACCGAGTAGGGGGTTTAGTTGTATGTATGGTGTATGGATGTGAGGATCTTGTGGGTACTGATGGTAGTTTAATTTTCTTGTATTGGTGGATAGTGTGGGAGGATTTATTTATTTATTCATTAATTCAATTATTTATTTATTTATATAACTTTGTTGACCAGGTGAAAGCACTGGAAGCGAAAGCCTTTTTCAGGCATGACCCGGTTGCAGTAGCATGGGCAATAGAGGAAGTACAATATATCAAAAGAGGATACATAAAAGAAACAGTGGTGTAGTAGTATACATGAATTCAATAGAGATTACAATACGTTTGGGAAAGGGATGGGTATTTGGAGCTTATCATGGAGTTACATACACTTGATTGAAAGAAACAAATGTGGGTAACATTGCTGTTGCATGACAGGGTGCAAATTGCTGTTGTATGTGAGGGTGCAGTCACTAGACAGAGTGAGACAGGAAGTGGGAGAGGGGAGAGAGGAAGGGAAAATAGTAGAGGATAGGATAGCTATTTCATTTGAAGGGTGGTTGTGGGTCATGGATTGTGTTGGGTTTTCAGAGTTTATTTTAGTTTTAGTCTGGCAGTTTCACATATGTTTTTTGGGTATGGCTACAAACTCCCTAGGTTTATTTATTCCTTGTCTCACTTACATGATCCATGTCCTTTTCAGGATCCACCCCACTGACCAAGCCTGTACTTCATCAATGCATGGAGGTGGGGCTCGAGGGGAAGTGAGGTGTTTGGAGACTGGCTGTGGAAGGTGCTAACAGGGGGCTTTATTAGGTGAGTGAGGACCAGGAGACACCCTGGGTGAAATGGAACCTGAAGAGAGGTGAGATGTAATTGATTTCCATATCCAGGGCACCGACCAGACTGAGTGGATAGGTAGCCATTGGCCAGTTGCCTTGCTCCATCCTCTATACAGTAGGTGGTGCTTTGCAACACATGACTGAAGATGAACATGCCTGCCATCATGGCAGATTTACCTTCTGGTTCCTCAATCAATCTGGCTTACACCATGGATACCTGACTGAAGGATGACACTACCCACAGAGGGATTGTGTGTGTGTAAGGGGAGATATCTGTTTTAGATCTGAGCTGAACTTCACTGTGCACCCAGTGGGGTACACCTTGTCATTTGTATGTGTGTCTATGCAGGGGGGGTCCAGCTGCAGGTTGCAGAATCCTCTTGGTGTGCAAGCCTCTGGAGCATGAGGAGGATTTCCTGATGGAAATCACAGACTTCGTCACCGACAGGGTCTTGGAGTCATCCAGGTGGATTGTTCTGGGTGATTTCAATGCCTGGGTCAATGATGAATTTCACACTTTGGACAGGATTTCCTCTAGTTGATAGGGTCACTGGGCCTTGCACAGGTGATTATTTCTGTGATTTACCAACACAGGCACACCATGGAATTGGTTTTCTTTGTGAAGCTTTGGGTTAGTAACCACAAGGTTAATCCAGTCAGCTGGTCAGATCACTTCATGGTGAAGTTTTTCTTCTGGTGCCCCCTTGTAGTCCACTCCTTGTGGAGAGGATTCATTACCACGCTTTAAGAGGACTTATGCCACAAGCACTGCAGGCGGTAGCTAGGTAGGTAATTTTTTATTGATGACACATTATATCATTACAAAAACAGAGACATAAAAATAAAAACATTCACAATTACATGATAAAAACATTATAATATATTAATATTTGGGTTACACTGTTTATCTTGCATTTCTTAGTAAGCATATTTTATACATTCTTATTAAAACTTTTAAGCTCTTATGTGCAATTGTTTGGCTTTCCACCACTTTTAAAATAATGTATTTTTCTCAAGTATTTGTGCAGGATGTGGATTGGAGGCTGAAAGCTTATAGAAAGTGCATTCAAAATTACATAATAAAAATATAACAATACATTATTCATTTCACATTATTTGTCATACACAGTTTTGGAAAATGTGCTTCCTATGCTCTTTGTTAAAACTTTAATTTTTTTATGTGCAGTTTTGGGATTTCCACCACTTTTAGAACTATCACTTTTTCTAGTGTTTGTACAGAATGGAAATTCAATAAAAATGTCACTATTTCATGCTTGATCATGTGTAATTGTCCCAATATTTCTCCCAGTATCATCCTTCTAGGAGCCTCTTATAAGGGGCATATAAACAGTAAATGATTTATATCATCTTCCCCAAGGTTACAACAACACCTACCACTGGATCGTTTTTAATTCTTACTTATTTTTTTTTGTTTGTTTCTGTTTGACAGCTGTAGTTAATTTTTTTCCCAATTGTTTAACCAGGAGTTCCATGTGTTCACTGTTGTAACATTCAAAGCGATATTTTGATAGTATTCACCTTCTTTTTGGTTGTTTAGTTTTAAGTATTCCTCCATCCCAAATACCTTTTTGTTTTGTGCTAACCACCCACTTATTTTATACTTAACACACAGTTCTAGATCCCTTTGTTGTGCATTATCTTTAATCCTATTTTTAATATGATATTGAATCTCCTCAAAAGGTTTAATTAGGACATCCATTATACAATATAATAGGCCATAAGGTTGTATTATATTTTCAGCTATTTTTGTTATAGGAAACATAATACTGCGACTCTAAAAGTCTAAAACTACATCAAGACACATTTGGGGTAGTCTCTCAGGTGCCCTTGAATATACTTTAATCCAGCATGTGACCACCCTTTTATTTGTTTACCAGTCAATGGAATTTTGAATGTTGATTCAGTTAGGTCTCCCAATTTAAACCTTAGGTTATTTGTTGTTTCATTATTAAGCAATAAGGCATGAGGTGGTATGGGTTATTCGCGGATTAACCACGGCTGGAGTGGTTTGCCAATGAGGTGCAGCTCAGTGATAAAATCCTCGCCAGCCATGGTAAATACCCCAATAACCCAGATCCCTCGAGTGCATTATTGTTATTATACCATGGTGCATTTTTTAGAAACAAGAAAATAAAATAAAACATGCTTTTTTTGTGTTTTATTTTGCCTTTTTTTTTTGCATTTGTTAGTCTGCTACAAAAAAATAGCCCTTGGGGTTTGAGAGAAGTGGTGAGAGAAAGAGCGAGAGGGAGAGAGAGAGAGTGAGGTGTGGTAGAACAGCAAGGTACAGCACATGCTCACTATGTCTTTTTTTTTTAAAGTGTGGAGAGAGAGCTGTAGAATAGCAATGTGATGACTCAGGTAAACTGTGTAGATTTATAGCTTTTTCCTGTGTTGCTTGTTGTGGAGATGGAGCGTGAATACAGCTGAAAGGGAAGATGGGCGATGTTGTGGTGCGAGAGTTCAGTGTTTGGTTCCAGGGTCACAGTGCGCTATCATTTGAGGGAAATGGTGTTCTGAGTTGCGTGATTTTTTTCCTTCTGTGTCAGTGTGAAATCCTATTAACATGATGTTCCACAGTGTTAGGTGAGTTGAACAAGCTCTGCATGATGGCCTTGGTTACATTTCACACTTGTGAGGATTGTACTGTGTGCGGGTGATTTGTACCATGAATTATAAATGTAGTTTAGTGGTGAACAAGATGACAGAATTGCAGTCATGGTTCGGGGGTCGGATTGATTTATTTTTAGGGTGGCACAGGACTGTGGCAGGCTGGAAACTTTGCTGTTGATTATCAGAGGATTTACAACAGTGGTAAGGAGCCAGCCCGCTAATCTGATTGGCTGATGTTGGATGACCATGCTATAATAGAATTTATTGAGTCCAAATATGCATAACTGCATGTGTTCTCTTTCAGAGATGTTCCCCTTCTTGAGGAAATATAGGAATACTTTACCTACAGTACTTATTTCTTCACATTTTATTCCAATCATTGCTAATTTCTCTTGATTATATTCTATGGCTTTAAGAATGTGTTAATGTTCAGTTATCACCAGAACCCATTCTTCTTGGTTAATTGGTCTAATGATACTTAGAAAAAAAAAAGTTTTGTTCTTGTCTCAAAATTGCATTTAATAGAATTTTAATATCTTTGTTCATTGAGCGTTCAGATTCACTAGGAGTTAATTCCACATTATATCGTGAAAGAGCATAGTCTGTACCTTTTTTATTTTCCAAAAATCTCTTGATGTCTGGACCAAAAACATTCCTCTCCTTTTTCTCACTATGGTTTTCTTTTTTATCTCCCCCCCTTCCTGGACTTGAGATACAGTTCCTATATTTACACTGTTTTTTGTTTGTAGATTGATTTTTTCTCAGATTCCTCATTTATACTAATATTGGTTATTGTTTCCTCTAGTACAATTACTACATGGTGGGATCCTCTATTACTTCCTTCTCTATTCTCACCAGCTATTTTATTCTTTTTGTTCTTTTTACTACTCTTTCTACCCCTTTCCCTTTCTTTTGCTTCTGTTTATTATTTTTCTTTGGGTGTTTCTCCTGTTCAGGTGGGGCTTTAAAGTCAGTTGTATCTATTCATGTTTGATTTCCTTTGTCTCTTATAGCCCCACTTTTTTTCCATTTGGGGGTGCTACTTTCTCTTGAATGTTTGAGGGGTGTACTTCTTTGATGCATCTAGGGATCACACTTTGATTTTTAAATTTTTTGATTTTTTCCATTGCTGTTTTGCTCTTGGGCTTCTCCTTTTGCCAATAAATCAGGGTTGGCCTTTTTTATTTCCTGACTTACACTGTCCTCTCTTTTTCCAGGTATAGGCTGTATAATTAATTCTGAACTGCCTGGGATAGTATCATCTCCAAATTCAATAGGGTGATAGATCATTGATTTTTTCTGTCTGGATGGGCCTCTAGCTTCATCCTGTATGATTATATTTTCTATACAAATTCTTTTTAAGAAATTTAAATCTTTCTGTATTAAGGTTAATTGTTGAAAAATCAAAATATTTGCCAAATATTGATTTTTCAATGATCGTGATAGATTTTTTGAAATTAATTCGGTATTATACATTTGATATGAAGAGTTATAAGAATTATGATCAGGAGTGTATATTGAATGTTGAGATTCACATAGAAAACTCATTCTTAATGGGTCCATGGTCTCTTTCTTCCCAAACAGTTCTTCTTCCTCCTGCACTTCTTCACCCTTTAATGAATCCTTTCTTTCCCCTACTTTTTTCTCTCTTCCCCCTCTTCACCCATGTCTTGTTTACTCTCTGTATTTTCCTTGACTATCCCTTTCAATCCTGAAATAGTGGTTTGTAATTGTACAATAACTTGACTGAGTTATTTTTCTCTCAATTCCTGTTTTTATGTATCATTCAATCCCTTGTACCTATAGTCAAGTTATCTGTGCATTTTCTTTGATGTTCCTTAGAGTTTTTTCCAATACTTAAATTCTGCCCTTTATCTATTACTTTACCTTCAACAAGGAGATAAGAAGTCATAGACAAATGTGTTTCATCTGTGTACTGGTTAATGCCTTCCTTCTTTGGTATAGAGGTTTTAGTCAAGTTACTAGTTTTACTGAGAGTACCCTTGTGGTTGAAATATGTTGGAATATGGGCTCATTTAATTTGCTTGTGAGAGCTCAGTATATTTGTTTTTTATCGTTATTAACTGATGTCATTTTAATAGTTAACTCCTCTCTCCTTTCATCTACTACTCTATCCTTTTTCCCTTTCTTGTGTCCTTGCCCCCTTGTTTTTTAAGGGAGGAAGTGATCAAATTTATCTCTGATGGCACAGATTTACTTCTGGTGTGCACTGGCGTGTTTATTCAGTTATAATTCCCCTCTTTGTATTTAAAAGTGGCTTATATACTTGATACTTTTCCAATTATCTCAATTATTATTTGCTAATTGATTGGTAAGTTAACTGCACTTCTTTCAGTCTAATAACTATATTCTAGTATCCAATAATCTCCCTGTATGCTCAAAAAAATGAAAATGGTTGAATTATATTCAGTCCTAATAATCCTAACAGTATTGCACTCAACACACTAAGTGTGCCCTCTTTTGGTCCTGTATCACCCCCCCCCCCATAAAACAGATTACACAATTAATACAGCAGAAGTAGCAATTGATTACTAATTACCAATTGCTAGTTATTACTAATTGCTACTATTTTATCTTAAACTGGCAAGTATAAAAGAGCTAATAAAACATTTGTAAGAAAGCAGTAAAGATAGATAAGTCCCAAAGTGAATGTCCTAGTGTAACAGCAATGGTAACAAAACAGAATTTCAAGGCCGTTTCACTTGTATTTGTACTCACTTGTTCTCCTTTATTCACTTGTTTGCTACTCACAGTTCCACGTATCAAAAATGATTTATATTTTTGTCCTTTGGTTTCCTTTCAATAGGGGCCTTTCTGGGTGCCTGGATTTAAAAAGATCCACACTTCCAAGCATTTCCAAACATGTATTAAACCATGTATTGTACCATAGTCAGATTGCTTTATTCTTCCATTGCTTCTGGATATAATGTAGTAATAATAAGAGGAAGTTTTTAAACTTGGCACTTTGCACTTAGAAAAACATCTTCCAAACACACCAGTCCTCTTTAAGTCTTGCTTCTAAGGCCTCTGCTTTTCCATGCTCGGAAACAGGCCCACGCTTGTAATTTGCACTGCAGATTCACTTCCCAAAAAAACTCCACCAAAGTTACTATGATAATGGGGCCATTAGACATGTTTGGTAAACTTCTGTGATTGCTCACCTAAGTAACTACTCCTCTGAAGCAGCTAAGAGAAAAAAGTTTCTCTAAATTCTGTCTGTGCTCCCCCCCAAAAAGTGTTATGTAGCAGTCTTGGAGTGCTGAATGCTATTCAGGATCTGCTCCTCTCCTAGTGTGTTTCCTCTGTAAGCAGTAATGGATATCTTGGAGATGTTGCCAGCTTGTGAGACACATCTGGATAATTGAATGTTGACCTATTACAGGGTCATTGCTGGGTACTTCAACATCCTAGTAAGTAAATATGTTTATTGATTGGTCAGTGACCTTTACAATGTAAAAATACCACATAAGTAATAACTTAGTATTACACACATAACAGTTTAAAATGTTTTAGGGAAGAAAAGTACACATATAACACATTATCTAGAAATGCATACAACTTAAGTTACTAAAACACATTCTAGAGTGCACATAATTGGTTTGCCTATATGTATAGGACAATTTGAAAGAGACTTCAATTTCAGAGAACTGTTCATTTCCTAGTGACTTATCTAACATGGTACATAAATTGTTTAACCACAATAAACCAGAAGACCATAGAATTTCATTCGATGTACAAGCCAGTATAAAGTAACATATTATCCATGTTATTTTAAGACCTCAGTATGAAGCAAGTATGATCTCATGATTAATAATTATTTGCATTTTGTTTTGATTTTGTTATTGCAATAAGATAGCCTGCAGTTTTTTCGATTATTAATTCATCACTGGTTGTGAACAGAATATTTAATAATAATAATGTTTTATCTGTAGCAACAATGTTGTCCAGTTTTGGAACAAGCCAATATTTTCTTGGCGTTTCATACCAGGGACAAATCATTATTACATGAAACAAATCTTTGAAATACTTATTTGCCCAGGAGCAGTAGGAAGATGATATATTCAGTGCTTTCTTGTATCTAGCTAAGAGTACATTACTAGGGAACATTTTTAGTCTAAATCTTGTGTACAACTGTCTTTGTTTAAAATCTGTTAGTACATCTAAGTAGTCTTTGTATTGAAATGTATTTACTGAAATGTTTCACCAGGAAGGCACAATGAGCAACAAGTCGATCATCTCTAATGTGACTGGGGAGAGGGGTACAATTGGAATAAGACATTAAATATTCAAGTTACAAGATTAATATTAACATACAGTTGTATGGCAGGTGTTACAAACAGTGTTGCAACAATGTTGTGCATAATATGTAGAAAGAGTGGACAATAATAAGTGCTGGTTAATAAGTAAGCAAGAACTTACATGAAAGGAAAGGGGAAGGGAGGGAGGGTGGGGTGGGGTGAGGTGTGGGCTGGGAAGAATCATGTCCCTGGAGATCCTCAGGATGTGAGAAACCTTGCAAGGGGACTGGGGTGACCAGAGTGATGGAGATAAGGCAGTGCCCCAGACAGACCACTTTAGAGTCATGGGGAAAGGGAGTAGATGAGAGATACAAGCCCCTTGGGGAGGTAGGAGAGGGACCCATGGAGAGCACTTGGGGTCTTTTACATTCTGTGAGAGATAAATGGAGGCCAGTAAGGGGGATCAATTTGGGGGAAAGGGAAGAGAGCTAGAAATTTGGGAGGTGGATGTGCACAGGGTAAAGTGAAGGTGATGGTAGAGGGGTAGGGTTTGTCCAGGGCTTAGAGGAGGGAATTAGGTAGGGACATTGGAGAAGCAGCTAGATGCAAGGTAATTATTGAGGACAGAGCTGAAGGAGTAGGCAGAGGATGAGTGCTGGATTTGAGGGGGAGGGAATTCCAGATGTTTGGGTGGCAGTGAGAATAACTGAATTGGCTGATTTGGGTGGATCTGTGGGGGACAACCAGGGTACAGGAGTCAGTTAATCTAAGGGAATGGGAGGGTGGGGGGTGTTATAAAGGAGAAGGTGAGATAGGTAGGGAGCTCACCCATCCACTACTTGGAGGTGAATTTAGTACAGTGGGAGAGTCACCTATTTGTAAGAGGGGGAAGAATAGGGCATATAAAGACTGTAGTGATATGTGTGAGGGGGGAATTTGGAGGCAGTATAGAGTAGTGTTTTAAGACTCTGAGCTGCAAATCTGGTGACATCCAGCAGACTAGACCTGGGTTTGAACCTCACAGCTTTCACTTGCATACTGTGTGACCCTGAGCAAGTAACTTCCCTGTGCTATCAGGTTGCACCTGTAAAAAAGCTTTCAGCTTAGTGCGCTACTCCAGGTTAAATAACTAACATAAAAAAAATCCAGGGCAAAGTGGCAGAAGGAATTGAAGAGGGAGTCCAGTCTGGCCAGGGAGGACTTAGAGGCAGCACCATAGACTATGTCACCGTGGTCAAAAATGGGCTGTATCATCTTCTGAACAAGTTCATGCCTAGCTGTAGGAGGGATGCAACTATGGTTCCTGAACAGGGCACCAAGCTTAGGGTGCAGTTTTTTTCTGGATGGCATCAATATGTCCAGAGAAATATCATTGGTTCACAACCAAGGAGATGTTCTAATTTTTGAGATAGTTCTCAAATCCATAAGCTTGTAATAGTTTACAATTTTACTTGTGATATAAAATTTGTATTTAAGACTAATAATTATGTTCTTGCCAAGGTATTTTTTAAGAAAGGTGAAGCTTGTTTCTTCTAAGATGCTATAGATTTTAAGCAGCCATATAGATCTCAGACATCCCAAGTTCTCCCAAGCATATTTTTCCTTAAGGGAAAGAGCAGATAATCTATTATGGTCAAAAGACAGCAACTTTACCCAATAATTTACTTTTCTAGAATGTGCATAGGCTAATGGTCCAACTATACCAAGCTCAGCATGTGTAAGCGCAGCAGGTATAGAGTTGTTCAGGCCTAAACTGGTTATGTATAACTTATTCAGGGGGGATTTCTAGGACCTGAAAATTATCATTGTCCCATATTTCTATGTGATATAACATCTGAGCATAGAGTCTTGCCACAACTGCTTCTATGAGAGATTTTATGGAGTTTCCCACAAATTTATAGTTGAACATTTTTAACAAATTAGCAGCTTGTTTCAATTTGGGTAGTAATGTACTAATATGCTTAAACCAGTTTCTGGCATTGGACAGCTGCAAACCTAAATATACATAAGATTTAACAGTTCTGAGTTTTTTGTCTCCTACTTTCTAGGATGTATTTATTTTATTTGATGCAAGAATCATGATCTGATTCTTTGATTCATTGATTATGAACTTGTGTTTACTGGTATATTCGTTCAAGGTGTCCAGTTTTCCTTGAAGACCTCTCTGTGTTAATGAAAACAAGGCAAGGTAGCGTGGCACAATCTTTATTGATAATTTTAGGTGAATCTATTATAGAATGTTCAAGGGTCAAAAGCAAATTATTGATATAAATACAGAATAATATAGGGGCCAAAACACAGCCTTGCCTAACACCATGATTTGTTTTAAAAGTTGCCAACAAATGTCTAGAGGTACCCAGCCTAATCTGAGCCCAAGTTTCAGAATATAATTATTCAATGATAGCAATAATGTCTAAGCCTATATCCCAATCACTCATCATCATCCATAGTAAGTTGCACAAAACAGAATCAAGAGATGAACTACAGTAAAATCTATGAATGCAACATAATTTTTGTTTTCGAAGTTTGACATATTTTTCACAAAGATGAGTTAATATACATCAATTATCTGTGGTGCAGTAGCTTGAATGGAAACCTTCTTGGTATTCTAATAAATTTCCTAATGTTTTTTTATCTGTTCCAATAGTTTATTTAATACTATTCTTGAGAAAGTTTTGCCACAATTATCCAACAGGGAACTAGGTTTATACATACAGGGATCAGACTTATTACCTTTCTTATAAATTGATATTATCATAGCTCCCTTCCATGACTTAGGAAAGTCCAGTTTACTTACATAATAGTTGAAAACTGGTATAAGAATTATTGCCCAGAGGGAAGCAGAGGCCAGGAAAACTTACACAGGAATTAAATCGGGACCTGGTGCTTTATTCTTTTTCATAGATACTACTGCCAAATAAACTTCTCAAATTGTTCAAAATATAAGATTCAACATGTCAACAACCAGTCTGATTGAGTCAAAAAAAATTTCAATAGAATACAGTATCCAAACATCCATAGGGATAAATGAATCTATACTTTTTCTTTGGATTATTAGTACCTTTACCAGCTACCATCTGCCAGTAAGTTTGATGGTCATTATTCTTACAGCTGTCAACATTCTTTCCCATTGCACTTGATGAAATTATATTTGTTTTTTTCTTAAGCAATTTTTTGTAAGTCTCCTGCACTTGATTCAGTATTCTGTACTGTCCTATTTGCTTGTTACTTCAGGTATACCTAATTAACTGGTTTAGTTCTTTTTTGGCCTGATAACATTCTTTATCGAACCAAGTATTGGAAGAATTCTTGTGATGCCTAGAAAGTTCTGTGAGAAGTTCTCTAATAGCTACAAAACAAGCATCTAATTGCTTTGTTAACATGGATCCATTCTGCATATCACAATCAGAGCTCAGAAACAACTTTTTAATAGTAAGAATAGCATCATTACTATATATGTTTCCATTTGATCTTTACATTATTTCTTATCTCTAAAGCATTGTGTTGCTAATCAGTCTGTTTTATGTCCAAATATTTATAACCCAGGACCAACGGAAAATGATCACAGTCACTCCTAGGTATTACTTTATATGTTTCCCATAAAGCCATGGTTTCATTGCAAAATATACAATCTATTACTGAAGGACTGGAAAAATTGTAATGGGTGTAGTTACCTTCAGCATCTCCTATAATTCTGCCATTAAGTGGGAGAAGATTATAAGGTGTTAAAATATCACTTAGTCTATATCCCCTTTTATTGATTTTTGTGTCCTGTGAGACTCTAGTAAATTTGTGAGCATTATCAAACCTCCAGTTTTTGGATATCATTATCTGAAAAAACAACATATTTGCCTAGTCTTGCCTTAAAGTCTCCACACATCAAAATATTTTCACATGCAGTTGTGGCCCATGCTTTGTGAATAGCCTTCTATAGATCATCCAAAATATCAGGGTAAAAATACCTTGAGTTTTAAGGCAATATACAAACATTAATAAGACACAATTTTAAGGATCTTAATTTAATGTAAAGAGTTTGAGAAAAATAGTTTGAAAATAATAATTCAGCTGTAATATCCTTCACAATCTTGACACACAGTACTAAGCCACCCAATGGTCTACTAAGCTTGAGTTGTTTTTTACCCAAACTCTGAAAAGTACAGTAACCATTAAATGGAACATCATTCTCTGGTAAATGCCATGTTTCCTGTAAGCATATAATTAGGGCTTGATTCATAAACTTCATGCAGTCTTAGTCAGCAAATTTTGCAATTAACCCAGCTGTATTCAAAGATATGATTAATGTATTGGTGTTTAATACTGTAGCATTTACCCCTCAGAGGTATTGAGATCTGAAAGTCAATTTCCTTGAGAGCTTAATAGTTCAAAATGATTTGCTACAGGAACATTGTAATTAGTATCAATTCTTTCTGTATCTTTCACTCATTTATTCTGCATATCACAGCCAATATTATTATCATTCATATTTCTAGACAAACTGTGTTCAGTATGGGAAGCAAAGGGAACCATTTATAGCCCCATCACATTTAATATAGATAGGTTGTCTAGAATGTTGTTATATAAACTATCATAATTTACTGTAATTTGTATTTGATTAATTTCCATATCTGTTCCACTCCTGTGTGCTTTTAATGCCCCAGGATCTTCAATCGAAAAGTTTAGCAACTGTTCAAGGAAATCTGTTATTATCAGTTTAAGTTTGTTATCATTTTCATTTGTGGTTCTACATACGCCATAAAGAAACATGGTTCTGGATACTTGGATCTCTTCAGTTGCTTTAGTAGTACAGTTTCTTATTAATAATAGGAGATCTGAGAATATGACTGTCCACAATATGTACACCAGCAGGATCCAATAATGGAGCTCTCTGAAGCATTTTGTCTCAGACATCATCACCACAGAGTGCAGTGTCAACTTGCCCTATGTTATTTGGCATTTTCCATCTGTAAATTTTGTTAATTTTTATTTCTGAAGCTGTGATTTTAAGGGCATGTATGAACAGGTCACAATATTTCTCAGTTTACCTGGGTTTTCATTTGGAAAAGCTTTTAGGCCAAATATGCTAATAAATATGTTGTTTCTTTTATATTGTGTCTGATTCAACTGTTTCTTATTTATAAAGTCAACTGGTATCCAAGTGCCTTTAATGATCTATTGTTCATCCAGAACTGATTTGCTATCCTGGCATTAGAGCAGAATATATAGACACACCTATAGGTGACACAGTCTTTATCATCCCAAATTTGTACAGTATCATTCTCTATGATATCAGCACTGGTAGCAGTCCTTAAAAGGTGCACAATCTTCTTTTTTTTTTGACACATAGGAATTGCTTGGTTCAAATAGTAACCATATCAGCACAAGTTGGCACAATCCAGGATATCAGCCATGTTACTTTTGATTTTTGAAGTCTGAGAAGTCTTAACAACTTCATTATTATTTGAACTTTTTGTTAGAAATGGCATAGTGTTCTGGGTCTCATTTTGCCAGTTCTGCCAATCTTGTCTAAAAGCCATGCGATCATCTTTAAATAGGTTCAACTGATGGTTGATTTGTTTCATGGGATTAATAAACTCTTGGTTACTAACCTCATTAAGTGAACTTTGGTCATTCTGTGTGTCATTATTTTGTTGAACACTTTTCTGGGGTGTAGTATTGCCCTCACTATTGTTACCCTCAATATTACAGGCCCATTGTTATATTGAGTGACGCATGTTAGGTCTTTTATTCCAGCACTTTCTGTTTTTTTTTGTACATTACTATTTGATGTTACAACCAGAACATTTGTTTTCTTTGTTTGTTTCCCTTTTATGTTGTTTCCTTGCTCTTTTTTTTATTGTAGGGGAATCAGCAATACATATAGTTGAGAAGTCTGGTCTTAGCTGAGAGGCTTCTTCCATAATTATAAATGGGAGCAAATTGTTGGAACAATCTTATCTAATTTATTAAGGACATCATCCAATCTGGAGCCATTTATGGCTATATTGCATTTTAATTTTTCCAGTTCATTACAAACACCAACTAACTGATCAATTATCATTAAATCTGCTGCATAGGGATCTTTCATAACATTTTTCAGCTCCTCATCTAAGCTAAATGGGTAAGATGATACAGGATCTTTACTACCATTAATATGCGTGGATGGATTAATATAAGGGCTAGACAGAGTTCTATTTTTGCCTTAAGATTTCAGAACTTTTAATCCATCTATGGCTTCCTGTATACCCTCATTGATATCCTTTAGGTCTGTAGTCTAATTGTTATTGTTCATAATACTAGAAGGCTGTGGGGAGAAATCTAGAGAATTTGAAATCTCAGTAAAAGAATCATAATACAAATCAATAGAGAACTCTTTTGGAGGGTTTTTAAGTTCCTTATTCTTTTCATCACCTTTTGCTTCTGTATTCCTTTTACTTGTTTCTACTGAGATATCTGAAAAATTACCATAATCATCAGATTGAAAGGAAAAATTACCCTCCACAAAAATTTTAGGAGTTGATGGTAGTCTGGAAAGGTCTTGACCGAGTTCTATATTCCTTTGTTGGCTTTCCTTGATAGGTGTTTCTAAGGCGATAGCCATTTTAATCTGATCAGGAATATCCAGTGATTTATTATTGGTTGAAATATTTTTTGAGAATAGATCACTAATGCTAGTTTGTTTAGTCTTGTTCTGTGATTTAGAATTGTTATCATTTATTGCATTAATTTTTGGGAAAGTTTGTTATCCTTTTTTAGTATTTTTGACTTTTCTGATAGTTCCTGTTTTTAACAGGAGGTAACTGACTCAATAATTCTGATATACTGGGTTCGCTAGGCTCCTTACTCTGAACTATAGCAGCTGTGTCAGAAATAATAATATATATTCTTTGTAGGTATTCTGACTGTTCAGTATAACCCTAGTGGGGCTGTATTCTTGCAAATTAAATATACAAATCTCACTTTCTGTCTCAGCAGCTTGTTTTCTAGTGTAAACCATTGCTAATTCATTGTTTTCAGAAAGAAAGAAGCAAAAATAAACAATGACATGAAAAAGGCCAAAAGATAAAACAATGATATTATGTTACTACCAGTAAAAACACGTGAACATCAAAAAGTCATATTATGGCCTAAAAGGTCCATAAATCCTAATTAGTATGAGCACAGTTTCACTATTGCACCTTTCTCTCAGTGATATTACACAGAGAGTTCTGAAAATCTGGGGAGTTGATTTTACCCTTTTAGAGGCACTCAGTAATTTGATGTTGTCTCAGTCTTGTGAATACCACCAGTTCTGTATAAAAATTTGTAATAGAACAAAGCTCAGTAGCTTTATCTTACCAAGAGTTACTTCAATGCTCAAGATTAACTAGTGCACCAATAGTTTATGGTCTTGTGCTGAAGATTGTTGCAACAAAGTGAATATAGTTTTATACTGGTGTTTAAAATCTGCCAGCCTTTCTCCTTCGGCCATATTCTGAAGTTTATGTACTATATTGTAACAATTTAAAAAATAAAAGAAGAGAAAAGACAGGGACTTTAGCACCAATTCTGAGATAAAAGCTTTTTTAAATTTCTTATGAGTATACCAGTAAAATACAAAACAGAAAATATGTATGTTAAAATATACAATTTATATTTTACTCTGAATCTATAAAACGTATTTTAAGACCATTTTAAAAATAATAAAAAAAACATAAGTCAGTCTCAGGTTACTCACTTCTAACTAAATGGATTTTAATCACCCAAATTTCAAGAAACAGTTTAAGTAAACTGCATGGTTGTTCGAGAAACTATTTTCTGCAGGCAACTAGTCCTCTACTACACAATCCCACCTGAAGCTTTATTCACTTTTTGTATATGCACTCAATCAGCTTCAAAGATGTAGCATTCTGACTGTGTTGCAGTCAATAGGAAGAACTGCACCAAAATTTGTACTCTTAGTAGTGTTTAAATGAAATAAAACCAAATTTTAAGATTCAAGGAATCAGCCCTGATTAGTTATAGGGAACAGTGCTATTGCATAGTGCTGTCCCAAAGTGGTGTTTCTGTGGGGTCTGAATGTCCAAGGTGGAGCATGCGCAATTAGTACTCCTTGGTCACGTGATTATACAGTGACCGGGTGGTGTGAAAAATAAAAAAATAACAGTAATATCAATTTCTAGAGAAATAAGAAGAATATCTAAGATAGGTTTCAGTTATCTAATGGATAGTAAGCCTCTCTTATTGAAGGAAAAAAGAGAGTAACAAATGTTTTATACAATATGCTCAACTTTGATATAGTATGTGTGCTGCAAACAAACTGAAGCAAAAAAAGAACAAGACTAAGAGAAAGAAATTAGACAAACTTCAGCACTAAACACCAAACATTCTGCAGTGTAAGAGCTAAATATACTCTCCTTTAGTTGCAGCTCGTGAATATCTCAGCTAGGTTATTTGCTTTTAGTTGCTCCAATTTTCAGCAGCTCAGAACTTGCTTTCTGAGTCGGTTAGCCTGTTCAGAGATCAAACACCCTGTCCCAGCCACCTGACTGGCTTTTCTACCCCACTCCAATCCAGCCTTAATAGACTACCTTCCAACAGCATTCCTCCTAGTACAGGTAGAGAGAGAGGACAGGGAGGAAAACTGATCCAACAGATAGTGCAAACAATAAGTTGTATTGGTAAGGCTGCACTTCTCTGGCAGTAATTGGCACACCTTTTAAAGATATGAAACAAACTGTGCAGCCCTGCTACTTGCGTCTTCTCCCCAAATGCAAGCGGGCATAGTCAGCTCCATCTCCAGCGTCTTTGCTCTGTTTAAATTGCACCAGTGCTGGCCAATCCACAGCAACATCTACGGGTCTGCAATGATTCTCTCCATAGTGTACATCACAACTTGTCACCCTGATTTTCTCCTCATCAACTAGGGGTCTGAGGTTAGAGTGATGTTGGAGGAGGTCAAGGGCCCAGAAGGACATACTGGCTTTGATGACTAATTACAATGACTATCAAAGGGCAGTCTCCCATAGGAAGGGAGTGTTTATGTCCAGGGAAATTGCAGCTGGAAGAAGTGACCAGCTCAACTTGTCCATACCATGGATAGGTTATTAAATCAAACCTCTCTACAGCTGGTAAGAGCTGGTTCATCTTCTAAGTGTGAAGGTCTCGCTCAATTCTTCTTGGGCAGCGTGTCCTCTATTCAGACCTAGATCTCACCAACTGGGCTGTCACAACACAATAGGGTCGAGCTTGCACCTCATGGACATACTCAGTTGTCTTGGAGGAGTTTCAGCCAGTCACAGTGAACGAGGTCTGGGAGGTTATCTTGGAGCTGCAGCACACTTTTTGTGAACAAGGACCAAGACCCATATGACTACTAGTGAGCTCTGTGGAGTTATCGAGGTTGGTGTTCTCTGTAATATTTTGGTGTTTCCTATTGGGTGGGTCTTCCCAGTGACATTGAAAAAAGCACTGGTTGAGCTCTTTCTGAAGAAACAATCTGTGAACCTGGATATCCTAGTGAATTATCATCCTGTCTCTAACCTACTATTCCAAAAGGTTGTGGTGCTACAGCTTGAGGCACACCTCACAGCTCATTACATCTATGAGTCCCCCCACCAATCTGATTTCAGATAGAGACATAGCACCAAGACAGCATTGGTCAGGGTGGATAATGACCTCCTCAATGCTAGAGAGAGGAGTGAACAGTAATTCTCATTCTCCTTGCTCTCTCTTCAGTGTTTGACACTTTGGGCCATGGGTTATTGGATCATCTGAGTTAGTATGGCTGTCTCACTAGCACTGCCATCTGCTGGTTGGAGTTCTACTTCAGGGACAAGATGCAGTGGGTTATGATGGCAAATTTTTCTTAGTTCCCTGTGCCTCTTTTCTGTGGTGTACCCTAATGATCAGTCCTCTCACCTATTTTATTTGCAGTGTATATGCTGCCCTTGGAGAGGATCATTTGGTATTACAAACTGAGTTTACACTGCTACAGTATGTGCACAATACCCTGTTGTATTTGTCATCTGCACCCGGGATGCTGGACCCTGTCAAGGTGCTTAATTTATGCTTGGCTGATATTTATAGTTGGATGGCATCCAGTTGGCTGACACTTAACCCAGACAAGACTGAGGTGCTAGTGAGTGAGCTTGGTTGTGGAGGGGGGAGAAGAAGTAGCCATAGTTGAGACAGGTCTTTGGCTCAGGTCAACTAGGATGTTTGCATCTGTAAAGGTGAAAAATCTGGGAGTCATTCTGGATGAATGGCTGACACTTGAGGCTCAGGTGTCTACTCTAGTCTGGATTGTATTTTCCCTGCTTAAGAACATCAGCCAGATTAAATCCCGTATCCCTTAAATATCTTGCCAATACTGGTACATGCATTTGTGATATCCAGGCTGGATTACTGTAATGTGCTTTATCTCAGGGTTAGTGGTGGTATCCTACAATGTTTGCAACTTGTGCAGAATGTGGTGGTCAGGTTACTAACTGGCATCTCAAGGTCTAGTTATGTGGCTCTGGTCCTTTGTGAACTGTACTATCAGCCTGTAAAGTGGCACATTACCTTAAAAGTTGGTTTGCTAACCTACAAAGCCCTACATGTGTTGGGCCCAGGCTACGTATTGGATTTTTTGAATATTTTCCAGCCCTCATGCCCCCTTGGCTCCTCCAAGACAAGTCACCACTCTTTTCCAAGGGCCTGGCTAAAATCATTATGGGACTGGACCTTTGAGGTCACTGCCCCTTTTTGTGGAATACTGTGCCGAGAGCAGTTATGGAAGTTCCCTAGGCAGAGGCCTTTAAAAGGGGGTTGATGGCATACTTGTTTAGACAGGCATTTTGGGACTAGTGATGGTCTCCATTACCATTGGATTGTTAAGCAGCTGCTGTTTTATGTTATTTATTTTCCACAAAATGATATTTTTGAATATTTATTAACTGCTGCTTTAATTTATTTTATAAGATGTTTTATTTTATTTGAATGTCTTTGTTTTACTCTGTTCTTGTCTATGCTTGTACGGCATCCTGAGCTTCTGGAGAAGGGTGCCTTAGAAAAAAAATACTACTACTTTCTACTATAGTACTAATTTATAAATATACTCCACTCATTCTATTACTTAGGGTACTCTGTAATTACATTGGTAATCAAAAATGTGTGTGAGTTTGTCTTGAAAGCATGTACAAACTTTTTACTATTTTTCCTCCCTACTGGTGTCCCTATTCAGTCAGGGCACCCCAGCCCTATCACCCTGATATCCACCATGACTTACTGCCAGCCAATATCCCCAGGGAATCCCCCCAATGGAGTCAAAGGGTCACCATTCCCAGGTATCCCAGCACCATCATGCCTCCAGCATCCATTTTCCCTTTTTTCTCCTCTGTGCAGTGGGCATGCACTGATGCCATGATGTGTGCCCCAAATATCTCCTGCCTTGGATTCAGTCCTTAGTGCTTTACAAAATCTACAGTAGGGAGGAGGCTAGCAACTACAGGTCAGTCAGCCTATCTTTGGTGGTGGGGAAACTATTGGAATCACTACTGAAGGAAAGTATAGTAGAATACCTGGAATCCAGTGGCTTATAGGACCTGAGACAACACAGATTCAGAGCAGGGAGGTCTTGTCAAATGAATCTAGTAGTTTCTTTAACTTGGTGTCCAGAGAATTGGATCAGAGAGGAGCAGTGGGTGTGGCCTACCTAGATTTCAACAAGTCCTTCAACACCATTCCACATAGAAGATTTGTAAGGAAGCTGGTTAGCCTAGGAGTGGGACCAAAGGTAATAAACTGAGTAAGAAATTAGCTAAGGGATAGAAAACAGAGAGTGGTGATAAATGGAGTTTACTCTAAGGAAGGGAGAGTGACCAGTGGGGTACCACAGGGATCTGTTCTGGGACCAGTCCTCTTTAATGTCTTTATTAGCAACATTGCAGAAGGTTTGGATAGAAAGGTCTGCCTGTTCATGGATGACACTAAAATCATCAAATGGGTAGACACTCCAGGGGGAAGGGGTGCAAAAAATGAGAGAGGATCTGAAAAAGTTAGAGGAGTGGTCAAGGGTATGGCAACTGGGCTTCAGTGTAAAATCATGCACTTGGGGCACAGAAACCCAGGGAGAGAGTAAAAATTGGGAGGAGAGGTATTGACAATCACCAAACAGGAAAGAGACCTGGGGTTATCATATCTAATGACCTAAAGGTGGCTAGGCAGTGTATGACAAGGCAGTCAGGAGAGCTAGTTGGATGCTGGGGTGCATAGGGAGGGGTATCACCAGCAGAAAGAAAGAGGTGGTGCTACAGTTGTATAGATCACTGGTGAGACCTCACATTGAGTATTCTGTCCAGTTCTGGAGACCTCATCTATGGAAGAACATAGAAAGAATGGATGCAGTCCAGAGAGGACAACCAAAATGATGCAGGGTCTGCGTCAAATGCCCTATGAGGAAAAACTAATGGACCTCAATATGTATACTCTGGAGGAAAGTAGTGAGGGTGGGATATAATAGACTGTTTCAAATACTTCACAGGTATAAATAAGGTTCAAATAGGAAGCATTTTTTCAAGGACAAAGGGTCATGCTATGAAGCTGAAGCAGGTAGACTCATGGGAGATGTGGGGAAGTACTTCTTCACAGAGAGAGTGGTGGAAGCCTGGAACAGCCTCTGAGTGGAGGTGGATGAGGCAAAAACATAACGAGTTTAAAGAAAGCATGGGATAGTCATAAGGGAACCTTAGTGATAAGACAAGAGGTGGATAAGCCAGAGATCAAGTAGGGTCTGCCGTGATGCAGTAGGTAGGGAAAAATGGGCAGACTAGGTGGGCCAAGCAGTCCTTTTTTTAAAATTGGATATACTTTATTAAAAAAATATTCATACATTATCATCCATGTAACAGTGATGTTATCAATAAGACCTTAGAAAGAATTTAAATAAAACAAGCCACAGTCCATTAAAGCCTCCACCCTCTCCTCCCCCTCATCACGTTCTTCGGTATATAAGCTTACAAAAGAGGGGCACTATAATCAACAAGTGTTCAATAGCTAAAGCTTATACACTTATACAATTATTTTGACACAGTAAGGTTGGATAGCCAAAGGGCTCCAACGCTGAAAATAGGCTATACATAAATTTCTAATTGATGCTAACATATGTATGATGCATAATATTTGATAGATTTCTCTGTACCATTCATTGAACAATGGGGTAGTTTGGTCAAGTCAATGTCACAATATTATCTTTTAAACTACCATAGTAATTAATCTAAAATGATAATGAATGTTGCCCTTTAGCTCTTGGATGTCCAGCCCTAAGGTACAATTTTTAATATTACAGGCATCAGTAATACCTAATTGAGGATCTAACATTTGTTTAAAAAATTGCCCATAGTGATTGGGCATTTGAGCAATTCCATAAAATGTGTAAAAGAGAACCTTCTTTAGAGTTACATCTAATACAAATCTGTGAACTTAAAAGTCCCCATTTGTATTATTTTGTAGGAGTATCCTATGATTTGTGTGTAAAATGTTAAATTGAGTATATCTGTAATCATCAGAGGGGAGATACTGATAAACATTTGCCTAACTCTCCTAGATTGTTCCTCTGTGAATAACCAATACGGGGTCTGAGACCAAAATTTGAGTGAAAAATCTTGCTTATAGATCCATTCCAATTGAATCCTTTTATACATTTTTGAAATAGCATGGCATTCCTTACTAAATTTCTCAAATACTTCTAGTAAGTTGGAGTGAGATAAGTAGGGATATTGATGTCCTAACTTTAAACTAAGCATATATTGAATCTGATAAAAAAGAAACAATCTTTATTACTTAAATGATATAGTTGTTTAAAGACTGAAAATGAAACCCAGTTGTTATCCAGTACAAAATCAAATTGAATGTCAACTCCTTTTCTTTCCTATGATAGATTAATTATGGCTTTCACTTGTATTTTAAAATTTGAGTTTAACCTGATTGGTTGTTCCCACTTATCTAACACATTTCCTTTTATATGTTTTTTAAATTGTCCAGAAATGCACAAAGTAGTACCTATAGGAGAAACCTTTAGTGCTCTAGGTAAAGCTGTATATATAAGATATGATAGACCCTGCAAAGAGACTCTGTGGCCAAATGGTCCTTATCTGCTGTCAGATTCTATGTTTCTATGTTTCTACCAGCAATCTGCTAGGGACCAGGTGGTCACTGGGTTCTGCAAACCCTCCCTCTCAGAGGAAGAGAACAGTCCTCTGGATGCTCAGCCTTCCTCACCTTGGCTGGTCCTTGGATGACCCAAGGTCACATCACCCTCTAGATGAAGTGTCTTCCAAAGTTACTATGGAATTTACCACCAATGAGCTTTAGTCATGTCCCCATGTCTGTATGCAGTAAACCAATGGTGCTCCTGTCAGACCTGGTTGTGCTGCATACAGAAACAATCTTGTTCCAGAGGACAAGTAATTCAGGTCACAAAAGAGGTAAAATAGACTTTTATAAATGCTGTGTTTAATTTTATTTCATGGTGCAATATCATTCAAATTCATTTGAGAGCTAGAGGAGAGTTTATCCTCAATGCTTTGCTTCAGCCATGAGGATTTATCAGGTGGCCCCATGTCTTGCTGGATCACAGAAGATAAAACATATCCATAATTTCTATCTTGCTAATACACAAGAGCATGCAGAAGACTGATCATGTGCCCTTTCAGACTTCTTTCCTTCCAGCCTCTCCTCATAGCTCTTATTGTCCGTATCCATGATTGTTTTGGCAGCCATTACTTTGAACCCTTTCAATTGACTTAATGTCCTCTTTGTATTGTTAGTCACAGAACTGCACACTGTTCTTGGGGGAAGGGGCTGACCAGGGCCTTGCAAGTTGTAGGAATAGAGTACCATTCACAGGAATTATTTGGTCTATCATTTCCAAATAAGTTTTATAAGTGTTGTTGGCTCTAAAACAAAGACATGCCAAACATCGTAGCCTCCGATTTTCAATTCAGTTTGGAATAGCACTGTGACAGAACTACAGATTCATTTTGGTTGAGATGCAAACATTTTTTTAAAAATTTGTTCTTGATATGGTTAAGTGCTGCAAAACAACACAATGAGAGCTGCAAATGCATCGCCAATTTTGAAAAAGAATGCTAAACCAAGTTATTGGCATGACAATTCAATGCAAATTGTATTGTACTGTACGGTACTTCCCATGCTTTGCTGTCCAGATACCTTAGATGCACCTGAACATTTTGTTGGCCCTCTTGTCAGTGGTTACACACTATTTGCGGTTTCAGCTTCTTGTCTATTATGAGCTACAGGTCATTTTCCACATCTGCTGCAAGAAGAAGAGCACCACGAGTATGTAGGTCGTACCTCTGTTTTTCTTCCCAAGTGCAGAAAAAGTGCTTGCAGGGTGTATTTGGACTCTACAAGGCCTCCCCAAAACATGATTGGAAATGAAGCACATAATCAAAACATGACAGGGAAGGAAACACACAATCAGCAACATATGCTCATAAAAAGAGGTGCAGAAAATTAAATCTTTGCTGGCGAGGTAGTGCAGAGTCAGAAACCTCTCAACTGGTGAAGCTTCTCAATGTAACTCAACCTTGCAGCAACTTCACCAGTGATTTTGTTTTGTTAAAAAATACAAAAAAGGAAAGAAAACCACCCATTGGTTCAGATACCCTGACCCCTTCCACCAGGTATGAAATATCCCCCCACCCATCTCACCATTAGGCCTGACTTCCCTCTCAGACCCCCTCCATGTACCCTGCAAAGTTCTTATTGATGGCATTTTTAGTGTAATTTGTCTTCCCCTTACCTGCACTAAAATCACTTCCTCCATCCTACACAATTATCACCTAAATCCCTTACCCTTTGCCATCCATTTGCTGATAACCACACACACACACACACACACACACACAGACTACAATGTTGTTATTGCTGCTAGCATTTTCAGTTTAATTTCCTTTCTTCAGCCCATGTCAAAATCACTCCCCCATCATCTCCTTCTCAGTCCCATAAAATTGTGATTTAAACACCCACCCTTTTCACAAACAAGTCAATCACGGAAGTACATTCACGGTAGAAAAGTGTGAGTACAAATGGAGGGAGATAATGGATGCTAATCACAGTGTAAGACTATGTCAGCAGATGAAATAGGAGCAAGTATTCATATTCAAACTTTGAGTCACAAAGAAATAAATAAAAACATAAATAGTAATGAAAGTGGTAGAAAATGAAAATAAAGATATTCAGGCATTCTACAGCTGGCTAGAAAATTCTCAAGGCATCATAAACTGTTCAAAATTTTAAGGGTCAGATTCACAAAGGCTGGCTGCAAGCTGCAACAATGGTAGCATGAGCCAACTGCCACTGCATCCTGGATCCTGCACCCGATTCAGCATCAGGGGCCAGGGGTCTGTGTCAAGTGGTGTGCGGCATTGGTCAAAAAGATGGGCAGCCACCACAAATCCTGCAAGCCTTGGGACAGGTGGGTGGAAGATGCAACCCAGAATGGAGCATGGTAGTGGGTCATGCCCCCTTCCCCAAGCCTCAATCCCGATAAATGTAGGAATGTGCCCACATGGGCTAACGGACCCCCCCCACAGCCCTGATTCCCAATCCCTGGTCCTGATCCCTGACAATGGTAACCACAGCTTGTACAATACCGGACCAAATCACCCGGTATGCAAGGTAGCCCTGGTAGTCAAGTGGTCCCCCCTCCTCCCGGCAGTGCCAGACCATCCCTCCACCCACCATCCATATTAGACCTGATATTGACCTCAAATCCAGGTAAATATATAGAGAGTGGAGTATTACCTCACACTTTTAATGATCATCAGGTAACTTACTGTATTAGAAAAACACTGAAGCGGGGGGAACCGCAGAGATAAAGGAATTTAGATCTATGACTATTTTGATTATGTTTCATTTATGATTGATCTAGATGAGAGAAACTAGGACTGATTATCTGTTTTTAACTCCCCAGCTTATTTTATTTTGAAAAAACAAGCCATTATATATGCTGTTTCAATGTTTCATGACCAAAAGCCACTTCCTCAGGAAAGACTTTGTACAGGTTTTCTTTTCTAATGAAAGGAAATACACACAATAAGTATTAAATTCTTATAAACATGCCGACATAATCTCCAACACAAACACATTATATTATGTTTCTTAAGCTTTTGCACTTACAAGTGGATCAGGCCTCATGAGTGCATGTGCTGGTGAGTTTCACTCAGTTTTTTTTTATTATTATTCAATAGAGGCTTTTACACATTCAGGTTAATATAAATGCTGCAATATCACATTCTTCCAATCATTATTTCCGTAATACATTTATCCTGTGCATTTCTTTGAAGTCTTCCAATATTACTAATAAACTTATATAATGGTAACCTTATGTTACATTTCTTAGGTTTATAGTTGTGCCTGAAGATTTCAAATTTACTTCTTTATCCATATTTTTGAACTAATTTTAACATTTTGCAGAATAAAAGACATTAGGGTTATCTTATCGTATACTGTTTGTAATAATAGTTTTAAACATTTTCCAAATTTTTTCAAACATTTCCTCTCTCATTGACATAATAATGAATGCGTTCAAGTTTATATAAATCTAACATGAAATTAATCAATTTCTGCACACTGGGGGGTTCGCTATCTTTCCACTGTAACAATATATCCTTTTTTGCCACCATGTATCCCAGTGAAATCAGTTTCATTTTTTCTGTCGTAGTTTCCCCTTCTGCACTTGGTATGCCAATTTGATAGATTTTTCATGTCTATTTTGAACAAGATTGGTAGCTTTCTCTAAATTATTAATATTAGCATCCCAAAATTTTGTAACTTTCCTACAAGTAAGGAACATGTGAGTCAGAGAACCCGGATTGGATAAACATCTTGGACATTTATCTGTTATTGCGATCTTCATTTTATTCAATCTGGTTGTGGTCAAATATATGCTATGCATAACATTAAATTGTATTTGCTGTAGCTTAAAGGAGTAAAACTTGGTCATTGGATATTTTAAGGCATGTATCCGGTCTATTTCTTCTTTAAGATACTGTTCCCATTTGTCCTTTAACTGTTGTAAGTTGTATGCATTCGCAGTTTGCACACATTTATAAATTGCTGAGATGGCTTTAAGGTGTGGGTCCTTTAAAGTAACTTCAATTGGAGATTATTTAGATATATAATTTGTTTTTTGTATATAATTTTGTAGTTGTTAATAGCAAAAAAATTTCTGTTTTAGTAATCTGTATTTTATTTGAATTTGTTGAAATGGCACCACGTTACTTTCTTAGTGCACAAAATCCACAGCTCAAAATCCCCCCCTAAATTTCTAGTCTAACACTCCTTCAAACTCACCCCAGTGTTAGACGACCTTGCATTAGCAAACTGGACCCCTGCCCCTATTATGGATTCCATTGATGACACCTTTCTCCACTTTAAAGACACTTTCCTCAGTGTCTGGGACAAACATGCTCCGCTGCGACGTACAAGGGTACGAGTCAACCATCTGCCGTGGATCACCTAAGAACTGATTGCATGTCAAACCGTCTGTGACAAAGCCTGGAAAATGCATAAATCCTCATGTCTCCCACAACATCTCTCCACATACCGCATGCTCCGAAACAAGTGTACCAGAGCCACTGGCCTAGCTAAAGCAGAGTACTTCAGCAGCTTCCTACAGTCCAACCTAAATAACCCCTCAAAATTCTGGAAAGCCATTCACTCCCTCTTCACCCCACCAGCTGCCAATCCAACTCCAATTCTAAATATTAACAACTCCATTCTTGCTGAGCCAACAGCAGTCGCCGCTGAGTTCAACATATATTTCTCCACTTGTGCTGCCACTCTCCTCTCTGCCCTGCCTAACCCTGCACCTATCACACCCTCTACAGATGTAATGAACCTGACTAGGCCTCACTCCTTTTCCTTCAATGACATTTCTGCAGCCGTTGCCCTAGATGCACTACTTTCTCTCAACCCTTCAAAATACAAATCCCCAGATGGCTTGGACCCTAAACTCCTCTATCTCTCTGCCACCGCCATAGCAACTCCGCTTGCCTAACTCCTAAACCAATTCTTTGCCACCACTGCTGTCCCCCAAGCATGGAAGCACACCACTGTCATCACCCTCCCAAAAGGATGTACCCCCTCCTCCCCCTCCAACTACTGCCCTATTTCTCTCCTCCCAGTACTAGCAAAACTACAACAGCACCTTGTGCTCGACCAACTTACTTACTTCCTCATCGACTATAATTTCTTCACACCCTACTAGTCAAGTTTCAGAAAGGGACACTCCACTGCATCCTCTCTGATAAGGTTTATCAACTCCATCCTGACTGGTATGGACAGTGGACTGATCACCTCAGCTGTCTTTGTCGACCTTGCAAAAGCCTTCAACACTGTCTCCCACCCCATATTGCTCTCTTGTCTCACTGAATCGGGCCCCTCTGTTGCTGCCACCAACTGGTTCAGATGTTACCTCACTGGCAGAACTCAATACATTAGAGTCGCAAATGCTATCTCCTACTCCCTTCCCTTAACTTCCGGTGTCCCCCAGGGGTCAGTTCTGGGACCCATACTGTTCTCTATATTCCTAAATGACTTACTGCTCATCTGCCCTACTACTTCAATCCACATGTATGCAGATGACACTGTACTCTTCTTTTCAGGCTCTGACCCTGAAGTGTTACAAACTAACCTCCAAGCCAACTTCAACAAAGTACAGCAATGGTTCAGCTCTCACCAGCTCTCCCTAAATGTAAAAAAAAAACTGTCACGATGACTTTTGGTACACGACAATGCCTGTCCAGACTCCCATCCCTTCCCTGTTTCCACACCCTGGACGGTCAGAAACTCGAAGATGTCTCCTCATTCCACTACTTGGGGGTATGGCTCAACTGCCATCTTTCCTTCTCAGACCACATTGATGCTATTTCAAAAAAACTATACCCCATGCTCGGTGCACTTTATAGGAACCACAGTAGCCTCCCTTCCCCCGTCCAAAGTGAACTGGTCCAGAAGATGATACTTCCCTACTTTGATTACTGTGACATTGTTTATGGTGCAGCCCCTAAGTCCACCCTATCTAAGCTGGACACACTTTTTAATGCCTTCTGCTGCATTGCTCTTGATGCCTCACCCCTTACCCACCACTGCAACCTTTACCGTTCTTTGGCACTATCATCCCTCAGAAACCACCGCATTTCACACTGTGCTAAATATGTATCTAATCTATGGCTTGGAACCATCCCTTCCTGCCTCTCCTCTGTGCTCTCAGCTGCCCCCTCCCCTGCCCATTATCTTAGATCCTGCGACTACCACCAACTATCAATCCCTAGGCAGAAGACTACTGCCGGGCAAGCCACCCTCTCACACCGGTTACCCAAGCTATGGAATGATCTCCCACCTCAAATTCAGCATTCCTCCTCCGCCCACTCTCTTTCTACCACCCTAGCTAACTTTGTCACCATTAATTGCTCCTGTACCTGACTCGGCCATGCACCAATTGCTCCCCTCCCCACCCCACTGCCCAATCAGTGGCCTTAGCTTTGCTATAAATGCTGACATATAGCCCCAACCTATGCACTTTTGTCCTGTGCTTTTTGTCTGCACCATCATGTGTTCTATGTCTTCTGTTACTTATACCTGCATATTGCTGTGTGCTAAATCTTCCCTTGTATTGCTGCTATATGTCAAGTAATTGTTATATGCTCCATTCAATATCCAATGTACTCCATGTGTTGTTACTTGTCGTTTAATGCAATTGTATCCATATGCTGCTACTTGCCTCTGTTATTTGCTCAGTTGATAACCTGCATGTTATTCAACCTCCTTGCACCCCCTTCCCCCAGGTCACACCGGGAGATGAGCATCTTTTTGTTCAGTGTGCCTTTCCTGGTGAAACTATTTCAATAAATAAATAAATAAAATATTGTTAGCAAAGATTTCTTTATAAGTTTGTATGCCATATTGTTCCCACTCCTGAAAGCCATTATCTATATAAAATGGTTTGAAAGAGTAGTTTTTTTATATATTGGTATATCTAATGAATGGTTCACATTCTGCTCTATCAATTGATTCCCTTTTTTTCAGCAAAGGCATGAATTCTGGGTGGCTGATAATTTTATGTTCATTTGTTTGTTTCTTCTTCTATTATAATAATCTGAGTTTAGAATACTTTTAATACAGGGGTATTTATAAATGTTTTGTTCTATAGCTTTATTTATTGTGATGTGTTCTGTGAACCAGTCTTCTATTTGTGAAAGTCGGGACGCATAATAATACTATAGAAAATTTGATACAGCTAAACCACCTTGTTCTTTGGGTAACTGAAGCTTTTGTAAGATTAGCTGGGGTCTTTTATTATTCCACAGAAATCCATTAATAATTCTGTTCAAATGTTTAAAGTATCTGTTTGGTACTTCCAAAGGAAATGTTTGGAACAGGTATAATATTTTATTTAGAATGTTTATTTTTATATCATTGCATGGTCCTATTAATGTTAAGGGTCGTGCTTTCTATTTCTCCGACCAGATAATACTTTATTTGTGAAAAAAATTGATCCTTAATTCTGATCAAAAAGACTTTCTTTATTTTTAGTTACTACTATACCCAAATATTTGAATTGTTTAATGATCCTATTGCCTAAGTGGTATGCAATAGTTTTGTTACTATTTCCTGCTAATGTCAGAATCTCTGTTTTATTCTCATTTATTTTATACCCAGAGACTTTTCCAAATTTTTTTACAATCTGTAGGCAAGCTTTAATTGAGTTAGATGGGTTTGATAAATAAAGAAGTGTGTCATTCCATTGATTGCAAGAGTGTTTTTATTTTTTGGTAGTGGTGAGCTGGAGGTAATTAATGTGTGTGTTTTAGGCCTTGGGCAGACATCAGGGTCCACAGGACTGCACTGCAGGTAGCAGGTTGCTGATCCATAGGATGGACTAGGGAGACAGTCGCAGCCTAACTTTCATCTGCATTCTGAAGCCTTTAGTCACAAACTTTATGGGAAATGGTAAAGATGGATTTCTTTGCTGTTTTCTGTAAAGAGCCTTGTCTGGCTACTGGATCTTTATCTGTGGATTATCGTAGGATTTACCAATGGGTAAAGACCCTAACTAGCTAATCAGGTTTCTAGAAAAACAGACCCCATTGTATAATTTAAGATCTCACACCATTTTCAGTTTTTTCAAAACCTTCTTCCTTTATTAATATCCCCTAAGTTTCATTCCACTGGAGAGGTGTTAATGTTTTTTTTTTACCAGTCTATTGAAAACATATTAATATTATTTTCTTAACACTTGTTTATAGCATTCTTTTTTCCTCTTTTTTCATAGTTTGCATTTTCTGCTTCTGTTTAAGCATATACACATATCAGTTTTGAAAGTGCCTGCCATAGACTTTTCTTTTTGTTTTCCTATTAATAGGTTTATTTTACTTCAATGTCCTGGCATTTTCTTAAACATCCTGAAATTAGATAAATGTGCCTAGTCAGTTGATTATTTCCACAGAGCTTGCAAATCCAAGGACTATATTTATTTATTTTTATTTATTTATTTGTACATCAGTTTGCAAACCTTTGAGCCATGGGCTCATTTACAAAGGTACCTCGTCACAAAAAATGACAAACACAGTACAACAGTATGTTACAACAATGTGATATACAACAAATTGGATCAAACAGGTATGTTTCAACAATGAGGTATACAATAAATTATTAAAGTCAAGTTGTCTTCTATTATTTGGTGCAGCCACTCAGGGGGCTTTTTCATAACATTTGAGCAAGACCAAACTTAGTAACAGTCACAGCTTCGAGTATTAAATAGGTGATTTCGGAAGGAGGTTTTGAAACTGGAGATCGTGGGAGCATCAGAGATAGGGGGAAGCATGTTGAACCAGGATGGGGCTCTATAGCAATAGGCCCTTTGACTGTGTGAGGTCCTAGCCCTGGGAATTGACAGGGTGGTTTTACTGGAGGTTCGAGTTTGTACTAGGGATTTTGCATGGTGGATGGAGGCTGACAAACCTGGTGGGGATAGACCAAGGAGAGTTTTTTTTGTTATGATACATTTTTGATATCTGAGATGCTCATCTAGGTCAAGCAGCATGGCCTTTGCATATAGCTGGCAAGTGTGTGTTAACCTAGGGACCCCTGAAATTAGCCTACAGGCCTTGTTTAGTGTAATGCGAATTTTGTTGAGGGCGGTCTGATCTGTAGCACCATACACCGGCAGCCCATAATCCACAAGGGACAGTATAGATGATGTGACCGTGAGTTGGAGGACCTCAGGGGGGAGACAGTTTTTGTACCGGTATAGGATGCCTAGCCGAACATTTGAAGCTGAGGCTAGGGCAGAGATGTGATCATGGAAGGAGAGGGCAGGGTCAAAGTAGATCCCAAGGTACTTATATGAGTAGACTTGTTCGAGTGGAAACTTGGTGCTAGAGAGGATATGGAGTTTGAAATTGCTGGATTTGTTTTGTGGGTGGGCGAAGATCATGGTTTTTGTTTTTTTGAGATTTATCACCAGTCTATGCTCCTTGAACCAGCCTTCGGCATCATTATATGATCTTTGTAGGGGGTCCTGGAGGGCGATAGGGTTTTGATCAGAGCAAAGATGACAGCATCATCTGCATACAGCAAAATATTTCCAGTACAGGAACCTGGTAGGGTGTTGAGGTATAGTGAGAAGAGGAAAGGTCCAAGGATGGAGCCCTGGGGAACACCAGAGCAGATGGGACAGGTGTCAGAGTGAGTCCTATTAATTTTAACATGTTGGGAGCGGGCTGACAGATAGCTGGTGCTCCAGGAGACAGGCCCAGTGGCAAATCCAGCATGACTGAAGGCATCCAGTAGGAGGGGATGGGAGACAGTGTCAAAGGCTTTTGATAAGTCTACAAACACTGCGCCAGCCAGAGAGCCCGAGTCCAGTTAAGTGTGGACAAAATTTGAGAACTCTAGGAGGGCAGTACTGGTGCTATGGCCTGCATGGAAACCATGCTGTTTTAGGGCAGAGAATGTTGTATTTGGTTAGGTAATCCGTGATTTGAGTGGCCACCACTTTTTCTAGGGCTTTGGAGAGCGGTGAGAGAATGGAGATAGGCTGGTAATTTCCGGCAAGGGACCTGTCACCACCTTTGTGAATGGGTGTGACTGTGGCAATGTTCCAAGCCAAAGGAAATTGCCCCAGACAGAGAGATTTATTAAGGAGACTGGTGATTGGGGCAAGGCCCAGATCCAATACCCGGCGAAGGACACAGGGATCCAGGGTGTCACTGCCAGTACTATTGCTCTTAAGGGCATTGATTAGGTGAGGTCTGAGTTCTTGGGCAGAGACCCAGCGTAGGTGGAAGTAAGGGCGTGTGAGGACTGGGGCAGGTGGGGGGGAAGGTTGAAAAAATCACTAGGGAGGACTGGGCTAAGATCCGTGAAAGAAGTTTTGAGGCAGTTAGATATATGGCAGCCTTTATTGGAATGACTCCCCATTTAACTTTTGAAACAGCATACCTTGCTAAGTGTTTAGGGCTGCTTCTGGTGGAGCCTCTTAGTTGGATTGTCTCCTGTTCTGTGGAGATATAATTCAAATATAGTTTTTGTTGAAACTTTAGTGCGCTTCAAATTGCTTAATCGCTTAAATCCTTTTTTGAAATTTGTTTCTCTTGTTTAAAGCATGTCTTGGCTTACCTCCACCACCACTCTTATACTCTTCTGAGGTATTTCTCAGTTGCTTTGAGGCAAAAAATGCCTCTTGCTTGTCACTAATGCTGTTTCAATTGTGTCTCTCACCTGTTTCGTGCAGGCCCGCAAACAAAACAAGCAGAAACTAAAATACAACAAAAAGCAAGGATGGATCTACTAGGACCAAGAAGGCCAGATGAAAACATGCAGAGGGTCATGCTAAAGACCAAATCCAATCAAAAAATAAAAGAAATTAGGAAAATTGTAAACAAACATTGGCACCTAGTACAAATCAAAAATATACATATCCCAGAGCTTCAGAACTGGCCCATAATAGCAGCTAAGAAAGTAAAAAACTTAAATAACCAGTTATTTCAGTTTCAGTACAAACCAATAGAACAGAAAGAAAAACAACCACTACTAGGACCACTGGCACCAGGAATGGAGCCATGTGATAAATGCTTAGTGTGCAATCATACCTCTAAGAAGAAGATCTTTGTTCACCCATACACTGGACAGAAACACTACATCAATCAACACATTGACTGCACAACAGAGGGCACTATATACATTATACAGTGTCCATGCAACATGCTATATATAAGACAAATGAGCAGAACGTTCAAAACAAGAATTCAAGAACACAAAGGAGACATCAGGAGGAGGGACAAGAGCTCTCCTGTAGCCACACACTTTACAGAAGCTGGACACAGTGGGGCATCACTATGGTTCTGGGGACTCAAAAAAGTAAATATACCAGAAGGGGGTGGCAACTATAGAGATCTACTATTAAGCATAGAAATGTACTGGATCTTCTATATGAGGACACTTGAACAGAACATAGGCATGAACATAGAAAGTAAATGGAATGCCTGCACCTGAAATACAACAGCTAGACAGCAAGTAAGGCAACAGGGACAGACTTTCAAGCAAGAGAATCTACATACAGGCAAGCTAACGGCACATAAACAACAGAGAAGAAGCTAATAATGACTAAATAAAGGGAAACAATATACACACAGAGATTATGTGAATGGGGTAATGACCCATAATAATAAGAAAGTGAAATATGAACATCATAGGAAACATAAGCCTCTAATAGTGCACAAAGAAATTTAGAAACAACAACACACTAGTATCAGAAGATCAGGATGTTGAAATGACCTAATTTTAGAAAAAAAGAGTGTATAAACTAATGCATGAAACTAGAAAATGTATAGAACCTGTTGAATATCATATATTAAATGCATTATGAAGCATACAAGTAAAGTAATGAAAGAAGGAATATAAAACATTCTTATAAAATATTTTCAGCAAATGTAAAGCAAACATGAAATACAAAGATAATCTGCACCTCCAATAGAGATTTGCCCTCTCAATACAACAGAGTAAAAATAAATTGAAAGGTGACTCTCCCTTCATAGGGAGATCACACCAAATTGACCCTGAGCATAGAATCCTGCTAGAACATAACTTAGACCAACAACTGGCTTCTAAAAACTAAAGAAACCTGTCACAATAACCACTACACAGGCTTACAAAAATGTGCAGAAGCACCTGCAAAAGGGTTCATAACTCATTGAATTTCATGAATGCAATTCAGGAAGGTCAAAACCGGTTGACCTCTGCTCTAATGGAGCTTCATAAAATGAATAAGAAGCCTGTCTCCTTCTTCTTGCAATGCCACCGGGCTAGGATAGAGAAGACAGGGCCTCACAAATAGTCTTCAGCCACTCCTTAGGGTTCCAAACAGAAAAAGAATGTTAAAAGAAACTGCCACAGAGCTCATGCAAAAAATAAGGAACAGAAACCTGTTTTGTGCAGACCCAATCACGCTGAAAGTATGATAGTGTATGGCTGCATAACAATCATGTTCATGCATGCATGAAGACACTCAGCACCACATCATGATGTAGGCGGACCATGGGCCTGCACAAAACAGGTGAGAGTCACAAATGAAACAGCATTAGAGAGAAGCAAGAGGCGTTTTTGCTATGCAGTAACTGAGAAATACGTCAGAAGAGTATATGAGCGGTGGAGGTGAGCCGAGACATGCCTTAAATGAGAGAAACAAATTCCAAAAAAGGATTTAAATGATTAAACAATTTGAAGCACTCTAAGGTCTCAACAAAAACTTTATTTGAATTATGTCTCCACAGTACAGGAGACAATCCAACAAAGAGGCTCTACCAGAAGCAGTTCTAAATGTTTAGCAAGGTATGCTGTTTCAAAAGTTAATTGGGGGTCAAGCCAATAAGGCTGCAGTAATATAGTCCTTGGCTTTGCAAGCTATATGGCAACAATCAACTGACTAGGCACATTTATCTAATTACAGGATGTATAAGAAAATGCCAGGACATTGAGGTAAAATAAACCTATTAATAGGAAAACAAACAGAAAAGTCTATGGCAGGCACTTTCAAAGCTGGTATGCGTATATGCTTAAACTGAAGTAGAAAGTGCAAACTATGAAAAAGAGGGAACTAAAGAATGTTATAAAAAAGTGTTAAGAAAATAATATGAACATGCTTTCAAAACATTGATAAAAAAAAAAACTATGAACAAGCTCTTCAGTGGAATGAAACTTAGGGGATATTGATAAAGAAAGAAGGTTTTGAAAAAAAACTGAAAGTGATGTGAAGTCCATGACTCTTAAAAGGTCCCATCTACATATTTTTTAAAGTTGTTTGAGCCCACTTAGGGGGCCAAAGAGAAAGAAGATGAAGACACCCATTACCCACTAAAAACTGTTTCTGTGTTATATAATGTAAGATTTCCCTGTACCAAGCCAGTTTTAATCATAGGTTGTTACTCCCGACCTAAAGGTGATGAGGACAATTTTACTAAAATACAAGATTTTCTACATCAGTATAGAGACAGTCATGAAATACTTCTGCTGGGTGATTTTAATGTTGAATTGGTCCTCTAACCCTTTAAGTGGGGAATTTATGGATTTAACACTAGGTTTGTGGCCCTCTCAACATATTAAATCACCTGCCAGACTGAATCATAAAAATGTCAATCTTTCTACAGTATTGGAACTGTTATTGACCTCAAATTCAGATAAATATATAGAGAGTGGAGTATTACCTGACACTTTCAGTGATCATCAGGTAACTTACTGTATTAGAAAAACAATGAAGTGGGGGGAAACAGCAGAGAGAAAGGAACTTAGATCAATGAAACATTTTGATTATGTTTCATTTATGATTGATCTGAAGAGAGAAACAGGGACAGATTAAATCTGATACCAGATGTCAACTGTGCATGGAGCTATTTCTGTGAAAAATTTATGGCATTGTGCAATTTCCATGAATGCAAAATGGTACAGGGGTTCTCTTAATTTCCATCATAGGAATAGAGATAGAGCATGGAAAAATGCCAAGAGAAAAGATTCCAAGGTTGCATGGGACAAGTACTGTATAGACAACTTAGAAATCTTTACTTGAAAGAAATAAAGTTAAATCAAAATATTTTAAAAAATCAGTTTGATGCTTTGAATACAAATGACCCATGCAAATTTTGGGATCTTTTCTCTAAGCTAAAAGGACAAAAGGCTTATGAATACCCAGGACCTTTTAAAATGGGGGTGACTAACATCCCAACATCCAGCTATGTAGCTGATATGTTAAATAGATCTTTCATAGATCTTGGGGTAGTAGGGGAAGAAATAAGGGATTTAGAGGAGGGATACACTAAGGGAAGGTCAGAAAGTACTACATTTATTTTACAGCAAATTGAAACAAAGGAAATTCTGCAGGAATTGTTAAGACTAAAGGAAAGGAAGGCCATAGAACTGGATAGGATTCCGACTGGTCTGTTAAAGATTACCTTACTGGTGATAGCTCCATTAATAACTGAGACTTTTAATTTATCAATAAAAACAGGCTCCTATTCCAAGATGTGGAAGATAGCCAATGTTATCCCAGTATTTAAATCATGCTGCAAGGAAAACATCCAAAACTATAGACCTGTATTATTGCTTCCTGTAATATCAAAACATTTTGAGAGGAGTTTGGGGAAGCAATTGAAAGAAAAATGGAATCTTGCAATATTTATAACCAGTATCAGTCAGGTTTTTGCTCTGGCCGCAGTACAAAGACTGCATTGTTAAAGGTAACAACTGATATACAGGTATCCCTGGACAGGGGCCTCCTGGTCGGGGCTATATTTATAGATATGTCTAAAGCATTCAATACCCTAAATCACATCATATTGCTGGACAAGCTAGAAGGGATAGGCCTCGAGCAGATGGCACTGTGGCCCAGATATTCAAAAGGGTTGTGCCATGCGCAATAGGGTTGCTCCAGCGCAAGTCCAAAAATGCGCCATTCTGCGATATTCAGTGGGAGGCAGATGCGCCCCCCAAATCACGCTGAGCAAGAGCACAATGATAATGAATGTATGTGCAACTGAAGGGGGAAGAACCATGCATAAATGGTGCAGTGCGATATTCAACAACATGCGCCATGCACAATAGGGGAGCAAGCGGAAGTTGCGCGATAGCAGAAATAAGCCAAAATAAAAAAGGAACAAGGGAGAGGCACAAGAACACTACAGGGAAGGCACATGAGGCAGAACTCTAGCCACACAAACAGGGCAGGAAGGACACACAGAGCAGGCCAGGGAAAGGGCACCCTGAACACAAAGGCACAGGGAAGGTGTGGGGAGCCACTGGCAGTGCAGAAGGGGGACGTGCCACACAGCACAGAGGCCACCACAGGAAGGTGTTCCCAGCGCAAGGGGAAGTAGCAGCCAGGACAACGGGGGGAACACAGAAACAGCTGCCGGGGGGTGAACACAAGCCAGGGACATGGCCAGTGCCACCATCGAGATGGAGGCAGTAATGAGGGGGGTGAGAAGGCAGGTAACAGGGGGGCATGGCCTAGGAAGGGCCTGCTGGTGGTATGCCCCCAACACAGGCAGTACTGAGCCCACACCAGCTTCGAGCTGTACAGCGATACTGAGATCGTGGGGCTGGTACCACCTGAATTGGGCAATTCTAAGGCTGCTCTGTGAGCTGTGCAGTGGTGTGATGCAGGCACCCACACGACAGAGCCATGATCTGTCAGTGGAGACTAAAGTGACAGCTTGCATGTGCTTGCTTGCCATGGGTACCTTCCAGAGACCAACAGGGGACACCACAGGCATAACCCAGTCGGCCGCGTCATGCCACCTCACCCAATTCCTCAGCGCACTGCTGCCACATGCTGTGGAGTACTTCCATTTCCTCAGTACACTGGCGGAGTGCACAGCAAACATACAGGAGTTTTGCAGGTAGCACGTATGCCTGTCATGCTAGGGGTAATAGACTACACCCATGTGGCCATCTGCACACCACCTGGCCCCGAGGGGGCTGCATATATCAATCGGAAGGGCTATGCTAGCATAAACTGTCAGGTGGTGTGCGATGCCAGGGGGCGCATAATCAATGTCTGTGCCACGCACCCTGGGGGAGCACATGATGCCTTCATCTGGCACCAGTCAGCACTGTGCCACAGATTCAAGAGTGGGGACATCCCCACTGGTCATTTAGTGGGTGAGTATGCAAACCACATGGACAAACATAGAGCTTAGGAGGGGGCATGGTCAGAGGTGACATGGGTAGTGGCCTACATGGCCCGAGGCAGGGCGGTGCTGATCACCAAACTGACCTCCACCCCTACACACAGGTGACAGTGGATACCCACTCCATCCCTGGCTGCTCACACCCTACCGGCAGCCCTTGACCCCATCACAGCAATGCTACAATGAGGCACATGCCACCACACGTAATGTCATAGAGCGGGTGTTCGGGATGCTGAAGGCACATTTCTGTTGCCTGGACACCTCCGGCGGTGCCCTACAGTACAGCCCCCTCAAAGGCCTGTGGGCTATTCCTAGCCTGTTGCATCCTGCATAACATGGCCAACGAATGTGGGATAGCTGTACAGGTCGAAGAGGGGGACAGCGATGGGGATGATGAGGACGCCGGTGATGATGGTGATGGGCAGCCCCCCTAGGGCGACAGGACCCCCGACTGCTCCAGCTGGCACAGCTGCACCGGGACAGCATCACAGAGGAGCACTTCAGCAAACCCAGGTAAGTCATGGGGCCATGTGCAACCACCAGTGGCAAAGGCACAACCCACAAACATGCATGGACACACACCAGGGGTGTATGCCATCAAGGGAAGTGGCCGGGCATGGAACTGCCCACACCACCAGGGATGAGCCAGGTCTAATATGGTATGTGGTCATACACACACACACACACACACACCTCTCCAGACATGCACAAAGGGTAGGAGGTACTCCAACCCAGACCGCCACCCCTTGCCACACACATGTCCACAGACCACCACGCCCACTGCCTGTCATTGTGCATGTGTCAGAAGCTGGGCACCATTGCACAGTGGTGTACAGCACAATGCAGGCATCATCATGCATACACAACAGCAGACAGCAGCTGGGAGGGTGTGCAGATGGAATGTGTATGTGCATGCAGGGCCAGGTACCCCACCTGTGCATTGCCCGCTGAATGACACAAGGCACATAGGGCAGCATCAGACAGTAGCTATGCTGGGAGACAGGTCAGTCACGCGCCACAGTGCCACGGCCACCACGGATGCATGGGTGGCCCCACCGAGACCCGCCAGCAGTGAAAGGCTTACCACTGGCCTCCTGGGGTGGCACCGATGGTCCCCCAGGGGTTCCACTGAGTGAACGTGACCATGCTCGCTCAGGGGTCTGCAGCACACCGAACATGCCTGTGCCAGGTGTGCTTGGGATGCCCACAGCTGAACCTGGTGTCGACAAGGATGGTGTCACACGATGCCGGGAATGGGGGGGTGGACATTGCATTGTGTGGTGTATATGACACATGGGCAAATAACTGTGTGCCCATTGTGGCCATGACAGCTGTGAATGCCTGTGTCTGCCTGTCAATGGCAGTGGTCAAATCCTCCCGCAACCGGTCCATCCCTGCCAGGAGTAGAGTGGTGTCTTTGCTGCACCACTCCTCTGCCTGGCGCAGAGCCACAGTCAATGCATCCACCACCATCACAAGCCACATCTGCTGATTGACTGATGCTTGCAGTATGTGGGTGTGCTCATCCAAGAGGTCATCAGCCTGATCGGCATGCTGTCCCTCAGGGTGTTCGCAGCCCTGATGCTCATCACCCTTTGGGGGTGGGCACTGCACACCAGGGCCAAGCCTGGACATGTCCACAGGCAGTGCACTGATGCTGTCCTCTGACACTGTACCCCCGTGGCCATTGGCTGACTGCTGATGCTGCCCCTCCGGCTGCAGCTCTCCAGGGCCCAATGGTGCCGCCGCAGTGGCCGCAACAGTCCCACTGTCCTGGACACACACGAGTGCTGCCCCACTGGTGCAGACAGGCACAGGCTGGGAGTGTGATGACATGCAGGCCTCCATGACGGCACCACCCACAGCCATAGCCGCGATGTCACCTGCTGTGGAGCCATCCTGTGGCACACACGTGTCACTGCCCATGACGTTAGCTCCATCATCATCGGTGATGGATCATGCACCAGCCCGAGTCTCAGCATGCTGGCATCCATGGATGATGGCATGCTGGGATACGGGTAGGGCCTCCTCCATACCTGCTCCACCAACATCAGTCCGGACATCCAGGCGGGCCCACTGTCACCCTGTCCCCTGTATTCGGACATCCAGGTGGGCCCACTGTCACCCTGTCCCCTGTATTCCTGTGGAGGTTGATGGGCCCTCCTCCATCTCCATGTTACTGGCCTCAGTGGAGAAGCCACCACCGCTGACCCATGCAGACACTCAGGAGCTGTAAGGGAAAAAAAGTAGCATTACTGCATGTGACCTACCCTGTCCCCCCCCAATAGACAGACCATGACCTACCATGCAGTGACGGGCTACCACCCATCTGGAATCCACCACCTGGAACACCTTCAATGGTACAACGCTGCATGCTGCCAGTGACCCACTCTTTCTGTGGGGTCAGGTGTAGCATCTTCGGCTGTCCCCCACCAGTCGCAGACCATGCTGCCTTCTCTTTAATCCTCCGCCTGTCCGTGCCCATCTTCTTTTTGCACTCCTGCATGGAGCACTGGTGGCTGCCATGCAGGTTTACAGCACACACCAACTCCTCCCATGCAGCAGCATGGGCCTGTGGTGTTCCCTGTCATCCGCTGAGAAGTGGCTCCTGATCAAGGTAGGCCTTGAATAGGACATCTGTCTCGGCCTTTGTAAAATTTGGCCTCCTCTTCCTCCCACGACTCTGTTCCTCTTCCTCCACCACACGCTAGGTCATGATTCATCCTGTGAGAATGACAGGTGTTACCTGTGACTGTGCAGTCCCATGCATGTCCCAAACACCACAGTCCACACTCTCAAACAGCATGCAACTCACCGCAATAGACTGCAGTAACTGACTATGGCCAGTGCAGCCCAATGTCGCATTTGTATAGCACAACCCATGCAAATGAGGTGAGGCACATCTTTAAGTGGATACAAATGCAGTGACTGCACCATTGAATGGCTGATTAGATGATTTGCATATGCCAGCTGAATATCATGCTGTTGTGCTTTGCGCAATTGTGTTGAACATGCTGAGCCAAGGGCTCAGTTCTGTGACATGCGCAGTACACACCTAACTGCGCATGCCCAGGTTGATGATGCAGGTGCCTGCTGTGCTGCTGATGTGCTGTGCTCAGGAGGTAATGCAGGGCATGGCCACCATTGTGCCAGTGGTGCTACAGCGCTGTTCACCTATATGGCGCTGTGGCACTGGGGCAACAGCACTGTAGGATGCTACAGGAGGTGGCACACAGGCACCCAATCATGCTACATGCATTGGGTTCCAATCACGCTGTGGCTGTCCATGCTCCAGAGACCCTTGACCCTGTGCCCGACCTTTGCCCCTAGGCACCATGCGTCAGGCATGGATACAACACTATTGCACCATTCAGTGACAGCATGATAGGGAATGGCAGCACTGTACTGCGGAGCATCTGCACTTGGCAGGACCATGCTGCAGAGCGCCATTTTGCTCGAACCGGGCAGCAGAGATGGCGCAGAGGTGTGCTGTGGTTTGGAGCCAGATCAAGCTCGCCAACCAGGTGGCGATAGTTGAGCCCCATGCTGGGGCTTTGTTTGGGGAGGCAGCCCTGGACAGAGCCAGGAGTGTGGTATGGCAGGAGGTAGCTGATGCCCTGGAGGAGGCCACTAGTATGGGGCAGACAGTGAAGCAGTGCCACCACTGTTATGGGGACCTGAGGTGCAGGGACCTGGACCTGCTTGCCCACCTGTGGGCACGTGCCAGGTGGGGCACAGTGCCACAGCCAGGTAGGTGCAACATCCATACACTTTTATCATCCATACGGTATCATGGTTGCATGTGTCCGGCACATGGGGGGTGCCATCCGGTGTTGGCAGTGGTGGTGGTATCGGGGTGTGGGGTGGGTGGGTATGGCTGTGTGGGATTGTACAGACATGGGGCGGTGGGGTTTTGCTACCAGATTGTACTAATGTTCCTCTCTCCATGTTTGCACCTCAGGGCCAGAAGAACGGCGGCGCAACAGGAAGGGGAGGCGCCGTATGATGGAGGAGAGGGACAGGATGGCTGACGGTGGTCTGTGGTGCATGGACCAGCTTGCTGAAGGTGAGTGCCTTACATCCATGATTACTATTGCATGCTGTATAACTGGGTGGGCAGTGGGGAATGGCCACCATCTATTAACACCACTGCCATGCACGCAACTTGTTACAGTCAGCACTGTCCAGTGGCACTGCATGTCTGGGAGTGCATCAATGTTGGTCCATGCGTGTACCGGGCACATGGCTGTGGCACTACCTTCACAGCGCATAGCCAAGTCACTGTGTGGCCATGGTGGTGCTGTGCAGGACATGGGCGGTGGGTATGTGCAGTGGTCCACATGGTTGTGGCTGCCTGGGTGGGCAGGTCTTGTGGACATGGTCACTGTGGGTGGTCACACACCATCACAGGGGCGTGTCACATAGCTGTATGCCATGCACAATGGGTGGACTGCAGGGGGATGGACAGTCACACCTATTGACTCTGCTCCCTCGTCCTAGGTGGCCGGAGACTACTGCAGATCCAGCAGAACATCCAAGAGCTGATGCGGGTGGTGAGGGAGATGTTGGAGCTCCTGTGCTGAATACACCACCATGGGGTCAGGAGGAGGAGCTCACATTGGTGCCAGGAAGAGGAGGACCGGAGCGGCCATTGAAGTCCCCATGCCCCAACTACCACCTTCCCCCCTTTGACCCACCCTCACACCCCTTCTTCTCTCTATCATATGTTCACCCCTGCCCCTTACCCACCCCCACCTGTTATCTGGCCCTTCCCCCCTCTTGTATATACTTGTAAATAGTTTTACTTGAGATTTTTTCAATATATACATTTTGTTATAACAACTGTGGTGGTCTCTGATTTGCAGTGGGCTACAGGTGCTCAGCTGTAGTGGTGTGCATGGCATTAGGGGTGGTGCGCGCATGGGCGTGTGTGTGTGTGTGTGTGCAGAGGTGAACCACCTATGGTGTGGGCAGGGGGATCAGTCACTGTCTGTGGTTTGTGTGTTGTACTCTGTGCACTGGATGCCTGTGTGCAGTGGTCCACGGGGCCTGCACTGTGTGCATGGCACCCCTGTCAGACCGTACAAGTCCTGTGCAGCTGACACCCTTGCATGTCTGTGATATGCACGGTCTGCTGGCATGTCAGTGGTGGCTGTCCATGCTGGATAACAAATGTACCCTGCACAATGCCAGGTTGACTGGTCTGCCTCCGGTGGCACTGTGGCCTCCGCTGTTGTTGTCCCCCATCCATGCTGTTGCTTGTGTCTGTTGCAGGGGATGTGCTCCAGTGTCTGTCACTTGTGCTCCGGCAGCATGCTGGTGGCATACAGCTGCATGGTGCCTGCACAGGGTGGTTGGCACACCTGTGCAATGTAGGGGTGCTTGCCATGTGTACACGTCAGCCGTGGTCACACGCCAGTGGCTTGGTTGACCCACTACTGTGTCTCTGTGTTGGTGTGCCCTTGGGTATGGGTGGGTGTTTGTCCATGCACTGTGTTGCATCCTGTGTGGTGCATGCCTCCATGCTACACTGTGCGTGTCTGTGCTGGCTGTTGTGGCCAGTGCTGGGATGGGATGTGTCCTTGGGAGGGTGTGCAGGGTGCTGTACTGCTGGAGGTGGGGTCCAGAGCATGCCCTGTCACATGCGGAGTACCTCATGTGCTGACGCATGGTCGGTCTCTCAGCTGTACCTCGGGGGGATGTACAGGGTGGCACTGTGTATGCATCTGTTGCATTGCTGTCTGCTGCCGCACGCTGCAGGGTGCCCATTGTGGGGCTGCCTTGCATGGCTCCATGGTGCACAGGGTTGCATTGTCACAGTGGGGGTGGTAGCATGCATGGGGTGTCCTGCACTGTTGGGTGCTACTCCTGGGCAGGGTGTATGGGGATCATGGTGCAGGGTGTGCTCTGCATTGGTGGGATGGTGTGGTATGGGGTGGTCAGCCTTCCTTGTGTGCCAGTCACAGATTGCCAGGGGGTGTGCTGGGGCACCATGGCCCGGCTCTGGGTTGGTGGCTGGTATCTATGGGCCAGTGGTTATTCCAGCTCTCCCCCAGTTGTGCAATGCATGGGGTGTGGGGGGCAATGTCTGTTCTGCTGTGTGTTCCTCTGCCCATCTGTGGCATGGGTGAAGGGCCCCTGCATCCCTGGTTGTGCTGTTGCATTGCTGCCCTGCTGCTGGGGGCATCCCTGGTTGCACTATGGTGCATCTGGACTGCTCAGCTGAACATCCCTTGTTGTGCTATGGCACATCAGATATGCTCAGCTTCACCTCCCTAGTTGCGCTATGGTGCAGGTGGTGCAATATTCAGTCATCGGCTGTAGGCGCATATTGGCCTGCACAGTTTTTGAATATTGCACTTCGTACGCATGGGCACAGTGGACTTGCGCTTGCTTCTGCTGTTGTGCACTTTTTGGGTGCAGTTTGAATATCTGGGCCTGAGTACCTAACTGGGAGATCTCAGATGGAATCTCTTAGAACCCATGTATCCCAGTTGGAAAGTATGAAGGTAGGGGTTCCCCATGGTTTTGTACTTGAAACAGCACTGTTTAGTCTGTATACAAATGATGCTGAGCCTCTAATTACAGGGGCCTGGCTCCATTTGTATGCAGATGACTTGGTCCTTTAGTTAGAAGGTGTATCAATCACTAAAATTCAGAGTACCTTAAAAGAAGATTTTGATAATCTACAAGGCTATTGTAAACTGCATAGACTGGTACTAAACAGTAAGAAATCTCAAGTTATGGTCTTTAGTAATAAGCAAAATGTCATTACCCAAACTCTCTAAATAAAAACATATGCAGGTCGTATACTGGATCAGGTGAATACTTATAAATATCCTGGAATATGGATGTGCTCACAACTAAAATGGAATATACACATAGATAGCCTGATCAAAAAGTTAAATATTATACTGGGGCCCCTACACATAGTAAAGAAATGTATCCCAACAGGAGCTAGGAAAAGTATAGTGAATAGTATGATAATCCCTCTTATAGACAATAGAGATGTGGTATATGGGGAGGCACAAAAAGACAGATCTGTGTAGGCTAGATGTGGCTTTAAATAGATATGTATGCTTCATTTTGGGTGCACCAAGATTGATGCACCATTGCATATTATGTAAAGAGTTGGGATGGGTGTCTTTAGTAAATCTTAAACAAATGCACACTATAAACATTTTACATCAGAACTTACTAAATAAAATCCCTCCATATCTAAATAATATATTTGAAATTCTCCCATTAAGAGAAGATTTAAGAAAAGCCCAAATTTTGGACCTAAACATTCCTGTGTTTAGAACAGTAAAAGGAAACTATTCAATCATTAACTCAGGTCATAGAGCATGGAATGGATTGTCACATAACTTAAACACAAAAATAATTTCATCATGGAATGAAATAAGAAAATGGCTAATGGTCGAATTTACCAAACCAAAACACTATAGTTGATATAACCGCTGTTATGCAAATCCAATCCACTCAATATTTTTGTGCAATATTATTTTGTACAGGACATATAATTATTGTGTATTTATTTTTTCTATATGTATGTGTAATTGTATGTGAAATTGTAAGATGTAGCTGTGTAGTGTATAGATTGTATGAATGGTGTACCCCATTGTAAATGAGTTTGCTGAACTGGGTTATCCATTTCTTGGAAGTCAAGAATACATTTTTACAAACAAACAAACAAGTATAAAGGCTCTTTAGCCTAGTTCAAAACATGTCTCCTCTAAGAGTGAGAGAGAAAGGAAAGATAAAAACAGTTTAAAATTAATTATCTAATAATGTAATTGAATATGTCATAAATTCAAACATAAAAAAATGAAGCACCAAGCATTGTGGGCCATGCCTCTTAAGGAAGGCTTGATGCTGAAGCACTGAAGTAGAGCACAGTGGGTGAATTTATAACTCTGTCTGTCTTGGATTTAAAAGCGATAAATCCAGATCCATCAAAATACTTGGATGTTGGACTCTCCTTTAGAGGTTTTGGTGGCACCAGTCTCTCATGGACTTGTGTTAATTCTGGAGCACCCTGCTCCATTCCTGGAAGTACAGGTAATTGATTTTGAACTGAATAGTCCTTTTAAATGGAGGTTGCCTAGATCTGTGAACCATGTTCATTGTGGAATGTTTAAATTTGAACTTGGGCTAAAAACCAGAACAGAGCAAAACCAATATGTTATTTTTACCTGTTACACTTGTGTACTATTGCTCCCATAATGCAAAAGGTAACCAACCCGTACTATCATACAATGAACAATGGTGCATATCGTGTATTAAACCCATTGCAAAATGATATGCTTTCTTCAAAACACATTTTACTCTTACTAATACACTGTCACTTGTCAATAGATCATAATACCATAATCTATGATCATGAGAGCAAGGCTCTGGATTAATAACACTTATATTTCAGGCAAAAAATGTATTTTGTTTTTCTATATGAAGCCTATTCTAATGTTAGTAGACTTTACTAAATAATCAATATGTTTGATCAGTGACAGTGTTCTATCAAGAAACACACCCAGATATTTAAATGGTGTTACCTGTTCAAGTGAAACTGCACAGCAAGTCCTTACAAGCAAGGTGAGGGCCTTTTCCAACCTGTTTTGCTTAGTAAAAATCATAATGTTAGTTCTTTTAATCATTCAGCAGCAAAAGGCTCTTTAAACAGCCTTGAATTAAATCCAAGTCACTATCAAACATACCTAAGTAAATCAGAGCCCATTTTACACTAAAAAAGAATTGTATTTATAATAATGGCAGGCAGGAGTTCATTGCAGACATATTATTGGACAACAAGAGCAAGATTAGTCTGTTTGCTGATGATACCAAGGTAGGAGCGGTGGTGGATGACCTAGGGGGATGGCAGGGGTTGCAGGATGATCTAGCAAAGCTTGAAACCTGGTCAGACACTTGGCAACTGGGGTTTAATGCCAAAAAATGCAAGGTGCAGCATTTTGGGATAAAGCACCCAAGGAGGAGTTACCAGTTGGGAGGAGTGCAGCTAGCCCAAACAGAGGAGGAGAAGGATCTGGGGTGCTCATTACAGGGTCAATGAACAACTCAGCACAATGTAGGAAGGCAGTTGCAAAGGCCAATAAAATGCTGGGTTGCATTGCAAGGGGTTTATCTTCAAGGAGGGAGGAGGTGATTCTGCCACTGTATAGGTCATTAGTTAGCCCGCATCTGGAGTACTGCGTGCAGTACTGGCACCTGTATCTGAAGAGGGACATTAAGTAACTGGAGGGGGTGCAGTGCAGGGTGACAAAGATGATCAAGGGGCTGGGGAACTTATACGAGAGGAGGCTGAGGGAGTTGAACATGTACTTGCTAGAGGAGAGGAGGGATGGGGGGACATGATTGAAACCTTTAAGTACATGAAATGAATAAACAAGACAGGTACAGAGGGATTGTTCAAAGAAAGGGAGGGGAGGGACACCAGTGGCCATGATATGAGACTGGAGGGAGGAAGGTTCATGAGGGAGATGAGGAAACACTTTCTTACAGAGAGGGTGGTAGCTGGATGGAATGTGTTACCTGCAGAAGTGGTATCCAGTAGAACAGTGGACTGCTTCAAAAGGGGACGAGACAGGACAAGAGGGAGGGTCAATGAAGGGGAGCGGTGGAAGGGAGGGAGGGGCAGCTGCAGAATAAGGGGTGCTTGCTGCACATTTGAGCAGACTTGATAGACCTCTAGGCCTTTATCTGCTGGCAAATTCCATATGTTCATATGTTCATAGGAGTAAATTATTCACCCATTTTAAAATACACTGAGTAAAATAAAATTGGGATGCATGTGAGTGCTGTAAATCTGGAAAAAACTGCTCCATTTGAATTACCAGTTATGTTATGAAGCACAATTCAATTGAGTGTGGCACATTTACAAATGCTGGGTGAGTATTGGTACTCATTAAAATATGTTTCTGAAGAATATTTCCTAAAATGAAGTGAATAAAATAGGTCGGTACTCACATTATCTGAAGTCCTAATCACAATTATTGGAAAGTGAAGATAGGCAGCTCAGTAGTTAGTGCAAAAATTGCTAGTCTATGTTCCCCTGCTGTCTAGATCTGTTTCAGCCTGATGTATGTCATTGCTGATTTTAATGAGGTACAGTATCTAGTGGCAACTCCCCACCCTTCGATATCCCTCAGCACCTGAAAAGAATATGGTCCTTAGATGTTTTTTTTTAATCTGTAAAAATGTGTGTAGACAATGCACTGCTATGTTATACTGGAATATATACACATATATGTGTAATAATATTTATTGCTGCTATGTTGTGGTATCTCTTCCTAGACTGTGTAGGTTTTCTCCGCCTAAAATGATATGTGAATTACATTGATTGTTATTTTCCTGGCTGCATGTATTCATTACTATTAACTGTTTTGACCTATGCTATTGTAATTTCATTGTACTCATGCTATGTACCTGTCTTTGATTGTTGTACTCTCCTGGGCCGTGCCTGAAAATAGTAATTTCATGGCTAGTGCACCTACCCAGTTAACAAAAACTAAATAAATAAAATAAATGTATTAGTGTGTGTGTATATAACTGCAATTAGAAAGTGCAGTTAGGTGGCTCAGTGGTTAGTGCAAAAGTTGCTAGTCTACATTTCCCTGCTATCTAGATCAGTTTCAGCTATATGCATGTCATGGCTGATTTAAATGAAGTGACTAGTGGCAGCCCTCCACTCCCTGATATTCATCAGAGCCTGAAAAGAAGAACACAGTCCCTTGATGTCTTTTTTATCTATAAAAAAGGTTCATTGCTGATGCAACCCCACACCCCCAGCCTGACCTCCCATTGAGCAGATGCCACCCCACACCCCCAGACCTCCCACTCATCCTCACTCACCTGAGGAGATCCCAGTGTGAAGATCCACTGTCCCATGGAAGACATGTCTTGCTACTGGAACCAACAACTGCTATATGAGAAATAAGGTAAGTGCAGTTGAAAATCCATTGAATTACACTGAACCACACTTACCATATTTCTCATATAGTAGCCACCAGTTTCAGCAGCAAGTCATGTCTTCAATGGGAGAGTGGAACTTAACATTGGGACCTGTTCAGGTGAGTGAGTGTGTGTGTGTGGGGATCTGAGGTGAGGGTGATGGGTGCTCAGTGGGAGGTTGGGCTGAGGGGTGGGAGTTGCATCACCACCCAATCTGCCCTGGAAACACCTATCTAGTGTGAGACCCCATGCAAAACTGAACTCTGTACCCCCTTGCCTCCAGGATACCCTTGTGTCTATCCTACTCCTTCTTAAATTCTGTGACCATTTTAGCCCCTACCACTCCCTCTGGTAGGTTATTCCAGTTGTCCACCACAGTCTCCATAAAATAATATTTTCTCATGTTTCCCTGATCCTTCACCCCTCTAACTTCATTCTGTGCCTCTTTGACTTTGAGCATCTCTTGCCTTGGACTATGCATCCTTCCTGTACTCTGTGTATACCCGTGATGTATTTGTATGTCTCAATCATGTTCCCCCCTTTTCCTCCAGGGAATACATATTTAACTCCTTTAGTCTTCCCTCATAAGTCTTATCACACAGACTCTGCACCATTTTAATTGCCCTCCACTGCGCTGCCTCCACTGTCTATGCTCTTTCTCAGATGAGGCCTCCAGAACTGGATGCAGTATTCCTAGTGCTGTCTCTCACAAGTGTCTTATACAGGGGCAAGTTAGCTTCCCTCTTTGTACTTATGATACCCCTCCCTATGCATCCAAGCATCTGACTAGCCTTTCCAGCCACCTTATCACACTGCCTAGTTTCTCTTAGGTCTTCCGAGATGATAACTCTCAAGTTCCTTTTCTGCTTTGTGACTGTCAGTATCTCACTACCTAGTTCATACTTTTCCCCTGGGTTCTTCTGCCCTGTGTGCATGATCCTGCACTTCTTTGCATTGAATCCCTGGTGCCATTCTTCAGACCATTTTCCAGTTTTTTTGTGGTCTTGCCTCATTTTTTCAGCACCCTCTGGCATGCCCATCCTATTGCATATCTTTGTATTGTCTGCAAAGAGGCATATCATCCCATCCAGTCCCTCTGCAATGTCCCCAGTGAAGACATTGAAGAGGACCAGCCTCAACACTGACCTCTATGGCACCCTGCTCATCACCTCTCCCTCTCCAGAGTACTCCTTGTTTGCCACAACCCTCTGACTCCTGCCATTCAGTCAGTTCTCCACCCACAGAACTATTTTAGTTTCCAACCGTAGGCTGTGCAGTTTGTTAATCAGCCTTTTATGGGGGACAGTGTCGAAGGCCTTTATGAAGTCCAGATAGGCCACATCCACTGCACCTCCCTTGTCCACTACCGTAGTTACGCAGTCATGCCATAGATAGAGATGGGTGAAGTGGCCCCAATTTGCTCTGCGAAGTGGAATGTGGAGTGAAAGCGAATCCACAGAGTGGTCCACAGCGAAGCAGAGTACTTTGTGTGTAATGTGTAGCAGTCCATTAAAACAATGACTTGCAAGATTACTCCACCTTCCCAAACCACTACTCCACTAATCATTACATGGAGTACATTGAAAACAATGTACTTCGCCTTACTTGTCCTTGTTTTTAAGCTCCAAAGGCGAATGTTGCAGTGATTCATGGGATTTCAGGTCACATGGGCTCTAGATTGTTCTGCACAGCCTCAGTTTGGGGTAGTGTGTGTAGGAAGCTGTAGGAGGCAATCTTCTGTGAGAGCTCTCTGTGCTTCAAACCTTCTAAAAGCTGTTGAAAAAGCCTTTTTGAGTCTTTTTTTTTGCTGAAACTTTAGTTCATCAATTATAGGATACCCTTCTGTGCTCATATCATCGATCATTTATTGTTTGTGTGTGTATTTTGAATGTTAATGTACAACATTCAGTATGTGTACTGGGAGACAGTGGAACTGTGCTTTGGGGAGGGGCGTATCTGTGGTGTAGGTAGAGTAACTTGGAGAAAAAGACAGTGCTTTCTGTTTTGGTGATATTTTTCTTGTATAACTGTGTTAACATGCACACAGTAATATTTTCAATAATTCTTGTCATTTTTTTGTTGATTGTTGTGGTGCAGCAGTGCATCATTTTAGTTTGTTTAAAATATGTGGTTATATTACTGAAGTTTTCAATTTGTTAGACATTACTTTGTGTGTGTGTGAGTATGTGTGTGACACATGTCATCAAATCAGACACCTTTTATTGTGCCACATAATTTTAGCAATATGAACCTGATATCCACTGCAGCTGTGTAATTTTTATACTTCTTTGTGGTATTGGACTGGTACTAGTACCAGTGACTGTTACTGCAGCAGTGCAGTACACTGCCCCCCCTCACGGCCCACCCCAACCGGCAAAGATATTCTTTTCCAGATTTGAATTTCTGATGGTGAGCACTGGTTAGGTGTTATGCCTTTGCATCTGCATCTCTTCGGTGCACAGCACAATCTTAATCTGTCTGTACATTCTCATCTCTTTAGGTCCCAATTTTCATCTGTAACTTAAGTCACAGTTGTTTCTTTGGCTTCCCTTCAGAGTACTGGACAGGTGTGGTGCATAATTCAGCATGAACATTGTACTCATTAATATGCGTTTTTAAGTCAGGACCATCATCAGGAGTCTCTCATGATACAAATCACTTTCTTCATCATCACGGTCACAAATGCAGTCACAAATTACAATTTACAATCACATCATGAATCATAACAGTAATTTTTTTTACTAGTTACTTGGATGTATTGTAAGCCTGTTTTGTAGTATCTCTCCAGGCTTCACTGCCCCACCATTGTACTCATTAATAAGTGTTTTTAAGTCAGGGAGTTGGACGGTGTCTGCAGTACATACACAGATGGGAAAGAAAACTGCACCCATGCAGTTTAGCACAGTATACTTCCACTGCTCAGAATACATACAGAAGACAACAAAAACAGGGCATAATTACATACAAGGGTCAGGGATGGTGGAGGAATACATTTTATAACACAGCAAGGAAGGTGCAGGGGGCACATGGTGTGAGAAAAAAAAACTAATGTGGGATTCCATGGTGATCCAGCAGCAGTTCCAGCATGGACATAATTTGCAACTGATGTCCCTCTATGTAAGAAAAATAAAATTTACAGAAACAACAAATTAAGTAAAAAAAGAGTACAGACAGAAAAGACAAAAAAAAATGTAGCTTTTAAAAAAGCTGTTGGGTTAGAATCAAAGTTTAAATCTCCTCCTTGTTCTGATCTCAAAGTATCAGCAGTCACAAAACACACTCCTCTCTCTCTCTCTCGCTCTCTCTGTCTGCACAGGAAAAAGTAAATGTGTCTGCTTGTATGATTCACTTTCTTCCTGCCTAGCTAAAGAGCATGTGACTTACAGTACTGTAAGCCATGTGATGTGTGGGGAGGCTGCCAAATCTGAAACACCAAGTGAATCACTTAGAATCATAATGAGGAATGCAAAGTCCATTAAAAACAATGACTTTGCCTTACTTCGCATTGCCATTCCACCTTAACGTGAAGTGGTAATGACAAGGCGAAGTGAGCACTTTGCATTGCCCACTCCATGTAGTGGAGTGGCAATGTGAAGTGCCCACTTCGTGTTCACTTCACCGGCAGAATTTAAATTTGCTGTATCTCTAGCCATATATTTGTGTTTATTTTTTATTTATTTAGTTTTTGTTGACCGAGTAAGTACACTAGACAAATCCTGCCTATTTTCAGGCACAACCCAGGGGAAGGGGATACAGATGAATGCCAACTGACCTTGAACCAGATTAAGTTGTTGGTGGTATTTTTAGTGAATGAGGAAAATTTGGCCAGGACACCAGGTAAATTCCCCTACTCTTTTTTCGATAAGTGCCATGGGATCTTTAACATTCACCTGAACTACCACCAATCCAGGCAGATGGGACCTCACTTTAACGTCTCATCTGAAAGATGGCACCTCAGAAGTGCAGCACCCCTCTCATGCTGCACTACAGTGTCAGTACTGGGATATTAACCCAAGTGCCAGATGTGGAAACTGAACCCACAGCCCTCTGATCTCCTGGCCTCAGAGGTGAGTGTGCTACCTACTGAGCCACTGACACTGACACTTGTATAATGAGTTAGTGCAAAACACAGTGCTTATCTTAAATACAGTAAAAGTTAAGGTTAGATGCATAAGTAAATAAATGTCATATAAAGCAGAGTGTGTGTGTGTGTGTTACTGTATGTGTGGCAATGTTCCATCTGTGTAGACAGTGCACTGCTATGCTATACTGGAAAAAAAAAAAATATATATATATATATTCATGGCAAAAACTCAGTTTAATGCATCAGTTAAGTGTTGTTCACGGGGCAAGCAGGATTTGCGTTGAGGGTTATCACCCTGTACCCATGCCTGCCTTGCCCCACCAACAGGCATTGGGGTGTGTTGGGGTTATCGGCCATAACTCTCACTCCATTCCATAGGTAAATAAGCTGAGGTGGTGCAGCATAGGAAAATGGAGCAAGAGTTAGTCCTGATGATCCCAAAGCACACCCCGATGCCTGTTGATGGGGACAAGGTGGGTGTGGGGTGCAAGGGGTGGTAACCCTAACACCAAATTTCCTCACTTTTGTCGCTGTGGAACAACCCTAACTGATGCATTAAACAGATTTATTTGCCATGAATTTCCTTCTTTTTGAGAATGCGCAATATAAATAGTGAATGGAATGTGGTGGTGGGAGCATGGGGGCCTTTGGTCCCCATGCTCCCACCATGCTGCCCATGCAAACAATAATGCTAACACTAACGGTAATGGTGAGTGAAACACAAACACTAATGGTAACTATCACCAACAGAAATGTTAACACAAATGCAAATGGTAACTGTTACAGTAATGCAAACAGAAATGCAAATGCAACTGGTAACGCAAACAGTAATGCAAACTCAAACACAAACAGTAACATTAACAGCAAGGTGATGTAAGGCAACAGTAGTGAAAAGAATGCATCTCACTTCATTTCTGAGATAATGGCACAAAGATGATCTGAGCCAACAGTAGTGAAAAGTCTCTATCTCACTTTGTTTCCGAGACAATGGCACAAAGGCGATGTGAGTCAACAGTAGCCAAAAATGTGTATCTCACTTTGTTTCCAAGATAACGGAGCAAAGATGATCTGAGACAATAGTAGCGAATGTTCTGTATCTCACTTTGTTTCCGAGATAACGACACAAAGGCAATGTGATCCAACAGTAGCAAAAAGTCTGTATTTCGTTTAGTTTCCGAGATAATGGCACAAAGGCGATGTGAGCCAACAGTAGCAAAAAGTCTGTAGCTCGCTTTGTTTCTGAGATAACGACACAAAGGCTTATGTGAACACCAAACCACTGAAAGGCACCTGCTTACCACTAAGTCTAACCACACTATAAATTTCACGCCACTAGCACCATGCATAACACTATGAGCAAAACGTTAACTGCGTCATGTAGTGTCTCCGTAGCAAATTATTTCTCCAACATATAAACAACACAATCCACATCTCAAGGGCATCCATTCAGCACCCTCCAAATTTCATGTTAAAAGACCAAACCATTCCAGAGATATTCAATTTTAAAGTTTGTGCACCTTTAATAAGTCATCCACCACAAAATGGCGGAACTCGTGGCCAAAAATGCACTAAAATCGTGGACCTGGTGGTCAAAAAATCTTATTTATTTATTTATTAATTTTTTTTCCCATCCGGTTATGCCCACTGGAGCATGGACGTGCAATGATGTCCAGGCACAGCGTGCCGACCTCTGCCGTGCTCCTCCTCTAGATGCACACCAGCATGTAGTGCCCCCGGGTATCCCCAGGGGTCAGTACAGAGCGGTGGCTTTCTCCAGCCCTCCTCAGGATCAGAACAGCAGTCTATGGATGCTTGATCCTGATCCTCCCCTGCCAACCCACCGATGACCAGAGTCCATTCCTGAACCCGGGTTGCTGGCATTTTGTGAGGTGTGGCATCCAGTGCTTTAACCCTCAGCACCACTGGGCCGGCTGGCCAAAAAAATATTTAACTCCAAGGGTGGACAACTTCAAATGGCAATAACTCTGAAATGAAACAACATGTTTTTACCAAACAAAAACTGGCAACTTCCGTGCATAAAGGACTTTCCACATGCCAAGTTTCAGACCAATAACCCACACAGTGGCTGTGCTATGCATCATGCAAGATAGTGAAAAAAAATAGCAAAAACTGATTCTGTGGCACTTCACTTCTCAAAAACTGTATATGTCAGTGGAACAGACATTGGCAAATAAAGAGATGTACCATGCCACTCCATGTATACCAAATATCCAAATCTCTTCAATGGTTGCAGAGCAGCATGAGCGTAAAACTGCATGAGAGGTGAACAATACATTTTTGGCACTTCATTGTGCAAAAAAAAAAGTATGCAGATGTCAAACAGAAATTGATAAATCCACAAAAGTACCACAGTAGACCAAGGATTACAAATGTCGCAAAACTCCATTAAACAGTTGTAAAGTTATAATCACACAAAGAATGTTATGTTTAAGTGCAAACGCAAACAGTAATGCCAACGTGATGCAAACAGAAACAATAATGCAAACAGTAACAGAAACGCAAGTGTAAACATAAAAACAAATGGTAACAAAATAGCAAATGCTAATTATAATGCAAATGGAAGCATAAACACAAATGGTAATAAAAGCGGAAATGCAAACGGTAACGATAATGGTGACACAAGTGTAAACAGTAAGAGAAACGTTAATGATAACGTAAACACAAGTGCAAAAGCAAATGCAAACAGTAATGGTAACATAAATGCAAACGCTAATGGTAATGCTAGCAATGATGCAAATGGAAACGCAAGCACAAATGGTAATGTAAACGCAAGTGCAAACGCAAATGGTAATGGTAACTTAAACAGAAATGCTAACGATAACGGTAATGGTGATGCAACTGTAAACATAAATTCAAATGGAAACACAAATGCAAGTACAAACACAAATGGTAACTGTAACGCTAATGGTAACAGTGATGCAAAAGGAAACAGTAATGCAAACGGTAAAGTAAACATAAGCGCAAATGCTAATGGTAACAGTAATGGAAATGCAAATTCAAATGGTAACACAAACACAAATGGTAACAGTTATGTAAATGCAAGCGCTAACATAAATGGTAATGGTAACACAAACGCAAATGGTAACGCAAAGGGTGACGCAAAAGGAAACAGTAATGCAAATGATAATGCAAGCGCTAATGGTCACACACACATTGATGCAAATGTAAACAGTAATGCAAATGGTAATGGAAATGCAAGCGGAAACATAAACGCAAACACTAACAGTAACAGTAATGCAAACGCACATGCTTTTTGTCCCAATAAGGTGCATTCAGAAGCACAGTGAATAGAAAGAATGTGGCCATAATAATGGCCCTTGTACCAGAAAATTAGCACTTGAAATACTAAATTGCTGAAAAATTTAAATCTCATATTATTTATGACTTTCCAGGCTAGTTTTGCACTTAGCCCCCTAGTGGGGGACTAAGCACTTTTCCGACAAAAAGTCTGTATCTCAAACCGTTTTTGAGATACGGGCCCCGAAAGGCACTACGGGTGCAATAATGTTATCCTTTGGGAAAAATCATCAACTTCAGAGTGCAGTAACTTTTCAGCCCTGTAATATTTTGTCACCAAAGCAACCAAAAGGCACATCTGTGGGATCTTGGCTTTCTTCCCTGCACATTTCATCCCAAAAGACCAAACCGTTCTTTTCCTGCAGGGTGGCAAAGACTCTATATTGTTTTAGGCATAGTGTCGCAAAGTACGTTCACAAATCACGGCACTTTTGCAAAAAAAATCATGAAACTGTTGCATTTGCAAAAGTACTTTGCGACACTACATATTTCTGGGTGTTTTACCCCCAAAAAAGACATAGCTAGCATCCTCAGGGATCGACTGGGTGAACACAACAAGAATTATGTCCCTAGAGGGTCCCAAATTTAAATATCAAGCATTTTTCTGATCACTAGCTGAAAAAAAGGCTGAATCACAAAAGTAAAAGGGTAATTTGCAACAGTAAAAACTGCATTTGCGACACTTTTGAATATTTTAACTTCTCCCTTAGACTATAATGGGGAACAGTTTCTTTTGAATAACTTTTGAACCATTTAATATTTTTTCATGAAATCTTTAAAAGACACATTAAGGGGATCCTGGCTGCAAGTTAGATTTGAGGTTTTGGACTGATCACACAAACACGTGCCAGCTGTGGCGAAACAAACAAATGCACAAACTGTAATTTTGCATTTTTGGCTCTCTGTAGCTCCACAACCATACATCTGACCATAACAAAACTTGGCAGTTCCAGAGATCTGTGATACCAGACTGAGCATTCCAAATTTCAGGCAAATCCGTAATATGGTTGCAAAGTTATTAAGCTGCCAAATTTCAGATTTAACCTTAAATGGGGTACTCAACCTTAACTGTATAATATATATATATATATATATATATATATATATATATATATATATATATACACAGTATGTGTATATGTATTAGTCAGTGTGTATCACACCAATTAGTAAGTGCAGTTAGGTAACTCAGTGGTTAGTGCAAAAAATTGCTTGTCTACATTCCCCCACTATTTAGATCAGTTTCAGCTTTATGCATGACATTGCGGATTTAAATGAGGTGTCTAATGGCAACCCCCACATCTGATGTTTTTCAGAGCCTGAAAAGAAAAAAACAGTCCCTCAATGTCTTTTTATGTGTGCTTGTGCACATGAGCAAGAAACACCTTGGGACAGTTCAACATTTAAGAAATGTGTGAGTTTCTGCCCAATGTAGTTTACCCTTTATGGAGCTCACCCCTCCAGCACCAATGAATCGGTGAGCTGTCTATGACAGCAGTTTCAGATAAGTGGTCCTAACTTGAAAGAAAAGTGCTGCTCCAATCAGGGACAGTTTCCTCACTGTGTCAGGACCATCCTCCTCCCTCGCAACCAGGCACACAGACATACCTTCTGTCTGTTGGCAGCAGCTAACAAGACTCCAGCCATGTGCATTACAGTGCACAGTAATGCACATGGCCAGAGTTATGGTTCTTGTCAGCTCCTGCTGCTGAGTACCTTGTTTGTTTGGTGTGCCTTTCCTGGTGAATCATTTCAATAAGTAAATAAATGAGCTACTGTGCTGTTTTCCACATTGGCAGTTCCTGTCACCTGCCACACACTCCCCAGAAAGCCAACATTGGGGTGCCCAATCCCTGTCTTGGCATGTATCCCCCTTCCACCACATTAATGTGACACACTGGGAGCCCACCCCAGTGTGCCAAAATTATTTTTTATTTGTTTCCGACACCAGGATGCCCACTCCTGGTGATAGATAACCCTCACCCACCTGAATATTTCAAGTGCCAACATTGGGGTGCCTAATCCACATGTTGGCATGCCCCTCCACACACACACACACACACACACACACACACACACACACACACACACATACTATTGTGGCACACTGGGAGCCCACCCCAGTGTGCCTAAATATTTTTGGTAACCTGTAAAATAAAGAAAGCTGTCCCCAAAGTCTTTTTTTTTCTCCTGTAAAAAAGAAAACAGTCCCTCGTCATCTCCTCATTATCCCTTCCTGCACCCCCACCCTCCCTCTATGGACCAACCTCCCCTTACCCCCCTTACCCCATACTTGGGAGCAGCGATCTTCTATGCTCCAGGACACATCTACAATCTTCAAAGCTGACTGGCAAACTGAAGAAAAGAAGATAAGCTGTATAATGGGAGTTGGGGGGGGGGTATTCAACTTAGGTTGCTATCGCAGCCATTTTTAGGAATTTTGGCCCCAATGTTTCAACACGGGATTCTTGGGACCCCACCTCATATATACTGTCCCTGTCATTTGGTTACTCAGTTCTGAAATGTGATTTTGTGGTTGCTGCATGGAATCACCTTTCAAGACTGATTAATGCAAATGATAGTGGCACTGTTCATAAGGTGGGGTCCCAAAAAACCCATGTTGTAAATTTAGCAAAAATTCCAAAAAAAGACTGTGTTACAAGCATACATTGCACAGTTTCTATGCACACTCATAACTTCACCAATTTTTAATATTTTCACTCCAGATTTTCAACATTACCATTTTTTCACACTTCCTTATGAACAGTACAGCTCTCATTTTATACATCCTGCCCAAAATGTGCTTTCACACCAGTGGTGCAGAATGGTGTGGTCACTGTGGAAAATTATCTTTTGGGGCAGATTAACAAAATCACAATAACACTATTCATGAGGGGAGGTCCCAAAATGCTCATGTTGAAAATTTGATAAAAAAATTCCAAAACATGATTGTGTTAAAGGCGTGCATTGTGCAGTTTATAAGCATGCTCATAACTTCACCAATTTTTCATAGTCTCACTCCAGATTTTCAGCATTGCCAATTTTCCACACCTCCTCATGAACAGTACAGCTGTCATTTTTCACATCCTGCCCAAAGTGTGTTTTCACACCTATGGTGCCAAATGGCACAGTTGCTGTGCTAAACCACCTTTCAGAATTGAGAAATGGAATGATAGTGCCACTGTTAATGAGGTGGGGTCCCAAAAAGCTCATGTTGAAAATTTGGAGCAAAAATGCCAACAAACACCAGGGGTGTTAGGGTTGCCAACCTTAACGACCCACTCTGTAGAGACTGACAGGAATTCGGGGTGTGACTTGGGGTCATCGGCCATAATGCTCATGCCATTCCACCCCACCCTCACCCTGCAGCCAGTGACAGGCATTGAGGTGTGCCTTGGGGTCTTCAGCCCTAATATTCACCCCATTCTTCTCTACTGCACCCATCTCAGCTTATTTCCTTATGGAATGGGGTGAGTGTACGGGCTGAAGACCACAAGGCACACCGAAACACCTGTTGGTGTCTGCACAGTGGAGTGAGGTGGAATGTTGTAAGCGTTATGGCCAATGACCTAAAGGCACATCCCCAAATGCTTGTCAGTCTCTGCAGGGTCAGGGTGGGGGGTTGGCGTTCATTTAATGCTTCACGGTCATTCCTATTATGCATCTCTCTAACTCCTGCACTACCAATGCTAATACCAGCAAGCAAACATTCAGCATTGACAAATGCTTGTTTTAATCTGTAACAATGTGTCTAGGCAGTGCACTTCTGTGTTATACTGAAATATATATGCATATATGTTTATATGTATTAGTCAGTGTGTGTGATCACAGCAATTAGAAAGTACAGTTAGGTGTCTCAGTGATTAGTGCAAAGATTGCTAGTATACATTCCCTCACAATCTACATTAGATTAGTTTCAGCCTTATGCATGCCATTGCTAATTTAAATGAGGTGTCTAGTGGCAACATCTTTCCTTTAATGTTCCTTCAAGCCTGAAAAGAAGAAAATGGTCCCTCAATGTCTTTTTTTTATCTGTAAAAATCTGTGCAGACAGTGCACTGCTATAGTGATGCCTGCCAGGATGATGTGCAGTGGCATAGGTTTCCTGCCTGACAAAATGGATTAACTCCCATTAAAACTATATTGTTTGCTGCAGTAACTCTACTGTAGAATACCACAGAGGTGAGCTTCATCCTGGTGGGCTTCACAGCATGTTACACTGGAATATATATGCATATATGTGTATATGTATTAGTCACTGTATGTGTATCATAACAGTTAAAAAGTGCAGTTAGGTGGCTTAGTGGTTAGTTTAAAACTTGCTAGTTTACACATTTCACATTGCCCTCAATACCATTATTTTGCAGCCATATTGGCTTTTGCTGCAATTTGATTTCTACAGCCTTGTTGTTCAGTAAAATGTAGGTTTCATCTTTTCATGTATGCCATGAGCTGATCAATTCACAGCCCTCTCAAATGCCTTAGACAGAAGGAAAAAACAGATATTGCATGATAATTTGATGGAGAACAAGAATCTTTACTCTTGAAAATGGGAATGACACAGGCTTTCTTCCACATGTCTGATGTTTTTTTGAAATCTCAAAGATACGTTGAAAATGGTCAGATTTGGATAAGTACATCTTGTTAGCCTACTTGCAATAATTTTATGTCAATGTTATTGACCCCCTTTCTTGATTTTAATATTTTTTTTCAAATTCTTATATATGTCAGACCAGATCAATTGTCTAAAATAAATGTTTAGTTGACCATTATTCATAGAGGTATTATTGGTGAAATCAGGAGCACATTAGCTATCAGGTAAGTAAACAGATAAGTTACAGAAATCATAAGTTACAGGAATATTACTATTGCCATTGACAACTTCCTTATCATCAGTGACCTTAACACTGTCAATTTTAATTGCACATGGCATAGATATTTTACTTTACAAAGACTGAGTTAATATTACACCCACAACATTCTAGGATCATTCAACAGGTCTCTTTGCTGCAATTTAAAGTTTTCAGATTTGGCCAAATGCATTTGCATCATAACTAAATTCCTCAACTAATATGAGGGAGGTGGATGCTGAATATTTTAGGCTCTGACATGACAGTGATTGGAACTCTGACAGATCAGTGAGTGTGCTGCAGCATAAGCAGCAAGCCCTCTCACTGGTTTGAAGCAGCTGTTGGGTTGTGAGTCACAGGGATTAAGAAGTATACCATCTCACTAGCATGAAACCACAGAAAGGCAGATCAGGATTTTCCTGCACTCTGACTAGATATTTAAGTAAACAACCTCATAACATGGTGTTTATGTGCACATTAACAACCATTAGCAAGGACCATTTTTCCACCTGCAGCAGCAGCACACACGTACAAGAACTGGAGACTAAAAAAGTACTATGACACATAACCATTTGCAAAAGTTATTTGTGGACATGACATAGCATATATTACTTCTATCTCACATGAAACACACACAGAACTACTTACTGTACTCTATTATGCAGCACTGGTAGAGCAATAAAGTAGAAAACAAAGTGAATTTCTGAACAGTTTGAAAAATGTAATATGCAAGCAATAAGAAACAATGGAGTGGGCATTAAACAGATTTGACTGCTTGCCCAGGGGCGTAGAAAGGCACAGGATTGCAGGCTGAGTGCCTTCAGCTCCTGGAAGTGCAGTCAGATCTGTTCAATACACCTCCCCAAAGTGTCTTACTGTGCTTATAAAATGGGCTACTTTTTTTTGCTTTTAATGTTACTAAAACCAAGTCTCTCTCTCTCTCTCTCTCTCTCTCTATATATATATATATATATCTCAAAATAAATATATCTTTGCATAAATCTGTGTTAATACAACAGCCTCAGACAGATAGTTTTGGAACCCACCCAGGAGGGAGCAATCTTAGACCTGGTACTCTCAAATGGGGACAGAGAGAGGATCTCAGATCTAGAAGTGTGTAGCCATCTGAGAACAAGCAACCACCAAACTGTGTGGTTCACGATAAACTTAGCTGTAGAGTCAAGCCATACAAAAGTGAAAGTACTGGACTTCAGGAGGGCTGCTTTTGTCAAAATGAGTTAGTGTCTCTGAAAATCACTATCAAACAGGCAAGAAGGTAGGGTGGAGCAACAATGGGGAAACATCAAAACCGCCATCACAGAGGCAACAAGCCTTTGTGAGAAGCAAATAAACAAATCAAAATGAAAGAAAAAAACACTATGGTTCTCAAAAGAAGTGGTGGGGAAGGTTAGGGAGAAAAAGATAGCATTCAGGAAGTATAAGGAAACACAGAAGGAGCAGGACAGAGACCTGTACCAGTTAAAACAGAAGGAAAAGGCTTAAACCAAGTAAAAGATAGCTAACTCAGTTAAAAAGGGGGATAAAACCTATTATAGGAACATTAGGGAGCAAAGAAAGACTAAGGCAGGGATACTGAGGCTGAATAAAGAGGAATGTGGTTGGGCAAAGAGCGACAGTGAAAAAACAGGGATGCTGAACGAATACGTCTGCTCAGTATTCACAAAGGAAGAGCAAAGAGATACCTAATCCAGTCAATAGAAGCACTCTGGATAGGGGGGTTGATATTAGTCCTTTCACAGAAGAAAAGGTTCTGAAAGAACTCCTAAAACTGAAGGTGGATAAAGCAATGGGGCCTGATGGGATTCACCCCATAATTCTAAAAGAACTAAGGGAAGAACTAGTAATACCACTGACTACCCTTTTTAATAAATCATGGGAGGATGGTGTGGTACCTGAGGATTGGAGAAGGGTGGATGTAATTCCCCTTCACAAAAGTGGGAGCAAGACAGAGGCATGGAACTACAGACCTGTCCGTTTGACCACGGTAGTAGTGAAAACGATGGAATCACTTCTGAAAGAAAGAATGGTTGAGTACCTAGAGGCCAGTGGGGCATAGGACCGAAGGCCGCATGACTTCACAGCAGGAAGGTCATGTCAGACAAATCTAATTGATTTTTTTGACTGGGTGACTAAAGTAGTAGACCAGGGAGGGGCTGTGGACATGGCCTACCTAGACTTCAGCAAGGCATTTGACACAGTCCCGCACTAAAGATTAATAAACAAATTAGCCAGCCTGGGAATGGGTCCCAGGATGTTAGCCTGGGTAAAACACTGGCTGGACAACAGGAAACAGAGGGTAATAGTAAATGGAGTCCACAGTGCAGAAAGGGGGGTTACTAGTGGGGTACCACAGGGTTCACTACTGGGGTTGGTCCTTTTTAATGTCTTTATAAGTGACATTGCAGTAGGACTGGAAGGAAAAGTATGTCTCTTTGCAGATGATACGAAGATCTGCAGCAGGGTTGGTATGCAAGGTGGGTGGAAAGGATGAAAAGGGACTTGACAAGGTTGGAGGAAGGGTCAAATGTATGGCAGCTTAGATTCAATGCAAAGAAGTGCAAAGTAATGCACCTGGGAAACAAAAACCCGGGGAATAGTACACAGTGGGGGAGGGGAGATACTGACAACAACAAAAATGGAAAGGGACCTGGGGGTAGTCATATCAGATGACCTAAAGGTGGGCCAGCAATGTGAAATGGAAATAAGGAAGGCTGGGTGATACTGGGATGCATAGGGAAAGGCATCACCAGTTGAACACAGGAAGTTGTTGGCCCTCTGTACAGACAGTTTTTAAGACCACATCTGGAGTACTGTGTGCAGTTCTGGAGACCCCATCTCCACAAAGAGATAGACAGGGTGGAGGCTGTCCAGAGGAGGGCAACCGAAATGGTGCAGGGTCTGCACCAGAAGACATATGAAGAAAGACTAAAGGAGCTTAAGATGTACAGCCTCAAGGAAAGGAGGAAGAGGGGGGACATGATAGCAACTTTCAAATACCTCAATGGAATCAACAAAGTCCAAGAGGGTAGCATCTTTCAGAAAAAGAGATGTGCAAGAACAAGGGGGCACAATTTGAAGACAGAGGGGGGATGGCTCAGAGGTAATGTGAGGAAGTATTTCTTCACAGGGTTGTAGATGCATGGAACAGCCTTCCTGAGGGGATTGAAGAGTCAAAAACATTGAGGAATTCAAGAATGCATGGGACAAACATAAGGCAATTCTATTGGGGTTCCGAGGAAGTAGACTGTTGGTTAACTAGGATCTGCAGCTTATCCATTAGGGAAATGGGCAGACAAGGTGGGCCAAGCGGTCCTTATCTGCAGTCAGATTCCATGTTTCTATGTAGTAACAAAATTAGGGAACGTGTTTTTAGGGTTTCCAACCCTAATACCCCACCCCTAAACAAATCAGGGATGCAGTCTTCTTTGGGGTTGTCAACCCTAACACTCACCCCATTGCATACACTCCTGAAACATACACACCTTTGTCCATGGCACCTGATCTTTCTTGCTACCACAATGGAGTTAGCTTTAAGTTTGACAGCCCCAAGGAAGACTCCACTCCTGATTTGTTTCAGGGGTGGGGGTGGGGTTTTAGGGTTGGAAACTCTAAAACCTTATTTCCCTACTTTTATCACTGTAGTCTGAATCCTAAATGTTGCATTAATGCAGTTTTTTGTAAAGCATTTCCTTACTTTTTGAGATAGTATAGTCATATATTCATTTGCCTATGGGAGCGCAGGGCTCTCTGGGCCCTGTGCTCCCATCCCTCCATAGATGCATACATGAATGTTGTTAAGGAATCGTGTGGCTCTCTGGGCACTGCACTTTCATCTGTAGTAAAACAGCAACCATATTGTCAGCAAAACCTTCTTATTACCTCACCTCCTGAACCTGGTTCTGAAACTTTTCAAATCCCCATTGAAAATGTTATTTCATGCCACCGTAACATCATTCCACACCACAGGTGTGAAAACACAGTTTGGCCAGGATTTGAAAAATGACAGCTATCATGTTCATGAGGTGGTGTATAAAATGGTTATGGTGAAAATTTGAGGTCAAAATATTTAAAATTGCCAAAGGTACAAGCAGGAGCAGCAGCATTTCAAAGGATGCACATAACTTTGTCATTTTTACATAATTTTAACCCAAATATTCAACATAGCCTTCTTATGACCACACCTCATGAACAAGGGTGATGAAAATGTTAAAATACCCCCTGAAAGGTGATTTTATCAACTGACCACAAAATCATCTTTCAGACTTGAGTAGTAAAATTCCACCACCTTTGGTAATGGGGAGGGGTCCTAAAATAGCCATACTGAAAAGTTGTGGTCAAAATATGCAAAAATGACAAAGTTATGCATCAAAGTTCAAAACTCCATTGAAATTCATTGAATTGCACTTACCTTCATTTCTTATATTTCAGTCAGCGGTTCCAGCAGCAAGATGTGTCTTTGATCGGAGAGTGGATCTTCACCTTGTGACCTGTTCAGGTGAGTGAGGGTGTGGGGTGCTGGGTACTCAGTGGGAAGTGGGGATGGTGGGTCAGATTGGCAAGGGACCATTTTCTTTTTTTACCAGTGTAAAACAACAACAAAAACAAGCATTTGTCAATGCCGAATGTTTGCTTGCTGGTATTGGCAGTGGTAGTGTAGAAGTTACAGAGCTGCGTAATAGGAATGGCAGTGAAGTATTGAACTGAAGCCAACCCCATCACAACCCTGCAGAGAGTGACAGGCATTGGGGTGTGCGTTTGGGTCGTCAGGCATAACGGCCATGCCATTTCACCACACCCCACTCTGCAGAGACTGACAAGTGGCACGTGTTCCTTGGGGTCTTTGGCCCTTATGCACACCTCATTTCATTAGGAAATATGGTGAGATGGGTCCGATATAGGAGAATGGGGTGAAGTTTGGGGCTGAAGAGTCCAAGGCATACCTCGATGCCTCTCAGTGACTGCAGGGTGTGGAATGGTATGAGCATCACAGGCAAGAATCCCAAGTCACACCCCTGATTCCTGTCATTCTCTAGAGGGTTAGGCGATTTAGTTGAAAAGCCTAATACCTCAGGCATTCGTTGGTATTTTCCTCCAAATTTTCAACATGTTTGTTTTGTGACCCCACCTCATGAACAGGGGAATATCAGTTTGGTAGCTGCTGCTTATGCACAGTGACTCTGACATTTAGCACCACAGGTGCAAAAATATTCCGAACAGGATGTAAAAAATGACAGCTGTACTCTTTCATGGGGAGGTGCAAAATGGCTATGTTGCAAATGTGTAGTAAAAATATTTAAAAAAATGGTGAAGTCACGAGCGTACATAGAAACTGTGCAATGCACACCCGTAATATAATTAGGGTGGGGATTTTTTATAGCAGATTGTCAACTCAGGCATTTTGGTGCCTCCGATCATGAAAAGTGTCACTGTGATTTTCTTTATCTGTGCCGAACAATGATTTCCCACAGCGACTACGCATCTCTGCACTGAAAGTGTGAAAACACACTTCGACCATGTTGTGAAAATGGCAGCTGTACTGTTCATAAGGAAGTGTGGAAAAATGCCACTAGTGAAAATCTGGACTGAAAATATTACAAAGTCATGAACTAACGAGGATGCGTGGAAACTGCACAATGCTCACTCATAACAGTCATTTTATGGACTTTTGTCACCAAATTTTCAACATTGCCATTTTAAGCCCTCTGCTCATGAACAGTGTAACTGTGATTTTCTTAATCTGTCCTAAACATTGCTTTTGCACACCAACAGCACCATTGTGCGCTACATGTGCGATAACACATTTTGGGTGACATATGAAAAATTGCAGCTGTACTGTTCATAAGGAAGTTTAATAAAAAGGACATGTTGAAAATCTAGAGTGAAAATATTAAATTTGCAAACTTACGAGATACATAGGAACTGTGCATGCCGCTCAGTAAAGTCATTTTTAGGAATTTTTCACCAAATTTTCAACATAGCCATTTTAAGGCCTCTGCTCATGAACAGTGTCACTGTGGTTTTGTTAATGTGTCCCATACATTAAGTTTGCACACCGACTGAGCCATTGTGCGCTACATGGGCGGAAACACGTTTTGGGCAGGATGTGAAAAATGACAGCTGTACTGCTCATAAGGAGGTGTGGAAAAATGGCAATGTTGAAATTCTGGAATGGAAATATTGAAAATTTGCAAACCTATGAGCATCGTGGGACCTGTGCATGCACACTAGTAAAACAGTCATTTTAGAATTTTTCACCAAATTTTCAACATTGCCATTTTAAGATCTCTGCTCATGAACAGTGACACTGTGATTTTCTTAATGTGTCCCATACACTGAGTTTACTGCTGACTGCGCCATTATGCGCTACATAGGCATTTGGGCAGGATGTGAAAAATGACAGCTGTACTGCTAAGAAGGATGTTGGAAAAATGGCAATGTTGAAAATCTGGGTGGAAATATTTAAAATTTAAAACCTATGAGCTGCATGAGGAACTGCGAATGCACGCCAGAAAACAGTCATTTTTAGAATTTTTTCACCAAATTTCTCAACATAGCCATTTCAAGACCTCTGCTCATGAACAGTGTCACTGTGATTTTCTTAATTTGTCCCGTACATTGATTTCACACACACTGACTGCGCCATTCTGTGCTACATGGGTGGAAACACATTTTGGGTGAGATGTGAAAAATGACAGCTGTACTACTCATAAGAAGGTGTGGTGAAATGGCAATATTGAAAATCTGGAGTGAAAATATTGAAATTTCGCGAACTTACGAGCCTGCGTAGGAACTGCGCAACGCATGCTCGTTAAACAGTCATTTTTTTGAATTTTGGCACCAAATTTTCAACATGGGGATTTTGGGCCCCCTTCTAATGAATGATGTCATTGTCATGGTGGTATTCAGGCCCAATGGGTGATTTTGCAGTCACTGCACAGTCACTGCACGAAATCACCCTTCGGGCCCAAATAACGCCATGACAGTGACATCATTCATGAGAAGTGGTCCCAAAAACCCCATGTTGAAAATTTGGTGCAAAAATTCCCAAAAATGGCTGAGATATGCAATAAACTTGAAACCCCCCTATCTAGCCCATTATACAGCTTACCGGCATTTCCTCAGTTAGCGGTCAGCTTTGAAGAGTGCAGACGTGTTCCCGGTCCACGAAGATCGCACAGAGTCCGGAGGTAAGTATGGGGTGAGGGGTTGGGGAGGCTGGGTGCGCAGTGGGTGGGTGCGGGTTGTGGGAGGGGGTCGGAGACGCAGCGCAGGGACAGTTTTGTCTTACAGGTAAAACAAATTAAAAGAAGTCGTGGGACCGTTTGCCACGCTGGGTGGGCTCCCAGCGTGTAAAAAGAACTTTGGGGGCGTTCAACACGGGGGATTGGGCATCCCAAAACAAAAAACTCGGGATCGCTTTTCACACGCTGGGGTGGGCTCCCAGTGTGGCACAAGGATCTTGGGGCCTTCAGCTGACAGGGATTGGGCACCCCAAGCTAAATCATTGATTGCCACACTGGGGTGGGCTCCCAGCGTGGCACCAAGTACTGGGAGGAGGGGATGGAGACAATGCAGCTCAGCCAATGGGGATTGGGCACCCCATCGGCTATACACTGTGTGCAGGGGCCCGCACACCTGCGACTGGGGGGGGGAGCTGTGCGTGAGCAGCTTATCGCTGCTCACTCAAGCGTAGCTCCCCCTTTCAACTGTATGCCACTGCATTTTGGAGCATGTCATCGACAGCTCCAAAATGCATCGGCTTACAGGGGCCGCGCCTGCCAGCACACTGCCTGAATTGGAGGAGGAGGTGACACACCTCCGAAATCTCCGATGATGGCACTATGTTTCTTGCACATGCATGCAAGCAAACATTATAACTCATCAAGTGACAGTTTTCTTTATTACAGGATAGTGCAATATGGGGATAGCAATCAGAGGGGGCACCACAAGACCCCAGGAAACTTAAAAAAAATATGGGAACAATGACTGGAGGGGTAGGGATGCCACTAGATACCAGGGAAACAGTGGAAAATACAGCAATGGCAATCAGAGTGGGGAGGTGCCACTAGACACCAGAGAAGCATTTAAAAATAGGGGGAGGGAACTCAGAGGGTGGGGGTGCTACTAGACACCAGGAAAAGATTATTGAATATGGAGATGGCTGTCAGAGGGGTAGGGGGTGCCACTAGACATTAAAGAAAAATTGAAATATACAGGGACAGCAATCAGAGGGTGGCAGGTGTCTCTAGACACCAGGTATACAGTTAAAACAATACATGAACGGTGATCGGAAGATGGGGAAATCACTAGACACCAGGAAAAAGAACAGAGTCATAGCTTGTGCAACTTCTCATGCTATCCTATGAGAATTTGGAAATTTTTATTGCACTACTTTTTTTGTATAGCCCGTACATATTTTTTTTGGTGGTTATATGTTATTACAGTACTACTCAGTGAAACCTTTCAATGTATACATAGTTTTTTCCTTAATTCCACATTTTGATGGAGTTATGAGTTGTTGAAGGGAAAATCAGGATGAAAAACTAAGGTTAAAATCCTTTTTTGTTTACAGGAATCCTTTTCCATATGAAATGTAAAAAGGAAAATGAAAAAGCATCCCTTCAAATGAAAAAAGAATAGCAAAAAAAGTCCAAAATATTTTTCCGTATGAAGGGATCCTTTTTCATTTAAACAAAAATAGTATATGAAAAAAGATCCCTTCAAATGAAAAAAGAATTGGAAAAAACTAAGTCCAAAATGTTATTTCTTTTGAAGGGATCCTTTTACATTTAAATGAAAAAGCATACAAAAACGGATCCCTTCAAATGAATAAAGAATCAAAAAAAAAAAACTAAGTCCAAAATCTTTTTTCATTTGAAGGGATCATTTTTCATATGGTCAAACTCCTTTTTCATTTTGGCCATACAAAAAAAACGGAACCGAGTCACAAAAAAGGATTTAAAAAAAGACATGTGGGGCTAAATTTATCAACATTGAAGTGCATAATCCACCTAAGAGGGTCCCAATGAAAGCATAGAAACGTAGAATCTGATGGCAGATGAGGATCTCCTGGTTCATGTACTGTAGTCTGCCCTATTTTCCCTACCTATAGCGATACAGCAGACTCTACACAGTCTCCGGTTCCCCAACCCTCTGCTTTCTTCTAAGATCCCTTTGTGACTGTCCCATGCATTCTGGAATCCTGTTACCATTTCAGCCCCCCCCCCCACTATCTCTGGGAGACTGTTCCATGTGTCCACCACCCTGTCAGTGAATAAGTACTTCCCCCCATGTCCTCATAGTCTCTCCCCTTCTGTCTTAATAGTGTATCCCTTTATCCTCAAGAATCTTTTTCTTTTGAATATGCTTCCTTCTTGTACCTTGGTTTTAACTGTGAGTTATTTGAATGTTTCTATCATAGCCCCTCTTTCCCTCCTTTCCTTCAGGGAGTACATATTTAATTCCTCAAGCCTTTCCCATTCCCACTGGACTTTTAATGAAGGCCATTGACCATTTTGGTTGCCCTCCTTTTACCACCTCCACCCTATCTATATCTTTTTAGAGAAGGGATCTCAATAACTGTACCCAGTATTTGAGGGTGTATCTCACCAGTGATCTACATAGGGATATTATTACCTCCCTCTTTCTGCTGGTGATTACCCTGCCTATACATCCCAGCATCCTGCCAGCCTTCCCTACTGCATTGTCACAATGCTTTGATACCTTTAGGTCATCAGAAATGATCACCCATAGGTCCCTTTCCTGCTTTGTGACTGTTATTACCTCTCCTCCCAGTTGGTAAGTTGCCCCCAGGTTCCAGTGCCCAATGTGCATGATTTTGCACTTATTTGTATTGAAACTCAGCTGCCAAACCATTGATCACTCCTCCAGTCTCATTAGCTCATTTCTCATTCTCCTCCCCACCCCGGTGTGTCTACTCTATTGCAATGTTTTGTGTCATCTGGGAACAGACATACTTTCCATTCTAACTCCTTGGCAATGTCATTAATAAAGACATTGAAGAGGACTGCCCCAGCACTGATCCTTAAGTCACCCACTGGTCACTTTGCCTTTTCCAGAGTGGATGCCATTTACTACCACCCTCTGACTCCTATTGCCCAGTCAACTTTCCACCCAATTAACTACCTAAGGCCTAATCCTAGGCTCTCCATCTTGTTTAACAGTCTTCTATGCGGATCAGTGTCGAAGACCTTGCTGAAATCCAGGTAGGCTAAGTCCTCCGCTCCACCTTGATCCATTTCTCTGATCTCCCAATCAAAGAACTCTATCAAGTTTGTCTGACAAGACTTCCTCACTGTGAAACCATGCTGCCTCAGATCCTGCAGACTATTGGTTACACAGTATTCCCTAATCCTTTCCTTCAGTAGTGACTCCCTTACCTTGCCCACCACCAATGTCAGGTTGACAGGCCTGTAATTTCCTGCCTCCTCCCTAGTTACACTCTTATGGAATGGGACCATATCTGCCCTCTTTCGGTCCCCTGGCACCTCTCTTGTTCTTAATGACACACTGAAAAGGGCTGTCAGAGATGCAGCTAGCTCCTTTTTCAGTTCTTTCAGTACCCTGGGGTGTACCCCATCTGACTCCATGTCTTTGTCTACTTTTAACTTCACTAGTTCCTGAAGTGCTCTTTCTTCTGAAAAAGGGTTTGTGTCCACCTCACATCCCTTTATACCCTGGTCCTTGATCCATGCCCTGTTTCCTACCCCCTCTTCTGTAAATACTGAACAGAAGTATTTGTTCATTATATCCCTTTGTCTTTCTCTGTTTGATCAACCAATGAGTGTGTACTATTTACGGTACATGCTCATTGACAGTTCAGTTGATTGCTGGTCATAGCAGTGTAAGGAGGGCTGTACCAGTCACTGGCATGGGTTGGATTGGGGGTAGTGTGGTTGTGGGTCACTACCTGATGGGGTGGGAGTCCCTAGACTACCAGGGGATTTATTACTTTGGGTCAAGATGGAGATCGAAGAATGGTGGAGGGGTAGGGACAATTGGATCACCAGGGATTATAAAAGAACTACCAGGGAGGGGATCTGGGCTAGGGAGGGACCACTAGACCACCAGGCTGTGTGAAAGAAATACTGGGGAAGGGATCAAGAATTGGGAGGGACACTAGATCACCAGGGATGCTGAGGATATTTATGTGAATGGGTATCAAGGCTTGGTGTGGGGGGACCTGGCCCGGCGCACTCAGTTGAGTGTTAGTATGCAAATGAGCCCATAATGGGCATGCAAATGGCCCCTTAGCTCCATGCATGCCTAATAAGCTCATTTGCATGTTTGGGCTGAATATCACCCATGGAGGCCACAGCACTCATAAGTGCATGCCACACTTTACCCCTATGGGAAGTCTTCAGTCCCGCTCTCTGGTAGTGCTGTACCAAACATGGTGAATGCTTGCTGTGGGCCATGCTACCAGAGTCTGATATTCAAATAGATAGTGCAGTCATCCAGCTGGCCGTATTTTTGCGTGCTGCACACCTGTTTGCACATGCAACCAGCTGGCTCTGAAAATGGGGCCCTATGACTTCAGCAAATGATTGAGCAGTAGAGGCAAATGAATTCTTGGAAACTGGAATCTGGTTTACATAATAATGGACAAAGGGAAGTCAAATGCAGATACAAATCAAATATAAGTTTGGTTGTGCACTCATTTTAACTATACCTGCACTGACTGGTTGAATGTAATCAAGCCTCAAAATGCAACTCCCTGAACGGCTGGGACATTTTTCCTAAAACTGTCACCAACCTATCTAACTTGCATTTGGCACGCCAACATAAAGAGGATGAATGGAAGGAAGGAAAGATGGATAGACTGACTCTCGGGTGACAGCAATAAAGTAGGAGAGGAAAACAGAAACATCTAAATTCTAAGAATTACCAAACAATTTAGGAAGGTGTTGCTAGAAAAGATGTGTTGAATTTAAATATGAAATGCATACTATATAATGATATTATTAAACTGATTAGTAATATTTTAATGGGTGAATAATGTAAAGCAAATAATTCTATGTATGGATATCTTAATGATGGATAGTTGCAACAGAATACAGATGTTAGAATGCAATAAACTGGATAAGAAAAAAAACTATCCCATTCGTGAACCATATTAAGTAAAGATATTTTTAAATAAAGCATCACATTTTCTGTTGTTGGTTCTAGCTGGAGACCTGTGGGTGGTTAAACATATTGTATGTCATTGTGTTAACTTCATTGAAAAACTTATCCAGTTTGGTCATACAGCTTATATCAAACCGAAATTTAGATGAGATACAATATCTGATACATGGCTTCATTTCTGTTATTTTGTTATCCACCTCTTGGTTAATTTTAAGAGGAGTGTGATTTACTTGTTTGTAATTTGTGACCAGAAAGGCACATTAAACTATGATAGCTTGTTTCCAGAGGTATCTGTGGTGTAGGTTACGTGGACCTGTTTTATTGATGGGAGGGGGGTTTTGGCCATGACATCAGGGAAACTCCCCTGCTCTTCCAGTAGGGAGACAGTGCTGATGGAGTATGATTGCCACAATGGCGGCTTCTGAAGGTGCCGGAGCCTACAGCTCCTTCCGGAGCATGGACATCAGTGCTGGAGTTAAATTTATCTCATCTGTGGGTATACTGGAGAGTCCAGAATGTGTACTTTCTAAGGAATGAATGCAGACTGCTGTGACTGAGTTGGCTGCTGTCCCTAACTTGATGGAAGTTTCAGTGCCGCCGTCATGGCTCCCAGGTGTGATGTGGTTCTTTCCAGGTCAGCTGGATGCTCCTACTAGACTGTCAGAGAGGCAGGCTCACAGAACTGTCTTTCTGTGTTTATTGGCTGCCAAAGACATAGCATTGCAGCAGGATTCTGATTCCCTAGAGAATACTGTGTAGTCAGTGGGTGTTGCGCAGCTCCCGAATTCTTATGAACTTTTCCTCCACTATTTTTGTGGGTTCACCGCAGTCTGTCTCTCCCATGGATGTTTCCCTTGTACTCCCAACTGCTGGATTACCTTGTTGGCTGAAGCTTCTGGGGCTCCTTGGTCACTGGAGGCAGCTCTGCATGCAGTGGGATTGACTTTTTCCCCAGATGGTACCTGGTGAGAGGCTGGATCAGCTTAGATCATGAGGGAGATCATGCAGTCAGCATGTACTTTTCAGGAGCCATCTGGCTCTGTTTCCAGAGATGTAACTGTTTTGCCTTCTGAAGGGTTTGTCAACAGACTGGAAAAGTTGTCAGTAGCTGTATGTGTTGTTGCTCTGGGTCCTCCCAAGGACATTGTCATATTGATGTCTCTGTGTATTCCTGCAAGGCCAGAGGCTTCCTCCAGTGCTATTTCCTCTGGTTCTGTGCTGTGTGCTGCCATTACTGGCATTTTGGGACTCCCCTTGCCTATCCAGCATGCCATGTAGATCTTTGTCCCTGCCTCTGACTCTGAGCCTGTACCTACTCAGTCTTTTCCTCCTTCTGGTCCTTTGACCCCTGTTGCCACTCCTATCTTGGGTTTGGTTGGTTCACTCTTTTTGATCCAAAACACTCGTGTTTCTATGGAAAACATTGCAGCACTGCCTGTTGCTCCAAGACCTTTTCCCATCCTGGTTGTGGAGCCCACCCCATCTGCTATTTCTGCTCCTTTTGCCTCCTCAGTTGCACAGAACTCCATGATGGATGTTCCTACTGATAGTCCTTTACCGAACAAATCTCAGGTGTGGGTTGACATTATGGAGGACATAGATGCTGGTCCATCAACACAGCTCCCCTCCCACTGATGAAGGAGGGTGAACCTTGTAATTGTTCAGTACCCCCATTGCCTCTGCTCCAGCTGGTCCTACTTGGTGTGCCCCCAGGAATCTTGTGGGTAATACTCCTAGAGGTGCTTTTCATATGCTGGACCTGTTCTCCAACTTGGGAGTGCCTGCCAAGAGGAGAAATGCTGTCCATATTAAGTATACGGTGGGGGTTGTATGTCCCACATGACTGGGTGTACATTGCTAAAAGATTACTGAAGGACTCCTTACAGTTCTTAGCCTCGGACAATTTTGCTCTGATACATATTTCTGGTGATCTCAAGTTTGATGTCAGTTTTAATACCCTTCAGCTCTTTAAGAGATTTTGGAAGATGTTCCACCAAATTAAATCTTCCCCATTGTGGTCCCCAATTTTGGTGATCCCTCTGACTAAACCGACTGTCAAGAATGTCATAATTCTGTTTCGCAATGAGGGAGTGCATATCTCGGATATCTTGTTCTGGGTGAAGCAGCAGGCTGATGTCATTCATAGGCCTCAGCTTATTTTGGATAATGAGGATATTTGGACTGGGGGATGGAAGATCAGAGTAAGACTTCAGTCCTCTGACCAGTGTATGCTTCATCTCTCTACTAGGTTCTATATTGGTCAGGACTGGGGCTTTTGCTTTCATTCCGTACAACCAAAGACATGTCATAGATGTGGGTCTCTGTTGCATCTCAGTAATGTCTACGATACTCTGGTTTGTAATTTTTGCCTTCAGACCAGTCATTAGAGTATGTTTTGCTCAAATCTGGCAAACTGTAACTTGTTTGAGGATACGGGACATTTATATTTGAAATGTCCTTGGGCTGTCCACAATAAAGGCTCCTTTTACAACCCAGAGGATATGGTCTATGATGCACAGGTCAAGTGCAGTCAAGGTTGCCATGATCCTGTCCCTTCTGCATCTGCTTATCCTTGTGGTACAATGCTGCAGGCCACCATCCCTGTTGCTGCTGCTCCAGATATGGACCCTTCTGATGATTGGGTGGGGGGTACCATCCAGGATACTGTTTCTTTGCCTTGGGAACTCCCCATATCAAGCTTTTCAATTCCCCAGGTTGTGACTGTTACTGATTTGTTAAGTCTGTAAGTCCCCACCCCACCCCTTCCAGATACCTTTTAGCTTGCTGTGGGAAAGAGATGATCTACTAGGCTTCACCCTATCCCGAAGATCACCAAGAAGGGCACTTTGGAGACCAGGAATGCCTCTACAGCCATGCAACACCATTTGGAGGAGGAGGATGGTGATCCTGAGGCCTGTTCAGTGACTTCCACTCTAAAGGATGTCTCATAGGACAAAGGAGGCCATTTTCTGGGTTTGGTGAGGAAAAAGAGGACTCAGAAGTCTAAACGTGTTTGATTGATTTGTCTGATTGTTTTTTCTAGTAACATTTATGACAACTGATTTTTTTTCTAACATCTCTGTTGTCTCCCTGAATGTTAATAGCATTAGAAATCCTAAGCAAAGATTAACTACTTTGTCTTATTTGGGGAACTGTCATGCTCATATCTGTTTGTTGCAGGATATATGACTCCAAACCACAACTGATATTCATAATGCTCAGAAGGCCTGGCCTTGGGGGCCTTCAGTGTGGTCCTTGAGTAATGAGCCCTGTTCGGGCATTGGGATCTTGTTTAAGTCCCATGAGTTTTCCATTCAAAATGTCATGGATGTTAAACCAAAGAGGGTGATGGTCCTTGATGTGGCCTGTTCAAGGCCATCTTTTTCACATGGGGTAGAGCACAACCCTCAGATGAAAACAGCTCAACAGCTCTCATCTCCTTATTCCATTCCCTTCAGCTTTATTTACACACCTCCAGGTGAGTGATTATGGGTGGGGATTTCAATTTTCCCCTTGCTTTGAATGATAAAACTAGTAGGACGACAAAATTATATTGTGATATTAATGTTTTAAAACAAGTGATTCTGACTGCCAATCTACTGGACTCCTTTAGATCTCTTCATGCCATGGGGCATACCTATCACAGGGGACCCCTCTTCCATGTATTCCCCCAAAGTGAAAGCCTTCTGGAATTTCTGTGACTGTCTTACAGTGATTGTTCTAAAAACTGATTATGTCATCAAATTATATTGTTGATGTGTCATGTATCCTACAGGTTTCTATGTAACTAAATCCTTGTCACCCCTAAAAAAGGGACAATTTGGGCCCAGTGAGCCTACCCGGCCAACAAAATTAAACAAATAAATTAATAAATAATTGTTGTCTCCACTCAGTGGCATATATTGAGCACCAGTATGGTGGGTGTTGTTACCTCAGATCATTTTGAGGTGTGAACTACACTTGGGAGTTTGCAACAGACTGGTTCTGGAAAGAGATACTGTAGAATAACCAATTCAGTCCTTGATGATGCTGGGGTCCATTCCCAGGAGGGGAGGAACTGTTATAGGCACAAGCATCTGTGGAGGTTTATTATGACTCCCTGACTGATTGATGAGTAGATATGAAGGCAGACATCCAGAGGCTTTTTCAGAAATTGGGTAAAAGTAAGCACAAGCTGGAATGCTTTTTCTTTCTTCAGCTGTGAGTACATTTGTTTCACTTCATTTTCTGGCAGCATACTGAGGGGGTTTCTTATCTTGATCAAATCACCTGCCGTAAATATCAGTGTCAATGGTTCACCAGGTAGCACACTCAGCTCTGAGGCTGGAAGATCAGAAAACTGTGAGTTCTATCCCCACACCAGGCACTTGGGTTAAATCCCAATATTGACACTGTAGTGCAGTATGGGGGGGGGTACTGCACTCCTGAGGTGCCGTCTTTCAGATGAGACATTAAACGGAGATCTCATCTGCTATTTCTGGTGGTAGTTCAGATGGATGTTGAAGATCCCATGGCACTTCTTGGAAAGAGTAGGGGAAGGTTTTATTAAAGTAACAGAACAATAAGTACACAATCAAAAACAATACAACAGCAGTGTCCAGTCATAGAAATAAAAAGCAGCAGAAAACATACAAAATACAGCATGAGCAAAAAAAATGACTCAGAGTAAGAACAGGGCAAGAATTCACAAAACAGCCCACAGCTAGTGTGATGAAAAGTAAATCATCCTATCTTGTACTTCATAAAAGGAGTAGTCTTCCAACGAGCATACCATATGTCATAAAACAAATGATGTCATTCAAAACAGCATTGGTGACATAAATCATGTTCAATCTTGTCAATGATATAGGAAGGTGGCAAATAAACCTGCTGCAATACAAATCTACATCTGGCTTGCCATAAATGAAATGTAATCAGTGCAAAGAGAAGCCTCACCACTCCGTCATCAAAATCAGTATGGCACAAGAAGAAACCACCCACAACCTCAGCATAAGTAACAACTCATCAACATCCAGCAGTCCAGTGTACAGAAAGGTCATGCCAAAAGGTCTGTACAACAGGACACTGAATAAAAAAATGATCCACGGATTCTCCCTGGTCCACACAAGTCTGCCTAGGACACATTGTTTCAGCAACCATCTTATGTTTGGCATTTCCTTTAACCTGAAGTCTACCATGGTTACTAAGCTACAGGACATCCCATAATCTAGAGGGGATTAGTTTATCAGTTAAACGAAGCACACGGTCATAATGATGATCAGGGATACCTTTGAAAACAAGCGAAATAAAATGAGCTTAAGACTGCAAACACAAATAGATAGATTTACAAGGTTTGGACAACACTTGCGACTGGCACAATTTCCATTTATTCAATTTCTTAACAGCAGGCTGTAAAAATACAGGAAAGGATGAAACCAATAAAGGCTTTCCCATTGGCAAATGCCATAGACTATGTAATAAACCAAGCCAAGAATCCACATAAAGGATCCATATAGCAGGCTGTGGTCTGGCCAAATCAACAAAATTTCGATGAAAAAGCATACTAAAATAGAATGTAATGGGATTAATACAGTTTAGACCACCCTGTGCAAGAGGGAGATACAATATGTCCCTCTTAATTGGGTTCAACCGACTTCCCCATATGACCTTGAAAATCAAACCAAGAAGGGTATTTTCCGAAATGAGTGGCAAAAGATAAACAACACTGAGGTATAAAAAAATGGGAAACAAAAATATCTCAACAAGCACGACCTTGGCTTTCTTAGACTGTTGCCAGACTTTCTATACAGCAACACGTTGTTCTGCAATCTCAGGCTTTTTATTCCAATTCAGAAATGCATTATCCCCTTCCCAAAAGAAATTCCCACAATTTTAATGGGACTCTGCAGAAAGGCAATACCCTGTATATGGGAAACTGCAGTAGGAAATGTACCTAAGGAATACAAGAAACTCTTGGATTTATTCAATTTAGCCCCAGCTACAATGGAGTAGATATCAAAATGCTATACCACCCTGTGACCTGAGTGGGCATCAGCAACAAAAACATACACATCTTCAGCATATACTGAAACTTTAGCACAGACAGAGGAATGTTGAGGATGAATCCCTGAAATGAGGGGATCCTGATCTATGACCCCCAACAAGGGGTCTAAACAAAAAACATAAGGAAGGGAGCTCATGAGGCAACCCTGCTGAACCCCGAAGAGGGTTGTATGAACGTAGATAGCCATTAATTAGAGGCAGGGCAGAAGCATGACTATACAAGAAATCAAGACAAAAAATAAATACATCAGAGATGCCATAAGAGTTCAATACCTGGAATATAAATTCATGGGGACCCGCTCAAAAGCTTTCTCTTGATCAAAGAGCATGAGAAACCCAGATATTTCATTAGCTTTCCCTTATTCCACCAATTTTCTAATCAGCAGTAGATTATGATCTATGGTTCTACCAGGAATGGAGCAAGTTTGATTCAGAAAAATCAGGGAAGGGGCAAGTTGCAATAATCTAGCGTTCAGGATTTTCATTAAAATCTTTAAATAAGTGTTTAAGAGACTTAATGGTCTCCAATTATGAAGGTCATGTCTCTTTCCCTTCTTAAAGATCAGAATTTGTATGGAAATACAGAAATGAAAATTAACAACCTGATTCAATAAACACCAGTTAAAAAAGGTCACATGAATGCCACAGAGAAGAGAAGAGAACTGCAGGTTTTATAAAACTCTGATGGCAAACCATCAATACCAGGGGCAGTATCAGTCTTCAGATGAGAAATCTCCCAAGCCACCCATTAACTACTGATTGGGGCTAGCAGGGGATGAAAGGAAACATCAGGACAACTTGGATGGGAAAACGAAGTAAAAATTGCCATATACTGCAGTCATCCAAAGAAGGGGCAGAATGCAAGTCAGTAAAATATTCTGTAACCGTCCATAAAATGTCAGGCATGGTAATGTGAATAGTACCATCAGTTCCCATAAACTCAGTCAAAACATGATCTGAAGCCCTCTCAGTACAACAGGTGAAAGCATCCCCAAAACTCTTTTTACCAGGAGAACAAACCCCATGTTCATGGAAGAGAGAGGCTGCTCTGGAGTATTGTAGAGCCTCCATATCTTTCTTCACTACTTGAACTTGGGAAGTGAGATTTAGCCATTGTGAAGTAATGGTGGAATACAGTGTTTCCAAATGGGACCTCAAGGCTAGATATTTCTTATAGTGCATTACAGTAGTTGTTTTGGAGAAGGAGGTAGCAAGGTACTGTAATTCTCACTTAGTGTCCACCCACCATGTGCATAAATTATCCGTAAGCCCAGCTATAGTCATACATGCTTTAAGAAGGTTATGAACCCAGTGAAAAAAAGTGAATTTTCTAGCAAAGTAACATTAAACTTCCAATACCTCCTCCGGGTTGAAGAATGAGGTCCCACCTCCAAAGTAGTCGTCAACAATACATGATCCAATGTTTCAGCAGGGACAGTTCTTGCATAAACAACTAGGGCAACTGCGTCAGCAAAAAGAAAATAAATCCTGGTAGAAAGATGGCATTTAAAAAAAGTATGTCCACCCTGCGAGTGACACACCCGATAAGTATTCTGTAGTCCACTCACAGAAAGAATACGAGTAAGACAGGTGGTATCACAGAAATCCTTATCAGTACATGCTCCCTGGTCACTTAGAGAAACCACGCAATTAAAATCACCGCCCCAAATGACATGCCTAGTTGTAAACAAGTACGGTTTGATAGATATGAAGAGGTCAACCCTACCATTCTTAGTAACAGGTGCATAAACATTAATCAATCTCCAGAAAGTGTGTAAATAAGTAAAATCTAAAAGAAGGGCCCTCCCAGACAATATCTCAACCAATTCAGTAATCTGAAAACCATCCCCTCGAAACAAAATCCCAACACCATCACAAGTGACTACCCCAAAAGAAAAAAAAAGAAGGGCCCCAATGCCATAGCTTTTAGCCAAGGACACAAAGGATAGGCTATTTAGTCGGGTATCCTAGAGAAGACAAATATTACATGATAAATTCTGCAACAAAGAAAATGTCAGCAGTCGACGACAAGCATCTTTCACACCATTTGCATTTAAAGTAGCAATGCTCAGTCGAACTGGAAATGCCATGTGTTAAAGAGTAAGGTACACAAACAAAAGAAGAGGGAGCTATCAGGCAATCTTCCCAGACCTAGTGCTATGATGAAACTGAACACCAGGGTTCTGAGGTCTGATCAGAGGACCAGCATCCCTAGACTTATCATCCTCAGAGTTAGAGGACAGGACCATCTGAGAAGAGGTATCAGAGTCACCCCCTAGGTGCAAAGATTGGAATTTACCAGTGAGAACAGCAAATTTATTACTTAGGGTCACCCCTGCACCAGAGGAAGAAGCCTTAGACAATTTAGACCTGGTTTTAAGTTGCTTCTGTGCCCTTTTCTTTGCCTTAACACTTAAATCAGGAGGTGGCATTACCAGTTTGTCCTCTACCACCGAAGAAGGCACTGCAGCAGCGAGATCCACAGCAGCAGGTATCAGGGGAGGAAGACCAGACTCTGGGTGCAGAGGAACTGCCAGTGCAAGATCCAAGGTGGATGCCCCAGAGGAGGGGGGGGCCTAGGAGGTTCCATAAGCACTGTGTTAGGTACAGGAGAGGAGGATTAGGGTCATTCTCTGCAGTAGTAAAGGTAGGCTTGGAAGCAGCTATATCCTTCTTCTGAGCCTCAGTAAGGATGGAATCTTGATTAGGACAATCAGTTCGGTTGTGAGTAGACCAAGGGTACGTACAAAACCCATGTCCAGGCTCATCACACAAGTTACATTGCAGCTTGTTAGTACAATCCATACTAGCATGCCCAAAAGAAAGACAGAGGGAGCAATGCAATCTATCACATGCAGCACTTAAATGCAAGCCTGACCCACATTTAAAGCAGGTCCTGGGTTGTCCCACATAAAAACAGTAACCTCACTCCCTACCGAAAAATAGGCTATTTGGCAAATGGATGGGGCCTACATTATTATGCCTCAGCCACACCCTAAATTTACAACCACCAGTCCAGAAATGTTCGGAGTCAAAAATAGGTTGCAGTGCTCTCAATATCTCACATCTCTGTTGTAACCAATGTGAGATTTCATGGACAGCCACATTCTCATTTCTAAATAAAATCGTAACAACTTTTATGGCAGGACGAGTAAGAGAGATAGCCCGAAAGGGTAACCATAGAGCAATACACTACAGAGTCTCATATTTGGTCCAAAACCGGTCCAGGCCCTGAGGGGTTTTAAAGCTAATGTCAATCAAGTTGTTACCCAAAATATGAATAAGAGCATGGACTTCATTAGAAAAAAAACAAAGAACACTTTATAACGGTCTTGCCTACATAAATGCGATCAAGGGCAAGCGCCAAATCACCAAGATATTGGAGGCAGACAGCATTCCTCCTCTGTAATGGAGGAGGTTGTCCAATGAATGTGTCCTTCTTCCAAAATTCTTCCCAGCTTGTTTTTGCATGACCTCTGGGGCCAGGAGGCACATCAGGGAGGGGATAGGCAGTTTCCATATGATCCCCTCAAGTAGGGAGTTTAGTGCTATTACCTTCATCAGCTGAGGAAGAGGCCGAGAGGAGCGGCACCTTGTCTGATGAACATAGCTCCACAACGAGAGGCTGCACATCCCCAGCATGGAGATCCAAATCCAGTAGTGAAAGGAACAGGCTTGGAGGTAGACTCCCCTTCATCACGGTCCAAAGGGTCAGGGTGGTGGTGCAGGCCAGGAATCAGACTATGTGCCAGATCAGGCACCCAATGGTCTTCTATTCCAGGCTTCCAGCCCACACCCTGAAGCAATAGTTCCAAGGAACGAGTGAGGCCCGGCACTCTGGGTGAAGCCGGTGAGGTAACGTCCAGTGTTACAGGGGCCATAGCAGACATAACAGCAGGCCTAAGTGAGCAGACAGTTATGGGCAGGGAAACTGCAGGAACACCGACTAAAGGCACAGCAGCAGCATTTGAACAGATGGGCTTGGGAATGTCATTAGGTAAAGCCGGACTCTCAACAGCCACTGAGTCATGCGAGCAGCATTCCTTTGATGCAAGTGCATCAGAGGGGGGAACAGCAGGTGGGTGACTGACCGCAGAAGGAGATGACAGGTCTATAGAGGTTTGAGACAGAACCGTAGGTCGACCACACAATCCAGGCACAGGAATCACACAAGGCCCAGCACAGTCTGTAACAGCAGAAGTAGAATGGTGTAGAGAATCATTTTTCACAACCAGCAATGCCAGAACATGCTGCCGGTTAGAAGTAAGGAGTTTCTTGAGCCATCGTTCCTCCACAGGTAGAAAGCTAGAATCCATACCACCCAAAGTAAAGGCAGGAGAACAATCCATATCCACAGATTCAGCAAACTCAAACTTATCAGGCAAGATAGACTCCACAGCTGGACCTGCAGGAGCAGAGCTCTGTTCTCTTGCAGGTATACCAGCACACTGAACACACGCTGAGGACAAAGCCATGGTCTAGCAGCTCCCCCTATCAAAGAGTAGGGGCATTTTCCCAGTGTTCTGGCCAAATTTCCCCTCATTCTCTAAAAATACCACAAACAGCTTAATCTGGTTCAAGGTCAATTGGCACTCATCTGTATCCCCCTCTCCTAGGTCGTGCCTGACAATACGCCGAATTGGTCTAGTGCACTTACCCGGTCAACAAAAAATAAATAAATGGGAAATTAAGACTTTTTATATGATAGGGCAAAGTCCTTACATGTAGAACATGCTCAAGGAACTCATGGTAAGAAGGTATCTCTTGATGTTTTTAAAGGTTGTCATGATAGGGTGCATAACAGGATTTTTACTGCTGTTAAAAAAGAGACTGGCCAGACAGTGACTGATCTGACTGACATCTAGACTTCTGTCTCTGAGAATTTGCAGTCTTGGTTTGGAACTCCATTGTGGATTGGGGAGGAGATTGAATTCTTTCTCAGAACTGTTTGAAATGATTAACTGCAGTGGACAAGGCTGCTTTGGTCATGCCTATGACTTTAAAGTCATTATGTAATAATGCTGCTCTCAGCACTGATGGGCTCAGTGTGGAGTTTTATAAGTCCTCTTCTCAGTTTTTGATCCTTTTTTGACTGAGGATTATAATGTTATGTTGCAAGATTTGACTCTTTCAGATAACATGGCACAGGCTCTTTTGGTTCTTGTCTTTATCAATCAATCAATCAATCAATCAATCAATCAAATCTTTATTTATTCAGGTGATCATCATTGAGCAAGGCTCATTTACAAGATGGACCTGATAAGGTCAAGTTTCGAGTTGCTACACAGCAATTATATCACACACTTATAAGACAGTTATTCATACAGAAAAAATGATGTTTATAACACAATGATATACAGTGAATTCACATGTTGAAACTCGGTTAAGAGAAGGTTAAACTAATATCTACAATATGTACAGTACATATATATATCCCAATGAGGGTCAGAACAGTCACACACATAATGAGTACAAGGATGGTGAAGGAAATATTGGGTGCCATAAACTGGGGGTGTCTGACTGGAAGGAATATGTCATATATGTTTGGAATACAGGTTTGTGGGATGGCTATTCTATCTCTAGCGGTAGCAACTGCATTTCTCTGTGAAGAAGGCTATACAGTGCTGCTTAAAGGATGTAAATGGAATGATAATGGACAGTTTTAGGGATTTTTGTAGGGTGTTCCATGCTATAGCTAGAGAATAGCTGATTGCTGCCCTCCCTAGTTTGGTGTTGACTTTGGGCAATTTGAGCAGGATGATATTGTTGCTTCTTAGGGCATAGGAGCTAGGAGTGGCCTGGTAGAAGCAGTCCAGGATATAGCTTGGGAGTTTTTTTGATAAAGCTCTGTAGATCCATAGAGCTACATTTCTGCTCCTCCTGACATGAAAGGAAACCCATCCAACTGCGTCATAGAGAGAACAATGGTATTATATGGCAGGTCTGTAATGAACCTTATTGCTCTATGATATAAGGTATCCAGCTTTTGAAGGTAGGAGATGGAGCAGTGACTATGAGAAGTCTGCATAGTCAATGACTGATAGAAAGATGGCCTGGACTAACCTCATCTTTGAGTCTCTGTTAAGGAAGGGTTTTAATCTATAGAGGAGGCCAAGCCTTAGGCGAAGCTTTTTTAACAGTTGTTCTAGATGCTGAGTGAAGTCAAGTCTGTTGTCAATCCACACACCTAGGTATTTGAAATTTTCAACATACTCCAGATTTTCTCCAAGTGTAGTGCATAGCTGGGGAGATTGAAGAGGATGTGTTGGTGGAGTTTTGAGTTGTGAACATCATTGCTTTAGTTTTCTTTGCATTTAGCAGAAGCTTTTTCTTGAGTAGCTGATATTGTAACAAGGAGAATTCTGTTTGTAGGATTTCATGAGCCACTGTAGGTGAAGAGTTGCTGACATACAGAACAGTGTCATCAGCAAAGAGGTGTACTGAGGACTTGGTAAGGGTTGAATCAATTGTATTTATATAAATGGCAAAAAAGATAGGACCCAGAATAGATCCTTGGGGGACTCCTCTTGACAGTGGTCTTAATGGGGATAGGTCACCTTCAGCTTTTTACCTGCTGTGACCTACCGGAGAGGTAGCATCTGAACCACTTAAGGGAGGGTGGATCTAGGCCAATGGAGTGTAGGGATGAGAGTAGCAGTTCATGGTCCACAGTATCGAATGCTTTGCTCAGGTCCAGGAATACTGCACAGACATTGTTCTTTTATCCAATTCGGTTTGCCAGTCATTTGTGACCTTGGCTAATGCAGTGATAGTGCTGTGTTTGGCCCTGAATCCAGATTGAGCTGGATTTAATAGGTTAGCATTGTCAAGATATTCCCTTAACTGAATACTCACTAATTTCTCCAGCATCTTGGATAACACAGGTAGAATGGAAATGGGCCTGTAGGTTATTAAGATCCATAGGGTCCCCTGATTTTAGAAGGGGGACCACTTGGGCTGTCTTCCACAGCATGGGAATAGAGCCAGAGTTTAGGGAAAGGTTAAAGAGGTGTGTTAGGGGGACTGCAAGCATATGGCACACAATCTTTAGAAAGAAGGGGTCCAGAAGGTCTGCTCCTGCACTTTTTTTGGTATCCAGATGCCATAATAGATCCTCAACTTGTTTCAACAGTATAGGTTTGAAGCTAAAGGAAGAGTCAACTCTTTGATCACCAATGTAGTGGGAGCTTAATTGGTCCCTTAGTAGGTTAGCTGGGAGGTGTCAAAGGCAAGGCCAGCTGTTGTGAAGTGGTTGTTGAATGCATCCAGTATTTCCATTTTGCCAGTAATAGGGCCATAGTTATTGTGTAGTTGAGTTGGAAGGGGTTGTTAGCGTCCTGTCCCATCATACCTTGATGGTTCCCCAAACCTAGCAGGATTATGGTAGGAGGAGTTTATCGGCCAGGTAGTAGGCAGCCTTTGCGTCCCTAACTTTCCTGGTGCATTTATTCCTGGCTTTCCTAAAATCATCCAGTTGTTTGTATTCTTAGTTTTTCTTGCTACTTTCCAGAGTTTGTCTCTCTCCAGCAGTGCAGCTTTGAGGTCAGCTGAAAACCAGTGACAGGATTTGTTTTTTATTCGGATACTAGAGATTGGGGCATGGGTGTTAAAGGCATTTATTATAATGCTATTTAGCACCTACTGAGCTTTTTCTACAGAATGTGCAAGATAGAACTTTTGCCAGTGTGGAGAGTAAGCTAGATCATGCAGATATCCTTCAATATTGATGTTTTTCTTGGATCTCCTCATGATGAATTTTGCAGGATTTGTTGTTATGCTGTTGGATCTTACCCCGCGATGGGGAAGTGATCACTTATGTCCTATTGGGAGCACTCCAGCATGTGTGAATAGATGTAGTTTACTCACTAGCATGATATCAAGTAATGTACTGTTACTACTATTCTTTGTATTTAATCTTGTTGGTTCATTAATTAACTGTGTGAGCCCATAGGTGTCACATAATGATACCAGAGGTGTAGCTGCCTGGGTGAGCCAGTTGAAATTCAGGTCACCTAGGATAATGACTTCTTCAGTACTGGACTTGACCAGGTTTCCCAGGTGGGATAAGAGCTTGTGCTCAGCAGAGGGGGGTCTGTAGCATCCAATTAGTTGGAAAGCTGCTGTATTGGGGAAGAGAGACTTTCAGAGATAGGCATTCAAATTCCTTGGGCATAGATGTTGCAGCAGTACAGGATACAACTATATCAGCTTTTGCATATATGGCTACTCCACCTCCCCTTGTTTGGCGATCAGCTCTGAATAGCTGATAGTTAGGTAGGTTAACTTCCCTGTCCATTGTGGTGGGTTTGAGCCATGTCTCAGTTATCACGAGAAAGTCTGGCAAGGTATGGGCAACCCAGGCTTGTATCAATGTAAATTTTTTCAACAGACTGCATACATTAATATGCAGGAAACTGAGGCCTTTAGTTGAGGTTAGGTCTGATGGAGAGGTGATACTTTCAAGAGGTCAAGGGTTGATTTCACATTACCAATACAGAGCAATAGAAAGATCAGTAGTCATGAGGGCTGCCAGTGATAGGGAGAGGGGGCTGTCTTTGGTCCTCCTTCTTTTATTCTGTTGCCACTCTTTTTTTTGGGTGCTCCCTGTGGTTTTAAGGTAGTGTGTCGGGATACCAATTAGCAGTTTGACAACTAGGCTTAGGGGGCTCTATATATCCAGCAGTGGGGCCTTGACTAAAACACATATGTGGTAATAAAAAGATACAGGCTTTCCCTAGAGAACTGGAGGCCTATTTCCATCATTAATGTTGACATGAAGCTTTTAGCTAAAATCCTTAGTCAGAGACTGGGGAAGGGTGGAGGTTTGCTTATAGTGCCTAGTCAGACATGTGCTATTCCTGGACACTCTATTAATGGTAATCTTGTCCTGCTTAGGAAAATTATGGTTAGGAATCAATTGCACTCTATGGATGGGATTTTGTTGTCACTAGGCCAAGAGACAGGGTTTCCTATGAATTTTTTTTGCTCACTTGACTTCCATGGTTCGACCCCCATTTTTGTCCCATGGATTCACTTGTTGTATAATCAGGCTCATTTCTTTCCTTTGGTTAATGGGGTGGTGGGCCCTAGAATAGGAAGTGCCCAGAGTGTGAGATAGGGGTGTCCACTCAGCCCATTGCTTTATGTCTTTTGCATTAATGTTTTAGTCCATAAAATTCTGTAGTCTCCTGATGTGCAGTCATTTCCCATGCACCACAGATGAAGATCTCTGCCTATGAAGATGATTTGTTCCTCTGTACTGATTGCTTGCAGTCCAGCCAGGCTGATTTGTCTCTGGTACATGGGTATTCATCTGTATGTGGTGCTCAAATGAATGTGGTCAAGAGTAAGATGTTGTGTTTGGGTTCCTGCAGTACACTCAACCTCCAGTCTGTAGACGGGGTTCCAGTTTTGGACACTGAGATTAAGATATTGGGTGTGAAGTTTGGTTCCTTTTCCATGGATGTGGTTAATTGGAAGGATGCTATTATGGTGGGAGAATTGAGGGTTAATATATTGAAGTTCTTGCAGATTTCAAAACTAAAATGTGTCTATTTGATAAAAACATTGTTACTGCCTGTTTTTCCGCACTTAAGTTATGTACCCCCACCCCAAGTGCTCTTGAAGCCCAGCTCTCTAGTATTTTTTAGGCCCTTTGGGGCAGCTGACTGAATCCTGTTAATCAGAATTTTACTTGCCTATCTGTTCATAGAGGGGGTTTAGCCATGGTTAATCTGATTGTCTTTTTTTATTTCTTATTTTTTTCAAGGACATTTCTGCTTTTATTTTCTGCAAGAGAGGCATTTTGGAAGGCCTGGGTTCAAGAATGATTTGACCCGATTCATACTCTTTGGGAGGCAGAAAAAAGTGGTAATTTCACCATAAAATGAATTGGGCACAGACACTGATGTATGTGAAGTCTATGCTGAAGAAGGTGAAGCTCTGTATGTTGTCGCCGGACCACTTTCAGACTATAACTCGGTCTAGTCTTTATGATTTTATTGTTGCATCATGTTTCACTGATGACATGTCTTTTTTCCTCAAGGTTCCCTGCAGTCCACTTCTGCCACTCTGTTGCAGTTGATAGATGCTAGACTCCCTTGGCATATGTGGGACACTGTGTGGCTCACTTGCCATGGGAGGATAAGTGTCAGCGACACCCACTAATACAAGCAAGACACTGACCGATGCTGTCCCAGGGACATTTGTAACGGTGTTTTGGAAATACAGGAATCCCTTTTTCTAATGTGTCCTTTTATCACTGCATTTTGGGACCATCAGTTACATCAGGTGATGGCCCTGAAGTATGCTTCCTTAACATATGGTGTTCTGATTCTAGGGCTGTATTCAGGGATTTGGACCCATTATCCTCCCAGTACCAGGGACACTGGTTTACAGGGATTGAGAAAGGGCAAATTCCATTTCACACAAAAAATGCTATTGTCACCAGTGTCCACTAAGCCAAAATCCATTTTTACCAGTGTTTGGTTTTGTGATCGTTGTTTAACATTTTTAACCCTGCTAACATGCATTTTAGCATTTTGACCTCCACTGTTATACATCCATCCATCCTTGTACCAATTTAAAATTATTTTAAGTACAAGGTGTGATGCCAACATCACTACAGCCCCCATCCCTAAGGTGTGATGGAAGCAGCACTACGGCCCCCATCCTTCAGGTGCAATAGCAACACCAACAGCACTTCAACCCCCATTCCTCCAGTGTGATGGCAGCAGCAACAGCACTACAGACCCTCTCCCACAGGTGTGATGGAAGCAGCATCAGCACTGCATCCCTCATCCTTCAGGTATGAAGGCAGCAGTACTATGTTCCCCATCCCTCAGATGTGATGGCAGTATCAGCACTATAGCCCCCATCCTTCAGGTGTGATGGCAGCAGTACTATGTTCCCCATCCCTCAGGTGTGATGGCAGCAGTATTATGTTCCCCATCCCTCAGGTGTGATGGCAGTATCAGCACTATGGCCCCCATCCCTCAGGTGGGACAGCAGCAGTACTACATTCCCCATCCACCAGTGGTGATGGCAGAAGCATTATGTCCCCCACGCCTCCGGTGTGATGGCAGTAGCAACAATGCATTTCACATCCCTCAGGGGTGATGGCAGTAGTGACAGCACTATGGTCCCCTTCCTTCAACAACCACACCCCACATGCACAAGTTACAAATTACTGGGTGTCTTTGCTTGTTAGAACTCAGATGTAAATTAATAAGAACCACCACCACCACTAAAGTGGACCACCTGATTTTTCCTATCTATCATTTAACTGCATGTATTGGATTTCTGCCTGTGATGCTGCCTACCTGGGTTCAGGAACGGACTCTGGTGTCAGAGGGCTGGACATGGGGAGAAGGCTTGAGTGTCCAGTCACCACTCACCTTCTCCAGGGTGGGACAGTGGGTTCATAGCTTGGTGTTTGCTGGCCCCTGGCAGAGGCTAGAGGCATGGCATCACGTCAGCCTTCACTACCGGATGGAGTGTGATGGACGTCGGTTTGTTGCTTGATGTTATATGGAGCGTCATGCTCACAAGAAAATGGGAAAACACCCGCCTGGCCAACCGGATGATGGCTGTTGGTCACTCCATACATCTGAAGCTCCAGACACACATGCCTGTGCCGACCGCTGCTGTGCCTGGGATACACAGGAAGCACTTCAGGGTGATTCTTCTCCCCTAGTAGCCACTCACAGGGGTAGGTCATCGGGTTACCTGGTAACATGGCAATAAGGAGCAGTGGATGGTGGTCAGGACTCAGCAGCAGTGGTAGGGGGCCTTGGCATTCCTGAAGAAGTGGATGGCCAGTGGGTCAGAGGAGCAAATAAAAAACCTGCCTGAATTTGTTCCTTTGAAATAAAGTGTCTTCACCTAAAAAATCCAGAAGTGATTAGTGAAGGACCTTCAAATGGAAAATGATGCATCTCCCAAATATGTGGATGCTTTTCTTTTTTCTTGGTCTCCATGAAAAGGGTGTCTCTCAGTTTTCATGTCTGAGCTCAGCAGTGAATTGAGCACTACTCTGTCCACCAGTATCATACAGTCCCTGGGGTCTTAACTTCTATGAGTTATTGAGTGTGCTTTCTGGCTTGGGTATGTTTGCAGCAACCCACTCACCCCTAGTAGCATTATACAGTGGCAGGTAGAGTGTCACCAACAATTGGGCCATATAGCAAATTCAAGGCCGTACAGTTGCTGAGGCCCCCAACTCATTTAGGGAAAACAAGAAACAAGCAGCAGCAGCTCCACTCTGCCCAAAGGCATTACACAGTATGTGGCAGTATACTTGCTCAGGTCCTCTGAGTGTACAGTCTGGCTTTGGTGCTGCTGCAGCACCCCAACCTCCCACACTAGTATAAGGCTCTGGCAGGTAAGGTAACAGCACCCAGTCATGCAGCAGTTCAGGTGTACCCAGAACCTATGCCCCCCCTTACTCAGGGGCACACAACTAACAACAACAGCATGGAGAACTACCATCCCTTACACAGTCAGCAGCCCAACTCACCCAGTTTAAAAAAAAAACACTGCCAAAATTAAAAACAAAATATTTGTGTAGCTTGTGGTTTGCAACACTAGCAAGTGGGAGATCTGGGTTTGTGAGCTGATCTGCTCCAGACTCTTCTGCCCTGGGCTGGTGGGCTTTACAGTGTGATGCAGAGGCACTGCATGCAGATCTGAGGGGGGCATATTTAAGCAGGTTGTAGGAACTGCCTTGATAACGTGGGTGACCACACAGTTTTGTAAGACCCACCAGATTGGTTGTTCCCACACAAAGATACCCAGATCAGCAAGAATCCCTTGAGACTCCTAGATCAGCAAGACTAGCAGTTCAGCTTCCCTGATACACACCTTTATATAAATGCAGAAGTTAAGGACACCCAACTGAACACCACCCCCCCACACCTGATTCTCCAAGTGTGATGATACTAAGCTTTTGTGGGGATTTAATCATGCAGTGAGAGAGCAGTTGCATCAGCTGATCAAAGGGTTAGATGCAAGCCTGGGGAGTACAACTGAGGCAGGATGGGGAGGCCCACAGGAGCTCCCAAGCATTGCTTGGGGTGAAGCAAGGGTGTACACAGCCTAGGGATCCCTGAAAAGTGGAGACTCATGCTGTGAGAAGGGGGCATAGAAAAAGAAAACAAAAAAACTTAAAAAGATGCTGAAATCTTAGGGATTTTGTGCAGTGACATGCCATTTCTGTGAGGCACCAGTACAAGAATTCAAATTCCGCAAACTAAGCAGGATTCCATGATTTTTTTACCGGTGTTACCGGTAAAAACTGAAAACCAGGGTCCTTACCCAGTACCCTTAGGGTTTTATTTGGCATGTATAAATATTATATCTGGCAGGCTCGTTGTCACGGACCTCACAGCAACAGTATTTGTGTCATGTACTCTGCTTTATTTGGACTCAACTCCAATCCTTGTATTGCACTGAATGTATTTCTTTACCACAGGACCAGTTGTTACAGTTTTGGAAAAAGTGTAAGGGGTGATTGAGGTAACTTCCACCTTTTGTTTTAGCCAAAATGGTTTGATTTCTTTGCCTGTATCTATTTTATAGTTTTCTGATATGTTAAGTTCTAGTATATCTTTCAGTGCTTGAATGTTTCATTTTGTGTTTACCCTCCATTTATTGTCCCAATGTGATGTATGATTTTCTCTATAATAAAAACTTCCTCTACTATTCTTTGATAAGTGCCATGGGATCTTTTACTTTCACCTGAACAGTGAGACAGAAACAAAGACAGTGATGGCAGAAAAAGACCAAAGGTCCATCAAGTTCTACCCAAGTTCTCTATTTAGCCCTGGGACCTACTGTCCCTTCAGGGTCCTAGCTCTCCCAACCTCCCACCCATTCTTCTCCTTGATTCTGATGCCCGGAGCAACCACTATATCCTTCATTCTGTCTCAGCCATGTTTGAAACCACTAATGGTTTCTCACCCATCACCTTGGCTGGCAGCCTATTCCATGGCTCCACCACCTTTTCTGTTAAATAATGCTTGCTCACATCCCTCCTGAACCTCCCTTCCACTCATGACTTCATGACAGGGAGCTAATACTCAAGTTAAATAGTTCCCTGTGGTTTATCCTGCTAATTCCTTTTAGGAATTTGAAGCTCTCTATAATATCTCCTCTCTCCCTCTGGGGTATAGCAAGTACATGTTCAGTGTTCTGAGGTGCTCCTCATAGGACACACCCTGCTGGCCTTGAATAATTTTTGTTACCCTGTGCTGCACCATCTCATGCCTATCCCTATCCTTCCTGAAGTGAGTACTCCAGAACTGGACACAGTATTCCAGGCGTGGTCTCACCAAGGATCTATTCAGGGGAAGTATTACCTCTCTTTTTCTGCTATTAATACTGCACTCAATACATCAATGCATCCTACTTGCCCTGCTTTAAGCCTTCTTGTATGACTCAGTTGCTTTAGTGAGTCTTTGATGACAACTCCAAGGTCCCATTCCTCAGCCATGGTACTAAGTCTCACTCTGTCCTAGAGTGCTTGTTCTCTAGGTGCATTACCTTGCACTTTTCGGTGTTGAATTTCAACTGCCAAACCTTTGAGCACTCCTGTACTGTAACTTTTACAAGTGTCTATGCTTTTACTGTACTCCCTCCTCATTATCCACCCTCCCACACAGCCTAGTGTCATCTGTGAAGAGACACAACCTGCCCCAGATTCCCTCATCAAAGTCACTGAAGAACATGTTGAAGAGGACTGAACCCAGGACAGATCCCTGAGAAACCCTGCTCATGACCTCCCTTTCTTCTGATTTAACCCCATTGACCACAACCCTCTGTTGATCACTACCCTCTGCTGCATCCCCTTTAACCAGTTGCCTGCCCAGTTTAATATGACTGTAGTCACATCCAGATACTCCATCTTCTTCAGCAAGCATCTGTGTGGCACCAAGTCAAAAGCCTTGCTGAAGGTAAAGTAGAGCAAATCAACAGCATTGCTTCTATCCAATTCTGTCATTACCCAGTCAAAGAAAACTATCAATTTAGTCTGACAAGACCTCCCAGTCACAAATCAGCACTGTTTACTATCCTGAAGAGCATTGCTCTCCAAGTTGTCCACGAGATCCTCTTTAACAAAGTGACTTCATCAGTTTCCCTACAATAGAGGTAAGACTGGCAGGTCTCTATTTCCCTGTTTGTTCCTTGTCCAGCACTTATGGATTGGAACTGTCTGGCACCCCTCCAATCCTTCCTAACTACCCCCATCCTTAGAGAGCTGTTGAACGTATCTACCAGGGGATCAGCAAGTTCTGCTGCCATTTTATTGAGCATCTTCAGATGCAACCCAGCTGATCCTGGGCCTTATCAATCTTTAGGGCTACCAGCCCTTTCAGGACTCTTTCACTAATAAATGTTCTTTTCCTCATCTCAGGGATCCCCTCAGTGGCTGCTTTGATGCCACTCTCTAGCAAGGATCCACCATCCTCCCTAGTGAAAACGGAATGTAAGTAATCATTAAGGATGACAACCTTTTGCCCATCCACCTCAATCGCCCCATCCCCTCAGTTAGCCTTCCTTCCCCCTCCTTTTTCACTAATATAACCGAGGAACTGTTTTTCTCCTCTCTTGAATCCCTCTACAATATGCAAATCTTTGTCTGCATTTGCGTCCCTAACTGCCTTCTTTGCTTCCCTATTTTACAACAAATATTCTGCCTATTCCTCCTCTCCACTTCTTTTTTTTTAAATTTGTAGAAGGCACTCTTAATTTCACCCATTTCTCTTCCACCACATCTATGTTCTCCCCTCACTAGCTTATCCCTGACCAGCTCCCTCAGCCTATTGAAGTCTACAGTGTCCACAGATGGGCAGAAGGACCTCAGTTTAACATCTCACCTGAAGAATGGCATCCCTTAAAGAATCATGCTGTGCACATACAGTAAAACTATCCATGTGACATGCATGCTGTAAGCATGATTTAAATATTAATTTGGAACCAACTGCATGCATGTGGCATACTGTACATGCAGCAAGCAAGTGTGGAAAGCATGCTTTTCATGTTAAATTGGAACATGCTGCATGCCTGTGGCATGTGTGCAAAAAGCAAGTTTTCACTGTGCACACATAAAAGTTAAGTGACTTGCTTAGGATCACAAAGTGAACAAGTGGGGGTTGATGAGATTCAAACCCAGGTCTTCAGGTATTCTGGGTTGCAGTTCAGTGCCTTTAACCACTATGCTATACTGCCTGCATACATATGGCTCACTTGTACTTCAATGCAAATCTGAATACATCTGCACATATGCAGAATGCTTATAGCCACTGATATACTTTTTAGTCCCCCCCCCTTATCTCAGCTGCACAGCTGAACTGTAGCACACATACCAATGGAAATACAAGTGGTTCTTCCCATCCCCAATACACACTCTTACCCACAAAACTACTTAATTACTTCTGTCTGGCCTGTACTCCTACTATATTCTCTCCATAGTTTTGAATGCTTTAATGCAAAGAGACTTTAAGTGTGCAAACACAAAAGTAGCAATAACTCAACACCCACCCAAACGGTCAGTACCCACTTCCCCATGCACACCCACTGTAGTGGGTACAGCCATGCTGCTACAGACAACCCATGAAGTATAAATATAAGTTGAGGGTCCCTTACCTAAGTACTTGGGAGCCAGAGGTAGGAGTCTTTAAGAGATGATGTCCATGGATCAGAGTGCTGGGGCGTATCCCCATGAAATTAATGGAGTTATTTTATATGACTATTTTATACATTATGATGGTGAGTTGGAGAATAATGAAGGCCATTGTTCTACAAATAAGGCCCTTGTTAGTTGAGTGGTGGCCTTCATTAATCTTCAACTCTCCATCAATAATGTATAAAATAGTAATAAAAAATACCCTCATTTATTTCAATGAGGCACAACACTGCACTCTCCCTTGCCCTATGTCATAATGTGCCTGAGTGTGGGGATGTGGAGATCAGCTTTACTGGGGGTGGCGCATAAGCCTGAGTATAGTGGGGATCCAATAGTCTGTACATACCATACCACTCAACTGCCCTTGAATGCAAGGGACAGCCCTCATTTTACCCCTGAAAACTGCTCTGCCCCTCATCCATTCCTCATTGAAAACATGCTGCTCACACATAGGATGCCCTGTAAATTTAGACTTTATGCCAGGGGTGCCATTTCAGATTTCAGCAGAGGGAGCCAACAATAGTGGAGGTCAGGTACTAGTTAAGCACTAGGTGGCACGCTCTGGATTGTATCTAAAAGGTAAAACTTATTTGTTGTGACTGAAAGTGATATGTAAATCAAGAAAAATTAAAATGCATAAAATTCATCTGTCTATACTCTGTAGCACAGCATCAGATTTGGGCTTAAATCCACCCAATTACTAACCATTTTTTTTCCTGGCTGAAATTCTGAACCCCCCACAAAAACAAATGTTATCCCAATTTCTCTTACCAACTCCATTCCATTCAATACCCATCCCATATGGGTCATAAAGCTGCTCAGAGGCTCAACAATGTGAAAAACACATCAATGTTTTACTCATTCCTCCTTCCTGAATCCCCCTGTAAAAATACATTTTTTACTTTTACTTATCTGGCCATGTGGCCAGAACCTGCAGCCTTGCCCAGTGTGCCACCAGCCCAGTTTTCAGTTCAATCCTCCTTTGTCCTTCTGCCAGAAGCTGGATGCTAGAACTGACCATCCCAGGTCCCCAAAGTGATCTGCGACCAAGTCACCTCACCAACCAAACTCACCCAACCTGTGTTTCTTGCTTCTTGTTTGACTGCAGTGGCTGCTGCCACACTGCACTGATCAAAGCCTATGAAGGCCACCCACACCACTGTCACTGTTGCTGCAAGGCTTAGCTTGCTGCTGTGGGGGGCCAGTGCTGTGTTTTTTTTTTTTTTTTGTGATGCGATCCTAGTAGAGTAAGTAGGTAGCATAGTCTCGAGTTAGCTTCTAGCTCACCCTCAGCCCCTTCAGCCACCAAGGGAGATAGAAACTCACTAAGAGAAGACCAACAAAAACATCCTGCCATAACACTGCTATTGAGAGTTTAGTGCTCACCGACTCTTCCAAGCTGTAGTGTGCAGCCTGTCTACTCTGTGGCAGGGAAGACTGTGTCCCACTCACATGACTCATGTGCTCTTGCTTGGCTGGAGGCCCTCCACATCACGTGTGATGGGGCAGCTGCTAATAGGTGGAGAGAGTGGACAACACAATACAGCCACATTTGATTCAGGAGTGCACCTGCAGCCATAAGCGCAACATATGCCGGGGGGGGGGCACTTTTTGTGCAAAAGATTAAATCCAAATTTAATGCCATTATTGCCACACAGTAAGAACAACCTAGGCACAAATGTGGTGGGGTGCAACTGCCCCTCTATCCTACCTAAATATCACCCCTGCTTTATGGTAGAAATTAATGCTTGGGGGATAACATTAGTACAAGTAAATGCAATGGTTTCCACTGTATTCTGATGTACTGTATCTCCATGTTTTAGGATGTGTCCTGATAATCGTGAGGGTTACTGTCCCTCATCGTCCCTCATTGTGAGTGTCCATGTCCCTTATTTCAGTGACAAAATGTGAGGTAAGATGCATGCTTCCAAGACCCTAGTCAGTACAAAGAGTGCTGAGCATGGCCATAGTGTATATGCTCCATACAGAATGATAAAGGGAAAGTAAGTGAGCTGTAACAATCATGGAGAAACAAATTTGTAGCACTAAATACTATAAGGGGATTTGCATGCTCCAAATCAAAAAGGTCAGGCTTCACAAGACAGAGGCTCCTCTTCACATATCTGAAATGGAGGATGTTGGCTTACTCTAGCAGTCATTTAATGCAGTAAAGGAAAGGGAAAGGGAAATTGTTTAGCCAGGAAAGGCACACTAAGCCAAAGCTTGTTTCCAGGTTTGACCTGGGAGCACAAGGAAGTTAAGTGACTTGCTCAGGGTCACATAGTATGCAAGTAGGGGCTGTGGGATTCAAACTCCAGTCTCCAGGTTTGCAGCTCAGAGCCTTAAACCACTGTGCTATACTGCCTCCGGTAAGCAAACACTATTTTACAAATTAATGGCAGTTTACTGACAAAAATCAAAAGCCATTACACAACTTGCAAAAGGATCAGAATTAATGAGTTTACCTAATGTTAATGGGAAATCAATGAAAAGGGTATTTTAATGGCTCGAATTGCTAGCAGTAGCATGAGAAATAGAAACTGTGTTTTTGTAGATGAGATTCACACCATTTTAGCTGCTGCTCACATGGCAAGCATGCAACTTGTGAACCTGATGTGATCTTTAAATGATGTTACTACCAGCTTAACTGTTGCACTCATGTCAAACATAGAAACATAGAATATGATGGCAGATAAGGATCGCTTGGCCCACCTAGTTTGCCCATTTCCCTATCTAATGGATAAGCTGCAGATCCTAGTTAACCAACAGCCTACTTCCTCCTACCCCCCACTCAAATTGCCTTATGGCTATCCCATGCATTCTTGAATTCCCCCACTGTTTCTGACTCTACGACCTCCTCAGGAAGGCTGTTCCATGCATCCACAACCCTCTCTGCAAATAAATACTTCCTCACATTACCTCTGAGCCATCCCCCCCTCTATCTTCAAATTGTGCCCCCTTGTTCTTGCACATCTCTTTTTCTGAAAGATGATATCCTCTTGGACTTTGTTGATGCTCTTGAGGTATTTGAAAGTTTCTATTATGTTCTCCCTCTCCCTCCTTTCCTAGAGGCTATACATCTTAAGCTCTTTTAGTCTTTCTTCATAGGTCTTCTGGTGCAGACCCTGCCCCATTTTGGTTGCCTTTCTCTCAACAGCCTCCACCCTGTCTATGTCTTTGTGGAGATGGGGTCTCCAGAACTGTTCACAGTACTCCAGATGTGGTCTTAACAACTGACTGTACAGAGGGCCAACAACTTCCTGTTTTCTACTGGTGATGCCTCTCCCTGTGCATCCTAGTATCCCCCCAGCCCTCCTTACTGCCTTCTCACATTGCTGACCCACCTTTAGGTGGTCTGATATGACTACCCCCAGGTCCCTTTCCATTTTTGTTGTTGTCAGTATCTCACCCCCCTCCCCCATTGTGTACTCTTCCCCTGGATTTTTGTTTCCCAGATGCATTACTTTGCACTTCTTTGCATTGAATCTAAGTTGCCATATATTTAACCATTCCTTCAACCTTGCCAAGTCCCTTTTCATCCTTTCCACCCCACCTTACATTTCATCCTTTCCACCCCACCTTACATTTCATCCTTTCCACCCCACCTTACGTATCAACCCTGTTGCAGATCTTTGTGTCATCTGCAAAGAGACATACTTTCCCTTCCAGTCCCTCTGCAATGTCAGTTATAAAGACATTAAAAAGGACTGGCCCCAGTTCTGAACCCTGCGGTACTGCACTGGTAACCCTCCTTTCTGCACTGTGGACTCCAATTACTGTGACCTGTTGTGTCCTGTTGTCCAGCCAGTGTTTTACCCAGGCTACCACCCTGGGACCCACTCCCAGGCTGGCTAATTTGTTTATTAATCTTTTGTGTGGGACTGTGTCAAATGGCTTGCTGAAGTATAGGTAGGTCATGTCCACAGCCCCTCTCTGGTCTACTACTTTGGTCACCCAGTCAAAGAAATCAATTAGATATGTCTAATATGACCTTCCCACTGTAAATCCATGCTGTCTTGGGTCCTGTGCCCCACTGACCTCCGGGTACTCAACAATTCTTTCCTTCAGCAGTGATTCCATCATTTTCCCTACCACTGAGGTCAAACTGACAGGTCTGTAGTTTCCTGCCACTGTCTTGCTCCCACTTTTGTGAAGAGGAATCACATCCACCCTCCTCCAGTCATCAGGTACCACACCATCCTCCCATTATTTATTAAAAAAGGGTAGTCAGTGGTGTTACTAGTTCTTCCCTTAGTTCTTTAGAATTCTGGGGTGAATCCCATTAGGCCCCATTGCTTTATCCACCTTCAGTTTTAAGAGTTCTTTTAGAACCCTTTCTTCTGTGAAAGGATTAATATCAACCCTCCTATCTAGAGTGTTTCTATTGACTGGATTAGGTATCTCCCCCTGCTTTTCCATTGTGTATACTAAGCAGAAGTATTCATTCAGTATCCCTGCTTTTTCACTGTGGCTCTCTGCCCAACCACATTCCTCTTTATTCAGCCTTAGTATCTCTGCCTTAGTCTTTCTTCACTCCCTACTGTACCTATAAAAGGTTTTATCCCCCTTCTTAACTGAGTTGGCTATCTTTTCCTTGGTTGGGGCCTTTTCTATTCTGACTGCCTTCCCTGCTTCCTTCTGCTTTAACTGGTACAGTTCTCTGTCCTGCTCCTTCTGTGTTTCCTTATACTTCCTGAATGCTATCTTTTTCTCTCTTACCTTCCCCGCCACTACTTTTGAGAACCATAGTGGTTTTTTCTTTCATTTTGATTTGTTTATTTGCTTCACACAAAGGCTTGTTGCCTCTGTGAAGGTGGTTTTGATGTTTCCCCATTGTTGCTCCATCCCACCTGCTTGCCTGTTTGCTAGTGCTTTTTTGAGGCACTATCCCATTTTGACAAAATCAGCCCTCCTGAAGTCCAGTACCTTCACTGTTGTGTGGCTTGACTGTACAGCTAAGTTTATCGTGAACCACTCTGCTTGGTGGTCACTTGTTCCCAGATGGCTACCCACTTCCAGATCAGAGATCCTCTCTCCACCCCCATTTGAGAGTACCAAGTCTAAGATTGCTCCCTCCTGAGTGGGTTCCATAACTAGCTGTCTGAGGTATGCCCCCGTAGGGCATCGAGAATGGCCCTGCTCTTGGATGTGACTGCAGCAAAGGTGTTCCAGTTAACATCTGGCATATTCAGGTCCCCCATCAGCAATATCTCCCCTTTCTCTGCCATCCCAAGGATGCCTTCAATCATTTCCTTGTCCATTTCCTGCCCCTGAGATGGTGGTCTGTATACAACCCCTGTGCAGATTATAGAGACATTTCCAGTCTCCAGGGTGACCGACAGTGCCTCCTCTCCTCCCTGTCAAGTGTGCAACATGCAAAAACTGATGTGTTTTTTAGACCTGGTTCGCATAAGTTCACTTTATGTATGCAAACCACATGCAAATATTGCACAATTAAGCACATGGCATGCATTCTGCATGTGCACAACACACATATATTTCTGTAAGAGACTTCATCAGTGCAACACCCCTCTTCATACTGTTTTTCAGATTACCCCAAATTCCTGGTGAGGGGTAGAACCCACAACCATCTGATCTTTTAGTCTGAAATGTAAGGGTGCTGCCAACTGAGCCACTTTCATTGTCTCCTAAAAATCTTCCAACTGAGAAAATAGTATAACATCATCTCAGGAGATTTTGTGTGAACTATAGATAAACTTTTCAGCACATTTTAAGTCTCCCACTATTACAGAAACAGAGCTTAAAAACAATTGTGGCATTTAGTTGAAAATAGTGGATCCAATCCAGTGCACTCACTTAGGTAAATATTACAGTTTGAATTGTAGATGGTTGTTGTACATTCCTTTTGGACAGGTAACCATTGGGCCAGCAACCTCCTCTTGTCCTGTTCTGGTGGTGCTGTGCAATGTGAGATGAATCAGGAAAGAGATTGCAATTATAGTGGATATGGTTTCCTCAGTTGATCTCGCTTGCAGTATGGAGACCTAACTGAGAGATGGTTCATTACTGTCCTTTAAAGGGGTTGTCTTCATAGGGGCTGTCAGCAATAATGGACCTCTTGGAGGTGAGTGTTGCTTGTGCAGCAGGTGCAAGTGAGGCAGTGCCAGACTATAATGGGGCTGTGGCTTCAGCACTTGACTCTGTTACACTAGTTGGTATATGACCCTTGTCCTCTCATTTGAGACCCCCATGGTTTGATGGGGCTCTCAAGGAGATGAAGACCAGGGGTCATATGTTGGAGTATTGTTGGTGGAAGTAAAGATTAGAGGAGGATAGACTGACTTTGAAAACTCACTACTGTGAGTATTAAAGGGCAAACTCCCATAAGATGGCAGCATTTCTGTGCAGTAAGATTGCTGCAAGGCAGAACAGACCAGCTCAGCCCTTAAGGACTGTAAACAGGCTGCTTTATCCAGCCTGCCTATAGTCCAAAGATGTAATTTCGTCCCCTAAGTGCAAAGAGGTCACTGTTTTTCTCTGACAGAGAGCCTTATCTCAGATCCAGGATCTGTCCAATGGGGATGTTCCAGCCTCACAGACATTGGTTGGCTGTTGCAAATTGCATGCCAGTTGTCTATAGTGAGTTCAGGTCAGGGAAGGTGGAGGAAGTCCATGAGGTAATCTCGATGCTGTGTCCTTAAGAGATGTGTGGAGTCCTGTTGGTTCATTGTTTGCTGAGATTGTTCAGTAATCTCTTTCAGAGGGGTTGTTCCCTAGTGCACAGAAAATGGCAGTGGTGAAGCTCCTCCTGAAGAAACCACCCCTCGACCCTGACGTCTTGATGAATTATAGACCTATCTATAAGCTACCTTTTTTGGGCAAGGTTATTGAGAAAATAATGGCTGTACAGCTTGAAGCCCACCCCACTGCTTTTGACATCTTTGAGTACCTCCTGTCTTAGGTGTAGACACAGTACTGAAACTGCATTAGTCAGGGTGCATAATGATCTTCTCAGGGATAGAAAAAGTGGAGATTGGTCAATTGTCATCCTCATCAATCTTTCTTCAGCCTTTGACACTGTGGACCATTGTGTGTTGTTGGATCACCAATGCTCTTTATCTCAAATTAGTGGAGGGATCCTGCATTGCCTGCAGCAATCACAGAACGCAGCAATCCAGGTTGCCAATGGGCCTTCTGAGATCCTGTCATGTGACTCTGGTCCTGCGTGATCTGTGCTGGCTGCTGGTGAGGGGGAGAATCACCTTCAAGGTGGATCTTCTCACCTCCAAAGCCCTATAGAGTCTGGGTTCTGGTTACCTGAGTGATCTCCTGACTACCCACCACTCTCAGCACATTCTCTGCTCTTCCAAGGAGGCCTCCTACTAGTTCCAAACCAAATGACAGTGCACACACACAAGAAATTCAAAGAAGCAGTTTGATATCCAACATTTCTTAAGTTAGCTGGACACTTTAAGAATAAACTGCTTTACATTAACAACCTTGAAAGACTTATCTCAGTAAAAGCTGTTCCCTAGCACCTCAACTCTCATGAATTTTCAGTGGGGGTGAGGCTTAATAAGGAGATTGCAACATTTATACTAAGCACATTGCATAATTAATTTGTGACATCACTTATGACTACATTTCTTTCAACTTTTTAGTACATAAAGGGGCCTAGTAAAATGCTGTTTAAAGAGACTGCCTTCAAAGTTAAATCTTATTTTTTTTAGTTTTTTAGTTAGATGTTTTCTAATTCTAGTGGCTTAAAAACTTTAAAGAACGACAGTATTATCCCAAGAAACTGTTTTATACAAAATATCAACATTATGAACTACAAAACAAAAACAATAACATAGGATCTCTAGGGTGATTGTTACCAAGGCAGATTCAATCACTGCTCCAATTCTCATTTTTTCTGGCTGGATTAGAGGGATCCCAGGTACTGTGTCATATCCAATTGAATGAATTGGATATGACACAGTACCTGGGATCACTCCAACCTACCCGGAAAAAATTAGAACTGGAGCAGTGTTTTTGTTTTGTAGTTTATACTATTGATATTTTGTATAAAACAGTTTCTTGGGATAAAACTGTCATTCTTTGAAGTTTTTAAGCCACTGGATTTTGACAAGATCTAACCAAAAAACTAAAAAAAGTAAGATTTAACTTTGAACACAGTCTCTTTAAACAGCATTTTACTAGGCTCCTTTATGCACTAAAAAGTTGAAAGAAATGTAGTCATAAGTGATGTCATAAATTAATTATGCAATGAGCTTGGTATAAATGTTGCACTCTCCTTACTAAGCCTCACCTCCAATGAAGACTTGCGAGAGTCAAGGCACTAGGGGACAGCCTTTACTGAGATAAGTCTTTTAAGGTTGCTAATGTAAAGCAATTTATTCTTAAAGAGTCCAGCTAACTAAAGAAATTTTGGATATCAAACTGCTTCTTTGAATGTCGTGTGTGTGTGCATTCTGTTGTTTGGTTTGGAACATTGTATTTGTGGAGGTAAGCCACCTTCATTGTTGCAGTGCTGCACTGACCTGATTCTGTTCTGTCATAGTGGTTTCCATGGGACTGGCCTCCTAGTAGTTCCCAGGGCCTGGCTAAAAACATCTGGTGATGGCAGATTTGCAATGGCTGCGCCAGTCCTGTGGAATTCACTTTTCAAGGTCTTTGAGGGAGGCCTCCTCACTGGAGGCCTTCAAGTGAAGCCTGAAGGCACATTTGTTCAGGGAAATCTATGGGATCTATATTAGTATTGGCCCTACTTTTGGATCACACAGCTACTGTTTTCACTTTTACTTGTTATTTATGTTTCATTGGATGTGCATTTATTTTGCTTTACTGCCACTGTCTCTACATTGTACACCTCCCTGAGCCTCAAGCATAGGGTGCTTCATAAATTAAATTGTGCTTACTTACTTTTCATGTGGTAGGAAAGAATAAGACAGAAAAGTTTATAATCAACTAATTCAAAAAGCATTTTGTTATCTAATATGTCCTGTTTGCTAGTGTGGTGGAATGTCAGTATGCAGTGTTGTCTAATGGTTAGAGAATCAGCTAGGAAACTAGAAGATGATGAGTTTATGCCCTAATAGAGCCAGATATTCACTGTATGACCTTAAGAAAGTTACTTAACCTCCTGGTGATCCAGCAAACTGAACTGCAGAAATGGTAGAAGCAGGACCCTAATAGAAACAAAATGCTGCATTGTAGTGGGGCTGTCATGGGTAAAAAACTTTGTAAAATAAAAAAAGTAAAATCATGACAGTGCCCATTGCACAGTGGCAGTGCAAAACAAGAGAATGCAGTAGAGAAGAAAAACAGTGAGCCAACAACCTTTATTTTTAAATTTTCCTCTCTTCTACCCCCAACAGTCTGTTGTCCCCTGTGCAGTGGAGCAATCTCCCAGTCTCGACACATCCAGCTGTTTAGCCTTTCTATGGTATGTGGCTTGATATTACATAGTCATTATTCTAACACCCAGTGGAGTTTTCTACCTCTATTATGTTCCCTTCTTTGTTCCCCCTCTGCATGTCTCCAGTATGGTGCATGTGGCAGTCTCTGTCAGCCCCTTGAACACAACAAGATGCTCTCTGAAGGAACACCAACCTTCAATGGTCCACCACAGTTGTCACTGCAACAATGGAAGAATGACAACTTCCTCATCAGTTGGGGAAAGTGTTGTTGCTAGCAGCACCCCCTATCATGGCTGACCAAATGAAAATGACCGTGGCTCACTCTCAGACCTGAGTCACTGTCATAGAATTATGTACCTGCACATTGAAATGTTATGATACTTTTTTTAAAAAATTGTGGCACTTTCGTATACAGCTAGCAAAGGCTCAAGCAGAGTGAAAGTGAGATAATAGAATGAAAAAGTCTCCAGAAACCAGACACATTCATGTTTATGATAAATACATAGAAATTAGAGACTTTGAAAAATCCCTCAGTCCTATTGTTCATCGAACCTGATTAAAATACTGTGCTTGTCAGGATCTTTGGAAATTTCCAGACCCCTTTCTTTGAAGTAGTGTTACCCACAGCTGAGCATATTCTTACATCCTATGCATCTTTAAGAGCAAATGACAAGGGAAGACAGTTTGCTTATGGTAAGCATACCGACAAGTTCAATTTCCTCTTTGTAGATCTCGAAGATGTTAATGTTTGTCCACATGATAGGATCATGTTTTAGTAGGAGCATAAATGAGTTTTAAACCCTCACAATGTCCTAAATTAAAGTTTGATATGCTGTTGCCAAGTCAAATATCATATTTGCCTAACATGAGTAAACTTGTCTTACAGTAGAGGACTGCCTAACTGCCCCAGATCTCCCTTGTTCATGTAATGTATAGATATGAAATCTGCAGTAAGGAGCCACAGCATGCAGGTGATAGTGTCATAGTGTTATTTCCCCTATCTACAAGTTATTGCCTGCCTAACTCAACCAATAATGACACCATTTTAAATAAAAAGGGGAAACCATCCTAAATGAACATCTGTCAAGGCAGACAGAACCAGATTTTTAGAGAAAATATAGGAATGCAGCTTCAACTCACTGTCATAAAGAAGCTGGGGATCACATTGTCAGTAGATGTGGCAGCCCCACAGTTCACTATCAAGTACAGTATGTACAATTCATGTTGGAGGCAATTGTAAAATCTTATTAATATCCAAACATTGCAGAGTCTCTCATTCACAAATACCTAAATTTACACCAGGTAGTTTGGAACATGCATATTTCCAGCTGTGGTTGATTTAATTACAATACACATTTTTGTTATTGTATATTTCTATGCACTGATAAAACCTAGGTTTACAAGTAGGGAGACTGGTTTCAAAAAAATATTTTTGTTACTGAATTTTCTAAGGAAATTTACACAATAGATTAATTCTGAAATTTGTACTAGGTATTTGAAAGCTGAATCATTGCAGCATAATTTGGCTTTGTCTCTATGCCTGAAATTCCTAACAATGTAAATATCCCATAACAGAGAATAAAATATGAAAAATCATATTATTCTGTAACACAGTACTGTTTGTAAAGATGGTATATAATGCATATAACCTTTTATTGAAACCCCTGTGTGATCAAATTTAATATCATTACAAACTGCTAGGCAACTTGAATTTGTACTCTACCTAGTTGTATTATGTCAAGTGAAGTGCAACATTTCAATATGGTGTCACATGTGCATGGAAGCCTGTAGCATTTGTAACAGGTGCTGCTGAAATGGACTTGATAGATATATTGACAGTAAGGTCAGCTGTAAAAATGGATATCTGCATCACTAATCCAAGGTTGCATTTTTGGCCCTTTGAACAAAATAGCTATACATATTTACTTCACTGCAGTATTGCCATAATTCAGTCAAAAAAGGCATCCCCCAGGTATGGCTTTGAAGTAATACCTCCTACAATAATACAAAATTTGAACAGCTGAGATAATTTACATTTTTTTTTATATTTCGTAAATGTCTTCTAAATGGTTTACACTTAAGAATGTTATAACAAACTAGTTATTGACAATAAGTGTATTCGTCTTTTTTTTAATTGTTTAACCAGGAGTGGCACACTAAGCTGAAAGCTTGTTTACAGGTGCGACCTGGGAGCACAGAGAATTTAAGTGACTTACTCAGGATCACACAGTTTATGCAAGTGGGGGCTGTGGGATTCAAACCCCGGTCTCCAGATTTGCAGCTCAGAGCCTTAAACCACTGCGCTATACTGTCTCCATATATATATATATATATATATATACACATACATATATATATATATATGTATATTTTTTTTTTCAGATATTGTCATGCAAGATGAGGTCCTACAGTCACCTTAAACTAAAATATGCATTTTGCACAAATATACATAAAAAAGCTTGTAATATGCAATTACCATCTTACATCTTTAAATAATATTACTCCAAATGGAACATGAAAAACAAACTTGTATTCAAATTACAGACACACACACACACACACCCGTGCGCACATGCATGCACACAGAAATATTCTGTTTTTTCTCCTTGCCCTTTTTGTGAACCCTCTGCCCTGTCTGATATGCTACTGCACATTATTCATTGCACATTCTTTTACAGTATTATTTATTTTTTTGTATATCCCTTGTATATCTCACTTCATTATTGTACCTATAGCTTGCCGCTGTATTTGCTACACCTTAGTTTGTGCATGCACCTACTGCTCTATTTGTTTATTCCTTACACTTTATTTTTTACTATAATGCCTGTATATTGTCTGCTCTATATCACTGTGTCAATTATTTGACCTTGCTGTACTTTTCTCCCTTGTACCCTCCCCCATCCCCAGCCAGTTCAGAGCTGGCAAAAGAGTTCCAGGTGAAGGTAACATTCCCAGTCAACACCTTGTCAATAAACAAAAAATACATATTTGAAAAGTTATATAGATAATATTGTATTGATGGAAGTTTCATTAAAATGAGAAATCATCTCCTCTTCTGGTATACTGGAGCAAAACTCACACATACACACACACACACACACACACACACACACACACAATTAATTGCTACCAGCCTCCTCAAGAAAAAGGATACTTGTCTATATTCCAGTTAGTTAACACATATGGTACAATGAGCTGTAACCTCTAACCAGTATGAGGCCAGGTAGAAATTGTACAAGGGTTTTAGTGACCTCATTGTAAAGAGCACATCTATATTGATAAGATATTGAGGACACATCCCACATGACCTAGATGTTTAATCAATAAAGCAGTGCCCTATTTGCTGCAATTTTAGCTTGATATAAAAAAAAAATTCTTCAATGGAACAGTAGGTTGTTTTCAACTAAAACACAGCTTGAACTTGTATTGATTTCTATGCTAGGCAATACCAAAGTTACTTAAATGTAAAGCTACATATAACACTTGTGCAGTATATGGAGTTTGTTTCAGTCATAGGCTATACTGATGTTAAACAGTTTGTATCACCAGATTAGTTTTATTCAAAATGTTTTCCTCAAAATGTTTTAAAGAGGAGAAATGAAACAAAAAAGCATTTTTAAATGTTTAGAATTTTAATTGCACAGTATGAACTCTGATTCATCAGTACTATTGCAATCTAGTTCTGAAATGCTCTTCAATCCTCAGTGAGGCAAGCAGTTCAATTTTCTGCAGTATTAGCAGCACTAACTAATGATGGCTAATTTTTGCCTGTGGTCTCTCCCTCAATCTGCTTGTGCACTTTCAGTAAGCGTGGTAGCGGCAGCATTTGTACATTTTCTGGTCACTAAACATTCAAGTGCGATTGTAAGTGATCAGTTTCCAGTTGGCCAACAAAATAGCTGGAAGAAATGTACTTCTTATGCTAAGTCAATATGTAATAAAATCATCAATAATCCATTTTTAATATCTATGAACATTTATATTTTCTTAGCAACAGGGGCTCATTGACTTATCTGTTTTTGTTCTAGTACTTTTGTATGTGAACTATATATGCATTTAAAATGTCACAGGTAGTGGCATCTATAACCAGGGATTGACATTACTTGTTATGTAATGTTAGTTCTCCAAATGAACTCATTTTATATGTTATTTTACAACTTATTTACTCAGGCTATCCTAGCTAAAATGCAACATCTAATTCACAGAAGGTGTTACTTCTACACATTTTCTCATTTAGGTGGACTGGAGTACTGAAAGATTAAATGATTTGCTCAAGGTAACACAGTGAGTAGTTTGCTCTAATGGGGGTTGCACCCATTAACCTTCAGTATTCATACCTTTGTTTTAAAATATAGAGCACAATGCTTTCCAAACATCTGTTGCCACTAAATTCTAATTAACTGGGTTAAATTTAGGAGGCTTTTTTTTTTCATTAAGCTCACATTACCATTATGACCAATATATAAAACTATTTTCAACTAAAGCAAAAACAAAATCTTTTTTTTTACTACACAGATATGATATTTGACATAATAAAATTGTCTGTGGCATCTGCACTTTCCTGTTCAGGTAGCTAGGAGAAACATTCTTGGTGCACTGCAATACATATTAAAGAAGAAGCAGCTTTTGCTACTGCATTGGGACTGTGAAACTACAAAGCCCTTTTTTAAATCAAACTGACTTTTTGCCTGTGAATGCAAAAACTTCAAAAAGAAAGACATGGAGAAACACATATTTAAACTATTATTTATCAATCAAGGGAAAGCATTTCTTAATTTTTAGGGTTCTGCTACATTAGTAGTAATCAAATAAAGGAAGTGCATTGTTATATATTCTTTTAGCACAAAAAGCAGGATTTGCCCACACTCATTATACCTGTATTTTCTCATTTTTTATATATAACATTTCATGTGGTTCATAGGGGAAAAAACTAATCAGCTATGAATAAAAACAGTATAGCAGTTTAATTTTATCAGTTTCTAATCATTTTGATTTTTAATATTTGTCTTTTTTGGAACTGAGTCTAACATTAAACTAATATTTTCCAGTGATGAACATGCAACTCTGAATTCTTGCCTTGCATACCCCATGTACAGTATGCTTCATGATTCCACCCCTCCTCTCCAATTTCATGTTTTATGACCAGAGCAGGTAACATGAATAAAGAGAACTCCACAGTGGGATAATCCTGTATTATTTTTTTCAGAGCAGGTAATCATTATTCTGAAATAATTAAACAGGGCCTCATGTGCTTCAGGCTTTTGACATTATGTGGGACTGACCTTTCATAAGCATTTCCAGGTCAAATCGTGTCAGCATTCTGTAGTGTCAAAATTTGTACTCACAAATAGGAAACAAAGACAGATGCATCTTTTTTTCAGGGTTTCTGAAAATTTACTTAGAGAAACACTTTTTAATGTAAATGGTTAGAAAAACTGAAAGGATTAGTGCAGGATCCAGAAGAGAGTTTATAGGTATAGGAGCTACAGTAGCTAATTTTTCAGCCTTGGGTTCCTGTTGTTTTTTCAGGAGGTTTTTGTTTTGTGCTTTTGGGTTCAGTATGGGGGATAGAAATCAAAAAGTGCATTGCTGTACAGATGGTGACATTGCTGTGACTACTATTGATGAGGGTTGCTTGGAATCCATCAAATAGAATTGAATTCCTTGGATTCGGATCCGATTTTTGGATGTAGGAGTTTTGGATTTGCAGTTCAAAAATCCTAACTACTAGCCTGAATCCTAAAACCTAGTTTACATAGACATTTAGGATTTCAAATCCAAATCCTAAATCCAATGTGTAGGTCCTTTTAGGATCTGAAACAGAATCAGATTAGGATTTGGAAGTTCCTAAAATCCTAAATCCTAAAACTAAATCAGAATCAGCTGATTCCAAGCATCCCTTCTAATGATTAAAAGCATCCTTAATTTTAGTTAAGTGAATATTTTGCAGCTTTTCCTTTTGCATGCTAGTACTGGGAAGTTTCTATAGAGGGGGGTATACACCTGAGAATTCATTCAGGTGTTATTTTTGACCAGTGCTTCCATATACCTTCTTCTATTAAGAAGATTGATTGTTGGGCCATCCTGGTGGCATGAAGGGCTGAGGCATCCTACCTTACCTCGTGCCATGCTGGCGAGCTGTGTTCATGAAGCAAGTGGGTCACCAGGAGTCGGCCGGGGCAGAGGCAGATCAAGCATCACAGGGACAGCTCTCCTCCTCCAGGGAGGGGGTATCAGTGGTCAGTGCTTGTCTGGCCCCTAGAGGAGGCTGGGGTCTGGCACACCAGTGCTGACCATGATAGACAGATGCTGGTAAGATGCCTGACAGGATGCACACAGGAGTGTGTGCAGCACCATCATTGGTGTTACTGCATGACCTACCTCTGGGAGGAAATCCAGGGGAAAAAATAACTCCAATAGCTGGATGAAGGAGGTGCTCACAGGTCCCACTCCCTGACTAACCATGGCACCATCCAAAACTGAATCTGGTCTTTGGTGTGGGTGTGGGGTACCCCTGCTGACCCCACCAGGGAGTGGCAATCCCTAGGAGAAGATGGTCGGTGTTAGCCAGTGGACATCGGGGTGACAAGAGTGGGGCTCCTTCCAGAATGTGGGCCATCAGAGAGGAGAAAAAAGACTAATAAAAAGGAAGGTTGATTTTTTTGGGGGTGGGGTGGGGATTGAGAAAGTAATGGCAAGGTGGAGGTTTATGTTAATGATTGAGGAATGCCATAAAGTGCTCAAGAAGTATGAACTTACAGGAACTAAAATAGGCCTGTCACATGACACCGTCAACTGGTTACTGAGTTATCTTGCTAATGCTACTCAATGTGTGAACCTAAAAAAGGTTCTTTGCCAGACATTAGGAATATATCCATCGGTGTTCCCCAGAGCTCCATTCTTGGCCTCTTCTCCCTGTACATCAATAACCTTGATGCACATATATCCCAGTCCCATCTGTATTTCTTTGCTGATTATACTGTACTGTAAATATTAGGCCCTACACTGGCTGAAATGAGGAATGTACTCCAAACCGAATTTGCACAACTAGAAATTAACCTGATCAATGCCAAACTACTCCTCAATGCCAACAAAACTAAGGCCATGATCTTTGCCCCAAACACCACCTCCACTTCCCTTTCAAACACGCACAATCACCTCCAAATTCAAATATCTTGGTATGTGGCTAGACAGCAAGCTTTCCTTTCATGACCATCTTGAAGATCTGGCTAAGAGGCTGAAAAATAGGCTAGGTTTCTTCTTCCATAACAAGTCCCTCTTTCCATTGGATAGCAGAACTAGGCTGGTACAGGCCACTTTCTTGCCACTACTTGACTATGGAGATCTAATCTATTCCTGTGCAGTGGCATCATGACTCAACAAACTAGATGTCCTCTACCACTGCGCCATATGGTTCATAACAAACTTACCCTACCGAACCCACTCTTGCAATTTGTACCTAGCCACTGGATGGACATCACTCTCAACTAGACACACATTTCATGCTGGTATCTGGACTCTTAAGCTACTCCTGAAAAAGCTCCCAAAGTATCTCACAACCACTCAGCAAGCGGGCCATATTGAATATACTCCCAACTGTCTGGAACCAGCTCCAAGGCAGACTGAAGCTTTCCGGTACTGCCCTGTCAGCCTATTTAAAAGGTTGGCTGCAGCAAAAACAGAAGATACGTACTGCAGCTTCTAAATCCTAGCTCACTGCTCTCACCCTAGTCCACTGCTTCCTCTTACTTACCTAGAAATTAAGTGCCTTGATACTCTGAAACAAGCATTTTGTACCTTTTTTCTGTACTTGTATTTTTCTATGCCATTGTCATTTTTATGCAATGTTATTGTTTGCCCATAATTCTGTACTTGAATTTGTACTGTTTTTTTAATTATGCAATCTGTAACTACCTGTCTGTGTCAAAGGACCTCCTTGTGAATGAGCATTCTCAATGGAGTTTTCCTACAATAAACTTGAACATGAACAGATTAGCAATGAGCCATTTTATAAGTGTAATAAGCCACTCCAGGGTGTGCATTAAAGTATTTTACTGCACTTCCCAGTGGCATAAGAACACGTGGCCTTTGGTCTCATGCCTCACTAACCCCTGGAGCATGCATTAAAATCCTTTAATGCACACTCTGTCTTGGCTTATTATTTACTTAAAGTGCTGGTCCTGTGTTAATTTTCTTCATGCATTGTTTTTCAAAAAACCCTTATAGTAACCCCTATTTCAAAATCTCTTGGTAATGTTATCTCCTCTGCATATGCTGATAAAAAAATCAAAGAATTAATTCTTTTAACTGAGTCTGAATGAGGAACAGATGAATAGACTATGAGATGCTTCTTCCCTGATTATTTTTGAGTAGCAACTCAGAAGGAATTTATACAGAAGACTGGAAAAGGCAGTTAGGAAAAAGAGCATAGGATAAGACATTTTGTGATTTCTTTTTGAATAAGGTTTATTATACTTTAGGGCTCTGATAATTCTGATTTGAAGTTTCCACAGATAAGAGACTCTGTAGGTGAAGCTAGAACTATCGAATGAAATCCAACCTTTAATCTGGAGATACTGTAAGAAATGTGACTTAGTGCTTGGTTTGGATTGGTGGCAAGCAAAGAATGTAAGGCATCCATCAGTACTGTATGGATGAATGAGGACACTGTCAGTTACTATACTGATACTGAGATTTGCTGAAATGACAGCAAATAAATTTTGCATGAGCTTCACTTAAGAAGCTACAGATATGCAATAACCTGCAGGTTGGCTAGGCAAGAAGAATAGTTACAATTATTGCACATTGGTCACCTAGATGTTATGATGATTTGACAGCTCCATTTATCTACAAGATCATATGGTGGGAATAATACTTCTGGAGTTCTGGAAGATGATGATGTTTGATCCAGAGAAGTAGCTGGTTGGTCCTGAACTATCAGAGGATGAAGGGAGGATTGATGAGAAAGAGACCTGCATGCAGAACAAGATAATGCTTTTTGACCTGCAATGTAGTGCTAGAGTAGCTCATTGTCTAAAATGACCCAAGAAATGCAGATGATAAATTGTTGAAGCATGGCCACAGATTTAGTGAAAAAAGGCCTTGTGATAGTCAGTGAATGTTGTTGCTGTGAGGTGAATTGCGAGATCAACTATAATGTTCACGTAGGCATCTAGTTCCTCTCTTCAAGCTAGACAGGCTTTGCAGAAGATATCTCTGTAAATAGAAAATGTAGCAATGAACTCTAGAACAGTTAACCTTTTAGTAGATGAGCATCCTTAGCTTTTATGATAACGACACATCACTATAGGAAATAATTAGATGTTTGATAGTGTCATGTGAATTAACTAACAGGGCAACAAAATTCACATCTTTCCCCTCAATAACATCTTTTCATAGGTGTTGAGGTGCTAGATTAAAGGAGCAAGCTGACTGAGAATAAGGTTATAGGGTAATTACCTACTGTAGAGGAAGATGAGCCCAAGGGGGGCTCAGCTGAGATGAAGATGATGTAGTACTCTCTGAAGGTTCTTGCTTTGGATCAGGCATGGCCATGATAGGATGAGATACAGATAGCTATGAAATGGAAAGGGGGTAGTAGGATGACTTAGAATAGGAGGATTTGCTGGTAGGTTATTTTCCAGGGAAGAGACTTTGGATTCTAGTCTGGACATGTTAACATTAAATTGAGTTGTCAGCTTGTGTAGCTCATCCATAGAAAGTTTGGTTGTAGGAGGATTAGTAGGACTAGAATTGCCTGGGATGGCTTAAAGAACACCATATCAAAGTGCAAACAAATCTTACTTTCTTGCTGAGGCAGAAAATGGAATGTGAAGTTCCTTCAATGCTGTGGTGAGCTTAACCAAGGTCCAGTCTTTAATACGTAACTTTGATTATGAGGAGGCCTTATGGGGAAAATGCCATAAATGCATAGATTCCAATGCTTCCAGATCTGAAGGATGATTGCTGGTTATCCTGCCATGATGAATTTAGAGAAGAATGAACTGTATTCTGTTAGGATGTGATAGAGTGAAGTTTAAAATTCAATCAGGGTTGCTCGCTATTGGTCTGTAACCCTTGGCATCCAGGGAATAGAGCCCAAAAAGATTTATTTGGAAAGTTATTGGCAAGTTGCACCACTAGTTATACAGTGCTGTTACACAAAAATTTTTGTGACCTCTAAGGAGAATGCTACTGTATGAGCAAATGATCTCCAACGGCTATGTACTGAGCAGAGCTAGCAAGCAAGTTGTGAGGAAACCAATCCGACTGCACTCATGAGTGCAAAGTGTGGATGCCCTGGATGGAAAAAGTGAGGTTATAACCACACCAGAGATCTTATGGGAGACATCAGGGTAGTTCAATGGCTTTCTCAACCAGAATAATGTTATGCTTGTGCAACTGTATAATAACATTTGTGGACATTTGCACTCTCTGTTCCAGTAGGAATTATCACCCTGTAGGGTACTGAAAGCAGGGAACCCTGTAAGAGGCTTACACCCCTAGAGACACTGCAGGAAGGGTCACTTGGATAAAGGTACAGTCCCTTAGAAAGGAGCCCCCTGGGAGTAGAGAGGCGAGCCACTGGAGGGGGAAGGGAGGATGGTGGGGCAAAGACAAAGTGCTTCAGATGGAGGCTGGGAGGAACTGCTTATATACAGTAGCTCAGGAACTAGGCTTGGCTGGTTGCTCACCCATTGAACTGCAGGTGGAGCCTTTCAATTCAATGGTTTTCTCAACCAGAATAATGTTATGCTTGTGAAACTGTATAACAATGTTTGTGGCCATTCGCACTCTGTATTCCAATAGGAATTATCACCTTGTAGGGGTACTGAAACCAAGGAACCCTGTAAGAGGGTTCCACTCCTACAGGTGCTGCAGGAAGGGTCCCTTGGTTAAAGGTGCCTTAGGAAGGAACCCCAAAAGAATTGTAGCAGCGATCAATGACTAAGAGATAGAGAAGAAGACTGACAGTAACAGACAGTATAATAAAACATAAATGAGACACACAAGTTAGCAGGGTAGCACCAATAATATAGCTCACGCTGATGACAGTGAGGGTCTTTCTAAGGAGAGAGGGAATGGCTAATAGGGCCACCATCCATCTCCATCCAGTAGCACAACCTATCTAAGTGAGCTTGGTAATATCGCTAAACTATCAAGTATTATGACCTGCGACACAGAGGAAAGGGAAAAAAAAACCTTTGAGGAGGAAATCTCTGGGTATCCAAGGCCTAGATCACTTTCCCTCCAGGCTCGGGATGTTGTATTTAGTGACGGCTCTGCTACTGCTATTTACAAACCAAAATATGGGGAGTGGAAAATATTCAAATTTAGAGAAAACGCTCACTGTTTCCCTCTAATGGGAATGCTGTGGATGGTTGCAAGCAATGGCCTCTTCAACAAACTAACTCAAGGGCAGGAGAAGGCGAGAGCAACCACTGAGGAACTCCCTTGACCTACCAATCTGCTATTTAGATCAAGCAAACCAAGAGCGGTTGTAGGGAGAATGCATTAAAAGTGCCTTGGTAGTTGATACTACAGCTAAAGGATAGCAATAAATCCTCCCTTCATAGGCTAGCTAAGCAGTTCATGAATAAGTGCCAATTAAAGGTGACAAACACCCAGAGGATTTTGGCGGTGAAGGCTGTATATGAACACCATGTAAATTAACCACACGGGGCCATGATTCTTCACTATAAGCCCTCAGGCCTTCGCCGTAGGCAAAACAAAGAAGCCACGGTAAAGCACTGTGACCCACATGCAGATGTTAAAACTAGTTTACAGTGACAGCTGTAGCAGAGCTGACCTCCAGAGTATAATGAAACAGATTTAAAAAAAGGGGTCTGTTCATGAATAATTGCTTGGTACAATGCATTTAAACAGGTTTGAATTATATGTTGAAAGAAGTATAGAATTGCATTAGACTCTGGTGTGAGTTCCTGAGTGCAAATAAACATGTTTGAGCAGTTTAAAACACCCAAAAGGGCTGTATGCAAGCAGAGCTCATGAGACAAAGCAAAGATGACAGTGAAGCAACATAAGGACTCAAAGGCCAATAGGTAAACTTGGAAACATTCTGCTAAAAGGCCTGCAGATGAAGCTGAGACCAAGGAGCCATTGATAAAGAAAATTGAAGCAGGTACTGAATCCCATGGAGAAGTAATATAGAACTGGGGTAGACTCAGGCTTGATTCCGACTGAGTGCAAAGTAAACATGTTGCATAACTAGTAGCACTGAATGGCTAAGCAAACTGAAATAGGTTTGTATGCACAAATAATAATGAAGTGCAATTGCAAGCTGATTAAATACAGCAGCAACTGAGAGAATATATTGATAAAGGAAGGGAACTGGTAAGTTTGCACAAGAAGAATAAACTTGTAAACAGAATGAAGACTGTAGTGTAGTGTTCAACCCACAGGATTTCAGCACGTTCACCAAATGCAAATTCAGCATTGCCTCATCTTTACTGCTGGTGAGGTTGTGCTCTTTGCGCTCTGTTAAAAGACGCTTTTTGAATGCAGTAATTAGCACTGCTCAGTTAAGCTACTAGCACTTACAGAAAACTACCAGTATCCTTCTGCACCAGTATTAATGCCTGTACATCTCATTTGCACATGCTCATTGGGGTGACTTTGAGCTCACACACAAATGACCTTGATCCAACCACAGTGAGGCTTCCAATATGGTAAGTGCAGTGCTAACTTAGAGTAACATCATGGGTGAGAACACACCAACAAAGCTGCTGCAGATACAGCTGAAAACAGGCAGGGACAGGTAGGTGAAAATGGGTGTGGTTCACAGGCCACCAAATCAAAAGGATGAGGCAGACAGGGAGCTAGATGAGGAAATCAGAAGGGCTGTATCATGGGGGTGGGAGGACCGAGATTATGAGGGACTTCAACCTTCATTATATGAATTGGATTATCCTGGGTGAAACCAGCACTAGAAGCCAAGCGCTAGTGGATGCATTCGAGGATGGCTTCATGATTCAGGGGTCAGGGAAGAGAAGATGCAACACTGGATCTAGTGCTCTAGTAGTAATTATGTTAGGGATGTAAGAGAAAGGGAATCACTGGGTAACAGCAACCACCATTCAGAGAGGTTCACTATTAAACTGGTCAAGGAGTACAGCAACTCCAGAACTAGAACCCTGGGTTTTGGAAGGGAAAAGCCAATGGAAGTGAAGGAGATGATTAGAAACAGTTTGGAGGGTGCACAGCAGGCAAGGGGTATAGAGGAGTAAAGGGGCATCTTCAAGAAAGGCCTGCAAGATTACATCAGCCCCTGCTTGAGGCAGGTGCAGAAGGACAAGTAAAATAGAAAAACAATTTGGTTTGCAAGTGAGGTGGAGATATCGGTGAAAGAAAAAAGGGCAGCATTTGGGAGATTTAATGGGAACTATACAGATGAAGATAGGGAAGCATACCCAGAGTGACTAAGGGAGGTCAGCAGGTGATGAGGAAGGCCAAAGTTTAACCAAAACTAAGGATAACAGAAGGGGTTAAGGTGGGTGATAAGGCATTCTTTCACCATTTTAGGGAAAGGCAACAAACAAAGGAATCATATGATGTATCTCCAGGTAGAAGGTCACCTGGGGGCCAGTGACCCTCACATGGTATGGTTCAATTTGACCACTAGAACTAAATCATTCCATTCCAAGGCAAAAATATGAGACTTCAGAGGAGCTGACTTTGATAAGATGTCCAACAGAGTTGAGCTAGCCCTGGCAAAATGAAATACTGGTGAGGTGGTACAGGCAAATTGGGCAAGCATTAAGGATGCAATACTTGAAGCATCATCTCATTGTGTTAGACAGAAAAGGAAGTGCAAAAGAAGAAAGAAACCACTTTGGTTCTCAAAAACAGTAGCAGAAAAGGTCAGAGCCAAAAGACTGGCCTTCAGGAACTATAAGGGTATGCAGCAGGATGAAGATAGGGAGGCATACCAAATTTCCCTAAGGGAAGCAGGGAAGGCAGTAAGGCAGGCAAAGGCCCAAACCAAGAAAACACTAGCACAAACAGTAAAAGAAAGTGACAAGACTTTCTATAGATACATTAGTGAAAGGAGAAAGTCAAGAGGGGGTATTGCTAAGATCAAAGTGGATAAGGAAGCATGTGAGGAGGAGGACCATGTAAAAGCATCTATCCTAAATAGATACTCCTGCTCAGTATTTACTGAAGAGAAGGTATGGCAGGGCCCACAGCTCAGCACCATGGACACGGGAGGAGGGAGGGAAGGAGGTGAGCACTAGTCCCTTCACAAAAGAAAGGGTCCTACAAGAGCTCAATAAGCTCATGGTGGACAAGGCAATGGGACCTGATGGCATATGACCCAGGGTACTAAAGGAGCTAAGGGTGGAACTAGCAGAGCCATTATCAGAACTGTTTAGTGAGTCTCTGAGCACAGGAGAGGTCTCAGAACACTGGAGAAGGGCTCATGTGATCCTGCTCCATGAGAGTGGTAGAAGGGAAGAGGTAGGGAACTACAGACCAGTCAGTCTTACCTCAGTAGTGGGCAAGATTATAGAGGCACTTCTTAAGGAAAGGATAGTGCAACATCTGGAATCCATAGGAGCACAGGATCCAAGACAGTATAGGTTTACAAAAGGAAGGTCCTGTCAGACTAATCTCATGGATTTATTTGACTGAGTAACCAGAGCTGTGGACCAAGGGGGAGCAGTTGATGTCACTTACCTTGACTTCAGCAAAACTTTCGATACTGTTCTACATAGAAGGTTGATTAATAAGCTGAGTAGGCTCGGGGTAGGTCAGAAGTTGGTCAACTGGGTAGCAAACTGGTTGACGGGCAGAAAACAGAGAGTAGTGGTATTGTAAATAGTATATAGTCAGAAGAGATGCAAGTCACAAGTGGGGTACCTCAGGGATCAGTCCTGGGGCCAGTCCTCTTCAATATCTTCATCAGTGACATTGCAGATAGACTGGAGGGTAAGGTTTGTCTGTTTGCAGATGCCACCAAGATCTTCAACAGAGTAGATAATCCAGATGGGGTGGCAGAATAAGAAGAGATCTGGATAAACTAGCAAATTGGTCAGAAGAGTGGCAACTGGGGTTTAACTCAAAGAAAGTGCAAGATCATGCACATAGAGAAGAGAAACCCTGAAGCCACCTATAGTCTGGGAGGGGGAGTTGCTGGCAGTCATAAGGGAAGAAAGAGATTTGGGCATCATCATCACCGATGACCTGAAATCATCTAAGCAGACCAGTAAAGCAGTAGGTAAGGCTAGGGAGATGTTGGGGTGTATTAGTAGGGGTATCACAAGTTAGAAGAGGCAGGTAGTAATCCCTCTTTACAGGACACTGGTTAGGCCCCATCTGGAGTACTGTGGACAGTACTGGAGGCTACACCTTCACAAGGATATTAACCAAATTGAGGCAGTCCAGAGAAGGCAACCAAAATGGTGCTGGGACTGCATCAGAAAACATATGAGGACAGATTAATGGAGCTCAATAGTTATTCCGTAGAGCAAAGGAGGGAGAGAGGGGTGATATGATTGAAACATTCAAACACCTTAAGGGCATTAACAAGGTGAAAGAGTCTAACATGTTTCAATATAAGAAAAATAGCAGGACAAGAGGACACAGCATGAGATTAGAGGGAGGCCGATTAAGGGGTAATGTAAGGAAGTTCTTTTTCACAGAAAGGGTGGTGGATGCATAGAACAGCCTACCTCAGGAAGTGGTGGATATGAATACAGTGCAGGGCTTCAAACAGGCATGGGATAGGCATGAGGGAGCAATACAGATGAGTATGGATAGCTAGGCCATTGACAGAGCAAAGGCCAATGGCACATTCATAAGGTAGAAAAAGAAATGTGCATGCTAGATGGGCCTTGCAGTCCTTATCTGCAGTCAGCTTCTATGTTTCTATGTTTACAAGCCAGTAAGGTGATTTTGCCCACGGAGGCTTGCCATTCATTAATGGTAATTAGCCCTGTATCTTATTTATTTCATAATATGTATCCAGTTTGTTTTTAAATTCCATCATACTATTGTTTAATATCATCTCATCAGGAAGTTCATTCCATAGAGAAAAACCTCTGTGTTATCCACTGCCCTCTTTTTATGTTGGCTTGCCGCATTTGCGAGCAGGTCAACATATTGGGAGAGTGGAGATTTGGAGGCGCAGCTGCTGTTGGGCGAATGCAGGGCATGCATCAGTAGGTGCGTCCCTCATTCCCCAATAAGCCAGCATGCTAGCGCTGACACCAACATTATGTAAAGTGGACATAACTTGCAAACAAAGTGTCACGGCAATCAGAGACAAGCTCGTCATGCAGTGGCATAAAGACACACCTCCCATACGTGTCTTTCCAAGTGAAACATTTCAATAAACATGGCGCCGGAGCCACCTCATGGCGGGTGAAGCTTGCGCCACCCCCTTGTGTGACACACTGATGGGGGAGACAAGTCCCCGTCGGCATCACCCTCTCCAACTGTTGAATGCCGAGAGGGTGCCCAATGCCCTCAGCTCAGCTCCCCGACTTTGTTTGCCAGTGGGGGTGCCCAATCCCGGCAGCATTACCCCCATGTTGTTGTGCCAATGAGGTGCCCAATCCCCCGTCGGCTAGTGACCCCCCAAACCACTTAGGTGGCACACTGGAGCCCACCCCAGCGTGCCAAAACAATCCGATGCCTTTGTTTGCCGGGGGGTGCCCAATCCCCGGCAGAATTAACCCCGTGTTGTGTGCCGATGAGGGTGCCCAATCCCCATCGGCTACTAACCCCCAAACCCATTTAGGTGGCACACTGGGAGCTCACCCCAGCGCTGCAAAACTGTCCCACGATGTTTTCTGTACCTAGAATATGAAAACGGTCCCCGAGTCTAGATCCGCCTCCCCCACCCGCACTCAACCACTGCGCACCCTGCCTCCTCACCCCCCACCCCATACTTACCTCCGAGTCTGGCGGATGATCTTCAGTGGACCGGAACACGCTGTCCACCTTCAAAGCCGACTACTAACTGAGGAAATGCTGGTAAGCTGTATAATGGAGTGAATAGGGTTTTTCAACTTTGTTGCATATCTCAGGCATTTCTTGGACTTTTTGCACCAAATTTTCAACATGGGGTTTTTGGGGCCCCTCCTCATGAATTCTGTCACTGTCATGGCATTTATCAGCCTCGAAAGGTGATTTTGCAGTCACTGTGCGAAATCACCTTTCCGGGCCCATTAATGAAATGACAGTGGTGGTGGTGTTCATGAGGTGCCCTCTTAAAAAACCTAAGTTCCAAATTTGGTAGAAAAAATCCAACAAATGCCTGTTTTACTAGTGTGCATTGAGCAGTTGCTATGCAGGATCGTAACTTCGCGCATTCACAATATTTTACTGCTGGATTTTCAACATTGTCATTTTTGTACACTTCCTTGTGAACAGTACAGCTGTCATTTTCCACATCCTGCCCGAAATGTGTTTCCGCACTTCTGGCGCACAATAGTGCAGTCGCTGTGGGAAATCAGTGTTTAGGCCAGGTTATGAAAATGACAGTGACACAGTTCATGAGCAGAGGACCTAAAATGCCTATGTTGAAAATTTGGTGATGATACTCCATAAAATAACTGTGTTATGAGCATCCGTTGGCAGATTGCACGCACGCTGGAACCGTCCTGCATTTGTGATATTTTCAGTCTGGATTTTCACCATTGCCATTTTTCCACACCTCTTGATGAACAGTACAGCCGTCATTTGACATATCATGCCCAAAATGTGTTTTCGCACTTCCGGCGCACAATAGCGTGGTCGCTGTGCAAAATCACTTCTTGGGACACTTTGAGGAAATAACAGTAACACTGTACATGAGCATAAGTGCTAAAATGCCTGTGTTGAAAATGTGGTGCCAAACGCCCATAAAATGGCAGTGTTGCAAGCGTGCATTGCATATTTTCCATGCACCCTAGTAACTTTGCAAATCTGGTATATTTACATGCCACACTTTCAACACTGGCATTTTTTTCCACCTCCTTATGAACTGTGCAGCTGTCATTTCTCACATCCTGCCCGACATGTTTTCCCGCACTGCACTACCAAACACCCAAAGGGACACCCTAATGCTTGTCACGCTCTGCAGGGTGGGGGTGGGTTGGCATCAGTTCAATACTTCACTGCCATTCCTATGATGCATCTGTCTAACTCCTGCACTACCAATGCCAATGCCAGCAAGCCAACATTCGGCATTGACAAATGCTTGTTTTAGTTCTGTACAATTTTCCTTTTAATTGTAGCCCATGTTTTCTTTCATCATATGGTGTTCCCTCATTTTGCAGCCTTGAACATTTTTATATGTCCATGTCCCAGAATGCTATAAATATCAGGCACAGAGCTGAGCAGCTGAGCCTGAATGCCAAAAAGTGTAATGGCATGCACACAGGCATCAGAAACTTTAGGTTTGAATACAGTCTGGGAAGGCTGAAGGTTCATCTGACTAGTGGAAAGGGATCTGAAGTAGTTTTCAACAACCATCTCAAATTCGGCTGCCCACCTCCACCTGCACCCTAACCATAACATCAACTAACTTTGTGCTATTTTTGCATTGTCTTCCTTGTAGTTATTCTCACTGCTGTCTTACTTGTACTTTTGCCCTACTTATTTCTCAAATTTTTAGTGAACTGTGCAAGTATACCTTGTAGTATTTTGATCATGTACTGGCTTGCCTGATTATCACTCCTATTGTTTCGATGTAACTTTGTTTGATTTTGTTGTTCTGCATTGTACTCTGCATTTTGTATACTACTTTTGTTCCCTCTCCCCGGGTTGCACCTGGAAATGAGCCTTTGGCTCAGTGTGCCTTTCCTGGTTACCAAATGTTTGAATAAAAAAAAATCAGCAGCACAATGTAACAAATCATTGGGAAAACTCAATTAGAATATTGTGGTACACTAAGAGGTAATTTTGTCCCTGTACAGAAACCTGTTGCGATTACACCTGGAGTACAGTGTGCAATTCTGGAGTCTCCACCTCAAGAAAGATATAAACAAACTGAAGTCAGTGCAGAGTAGGGTGACCAAGACAATATATGGCTAGGGAGGTAGGATGTAAGAGTAGAGACTGGAGAGCCTCACCACATACTCTCCGGAGGCCAGGAGGGAGAGGGGTGTCATGATTGAAATGTTTAAATAATGCAAGAAATGAAGTGGACATAAGCAAGCTATTCACATAGATTGATAACATTAATACTCTGGGGAACATGATAACATTGACGGAGGCAGGTCCATTAAAGATGCTAAAAAATAGTTCTTCACAGAGCAAATGGTGAAAAAGTGGAATAGGCTGTCCACAGAGGTGATCAGTGTGGAAATGCTGGGAGGATTCAGTTGGGGATGGGACAGATATAAATTGCTGGTTTAGTAAGTTGGGAAAGACAGGGTGGGAGATAATGGTTAAGGACCCCTAGGGTACTTGTACTGCCTCACAGTGCAGACTGGATAGGCATTATTCTGCCAGTAATTTTGAGTGTTTCTATGTTTCTAAGTCTAGGGTCTGTGGTAGAAATGGGTGTGAGGCTCCAGTGTGAGGTGCCCAGTGCACAAAACGCACTATAGGATTGCTCCTTGGATCCCTGTTTTTGTGAATGGCCCACAGGTTAACAATGGCCTTTCCACAAAGCATGAGAGAGGCCTGAGTCAGTGTGAATGGCCTCATGCATTCAGAAATCATGGTATAGACTGGTTCCAGTGTAAGGGCCCCTGTGCTTTATGAATGCATCACCCATCAAAAAGTATAGTGTGCTTGCCAGGTGCAGATATTTTATGAATCTGGATAGTTTTATTTTAAGATTTGTTTGATTTGTCAGTAAACCTTTTCTTAAACTCTAATATAACTAGTTCATGCATGCAGCAAACACCAATAACAGCACTGATAATATAATACTGTTTTCTTACTGGTAGTACACTGCTTTTCATGATAATGCACTGGTTTTCATTAATTGTGCTCTAGGATTAAAGGATGGTGGTCCATCCGCAGTAAATAGTAGAAATAAGTAAATTGGCTCTGGTGTATATCAAAGCAAGCCCCGTCCCAAAAAACATACCTGGTTTCTATTACTTTAAGCTGTACATAGTCTTGCCAGTTTGGCTTTGCTTTAAAGAAAACAAAATCAAGCTCATTTTTAAGATTTGGCTTCCAACCGAAGGATGCAGGAAACTGCTATGTCATTTTCCCATGTCCTCCTTTTTGCTTTCTGATGCATGATGTAAATGAAACAAATACTTTAGCACCATTAATAGAGGGTGCCATGACACCTACCCATACTGTATTATTGTTTATACTGGACAATGAAATGGGCACAAAAATGAGACAGTCAGCAAAACAGTGAAAGGACAGGTAGCTAGAAGAGATGGGGTGCAGATGGGGCAAACAGCATAGGGTGGGGTGGGTAGAAAGTTGGAGAAAACTTGGAACAGAGAATGACTGAAGAACTTGGATGGATGAGGAAAGGAGAAGAGGAAGTCAAATATCAACATGGGAAAGGCTGGCAACAAAAAGTAGTGGGGTAGGTAAAATATAATAAAGACGGCTTTGTTGGGTAAACTATATACAAATAACAAAGGAAATACAGGAACAGAAAGCTAAAGCAAAGAACAGAGCATATATGGCATGAAAGCTTCATTTTTTTATTTGTATATTGAACAAGAGTTTATAAAATAGGTCCATTATTATGTAGTACATCAAGTGATGGGATTAGCCAAAGAAATCCTAGCAAGCATGTTATAATCTCTTATGACCACACCAGGGACAAGGTTTTTAAAATTCTGGATTGGTCATGTAACAACTTTTTCTTTAAAACAGATTTAAAGGAGCCTAAAGTAGAACAATTTCTGAAGTGGGGGGGTTAAGTGTTACAGGAAAAAGGGGTGCCATAGGTAAAGTACTCTTTCCCCTTTGGGAAGCAAGGAACTGTAATGTGGCACACCCCTGAGGCTGTATTTATGCAGAGACAATTAACATCAGTAAAATATATGAGAATTTGGTTGTTAGCCATCTTAAAAATGAAAGATAACCAGTTGAAATGTCTCTTAGAACTGGGAGATAACCAAATTAACTGGTGTAATAAGGAGCAGTGGTGTTCATCCATGTTTGATTTTAAAATGAAATGCACTAGCTGAAAGTAAACAGTGTTTAAGTGAGCAAGATGCGATTCATGGACATGGTGATAAATAGTATCGCAATAATCTAGGAAAAGAAGAATTGCTTGCCCAATAATGTGTTTACAGTCCCTTCCAGGCAAACAATGTCTGGTATGCTTCCAATGGCATGGGTAGTGTTGAATTCTGTACAGTTTTGTCAATACAGTATGTGGTTCAAAAGTCAAAAGAGGGTCAAAAATGAGACAGAGATATTTAAATTCATTAACGAGTTCCAGAGGATGGTCCTTCAAAGTAATAGAAAAAAAGAATAAACCAAAGACCATGAATGTTGGGACCCAAACTGCACCGATTGTGTCATCTTGCTATTTAAAATGAAAAAACTATCCGAAAATCATTGCATCACTTTGTCAGTCACCCTGATTAGTTGTGGCAAGAACAGAAGGTGATCTGTGAGAATAATAAAGTACAGTGTCATCAGCATAAAGTCTAACAGAACAAGAACCAACAATAAAGGGTAAAGGATTCACAAAGAGATTAAAGAGGACAGGAAATGATTTCTAATCTGCAGCTGTTTATGACATTCCCATTTGTAGAAATTATATCCATAAGCCTAAATGATCCACATGTAACTGTACCTGAATAAAAAGTGATGTGAAAAATGACATTTTGCATTGTTTTGTTTTTATGGGCAGCATTCTGTTACAGTTCTCTTCATGGAACCGGTGATTTGGAATTTTAAGTATGTTACTGTTTGAGCACAGAACTCTAAACATGGGTCTGATAGGACAATAACTCATGTTTAGCATTCTGTACTCAAACAATGACATAGTAAAAACTCCAAATTACTGGTTCCGTGAAGGGAACTGTGCAGAATGTTGTCCATAAAAAGGAAACAACTGAAAGCACAATTATTCAGCACAGGGTCATAATGTCATAAGACATTATGCCACATGGCAAAATCGCACTGCCAATACGGTGAGATATTGCCATGCGGCATATGTCTTTTTTCTGTGGGGGACTCTGCCCCCCACCACCCCATAGGGGGGCTGCACCCCCTTGGCCCTCTCCACTAAAGATTGTCAACTCTGGGTGGGGGGGGGTCCTACTCAGGAAGTGCACAAATTGTGGAAAAAAATAAAATGTCTGGGACCAGGAATCATACCCAGTCCCAGACACAGCACCTGGTTTCCTGCTGCTGTGGCTCAGTCCAGTGAGCCACAGAAGCTGCTCAGCAAAACCCACTCCAAGCAAAGGTCTTATCCTCTGCCTGGGATTGTGTGAATGGCGTAATACCATGTACAGCAGTATACGCGGTATTGCACCATTCACTGTCATGGACAGCACTGTTTCGGGTTAGCTATAATGTCATATGCTATTAAGCGTACAACATTATGACCCAGTAGGCAATTATTCACATCAGTGTTTATACAGATATAGTTCAGTATATGGCTCTTTTGAAGGCAGGTCTTTCACTTCTGTTAGTAGTAACACTACTAACATCTACTAGTTAGCACAGATTTCCTGTCCCCTTTAAATAAAATAAGAACAAGAACAGACCTTTGTGGAATCCCACTTAAAACAAGTAAAGGTGAAGAAATACAGTCTGTCCAAGAGACAGATTGAGTTCTCCTGTGCAAATAAGAAGAAAACCAAGTAGTAATGTTAGAGGAAAAGCCATAAGAAAACAGGCAAATAGAAGAGGTGGAGCTTGCCTGACAACATGGCGGCAGCATAATCTCTTGTGGGGAGTTCACAGAGGGGAAGATTTAACCATCCATTTAAAATTTTACGAGTTCAAGGAAGGATACACAACAGGTATTGACGAACACGAGCTGGGCTTTAATTTGATGCATTTTTCAAATGGATTGGTCACCAAAAAAGTCCTTATATCTGGAGTTTCTCCTTGAAGATGACCTATGTAGCTAATTGTACTGTGAAGGCCTAGTATGTCCAGCTCTGCCACTACGAGGGAGAGAACAAAACTGTGGCCCAAGATCAGCAGGGCATATTAATGCAGGCACTTCCAGAGTTAACAAATATGGCACAAACTGATAACACACCACCATCTACTGAAATGGACAGTATTACAAACATGTTAAACCATATACTCAATAATACAGTGGAGCTGAAGATCGCTACTGCCAAAACAAATGTAGACCTCAGCTCTCTAGCAGAGTGAGTAATTGCCACAGAGCTAAAAGTAAAAATCTAGGAATCCACAATCTCTGAACACCATGGAATTTTGCGTGAATACCATAAACAACTACAATACCATATGAACAAAGTCGATGACCTGGAAAACAGGGCTTGAAGCAACAATATCAGAATTATTGGTATCCTGGAAGGATCGGAAGGTTAGGATATGGTTGCTTTCCTGTGTTCAGTGTTACCAGGCATCCTACAAATCAACAAAGACCATCTTCTTGAGATTGAGAGAGTGCATTATCTTTGGCTCCCAAACCCTCTCCAGTGGACAAACCCAGGCCAATTCTCTACAGATTCTTAAGGTATCCCACCAAGGAGCTGAACTTACAAAGGGCCAGGGAGTGTGGCAAGCTGCACTGGAATGAACATGAAATTTTAATGTTTTAGGACTTTTCCAAGGAGTCATCTAGACACCGCAGCGCTCACGTGGCTGTAAAGCAGCAATTTTACAAACTAAACATCCCCTCTTCATTGTAGTATCTAGCCTTGATCTGAATTCAGGTTGAGGGGGAGCATATTACATTTATCTCCCCTGCAGAAGCAGATCAATTCATTTTTGAATACTGGAGAAACAAGAATGTGGCTAGCTACTTACCATCTGTGCCATGTGAGAGTTAGTATCAGGACATGGAAGTACACCAAGATGAATGCCACATCTTGGAGTAGAAAGAAAGAAAGCACCGAGCATGCCCAAACCTCTCAATGGCAATCCATTAATAGAGGCAGAAAAAAGAAATGATACAAGCATGCTAGTCCACACAAGTCAGTGCACCAAAGAGACAGATCAAGGAGCACACAGCAGTGACATCAGATCTCTGACGCCAGCAGTAGCTTCCCAGTGGACACACCCATAACAGTTAGTAACCACTTTGAGCAGTTATGGGAACTACAACCTATAGCCTTGGATTTATTGGGAATGGCTGGAGATTTACATTCTTCAGTGGATCATCCAGAGTAAGTAGTAAATGACTGGTCCCAGGGGTGTACGGATTGGGCAGAAGGTATGAATGAAACTACAGAGCAGACTGATTGTCCACCATCTTCACTGCTAGCATAGAGGGACTGCCTGGTGTGAGACACTACTGTGCAGACTTGAAATATAAGGGGAGTAAATGCTTTGTAAGGTGATTTCTTTTACAATATGTAATGGGGTTTTATCCCAAGGTCCCCTTAGCCTGATCTTACTGCAGCAACCATAAGGAATACTGGGTCTAGATAAAACGATTCATAGTGAGGGTGGGATTATCTTTAAAAATACCAAGCTTAAAGGTTTTGATTTTAAGCTGTATTGCCAGGGCTGAAAAAACTGACTAGCTTTGTCCAGATTACTGCTCAAAAGGTTGAGCAGTCATACTAAGAAGGAACTATTCAGTTAAGGGATATTACTCAATACATAAGAATAGAGTGATGAACTGCTCCTATAAGGCCTGAATTACAGGTTAGAATTTACAGTTTTGAGATAATCTTTGACATTAATACAAAATTAGGGTACCATAATAGTCAACCATGCCTGTATATTATTGAAAGCTAATTTGCTCATTTAGCCTATATGGTAGCTTCTAGTTATTACTTAGTTGTATTTATTAAAACTACTGTGCATCGACCTATCCAACAGTCTCAGTGGAGGACGTGGTTGGTGGGGGTTGGTTGGGTGTGGGGTTCAATTAGTTTCCCCTCATATAACCATGAGCGTAATGGTTTTATTTCTACAGTAGGGTGGGGAAAATGTCATACAGGTTAATTTAAAGGTACACTGGTTCTATTAAAACAGTTGAAGATCCACAGGTCAGTATATGCAACTTTTCACCTGGATAAATAAAGAAGTTTGCCTGGATATATAAAGATTTTGATTGACTGATTGATTTTCCAGGATATAAAGGACTCTTGCGATTGTGCCTACTCCCTTCCACATTCTCCTCCCCCATCTTGATTATACCATTATCTCTTCTGATGGGTGAATGCAAAGGGTGATTCTAAATAGGATTACAGTTTCTCTCAAAAGTGCCTTCCTACTGGACATTTTGTTTTCTCCAGGGCTTCACTGCCTTGCCTCAGGTATGGTCATGATGTTACCGAGGCCAGAAGCCAATAAAACTACTTAGGTAAAAGGTATTATGTATAATTTCCCCTCAGTGGTTCTCAGCCGGTGGAAAAAAGTGGAATCTAATATCATCCCCTGATAGAGGGAAGATATACTATTCAGAAGTTCACTGCTCTCCTCCGCTAGTGTAGTTATCCTTGTCCCATTGGAGCTACAGTGAAATTAGCTTCTCGGGGCTATAGGGGATTTCTCACTCCACAGGGCATAACATTATTGAAATACAATGTTTCTTGTATGTGTTTGTTTCAATCTAGTTTATCCCAGGGTGGGCATGACCAACTGGGCAAGATGGCAGTCAATGTCTAGTACAGATCTACATGGACTAAACTTATAAAATAGCAGATATCCTGAATACTGGCACTTTCAACATCTACAAGTGGACTTATGGTTGGCAGAACATCATTGAAACCTAGGAAAATAACTACTAGGGAAGATAAACTACAATTTCAACTACAAAAAAATCAAAAGTCTGAAGAACAGACCCATGAGGAGGAAGGGGGCCGATCTCCCACACCCTCACCATGAGGCATTATGTCTGACCTAGACGTACAGCTTGCAAGGATACCAGCCACCTTACTTAACATCCAAAATGAAATGAAAGTTGGCTTCGCTAACATAACTACTCAGATTACTCACCTCCAATCTGTGGTTACCGGCTTGATCGAAACTACAGTACTTCAACACACTCCTCGAGGCTGAATGAACTGGAAAACCAGCTTGGTGAATCCGAAGATACCCTGGCAGACCTGGCCCAAGAGAGAAATATCATTAAAAAGCAATTAGTAGATATGCAACAAAAATTGGATGACCTGGAAAATAGGTCCAGGTGGTCGAATATCAGAATTATTGAGCTCCCGGAGGGCTTGGAGAAATGGGATCCAGCTATGGAGACCCATCGGTGGCTAATCCAGCATCTGAAAATGGGAGACCCAGCACTACATTTCGAGATGGAGTCAGTGCACTGAACGGGCCCAAAACTGAGGGCTGGAGAATGTCCTCGGCATTTCTTAATCAAGCACCTCCAGTACACCAATAAGGAGAAGGTCCTCTGGGCAGCAAAATCTAGTGGTCCGGTGTCCCTTGAAGGAGGGGGAAAGGTGTTTGTCATTCAAGACTACAGGAGGGAGATACAGCTCCAATGGCAAAAATTCAACAGAATTAAATCTGCACTCCACTTGAAAGGTTGGGAGTTTGCTCATCCCTACCCCTCCCAACTGAGGATTTGACAGCTGTGTAGAGCTCCATGATTTTTTGAGTCTCCACAAGAAGTCGAGCAGTTCATTCATGAGAAAAAGAATGCAACGGCAGGCCAGTGGCAGACCCTCTAAACCTCTCCTCTATGACATTTGTTAATTTCACACTATCAAATATGACATGATCAGGCCTCTTGTAAATTTCCTCAGGTCACAACTGCACACACCACTCTCACTCACCTCCACTGGAGATCGCACCTCATTGATGGGAAAATCTAACCATAATTGCTGTCAGATATGATCATCTTATAACATTAAGTTTGGGGCTGACATTTTATTCAATATGCAGGTGGCTTGGCAGCAAACCATGGGTGGAAATGACTGGATCTGTGTGTCTTGGGACTGATTTCATCCCCAGGGGGTCGGGTCTGGTGATGGGAGATCGGGGGGAGAGGCCTTTGCAACGCAATCGCTCTCAGACTACTGTGGGTCTTGATGTGCTGCTTTGACTCTGCCCTGCAGCAGGGAATAGCCAGCTGAAGCCTTTTAATTTGGGATGGTCGCCTCCCCCCCCACCAGAGCACTGCCTGTGTGGGAATCTTTAATTATGCATGGTGGAATCATCGTGCAGTCTGATACTCCATTCTAACTGCTGCCATCTCTTCGGAGTCCACTGGGGAGATGTTTCTGGAACCATTTCATTATTAGGTTGTGTGGTTCCCTACACATTTCCTCTTCTCAGTGATGTCCGGTTGTAGACCATCGAACTTCAGGGTGGCAGCCCCAGTGGATGAGTATGGTGCACACAGTCCAGCCACGCTACACATTGGTAAAAGCTGAAAAAGTGATAGAATGGCTCTCCCTACCCACGATAGTGCCATGGGGTGCAGGTTTTGGTGGGGGGGAGGGTGATAGGTTGTACCGCGATCTCATTATGTAAGGGATCTATATCTCCCGCTGGGATCGGCAGTTCATGGGGATGAGGTGCTGGACTTCAGATCATAAGACTAGAATGTAGAAGTGGGCTAATTTCTTAGAAACACCCCTGTAAGTTCTCTCTGGACATGAATAATATTGAGAAATCCCAAGCAAATGATTGACACCTTGAGAAGCTAGAGCTGCATACAACATTCACTTTTCATTATCAACCTTAGAGTTTGTTATCGCACCTTTCATTTTCCGGTGGAGTAAATGCATGGAGGATGAAGGGCCTCTGAAGCCCTGCACTCAGTAAGGTAAACAATGTCATCACCCCATTACATTTTGAGCCAGAGACTGGAAATCAAGTGGGGGTTGTTGTGGAGAAAGGGGCGGCCTCCCCTTACTGCCGCCCCTCATCCCCTCTCCTCCCGACAGCATCATTGGGATGTAGGTATCAGCAGTTGAGTGGTGGAGCATTTGTATTCTTTTGTACAGGTGGTGACTGACCGGTCTATGTGTGAATCAAAAATGATACTCAGACCATGCCTATACATGTAGGGCTATCCTACCCAACTGACTATGCTGCTTTTATGTGTGAAAAGTTAATTTTTTTTCTTCTTGAGGGTGCATGGTGGTGGTGGTGGGGGGGGACAAGATCCATGTGGGGATACAATCTTGTGGGGATTCACCTCAGGGGTGACATGTGGTCCTGGGTAAGAGAGGCTTCAAGGCAATGTATCCCTAATAGGGGACAAGTGTCATACTGTTCTTTTGGGGGGTGGGTTGATTGCTCATCTCTCTCCATTCTGACCAAATATATATAATCTACTAAATAATGGAGTGTAAAGAATAGAGTACTGATAGCCCATGGCTTTTATTAGCCATCTGTAACAGGGGGAAGGAGTTGGAGCAGCAGGTTGTCGTTCCTAAAGTATAATTTTAAGTTCATAACCTGTTTGCTAATAGTTACTGGTAGTTTGCAGTTCGGGTATGTTGGTCAAGGAAGGAGGGACATATGTTGGGGTGGGAGGGTAGGGATGGGAGAAGGGGTGAGCTATAAAGTGGGAAGAAGTTGGGTATGTTTTAGTTTATCATAAAATAAAGTTTATAAATGTTGTGGATACAGACAGACAATTGAATTCTAGTTTACACAGAAGAGGGCTTGATGCATAGGGATGGTGAAAGTGTGCCACTCTGGAATGTTTTATAAAATGTCCCTATGACTGACACCATCAATATCACCACATGGAATGTCAATGGTCTCAAAAATGTCTTGAAATGTAAAAAGTTCAAAGCAGATTAATGAAACTAAAAACCAACATTGCTCTATTGCAAAAGACACATATGGTGCTCAAGGAGGTTGAAAAAATCAAAACAGCATGGGGTGGCACTTGGATAACAGCCACACATTCTACTAGAGCAATAAGAATGGCAATATGGCTCCCCAGAGGGTTTCTGGGAAGTGTTGTGCAAATGTACGCTGATCCTGAGTGTAGATATGCCCTGGCCCAACACCAGCTCAATGCAGGAGAACTCATAGCTGTAGGATCCATGTATGGATCTAATATAGAGGACCCAGGATTCTACTGAAGGCTTCTGCATGATATGTCTCCCTACCTGGGACCATGGGCAATGTGTGGTGACTTTAACTGTGTTATTGATACAGTATTGGACAGAGCTAATCATGTATCCATAGTGTTCTCTAAAAATGCATGCGCACTTTTTGAAGTGGAAAGTATTTGCTCCTTGGTCGATGTATGGTGCCATCAAAACCCCAATGGGAGGGAATATAGCTCTTCTCCCATGCCCACTAATCATATGCTCGACTGGATAAGTTATTAATTTTCTCTTCCCTAATAATGCGCATGGGATCTACTAAATACAAATCCATCATAGTTGCAGACCATGCCCCATTGACTGTGCAACTGCAGGGAGTGGGAATTGAGGGCACATTCCAGTCCTAGAAGCTTAAAACAGTACTCCTTGAGTACCAAAACTATCTATCTTACAAGTTTACTACTATTGTAGAGTACCTGGATAACAACATAGAAGGGGAGACATCTCACTCGGTTAGGTGGGAGGCAATGAAATCTTACGTAAGGGGTCAAACTATACCATATGCAGCATTCAGGAAGCAAACAGAAGAAAAAAGACATGGTCTTTCCTGAGAGTAAAATAATTGAGTTTGAGAAGGTGCATATGATTCATCCTACCCCTGGGCTATATAATAGACTACAACAGCAGACATGGCAGTACAATGCCTTAAGCTCAGCTCAGTTGCAGCATAACCTGTTGCTGGCAAGGGTGGGACCATGTGTTGATGGGGATAGAGGGGGCAAGCTTCTCTCATGGCAACTGAAAAACAGGGAGGGAGAAAATACTAGCAAGGGCATTAGAATCATTGGACATACCATAAGCAATGACAATAAAAATATGGGTCAGGCTTTTACAGAGTTCTATAAAAAACTGTACTCTTTGGAAGTCTTGCTTACTCCCTCACAAATTCAAACCTTTCTAGACAGGTAAGATATCACTCCACTGTCCAGTGAACTCTCAGAGGCCTTTTTACAGACCACTGGACCCCCTGGAGGTTGTAAGGGTGAGTAAGTATTTGAAAGGTGGGAAAGCCCCTGGTCCTGATGGACTGCCCATTGATTTCTTTAAGATCTACCAAGTTGAACTGGTTAGGCCCGTACAAGCTACCTATGTAGAGAGTATTCCTGGATGAATCCTCCCCCGCTCCATGTGGTCAGCGATAATAACTGTACTACCAAAACCAGGCAAGGACCCTGCACAATATGCTTCCTACCACCCCATATTTTTGCTCAGTTCAGATTATAAAATCTTGGCAAGAGTCACAGCAGCTCGACTAGAAGGGATACTGCTAATACTTATACATTCAGACCAAAGTGGATTTGTCCAGGGGAGGCAGGGGAAGCATAATATACCCAAAACTTTAAATATTATATTTAGGTGGGCCCTTTCCCAGAGATCACATGGCACGGTGGTCCTCACCCTAGATGCAGAAAAGGCCTTCAACCTTGTGGAGTGGGAGTATTTATTTGAGACGGTACATGCATTTGGTGTGGGGCCAAGCTTGCTGTACTGGATTAGGATATAATACACTCAATCCGTCTCACAAATATTAATTAAGTCTTGGCCCCTGGGTTTGAACTACAGCAATGAACATGTCAGGGATGCCCACTATCCCCTCTACTATATCTGTTGGCATAGAAGCCCCTGGCAGCTGTTATGTGAGAGCACCCGGGTATAGTAGGATCTGGGGAGAAGGGTGAGCATGAGATTGCATTATTCACAGATGACCTGTTAACAAACATTTGGGAGCCCATGCACAGCCTCCCACATATACAGGTTCTGCTACAGGACTATGCTATCTCGAGTCATAAGATCAATTGGACTAAGAGTGAGCTCCTACCCATTGGTGAAAGAGACAGAGTCAAACTGGGAGGGAACTCTTTGAGGGTTCAAGTAGCCTCTAAATGAAAATATTTGGGCATCTACATTTCAGATCAGGATTCCAGATTGTTCCCCCTGAACTATGAGGCCCTTCTCACAAAGGTTGCACTTGAGTGTAAAAGGTGGATGGACCTCCCTCTTACACTTCTGGTGAGCGTAGCCAATATAAGAGTGGATATACTACCACAGTGCTTATACTTATTTCAGTCTATACCCATACATGGTATGGATAGAGTCTTTAGGCAGCTCAATAGTGTGCTTCATACATTTCTGTGGTGTAGGAAAATTGCTAGAATTAAAAGGAGGATCTTGTAGTTACCTACCTCATGGGGAGGGATTGCTACAATTTAGGTATTTTTGGGCAGCACAGTTGGCCTTCATGCCAATGAGGCACACACCAGAATTTCCAGCTTGGATGGTCCTTGAAGTGATAGGAGAGGGTGGAAGCCTCAGAAGGGATACACTTCAGGGGGTTCTAAACACAGTTACACCACCAGGTCACTCCAATCCATTCACACAGGTGCTTTTGAGGACTTGGAGAAGAGTCCAGGAGCACTCTAATATCCCAACCACCCCAACTAAGTATGCCTCTATATGGTCCACTTTGAAAAGTACTCCTCGATATAATTTGTTTCTCCACAGGGAGCTCTTATTTATTTCATTTATTTAGTTTTTGTTGACCTGGTAAATTGGTAAAAAAAGAGACTCAGCTCTATTGAAAAAGTCTATGAAGGGGGAATGTTGATACCTTTTACTGAACTTCAGAGAAGGTGGTTGCTTACACCAAGAGACCTCTATATTTACTTGCAAGTATGCCATAGGTTGTCTACAATTTTTGCATTAAACCAAAGGCCCTCACAGCCAGCCCACTGGTGCAGTGGTAGGGCTACTGCTCGCGGCGCCAGTGACCCAGCTTCGGGAATGGACTCGGGCGGCTGGAGGGCTGGCTGGGGGGAGGAGGATCAAGTGTCCAGAGGCTTCTGTCCTCCTCTGGGTGAGGTGGAATGCTTGTCCCACTGCGATACCGCCACCTGGATGACCATGGGTGGAGGTACAGCTAAAAGGACAGCATGTAGTAGGGAGGGAGGATGTCTGCCAGGAGTCGGAGCTTCAGCACGTTGCGACGTGCATTGCTCCTAGGCTCTCCATGCATGCAGATGTCCTGTGGGCCAGGCGAAACAGGAAAAAGACCCCGCAGTGTTCCCCGTAGATGGAGCTTCAGGCCCCGATCCCAGGGCCCCTGTCAGTGCAGGTAACGGATCCCCGATGAAACACATATGCTCGGGGTGGAGGAAGGAGAGCCCTGCCTCGTACTCGCCTGGGGGTTAAACCAAGGCAGCAAGGGGTGATGACTGAACCTGAAACTGGCAGATGAGCAGGGACGCATAAAAGGCCATAGGAGACTCCTGAAGGTAAGGAAGCACCATGGAGAGAGAAGGGGGCATAAAAATAGAATATAAAAACAAAAAAAAACAAAGGCCCTCTGTTCCAAACCCCTGTGAAGAAGAACTAGATAATCTGCAGCCATTGTCTGAGCCACTAACTGTATATTATAATACACTGTTGAAGGAAGAAACTGACCCCATGCCTTGAGTACAAGAGCAGTGGGAGGCTGATCTGGGACTCTCCATGACCCCAGAGATTTGAGCTGGTGCCATTCAGCATTTTAACATCTGCTCACAGAATAAAGGACTGGTACAAACTCAGTTAAACTTTCTGTATAGAGCATATATCACTTCTACCAGGATGCATGTCTTTGATCCCACAGAACCCTCTACTTGCCCCAAGTGTAAAACATAGGATGGCACATTTTTACACATGACACTAATGTGCCACAAAATCCTGAAGTACTGGAATGAAATTCATAGAATTATAATGGGTTTGCTGGGAGTTGCTCCCCCTAGGTCACCTCTAGAATTCCTCCTTGGGGCTGACCCAGCTTGAAAACATTTGGGGCCTGATTTACCCTTATGGTCCTTAACACTAATCAATGCATGTTGCACACTCAAAAACCCTCCAACAGTACAGCAATGGGCTAATAATCTTTAGACAATGGGCTTGGAAAATCTTGGTCTCTGACTGGCTGATAGCCCTGGCAAGGTGGGCATCTATCAGATAACAGAGTCTGGGTATTAAAAATACCTGTCCCACCCAACCTGATTACTGTTGGATTTGTGACTTGTTATAACTTATATCTGAGGGTTTACTTACAATTATAAAATTAGCAATAAATGTTCATGTAGACAGTTATAAAATTATGACCAAAATCCAATTTATTTTACAGGGTTGTACAAATCAAACACAGACATCTATATAGCATTCTTAGATTTTTCCTAAGCCACTATATAGTTAAACACCCAAATACAAAATATCAATACATTTTATACCTGTACCTTGATATATTTTGCCACCTCAGCTACTACCACATAATATATGAATTATACTTACATTGATGGTAGGTTTGGCACTGGAGGAATATCAAGGCATAGCTGTACCCAATTGTGTGACAACCTTTTTTTTTTTTTTTTTAGCTTTTATTTACCCTCCTTGGCAGGTCTCTGCAGTTCTTGGTCACCCCATCAGACTCAGGGTCATTTGGGAGCTTGCCTGTTCTATACGTATCCTGGTGGAACTCCCGAACTGGCCCAGAGGCTTCATTAAGTGGAAACCTCCACTTTGGTCTGGTTTTCTCCCTTCCTAGCTCCGGAGCAGCAGAAGCAGTGACTGTATGTGGGTAGAGGCCCACACGAGCACCGAAGCCCTCAGTCAACAGCTCCTTCCACCCTCCTCTGGCCTAGTGCCTGGGATCTCGGAAGCGGCACTGCCACCCAGCCTCCACTCTGGGGCAGCCAAGCACTGAGAGTCCCATCTATCCCTCCTGAGGTGGAGAGCTTGCCAGTCAGCAGTCGCTCACAGTCCTCTCCCTCCCCCCCCACCAACCCCCGAAGACTCAAACTTGTTCCCGAATCTGGGTCATCGGCGTGGCGCGAGGTGTGGCATCCAGGGCCTCAACCCTCAGCACCACCAGGCCGGCATCAACTGTGTGACAACTTTGATAACAACTTAGCCCATATATATATGGTTTTGGACAAACAGACCATCTCTGCATATTACATGATCTCATAATTAGCTCACATGGTAACTTTTCTGTTTGGTATAGAAAACACCTCTTAAAGTGAGATGCCTGCCATCTACCCCAAAAAGGATAGCTTTGTTTGCTAATGTTTGAAGAAATTACCTATAACCTTGTCAGCTTAAATTCCTAGGGATCACATGAGAGTAGCCCTGCTCCAAAATTATTATATGCTGAGTATGAGGTAAAATATACATCTGGGTTCTATACCATTGTTTTGAGTAGCAGTCTTTTCCTGTTTTTCCACCATGAAGATTACAAAGGCCTTGTTGTTACTCTTAAGTCTTTACCCCTTTTAATGACTCCTCAGTGGTTACAATGTGCCTATGAACTAATGCTGTCTATGTGTCAGTCTGTTATGGGAAATTTAACATTAAAATATCAAATGCTACTCTATCTCAATGTGCTTACACATTGAGGTTATAAAAGAGAATCTTGACTTGTTTCAGTATGTTTATAAAACTATACACACTGGACTCATAAGATCTAACTAATATATAGAGAAATCTAATTAACATATTTGTCTAAAGCTTAAATGTTCCAGTATTTATATACATACATATACATACTGGACTCACGCAGTTTAACTACAAATACTTACTGTCTAAGCACTTATACCATATGCTGAGCACAAGTTTTAATTAATGACATGCTAATGCCATTTATGACCTCCTGACCTCCAACCCATTTCCCGCTTGAGACATCTGCAATTTTACTGCAGGTGTGTCACACTAAACAAGGCATGTTGTATAACACATTAGTGCATGCCTAATAATTTTGCCACAAAAAAGACCTTAAACCTTTCAATACAGATATTAAATGCAAGTAGTGAAAATGAATTTTAACCACAGAAATAGAAAAAAATTATTGCAATATATTGCTGAACCAGAGTTTGTAAAAAAACAGAGTTTGTAAAAGAGTCCACCATTGCAAGGTGGGCAAAGCATAAATGTTCTTGTGCATGACATCATTGTGCATGGGTAGAAATTGTTGTCCATACGTAAAGGAAACAGTTGACCCTCTCATGATTAAAATGTGCCTATGAACTAATGCTGTGTATTTGTGAGTGTATGAGCCTTTTATGGCTAATTTAATATTAAAATATAAAATGCTAGTCTATCTCAATGTGCTTACACATTGAGCTTATAAAAGAGAATCTAACGTGTTCCAGTGTGTTTATAAAACTATACACACTGGACTTATAAAACCTAACTAATATATAAAGAAATGTAATTAAATTATTTGTCTAAAGCTCACATGCTCCAGTATTTATATGCATACATATGCATACTGGACTCATGCAGGTTAACTACTAATGCTGACTGTCTCAGCACTTATACCATGTGCTAATCTCATAGGTTTTTACTGATGACATGCTTAAGCCATTTATGACCCCCTGACATCCATCCCAGCATCTTCCAGTTTGAGACAGCTGCGATTTTACTGCAGGTGTCTCACACTAAGCAAGACATGGTATATATAACACATAAGTAGCTGTATAGTAATTTTGAGACAAAGCAGACTTTAAGCCTTTGAATACACACATTAAATGCAAGTAGGTAAAATGAATTTAAACCACAGAAGTAGAAAACAATTATTGCAATATGACACCGAACCAGAGTTTGTAAAAAAAAAAAATGTTTTTAGAAGAGGCCACCATTTCAAGATGGGCAAAGCCTAAGAGTTTTTGTACCTGACATTATTGTCCATGTGTAAAAATTATTGTCCATATGTAAAGGAAACATTTTTTTTAGCCTTTTGGCCCAACAAAGGTCGTATCTCCATTCTTAATGCATGAATAGACAGAGTCCAGGTAGACCAATTTTGCCTGAATAACAGTCACATTGGGAAACACAGTCACAGGCCAAATTATGTAACCATTAATGACAGTGGTAAAGTTCAGCGAAAAACAAAAGCTTGAGAACCAAACAGCGCAGTCATTTCAGAATCCATAAGTCATTTTACATGTAATAGCAGCAACACAGTACTGCCCAGCCATCTCCAGCATAGACAACTCACACGTGGATATTATTGTCCAAAGTTTCATTTGTAAATGACAGCTTTAGCTTATATAGAAGTGCCACATTGAATGTAATATGACATACATTTTGTAACCTTAGCACAACAAGAAAAATTTTGCTCAACCCATTCATTATATACCTGCATGGAGATTGGAGCAGGCACACTCAGTATAGTAGTACTCCACCTTACTCAAAACTAGAGTCAGCAATAAAAACACATTTCACATTTATGTTCAGCTAAATAAAATTAGATCAAATAAAGTCAGATTACATTTTCATATTTTGTTAAGGCACAAAGTAAAGGCAGAAAGTCTACATGTCTCAATATCTCTAAAATGGTAATTTAAGAACAAGGGCATCACATACAACAGAAATTGCATAATTTTGTTCCAAGCATATCATTAGTCAAACTGTGCTCAGTAGGATTTGAAAATCATGCAACTCACTCACATGTTAATTAAAGTATGTATAATGCTCTAAATAATTTCCTGTTTATGCATAATCTCAAAATGTGTCTAAGTAAGCAATAATACCCAACAAAGTGGGCAGTATTGGGCAATACTGGACAGCCCAGGGGTGTAATGAGGCCCAACGCCACAGGCAGAGGGCCTTATAGCCCCTGGAAGGTCCAGTATTGCCCAGTACTGCCCACCCTACAGGGTATTATTGCACTTAGAAAATGGGCACTGTAAAAAAAAAAGTTTAATTAAAAAATGTTGATAAAAAATGTGTTTAAAATAATCTTTGTAATAAAATAGTTCCTCAGCTGCCAGAATGTGTGTGGTTATGTATTTTAAGCTATGGACTTTTAAGTTAACAAGCTTCTATATTATGCCTTGGGACCTGGTTGTCATGCCCTCCCTCCCCTCCCTCCACCACACACACACACACACACACACACACACACACACACACACACACACACACACACTTACTTGTGGGTTTTATTTACTTTTTTAGCAATATGGGATGAGGACATCGAGGAGAAGCGAAGCAGTATTGGGCGGTCAGGAACTTGATAAGTTACAGCAGATCAGGCATGGCAGTTTGTGGCAGGATGTAGTTTGGCATGCCAGGGGTCAGGAGAGCTGAACGAGGTAGCTCTGCTACCAACAAGGTACCATACACTGAGGCCATTTCATTTTTATCTTAAAAACACTACGGCCCAGATATTCAAAAGGGTTGCGCATGGTTCAACAGTGTTGCGCCATGCACAACCCACTGATGCATCCTGGCACAATATTCAAAAGGGAAAAGTGCGCCACACAAATCCCGATGCACCGGAGTGCATCAGTAATGTATGCAGGCACAGGTGGGGGGCGCATGCCCATGCATAACCTGCGCAGCCCGATATTCAGCCCAGGATGTGCAGAGCCATGCATGCACAACCCCTACCTGTGCCTGCACAAAGTTAAACCCCCCAAGAAAGGAACAAATTAGGGCCACCCACAGGTGAGCTGCCACATTGCAGAGCGCAACATGGCAGCTGCCATCTGTGGGTGGCCACGCGAGTTCCTGCCACACCTGGCAGCACTCCCCCATGCCCCATCATGGGCATCTGGTTAAATAAACCCCCCGTCCTATATCCCTGGTGGTCCAGTGGACCACTATGTGCCTGATCACAGATATTTGTCTCAGTCAAAAATCCACATCCAATATCCCTGGTGGTCCAGTGGACCGCTATGTGCCCGATCGCGGGCATCGGTATAATACACCCCACGTCCAATATCCCTGGTGGCCCAGTGGACCGATCACTGCCCGATAGTGGGCATCTGTGTAAATCACACCCCCCACCAATATCTCTGGTGGTCCAGTGGACCGCACTCTGCCCAATTGCGGGCATCTGTAAAACATAACAAATGTCCTATTACCCTAGTGGCCTGGTGTACCCCCCCTCCCCACCAGCCCACTGAGCCCCACCGCCTGCCCCTGGTCGGCGGCGGGTGACACCACCCGCCTGCCGCCCCACATATGCTGACTGACAACTCCGGTAGGGCTGCCGCCCATTGGTTCTCGAGTGAGCCAATGGGCTTGCAACTACTACCGTACTACACAGTCCAGATATGTGAATGAATCATTCACATATCTGGAATAGTAGTAGTATGTATGAACTGCATGCCCATTGGCTCACGCTGTAAACTATCGGGCGGTAGCTCTCCGACTGTCAGTCGGCGGGCAGCTGGGAGGCAGGCGGGTGAGTGCCGCCCGCTGGGCTGACCGACGAGCAGGGTGGTGGGCTCCAGTGGGAGGTGGGGGGGATTATAATAGACCACCAGGGTAATAGGACGCTTGTTATGTTTTACAGATGCCGCGACAGTAGAGTGGCGTCCACTGGACCACCAAGGAGGATATTGGAGGAGGGATGTATTATACCGATGCATGCGATCGGCACATAGCGGTCCACTGGACCACCAGAGATATTGGACGTGGATTTTTGATTGAGACAAATGCCCATGATGGGGCATATAGCAGTCCACTGGACCACCAGGGATATTAGACAAGGATTAGTTTTCAGACAAATGCCCACGATCGGGCAGCAGCGGGCATCGGTCCCCGACGGCTGCTGCCTGGCAGGGCGCCAGGCACAACTCGTCGAGGATTGGCACACCTGTATAATAATGGGTTGCAAATGGGGCCATAATGACATGCAAATGGCCCCATGTGCACCTTGCATAAATTATGGCCCCATTTGCATGTCTCCTTTTGAATATCCCAGGTGCTGTGCATGGTGCAATGGCACTTGCGCTAGCGCATCTCCATGCTCCACTCTGTCCACTTGTGCTGGCGCAGAGCCACTGCACCATGCACAGTGGGGGATGGCCAGGGTGCGATATTCAAAGCTGTTGTGCCATAGTGCAGCTCCGTTGAATATCGCCCAGGCCACACCCCTGCACAACCGAGTTGAGCTGCGCCCAGGCATGCACCACAGCCTGGCGCAGTTTGAATATCCGGACCTACGTGTTTTATTTTTTGTTAAACGGGGTTGCTCGTGGCTGCTGTTAAGTTGAGCGGGATGACTTGGAGGACGAGTGGCAAGCACGTGACCTGCTACCACTTCTGTTTGAATATTGAAACAGACTTTTTTTAAAAAATGGAGTTAAATATGGCACAATAGAAACGTTGGCAGCCTGAATCTGCAACCTGGTCTGGAGCTCCCTGGCTTTGCCAATGGATCTAAGGGTACTACACAGCAGACTTCTGCTGGGGCTCCAAAGCAGCAGTAAACACAGCTTGGCTGCCATCAGGAGGTGGGGGTGAGAGAGCACGATCGGGATAGTGGTGCGGTTAGGAAGAAAGTAAATTCTTCTTCTCTCTCTCTCTCTCTACCTAACCGCACAATAAGAACAGGAGTGTACTTTTTCCTGGTTGCTTTCTTCTTTCTGTTTTTTAAAGAGCCCTTTCTCATTTCATTTTGGATTCAGTCAGCATTGGGGGCCAGTATGTCTCACTTAGCGAGACAAATAAAATGGCAGACATTTGAAAAGGTAAGAGGGTTTTTTAACCAATTAGAGATAAGGGTGGCCAGCAGGATTCTGGTGAAGAGGTTGGCTGGGCTGGTACTTTTAATAGTTAGGCATCTGTTGTCTGATGGATGCCGAGCTAGAGAAGTGCCTCAGCCAATCAGAAGGGTGAATTACTTTTACCCATTTTCTAATACTGCCATAGTGTTTCTAAATCTGTAGTGTTTCACACTCCAAAATATATCAGTAAGATCCCCTGACCATTGCCTAGTCATGGTGGAAGGTAGAGAGGCATTATTTTGATACTTTGATTTCTAAAATGAACTTACAGGTATGCAATTAAAACATGTGTACAAGGAATGACATGTTGAGGGCAAATACTGTATGCTGTGGCCACTCAGTATTTTTCAAATTTTACAAAACCAATACATCTGCATTATACTTCATTTTAAACACACATTTTCAATGTAAATGCTACCTATTTGTGGTACTGGTGTTATATGATTTTTATGAAAGAATCATTTACAATGTTTTTAGTAGTAGAAGAACCATGACTCATATGTGCAAAAGTATCAGGGTGCAAGCAGATTTGGATCCTGGTACTCCTATGGCTGAAGAGAAAGCACAAGTAATTGTCTAGAATTAATTGGTCCCACACTTGATATGTTAACAATTTAAATGATTTTACAAAGTTATATTATACTTTTCTAGTGCTGACTAGAACTTAAAATATAACAAAACACATATCCCATGCAATGAATAACTTGTGTATCATAACATAATGACAATTGAAATGTTTGGGGTAAAATGTACACAAATTGCCTTATTGTTGTCCTGTTTGTAAGACTGGAGCTGTTACTGGTATTGCAAAATAGGTGCAAAGTTTACACTAGGCAATTACCTGTAAACCTTTTTTCTGTTGGACCTTGTCCACCACTGTGTGATTTGTGATTGTTGGCAGCCCAAGGTGGGAGTTGAACTATGCATGTGCAGCCCCTTTTTCATGGGCAGGATAGATTCTTCACAGCAACCATTTTCCTACAATGGAGGCTGAAAAATAAAAGCTCTAAAGTGTTAGTTTTTTAATGGCAGTAAATGACAACATTTAATATGCAGTTAATATGGATGTTTCCAACTTAGAGAACATAGGAGTTCAGTTACGCAACAAGGGTTGCACAATATTTTAAATGTATCTATCTAAACCACCTTTGAGGTGGTATTAAGGCAAACAAAGCTTGCTGAGGCAGTAACATATGTCTGCCTTTTATGATGTCATATGGTGAGACTTTTTACAGACATGGTGAATCACACCAAAATAGTGATAACAGTTGCATCATTGTGCATACCCAATTACTGATGGACTATAAACACCTTTTTATCAGTGAGTATGCACATGTAAAACAGTGTACAAACATTTGCCACCATTCTTAGAATGTTATTTTGAAACAAATAGGCATGAAATAATTTGTCAGTAGCATAATTTAAATGTCAACAGTGTAATTAACATTTCCAGTAGTTATCTGCCTCTCATGGACACATCAGTTGTTAAAACAGCCGTTACTGAGATAGTTAATTGATGGGGGTGGGAGCATCCAAACACTTCATGTCTATTGATCCCACACCCATGAGTTTTGACTTGGCTTTGGCATGTCATCTAAGACCCTGTCCACACTATGCCTCTGTAATGTTACAGAGTGCCCAAACCATTACCGCAACGGTTTGCATTTACACCTGTAAAGTTACAGAAGGCATTTTCGTAACCGTTGTTGAAACCACATTTGAGGTGGTTTCAACAACGGTTATAAAACTGGTCCCACCTCAGTAATGTTACTGGTGGTAGTGTGGATGGGTGGTAACGGTCCCCTGCAGGGCCCGTAGTGCAGCGCAAGCTGCATTGTGGGATTAGGTGCCACGGTAACGGTCACCCGGTTCCCGAGGTGTGGAGTGGCAGTACCGGTCTCGTACCAGTCACCGCTACAGTGTGGACACACTGTACCGCTCCTCGGCTGTAATGGTTTCTGTCCGTTATGGGGTCTGAGTGGTGTAGTGTGGACGGGGCCTTAGATGACAACCTAATGTAAAAGTTCTGAACTGCAAAAGTCATTAAAACTTAAACAGCAAAATGACATTGAAGACAATAAAATCCCTCGTATCAGTGAGTACTAAGTTTGTGCTCCTGACTTAATAAGTGCAGTTAACATTGTAAACCATTTAGTATAAAACAGGATATAACTTTTAAAATTGCTGAGAAGACCTGTCTAATGAGAAATTTTATAATAACATCCATTTTCTGTTGGCTTAAGTCACAGTCAGTAGTTCCTCCTAGAAAAAAGAAAACAGCCAATTAAGGACATAGGCTTACTTTTAACTCAAACATGCCTCTTAAAGAAGCATCCTCTATATTTCTTCTGCAAATAAGAAATGAATTAAAAGGTTCAAGCAAAACCACAAAAAGATAAAACCTTATGCTTAACCAGCAATACTGCACTGGAAACAAAAATGTTTCTTTCTCAACAGTGGTGCTTAACCCACACATTAGGACCCTCTTGGGATTGAGATGGTACAATGTACCAAAAAAGCTACAAAAAGAAATACCCAAACATTGAACAGCTGCAAATACACTTTCTTTGTTTTGGGTAACAAATATTGTAAGTATTGTGCCTTTCATCTTCCCCATTTTTTCCAAAGAACAAGTTAAACTTAATTAAAGTTAGTGGCAAACCAGTAGTTATTTGGGCTCCATGCCACTGAAGGGAACATCCCAACAGAAAAATAATTTGACATAATTATTAAACACTCTTATTAGTGTAAGCAGTACCAAATTCAAACCACTTGTAAAATGCATAACCCATATTACTTGTAAATTACTTATCTAGACACTGTGCAGGACTAAATCTTGTAAACATTATAACATAATATGATACAGTGTACTGAAAACTTCAGTCACATGCAAAACTTCCTTACCAAACACTGTTAACGTGTAGGAGCTCTGCCACACTTATCCTAAAAGCCAGCTCATCAAAGGGGAACATCATAAAATAAAACCATTAGATGAAAAACATGGAATAGCACCAAATTCATTATGAAGCTGCAAGGCAAAACATAACGTGAAACACACAAGACAGAAAAACTCAGCTGCAGCACCTTAAGAGAAAGTATTTGTTAAAACAACACATAATCAATCTTCCCAGTCTGAAGAAAAAAGTTTTAAAGGCAAACCACATACTTTGTATTTGTGGCATAGCATGACATAAGGTTTAGCAGAAAAGTCAGTGTAGTGATTCCCTTAAACAGTCAACAGAAAACATTACTCGTATAACCATGAAACATTTGAACAAAGAGAACTTCTTTGTTTTGAAAGATTTCTGAAATGTTATGTGTTGAGACAGAAAAATAAACAGGAGACTCCTGCAAATGTGACTGATCAAGCCACATGTAAAGAACAGTGGAAAGAATAATTAGAGATTTTGCTACAGCAAGAAGAAAGAAAAGTTAAAGTAGAGAGGTAGATTAACCTTAATGTTAAAACATTATTACTCTGTGCATAGAATGTGTGTCTGTTTTGCAGGACCTTCTCACTGCAGTTAAAACAATTAACCTCCAAATCAGGTGTCACTGATTACATACAAGTACATGGTGGGGGAGTTGAATCTACCCAACATTATATTTTTCAACAACATTTACAACTGTCAGGTGTGAATCCTGTTGTGCTGTTCCCATTTTCTTAGCGTCTTGCAAGTGTCTAAGGACATAATTCCTATGGTACATTTACTGTTTAGATTGTAACTCTTAACAGTAAAATTTTGAGTTGTTTAAAATCTGTGTTTCCCCTTGAACCCCTGTTGAGGTGCAAATTGTTGGATTTGTGATTTGTTATAACTTATATCCGAGGGTTTACTAACAATTATAAAATTAGCAACAAAAGTTCTTGTAGACAGTTATAAAATTATGACCAAAATCCAATTTATTTCACAGGGTTGTACAAAGCAAACACAGACATCTCTATAGCATTCTTAGATTTTCCCTATGCAACTATATAGTTAAACACTCAAATACAAAATATCAATACAATTTGGACCTGTACCATGAGATATTCTGCCACCTCGGCTACTACCACATAGTATATGAATTATACTTACATTAGTGGTTGGACTGGCACCGGAGAAATGTCAAGGCATCACTATACCCAACTACATGACAACTTTGATAACAACTTAGCCTATATATATATATATATATATATATATATATATATGGTTTTGGACAAACAGACCATCTCTACATAATACATGACCTCATAATTAGCTCACATGGTACTTTTCTGTTTGGTATAGAAAACACCTCTTAAAGTGAGATGCCTGCCATCTGCCCCCAAAAAGATAGCTTTGTTTGCTAACATTTGAGGAAATAACCTATAACCTTGTCAGCTTAAATTCTAGGGATCACATTGAAGTAGCCCTGTTCCCATATTATTATATGCTGAGTATGAGGTAAAATATACATCTGGGTTCTATACCATTTGGATTCTATACCATTGTTTTAAGTAGCAGTCTTTTCCTGTTTTTCCACCATGAAGATTACAAAGGCCTTGTTGTTACTCTTAAGTCGTAACACCTTTTAATGACCCCTCAGTGGTTAAAATGTGCCTATGAATGAATGCTGTGTATGTGTGAGTCTGTTATGGCAAATTTAACATTAAAATATCAGATGCTACTCTATCTCAATGTGCTTACACAGTGAGTTTATAAAAGAGAATCTTAATTTGTTCCAGTGTGTTTATAAAACTATTCACACTGAACTCATAAGATCTAACTAATGTATAGAGAAATCTAATTCATATATTTGTCTAAAGCTTAAATGCTCCAGTATTTATATACATACATATGCATACTGGACTCATGCAATTTAACTACTGATGCTGACTATTTCAGCACTTGTACCATATGCTGAACATAAGTTTTAATTAATGACATGCTCATGCGATTTATGGCCTCCTGACCTCCAACCCAATATTCACCAGTATCACTGTACCTATGGAATGTTCAGCTTTAAATACCCACCATTTTTTTTCTCTCGCTTACTGAGAGCTGACACCCAGCCCTAGTCCTCCAACTGTCTCCCCTCTCATTTAGCTTACCACCACAACCCAACATAATTTTATTTTTCTCATCCCCATATCCCTGAGCAGTAAACTAGTGACCTATCTCCACCTCTCCCACTGGCAGTATTCACACTTAAAATGGAAATCTCTGCACAGCTGTAACCCAGGTCATCCACTGCTTTCCTGAACTGGTTGTTTTCACTTAGACTTACTTATTACCCCAGATTTTCTATGGGACACAGACACTGTCAGTGCCACCCCTGACTGAAAACACAACATGCTGATGGCAGCTCCTGATGACAGCTCCCACAGTACTAGCTACCACATCACAACTTCCACCAGCAGGGAGCATACACAAAAAGCAAGCATACACTGCACACTGAGCTGCCACATAGAAACATAGAAACATAGAAACATAGAAACATAGAATGTGACGGCAGATAAGGACCGCTTGGCCCACCCAGTCTGCCCATTTCCCTACCTACTGGATAAGCTGCAGATCCTAGTTAACCAGCAGCCTACTTCTTCCTACCCCCACCCCCCAAAATTGCCTTATGACTATCCCATGCATGCTTGAATTCCACCACTGATTTTGACTCCACAACCTCCTCGAAGGCCATTCCATGCATCCACAACCTCTCTGTGAAAAAATACTTCCTTAAATTACCTCTGAGCCGCCCCCATCTTCAAATTGTGCCCTCTTGTTCTTGCACACCTCTTTTTTTGAAAGATGCTACCCTCTTGGACTTTGTTGATTCCCTTGAGGTACTTGAAAGTTTCTATCATGTCCCCCCTCTCACTCCTTTCCTCGAGGCTATACATATTAAGCTCCTTAAGTCTCTCTTCATATGTCTTCCGGTGCAGACCCTGCACCATTTTAGTTGCCCTCCTCTGGACAGCTTCCATCCTGTCTATGTCTTTATGGAGATTGGGTCTCCAGAACTGCACACAGTACTCCAGATGGGGTCTCACCAGCTGTCTGTACAGAGGATAATAACTTCCTGTTTTCTACTGGTGATGCCTCTCCCTATGCATCCCAGTATCCCCAGCCCTCCTTGCTGCCTTCTCACATTGCTTGCCCACCTTTAGGTCATCTGATATGAATACACCCAGGTCCCTTTCCATTTTGTTGTTGTTAGTATCTCACCTCCCATTGTGTCTCTTCCCTGGGTTTTGTTTCCCAGGTGCATTACCTTGCACTTCTTAGCATTGAATCTAAGCTGCCATACATTTGACCATTCCTCTAACCTTGCCAAGTCCTTCTCATCCTTTCCACCCCACCCTGTGCATCAACTCTGTTGCAGATCTTAGTGTCATCTGCAAAGAGACATACTTTTCCTTCAGTCCTTCTGCAATGTAAACATAAAGACATTGAAGAGGACTGTGGTCCCTATCTTTAGACCCTGCAGTGCCCGCTAGTAACCCTCCTTTCTTCTGATGGACTCCATTTACTATTACTCTCTGTGTTCTATTCTCCAGCCAATTCTTTACCCAGGCTGTCATCTTGGGACCCACTCCCAGGCTGGCTACTGTATTAATCTTTTGTGTGGGACTGTGTCAAATGCCTTGCTAAAGTCTAGGTAGGCCATGTCCACAGCCCCTCCCTGATCTACTACTTTGGTCACCCAGTCAAAGAAATCTATCAGATTCATCTGGCATGACCTTCCGCTGTGAATCCATGCTGCCTAGGGTCCTGTGCCCTTCTGGCCTCCAGATCGCGACAATTCTTTCCTTTAGAAGTGATTCCATCATTTTCCCTATCACTGAGGTTAAACTAACAGGTCTACAGTTTCCTGCTTCTGCCTTGCTCCCACTTTTGTGAAGGGAATCACATCTGCCCTCCTCCAGTCCTCGGGTACCACCCCATCCTCCCATGATTTGTTAAAAAGGGTAGTCAGTGGTGTCTTCGTTCTACCCTTAGTTCTTTTAGAATTCTGGGATGAATCCCATCAGGCCCCATTGCTTTGTCCACCTTCAGTTTTAAGAGTTCTTTCAGAACCCTTTCTTCTGTAAATGGGCTGGTATCAACTTCTGTATCCAGAGTGTTATTACTGTTTGTTTTATGTACCTCCCCCTCTTCCTTTGTAAATACTGAGCAAAAATATTTGTTTAGTATCTCTGCCTTTTCATATTCTCCCTCTGCCCACCCTCCTCCCTTTATTAAGCCTCACTATCCCTCCCTTGGTCTTCCTTTGCTTCCTGATGTACCTATAAAGGTTTTATTCCCTTCTTAACTGACATACTGCCCATTTAGACACAGTTCTCTGGCACAGTGCAGAAGAAGAAAAAAAGCTGCAATCTCTTTTAAATTTGTAGTGCTGGCCGTCACTGTACAACACTTCTAGTACTGAGAGACCTGAGTCTCTGTAACTCCGTAACCCACTCCCTTTCTAGGAAAACATGTTTTATTGTTTGTTCTATTTATTAAAAAAAAACAAGTCCTGTTAACCTGTACAACATCTTTACCTGTTGCATTCTGTTTGCCGATTTTGTGCTCAATGCTTCTCACATAAAAGAGTCCTGTAAACTTTGTAACCTACTCCCTTTCCAGCAAAACATCTGTTTTTTGTTTGTTCTGTTTATTAAAAAAGCAAGTCCTGTTAACCTGTGCAACATCTTTACCTTGTTACATTCTGTTTAGTGATCTCGTTGCCACTGTCAACCACCTGTATCCAAGGAGGAAAAACAGAAATTAGCTTGAAGAGTGGGTTAGAGTACTGGTCTCAGTAAGGAACAAAAATAAAAAAAATGAAAAGCAAGTGAGCTGGGGCAGGGGTAATAAACAAATAGAATGAAATGCAAGTGAGTGTGGGAGATGATCAAGAAACAAACAAAAAAATGAATTCACGGGGTGGGGCGTGATGGTTCAAGACCAAGGAGGGAACCTTCTGCACATGCCAAGTACTGTGAAATGCTGCACTGCCCTCTACTGGTAAGTATAGTAAGTATACCAGTAGAAGGACTACTTTGTCAACAAAGCAACTATAACTTAATTTATACTATTGATTTTTATTCTTAAATATTTCAGAAAAATATTACATATAGCCCATTTTCTAAGTACGATACCCTCCAGGGTGGGTGGGCAGTATTGGGCATTACTGAGCCATCCATTGGGCTATAAGGCTCTCTGCTTTTGTCATCAGGCCTCATTATGCCCCTGGGTGGTCCAGTATTGCCCAATACCACCCACCTTGGATTTATTTATTTATTTATTTAGCTTTTGTTGACGGGGTAAGTGCACTAGACAAATCCTGCCTATTTTCAGGCACGACCCAGGGGAGGGGGATACAGATGAATGCCAACTGACCTTGAACCAGACTAAGCTTTGGTGGTATTTTTAGTGAATGAGGGAAATTTGGCCAGGACACCAGGGAAATTCCCCTACTCTTTTTGATAAGTGCCATGGGATCTTTAACATCCACCTGAAATACCACCAATCCAGGCAGATGGGACCTCGGTTTAACGTCTCATCCAAAAGACGGCACCTCAGAAGTGCAGCACCCCTCTCATGCTGCACTACAGTGTCAGTACTGGGATATTAATCCAAGTGCCAGATGTGGGAACTGAACCCACAGCCCTCTGATCTCCCGGCCTCAGAAGTGAGTGTGCTACCTACTGAGCCACTGACACTGCAATGGATGGTGTTATTGCTTACACTACTCTGTCTTAGAATTGAAATAGCCCATTGTGTTGTGACTGATATGGGTCAGCAATTTAGTTGTGTCTGGCACAAGCCGGACAGGGCCTTAGAGATGGGTTGGTTCCCAGGATAAAAAGTTAATTGGGGTTTTGGTGCAATAAGTACATTTACATTATACTTTAATTGCAGTTCAATGAGACTCATTGATGCACTTACTAACTATACTCAAACAAACGTTATGCTTCAGATGATTGTATGAACCACTGTCCTCTCAATGTCCCAAACTATTGTTCATGCATATCCATATTTGTTTAGACAAGTTATAATGTCCATTGTTTATATGTGTTTAAATAACTGTTCACTGTCATTATATTTTCATTCAATAAAATGATTTTACAAAAAAAAATCTAGTTAATCCCTTATGCCTGTCTTGATCTATTCAATGCTTCTTGAGATATGTTTTACTAGGCACAATAGGGGTTTGATATTTTGTGCAAGAAACTGTTTTTCTATTCTGTATAATTTTATTGTTGGAAAAACAGAAAAATTAAGACATATATCATCGGCAGAATTATAGTGTATTATATGTAATGCTCAGTACTCAGAGGCTAGACATTAAGGACATAGGGTATACAGAACAAGGAGTGACGTACTCAAGTGGCACAAAGCATCGCCCTCCAGATTCAGTGTCTCTTACGGTTTTAGTACAGGTGTATCATATACTGTTAACTTACCAAATATTATGACTGTCTACACCATTCATTTTTACATCATGGAATGTAAGGGGGCTAAATTCACCCATTAAGAGAAAAAAGGTTTTGTCCTGTTTGAAGCGGTTCAAAACCCACATTGCTTTCTCCAGGAAACAAAGGAAAGGGTAGAAGCTCAAAAATTGCTTAGGGAGTGGGTGGGATGGGAGGCCCATTGCACTGCCAGGAAAACAAAGCATGGGGTTTTCATTTTGCTGCATAAGACTATAAAATGGAAACCTACTGTATAGAACAAAAGGTAGACTCCAATGGGAGATGGGTGCTTGTAAAAATTCAACACTCCTAGAAGCCCATTAATACTGGATAACATATATGACCCCAATGAGGATAAACCTGAATTTTTTAATCATATTTCCCAGAAAGTTATGGACATGGCATGTGATAAGCCAGATATTATTTTAGATGGTGATATCAATTTAGGGCTGGACAATTTCATGGATAGGGCAAACACTAAACCCGAACCACATGTTAAAGCTTTACACACAGTTCAAGATTCACTTTCATTGCATCAGTTGACAGATATTTGGAGGGTAAATCATCCCCCAGTTAAAGATGTTATGCTTTTTCTCACAGGCCTGCAATATGGCTAGCAGACTGGACTATTGGTTCATGTTCCCTAGGATTACTCCAATGGTAGTAGATACCACTATTGCCCCATTATTTATCTTGGATCATGCTCCAATAGTGCTAAATGTTCTTTTTGGTCCAGATCAGGGAACATCATCCTTGTGGAGGTTGGACTCCATGCTTCTACAAGATGAACTGTTCCAACAATGGCTAAAAGAAGAAGTAGAAAATTTCTCTAAGGACAATCCCCTGGGAACCTTTTCTTCAGCAATGATTTGGGAGGTGTTTAAGGCTACTATATGAGAACAAATTATTAGTTTTGCAGCATATCATCGATGCGCATGGGAGTAAGAGTCCAAGCAACTAGAAGAACAGCTTAAGCAGAAGGGAAACGTATATAAAAAAAGACCTGAGTCACTTAAAAAATCCAAATCTGATTTTTGAAATTACATAATTAAGGATTCAACTCAACAGACTTACTACTAGGAACGCAGAGTTGCAGTTCCGTAGAATTAAGCACAAATATTAGGAACATGGAAATAAAGGAAACAAGCTGCTCTTGTATAGACTACACAAGCAGCAAGTGGAGAGGTATATAGTTCAGGTGAAGGACATTCATGGGAAAAAACAATCCACCCCAGAGCCCATAAATGTTACAATGACAGACTTTTACAAAACATTATATAGCTTTCAGACTTTGTTTGATATGAATAAATTTACATATTTTATGTCTCATTTATCTCTCCCTAAGCAATCTGATTACTGAAAAGCTGACTTGGATGCCCCTATTACAGAAATGGAGACTGTGCAGGCCATTAAGAACATGGCCCCTCATAAATCACCAGGTAGCGATGGCTATCTGCCTGACTTTTATCGGGTAGTGAAAGAACAAATCTTGCCTCCTTTGCTTCACATGTTGCAGGATTCACACAATCAAATGAATCTACCACATACTGTGAATGAAGCTATTATCAGTGTGCTGCCAAAGGAGGGCAAAGATCCCTTGCAGCTGGTTAGTTATAGGCCCATTTCTTTGATAAATGCAGATGCAAAAATACTAGCCAAAATTACAGCCACTTGTTTACAGAAGGTTTTGTCATCCATTATCCATCCTGCACAGGTCAGTTTTATAAAGGGAAGAGTACGTTCGGACCATCTTTGGGCCCCTATTACTTTAATTTAGGTGGTAGCAAAGGTTCCCACTCTGGCAGCAGCTCTCACTGTCGACTTTGAGAAAGCTTTTGATTCTATTCAGTAGGAATATTTGCATGCAGCTCTGTCCCACTTTAACATAGGCCCTGAATTTAGCCCCTGGATACAAACCCTATACAAGTGCCCAATGGCTAGACTGTTTACTAATAGCACTCTCTCCAAAGCATTTCCACTGTTTAGAGGTACTAGACAGGGAGACTGGCTATCCCACTGCTCTTTGTAACTGCTAAAGATCCACTGGCTGCAGCCCTAAGCTCCCATACTCAAATACAGGGGATAAAAGTAGGACAGACTCAATATTGAACTAAACTCTATGCAGATGATTGCCTAATTCTTACCAGTAATATTCAGACCAGCCTTTCCTCTATACTGGGCCTTCTAGGAGCTTTTGCAAATCTATCGGGGTTATGTGTAAACAAATCTTAATTAGAAATCCTCCCACTAAATAAGAGAACTTTGCTTGAGATGGCACAAAACTTGTGGATAGCCTAGGCATCAAAAGGTATAAAATATTTAGGGGTACAAATTACTCAAGACATGAAAAACCTAGCTGCAGCTAACTTAAGTCCACAAATAGATAGTATCCAGAAAAATGTGGACAGATGGAAACATTTAAATCTCTCCATGGCAGGTAAGATTGCTTCTATAAAAATTATGCTCTCTCCCAGAGTATTTTATTTCCTGGTACACCTCCCAGTAGATATACCTGCAAAGTGGTTTCAAAAATTTAACTAAATTATAGGTAATTTCTTGTGGAAGTAATCACCCCCCTGGTATAGCAGGGCTAAGCTGAGGGCACACTGGAGTAGAGGGGGTACCTCTTGAATGATCCTTATTTCTCTACAGGGAGAGAAAAAAACAAACCTTTGTTTGGTTTAGATTGGTGTGGGCAAGGGCATATTTAGGATAAAAGATCTGTTAACTGTAAATCATGATGCAATGGAATCATTCTCAGAGCTACAATGCAAATGTATGCTACTAATATCAGATTTTTGGAAATATCTTCAAATAAGACACTTACATGGTCACTTGTCTAGAGAAGAATACAATTGTCACACTTGTCATACAATACCATTGGTACAGCACAACCCATTCCCACTTCCAAAATGGCTTAAGTTACCGAAGGGGTTGGCGGGAACAGTCCAGAAGTTTTTAATCAATGCTGCCCCAGATCCCACCATTTTGGCCAAGGAACAATGGCTATGGTCACTGAAAATTCAGATGATGGACCAGGAGTGGGCACAGTGCTGGGCTCCTGCCCACCAGGCCTGTGTGGACCAAAGTAGTTTATTGAGCCAAAATAAAATACTACATCTATGGTACCGTACAGTGGTGCAGTTAAAACATGATGGTATTCTTACTCATGACAGCTGCTGGAGATGTAACTTCCCTGGAATGGATGTGCTTCATGCTTTATGGAGCTGCTCCCCACTAATCTCATTTTGGGGCAGGTCATTCAACATTGTTCCCAAATACTAAAGTGCCCTATCCCAATGGCACTAGAGATGTCGCAAAATAATATTTCATCTGTGAAATAGCCACAAAATCAGCTATTTCGGCTCACAAAATATTTTGTGAAATTCTGCCAATCCACAAAATATTTTGAGGGTTGCAAACTTGCAAAATTTGAAATTTTGCTCAAAAATGGTGAAAGTTTGTCCATGAGTGGCAATTTCCGCCATTCCATGGGTGAAAATCATCATTTTCAGTGAAATTTCACCATTTTTGGGTGAAATTTTGCATTTGACACCCACAGAAATATTTTGTGAAATGCACGAATTTCAAAAACTATTTCACATAATGAAATTTCTTAGTTTGGCACAACATTAATTGGCACCTGACATGATTTTGCTGTGTGTTCCCAAGCATATGGCTCACCTTAGTAATCCAATGAAGCAACGGCTTCCTTCTAGCATTGATGGAAGCAAGACAGATAATATTAAAAAGATGGAGATCATCAAAGGTTCCTACTCTGTCAGACTGGATAATGGCCATGGAAAACCTAGCAACTAATGCTAGACTATCACACTGTACCTCTAACACAGGCCACAAATTCCAAAAGATATGGGCCCTGTATACACAATTTATTGCAAACAAAGCAGGTATGACTAAATCTTACACCAGTAAGTAGAGATTTCATCCACCATGAGGGTACCCATCAGGCTCTGGCTCACTCCTGACCAATATAGCTATTGGACAGGATGACTGTCCTTGTTTTTAATGCCATTGCTTATAGAACTCTTTAAACATATCACTCTACAACATATAAGTATACATGGAATATGGCCTAAAGAACTGAATAAAGTGTTTTTCCATAACTAATCACTGTTTAATATACTGTGGGACCATGCTGTCTGGTACTGATCTATGACTCCTGAGTATGATGCCTATACTACAGATCAGTAAAATACATGTCATAATTAACAAGAATTATTTACAAATGGTGTCACTGCTGTATATAACCATATGTACTCAATAAAAAGATTAACTGTAAAAAGAAGACAGGCAACACACCAAAAGCTTTCCAAAAGTCAATAAAACAGAACTCATAAGACACCCCCATCTAAAGCCTTAGAAGTAGAATAATGAAAATCAATCAGTGCTGCTTGTGTTGAAAAATTTGATCTAAAACTTGATTGAAAACATGACAGGACCTGGTACGTAACCAAATAATCATTAATTTGGGATAATACAATTGTTTCCATGAATTTGGAAACTATATGGAGAAAGGAAAAAGGATGGTAATTATCAGCCCTACTTTTGTCACTCCCTTAATGTAGAGGGATGACCAAGGAGTGAGTCCATGCAGTAGGGAAGGTTTGCGTGGACAACGATAAATTCAAAATGTAAGTAAGAGGAGGGGTGAAGATTGTTGTCTAACTTATCAGTTTCTTTAGCCATGTCCTCTCTCAGAGAACACAGTAATTTAAGCATTAAGTGAGACTTAATGGCTTTAAAAAACTTTGGTCTCAAGGGAGGACATTCAGCATGTGGATCACTAGAAGTGCCACCGGGAAGTAAACCAGCTTATTTTCAGTAATGCAGCAGGGGCCTCAGTAACAGTAAAAAAGCATACATACCCTCATTGGAATAAGCCATGATACATTTGTTGCAGTGGACTCAGAAGGCATCGTGTAGACAAAAAGTACCAGCAGACAATATTTCTTGTAATTATTTCTGCATTTAAAGTTCCTAATGAGAGAAATACAATGATTCTGAAATCTGTCGAACATTTGCCAAAACTGCAAGGAATCTGATTTCTTAGCCATTTGATATAATTGGTCTAAAGCCTTTAGTTGGGAAACAAAAAGATGTATCCACAGGGCATGTTTGGATGTCACTCTTTTTTCAACAAAGGTGGCATGTCAATCACAAAGCAGTGTGAAATGTATAAAGAAATAATACCAAGCTATGTCAACATTCAAGCAAGAGGAGAGTCACGTGATGTGCAGTGGGGAGTAGGATGTGGTTGTGGGGTGCTCCACGTATCTACAATTAATCCTGCCTAAATTCAAGCTTCTAATTTTGAAATACGACTAAAAATCAATACAACGTTCATAGCAGGTACCTGACAGAATGAATAGTTGCAGTAAATCTTTGGTATGGAAGTCGCTCCGCCAACAAAAATTATGGAAGCACAGGCCACAAGCGATCCATCCCAGGAGTCGGAGGCTAAAAGGCCATGCCGAAGTTCATCTCTGAGACAAGAGATGAACGACTCCTCATTGTCACATATCTGTGCTGAATTGTTTTCAATGAAAGAAGCACTGCTGAAACTTATAGAGGAGGTAGCAGAAATAGAGCCAGCGATAGTACAGCTTTGTCAAAGAGTGACAGATACCAAAGCGAGGGTCAGCTCGGTGGAACGAGTGCAAGAGAGAATGCAATCTGAACTAGTTACTTTAAAATGCACAGTTAATAAATTGGAGGACCATCTGGAAGATCTGGAGGGCAGGAACCGAAGGAATAATTCAGTACTGCTGGGTATCCCAGAGGGTGAAGAAGGCCTGATCACCATTCTCTTCCTTCAAAAACGCCTTAAAAAACAGTTGGGCAGTCACCTAATGGGCCTGAATACATCATTGAAAGAGCCCATAGATCCCTCTGTGCTAAGCCTCCCCAGTCTGAGCCTCCTCGTCCTATTATCTTCAAACTTCTTAATTTTCTGGATAGAGAGTTCATACTGAAAAAAGTTAGGAAACTCTCAGCAATTCTTTGGGAAGAAAAAAAGCTGAGAATGATGCAGGACTTAACTTATAAGACCAGACAACTTCAAGCAGCATTTAGACCAATTACCACTAAGTTTTGGGCCACAGGAATTCGTCATCTTATACTGTAACCGGCTAAACTGGAAATCACACTGAACGAGGGGGTGAAGCGATGTGACTTGGCTGAAGAAGCGTTAAAGATTCTCTCAAAAGCTCTTCCTGACTTGTTCCCAAAGTGAAGAGAGCTACTCATGAATGGAGTCACAAGGTTGTTATGGGACTAATCGAAAAATATTATTTCCTGATTTGTTCTTCTAGACGGTACCAATTCAGAACTTGTAGATGAGGATCCAATTGAGTCTGTTTTCTCAGGACTAGTGCACATTGTGGAAAGAGACAAAAACGAGTATCATTTAATTTGTTGTAACTCCTTTCAAAGATTAGAGTATCTTTTCATAGGGTGAAAATATATAGGTGCGAGTGCGAGAAAAGCACAATTGCTGTTCCACCATTAATAACTTTAGTTCCCCTTACTCGATGACTGTAACTGATATCTTTATTTTATGGTTCTAAAAGAAAAGGATATACACACAACAGATATATTTCCTTTTGTTCAGTTGCATTTTGACTAAAGTTACTGAAAAATGTAGTACCAATGTTTGGCCACTAGACAGTACTATTTAACGTTTGTTAAGGCATTTTAAGTTTATTCAATGAGTTATAATAATCACACTAGTGAGCTGAGAGGGTCGAGTTAAAGGAACTAAACAGGTACTAGTTAATAATCTTGCAAATGATAGAATAATTTGCTGTTGCACAAATTCCTTGCAAAATCTTTAGTGAGGGGGAACGTGTTCTTAGGTCAGAAATGCTTATATTTTGCCATGTTTCTAGGACAAAATTAATGATTCCCCTTCTTTCCCTTCTCCCTTTTTTTTCCTTTTTTTTCTTTTGAGATGGGGTAGCTAAATCTAAGTATAACAGATGGTTCCTAGTAACCCAATTTGATACAATGGGAGCTGGAATACGCACATCGTTATTCACACAATTCTGTAGATACAGTGACTACCCTCACCCCAGAGCATGGCGGACCACCAAAAAGGGAGTGGACCTCAGGCCTGGTGGAGAAACTTGTACATAGTTCTAGATTTTAGTTATTTGTTAGATTTATATGAGCAATTGAAAATGACTGTTATACATTTTTGGGTTTGGATTAGGAAGGGGGTGGGTGGGATTCAAACAAGCATGACCAATCATAACTCCTCCAGGGTCCTATAATTCCCACAACAAGAATATGGCTAACTTACTTAAACTCATTTCATAGAATGTCAAGGGGTGTAGGGATAACTCCAAGAAATTTGTAATACTAAATCACTTGAGCAGATACAACCCTTTAATTGTTTTTGTTCAAGAAACCCACCTAATACCAGATCAAGCAAAGTTTCTCCAGAAGTCCTGGGTTAGTCAAGCATTTGGGGCAGGTTTTAATGCACGCAAAAGAGGAACTGCTATTCTGATTGCTAGAGGTATATCCTTTACAGCTGTACAGATAGTGAGAGACCCAGATGGTAATTTTATTATTGTACAGGGTAAATTAGGGAATTTACAGATAGTACTTGGCTCAATATATGCACCTAATTTGGACTCTCTCTCCTTTTTTACTAAGCGAGTCTCCATTTTAGCACCATATACCCCTCTACCGATGATTTTAGGTGGAGACTGGAACCTAGTCCAGGTAAATGATATTGATAGAACTTATCACACAGGACTGGGCCCCTCTCCTGCACAACGTGCTTTATAAGAACTAATGACCTCCCTGGGATTGGTCGACCCATGGAGAACTTTATACCCCTCAACTAAGGATTTCACCTTCTATTCTCCTGCTCACAAGAGCTATTCCAGAATAGATTTTTTCTTATTAAGTCATTTCTTTTGCTCAGGTACTCTAGATGCCCAAATTCAGGCTAGGGTAATTTTGGATCATTCTCCGATTTCAGTGACTGTATCTATTCTAGGTCCTATATTTAGACCCCATACATGGTCCCTCAACAATACCCTTCTAAGGAAGAATCAAATTCCTTCAAGATTCCGATAATTTATTTCCCTTTCCATTAGAGAGAATTTAGATTCTATAAATACGGTTGATATAGAGTGGGCAGCATTGAAGGCCACTTGGCTGGATGAACTAATATGCATAGCTACCACCTCTAAAAAAAAGAAATTATCCCGTCTTGACCAATACCTGGAAAAGATATGCTTTCTTTTAAAGAATCATTAGAATTAGAACATTTGAGAGCCCAATATGCTGGTATTCTTTTAGAGAAGGTGGAAAGGACTGCCTCAAAGGTTAAAGTGATGTATGTAGGCCAAGGCAGTAAAGCTGGTAAATATTTGGCTTGGCAATTGAAACAGTGGTCGGCAGCCAAGTGGATACCATCTATTAAGAATTCCCACAATGACTCCCAGGTCTCTGACCCTCAGGCAATGCTTACCCTCTTTAGAGAGTTCTATTATAATCTCTACTCCCAAGATAAGGCACCTAACTCTCAGTGGCATAAGACTGAAGCACTTCTTACAAAAGCAGAACTTCCAAAGCTATCAGATGAGGCACAACAGAACCTAATTAAACCTATTACCCAGGAAGAAATCTCAAAAGCTATTGATACACTAAAACCCGTTAAATCCCCTGGCCCTGATGGTTTTACCAGCTTGTTTTACAAGACATTCAAAACCCAGTTAGTCCCCTTATTGCATCAGTTATTTACCTATTGGGAACAACACCCAGTTAATGACCCCTCTCTCTTTGAAGCGAGAATCACTCTTCTCTCCAAGCCAGGGAAAGACCCCTCACTAATAAACAACTACAGACTGATTTCCTTGATAAATGCTGACATTAAAATCTATGCAAAAATTTTAGATACTAGAATAGCCCAGATGTGGACGCCATTGGTGGGGTTAGGACAGGCAGGATTTGTGGTGGGACAGAGTTCGGCAGATCATTTCAAGAAAATCTATCACTTAATTTCTGTGTCCAGAGATCCTCAACTTAAAGTGGCTTTGGTGTCCCTGGATGCAGAAAAAGCTTTTGATAGGGTAGCCTGGCCCTACTTGTTTTCTTCCCTAGCTCATTGTGGATTCCCAGATGTCTTCATCGATAGAATTTGTATACTTTATCAATGCCCTTCAGCTCATATTGTATGCAATAACCTGCTATCAGCTTCCTTCCCTTTAAAAAATTGAACCAGACAAGGTTGCCCACTGTCTCCCTACCTTTTTAATTTATACATTGAGCCCTTAGCGAGAGTATTAAAGCGGAACCAAGAAATCAAGGGAATAAGAATTGGATCCCAAGAGTTTAAATTGTCCCTATTCGCTGATGATCTGTTACTCCATTTAACCAATGGGGAACACTCAATTGCCGTAGCACTACAAAACATCTCCGAATTCAGTAAGATATCAGGCTATAAATTGAATAGAAACAAATCAGTGGTTTGCCCTCTTTCAATGTCGGTCATTAAGATCCAAATAGAAGCATTAGGCCTCCAATGGGAAAATAAGCCAATAAACTATTTAGGCATAAAACTGACCAGAGATCTTGATAAGCTAAATACTATCAACTTGGATCCACTTATTAAAGATATCAAAGAGGATCTGACAAGATGGAAACAACTCCCAGTATCCTTCTGGGGAGGAACCTATATCCTTAAAATGGTGATTTTACCCTGACTCTTTTACCCCTAAATAGTTTAGCTACATATCTCCATTAAAATACCTTTAAGACAATCTATAGATTATGTGCAGACTTTATATGGAATGGTAAACCCTCACGAAGAGCTTATTGGAAACTTGCAGGGCCAAAACAAAAAGGAGGATTGCAAATTCCAGATTTTTATTCATACTATCTAGCTATACATGCCAGTAGATTTTTGTTGTGGACCTTGTCTCTGTAAGATTCCTCCCCAAATGCATATCCATATGGGTTGTCATTAGATATGGAACAGACTAAAAAAGAATGAATTTCTATTCCAGCTTTGTTATACTGTCCATGGAAAACAGTTCCTGCTCAGCTCAAAGATTCTCCGATAGGATGGAATATCAGGGTCTTCCATCAGTTTTGTAAGCTAACTAATATATCCATAAGGAAAGATATCTCCCAACCCCTGGTTAATAATCCTAATTTAAGACTAGGAAACAAAACTATCAGTGTGCAGGCCTTAACAATACAACCCACGATTAACTTGAATGAATTTCTGCAAGGGGCCTTTCTTCCTTCCATTCAGCAAATTCAGGCAAGCTGAAAGATACCTGAGAAAAAAAAGTTTTACCTTACCCAAGTTTACCATTGTATTAAGAGCTTCCTAGGCAAAACACCTTGGGTTGACAAATAAAACCCCTTAATATCTCCCTTTGTAGAATTGGCGAAGCAAGTAAGGCCTATCTCTAACTTATATAAGGCATTGGTCGATATGATATGGCAAAACCACATCCCAATAGCATATTATTGGAAATACAACATGACTAAATCCCCAAATGATTCCCAATACCAATCTATTTGGACAGATATCTTTAGGTTAATCAAGCAAGCTAGATTAAGGAGTGTCCAGTTTAATATTTTACACAACACATATTTAACACCATATAAGCTTCATAGAATGGGAAAATGATCTTCTCCAGTTTGTACGGATTGCAATGCTCCTATTGCTTCACTACATCATAAACTATGGGACTGCCCTAAAATTTCAAAATTCTGGCAATTAATAAAAAGGCATATTTCTGTTTATATACCGATAGCATCTTTTTTTCAGAAGAAATATGCCTTCTAGGGCATTACTCAGGGGTTCCTTCCTACTCTTCGAAAGTACAGATAACCATGGTGGCTTCAGTTACTAAGTTGCTAATTCTGAGGCATTGGAAAGCTCCATGGGTACCTTCCTTTCAAGAATGGTGGTCTGAATTGTTGACAGTCCTAAACTCGGAAAAGAGCATTGCCTCCATATATAACTCAAGGGCAAAATTTCAAAGAATTTGGACCCCATTTCTGGTAAGTTTAAAGGAAAAATGTGGGTATTTGTAATATGCCTTACACAATATGATATAGTTAAGCTTAGGAATTACATACTATAAAAAGAAAGAGAGAATAATTGTTTCCTGTGAGGACTGAGACTCCCTTTATTTTTTTTATTTTTTTTTATCACTTATGGATTTATTGGTCATGCTTATGGTGGAGTTTTTCTTTTCTTTTTTTTTCCCTTCCCCACCTTTTTTCCTTCCATTTTAAAGTAGTGGGATGAAGCAGTTGGCTTACACCTCACAGTTCAGTTTTAATTATCTCTCATTAGTACTGTACTTAGTGTGATTCTATGTATAACATTCATTGAGATTTTTAGGAAGGGGAAAGAAGGTATTATGTGACGTAATATGTTTCTGTTGTATTGTTGGAAAATTAAAATAAACTTAATTATAAAAAAAAAAAATTCAAGCAAGAGAACATTCTCCCAACTGACCATAGGTAAATCAGAATGAAAAGCATCCAGATTAAAATTTCTAAATCTAAGAAACTTAATAGATTTCAGAATAATTTTGGAAGGGAAAGATAAGCCATATAATAAATGGTAGCATAGTCACTAAATAAATTACCTAGGTAACCAGAGTCCTGAATAGGGTGCTCAGGAGAAACAAAATTCAAGTTGAGAGCAGTGGAAACCAAACAAGCTGGGTCAAAATGGGTTGGATCTTTTAATATTTACTGGTTAGGGTCAATAAACCACAACTGGCAGACCCTTGCAAACTCCATAATTCACACTTGTTAATTATGGAGTTCCATAAACCACAGTTCTATGTTGTGCAAATTCACGCAAAGCTGCACAAAGTCACACAAACTCACTTTTGCACAGTGCTAACCACCAGTAAATGTAAAAAATAAAACATGGGAAAGTCTGGGGACTCAGAATTTGTATACACCCTCAGTGTGTGATGCCCAGAGATAAACCCTTCGGGGTTTATTGGGCATCACACACCTCGGGTGTGCATAAAATCCTCATTTACCACACTTCCCCATGCATTATTCTATATTTAATTGAGTGAGACCATGGGGTACAAAAGATTGCTTCAGTCTAAGGCCTCTACTGGCAGGCCAGCTGGCATTAAAGTCCTCCATTAAAACTGAATTTGGGAAATCACTCACCCAGTGAGTCAATGAGAGAGGAAAGTTGGTTAAATTGGGTTACCTTCAGTTTGGGGGGGGCATATAAACTGCCAACCAGAATTTCCCTACAACTTTAAGGAGACAAAAACAAAATTAATCTGACCACCCATTGTGTCTAATTGAACCAATGGGCAAGGAACAGAGGCATGAATAAACAAGGTGACACCACCACTATGCCCATTCCTGTCAGACCTAAAAACATTGTAATCAGGAAGGTTTATTTCAGAATCTGAAATTATTTAATCCAGCCAAGTTTCAGACAAAGCTAAAATAAAGGGGTGGGTTGCTAGAGACCATCTCACAAAATGGTCACATTTGGGAAGAAAACTTTTGAGCATTTGAATGGTAAAAGCTAATTTCATTCAGTGGAGGACCTGGGTTACATTCCATATCTCCAGCCACTATAAGTAATAGAAAAATATACCAAAAGCAAATTGAAAAAAAAAAACTGGGATTTTTTTGGCTAATAAAGCCATGTGGGGCTTCTAACAACAACTTTAATAGAGCAAAATTAAAAACCACACACACCATTGTATTTTGTATGTCCTACTGAAGCAACATCAGACCAGGGTGAGGGAAACAAAAATGCCTGGCTGCCACTACCCTCTTGAGGCTTTGAGAAATTTAAATAAGAAAACAGAGCAAAACAAAAGGTGAAAAAAACAATACATTAAAAGCCACAAGATTATATTAAAAACTGCAAAACCACTTGCAAAATTTAAAAAAAAATGAACTCCCCTGTACCCATCCAAAACTTATATTAAGACAAACCACAATATTAGGAATAAACTTATGAGAACCAGGAAATGAAAAACTAACAAGTTTTTCAATTATGTCAAGGTCAGCAGAACAGGATATACACAATACCTTAATGTCTAGTACAATGATGATGTGCTAAGTTTGGTAAAACAAATATAGGTGTTAGAAATCCTAAAGCAAGTCACACAAAAATGTGAAATGTCTCTGTGTAACAGTATATCAGCGCCAGCAGGAAAGCAATTCTTTAAGTATCAGTATATTAGTGCCAGCAGAAACGAAATTCATGTAGTGCTTTGAAGTTCAAATGGCATAAGGACACAAAAGACCTATCCGAACAAAACTGATTTTTAAAGTACTTAAACAAGGTCATACACAATGAAGCAAGGTTTCGACTGCTGGAGAATAGTTAGAAAGATCAAGAGCAATGTTTATAAACAGTACCTTAAAATGGGCAGAGTGCTGTGGCCCACTGGTCCTCTCTGCTGGGACTCTCTGCTGGAATCCTGCACTCTGTCCACTCTGTCTGTGATGCTGTGAGGACCACTGCTCAGCAGCTGGCATGCATTTGAACAAGCAAGTCACTCTCACACAGAGCTTTGATTGGCTGCAGAGCTATCTCCAGGAAGCAGCACTCCAAAGCTGAAACAAACTGACAAGGGCACTTGGAGCGAAATATTTTACATGATGATCTGGGGAACTGAGTGGAGGGATGCTGAAAAGAAGCCTGCAACACCTACTGATGGACTCCTACATTCTGTCTGCACACTGTTTGTGCCATTGTGAAGTTTTGTGGTGTGCAACTTGCTGATGTGGAAAACACACAGTATATTTTTTGCTGTTTTCTCTGCTGGGGTGCCAGCTTTGCTGTTCTGTTCACCTGCCATGCTGGTCATACCAAGGCAATAAGGACAGGGATAGGGCAAAAAGGAGTAAGGCCATCAGGAAATGGAGGGTAATGAGTACCAATGCCCATAGTCTGAGCAACAAGCTCCCTGATCTAGTGGGCTTGATGGAAGAGGGATGCCTGGATATCATAGCAGTCACAGAAACATGGTACATAGAGAAACCATGACTGGGATGTTAACAAACCAGGGTACATAACCTACAGGAGAGACAGGGAGGGGAGAAGAGGGGGAGGAGTAGCTCTCTATGTAAAGGAAGGGATAAAAGCAACTGAACAAAAGAGTAAACAGGGAAGGGAGGAGAGGAGGAACTGTGGGTCACCTTAGAGACTGGAAATGGCACCACAGTCTGCACAGGGGTTGTATACAGACCCCCATGTCAGTTGGAGGGAACGGACAAGGATATAATAGAAGGCATTCTTAGGATGGCAGAGAAAGGGGAGATACTGTTAATGGGAGACCTGAATATGCCAGATGTTAACTGGAGCACATTTGCTGCAGCCACATCCAAGAGCAGGGCCATTCTTTATGCCCTACAGGTGGCATGCCTCAGACAGCTAATTTCGGAATCCAGTCATGAGGGAGCAATCTTAGACCTCGTACTCTCAAATGGGAACAGTGAGAGGATCTCAGATCTAGAAGTGGGTTGCCATCTGGAAACAAGTGACCATCCAACAGTGTGGTTCACGATAAACTCAGCTACAGAGTCAAGGCATACAAAAGTGAGGTTACTGGACTTCAGGATTGCTGACTTTGGCAAGATGGGAGAGTACATTAGAAAAACACTAGCAAACAGGCTAGAAGGAGGGGTGGATCAACAATGGGGAAACATCAAAACTGCCATCACAGAGGCAACAAGCCTCTGTGTGAAGCAAATAAACAAATCAAAATAAATGAAAAAACCACTATGGTTCTCAAAAGAGGTGTTGGGGAAAGTCAGGGAGAAAAAGATAGCATTCAGGAAGAATAAGGAAACACAGAAGGAGTAGGACAGAGAGCTGTACCAGTTAAGGCAGAAGGAAGCAGGGAAGGAAGTCAGAATAGCAAAGGCCCAAACTGAGGAAAAGATAGCAAACTCAGTTAAGAAGGGGGATAAAACCTTTAATAGGTACATCAGGGAGCGAAGAAAGACAAAGGGAGTGATAGTGAGGCTGAATAGAATGGACGGTGGGTGGGCAGAGAGGGACAGAGAAAAAGCAGGGATACTGAATGAATATTTCTGCTCAGTATTCACAAAAGAGGAGGAGGGGTGCCTAATCCAATTAACAGAAGCACTCTGGATAGGGAGGTCGATCCCAGTCCTTTCACAGAAGAAAGGGTTCTGAAAGAAATCCTAAAACTGAAGATGGACAAAGCAATGGGGCCTGATGGAATTCACCCCAGAATTCTAAAAGAATTAAGGTGAGAACTAGTGAAACCACTGACTACCCTTTTTAATAAATCATGGGAGGATGGTGTGGTTCCTGAGGACTAGAGGAAGGCAGATGTGATTCCCCTTTACAAAAGTGGGACCAAGACAGAGGCAAGAGACTACAGACCTGTCAGTTTGACCTCTGTGGTAGGGAAAGTGATGGAATCACTTCTGAAGGAAAGAATTGTTGAGTATCTAGAGGCCAGTGGGGCACAGGACCCAAGGCAACATGGGTTCACAGTGGGAAGGTCATTTCAGATGAATCTAATTGATTTATTTGACTGGGTGACCAAAGTAGTAGACCAGAGAGGGGCTGTGGACATGGCCTACCAAGACTTTAGCAAGGCATTTGACACAATCCCACACAAAAGATTAATTGTGAAATTAACCAGCCTGGAAGTGGGCCCCAGGGTGGTAGCCAGGGTAAAACACTGGCTGGACAACAGGACACAGAAGGTAATTGTAAATGGAGTTTACTCTGAAGAAAGAGGGGTTACTAGTGGGGCACCGCAGGGTTCAGAAATGGGTCCAGTCCTTTTTAATGTCTTTATAAGTGACTTTGCAGAGGGACTGGAAGGAAATATATGCCTCTTTGAAGATGACAAAAAGATCTGCAACAGAGTTGATACACAATGAGGTGTGGAAAGGATGAGAAGGGACTTGACAAGGTTGGAGGAATGGGCAGAAGTATGGCAGCTTGGATTCAATGCAAAGAAGTGCAAAATAATGCACCTGGGAAACCCAGTGGAAGATTACGCAGTGGGGGTGGGGAAGGTAGTAACAACAACAAAAATGGAAAGGGACCTGGGGTAATCATATCAGATGACCTTAAGGTTAGCAAGCAATGTGAGAAGGCAGTAGGGAGGGCTGGGGGTATACTGGGATATATAGGGAGAGGCATCACCAGCAGAAAACAGGAAGTTGTTATCCCTCTGTACAGATAGCTGGTGAGACCCCAAAGTCCAAGAGGGTAGCATCTTTCAGAAAAAGAGCTGTGCAGGAACAAGGGGACACAATTTAAAGATGGGGGGGGGGCAGTTCAGGGATAATGTGAGGAAGTATTTTTCACGGAGATAGTGGTGGACACATGGAACAGCCTTCCTGAGGAGGTTGTGGGTCTTAAACTGTGGGAGAATTCAAGAATACATGGGACAGTCATAAGGCAATTCTTGTGGGGGGGGGTTAGAAGAAATAGGCTGTTGGTTAACTAGGATCTGCAGCTTATCCTGTAGGTAGGGAAATGTGCAGACTAGGTGGGCCAAGCAGTCCTTATCTGCTGTCAAAGTCTACGTTTCTATGTTTCTATGCAGATAAATAACTGCAAGCTGCTGCAAAGTAGGGAAATGGGTCACAATTCAGCACCCTCTTTGAAATTCCCTTTTATATGTCAGGATTTATGGGAATATTTTTGGACCCCCCCCCCCCCCGATGTACCATACTTCCAGCCACATGTCTGGAAATTTCAGCATTATGAAAATGGACCCAAGATCTTATTGGCCTCATTATGTATATGAAAGGGACAGAGGGGACAGGTGGAAGATGACAAAAAATGGAGGAAATAAACAAGAGATAGGGGGCAAATTAGACATGGAGTGGAAGTACAGAGACTAAGGAATATCAGCAATGGGGACAGTATAGCGCAGTGGTCTAAGGCTCTGAACTGCAAATCTGGTGACATCCAGCAGACCAGACCTGGGTTTGAATCCCACAGCTTCCACTTGCATACTGTGTGACCCTGAGCAAGTCACTTAACCTCCTTGTGCTCCCAGGTCACTCCTGTAATAAAGCTTTCAGCTTAGTGTGCTATACCTGGTTAAACAACTAAAATAAAAAATAAAATGGGGAGCGACAGGAAGAAGGCAGATGAAGGCAAGGGATAAGTCTGCAAAAAAAAAAAAAAAACAATACCTAGATGACAGAGAAAGAGGGAAGAGGTGGAAGAGGACAAGAAAGGGGGATAAAAACAAGGAATTCAGGGCAGAAGCTGGAGAGCACAGGAAATTTCCATTCCATGGGTGGCTACATACAATAGACATGCAATATTGACAGAGGGGACCCTGGGGAACAAAGGCAAGGTGGAAATGAAGTTGTAGCAGGCTACCAGAGAGGTAGTGGGTGAACAAGGCCAGAAGGTAGCTCAAGAGGGCCAGAAACCATATGTCTCAATGGAAGGAGACAAGGATGACAAAAAAGAGGGAGAAACAGGAAAGGGAAAGGGGAAAAAGTGAAATGAGGGTAGACAGTACTGGAGGCAGGAACCAAGGGAAGAATGGTAGGGAATATGGACACTCTTGAAAGAATAAAATAATAGTCTATGGGGACTCCATAATAAAAGGTATACAATGGAGAAGCGGTGAGGACACATACATGAGGACAACAGTGGTGTGCGCACCTGGGATGGAGGCAGGTTAAGCAACTCAAAAGATAAGGGAGCTGATAAGGGTGGCAGGGGAAAAAAATGACTTAATACTGCACATTGAAACAAATGATCTAGCCAGGGAGGAGACCGAGGTGGTGCAACACAGATTTATGGACTTAGCAGCTGCATGTTGGCAGTCTGTGAAATAATTAACCTTTTCCGAGATAATTCCTGTACCAAGGGCAAGCACAGCTAGGAAGGAAAGGATAGTGGAATTTAAAGATGGCTAGGCTGGTGGTGTAAGGAGGAGGGATACGGTCTTATAGGCAAGTGGGGAGATACGTGGGTGGACAAGACACTCTGTAGCGGTGACAGACTACACCTGACCTGGGAGAGGAGAAAGAAAATTAAAACTAAAATGGGGAAATACATGGCAAGGGAAATGGGTTTAAACTGCTAATGGGGGAGGCAGAATAGGGGAGGATGGAGAGCCCCCCCACACATCAGCAGAGACAAGGAACAAGGATTAAAGATGGATGCCGAATCAGAAAATTGGGGAGAAGCTAATCAAGTAGGACTAAATCAGAGGAAGAAGAAGGGCCCGACAGAGACAAAGTGGAGGATGGTGGTGGTGTTGAATGCTGGTAATCTTGGGAACAAGATAGCAGAACTGCAGGTGCTCTTAGCAGAAAACAGGGTAGACATCACCGCCATTACAGAGATCTGGGCATCAGCATAACAAGACTGGGACCTATCAATCCCAGGTTACAGGCTATATAGAAAGGACAGGGAGACAGGAAAAGGGAGGGGGTAGAATACATAAGGGAAGGTATTGTGTGCACAAGGGAGGAGGAGTTTGAAAGAGGAAGCACTGAGGCACTATGGCTCCAGCTCCAGATGAATAAAGGAAGAAAGGGGGGTTGTCTACAGACCACCTAGTCAAGGTGAGGACAAGGACAGGGAATTATGCACTCAGTTAACAAATGCAGCAGAAAGGGGGGAGATAGTAGTGGTAGGAGACTTTAACCTGCCCAAAATAAAATGGATTAGTCCAGCCACATCCTATGCCTGAAGCCAGGCAATCCAGGATGGCTTCATGACACAGTATGTGACCAGTCCCACCAGGGGGGAAGCAGTTCTGGGCCTGGTGCTCTCCAATGGTGAACATGTGCAGGACATAGACATTGGGGATCCCATGGGTGGAAGTGACCACAACACAGTGTGTTTTAACCTGGACATGGGTAGGGGAGACATCCCCACTAAGACAACAGTGCTAGACTTCAGAACAGCTAATTTTAAGAGAATGAGGGACATGATTAGAGAAGACCTAGGGTCAGGCCTGGTGGCACTGAGGGTTGAGGAGCTAGATGCCACACCTCATGCTACACCGGCAACCCAGGTTCAGGAACGAGCCTGGGTCATCAGGGGTCAGCCAGGGAGGGACAGGATCAAGCTTCTACTGACTGCTCTCCTCTCCCTGGGGAGGGATTATGACTAGCACCACTCTGCAGTGGCCCCTGATGGGAACTGAGGGCACTACAAGTGCAGTGCATCTGGGGGAGGAGTATGGCGGACGTCGTCACGTAGTGCCTTGACGTCATTGCACGACCATACTCCCTAAGGGAGAAAAACACAGAGGAAAATGGCAGTCGGTCATGGCGGCTTGATGGCCGTGACTCCACACACTCTCAGACCCGAAGGAATCATGCTCTGGTATTAGATCCGGGCCCGGCGGTGGAGGTAAGGGGCCCTGTTATGGGTACTGTGTGTGCGCTAGCCCGAGCGAGTGAGCCAACAGGGATCACATGGGGTGTGGAGGATGGCAGCCCGAAGACTGGAGGCTGAGCTGCAGAAATACAAATATAACAATAAAAAAAAAAAGAAGAGACCTAGGGAACCTAGAGGAAAGCTTGGTGTTCAGGAAATATGGGATGCAATCAGAGGGGCCATACAGAATGCTACAAATATCTGAATAAAGATGAGGGAAAAGATGGCAGGAACTCGACTGCCTAGCTGGTTTAGCAGGGAGGTGATTAAGGTAGTGAAATGTAAAAGGGCTGCATACAGGAAAAGTAGAAGGACAGTGAGGGAAGAGGATGAGTAGGAGTATCAAAGGCTGGCTAAACTTTCAAAAAGGGAGGTAATACTGGCAAAAGCAAAGAAGGAGCTCCAGATAGTGGAAGGGATAATAAAGGGAGATAAGGCCTTCTTTCGCTACATTAAAGAAAAAAGAGACAAAAAGGATGGCATAGTTAAGCTGAAGTGGGGAAAGATGGGTCAAAAACAGATATTAAGCAATTACTTCTGCTCTGTCTTTACCAAAGAAAGAGGGGGCCCAATACCGCACAGTGGGAAAAGTAGAGAGGGGACTGGTGAGGACCTAATAGGGGCCATCAGGACTGAATGGGTGAGGGAATGGCTCATGAATTGGAAGGTGGAAAAATCTCCGGGGCTTGATGGAATACACCCCAGGATACTAGAAGAGACGGCAGAGGAGCTAGCAGGCCCACTGACAATACTGTTCAATAGATCTCTTGATACGGGGGGTGGTGCCAGAGGAGTGGAGAACAGCACATGTCATGCCACTCCACAAGAGTAGCCCCTAGGAGGACCCTGGTAACTACAGGCCAGTCAGCCTGAAATCAATTATGTATAAACTAATGGAGACAATATTGAAGGAGGGCCTGGTCAAGTTCCTAGAGGAAAATAGCCTGCAGGATAGCAAACAGCATGGGTTCATGGCAGGCAAATTGTGTCACACAAACTTGATTGAGTTGTTTAACTGGGTCACCCAGACAGTGGACAAAGGCCAGGCAGTGGATATTTTATATCTGGACATTAGGAAGGTCTTTGACTCTGTCCCACACAAAAGGCTGATTATGATGCTGAAGGACTTAGGAGTGGGAGAAAGGTTGATTAGATGGGTCGATAACTGGCTGAGCAGCAGGAAACAGAGGGTAGTAGTGGGGGGGGGGTTCTCCAGTACAAGGGAGTTTACCAGTGGGGTTCCACAGGGGTTAGTGTTGGGACTGGTGTTGTTTAACATCTTTATTAGCTACATAGGGGAAGGCATTCAGGTAAAAATGTACATATTGGCAGATGACACCTAGCTCTGTGGGAGGGTGGACACCCAGCAGCAGATAAAGGAGATGAGAGAGGACCTAGCCAAACTAAAGAGATGGTCAGGGATATGGCAACTTGGGTTCGATGCCAAAAAGTGCAAGGTGATGTGCATAGGGACAAAGAATCTGAGAACAGAGTACTGCATTGGAAAAGTTCAGGTTTTGCCATCGGAGGAAGAAAAGGATCTGGGGGTAATTTCCAGTGACCTGAAACACTCAACTCAATGCAAAAAGGCAGTAGCATAGGCAACTAGGATGTTGGGGTGTATTGCATGGGGATTTAGCAGTAGGAAGAGTGAGGTTATTCTGCTACTATACAGATCATTGGCAAGACCTCACTTGGAATACGGAGTAAGATATGGGCACCCACACCTGAAGAAGGACATAAATATGATGGAAAGGGTCCAGAGGAGAGTGACTAAAATGATAGAGGGACAGAAGGATAGATCATATGCAGAAAGGTTGGAGGATCTGGGGATGTACACTCTGGAGGAGAGAGGAGATATGATTGAGATGTTCAAATACTTGAGGGAAATTAACAGAGTGGACTGCGGGAGCCTCTTCAATAAAAGGGCCAACACCACCACCAGAAGGCACAACCTAAAACTGGTGGGGGGGGGGTAGATTCAAGAGGGACATAAGGAAGCACTTTTTTATAGAAAGAGTGGTGACGGCATGGAATGAGCTGCCACAGGAGGTGGTGGAGTCGAAGTCAGTGGGAGCCTTCAAAAGAGCCTGGGACAAGCATAAAGGAATGTCAGGAGGCCTAGTAAGGGGAAAGACTGTAAAATTCAGGGGGGAGGGGGTATGGGTCACAGATATAAACAGAAGGCTGGAAGCAATCCATGTTATTTCGAGCAGACCTGATAGACCGAGTGGTCTCCTTCTTCTGGTCATTTTCTTATGTACTTTCTTATGTTCTTATGGAATCATTGCATATAACTTTAGAATTTCCATTTTCTAGAGCGCAGCCTTTTTTTCTATCACCCAGCCTTCCATAGAAACTTTTCACTATTAATAAAAAAAAGTGTCCCCATTGCAAGTCCATCCAACCTTCCCTAATCTACAAACTGTCTTATAAATCTTTCCTAGTTCACGCCTACCCCAAACAGAAGAAAAAATCTCCACATGTGTAACTTCTAACTTCCCCAGTATACCACAACAAAAATGTATATTGTGCTGTATGAAATTAAAAGAACCTCCTTATTTGACCATCCAGCCAGTAGAAAAGTTATTTTTTTCCTCCAAAGCTGATCCAAAACCTTACTAGTACACAGTTGTAGCTTTTCTTGGCATTAAGAATTGGTGTCCAGGACAATCTGCCCAATATGATAGAGCATTGCTGTGGAAATGCTTATGCTGTACAGACAGATCACACTAAAAAACTGACCAAGTCTTAAAACTGAGAAAAGCAATGGGTGTATACTAGTGTGGTTTGAGCCAAATTTGGTGGATATGACTTTTCAAACAAGCTAGTGCCAGAGTGTGTACTTAAGATTATTATAGCACCATATAACTTTTTCTACCCTTGTGGAACACCTATTTTTTTCCTTATTTTTCAAATAAAATATACACACAATGTCATCTTTTTTTCATTTACCCATTTTATAACCAGGATAATACACTTTGAAATGTGGATTTTACTTCATTACAAGCATATATCAGAGGGCTTTGATGAAACTGAGCAATTGCATTGGTCCATTCCAACCATATGACTATTGTGTAACCACCAATAAACTGCCAGTAGCTGTGCTTCAAAACATTTAAGGCATGGCCTGACATCACACAAGATGTCCACTTCAGTGCCTTGCTCTGTACCCCTCAAACCCTTATCTGTGTCTATCCATTGTCTTCCTGCCTAAAAATTGACTTCAACCTTAGCGTCTAGTATTCTGCTGTGTCAGCAATTGACCTGTATTGGTATCTTTAAAACTGAGCTTACCATCGGCCCACAATAGTCAACTAACACTTTTACTCCATGCAGCTACCTCACCTGTTCAAATGGCCTCAGAACAGTGGCAGAAACACTCAGGCTATCACCAAACTGGACACTTGAATAACAGTCACCAAGCAGCACATCCTTCACATGGAAGGGACTTGTCACGATCTACAGGCCCAACTGAGGGAGCAGGCAAAACTCATTCATAGCCTGCAAAAAAATGTGGGTGACCTGAAGACTGGGGCTAATGAACAAGCTACATTTTGTCATCAAAAATTGGGACACCATTGGATTACACTGCATGTCCTTTATGCCCTCCTCAAGCAACAACGGGACCTGTCCTTCAAAATCAAAAGAGCACATCAGTCCCTGGCTCCATGACCAAAGAAGGTAAAGAAACCCTGCCCAATTCAAGGCTCAGTTCCTGAGGTTCCAAGTAAAAGAGAATAACTTGTGCAGGGCTTGATTACTTGGCTCCTTGGGGTGGCATGCTTGCCACATCATGATTTTCCAGTACTTCTCCAGGGAGCTCATGATACGACTCATGGCTTAAGCTGAGGTGTGCCAGGCCTTCATTAGCTGGGAGTCACCTTTACCTTAAGTTATCTTGCTCTCCTGAGAGTGGTCTGCAACGGGATGCCCCTGACCTTTAGCACACCCTAATGCTGCCCTGAACTACATGCAGCAGCACTGGCTGACAGAGGTCGGCCAAGCCACAGAGCACCCACCAACAGCTGAGTCTGTGCCTTCCCACTCCATCCTGATGGACACAACTCCCATATCACAGGCTACAACCTATCCACCTCTCAACTCCAGGACGATAATTACTTTTGACAGCTGGCATAGAAGGCCCGTTGCAGGAACAGAAATAGGACAAGGTTGAGGATAGAGAAATCCTTCTCAGCAGTTAGATCAAGGAGCAACAGCCTCAGTGGGGATTCGGTGACTGAGGATGAAGCAACCACAGGCCTGCTGGCAGCCAACAGATATGCTCCTGTATGGCCAAGATTGTTGGAAAAAGCCCCACCTCTTCACATAGTCTTTGCCAGCCAGGAAGTCTCTTACAAAAGTCCTAAATAAGACCCACCCCAACAGCCATTGCCTCACCCTATGACAATTTTACTTCAAACTCTTTGTGGGCAAACGTTGTTGCTGTAAATGTTTCCTTTCCATCCTCAGTCTTGTCCATTTCAATAAGAGATGCTGGACCCACTGAATAGCCTCAGGTGAGCCTACCAGCGATGAGACAGAATCAGACTCCACCATGATGGACAACTTAGCAAGTGACTGAATGATATTAGGGGACATCAGAGAATATTGGTGTCTGTGGGGACTGAAAAGGAGGAGGCAGCTATTGGCAGGGACAGCAGGGTACCTGGAAGCTCAGGACTTTGGACTAAACCTTGCAAGTGTCCTCTAACACCACCCCACATGATCAGATGATCCTCCATCTGCTACCCTGAGACTGTAAAATGACTCCTGTCTCCTTGCTACTGCCATCTGAACTCAAACAGCATAACATCAGGCTGCATGATGTCAGAAAGTCATATGCTTTTTGGTTTATTTCAATGGGGAACAGCTAGTTGTGCCAATGCACTGTATATGCCAGGATATCATATGCGTGTAACCCAATCACTCTCATTACAGGCACTGGAACAGAGTGGAGGATGAGGAGGGATGAGTTTCTACATTGGGATACTTACCTGCCTTTCAACAGGAACTGATGAATCTCCTCCACCACCCACTGCATGCTGTACTCTAGCTATCCTGCCATGGTCTGTCAGCCAGGGGGGTAGAGAACACACCAGAGGAGACAAGGGAAGACTGTCTTTACCCAATCCAACAGGCACTCAGTATGCCCCATCAACAATCATCAAGCATAACCCTGATGCACACAGTCATTCTGGTATTCTGCTGTGAGTCCCCAGTCATGGCTGTACCCCATAAATCACTAGGCGTCACTGTTTCTGACCTTGCTCAATAAAAATCTGCACTGCTTAATCTCAGTGTCAGTTAAGAAATTGGTGCTGAAACATTGGAGAGATCAGGATGTTATCACATATACAGAATGGTTAAATGAACTGCTATCGAATCTCAGAACGAAGAAGACAATAGCAAGTTTGCACAACAGATCAAATAGATTTGCCAGGATATGGGGCCCCTTTTATACTCTTTATTCTCTGTAATGATAAGGTTGGTGCTCTAACAGGCATGTCATATCAGCTTACTTTGTGCCAGGAGGTAGGAAGGGTGGAGAGGAGGGCTGGGGGGTGGAGGTACCATCATTATCAAGTTACTGGAGGTTATTTCAAATGTATATATGTTATGGTACCTTTCTCTGTATGAAAAACTTTAATAAACGTTGAATTGTAAAAAATAAAATCTGCACTGCTGTAGGAGATTAGCTCACATCCCTTCACAGTTCAAGACAAGTGGACTGCATGCCACACACTTACTTCTGGGGCAACTAGATGTACTATCTTTTATTGAATAGAACTGAACATCTCCCACATTATTCCCTAGCTTACTGATCTACTTACTGTAGGGAAGAAGACAGCAAATGGTGAAGAAGACCTGAACAGCAACATCACAGAGTGGATGAGATGCTACTGGAGACCAAGCTGAGCAATACACAGAGGTCTAACACTCAATTTCAGTGGGAATGACCCTCTTGTTGTAGTCCATTCTCAAGGAGGGACTGCAGGAATGCACATTGCCCAGGATGGCATCTGAACCCGCCTCGTTCTGCATCCCCAGTTCAGAACATGGCTTAAAAAGCAGCTGAGAATATTTCATGGACAAACAACACAGGCAGCACATTACATGATAACCTGTGGGAGGCCTTTAAAGCTGAGTGGCCAGATAATAGGGTATGCATCATAACATAGAAATTAGAGGGAGCTTGCTAAGCTAGAGATTTTGCTTAAAGACAAACATGCAGAATTAAAATTCAGCCAAAAAGCTACTGCAAACTCCCAAGTGCACAAAGAAATTCTGAAGTTACATATAGATATCAATGCCCACACAGGCCACAAAGCCGAGATGGATATCCACAGGAATTGCCACAAATACTGGGAAAAGGGAGAAAAGTGTGACAAAATCCTACCTTATCAGCTGAAGAAGCAGGAAACAGACAGGCATATTGCTGGACCAGAAAATGTCCAGGGAGGCATATGCATGAAAGCAGCAGAGATAAACAGCAAGATAAAAGAATTCTGCACCTAGCTTAACAGCTCATCCATTTCCCCAGGCATTAACTTTCCCTCACACCTCCAACTGCCTCAGATTTCTTAAAAGTAGGCTGTCATTCTAGATTTACCTCATACCATTGGAGAAATAGAAAATGCCCCGAGAGCGCTCAACCTGCACAAAACTCCAGGAGGTGATGGCCTACCATGAAATTCTTTCAGCTACTCTTCCCTATGTTCTGCTCTAGTCTTCAAAGACTACTCTGAAGTTGTTCCATTGGTTCCACTCCCCCTTCCACAATAACTGCTGCAACTATCACAGTTCTCCTCAGAAAGAGTAAGAACCCCTCTTCCCCAGCTAGCTTTTGACCCTTCTCTCTAATAATGGTAGACATCAAGGTCTGTGAGAAAGCCATGGCTAACCACTTAGAGCCCCTCCTGCCAACCTTGATACATCCATCCCATGTGGGCTTTGGACAACTGTAGGTCACTGGTAAACCTACTGCTAGCCACCCGACTGACCCCCACTCCATCAGCTGCAACTGCCATTGATTTTGAGAAGGCCTTTGAATCAGTGGAGTGGGAGTAGATAGATAGATAGATAGATAGATAGATAGATAGATAGATAGATAGATAGATAGACAGATAGATAATTTTATTTCTAAAGCGCCCATTTCCAGAGACCCTGGCGCTATACAGTATAAAACCATACAATTTGAAATCATACACAAATATACACATAAAAGGAATAAAGCATACAGTTATCTATCTATCCCGTATAAAACAAGTAATAATTTCAAAACATTAATTAATAAAGCACTTGCTGGAACAAATGTGTTTTTAGACCTTTTTTAACGGCTTCCACCAAGGGAGCCTCCTTTAAATAACAGAAAAGGAGTTCCACAGGGTAGGTGCAGCCACCGAGAACACTCTGTCCTCAGAATGCCGTTTCCTAGCCCTGGGAACTCTCAGGAGGCCTTCCCTGGCAGAATGGAGCTCCCAGGGTTGGACTGTAGGGGACAAGGTGATCTTGCAGATAGACAGGACCCCCTTCATGCAGAGTCTTGTAGGTGAGCAGCCCTATCTTGAAGACAACCCTCCATCAGACTGTCAGCCAGTGCAGTCCGCAGAGGACCAGGGTGATATACTTGCACCTTTTCACCCCCATCAACAATCTTGCTGCCATGTTCTGCACCAGCTGCAGCCTGCATAGGTTGCCTCCAGATTGCCCTAGGTGCAGGTCATTACAGTAGTTCAATCTGGAAGTGATGAAAGCATGCACCAGCATGATCAAGTCCTCAGGTGGGTTCAGGGCTCTGATTCAGGCAATATTTCTGAAATGCTAAACCCTGCTTTTAACCATGGCCGACACCTGAGCATCAAGTGTCAGGCCATCGTCCGGGATCATGCCCAAATTCTTCACCTGTCTAGAGGGGGCTAGGGGCACACAACCCAACACTACGTTGGGTGGTAACTCCCCTCTCCCCTGATGACCTGGATCCATAAGCAGTACTTCAGTCTTGTCTGGGTTAAGCTTATGCTAGTTGTGAGTCATCCACAGCTGGATTTCCTTGAGGCAGCTGTTAAATACAGAGTCCAACACCTGGGTATTGGGTGCACAGGACAAGTACAGCTGGGTATCATCTGCATAACAGTGAAAACCCAGCCTGTACCACCTGATAATGTCCCCCAATGGCAGCATGTACACCGTGAACAATAAGGGTGACAAGTCTGAACCCTGCAGAACAACACAGCACAAAGGTCCATTGCCACCCTTTGGTCTGCCAGGTATGACCTGAACCAGTTGATGACTTTACCAGACAGGCCGTACCAAAACCGCAGGCAGTCAAGTAGCACCTCATGGTCCATGGTGTCAAATGCCACAGAAAGATCCAGGAGGACCTAACCTAAGGGGTACCTGAACAAGGTGCAAGAATGCATGGTTTTTAGGTAATACTTTCTGAACAAGGTCTATATACAAACCCCAAGGTTAGGATCATTACCTACAGCATAATATCCTTGCCATTTCCCCTATCCAGAGGCACTAGACATGTATGCTGTCTCTCTCTCCCCATTACTATTTGCACTGGCCATAGAGCCCCTGGTGGTGACCATCAATCAACACCAGGCCATAAAGGACATTATGATGGGGAAGGATAGCATAAAGCATTGCTATATGTGGATGACCTTTATGTTTTACTGGACCAAGACACTGTTTCCATCTACCCTCTGACTGACCTACTAAAATTCTGAGTTATCGGGTCTTCTCATCAACCAGTCAAAGACAGAACTGTTCCCCTTTATCATCACTGCACCTGCCAACACTTTACTGCACAGGGACTCTGATAGGCACCTATGTCCATCATCTACTTTGGCATCAAAGTCCCTTCTCGGCTAAGCAAACTGTGTGAAAACGACTTTACCCTCCCCCTACCCCACTGGCAAAACTGAAAGCAGAATGTGAGAGGTGGAAACCTCTGCAACTCTTCATGTCTGGCAAGGTTTGAGCAATTAAAATGATTACTGATCTGAAGCTTTTCTGTCTCATTTCTCACATACCAACACATATTTCAAAAGGGTGATTAGACCAAATGGACAAAATGGCGGGCAGTTTCCTGTAGGAGGGCAAACAGTCATGACACAGCAATGAGAAAGTCAGAATCCACAGGAATAAAGGGGAATTGTGGCTACTGTGGTTCAGAAGATACTACTGGACATTTTGGGCAGTGCAAACAACCTATTGGGTCCTCACCCAAATTAATCCCCATCCTGTTAGCTGGATATAGATGCCACACTCCTGGGAAAGTCTTCCCCCACTGCCTGTTTCTATACCTCAGTGTGCAAGCTGCCAGGTACACATCCACCAATTAGCATTTCTCCATAAACATTGAAGCAACTTGAGAAATGGTTAGACATAGACCTGGTACACTCAGGACTTACCCTTCTCTGGCACAGTTCAGGCATTCAGATGAGGGGAAACCACTCTTTTGGCCTCACTGGAAAATTCAAGGGATTACCAGATGGCAAATCTCCTTTTTCCCCAACCACAGGGTGCTTGAGTCCTTACAGGGCTTATAGAAAAGTATGATTTATCCATGTCGGACTTCTAGAACTCCTTAAAATTTCAGAGTGCTTTGTTCCAATGACCAAAAAGCTAAAAGAGACACCAATCACACTGAGGCAATATTCCCTTCACTACTTGATAACTCATCAGAAAGGCAGGGTTGGTCAGAGACAGGATCCCAGATCAAACCATGCTTGCAAAGGCAAATGATCCACTGCCATAGGGCACCCAGTCTCATACAAGGAATGGAAATCTTATTGGAAGTCTACCCATACTGCACTATGGGTCTCTTGCAGCAGATTGATCCAGAACAAGGTAGTACACTTCTGGTATCACACCCCTGCAATACTTCAGCAACCCATCTTCTTCCAGGCAGTGAATGCTGGAGGTGCAGAGACTCAGGCAAGGACTTGTTCCAGTCCTCTGGTTGTGCTCACCACTAAAACAGTACTCGGGCCAGATTCACACTCTGGTCAACAGTGTACTGAAGCAAACCATCACTGACTGTTTCACCCTCTTCTTACTGGATCCTCAGCATGACACCCCACATCTCATCCAAAAAGATATAAAATGGACACTACCAGCAAGTAGAGATGGGCGAAGTGGCCCCAATTCACTTCGCAAAGTGAATGGTGAAGAAAAAGCAGATCCACAGATTGCCCCTGTAATGCGAAGCGGAGTACTTTGTGTTATGATGGGTAATGCAAAGTCCATTGAGAACAATGACTTCACATTACTCCGCCTTCCCAAACCACTACTTCACCAAATCTTAAGGTGAAGTACATGGAAAGCAAAGTACTTTTCCTTACTTTGCCTTGTTTTTAAGCTCCAAAGGTGAATTTTGCAGTAATTCATTGGATTTCAGGTCACATGGGGTCTATATTGTTCTGCACAGCCTTAGTTCAAGGTAGTGTGTGTAGGAAGCTGTAGGAGACAATGTACTGAGAGATCTCTGTGATTCAAACCTTCTAAAAGCTGTTCAAAAAGCCTTTTTGAGTAATTTTATTTTGCTCAGACTTAGTTCATCGATTGTAGGAAACCCTCCTGTGCTCATATCATCAAGCGTTTATTGTTTGTGTGCGGATTTTGAATGTTAATGTACAACATTAGGTCTGTGTAGTAGGAGACAGTGAAAGTCTGCTTTGGGGAGGGGTGTATCTGACTATGGCTGTGGTGTAGGTAGATTAACTACAGTTGTTTCTGTTTTGGTGATGTTTTTCTTGTATAATAACTGTGTTAATGTACACACAGTAATATTTTCAATAATTCTTGCCAATTTTTGCTGATTGTTGTGGAGCAGCAGTGCATAATTTTAGTTTGTTTAAAATACGTGGTTATATTACTGAAGTTTTCAATTTGCTATGCATTATATAGTGTGTTTGTGAGTGTGTGAGTGTGAGGCGTGTCATCAAATCAGATACCTTTTATTGTGCCACATAGTAATTTCAGCAATGTGAACCTACTATGCACTGCAGCTGTGTGATTTTTGTACTTCTTTCTGGTATCTTTAATGGTACTGTTACTGGTACTAGTGACTGTTACAGCAGCAGTGCAGTACACTGCCCCCCAACGCAGTTCGCCCCAACTGGCAAAGGTATTCTTTTCCAGATATGAATTTCTGATGGTGAGCACTGGTTAGGTGTTGTACCTTTGCATCTGCAACTCTTCTGTGTGCAGCGCAATCTTAATCTGTCTGTACATTTGCATCTCTTTAGGGCCCAATCTCCATCTGTAACTTAAGTCACAGTTGTTTCTTTGGCTTCCCTTCAGAGTACTGGACTGGTGTGGTGCATAATTCTGCATAAACATTGCACTCAATAGTATGCATTTTTAAGTCAGGACTATCATCACGTTCATGAGTCACTCGTGAATGATACAAATCACATTATTCATCATCACGGTCACAAATGCAGTCACAATTCACGATTTACGATCACGTCACGAATCACAACATTATTTTTTTGTACTGGTTACTTGGATGTATTGTAACTTTTGTAAGCCTGTTTTGTAGTATCTCTCCATGCTTCACCACCCCACCATTGTACTCATTAATGTGTGTTTTCAAGTTGGGGAGTTTTGTGCCACACCTCATCAGGGCCTGGGGAAGTATAGTCGTAGGCATTCTTGTTTCTTCATCATCACGGTTATGAATGCAGTCACAAATCATGATTTACGATCACATCACGAATCACAACATTCATATTTTTTATTGGTTACTTGGATGTATTGTAACTTTTCTAAACCTGTTTTGTAGTATCTCTCCAGGCTTCACTATCCCACCATTGGACTCATTAATAAGTGTTTTTAAGTCAGGGAGTTGGACAGTGTCTGCAGTACATACACAGACTGGAAAGAAAACTGCACACATGCAGTTTAGCACAGAGTATACTTGCACTGCTCAGAATACAAAGTGTCACGCATACAGAAGACAGCAAAAAAAGGGCATTATTACATACAAGGGTCGGGGATGGTGGAGGAATACATTTTATAACACATCAAGGAAGGTGTGGGGGGCATATCATGGTGTGAGGGGAAAAAAAACTAATGTGGGATTTCATGGTGATCCAGCAGCAGTTCCAGCATGGACATAATTTGCAACTGATGTCCCTCTATGCGATTCAACTGCTGCTCGACAGCACTCACCCTATCATTGTTCTCCTCAACAGCACTCCAGAGAAGTGCCAAGGCAGCCTGTGTTACATGCAACTCTCTGGGGTCCACACATTCTACAGGCTGACCTGCTGGTGGTGGTAGTGGTGGTTTGGGTGCTGGTGGAGCGCAGGTGCTGCTCTTGCCCTCCTCTTCTTAGGGCCACTGCCATGCACAGCTGCACCCTCTGCCAAAGAAGGGCCAGCAGGCGCAGTTATGGCCCATTCTGTGGCAGCCTGCCACTCCAACTGGCTGTAATTGAGCATATGGGTCAGGGTGCACTGGCCCCCCAGGTGAGTCCCCTGGAAGCCACGGTGCACCTCCACCTCACATAGGTGGCACCTGACCACACTGCTGTCCTCTCCGACACAATCAAAAAACTATCAAACAATGGAGGTGTGGGGACAACCAGGCACAGGCAGGAGAGGACCAGATGAGCTGGAAGCTGGCTGGTCATGGTGCTCAGCATGGTTGGGATCCATACCTGGGCCATGGGGCACATACACATCCTGCTCCAGAGGACCTGATGCTGTAGCTGGTGTTGGACGTGGTGGTGGTGGTTCAACTGCCTCAGAGTCAGGAGGTGGTGCTGGTCCTTCCTGGGGGGGGGACACTCAGAATTTTCGATCATCCAACAGGAACTGGCGGCCATGCTAACCACGCATCCACATGGTACGACACCTACCATCAGTACCATACTCCCCCAGAGCTGCCCCCACCCCAGACATTCCCTCAGACCCTCACTCTGGTCCATGTCTCCTACTGTGCTCCCTCAGTCTGAGCAATTACTACTCACACTGTCACACAACACACACACAGACACAGACAAACAACTAACTACTTATAAAGGTAAGAAAAATAAGTTTATAGAAAGAACACATTAAGTAAAAAAGAGTACAGAAAAGACAAAAAAATGTAGCTTAGTTATAAAAAAGCTATTGGGTCTATAAATCAAAGTTTAAATCTCCTCCTCGCTCTGATCTCCAAGTCTCAGCAGTGACAAAACAACACAATCTCCCCTCTCTCTGTCTCCGTCTGCACATAAGAAAATCCAAGTGTCTGCTTGTATGACTCACTCCCTTCCTTTTCCTGCCTGGCTATGGCTAAAGAGCAGGGCGAAGTCTACTGAAAACAACAACTACGCCTCACTTCACGTTGTCATTCCGCCATAACATAAAGTGGTAATGACAAGGAGGAGTGAACACTTTGCATTGGAGTGACAATGCGAAGTGTCCACGCAAATTTAAATTTGCTGCATCTCTAGTGTGAACCTGCTATCCACTGCACCTGCTTGAATTTTTTATACTGCTTTGTGGTATTTTTACTGGTAGTTGATTGTTACTGCTGTGCACTAATCCCACAACTGGCAAATTGTATTCCTTTCCAGATTTGGATTTGTGACTTGTGAGCACTAGTTAGGTGTTGTTGTGCCTTTTTGTATGCATTCCTTGAGTGTGCAGCACAATCTTAATCTGTCTTTGCATTTACATGGCACCATTAATTCTGGGAGACTGCATTTCTTGTTATGCTCTCATTTCACTTCATCAGCACTGGGGAGTTTTCTGGACACAAGACAGTAGCACTTTGGGGATACACATTCATTCTGGTGACTGTGTGGGTGGAATGCTGCCAGTATTGTTGTCACTCCACCTTACTTCGCATTTAAGGTGAAATGACAATGCAAAGTAATAATAACAAGCATTTGTCAATGCCAAATGTTGCTTGCTTCTATGTGCTGTTTAGGTATTTGAAGTCATTGAGTGCAAATATTAGAAATTTGCTGAACTTACGAAGGCATGAGGAACTGCGAATGCACGCTTGAAACAGTCATTGTTAGGAAATTTTTCACTAAATGTTCAACATAGCCATTTTAAGACCTCTGCTCATGAACAGTGACACTGTGATTTTCTTAATGTGTCCCATACACTGAGTTCGCACACCGACTGCGCCATTGTGCGCTACATGGGCGGAAACATGTTTTGGGCAGGATGTGAAAAATGACAGCTGTACTGCTCATAAGGAGGTGTGGTAAAATGGCAATGTTGAAAATCTGGAGTGAAAATATTGAAAATTTGTGAACTTACGAGCCTGTGTAGGAACTGCGCAATGCACACTCGTAAAACAGTCATTTTTAGGAATTTTTTCACCAAATTTTCAACATAGCCATTTTAAGACCTCTGCTCATGAACAGTGTCACTGTGATTTTCTTAATTTGTCCCGTACATTAATTTCGCACACCGACTGCGCCATTCTGCACTACAAGCGGAAACACATTTTGGGTGAGATGTGAAAAATGACAGCTGTACTACTCATAAGAAGGTGTGGTAAAATGGCAATGTTGAAAATCTGGAGTGGAAATATTGAAATTTCGTGAACTTACGAGCCTGCATAGGAACTGTGCAACGCACGCTCATAAAACAGTCATTTTTTGGAATTTTTGGACCAAATTTTCAACATGGGGTTTTTGGGACCCCTTCTCATGAATGATTCACTGTCATGGTGGTATTCAGGCCCAAAGGGTGATTTCGCAGTCACTGTGCAGTCACTGCGCAAAATCACCCTTCAGGCCCGTATAACGCCATGACAGTGACATCATTCATGAGAAGGGGTCCTAAAAACCCTATGTTGAAAATTTGTGCAAAATCTAAAAATGCCTGAGATATGCAAAAAAGTTGACCTCCCCATCTAGCCCATTATACAGCTTACCTGCATTTTCAGTCGGCTTTGAAGAGTGCAGAACATGTTCCGGTCCACCAAGATCGCCCGGAGTACAGAGGTAAGTATGGGGTGTGGGGGTGTGGAAGACTAAAGCGCAGTGGTGGTGCGGTTGTGGGGGTTGGGAGATGCGTCAAGGACCATTTTGTTTTAGAGGTTTAAAAAAAAAGACGTCAGGGACTGTTTGCCACACTGGGGTGGCTCCCAGCATGGCACAAGGATGGGGCCGTTCAGCCGATGATGGGGATTGGGCACCCCGTGTCGGTAAGGAACTGATTGCCATGCTGGGTGGGCTCTTGCCCGTGGCACCAACTTCTGAGGGGCGGCGCAGCTCAGCGGCTGGCGAGGATTGGGCACCCCACTGGCTACAGTACGCAAGGTGCGATCCTCAGCATGTGGGGAGCTACGCTTCTGTCGGTGCTCACTGAAGCGTAGCTCCCTTTCAACTGTATGTCACTGCATTTTGGAGCGTGTCATAGACAGCTCCAAAATGCATTGGCTTATAGGGGCCGCGCCTGCCAGCTCACTGACTGAATTGAAGGAGGAGGTGACACACCTCCGAAATCTCCGATGATGGCACTATGTTTCTTGCACATGCCTGCAAGCAACATAACAAGGTGAAGTGAGCCTTTCCTATGGGGCACTCTGCAAAGCGAAGCACCAACGCGAACTGACCACTTTGCATTCACTTCGCTGGTGGATTATAAATTCGCTGCATCTCTACCAGCAAGTACTGGTGGGTGAAGTGCCTAAAATCCGCTACACATCGTATTTTGTGGATAAACTGAATTTCGCGTAATGCTCCGCAAAGCAAAGTAAATAACTATGCATCTCAAGGTAATGTGAAGTTCCCATTGTTCTCTAAGGACTTTGTGTTATTTTGCCTTTTATTTTTGCAGTTTAAGTTGAATTTTGCTGTAATACATGGGAAGTAAGGTCACAGTGGATCTATATTGCCTTGCACAGCATCAGTTCATCGTAGTGTGTGTAGTGGAAAGCTGGAAACAGTTTGCTCTCAGAGCTCTGAGATCCAAACCTTCTAAAAACCTTTAAAAACACCTTTTTGCTACAACATTTTGTGTCAGGATTTTTGTAGCTTGAGTGTAGTAAACCCTTATGTTGTTATATCATCACACATTTATTGATTTTTTGTGAGTATTGTATGTTAATTTAGTTGATCTGGTCTCTGTATGGACAGACACTGTAAAAGTTTGCTTCGGGGGAGGGGCTAATCTGCAGTGCAGAAGGGAGATTAGTTATAAAGGCATTTTTTCCAACTGTTGTTGGCTGTTGTTTTATTGTTTTTATGTTCAGGTAGACACAGTACAACTTCACTGATTCGTTTAAAAATATTTTCTGTTTGATGGGTAGTTTTTCAGTCGTTTTACAGGACTGTCTGTGTTGTAGACATTTTATTGAACAGTTAAAGTTTCTGTGCTTGACCTTTAATCTGTGTGCATGCTGTCAATTGATATGCATTTCATTGAGGCAGTGGGTCTGCAATATCAGTACTCTGAATTTCAAAGCCTGTCTACAATATATTTCCCTGATTCTGTGTAGATAAGTACTGCATCTCCCTCCCCCCCATCAAAACAAGGTATTATTTTTTGACTGTCTGTTTTTTGAACAATGGTTAAGGATTCAAGGACAGGTATTTCATTGTGCCTGTGTGGCTGCATTTAGTGTTTTGCTTCCCAGACAACCAAAAGTGGTGAAATATCAAGTTGCTGTAAATTGTCTGTGTCATCTGAAAGCATGCCCATGAACAGATGGTCAGGCAAACCACTTTCTGGCTGTGGCACTGCTGCCAAGGTGTCTATTAGCAGTGGAAGCTGTTGTGAAGATGAGTCAGGTTCATCAGGGGCTACCAATGCTAGCAGTGTTAAGAGTGGTCATGGACTCATGGCCATGGTAGTACGCAGCAGAAGGGAAAGGTAGTAGTTGCCACAAGTAAAGAGATTTCTCCAACTATGTTTTTCACTGCAAAATCAGTCACTTCAGTGCTGGCTGGAGATGGTGCTGTCCCTGCTATTAATAAAGTTAGTGAGGGCATGGTTGATTACAGCATGAATATTGCTACAAGTTCAACCCTGTTAAACTTAGCATGTGGGAAAAATGTTGAATCCACAGACTTGAGTGCAGTTGATGTCCCACTCCTTACAGTACTTGAACATGATTCTGATCATGATGATGACTCACAGTCTCATGTTTCCAGTGATGTTCGAGGTTAGGCCATCCAAACATTCAGACATTGACAAGAAAAGTGTGGCTGATAATATTGAGGCTGCTGATGAACTTGGAATATCTCCATAGGAGGACAGCCTCCAAAGTGAATTAGTGGATGATGATGATGATGATGATGATGATAGCGACCCCATTTGAGAACTGGAAAAAATGAAAGTGAAGGTGGCTGTTTCTGAACTGTCTGTTAGTCAGTCCCCTCCTCCTCAATGTTCTGCTGTAGCTGTGTCTGTTGATGATGACCCCGAATTAATAGTCATAGATTTGTTGTTCAGTCAAAGTCCAATTGTGCACAACAGTAAAAATCATGCATTACATGCTCCATTTCATTGCCACCGAAAGTGCAGGTACATATGCAGCAGCAGCACCAGCAGCAGCAGCAACATGTGAAGAGTAGTGCATCCAAATCCCTAGTTTGAGATTTTTTTTGTACAAGATGGCAATGATGAAACAGTGGCAATCTGCCACTTTGCCAAGCGCATGTGAAGCATGGTAAAAAGGGTAGCCATTTGGGCACTCGGGGCCAGCATACTCATCAGAAGAGCAGGCACATGGCACTGTGGACTTGGCACCAGAGGGGAGCTAATGCCATAGCTGGGCATTCACCCTCAGCCATGTTAGTGAGCATGGTATCCCCTTTCTTCAGTGTAAGTAGCCATGTCAGTAAAAGTGGTGAAATAACACTGGAGGATTACTACAGGCATGAAGAGGATGATGATTTGAAATGTTTAAGCAGTGGGCAGAGTAGCAGTGGTGGTTCATGTAGTAATTCTACTACATCAACCCGTGTGCTTAAAACATAGAAAATAACCACATGTATTGGCTTGTCACCTGTGCACCCACCATCACACATCTAAGGAACTCCATCTATGTCAGTTAGTAGAGTACAGCCATTTGGCATGCCTCATGTAATGCAATGAACAATGCAGCTCGAGTTGCATAGCCTTTTCCTGCACAACAGTAAATACCCACCCAATCATGTGGTTGCACGTGAACTCAGTGCTGCCCTAGTGGAAATGCTCTCAATTGATCTTTTTGCCATTTTCCTTTGTGAAGAATGCAGGCTTCCGGCACTTTGTGGCGCTACTACTCAAACTGAAACACAAAGGGTTTAAACACAAAAATGCAAAGTCAGGCTACATTTAGCATTAGTCACCACAGACTGCACAGCACAGATCAGCTGCACACCTCTCTCTACAAAAGAAAGTGAAAGTAAAGCACTAACTTACTGCCTATTTAACTGCTTCCCTGAATCAAGTGACCTGCAGACCTGCAGAGATAGTCAGGCATGTGATCAGTGGCCTGTTTCTTACCAACTTCGCCTTCTCAAACTAGAACTTGAGGTGAATGCGAAGTGGCCAACACGAAGTCCATTAAGGAGAATTTTGACTTTTTTTAAGGGAATTGCACATAGTGCTATGCAAATTTGAAGTGAGTCACTCCGGGTTCACTTCACCAGTGAATTAAAGCTTCACTGCATCTCTACTATCAAGTGCTAAGGTAATACACCTCTTGTTTTATTTATTTATTCACAATTCGGATTTACAACCTTTGAGTCAAAGACTCATTTATAAAGGCACCCGCGTCACAGGCAAGGTAGACAACATTTTGGTGGAGTACTATAATGGAGAACATTACAGGTGAGATACTATAAAAAGAACATACAAAGCAAAGCAAAAGAACATTCAGAGCAATTCCAATGATACAGTGGAGCACACAGGTTTCAATTCATGGTGTACAGACTTCAATTAAGCTAATTTAATTAAACTAATATAAGTATAATACTATGGGATCTCTAGAGATACTGGGTTGTGAATACCTGTGGGTGTGTGGAGGGGTAGTTGTTGGGGAGAGTGGTGGATGGGGAAGACTTTGTCTGTGGATTGGGTCTGTCAGAGCTCTAGGTATGGCCCAGTCATGGGCATTTGCAGCTCTGAGTGTCAGTGAGGTACATTATTTATGGAGGGTGATTTTGAAGGGGCCAATTTTGGGGACGTTTGTGATATGAGTGGGGAAGGAGTTATACCAGGAGGGGGCTCTGGCGTGGAAAGATCTTTGGGCAAGTGAAGTTCTGGCTCTTGGCACCTGGAAGGTGGCTTTGGTTGCATTTTGGGTGGTGACCGAGTGGGTGGCCCATTTTAGGGATGTAGTAACCCCTGGTGGGGAGAGCCCAAGTAATGTTTTTTTGACCAGTATACAGGTGTGGTATCGCAGATGCTTTTCAAAGGTGAATAGATTTGAGGTGGAGTAAAGCTGGCATGTGTGCATTCTGCTGGGGGCACCAGTCAGGAGCCTGCAAGCCTTGTTGATTGAGGTCTGGACTTTGGAGAGGGCAGTGGGGTCAGCAGCTGCATAGATAGGGATCCCATAATCAACCAAAGACAGGATGGAAGAGGTGATAGCCTGCTAGAGGGCATACTCAGGGAGGCAGTCTTTGTGGCAGTAGAGGAGTCTAATCCGAGCATTCATGGCAGAGGACAGGGAGTTAAGATGGGAGTAGAAGGAGAGAGCTGAGTCGAAGGTGATGCCCAGGTATTTGTGTGCTGATACCTGTTCAAGGAGGTGTAGGGTGCAGGGGAGGATGAGAAGGGGGACATTTCTGGAGTTACTTTGGTGGTGGGCAAAAATCATAGATTTCATCTTCTTGTGATTCAGAACCAGACGATGGTCGAGGAACCATTTTTCAGCTTGGTTGAAGATGAGTTACAGAGAGCTCTGGAGGGTGAGTGGGTCAGGGTGGGAGGTGATGAGGACCGCATTGTCAGCGTATAGGAGCATTCTGCCTGAGCAGGAGCTGGGGAGGGTGTTTAGAAAGAGACTGAACAATGTGGGGTCCAGGATGGTACCCTGAGGGACACCAGGGCATACTGGTAGAGCAGTTGATAGGGTACCGTTGATTTTGACCCATTGGGATCTGGCATGGAGGTAGCTGGAGAACCAGGCCAAGGGGCCAGATGAGAAACCAAGTCGATGGAGGGAGTCAAGCAATAGAGGGTGACACATAGTGTCAGAGGCCTGAGATAGGTCAATGAACACTGCCCCAGCGATATCCCCAGAGTCAAGTGCACAGTGTATTTGCTGAGAGAACTCCAAAGGGCTGAAGTGGTGCTGTGTCCAGGATGGAGCCATGATGTTCTGGGCATAATATGTTGTACTTGGATAGATAATCCATGAGTTGGGTGGGTACTATTTTTTCCAGGGCTTTAGAGAGTGGGGGGGAGGATGGAGATCGGTCTGTAGTTGTTTGGTAATGTGCAGTCTCCATTCTTATGAATTGGGGGTAATTTCAGCTGATTTCCATGTGCTCGGGAATTGGCCAAAGCATAGAGACCGGTTAAAAAGGTCAGTGAGAGGGGCTAGCATGACATCAAGAGTTAGGCAGAGAATCCTGGAATCAAGGGTCACAACTGGGGTTGAGCTGGAGAGGGCCTTTAGTAGGAGTGGTTTGGCGTTATGAGGAGATATGGTGTGGACAAGAAATAACGGGCAATTCATGGTGGGGAGGTTGGAGGCATGGATAGGGTCAAAGAAGTGGAATGACTGCACTTAGGTCAGGAAAGGCCATGTTAAGGCAGTCAGCAACAAGTTGGGGGTCAGTGGTAATAGCGCTGTTAATGAGCATCTGAGAGGGGGGAAGAAAGAGTTTTCCCATTAAACTCCTTAATATCATCCCAGAAAGCTTGTGTAGAGCCCCAGGATGAGGTCAGGGTGGTTTGGTAGTATCTGACCTTGGCCTGCCTTATGGCCCAAGTGCATTGGTTGTGAGTGGCATTATAGGCTTGTCTGTCTACTGTCCAGCCTGAGTCGACCACGATCTGCCATAGGCTGTCTTGCTGCTTCAGTTGCTGGATCAGGGAAGGAGAAATCCAGGTGGAATTGTGTCTTTAGAAGTGAGTACTGGTGACGGGGGCCAAGATGTCACAGGCCTCACAGAAGGCCCTGGTGAGGTAGGCTAGTGCAGTATCTATATTGGTTGCAAGGGAGATCGGGGATGAGTCAAGCTGGGCTAGGTACTGCTTTAGGTTATTAAGGCCCCCGGGGTGAAAGCGGTGGTGGGAGGTGTCTTTGCATGTGGGTTTGAGCGTGGGGGAGGACCAGAAACAGAGGTTAGAGGGGTGGTCACTAAGGGAGTTGGCTAGGACGCTAACAGACTTGATTTTGTGGGGACGATTGGAGAGTATCATGTCAAGGAGGGAGCTGGTTCCAGTTGACTGGTTAAATCTGGCAGGATGGGTGACTAGTTAAGTTAAGTCAAGGGCAGTGAAGGAGTCCTCTATGTGTGCTGCAGTGGAGCCAAGCCAATTAATATTGAGGTCACCTAGGATGAGCTGTTCAGCTTTGTGGGTCAGGGTGGAGAGATAGTCAGAGAAGGAGTGGATAGCTAGACCTTGGGCCCGTGGGGGTATGTGGTTGTAAGATGGAGAGGGCCCCTGCCTGGGTCAGGGGAGATTTTTAAGGTGATGGCTTGGGCACCATGATCGAGCTTGGGGGCAGGGAGTGCGTGGCCCAGGAGGGAGTCACGCAAGTAGACTGCAAATCCGCCACCATGCTTTCCCACAGGATCCTCTCTGAAAAGTGTGAAACCAGGGAGGGAGACAGCAGAGTCATGGGTTAATGCGGAGACCCAGTTCTCCACTATGGCAAGGATGTCGGGCCTGTGTTGGGTAACCCAGCACTGGAGTGCAGCAGTTTTCTTTGGGAAACTGCACATATTCATAGAGGCAATGCGGAGGCAGTGCCCAGCGGGGGGCGAGGGGATGGTAGAATGTCCAGGACCAGGGTTTGGGTGGACATTCCCAGAGAGCAGAAGAAGTAATGTGATAAGTTGGAGAAGTGGGCTATGGCAGTTGGGGTTGATGTGTTTAGGCAGATGCAAGGATCTGGGGGTAGAGGTGCAGGGGATGGGTAGGGAGCTAAGGACAGGTATGGCTAGGATGGAGTGAGCCCACCCTGCTCCGTGGACAGGGGGTGTGAGAGTGGGTGTTGTGGAGGTTGCGGTGGGGTGATAAGGTGGTCCAGTGTGCGAGGTGAGTTAGTGGTGGGAAAGGGGAAAGTGGGATAAAGGGTGGGGGTAGAAGTGATAACAGGCTGAGGTTGCTGCACCCTTCCCTGATAAGAGTCTCATTTTATTAGGAGGGAGCAAGTGTTGATATTGACAATACGTAGCCTATGGGCAGGATGTTGAGCAGCAAAGGGTCCATGGGTTGTGTGCATATTAAAAGACATCAGCAGGAGGAGGAGAGGGGATGTAGTGATGGGATTTCAGGACATCTTTTTAGGGCAGTATGCATGTGACCCTCTGTCGCTTGCTAGGGTGTGGGTGGGGAGGCTAATTATATGTGTGGGACCCAGGATAGGGAATCGTATGGCAGATGGGCTATGCAGGATGGGGTGGGGGTGGCAGTTTGATGGTAAGGAAGTGAGGGGGGTGATGGACCCACTGTAGGTAATGAAAAGGTTACCAGTGCAGCACAGTACAAGTGGTATACAGATGGGGATACTAGGCCCAATGGGTGGATTGGTGAGTGGAGGCTGACAATCAGGCAGATGCATGTTTTCAACACTGCTGGGGAGATTCACTGGAGGGATAGTGGGGGGGAGTCAGCACAGGGAAGATCAGAGCAAGTATAGGGATCACTATCAGGGACATGCTGGAGTATGAGATGGGAGGAGGACCAAAAGAGAGCCAGTGAGAGATAAGGGGTGGCAGGCTGAATCCCCCTAGTGGCCAACGCATATAATCTGCAGGTGGAGAAGTGGGCTGATTGGTTAAAACACAGCCACACTCTTATTGGTTCTTATCCACACTATATAAATCTGTGTCAACCAAGGGTGGTGGTGGGGGCGGCGGGGCAGCACACTGGTTCCAACTGCGCCACAGTCTTGTGTTTCCTTGCTGTGCCCACATGCCGTACCTGCTCTACTTTGGGTTCAGGGGGCATCTGCACTCAGGCCCTCGTGACTGCCGGACCGCCGTGGAATCCGATCCTACTTTTCCAGACTGGCTGTGGAGAGGAAGCAGGTGAGCGTTATTTATGCTGAGCAAACAGAGGAGGAGACTTCATTTCTATGCAGAGGACATGCACAAGAAATAGCTGTAGTAATTTAAAGAAAATGTTGTGATACCTTCTTTGTTATCTGTTGTGAAGATGATGCACATATTTGGTAGTGGGGAAAAAAGGGAGAGAAAGAGGGAGGTGAAGGGCCTGAGAGGTGCTTCAGTTTGAAGAAATGGAGAGCACATCAAGAGGACTGCTACTGTAGGTCAGCCAGAATGGGAGAGTGATAGAAGTCATTGTCCACCTGAGGACAAATGACCTGGGAAGAAACAGGGTTAGGGTAGTGTAGGGAAATTTCAGGGAGTAGGGGAGGGGCCTCAAACAGGTGGCATGCACAGTGGCTTTTGCTGAGGTGGTTCTTGTACATGACCAGAAAGAAGGAAGGACACTCCTCACCAGAGATTTTATAATTTGTCTGAGGCATGATGCATGGATAAAGGCTAGCTATATTGTGGCCTGGTGGACAACCTGAGAAGATATGTGTCTCTATAGTGGAGATGGCCTGCATCCTTCAGGAAGGGGACCACAGTCCTTATTGGGAGGTTTAAATGCTACGTGGATGAGCATTTAAACTAGCCACAGGGGGTGGAGAGGGGCTGTAGAACTAAGGCAGGCAAAAATGTTTCACTCCCAGATGATGAAGCAGCAGGGAGGGAGAGCCAAGGGGAGTAAACTCACCTGGGGCAGAGACACAGGAAGACGGGGTGGGGACAAGGCAAAGGCCAAGTGGGATATAAATCAGAGAAGCAAGGAGGAAGGAGTAAAGGAGACAGGTAACAGAGAAGGTATCAAGAAAAGAGATGGGTCAGGGTGAGCATTAGGAAATACCATGGGGGGGGAATCAGAGAGCAGTAAGGGAAGGAGTAAGATATGGAGAGCTATGTGCATCAAAACAAAGAAGTCTGGGATACATGCTTGACCCAGAGGCCACCATGGTGGAGGCTAGCCTATATCTGATGATCATAACAAAGTCATGGTGTACTAACAGCCATGATTTTGACAAGGCCATATCAGGTTATTTTCTGTTGAAGAGCAAAAGGGAAGGGAGGAAGGAAGGATGTGTTGTACTATATGCAAGGGATGGAATCAAGGCTGCGGAAGTACGGGGGCACCAGGAGGAAAAGGTAGAGCTGGAGGGGCTGTGAGTCATCTTGGAGACAGGTGGTAGAACCACTATCCATACAGCAATGGTATTCAGACCTCCAGCACAGTGAGAGTAGTTGGAGAAACCATTATCAGGATGGCATGTAAAGGGGAGGTGCTGCTAATTGGTGACTTCAATCTGCCAGATGTGGATTGGAGCCTTTTAACTGAAGGATAGGCAAGGAGCGGGGACATTATTAACTCCTTGTAAGGGGCTTTTCTCAGGCAGCTAGTCAATGAACCCACTAGGGGCAGAGCAGTGCTGCACCTGGTGCTTGCAAACAGGTGGAACTATAGACATCATAGCAGGCAGTCTCCCAGGTACGAGTGGTCACCATCCAGTTTGATTTAACCTTAAGATGCGAAAAGAAGAAAACCACATAAGGACAAGGGTCCTGGACTTTAGGAAGTGGATTTTGAAGAAATAGGAAAGTGCCTCAGAAACTGCCTAATGGGGGGCTGGTGAGGGATGGGTAAAAGTACAATGGGGAAAAATAAGGCAGGACACAGTTAAGGCAACCGGCTTCTGCATGAAGAAAGTGAGTAAAAGCAGAAGGAAAAAAAAAGCCATTATGCTTCTGTAGGGAAATGGCTAAGGTGGCAAAGGCAAAAAGAGTGGCACTCAGGAGTTATAAGGAAATGCAGAGGGAGGAAGACAGTGAGGTGTTCCAAGTTAAACAGAGGTAAGCATGAACTGTAGTGAGGGGAGCAAAGGTGCAGACAGAGGAATAGATTGCCAAGGGGGTAGCTAAAGAGGATAAGACTTTCTACAGATACATAAATTAGAAGAGGAAGGAAGGGGAGGGGAAGGAGAGAGAGGATAATGAGACTGGACAGGTGGGGGGGGTAAAGGACTGTGCAGAAGAGGATCAAGAAAAAGCAGACATCCTGAACATGCAGTTCTTCTCAGGTTCACAATGGGGGGAGGGGGCACCAGGGAGCAGCAGTAACAAATGGAGGGCATAGACATAAGTCCATTTGAAGAAGAAAGACTCCTGAAGGGACTTGTAGCTTTGAAGGTGGGACAAGGCTATGGAACCAGACAGGATGCACGCAAGGGTACTAAAGGAATTCATGGTGGGGCTAGCAGCCCTACTGCCAGCCTTATTCAACAGCTGTCTAGCAACAAGCATGGTTCTGGAGGACTGAAGAAGAGCAGATGTGGTCCCTCTACATAACAGTGGCAGCAGGGAGAAGGCCAGCAACTACAGACTTGTCAGTCTCACTTCAGTGGTGGAGATATTAATGGATATAGGTGCAAGATCACAGGCAGCATAGATCATGGGAGGTGATGTCATGCCAGTTGAATATGATTAATTACTTTGATTGGGTGACCAGGAAAATACAGTACATCAGGGGAGGGCAGTGATGGCCTATCTGGACCTTAGCAAGGCCTTTAACACTGTGCCACACCGGAGACTGATAAAGGAATTGAGCAGCCTAGGGATGGGATCCAAAGTGGTAAATTGGGTTAGAAACTATTTACTGGATAGGAGACAGAAGGTAGTGTGTAACAGCCCTCACTCTAATGATGAGAGAGTGACCAGGGTGTCATATGGCTTAGTACCATGACTGGCCCTCTTCAATGTCTTCATCAGTGAAGAAGAACTGGAAGGGAAGATACAGTATGCTTTCTTGCAGAAGACACCGAAATTCGTAATAGGGTGGACACATTGTAAGGGATGGAGAAAATGTGTAGGGATCTTGGAAACCTCAAGGAGTGGTCAAGAGCATGGGAATTGGGGTTCAGTGCCAAAAAGTGCAAAATCATATACCTAGGGCATAGGAACCCAGGAGCTGAGTATAGGATGGGGGGAGGTACTGACAGTCACCAAGTAAGAAAGGGACCTTGTGATTATAGCTAATGACCTCAAAGTGGCAGGGCAGTGTTACAAAGAAATGGGTAGGGTCAGTGGGATGCTGGAATACATAGGCAGAGTTATCTCCAGCAGGAGGAGGGAGATGTTGTCACTATATCAGTCACTGGTGAGACCCCAACGGAGTATTGCATCAGGTTTTAGAGGATGTACCACAGAAAGGACATAGGGTAAAGGCTGTCCAGAGGAGGGCAGTTAGAATGGTGCAGGGATTGTACCTAAATCCCTACAAGGAAAGACTCAATGATCCCAACGTGTACGCCTATGAATGAGAGGAGAGAAAGAGGGACATGATAGGGATCTACAAGTGCCTCCTACAGGGGTAAACGGTGCATTAGAGGAGTCCCTTCAAATGAAAAAGCACCAGGACCAGAGGACATGTAATGAAGATATAGGGGGGGGTTAAAAAGGAAAATGAGAAAGTGCTTCTATACTGAAAGAAGTGTGAGTTGTAGATGCCTGGAACAGACTACCAGCAGAAGTGATGGAGGCAAAATCAGTAGGGGTCTTCAAGCATGCGTTGGAAAGACATGGGGGAAATTAGTAAATAGGCAGGAGGAGGGAGTGTTGCCATAAAAATCATTCACATTATTTCAGTTATTTCACAATACTAAACTTTTAAAACAACACAGTTATAGAACCTAAAACCAAAGTCTCAACAACCAATGAGCATGTACTATTTACTGTACTCACCCTGGTATCAATCAGTCGGCAGCTGCCCATGGCAAGGTGAGGAGGGATGTGCCAGTCACCAACACCAGTTGGGATGAGGGGAGTGGGGTGGTGCATCAATTTCTAATGGGGGAGGGGCAGAGGGACCTCTAGCCAGCAAGTAACATAATGGGGGGTTTATTTAATATATAACACTGATTGGGGCTGGGGTGGGGGACGCTACACTATGAAAAAGGGATCAGGGTTATATTTTCTATTTTAACAGTCATTGGGGCTGGGATGGGTGTGACACTGCACTATGGAAAAGGGATTGAGGTTATAATTTCTTTTTTAACAGTGATCAGGGCTGGGGTGGGGGGAACGCTACACTATGGAAAAGGGATCAGGGTTATATTTTCTCTATTAACAGTGATGAAGGCTGGGGTGAGGGGATGCTACACTATAGGAAAGGGATCACGGTTATATTTTCTATTTTAAAAGTGATCGGGCTGGGGTGGGAGGATGCTACACCATAGGAAAGGGATTGTGAATATATTTTCTATGTTAACAGTGATCAAGGAAGGGGTGGGGGGACTCTGCACTATGAAAGGGATTGGGGTTATATTTTCTATTTTAACAGTGATTGTGGCTGGGGTGGGGGGACATTACACTATGGAAAGGGGATCAGGGTTTTATTTTACATTCATCAGTGATCGGGGCTGGGGGGGGACACTAAACTACCAGGGAGATTGGGAAGATTTCTTTCTTTTTATGGAAATGGGGCAGAGGGGTGGGCCTGGCGCATTTCGTTAAGCGCAGCTATGTAAATGATCCCATAATGGGCATGAAAATGGTCCCTTTGCACCATGCATGCCCAATGGGGTCATTTGCATGTTTGGGCTGAATATTGCCCATGGGACTGGGACACATACCAGGTATGCGCCACGCATTGCCCTGTGGGCAGTCTTCATTCCTGCACCCTCAAAGTACTAAATGGAACTTGGTGACCCCCCTGCTGTGCTCCACACTTCCAAGGTCTGATATTCAAACAAATTGCACAATCTGTTCTGATTGTGCAATCTGTTTGAATATGGCACCAAAGCCAGCCAGACTATTTTTTTGTGCTGTGCATCGTTTTGCATGCGCATCCAGATGGCTCTGAATATGGGGTCATGGTGTCACTTTTATGCTCCTGACTGCTCCTTGTTGTTTTGTATTTTTTTTTTTTTTGCATCTTATTTAGTTTCCCCCTGCTACCTACTTAGCTGCCACCTTCTACTGTGTTTCCACCTTCCTTACTGCTCTGTTTCATCCATGGGCACTTGTCCTGCATACTCCGAGCTGTGCCACTGATATCCACCACTGCAGTAGGTCCCGAGCGTTGATAAAAATCTGACATAGCTTGAGGGTGAAGTGCAGAGGAGGTACTTAACAGAGCTCATCAGGATTTCAGATCAAGGCACACCCAAAGCATCACTGCACATTTGTCAAAGAGTTGTAGGAGAGCCCCCTGTCTACAAGACACCCTTTCTCTTGGCCACCAAAGGGGGAAGTCATGCAGCACAAGTAAGGGTGAAAGAAGTGGGTCATTGGCAATATAGGTTTGGCTTCTAGGTGGGGTCTATAAGTTAGCTTTGCTTTGAGAATTTGGCCAAACGACTTTGGCTCCTAAGAGGTAAAATAGACTACAAACGGGGGGGGGGGGGTTAAAATGTCTTGAGGTCAACAATGAATATTAATTACTGTAGATGACTTGTGCCAGATGATGTTGGCATGCATTTGCTGTGGGGTACTGTTTGTGTGGTATAACAGATTCAGCAAAACCCATTAAGACAACCACAGCCCACAATGATATACAGTAGAGGTTGCTATTCTTTGTTGATCTCAAGACATAAACACACTGTAGTCTTTGCTTTACCTCAATGCCAGTTACTATATTATCTCTTTAAGCTATCCCCATTGATCTTCAAGTTTTATAATAATCTCTTACAACAAAAAACAAATTATGCATTACAAACATAAAAAAAAATATAAAGTAATGAAAAGACATGAAATGGAGGCTATGACATTGCCTTTGATGTGTCTTCTTTAATTGATATCTGCTTTGTGTGCTCTTTTTATGTTGGCTCACACATGCACAGCCAACATACTGCAGTAGTAGAAGATTTGGAGAAGCGGTCACTTTTGGGTGAATGCAGGGCATGAATCAGTAGGAGCGTCCTTCATTCCCCAATCAGCCAGCAGCAGGGGCTGACATCCTGCACATCTAATGTGGCTACCAGATCTGAGAAAACATCCACTGCAATGAGAGCAAAGCTCTCATGCAGTGTGACCATAATACACCTCCCGACCTGCAGGCAACATGGCAGCAGTGACTGCCACTGCCGCCGCCTGTCACAATGCCGACGGGGGAGCCCACTCTCTGTTGGCATAATTCCCCCCCATTTCCACTGTGTGCTGAGGGCATGCCCAATCCCCATTGGCATCATGTGCCCCCCAAAAAATGCCTTTCTTTACCGACAGCGGGACCAATCACTGTTGGCTTCAGTACCCCCCTTTTCCAGTTCAATCTGCCGATGGGGGGAGCCCACTCCCTGTCGGCATGATGTCCCCCCTTTGTTCTGTGCCGAGGGAGATGCCCAAGCCCCCTCAGCTCATCTCCCCCACTCCCCTTCTGTATGTGCTGACGGGGATGCCCAATCCCCCATCGGTTACTGCATCCTCCTCCAAAAAAACACTTGGATGGCACGCTGAGAGCCCACACCGGTGCGCTAAATACCCCGTAAAAAAAAAAAAAAGGCCTACAATTTTTTTTTAATTTTTATTTTACCTGTAAAAAAGAAAATGGTCCCTCGCGGTATCCTTGCCCCCTCCCACAACCTGCGCCCACCCTCTGTGCAACCTGCCTCCCCACACCCCCCACATCTGATACTTACCTCCAGAGACCGGTGCGGCAATCTTTGGTGGACCGGGAACACGTCTGTACTCCTCAAAGCCGACCGCGAACTGAAGAAATGCCAGTAAGCTGTATAATGGCAGAAATATAGTTTTTTCAACTTTGGTGCATATCTCGGGCATTTTTGGGAATATTTACACCAAATATTCAACATGGGGTTTTTGGGACCCCTCCTCATGAATTCAGGCACTGTCATGGCGTTATTCAGTTCTGAAAGGTGATTTCGTGGTCACTGTGCGGAATCACTGTTTGGGACCAATTAACAAAACAACACTGCCACTCTTCATGATGGGGGCTATCAAAAAGCCTATGTTGCAAATTTGGTGGAAAAAATCCAAAAAATGGCTGTTTTACTGGTGTGCATTGCACAGTTGCCATGCATGCTCATAACTCCGTGAATCTGTAATATTTTCACTCCAGATTTTCACAATTGGCAGTTTCCCACACCTTCTTATGAACAGTACAGCTGTCAGTTTACATATCCTGGTCGAAATGTGTTTTCGCATGTCCGGTGCAGAACAGCGTGGCTGCTGTGCAAAATCAGTTTTTGGGACAGTTTTCAGAAATGACGGTGATGTTGTTCATGAGCAGAGGTCCTATAATGCCTATGTTGAAAATTTGGTGCTGAAAGTCCATAGAATGACTGTGTTACATGCGTGTCTTGTGCAGTTTCCATGTACTCTTGTAACTTTGCAAATTTGCAATATTTCCATGCCAGATTTTTAACACTTGCATTTATTCACACCTCCTTATGAACAGTGCAGCTGCCATTTTTCACATCCGGCCCAAGATGTGTTTCTGCACCTGTTGTGCACAATGGCGTGGTTGCTGTGGGAAATCAACTTTTGGGACAGATTAACAAAATCACAGCACCACTGTTCATGAAGGAAGGTCCCAAAATGCCTATGTTAAAAATGTGGCTAACAAACTCCCCAAAATAATTGGGTTACGGACGTGTGTTGTGCAGTTTCAATGCATGTTCATGACTTCACCAATTTTTCATATTTTCACTCCAGATTTTCGATGTTGCCATTTTTTACACCTCTTCATGAACAATACAGTTGTCATTCTCCACATCATGCCCAAAATGTGTTTTTGTCCGTGTCACCAAAAGACATAGCCGCTGTACAAAATCACCTTTCAGCTAACAAACTGATTGTGCCACTTTTCACGAGGTGGCCTCACAAAAAGCCCATGTTGAAAATTTGGAGTAAAAATACCAACACATGCCTATGGTGTTAGGGTTTCTAACTGTAGCATCTCACCCTGTAGAGACTGACAGGCATCAGGGGTGTGACTTGGGATCATCAGCTCTAATGCTCACTCCATTCCACCCCCACTCCCACCCTGCAGCCACTGACTGGCATTGTGGTGTGTCTTTCACTGTTTGGCCACAAAGTTCACCCCATTCTCCTATACTGCACCCACCGCAGTGTATTTCCCTATGGAATGGGGTAAGTATAATGCCCAAAGACCCCAAAGTACACCACAACACTTGTCAGTATCTACAGGGTACGGTGAGGTACAATGGCATGAGCGTTATAGCTGATGACCCAAAGGCACACCCCAATGCCTATCAGTCTCTACAGGATGTGGGTGGGGTTGGTGTCACTTCAATACTGCACTGCCATTACTATTAAGCTTTTCTAACTCCAGCACTACCGATGCCAATGCCAGCGAGACAACATTCAGCATTGACAAATGCTTGTTTCTCACTGGCACACCTGCTCATATTGAGCTTGTTGTAGATGACAATGCAAAAGTTTCTGTATGTGTCATCAGAAGGAGGAACTGAATCACTACTGCTGGTTGTGGTGAGCTGGTCTGCAGTGCCAGTGAGAGGAGAACAGGGATATCTTCTTTCAGGAGGTGTAGGCATGGTAATGGCAGTAGATGTCATCTGTTGGACATGTGAATAATAGCATGAATAGCTAAAGTTGATTCTAGGCAATTTTTTTTGTATACTTATTTTGTTTAGCAAGGACAATGCCTGACTCAGATGACTCTTTCTCAAATGTGCAGTAGCAGAGCACTGGAGTTTGAGAAAGATTAAAATTTCAAAACTCTCAGGATCTAACCTCGATATGAAGTCAGCAAAAGAAGAAAAGGAGGAGAATAAACAGGAGGTTGTAAAAATGCTCTCATACTGGTTCCTTTGAACTGTCTTTGCTGTTCCACCATCGGTGTATACAACAGGTTTTATATCCGTAGGAAATTAACACATCTTGTTATTTGGGATCCAGTAGTGTTGCCAGCTTGAATTGCATGTCCAGTCTAATTCTGTCAAATTTGTCTTCACATTGTGTCAGAATCATCTTTGCAACTTCTTTAAAGAGTATTTCTTCCTGCTGCTGCTGTGATAACTCATCTGAAGTAATGGTGCCGTCACCTCCTATAGTAATGGGACGAGTCCTTCTGTACCATCTGCTGTGCAGTTTGCAGGGTACAGGAACAATAAGAAGGTGGTATCAGCCCACTATACCTTCAGCTGTGCAGTGTATATGTAAGGTGGTGTCAACCATGTGCCGCAGTGTCTCATGATGGAAAATACATGATTAAGGATCAAGAAATGAGGAAGATAATATATAGGATGCATTGTTTTCAAAACCAGTTAATGTCTATGCTTTAATATAATTATTGTTTTTAGTACATACTATTTATACAGTAAATATGACACTCATTTTATGCTAAGAAAACATGATTCATGATAGTGGAAGGAAAAGGGTGATGATGAGGATGTGTTGTTGTTGTTAGAACCAGTTGACTTCAGAGGGTTTTATGTAAGGATTAAGCCACGAGAAAGCATGAGTATACTGTGGTATTAATCCATGGTTGGGGAGAGTTGGACCACGAGGGCGAAGGCAGTGGATCCAACAACCATGGATTAATTCCACTGTAGACCCATCCTTTCGAGTGGCTTAATCCGCTTGTAACATGGCAATGAGTGTATGACTAATAGTCTTTGAATAAATGAGTACAATCACACTGATTTACTTTTAGAATACCTTAAATTGAGCTATTAAACATGTTGTACATATACTTGAAAACAATTGGAACACACCTATTGGAAATATCGTGGTGGCTATTTCACTTTTGTTAAAATAACTTTCATTACAAGCTTTAAGCTTTCTAACTTCAAAACATATTTTACAACTTTTCAAAAACTTGCAAATTACTTTCTATTCTAGGTGCTTTGATTTTCCTCTCTATGTATTAGAAAATATGGTCTGCACTGCATGATGGGAGTGTGCTATGGTACATTATAGTTTTCTTCCTCCAGTTCCTTTGCAGACCAATAGGTGGCTGTCACACAATCCTAGTAGCACAAGCACCTTTTCTCCAAACGTGCTGAACTAAGCCAATCTGAAAAACACTTTATTGAACAACTACTATTTTCACTTTTTTTCCCCTCTAAACTACCTAACTCAGCAGGACATAGAACAACATAACGTTTACTGCTTTCACCTTTCAAATACTTGTTTTGACTACTATTGTTAGTCTGTTTCTTTAATTTCTTTTTGTGTCTCTCAATTTATTTTTCTTTTCACCCACAGAAGTATCCTCTCTCTTTAATTTTGCTTTGTTTATCTCAGTGTCTGTTATTTTTGCTTTCAGTTACAGAAGTTGCATGCTCATCTTTACCACTGTGTATTCACCAAGAAAAGGCTAGGCCAGATAATGTTATTCGGTCATCCACAATGCATTGCACCCACAGTTGCTTAGCAAGCAGTAGATCAGAAGGGATGGTAACAGTATGTAACTGTTCACTTCTACAGAAATATTGCTGCAGCATAATTAACAGTGTATGTGGAGTTTAAATATACAATCTTTAGTAACTCATGAACTTCTGTTGTAGTTACAATATAGAACAATCTTGAAAAAGTCAAAAACTCTGTGCCAGGAAAATTCTTAGTAAATATAAGTTGGGACAACTACACTCTGCAAGCTATTTGCATATTGCTTTCATCTGTATACTGCTTCTTACCTGTAGTGGATTGCCAAGGTATTACAATACAAACCATGATCTACTATGGTATTAGACCATGGTTTCTACTGTGCCACATGGTGTGTTTGCACCTATCTGAGTGCTTCATTTCGTTTTTCTTTTTTATGTCATGTTACAATTTAATGTATTTACTATTGGTCATTGTTCTTATATTTTATTCTAATCATGTGCTAAAATTATATCATTTGTGATGCAGAGAGTAGGAGGAGGATGTGTTATTTGTAGAACCAGTCAACTTTTATTTACTATTTAAAGTACTATTTAAGACTATAGTTTTTACTTAATGTATTTAAGAGTTAATATTATTAGTAATAGTAGTATTTTCTGATGTTTGCACTGGAGATGCCTGGAGAAGCAAGGAATACGTGGCCTTGTTAGAGGGTAGAGCGAAATGTTTGTAACATTATTAAGGTGATAAAAAAAAATTCATCTGCAAACTGCAAAGTTTCTAATTAAAGAGTATGTATTATTAAAAGTACAAAATAAAAAGATTTTTATGAGACTTTAATCCTGTTATGAGATTGCATGTATCTCCACAAAAACTAATATTTTAGTTTGTCAGTACCAAAATATAGTATTGATACAATGTGTCTGCTGTTTTGTACTTGTGCCGCAACTGAAAAGCATGTATCAATAATGTACTCAAAAGCAGTTTCAAATAGTATTGATACATACAGAGTAGTGTTAACACATAAAAACTGGATTGCTAGGAACGATGCTTAATGATCGGACTCCAAGCCTTCATTAAAAAAAAAAAAGGTTTCTAGCCCTAATGCTTCCAAAGTTAGACATTTTGTAAGATACTTCATTAAAATGGAATAAGTTTGGAACTATTCGGATTAGAAATGTAATTTTGCAAATGAAAGCTTTGTCTGCTTAGCTGATATATCAATATATGGTACTGCTACAGTTTCCATATATCAATATATAAAATCAAAATTGTTCACTAAAGTTTTAAAGTCCTTTAATTTTTTACAACATATTGGGCCCGATTCTCAAAGTATCCCTAAATGGTGCAAGGGGCTTGCTTCACAAGGAATGGCAGAAGGTGAGGCTTGCACCAAAATTTGCACCAGTAGCTATTCTTAAGCGCAGCCTGTGGCAACTGCCATTACATGCAGCAAAGGGGCTTGCGCTGTCCTTGTGCCGCAAAAATGGGCTGCAGCATGGCATTAGGGAGCATGCGGCAGATGAAGTTGCCATATCCCCTAAATCAGGATTCTCTAAACCCTTTGAGAGGGCAAATTTCTAATTGCCATTAGACCAGCCAGAGCTGGTCTAAGGGTATTTAGAAGTGTGCCCACTGGGAGGTTTAGAGTATTTGCCCCACCTCTGGAGCCCTCCCTGGGTGGGAGAGAACATGTACTGTGGTCCCACGTCCTCATCCCAGTCTCCCCCTGAAATACTGTACACAAATGTATTTTCCCTAGTGGTCTAGTGAACCCCCCAGCCCAAATCCCCCTCTTTATTACAATTAATTACAGCCCTGGTGGTCTAGTGGCCCCCCAAGCCCTGATCACCCCTTAATAAAATATCTTGTTCCCTAGTGGTCTAGTGGACTCCCCTTCCATCCTCAATCACCCCTTAATAAAATATATTATTCCCTGGTTGTCTAGTGGACCACTTTCCAGCCCCGATCACCCCTAAATAAAATATCTCATTCCCTGGTGGTCTAGTGGACCCCCCCACCCTGGTAGGCATTACACCACCACCCTGTTCCCCCCATCCCATGCTTGAACCGGTGACCAGCACAGCTCTCTGCTCACTGCCATGGCCTGCAACAAGACTGAGCTGTCAATGAGTACAGTTTTACTGTATACAACATGTGCTCATTGATTGACAGTTCACTCTGAGCTGTCAATGAGCATACAAGTACGGTATACAGTATGTGCTAATTGATAGCTCAGTCTGTTGACCGGCCTTGGTGGAGAATGGAGGGCTGTGTTGGTCGCTGTCCTGGGCATGGGATAGGGGGAGCGGGGTCTGGGGCACTGCCCACAGGATGGGGGTTCACTAGTCTAACAGAGAACATGATATTTTCTTAAGGGGTGATCGGGGATGGAAGGAGGGTCCACTAGACCATCAGGGAATGAGATAATTTATTAAGGAGTGATTGGAGATGAAAGGGACCACCAGGGCCATGATTAAAAGTAATAAACAGGAATCAGGGCTGGAGGTCCACTAGACCACCAAGGAATGACATATGTTTCAATAAGGGGTGATTGTGGATGGGGTGTCTGCTAGACAACCAGGGTGCAAGATATATTTTATTAGGGGGTGATTGGGATGGAGGGGTCCACTAAACCACCAGGGAACAGGATTTGCCTCATTAAGGGGTTACTGCGGATGGAAGGGAGTCTATTAGACCACCAGGGAACTGATTAGTTTAGTAAATTTAGGATTGGGGCTGGGAGGGGGTCCACTAGACTACTAGGGACAAATGTATGACTATTCATGGGGGACATCGGGGATAAGGAGGGAGGTCCTCTAGACCACCAGGGGCATATGTATGCATAGTTAATGGGGGATATCAGGGATGGGGGACCAATAGCCAAGGCTGTCCATGGGCACAGCTGCTACCTAACCACCCCACAGGATGCAGCAAACCTTGCAGATGTGCCATCTGTTTGGCACATGGCAACAGTTGCCACAAGCTGCAGGACTTTGCCGTCAGGATCCTACCCAATAGAGAATTGGGCATAGGGTCCCTGGTACACTGGCAATCAGTGCAAGCTTCCATTGGTGCAGTGCCGACCTTTGAGAATCGAGTACATTATATCATTTATTTATTTGTTTAGTGAAAATTTAGGAGAATACTTTTGAGCACATGCTCTTTCACAAAGGTTCCACATCAGTAACAGAGATTACAAGGCTACATAACAAATGCAATAAACGAGTTCCAGTGGAATGAAGCTAAACAAGTACAATATAGTCACACAAGCACAAATAAATAGGCTAGATCAATTGCATATAATTTTACAATATGGTAGGTAAACAGAAAATGTGTAAAGTAAGTACAGTAATGGGATGCGTCTGCAGACACTGAGTCTGATGCAGTTCAAAGTGTGTAGCGGAAGGGGCTGAATTAGGCTGATTAGCAGTTACAGTTGCATTGAACTTTTATGGTTGCTCATAGTGCTCTCTTAAAATGGCCAATCTTAGGTAGATTAGGCACTGTATTAGGAAGCTAATTTAACCAGCCAGTGGCCCTAACAGTGAGTGAATGCTTGCCCAACAAAGTATGGCAAAAATGCAGTTCAAGGGCATTTCAAGTCATGATTCTGCTGTTGTAGAGACTGGCAACAGGGTAGAAGCAGTGAGTTATGGCTGGGGGGGAGGTAGACCTAGTATTGCCTTCTTGGCTAGCAGACATATCTGGAACATTTGTTTTTTTAACCAGGAGAGACACACAAAACTGAAAGATTGTTTACAGGTGCAACCTGGGAGCACAAAGAAGTTAAGTGACTTGCTCAGGGTCACACAGTATGCAAGTGGGGGCTGTGGATTAATTCTGCCAAGCAGAGGGAACCTACTTCTTTGGATGTAGAAGGTGCAGCTATGGATGTGCTTGTCAGCTCTAAGCACACAGTGACAAAGCCTTATTACAGATCAGATTTATTATGCTGATAATTGAGTCCCAGGGAGTTGCATAGACATGGAGGCCATAGTCAACTAGTGACAGCACTGAACTTGCTATCATGACGCATATAGCATCAGCAGCAAGGCTGATCCAGTTACGGTACAAGGCTCCCAATCTTCTGTTTATTGTGGACTCAAGGTGGTTAATATGGGGAGCAAAAAAATAAGGTATTGTCCAGGATCACCCAGAGGTATTTGAAGGTTTTCCCCTGTTCAAGCATATGTTCCAAGTAATTGCAGATGAGAAGCGGGAATATTTCTCTTCAGTTGTGGGCTTGTGAAAAGCATTGTATTTTTTTAAATTTAGAAACAGTTTGTTTTGGGAAAACCTGTTTATTTTAGCAGTTGAGCCATTAGCAGCCGCTATTAGACAACATCCAGACATCTGTGGGGTCACTATCGGGATGCATGCATATGCCTCGCTTATGTATGCAGATGACCTATTGGTCCCAGTGGAAGAAATCACAGTAGCCCTTCCTGCGCTCCTCAACCTGTTAGAAGACTTTGAGAAAGTATCCAGCCTGAGGATGAATAAATCCAAAACAGAACTGCTCCCTCTCAACTCTCAATGTGCTCCGAATAATGTCACTCCCCTGGGGATTAAGTAGGCCCAGAATTCTCTGGAATATCTCGGCATTCATATCTCCTTCAACCTCTCTAAAATCTAGAATCTCAATATGAACCATTAATAGCTGGGCTCAGAGCCAAACTAGGAAGGTGGAAGCTGCTCCACTTACCTTAGCTGGTAAAATTGCGGCTCTGAAAATGATCTCAACTCCCAAACTTCTCTAGCCCCTCTCACACATCCCATTGGCCCCCCTGCAAAATGGCTCCATACCATAGACACTGTAGTGGGGAACTTTCTTTGCGAATCCAAAAAACCCCGGTATAGCAGGGGAACATTACACTCTCATTGGAGGGCCGGTGGATGGGCCTCCCATGGTTTGAGGGATACGCATGGGCGTACTCTTTAGCACAATCCCTAAAATGGTTCACAGACCTCTCAGCTGATTCTCCACAATGGCTTCATATGGAAAGGTTTATCACATGGGTTAATGCCCTCCCACTGTCAATTTATAATCCCCTGCCTAAATCCCTGCGGACCCATCCCACTATAGCACCAGCAGTCCAGATCTGGAACAAAGTACATACCAGGATTAAAGCCAACCCCAAGTCATGTCTCCTCACTCCTATTTTCAACAACAGGTATATACTGGTCGAGCATAAGCCCATCGATTGGCTTCACTGGGAGCACACAGGTATTAATGTCCTGGCCGATGCTTTGGACAAGACCAGGCTGTGGTTACAATCTTATCAAGATCTTGCTAATGCGAGAAGTCTAGGCAAAAGTGACTTCTGGAGGTGCCTGCAATTGCGCAGCTCTTTGGCCAAATTCCTTAAACTGAAACCAGCTAATTCAACCACCTCTCAAAAGCTATCCACATGACTCAAGCTCCCTAGGGGTCAAGCCTGCAAACTTTACGCTGACATATGAGAGAGCATTCCATCGCAATCTGGAGAATTCACTCCGGGGTCCCTCAGGGCTCCATCCTGGGTCCAATACTTTTCAGTCTGTACCTCAACACCCTCCCCAGCTCATGTACTGGTAAAATGCTCCTCTACGCCGATGATGCAGTCCTCATTGCCTCACATCCCAATCCCACCTCCCTTCAATTATCCCCCAAGCAAGCTTACAACCAAGCCGAAAGGTGGTTCGGTGATCGCAGACTCATCATTAACCTAAAGAAAATCAAATCAATGCTCTTCTCCCACCACCAAAATAAACCCAAAAATACCCCCCCTCTTGATTATCCCCAGCATTCTACACCCGCTAGAACAAGTGACCACACACAAGTACCTAGGCATCACGTTCTATACTGCCCTCTCCTTCCACACCCACATTAATGCCCTGTCAGCCACCCTTAACTCTCGGATTGACCTGCTATACCGGCACAGGGACTGCCTGCCTCAGGTTGCCCTGAGGCTGGCCATCACCTCCTCCGTCTTGTCCTTCATGGACTATGGCTTGCCCATCTATGCCACAGCTGACAACACTGCCCTCTCCAAAATCCATCTCTCCATCAATAAGGCCTGTAGGCTCCTGATCAGTGCCCCCAGCCGCATTTACACCTGCCTTCTCTATACTACCACCAATTTTCTCAACTTTGAGGAGTGACTGCTCTACCAGACCTGCCTTCTGGCTAAGAAATCATTGCTAGAACTCTCACCCGGGGGTCTCCACCTCCCTACAGCAGTCATCATTGTCCGTCACCACCCATAGCTCTGTTAAGGCCACTTTCAAGGTGCCCATAACCAAGATCTCTCTTGCCCAGAGATCCTTCCTCTACCAAGCCCCCACCTGGTTCAACTCCCTCCCTAGCTGCATCTCCAACTTGCCAAAAATTGGCTCCTTCAAAATAGCCCTTCAGAACAATATCTTTAATACCTACTGTTGTAGGTGCAACTAACCCCCTGTTGTAACCTGTGGTACCCACCCACCTTGCCCCCTGGCTCAATAACGTCCACTGGACTGCCTCTCCCTCCCCCAGACCCACTCCTTCCCTACTAGGTCCAAACAGGGATATAACCCACTGTCTTCTCTGAGGACCTACTATATCCATGAGTGTAACTCACAATTTTGTAACACTATGCAACCTAAGTAACATACGAACTACTATGTTATGTAACCTAAGTGTATCTATGTTAAATGTTCCTTTTACTGCACCTGCAATGTTATCCTCTGTTTCAATCTGCACTGTAATAATTGTCTTGATGACTGCTGCCCCCGTGACAAGGTGCCTTTGTAAATGAGTCTCTGACTCAAAGGTTGTAAATCTGATTTGTAATGAATAAAGAAAAAATAGAATAGAAGTGAGAGAGGGCACTAAAGATGAAGCTGGATGATATTCAGTGGGCCCTCTGCTGGAAGCTGGTGCATTCGAGCTATCTAGACACACACAGCAGACTTATCCAGAACAAAGTGTTGCATCATTAGTATAAGACACCAGAGACCCTGTATAAAGCTAAGTTACTGGATAACAATTTGTGCTGGAGGTGCTAAGCGCACACTGGAGACCTATATCATATTATCTGGCAATGTCCACTGCTGACCCCTTTCTGGCATGCAGTACTTAAGCTAACTACTCAGATCCTCAATCATACAATTCCAGTGGATCCCTTGGTATGGATCCTGAGCCTACCCCCCTCCTGGAATCTGCCTCAAGGCCCACCAACTCCGCTGGCTAGCCCTGCATGGTATTTCAGCCAAGCGCCTTATCCTGCGCTGGTGGAGATCAACTGAAGTCCCTTCTATGTTAGAACTTCAGCATGCTCTCACACAGTTGGCTTCACTTGACCACATGTCTCATACTGCTGCCAATACACTGGCTGCATACACTGCATGATGGGCTCCCTTTCTTGCTTATTTAAAATCCAGAATGGGGATAGGATGAATATAATTTGTGGTTGCTGCTAAGGCTCGTCTCCTTTTGTATTCCCGGTGTGATGGTCCCAGACACAAGCTCAGCTTAGACGACCTAGTAAAGTGAACTATCTGCACACAGTTTTCAGTCCCTTAGAGATATTATACTGGTACCGTGCAAATACCCAGTCTTGTTTTCTTTTCTTTTTTTAGATTATGCATCATTGTTGGGCAGAGAGTATAGGGGGAATCCCCCTATTTTCCCCTTCTTTAGTTCCCTTACCATATTTTCTATACATGTAGGTTGTATGCTAGGTAGCTTTGGATATAGTGTTTGCAATGATCCTTATCTGCTAATGATGTATGTCTGTTGTTGTTCTGTTGTAACTATGTAAACCAGAAAATTCATAAAAATTATTAATGGGGAAAAAAACATTGTTTTTGGCTAATTAAGTAGATAGTACATAAAATCAGAGATGAGGTAAACTAACAAGAGCCTTATTAGTTGACCCCATGGCACTTACTTTACCTAATGTCCTTTTAAATGGCCAAAAACAATGTTTGAAAGTGGTGCTCCATAGAATTCAATGGAGTGCAACCCCACGGTCTCACTATACATTTCAATGGGCTTACACAACTGGATAAGATGTATGCTTGCCTGACTTTGATACATTGTGGCTGTTTGCCTCTTTGTCCGTGGGATATGCCACCCTGTAGGGGTACAATGCAAGGAACCCTAGAGGAGGGTTCCCCCCCACAGGTGCCGTAGGAATAATTCCCTTGTCTAAATATAGCTTAGGAAGAAACCCACAAGAAAGAGCGATGAGTCACTGGAGGAGGAAGGGTTGATGGTTGGGCAATGAGGAAAATGAATGAAGACTGGCCTGGAGGTGGGCCTTTTAAGGCCTGGTTGGGGGAGTGGTTTGTTGCTCCACTCATTGAACTCTGGGCAGGCCTCAGCAGTCAATTTCAATTGGCTTGCATAAGTGGATGAGATATATACTTGTGTGACTTTGAATCATTGTGACTGTTCACCTATCTGTGGGATATACCACCCTGTAGGGGTACAATGCAAGGAACCCTAGAGGAGGGTTCCCCCCTATAGGTGTTGCAGGAATAATTCCCTTGGCAAAAGGTAGCTTAGAAAAAAGCCCAAAAAGAATACCCAAAAGAGTGTAGAGCATCAAAGAGGCGAGAAATCAGAATATATTGAGACCAGAAATTAAGGTGATAGACGTAGAAAGGAAGGACAGGAGAAGAATGAGATACAATGAGGATGATGAATGAAATGAAAGCAGAGAAGATGCAGAAGGACGGACTTCCTAAGGAGAGAGGGAACAGCTGTGTCTACCATCCAACTCTATCCAACAGCGGAACTAAACTATGCAACCTAAGAAAACTCCAACCCTATCTAATATTATGACCATTGGCACAGAGGAGAGGAAAACCAAACTTTGAGGAGGAAACTTCTGGGGATCCAAGGCCTAGGTCGCCTTCCCTCCAGGCTGAAGGACGTTTTGACTAGTGACGGCTCAGCTACTGCAAATTAGAGTCAAGATCGAGGAAGGAGGAAAAAATTATAATTTAGAGGAAGCTCTTGCTCTGTCCTTCTAAAAGAACAGCTGTTAAGGGTTGTGAGCAATGTCTGTGCAACTAGACACTCAAAAGCAAGAGAGGAGATAGATGACTGCTGAGGCACTCAGCTGGCCTATGCAAGCCTCCGAAACAGACCAGGTGAACCAGAGTCTGTCTTGATGGAGAATAGCATAGATAGTGCCTCTGAATCCACTCGGGCACCCAAAGGGACTCAGATGATGACAGCCCCACCCCTCGCAACTGGAAGTCATAAATTCTACATCCAGAGGTGTCGCCAAGATGAGGGATGACTGAAGGTTCACTGGCAGCGAAGGTATTCTCACTATGGGCCAGAGAGAAGGACCCCGCTCTGAGCTTCACATGCTCTATATGCAGATTTCGTAGGTGCAGAGTGAGACTGTAGGCTACCGACTAGCCCTGACCCAAGGCGCAATAGACATGGAAGGCATGTCTCTGAATGGAGAGCAATTCAATGTGGTAGCAGAAGACCAAATGAGAGGTAAGCTCGATTAATCAATGTGAATGAGTAGACCCTGAGGTTGGACTGAATGAAGGAGAACCAGACTCATGTCATGAAGAAGCTACTCATGATTGGTAACTATGGGAGTGCATGACAGCTTGGTCCATTGAGAGCCAAATTAGGAATGAATAGAATTGCATGAAGGTAGGAGTGAGAGTGGCCAGGCAAAGCCAGCAGCTGATGGTGAGGTAGGCAGTGCCAGGAGGGCATCTGAATAGGTTTGACTAGAACGAGGGAATAGGGTCTGAGGAGGAGATGAGCAGGCAGGATGATATGCAGGAGGGACTATTAGGTGATGTGAATGGGTATGGTATGATGGTATAGTGGGACGGCAGGATAAGGAAGCCCCAAAAAGAAAGCAGAGGTCAGAGAAGGAGAGCAATGGAGAGCAGAAGGAATGGTAGGAGGAGGGTGAGCACCCACCATGGGGAAACACATTCAGGATGAAAGTAAGAAAGTGCATCATGGTGAAACCAAGAGCAATGAGCGGAGAAGGCCAGAGCCAAAGACAAGCGATGTGGAGAGGGGAAGACGGCTAGGAGGCCAGATCAAAAGCTGGCGGTAGCAGAAGAGGGGGCAGGGACAAACAACAAATCTCAGAGGAAGGCTGCAGAGCATGCCAGCCAGGTGTGCTGTCTGGTTGGTTTGAGAAAGCTGTGGAGAGAAACAGGTTGGGTTGAGGTTAAAGGGAGGGAATGACTCGGTCGAGGGATGAGAAACCCAAAGAAATCAAGAAGGCAATCCCTCAGATCAGAGATGGGGACTCCAATGGCAAGAGGAAGCCATGAACTGGAGGAGAGGAAGAGGAATAAGGTGTAGGGGTGGGAGTGGTCTGCGAGAACCAATGGGCAGATGCAGGTCTGAAGTAGCACCAGGAAGAAATGAGGACAGGAGTACAGAGCTTAAGAGTGGACCAGTGTGATGACCAGCAGTTGGGTACAGGAGGAAATTGTGTGCTGTCGAAAGCATCACTTACCCAGAGAGGTTCTGCACGGTAGTGCTGCAAAGCAAAGGAGTGGCATAGCAATCAGAGATTCAGAGAGCAGTCCCTGAGGGAACAGATTGTAGAGGCAGGAACAAGGCAGCCAGCAGGCACATGGGGATGATGCTGCCCCAGAAGGGCAAGCAGCAGAGGAAGACAGGACTGGGATGAACGAGAGAAGCCAGACACAAAACAAGGCGGCCATGTGGAGCAACAGGCAGAACAGAGCAGGGCACGGGAGGGAACTGAGGAGACATAGAGATGGGAGTGAGTGAAATGAAGAATGGACAAAGGGCTGCAAGTGAGTGGCAAAAGGGGGGGGGTGAGGAGAACAGGTAGAAACCTGCAGGGCAATCGGCAAGGAAGGGTACAAACGAGGAATGAGCCAGTGGCTGGTGGTGCTGCAAAAAATGGAGAAAAGCAGATCGGTAGGAGGAACAGAGAAGAAGCAAGGAGGAGCGGCGCCTCTGGCCGCAACAAAGAAAATGAATGATGACTGGCCTGGAGGAGGGCCTTCTAAGGCCTGGTTGGGGGAGTGGTGTGTTGATCCACCCATTGAACTCTGGCCAGCCTTCCGCCATCAATATGTCAAAAAATGTCAAAGCACTGGGGTAGTGCGGTCTAGCAGGAACTTTATAAAGATCATGCAGTTAGGCCACTGGGGACAAATTATGATCTCTTCCCTTCCTTGGGGGGTGCTGTTTTAAAAAAATTAAACAAGTACCACAGAGGAACTCCCACTGATGTAAGGGACCTTCATCTTTGTTGTTTCAGCATTATTGAAAAACTGAGAAAAGTTTCTTTAACTGTTATTTCTTAACTGAAGATAAATGAGGAGATTAACATTTGTCCCTACTCATCAGCAAATTACTTTCAACTTCAAGTCGATGTATTTAAACTCATTAGCAACAAACTAAGGTAACAGTTTTACTGGTACATTTTGTGACTAACAACACTGACTTTCTTTTGCATTATTGTGAATGTTATTGTGTAATGTGATAAAAGTACAATTTTTTTGATTCTGGGAATTTTGTATTTATAATTGTTTTATTGGATATGGTGATTATTTGCCTATTTTAAAACTGTGAAGTGCTGTAAGTTCTGGAATGGCAATATATACAGCAAAAATAAATTTATGTATTTATGTATCTATCTATCTATCTATCTATCTATCTATCTATCTATCTATCTATCTATCTATCTATTAGGTTCTGACTTACACATCTACAATAATAGCCAGTGACATGAGTAGGATGATTGCCCTTCTGGTAAGGAGCACTATGTTGTGTGGGTGGTGGCTCTGGTGGGATTTGGACCAGAGGTGCCCTGAGAGGGGTTGCAGCTGAGTTCTGGCAGCATGCCAGCATAGCCCTTTCAGGCATTTGAAGAGTTGAGAAGATTGGTAGCTGTTGCAGGCAAAGTTCTGGGAGAGAACAAGTCTGTTACAGGGTTAAATGCCAAAAGGTGTAAAATCATGCACCTAGGGCATAGGAACTCAGGAGCAGAGTATAGGATGGAGGAGATACTGACAGTCACTAAGCAGGAAAAGGGCCTTGAGGTTATCATATCTGATGACTTTAAAGTGGCAGGGCAGAGTGATAATGCAATGGGTAAGGCCAGTAGGATGCCAAGATGACTAGGGGAAGGTATCTCCAGCAGGAAGGAGGAGGAGGTGTTGCCACTCAAACACTCATTGGTAAGACTCCACCTGGAGTACTGTATCCAGCTCTGAAAGCCACACCTCAGAATGGACATAGATGGGGTGGAGGCAGTCCACATGAGAATAACTAAAATGATGCAGGGGTTCCATGAGAAGCCATACGAGGAGAGAATGAGGGATGGACTGTTTGAGCCTTAATTAGATTAAATTCTGTGCTGCCAAAGTGTATTCTGTGCTGCTACTGGCATCTGTACCAGAGATGGTAGAATGGCTGAGCCTGTAGCACTGGGGCTGTGAGTGGAGTTGGTGGAGCGGCTGGGCCTACAGTTCCAGATATTGAGGCTGTCAGCAGTGGTTCTATGATCAAGTTGGAGTGAGTTGGGGCTTTGTCAGTTGATTCAATGTGTTGCTGGATTGAGGTACCTGTGACTGCACCCTCAGTCTGTATCAAAGGTTGCAATATCCACTGGACAGTGTGTGTTTCTTCAGTTGGTCGGTAAGAGACATGTGTTGGTAAGATCAAATAGTTCTAAGGAATCCTGGTGGTGAGAGCACCTTTGTTCTATTGGACTCTGTTGCACTGACTGGATTCACAAAAGGTTACACATGGCACAAAGTGACTTGCGCCACCAAAAAATGGTGCAAGTAGCACTTTGCACCATGTGTTGCTACATTTGGGATTCAGGAAAACAGCCTGTAACATTTTGCAGGCTACTTGCGACAAGGTGGACAACAGCCACCAGCTGCACCATAAACCCCACTGTGACATGGCACAAGGGGGTTAACGGCAGCAGTGGTACCCTATTCAGGAAGGGCAGCTGCCAAGTCCGCAAATTGGGATTCAGAAACAACCCCAAGTGGACATCCATCAAAGAACATTTACACCAGCTATAAGCTGGCATAAGTAGTGTTTGTCCTCAATCGGGGGTTGCAAATGTGCCCCCATTGTTGCTGAAGATAAAGCCCTCATGGGCTACAGCCCCCCAACAGCCTCATTCCCCAAGTCCATATCACATGAAGCCCATATGGGCTTGCAGACACTCCTCCCCCACATACTCAGATCCCCAGCAGAACTGGTAGAGGAGCCCACGTGGGCCATCGCCTCCCTCAGTCCCTTACTCCAATTGGCATAAAATAGAAGCCCTTATGGGCTATCGAAACCTCCCCCCAGTCTGATCCCCAATCTCCTTTCCCCACACCCGAAATGCAATCCCGGTACTGAACTAAACAATATTATAATCCAACACGCCCAATACAGCCCTGGTAGTCTAGTGGCCTCCCATCCTACCACCTGGCAGTGCCAGCCCACCCTGCTCCCCCTCACCCATACCTAGCCAGTGACTGGCACAGCCTACATCTCACCACCACCATGGCCTGGCACCGACTGAGCTTTGCTCTGAGCGCGTACTGTAAACATACGTGCACAGTGAATGGCAGCAACTGTCATTCACTGAGCACATATATTTGCAGTACTTGCTCAAAGCAAAGCTCAGTCGTGGCTGGCTGCAGTGGTGAAAGGTGGCTGTGCCAGTTGCTGGCTGGGTATGGGGTGGGGGAGCAGGGTGGGTGGCACTGCTGGGTGGGGGGAGGGGGGCCACTAGATCACCAGGGCTATATTGGGCGTGTTGGACAATATTGTTTAGTCCAGTACTGGGATGGCATTTCGGGGGTGGGGAAAGGGGATTGGGTATCAGGCTGGGGGTATTCTGATAGCCCATAAGGGCTTCTATGTTATGCCAAATGGGGTTCAGGACTGGGGGAGGTGATGGCCCACAAGGGCTTCTCTACCAGTTCTGTTGGGAGATCTGGGCATGTGGGGGATGGCACTACCCACTGCCAGGCTGACGTCCACAGGCTCATCTGCTGCCTGCCCATCCCATGGCTTGCAGCATTCTTGGGAGCTGTGCCCCTTGTTGGACTGATGCTGCAAGCTGCAGGATACAGGCTCCAGGATCCTGTACAATTCTGAATTGGGCGCAGGGTCCAGGACGCAGGGGCTGTTGGCACAAGCTGCCATTGTTGCAGTTTGTGGCCAGCTTTTGTGAATCCATGTCACTGTTTCTTGGCTTTTTACCCTAGCACTGGTGAGAGCACTGTTAGTCAGCATCTCTCCATATACTGGGACTGTGCTCTACTTGTAGAGATTTACTGTTACAACATATTGTGGATTATTTGTGTGGACACATTCTTCAGCAGCATACTGTACTTATCTGGATTCTCTTGCTCCTAAATTTGAATACTTAGTTGTTTTATAACTAGAGTTTTGGGGATGGTGGGTTGGTTGTGTCTATGTGTTTAGTTAGCTGGGATGAGTACTGTTGAAAGAGTAAGGAAATCTTATCTGTATTAGTACTAGTTGTTTAATAAGTGTCTGGGTAGGATTAGGGTGTTCATGAGGTAAATTAATTTGGGTTGTTTTACTGTGTAATTATATGTCAGTGAGTTTGAGGGGTTGGGTTATAGAGAGGGGTAATTATTATTTATTTTATTTAGGTATTCTGTGTAATTCTATTTTATTTGTTAGTTTTGTGTTGGGAGGGGTTAGTTATTGTTTTATTTGTTGAAGGGTATTTATTGGGGATTTTATTTGGGGTGGGGCGACCTCTTGTAGCAGATAGGATGTGCCTTAGTTCTAGGATCCCCCGAATTACCTATCCAGCATCATTGCTGCTTGACCTCTGTCCTTTCACTGACCTCCCTTTACAGTATTGATGTGCTATACAGAGGTCGGGATTGGGAGAGGGCATGATGGCAGGCAATGGGGTGTTGGAGGTATAGCAGGAGTGAGTCGCTTTAGGGTGGTCAGGACCAGGAGGCACCCTAGGGTTAAATGGAACCTAGAGAAAGGCCAGATGTGTTTGGTCCCTATACCTAGGATTCTCACTGGACCGAGTGGGCAGGTAACTGTTGGAACTTAAACATCCACAAGCCCCCTTCAGGTGGTGCTATGCAGTGCCAGATCGATTAGGAACAAGACTGCAATTATTGCAGACTTGATTTTTTCAGTCGATCTGTCTTGCAATATGGAGACCTGGCAGGTGGATGACACAGGTCAAGTACTGGAGGCGTCTGTCCCGGCTGGTTTTCCATAGTGCACTGCTCAAGGAGAGAACACAGGAGTGGGGGTGTAGCCATCTGTTTTAGATCGGATCTAAACTTCTCCATGCACCCAGTGCATTCCACTTCATCTTTTGAATGTGTGGCCATGTGAGGGGTGTCAAGGTGCATGCTGCAGAATCCTCCTCGCATACCGGCATCCGGGGCACAAGGGAGAGTTTCTGCAGGAAGTTGCAGAAGTTGTCACTGAGAAGGTGCCGGAGCCACCCAGATGGTTGGTTCTGGGGGGGCTTCAGTGTCTGGATCAATGACAAACATTCGCAGTTTAGTTATGACTTCCTCCAGTCTATGTCTTCACTGGGTCTTGCACAAGCAGTTGGTTCTGTAACTCACAGCCACAGCCATGCCTTGGACTCAGTGTTCTCATGGAGGATTTAGGCCTTTGACCTTATGATTGATCTATTCGCTTGACTGGATCATTGCACAGTGAGATTTTTGTTCAGGACCCCACCCCGTTAGTCCCTCCCCTGTGGAGATGGTCTACTACGGCCCATTGAAGGGGTTGCCCCCAGAGGGACTGATAGTGGTGATGGATCAATCTGGTGTAAGTGTTGCATGTGTGGGAGGTGTCGGTGAGGTGGTTGTAGCCTATAATGAGACTGCATACAAGGCACTTGACTCTGATCCGTGTATGAACCAGGTCTTCTCGCTTAAGATCTCTGTGATTTGATGTGGATCTCAAGGAGATGAAGACCAAGGGTTGGAGACTGGAGCACTGTTGGCAATTGGACTAAGTCTAAGTGGAATAAACTGGCTTTGAGACTTCACTGTGGTGAATATCAAAGAGCAATCAACTATATTAAGGCAGTGTTCCTGTCCTAGGAGATTGCTGCAGGGAGAAACAGACCAGCTCTGCTTTTTCGAACTGTAGACAGACTTCCCCATCCTGCCAGTCTACAGCTGGAACAAGCATTTTCAGTCACTCAGTGTGAGGAGTTTGCTCTGTTCTTCTCTGACAGGGTGTCAGCCATCAGGGCTTGGATCTCTCCAATGGGGTACTTGTGGCCCTGCGATGGCGAGTCATGTGTGTCCGGAGGCACTCCTATTGTTTGGAGTGAGTTCAGGCTGGTTGGTGTTGCTGAGGTTTGTGAGGTGATCTCAAAGCTGTGGCTCACATACTGTGAACTGGACCCAGGCCCAATTTGTCTCTTAATGGGGTGTGTTGAGTCCATTGGGACAGTGTTCAATGAGAACGCCCGGTGTTTGCTTTCAGAGAGTTGCTTTCCCGATGCCTTGAAAGAGGCACTGGTGGGACCCCTTCTTAAGAAACCATCTCTCAACTCTGACATCTTGGTGAATTATAGACCTATCTCTAACCTCCCATTCTTATGGAAAGTGGTGGCACTGCAGCTCAAGGCACACATCTCAGCCCATAAAATATATGAGCCCTTCCAGTCAGGATTTAGGTCAAGGCATGGCACTGAAATGGCATTAGTCAAAGTGCAAAATGATCTCCTCAGCACGAGGGATAGAGGGGAGTGGTCAGTTCTCATTCTCCTCAATCTCTCCTCAGCATTTGACACTGTGGACAACGTAGTGCTGTTGGATCACCTGATGGAGCTCTGTGGACTTACCAGTACTGTTATCAACTGGTTTGAGTCCTTCCTTAAAGGCAGGACATAGAGGGTGGTGATGGGAAATTTCTCATCCTGCCCAAAGCCCCTGCACTGTGGAGTTCCCCAGTGCTTGATCCTGTCGCCTGCACTCTTTGCAGTGTACATGATTCTCCTGGCTTGGCTCATTAGGCTGTATGGTTTGGGTTTCCATTGTTATGCAGAAGACACTCAGCTGTGCATGTCATTTGTAGCCAAGACTGATGACACTGTGGAGTTGCTAAATAAATGTCTGGCTGAGATCCAGGAATAGATGGCCCCAAGCTGGCCAAGACTCAGTCCTGACAAGATAAAGGTGCTAGTGATTGAGCCTGGTCATCAGCAGGATGTGGACACTGCTTAAGTGGGAACAGGATTATTTATTGGCCCCTCTTTTGGCTGCACCCACCAAGGTGAAAAATCTGGGCATCATCCACAGTGATGGATTGACAGTTGAAGTTCAGGTGTCATCCATTGTCAAGAGTAGTTTTTACCACTTGAGGAAGGTTGCCCGGATCAAAGCCTTGATTCTGTTGGATGACTTGCCCTCACTGGTATCTGCTTGTTGACATCACAGCTAGACTACTGCAATGCTCTGTACCTCTGTGTCACTGGAGGGGTTCTCTAGTGCCTGCAGCTAGTGCAGAGTGCAGCAGCCAGGTTACTGACGGGTCTTCCAAAGTCCTGTCATGTGACCCTGGTCCAGCACAAACTTTACTGGCTTCCGGTTAGGTGGAGAAGCATTTTCATGGTGGGCTTACTCACCAATAAGACCCTACATGAATTGAGCCCTGTTTACCTACATGACCTTCTGACTCCTGCCTATCCTGTGTGCTTGCTTCACTCCTTCACCAAGCTCATCCCAGCAGTCCCCAGGGCCCTCCTTAAATCCTTTTGAAATCTTGCATCTGAGGTAGTGGGTCCAGTATTGTGGAACTCACTACCAAGGTCCTTGAGGGAGACCACATCGGTGGAGGTTTTTAACATAGAAACTTAAAAACATAGAAGTTGAGGGCAGATAAGGACTGCAAGGCCCATCCAAGTCTGCCCATTTCATTTTCTACCTTATAAATGTGCCATCGGCCTTTGCGCTATCAATGGCCTATCTATTCATACTCATCTGTATTGCTCTCTTATGCCTATCCCATGCCTGTATGAAGCCCTGCATTGTATTCCTATCCACTACTTCCTGAGGTAGGCCATTCCATGCATCCACCACCCTTTCTGTGAAAAAGAACTTCCTCACATTACCCCTTAATCGGCTTCCCTCTAATCTCATGCTGTGTCGTCTTGTCCTGCTATTTTTCTTATATTGAAACATGTTAGACTTTTTCACCTTGTAAATGCCCTTAAGGTGTTTGAATGTTTTGATCATATCACCTCTCTCCCTCCTTTGCTCTAGGGTATACATATTGAGCTCCGTTAATCTGTTCTCATATGTTTTCTGATGCAGTCCCTGCATCATTTTGGTTGCCCTTCTCTGGACTGCCTCAATTTGTTAATGTCCTTGTGAAGGTGTGGCCTCCAGTACTGCACACAGTACTCCAGAGGGGGCCTAACCAGTGTCTTGTAAAGGTGGATTATTACCTCCTTCTTCCGACTTGTGATACCCCTACTAATGCACCCTAACATCCCCCTAGCCTTACCTACTGCTTTAGAGGTCTGCTTGGATGATTTCAAGTCATCAGTGATGATGATGCCCAAGTCTCTTTCTTCCCTTGTGACTGCCAGCAACTCCCATTCCAGCCTATAGGTGGCTTCAGGGCTTATCTTCCCTATATGCATGATCTGGCACTTCTTTGCATTAAGCCCCAGTTGCCACTCTTCCTACCATTTTGCCAGTTTATCCAGATCTCTTCTCATTCTGCCTACCCCGCCTGGATCATCAACTCTGTTGCAGATCTTGGTGTCATCTGCAAACAGACAAACCTTACCATCCAGTCCATCTGCAATGTCACTGATGAAGATATTGAAGAGGACTGGCCCCGGGACTGATCACTGAGGTACCCCACTTGTGACTTGCATCTCTTCTGACTGTATACCATTTACCACCACTCTCTGTTTTCTGCCCATCAACCAGTTTGCCACTCAGTTGACCAACTTCTGACCCATCCTGAGCCTACCCAGCTTATTAATCAATCTTCTATGTGGAACAGTATTGAAAGCTTTGCTGAAGTCAAGGTAGGCGACATCAACTGCTCCCCCTTGGTCCAACACTCTGGTTACCCAGTCAAAGAAATCTATGAGATAAGTTTGACAGGACCTTCCTTTTGCAAACCCATGCTATCTTGGATCTTGTGCTCCTATGGATTCCAGGTGTGGCTCTATCCTTTCCTTAAGGAGTGCCTCCATAATCATGCCCACTACTGAGGTAAGACTGACTGGTCTATAGTTCCCTGCCTCCTCCCTGTTACCACTCTGCGTACTACCATGTCCATGGACAAGCTTGCCACTGGCAGCAGTTTCATGGCCAGAAACAGCTTTGCTTGCACCTCTCTTTGCAGGCATTTTAGGGGATCACCAAGAAAATTCTAAACAAATTTAGATTTCTGAACTTTCAGTCTGGGCCGGTGGATGTGAAGCCAAAAAAAACAACAACTGTGGCTTGCAGATGGAGATTGGACACTAAACAGGTGTAAAAGCACAGACAGATTAAGATTGCACTGGGCAATCAAGAAGAGATGCAGAAGCAAAGTCACAACAACACCTTAACCTGTGCTCATAAATCACAATCCAATCTGGAAAAGAATATCTTTTGCAGGTTGGGGGGAGAGTACACTGCACTGCAGTAACAGTCCAAAACCAAGATACCACAAAGAGTACAAAATCATGCAGGTGCGGTGGACAGCAGGTTAACACTGCTGCAATTACTTTGTGGCACAAAAACGTGTCTGATTTGATGGCACGAATCGCACACACACACACACACTCACACACACTACAAGTAATGCGTAGCAAATTGAAAACTTCAGTAATATAACCAAATATTTTAAACAAACTGAAATTATGCACTGCTGCACCACAACAATCAGCAAAAAAATTTCAAGAATTACTGAAAATATTACTGTGTGTACATTAACACAGTTATACCAGAAAAATATAACCAAAGCAGAAAGTCTGCCTTTTTCTCCCAGTTTTAACCTACCTCTACCACAGATAACGCCCCTCCCTCAAAGCACACTTCAAGTGTCTGTCACTACACAGACTGAATGTTCTAAATTAACATTCAAAATCTGCACACAAACAATAAACACTCGACATGAGCACAGACGGGTTTCCTACAACTGATGTACTAAATTTGAGCAAATAAAATGACTCAAAAATGCTTTTTTAACAGTTTTTAGAGGATTTGAATTTCAGAGCTCGGAGAGGAAACTATTTCCATCTACCACTGCACACACACACACTACCCAGAACTGAAGCTGTGCAGAACAATCTAGAGCCCATGAGACCTGCAATCCCATGAACCACTGCAAAATTCACCTTGGAGCTCAATAACAAGGCGAGGTGATGCAAAGTACATTCATTTCTACGTACTTCACATTAAAATTGGTGCAGAAGTGATTGGAAGAAGGCGGAGTAATGCAAAGTCATTGTTATCAATGGACTTCACATTCCTCATTATGATGCGAAGTACTGCATTTCGCATTGCAGATTACTTCACAGATTCCACATTACTCCGTGAATTGCTTCACGGAGCGAATTTTGGCCACTTCACTCACCTCTACCCGATCCTCAATAAAATAAAAAAGCCCTGCAGAACTACTCATACCCCCAAACCCCAATAATAAGTAAAAAGCCCTGCAGACACTCTTACCTCCGACCCCCAATAATAAACAAAATGCCCTGCAGTTAGCTCATGCCCCATCCTGATCCCCAAATTATAGCACAAACACGCAGATCTCTTTATCCCTGATAGTCCAGTGGCTCCCCCACCCATCAGTGCCTGACAACCCCACTCCCCACTGACCTATTTCAAGCCAGTGACTGGCACTTCCCTCCTCTCACCACCATGGCCAGCCGCCGGGTGAGCTCTTCAATGAGTGTGTACTGTATATAGTATGCACTCAGTGAATGTATCAGTTACTGAGAGCATACTATGAACAGTACGTGCTCATTGAAGAGCTCAGTTGGCGACTGGCCAAGGTGGTGAGAGGAGAGAAGTGCCAGTCACTGGCTTGAAATGGTCAGTGGAGAGCGGGGTGGTGTAGGCACTGATGGGTGGGGCACGACTATCAGGGATAAAGTGATCTGCGTGTTTGTGGTAGAATTTTTGGGATCGTAGTCAGGTATGAGCTATCCCTGTGGGGTGTTTCATCTTATTATTGGGGGATTGGGATATGAGTGTTTCTGCAGGCCTTTTTATTTCATTGAGGGATTATGGCATGAACAAGCCCTGTGGGGTTTTTTATTTTATTGTGGGTTGAGCATTAGCAAGGCCTGTGGGGCTTTTATAGTATTATTGGGTGATTGGGACATGAACAAGCCCTGTGGGGCTTTTTTATTTTATTGGTGGTTGGGGGCATGAGCAAGTCCAAAATATTTGGTGATGGGGGGCACTACATGTACTGGGGGATGGCCAGGCGGCACATTGGCGCAACCTCCAGTGGCTGAAAAGTTGACTTAAATCAGTTAATAGCAAATGTGACTGTACTTTGGTGGATGTCCTCCGAGGGTTGTTCCAGAATAGAAAAATCTGGAACTTTGTAGCTGCCCTTCCAGAATAGGGCACAACTGCTACCATAAACCACTAACACCATGTTGCGTAACTGGTGGCTTAACTCCACTTTGGCACAAGCAGGCTGTGGCATGTTGCAGGCTGCTTTGCAGAATACTGAATGTCGCAGCTCCTGGTGTAAATTGTTACTTGCACCATTTTTTTTTGGTGCAAGTTAATTTACACCAGTAGTAACCCTTTGAGAATCAGGCCCGAGGGCTTTTCAAGTACACTAGCTATGTTGCACAACTGAAGAAAGGCATTTCTTATGCCAGCCTTTAGCACTTGTGATACAACGTATAAGAAACTATTGGGCTATAGTGTGGGACTACTCTGGGGCTACTCTGGGGGCTACAATGTATTGTACCGTGTAATACCTAAAAAAAGCTTCAGAATCAATTCATATATAATAAAAATCTCTGTTGAAACGCATTTTTCTGGCATGCACAGTGTGCAATTTTCTAGTGTGTTATTTTTCAGCTTTTTTCACATAAACCTCAAAGCGTATGTCTGTACAAACAGAACATGACATGGCCTAACAAAAGATATATTTACCTTCATTAGAGGCCACTGATATTATATCTCACTAGTAGTTTCACCACTCGTGAGATGTCATAATATCAGTGAGGTGGCCTCTCATGAAGATAAATATCTTCATTCAGGCCATGTCATATCCCCTATATATCATGACATATCACAAAACGCCCCATTTGATTCAATGGGATGTCCTGTGATTTTCCCCAATATATAGCCAGATAAACCTGTGTTTGTATTTGACGAGAGATTTTATTTTTACCTCTGAAAATCTTTCTGTCTAAATGCCTGACTTCAGTTCATACCTAAACAAGCATTTGTCAATGCCGAATGTTATTTGCTTCTATGTGCTGTTTAGGTATTTGGAAGTCATTGGAGTGCAAATATTGAAAATTTGCGAACTTACGAGCGTGCGTAGGAACTGCGCAACACACACTCATAAAACAGTCATTATTAGGAAATTTTTCACGAAATGTTCAACATAGCCATTTTAAGACCTCTGCTCATGAACAGTGTCAGTGTGATTTTGTTAATGTGTCCCATACATTGAGTTTGCACACCGACTGCTCCATTATGCGCTTCATGTAGGAAACACGTTTTGGGCAGGATGTGAAAAATTACAGCTGTACTGCTCATAGAAGGTGTGGTAAAATGGCAATGTTGAAAATCTGGAGTGGAATTATTGAAAATCTGCAAACCTACGAGCGCATGGGAACCGTGCAACGACACCGTAAACAGTCATTTTTGAATTCTTTCATCAATTTTCAACATTGCCATTTTAGATCTCTGCTCATGAACAGTGACACTGTGATTTTCTTAATGTGTCCCATACACTGAGTTCGCACACCAACTCATGCCATTGTGCGCTACATATGGGAAACATGTTTGGGCAGGATGTGAAAAATTACAGCTGTACTGCTCATGAGGAGGTGTGGTAAAATGGCAATGTTGAAAATCTGGAATGAAAATATTGAAAATTTGTGAACTTACGAGCCTGCGTAGGAATTGCACAACGCACGCTCGTAAAACAGTCATTTTTAGGAATTTTTTCACCAAATTTTCAACATAGCCATTTTAAGACCTCTGCTCATGAACAGTATCAAAGTGATTTTCTTAATTTGTCCTGTACATTGATTTCGCACACCGACTGAGCTATTCTGTGCTACAAGGGCGGAAACACATTTTGGGTGAGATGTGAAAAATGACAGCTGTACTACTCATAAGAAGGTGTGGTAAAATGGCAATGTTGAAAATCTGAAGTGAAAATATTGAAATTTCACGAACTTATGAGCCTGCGTAGGAACTGCGCAATGCACGCTCGTAAAACAGTCATTTTTTGGAATTTTTGGACCAAATTTTCAACATGGGGTTTTTGGGACCCCTTCTCATGAATGATGTCACTGTCATGGTGGTATTCAGGCCCAAAGGGTGATTTCACAGTCACTGTGCGAAATCACCCTTCGGCCGAATAACGCCATGGACAGTGACATCACTCATGAGAAGGGGTCCTAAAAACCCCATGTTGAAAATTTAGTCCAAAAAATTCCAAAATGCCTGAGATATGCATAAAGTTGAACTCCCATCTAGCCTATTATACAGCTTTACCGGCATTTCTCAGTTCGTGGTCGGGCTTTGAAGAGTGCAGGCGTGTTCCAGTCCACGAAGCGTCGCGCCGAGTCCGGAGGAAGTAAGTATAGGGCGAGGAATATGGGAGGAGGCTGGGTCGCAGTGGGTGAGTGCGGGTTGTGGGAGGGAGGGTCAGAGACACGCCAGCGGGACCGTTTTTGTTTACAGGTTTAAAAACAAAAAGGCGTCGTGGGACCGTTTGCCACACTGCGGTGGGATCCCAGCGTGGCACAAGGATGGGGGGCGTTCAGCCGGCGGGAGATTGGGCACCCGTCGGCCAAAGGACTGATTGCCATGCTGAGGTGGGCTCCCAGCGTGGCACCAACTATAGGGCGGCAGCTCAGCCGGGGATTGGGCACCCAGTCGGCTACACGTAATATGTAGAGGGCGCACCTGCGTGTGGGGGGAGCTACGCTGCTTATCAGTGCTCACTGAGTGTAGCTCCCCTTTCAACTGTATGTGCCACTGCATTTTGAGCGTGTCATGAACAGCTCCAAAATGCTTTGGCTTACAGGGGCCGCGCCTGCCAGCTCACTGACTGAATTGGAGGAGGAGGTGACACACCTCCGAAATCTCCGATGATGGCACTATGTTTCTTGCACATGCGTGCAAGTAACATAAAAATGAATGTGTGCTAACATAACACCAAAATGAAATGAAATGAAATTGTGCATCTTGTCACTGCCTACCATTGTAAATGTGATCGTTGCGTAAGCCAGTATCACCAGTCTGTATCATCAGTTATATGAATAGCAAACCATCACAGAAGAAAGCCTTCAGTAATCTGACAAATAATATACAATAGAAACTACAGAAATAAATGACTACATAAACATCTTTGGAAGTATTTACAAAGGATATTATCTTAGTGCAGATATTAATCAAATTCTTCTCAAAATGCAGGGAATTCAGTTATGACTAAAAAAATGCTATTCACTGGGTTTAGGGTTCAAAAACTGTTATCTTTGCTGTTGTAACTCTAGCAGGGCCACCATGTTTTTGTTCCAGCCATAATTGTTTTGATGATATTAACCCTTGCTGTGCTGCAGACTGATATAGCAGTCCAAAATTCCAGTACGCTCTAATTCTGTTGGCAGCCTAAGGGTTGAAGTAGCTGTATTTGTTAGATGGCAAATAATTTCATCATATAGTTTTTTGGCATAAATGTATTTCTGGCATCCTAAGATTTATGGTCAGTGTATTTTTATTTTTCTGAGATATTGTTAAGACAGCTTTTATAGTTAATTTTGTAATTGTTGACTCAAGTTACTAATGATGGCCGCCACTCACAATTTTTCAAAATCTTTTCCATGGAAGTTACCTGCTGAATCTGTTTGCTAGATTCACAATGTGGATGTATTAGGATAGTGTTACAAAATAATTCTGATGGTAAGTAGCACAACACTGTACCAAGATATTTCATTTTTTCATGGTGGGTACAGCATAGCAGTTGGAACTTTTAGAAACTTCAAAATCCTGTACAGGAATAAGAGAAGACAAAAAGGAAAAAAATCGATATCTTGATATTTTGCCAGACAAACATTATCACTGGGAAAATAAAAATTAAATGGTGACTAAATTACTGCTGCTTTAAGGATACTAAATCGCTGTCTCTAGTTGTACAGCAGAGGAAACTTACTAAAATTGGCTTTCATAGCTTGCTTTTCTTACACTTGAAGAAATGTTTCTAAAGGGAGATTAGAAACAGGTTGGTTTGTCTTGGTTCATCTCTGCTTAAATCAGAATTCTGGAAGTGAAACTCAAAGCTGGAATTGCAGCCAGGTGATGCAGGTGGCTTCCCCTCCCCTAGCCAATATCAAACAGCAGGCCACATCACAGAACCAGCACACAAAATCTAGCACACATAATTATTTGCAGACCTTAGTTTCAGGGCCTATTGATCTCTTTCATTGCATAAACAGAAAAGTCATTGTTTAGTTAAAAAAAGTTATTGTTCTATATCTTTGCAGTAACAAAGATTCAAATGAGAATGGAGTGATACTGTATTCTTCGGAGACTTATTCTCTGTCTTAGTTTAGGATCAAAATAATGCATATTTGAAACCAATTTCATGTGAACCTTCACCAGATGTTTGACCCTGCATTTTGACTCTGAAGTATGTAATTTGATATGATAGTCTGAACACAGAATTGGGAACCAGATAAAGTTCAAATTCCACCAAAACTACTTAGCCACTGTGTGGCCTTGAGCTAGTCACTTAAAAACACAAGAATGGCACACTCTCTGGGAAAATGATGAGCGGAAATGTCCCAGTAGTATTGGAATTCACAACTATTTTATTTATTGTTCATACCATGTATTAACCCCCTCCCAAAAAGGGACTTAAATTTGTCTCTCTCCAGGGCACTGCTGCCACCTTCTTCATACCACTCCTTCACTCCAGTCCTAGTGTAGACGGCAACTGTGGGACCTGGGGCTGGACTGGACACTATAATTTGTTCTGTGGGCTTGTTCAGTGCCATTCTTACTGTGGTCAGTGCACTGTTACCTCTCTTCTCTCATGCAGCCCCTTGATAACTTTCAGGGTTGGGGATCCCACAGCAAGGAGGCTGCTCACTTTCAAGCAGCTCTCAAAGCTGCACAAAGTGCATAAATTGCTCCTCCTAGGGGATCACAAACTTTGGAGACACTCAACAGTGCCATCCTCCAACCAGTTCAACCCCCAATCCCACTAGATGGTGGCAATGACTAGGAAGTATTGATTCTGATAACCAGAAGCCACACTAATCAACAGAAGCATGTTAAAATAGAAAAAAAGTGAAAGACTACAACAAGTCTTTGTTTGTAGTTTCTGTAGCCCCAGAACTACTTATAAAGGGATTTGAGGACACACAACCTACTGTAGCTGGGAATGGTGGGTGTTCCTGTGTTTAACTTTGCACAGTCAGCCAGCAGCTGACTAGCTCAGCTTGCAGTACATTCTATATCTGTGAAACTATAGCTCAGGTTTCAGTACATTATGTCTCTGTGAAACTACAGCTATGGTTTCAGTGCATTCTGTCCCTGCTAAACTGACATCAATCTGGAGGCTAGCTCAGGTCTGCAAAACAGCTTAATTGCAAGTTGGTTCATGACTTGTATGCATGCTTTCCCTAGGAACTGACAGTCACTGAAAGCCAGGGGCTTAGCATTATGAATAATGCATGAGATGCTAGCCACTGATATTTGATTTCTGAAGACTTCTGCATGAGAGAGAGATGTAAATAGAACAGATTAGTCTGGGAGACACAATGAGAAAGACCTGTGAGAAAGTCAGTAGTCAGTCACTAGGTGAGAAAAAAAGCTATTTAAAGAATGTTTGCAAAAGGATTTCTGTTTCTCCAGGAACAGCACCAAAGCTCCAGTTATGGGCTATGTGAGCTATCAGGACTTGTCCTGACAGAGAATTTAACTCACCTGAGGCCATGAATAATTGTCTACTCTTTGTTGGTGGGTGAAGGCAAGTCCTTTGTGGAGGACATCTCACACTAGCACAGCCCACACCCCTTACCACATGGAAGCATAGAAACATAAAAACAGAAGCAGAATTTGACTGCAGATAAGGACCATTTGGCCCATCCAGTCTGCCCATTTCTCTCTACCTATACTATTACCACAGACCATGTCCTATCTACAGCCCCTTCTGCCTCCCCATCCCCTTCCACTATGATTCCCTTGTGCTTATCCCATGCATTCTTGAACCCCAGCACTCTTTTTACCCCCACCGCCTCTGCGGAAGACTGTTCCAGGAATCCACCACTCTTTCTGTGAAGAAGTACTTCCTCACATCTCTCTTGAATCTACCTTCCTCCAGATTCATAGCATGTCTCCTTGTTCTTGAGCACCTTTTCCTCTGAAAAATACTCCCCTCCTGTACCTTAATTACTCCAATGAGATATTTAAAGGTCTCTACCATATCTCCCTCTTCCTCCTCCTCCTCCTCCTCTGTTCCAGGGTGTACATATTGAGGTCCTTTATCCTCTACTTGTAGAGCTTCTGAGGCACATCCTGCATCATTTTAGTTGCCCTCCTCTGGACCACCTCCACTCTATGTCCTGCTGGAGATGTGGTCTCCTGAACTAGACACAATACACTAGGTGAGGTTTTTACCAGTGATCTATACAGGCTAGGCAACACCATCTCCCTCTTTCTACTGGTGATATCCCTCACTATGCACCCCAGCATCCCTCCTGCCCTCCCTACTGCCTTGTTGCACTGCCTGGCCACCTTTAGGTCATCTGATATGGTTATCCCAAGTCTCTTTCCTGCTTAGCCACTGTCAGTACTACTCCACCCATTTTGTACTCTCTCCCAGGATTTCTGTGCTCTAAGTGCATCATTTTGCACTTTCTTGCACTGAAACTCAGCTGCCAAGCACATTGGGTCTGCCGCACCTGTACAATCACCTGCATCTGCAAACCTGAAGGAGACCTCTTGATAGAGCTAGGCTACAGAGTCTGCTGTGGTTCTGAGTACCCCCTAATTCTTTGGCTAGACAGGAACAGATAAGAGTAATCACTGGGCATTTTTGCATGCATGATTACTATTCAAAACCCATTTATAGAACTGAAACAGCCAGTAGCAACTAACATTTGTGTTGAATAATTTGTTTAGGGCCCCCAGCTAAGAGCCTTCAATTGTTACCTCACCATGGTCCAACATCAGGCCTACAACTGTCCATCATATGCACACAATGAATGGACTGCACTGAGAGCTCACCAGGGACTTTGGGATACTGGTGCACCAGTAGGGCGAAACAGTAAATACTGTAACGGTGCTTACCAGAGAGTAGTGGGTTTTGGGATTTATCTCTGAACTACGTCAATACATTTAGTCCATTTAGTTCCCACATAAAGAGCCTGTTACTGTCCTCCTAATAAATGTCCCTTGTGTTTAAACTGTAATTTATTGTGTTTTGCAAATTATGTTTGCATGCATAGGATATAAGTTGGGGGGTTGTGTATAATCATAAAGGTTTGCTGTCATGAGGGTGCAAGTTTCATGCTTTTCCTATGGGACAGTACCCTGTCATCCATCTGTCAAAAGGATCCTCATAGGTGGTGGCACTGTACCTTTTTTGTATTACCTCCAATAGCAACCAAGCACAGGCGTCATTCACCCAAAGGCCTTATAGACTGTCCCCAGTTATTATCGGACAAGTATAGTCTTACACCTTGTTGGGGGGGTTACAAGTTTGAGGCACCTCTGGGATTCTACCAGAGCATTATACAACACCTCAGCTTCCTGCAGAGACTGTGTTGGTGTCCCCCCACACACAATGTTTGGAGTTTGAGATAGATCTAAGAACGTTGCTTGACTGGTGCAAAGGCGAAGATCTGGACCCTGCCAAAGTCATCCTAGTAATAGCAAGTAAAATAGTTCATTCTGTAGTTCCAGAAAAGGATTGCCCAGTTGAGCAGAGGCTTATTTACAATGGAGTCCCAAGGTGCAAAGAGTAGCTTCATATCTTAAAATACTGATTACAAACATATAAATATTACAAAATTAATACAGTAATAGCAAAATAAATTACATCATACAATTTAATCACAGCAAGTTTTTGGCAGCTCAGCATCATTTACAATCCATGTTTGTATGGAATTCCAGAATACAGCTCCTCTTTGGGGTCTTGTGATCCAGTGGATCCCCAAGGGGACCAATAGAGAGTGCATACTTGGAGTCATCAAAAGTTTGGGGAAAGTTGCCATTCGGGGTAGATTACTTGATTCTGCTGAAAAAACTGTGCTAGAGGAATGCTGTGAAGTAGTAGACCCCTTCCAAAGTGCCTGACCAAATCACTCCAGAAGGGGAAAATGCACTCTTGTACATTGTGACCTGAGAGAGTCCTGACCTCCACCCCCCCCCCCGAGGTCCCCAAAGAGGAAACAGAGTTTGAGAAAAAGCTGACATTTTTCCTAGCAAGTAAAAGGAAAACTGTCAGCAATGTGAAAGAGTCCATCCAAGAAGAGGAGCAGGCACCACTTATGCCACCCATAGGTAGCCCTGCTGGTGGATAGGGGCATGTCTTAAGTCCAGCTTTGAGTCTAGTCAGTACTGGAGACTGTAAATGTTTTCTGACACCACCCCCACTCCTGCTGGGGAGGATGACTTTGAAAGCTGGATGAGTCAAGCCACACAGACAGCCAAAGTGAGAAGATGCTGTGAGGATGAGAAAGACAAATGAGTAATTGAGAGCCTACAGGGCATAGCCCTGAATATGATCAGAGTGTTGGGTGTAAGCCAGCCCAGCTGTACAGTGCAGGACCATTTAGCCATGCTTAAGAGTTTTTTTTAAGCCATGGATAGTGGAAGGGACTTCACGTGTTTTTGGGAGCCACCATTCAAAACAAGAGGGAGAGAAATTGTTACATTAAATGGCCTGAGTAGAGGCTGTGATCAGATGCATTGTGGAAGCTGGAGGAGCCACGCTTGTCCAGATTGCCCAAATGAGAATGGACTAGATTTTGAGAAGAGTCACCTATTTCTGGTTGATGTTGATTTCCCTAAGACTAAAGGAATGCAGGATGAACACTCCATCTTTCTGAAAGTTGCTGGATGAGGTGTGGGAGGCAGAGTTACATGAATCCATAGCTGATTCATTGTGGTTGACCTCAGGAAAAGCTAGCCCCCTGCAACCACAGGTTACCAGACCCAAAGAGAAGCCTGCCACACCAGATGTGGGGGCACAGCTGAAGGACCTGACTGAATGTGTGAGAGCATTGCAAATGGCACTGTTCCCTCAGCCACAAGCTATATCCATGCCAACAGGATGAGGACACTTTTCATACTCTTTTTCTACCCCATGGATCATACTTCGATTCTCAACTCTGCCCTGGGACAGTATTTTTGGTTACAATTGTGGATAGGATGAACACTTCACTCGAGGATGAGGCAGTTCAGAAAACCCACTATTGGCAGCCCGAAAGTGAGAGAAGTAATCCTAGCATTAGGAAAACAACAACAGAGCTCAACAAGGGAGTACACTGAGACTCCAAGCATGAGCAGCTCCATCAAATGGAACATACTGGAATTGATAACAGATAACAAGTTACCCACTGGATTACTGGGTCCACTGGTGCATGTACTCATTGCCATTGAAGGATATCCTTGTCTAACATTATTGGACAATGGATCACAGGTGACAGTCATCTACCATTCCTTCTACCAAATGTTTCTTGGACACTTGCCTTTGCAACCCTTGGAAGGACTTGCTATATGGGGTTTGAGTAATGCCAGCTACCATGTGATGGCTATATAGAAGTGCAGATCAAACTTCCTGATACCTCTGTGGGAGTCCTGCAAAGATTAACACTTTGGCTCTCATCTACCCTGATGCCCAAATTCTGGACAAGATCCCATTATTGATAGGAACTAGCAGCCATATGTTGGGATGCTTGGCTCATGCCTGCTTACAAATGGCTGGAGAGAGGAGTTAGTAGACATTGCCAATTCACACACTAGAGCACACTGTCCAGGTGAGAAAGGAGGCCCAGTGCTGCAGTGTCTTTCAGGAGATATTGGAAGTGATAGGACCAGAGGGAAAGGAGCCTGTAATTGTGTCCCCTCATTTAGAATGCTTGCTGAAAGAATCTGTGGAGTACCAGTCCCCTCTGGCCTATCAGACAATTACTGTGGAGTCCTAAGAAAGCAGCCTGCTGAGAGGATTGATGGTGCAATGTGGAGTATTCCCTGGTACCAAAGCAAAGGTAATGACAATCACCCTTAAAATAAACAATTAGACACATATGGAATTAACTATGCATCCTTTGCACCATGCTTGCCACCTTGTACGCTGCTGATGCTATGGTGGCACCATCACACAAGTGAATTTGGAGTTAATTGGAGGAGGAAGAGGCATTCAACTTTGGATCATCTCACATCCCTCTTTCCTGGAAGAATCGGATGCAACCCCAGCTAGCAGTATGATCAACTGTCTTTTCATGCCAGGAGTGGTTGAATAGTGTGCCCATGAAGATAAAAACATCATATTCATCTACATGATGAGATACCTTTCAGAGAGAGATCCAGAAGACTGGCATCAGTTGGTACTGAGGATGTCAGGCAACCCTTGCAGGAACTTTTAGCAGCAAGGATAATTAAGGATCCTGGTTGCCCCTGTGCTTCACCACTAGTGGTGACTCATAAAAAGAATGGTACTGAGAAACCTGCAGAAACTTATGGCAGCAAGGATTATTAAGGAGTCTGGGAGCCCCTGAGCTTCATCAATAATGGTGACTCATAAAAAGAATGGTACTGTGAGAATGTGCATAGATTATCGGACTTTAAATCAGAAGTCTGTCCCTGACCAGAAAACCATGCCTAGGGTACAGGATGCCCGGAACAGCCTTACTGGGAGCAAAATTTTTCTCTCTGCTTTACTTATGCAGCAGATACTACCAGATACCAATAACAGAAGAGGATAAAGGGAAGACCACCTTTATCTGTTCACTGGGGTTTTATCAGTTTGAGAGGATGCCACTTGGAATTCATGGTGCTCCTGCAATGCTGTAACACCTGGCAGAAAAAGTAGACAGACATGAATCTCCTGTAAGTGCTAGTTTACCTAAACAATATCTTAGTGTTTGGATTGACACTTGAAGAGCATGAGGCCTGACTTACAAAGGTTCTGAAATTCTTGGAGAAATATAGCTTGAAGTTATCCCCAGACAAGCACCAATTCTACCAGATGTCTGTGAAGTATGTGGGACATATTCTTTCAGACAAAGGAATCAGCACAGATCTGAGGAAAGTGGAAGCCCTTCCCACCTGGTTGAGGCCAACAAACCTAAAAACCTTACAGTCATTTTTGGGATTCTGTGGCTAATACCAATGATCTTTGAAATACTTTTTTTTTCTGTATTGAGGCCCTTTACCAACCTAACCAGAGGCTACCTGTCCATGTGGAAAACTCTGGACAAGCCTGCAAAGGAATATCACTAGGTCAACAAACCATTTGGCAACTGATGGACAAAGTGTAACAGATCATTCAGAGAGATCATTCTGTGCCTGACAAAGGTCCCTATATTGGCTTTTGCTGACTTCACCAAGCCATACACCCTTCATATTGAGGTCTGGTTGAACTGCCCTGGAGCTGTACTAGAACAAGAGCACAAAAGTGGCATGAGACCTGTATCACATGCCAGTCAAAGCCTGAGCACATCAGAGAAAAACTACCCTATCCACAAACTAGAATTTCTTGCTTTAAAATGGGCTGTGGTGGACCAGTTCCATGACTGTTTGTATGAAGTAATTTTTTTTGACAGACAACAGCCCTATGACTTATGTATTGACTACAGCCAAGCTGGATGCCACTGCAGGGCAGGGGTGGATGGCTGTCTTGTCCTTTTACAATTACAAACTACAATTCCATCCTATAAGGAACAATATTGATGCTGATGCTTTGTCTAGATATCCCCATCATACCCCACCAACAGAGGATCTCTGAACTCACATTGCAGAAGATGCAGGATGAGTCATTTGCCAACTATCAGTGCCTGAAGATTGGCCTACCCCAGCCAGTCCAAAAAGAGCAGCAAATCTTCTTGGAGTGCATCTGTATACTGTACCAGAGGTGCATGCCCATCTGGCCACTCTGTATAACACCTCTCTGCCGTATCTCAGCTCAACAGACAAGAGGCAAGTTCAGAGAACAAAACACGGCTTTAAGGGTGCCTCTGTGGCTTTGGAAAATGGCCTTGAGTCAGACAAAGTGAAGTCAAACCACCCTGACATGCCAATTCTTCTCCAGGAGTGGAACAAGCTAACCATAAAAATTGGATTTTTGTATCAAATCCAGGACCAAGGCAGATCCCTTTCCCCCAAAAATAACTTTTTCTGCCAACCAAGTACAGGAAAATGACATTGAAAGCTTTACATGAGGATATGGGTCATCAGATATATGAAAAAAATGCTGGACCTAGTGAGGGCATAATTCTACTGGCCGCGCCTAACATCAGAAGTAGAACAACATTGCAAAAAGTGTAGCTGGTGCATCACTCACAAGATTATACAAACTGGCAGCACCTTTAGTCAATATCTAGAGCAGTGGACCATTGGATCTGGTCTGGACTCTATCATAGGAGCCAGACAAGAAGGGAGTCAGCAACATCCTGGTGGGACCAACCTCTATACCCTGTATGTACAGACCTGCCCTACCAAAAATCAGAAAGCAACTACAGTGGCAAAAGTGTTGTGAGAGAATTAATTTGTATGTTTTGGATTCCCAAAGTGCTACCACTCTGACAAAGGAAGAGACTTTGACAGCCTTCTCATCAAAGAGCTTACTGAACTAATGGGCATTGACAAGTCTTATACAGTACCATGCCCTACCATTCACAAGGTGACCCTCAGCCTGAGAGGTTTGGTAGGATACTTTTGAATATGCTTGGAACTTTGCACTCAGCAAACAAGTCCATGTGAAGCCAGCAAGTGCAATATTTGGTCCATGTATAAAACTGCACCAAGAATAAGTATACACAGTTCTCCCCCTTATTACCTCATGTTTTGATGTGAAACCAGTCTCTCAGTGGACCTGTGTTTTGGAGTAACTGTAGATGGCACATTTCCAGAGACGTATCTTGACTATACCAAGAAATTAATACAGCAACTTACCAACACCTATGGGGTGGCCAAGGAAGCAGCGGGACACGCTAATCAGAACAAGACCAGATATGACATATGTGTAAGAGAGCAAACCCTACTGCCTAGAGAAAGAGTCATGATCAAAAATCTTGGCATCCCAAGTAAACATAAACTAGCTGACTGGCTGAGATCTGAACTGTATATCATTATGGAACAGCTTCCTAATCTGCCAGTGGACTGCCTATGGCTGGAGAGTGGAAACGCTGTAACTAAGACACTTCCCCAAAATTATCTATTTCCAATTGGTCAACTGTTGCTTGATCCTGTTAGCCAAACCCCTTCTTCATCACCTAGAAGACCTGTCGCCAGGAATGAGACATGTAAAAGGAGAACCTGTGCTGCTCATCCTGAGCCGCCAGTTACCAGTTATATGACAGAGTCTGACATGACCAACACCAGCTCTGATGAGGAGCAAAAGTTTGTATTTCCTTACATTCCTATATTTGGGCCAGCCACAAACCCTTTGGACTTGAACCAACCAGCACAAGGAGAAAGTAGTGTCACCAACAATGGAACTTTAAATCCAGCAGTAGCACCCTTTTACGACCTGATTTTTGGCCCAAAGTTATTGACACAGCTACTGTTGTGAAGGACAATGGAGAATACTTGGAAGTAGCACCACTAGAGAATATAAACACACCGAGACCTTCTGATCCTGTTACTGCATTGGATTCGGAGCCCTCCAATGACCTTGTGCAAGTCACTGCAGAAGAGCCATTTGTACTTTGTAGATCTGAAAAAGACATCGATCAACCTGTGAAGATCACTTATGATGCCCTTCATGTCTTCTGATAAATGCGGTACATAAAAGAATAAACATACTGCCCAGTCATTTGTTGCTTTCCCCCTTGGGCTGCCCCTATGTCAGCTATGGGATTTCTAGACATACCAATTTGAGAAGACAGTAAAATTAAAATGCATGCCCTGTGTTTATGTTCAATAATGTCATGTTTCTGTCGGGATGCAGGTGTATTAGATACACTGCTCTGTTGTGTTTAGCATGTTTGTGTTTTTCAGGCCTTGATGATGATGCCAAGGATTTCAATGAGGTGAGGATGTAACCCTCTCCTAAAAGGGGGATTACCTTTGGCTCTCAAAGGAGTACTGCTGCTGCCTTCCTCTGTACTGCTTCTTCACCCTAGTCTTGTTGCAGACTGCAGCTGTGGGACCCAGGGCTGGACTGGACACTGTCATTTTTTTTGTAGACTTATTCAACACCGTTCTCAATGTGGCTGGCATGCCACCACGTGTTCACTCAACCAATCCTGAACTGCCTTCAGGTTGTGGAGCCTACAGTAAGGATATCACTCTGTTTGAAGCAGCTCTCAAAACTGCAGAAAGTGGAAAACCACTCCTCCCCTGGGAGCAAGAACTTTGGGGACACTCAACAGTGCTCCCCTGCCACCAATTCAACCCCCAGTCCCTACAGACAGCATCAGCGACTGGGCGGTATTGATCCTGATGGACAAATGCCACACTAAAGGACAGAAACATGTTAAGATAAAAGATGAAGTGAAAGACTACAAAAGCAGCCATGTTTATAGTTTCTGTAGCTCAAGGACTACTAAAAGGAACCTGACTGGGAATGTTAGGTGTTCCTGTGTTTAGTTTTTGCAGATCCAGCCAGCAGTAGACTAGCTCAGCTTTCAGTAAATTCTGTCCCTGTGAAACTATAGCTCTAGTTTCAGTATATCCTGTCACTGTGAAACTGACATCAATTTGGAGACTAGCTCAGGTCTGCAAAACAGTTAAATTTCAAGCTGGCTCAAGACTTGAATGCATGCTTTTCCCCAGGCTCTGACATCCACTGAGAGTCAGGGGTTTAGCATAAGGAATAATGCATGAGATTCTAGCCACTGATATTTGATCCCTGGATTTCTGCACAAGGAAGAGACATGTGAGGAGAGCAGATTTTGCTGTGAGACACAAGGAGAAAGTAATGTGAGAAAAGTCTGCAGTCGGCTACAGGGTTGTAAGAAAGCTATTTAAAGAATCTTTGGAAAAAGATTTGTGTTTCCTTAAGAGCAGCATCAAAGCTCCTGCCCTGAGCTTTGTGAGCTATCAGAACTTGTGCTGACAGAAGATCTAAGTCACTGGAGACCCTGAGTGATTGCCTACTCTTTGGAGGTAGGTGAAGGAAAGTTCCTTGTGGGAGGAGAAGGACATCAAAGACTCACGTTGGCCCACACCACTCACCACCTGGAAGTGCATTTGGCATTTCTTGAATTGGCAGCCCTGAGGGCGACCTCCTGACAGAATCATCCTGCAGAGTCTGCTAAGGTCATGAATACTAGGTCAATACCCTTACAGCTTTGTTAGTCAGTAGCAGATAACAGTAATTACTGGGCATTTCTGCATGATTATTATTCAGAGCTTATTTATACAACTGCAAAAGCCAGGAGCACCTAACATTTGTATTGAATAATCTGTTTGAGGTCTTCAACCACCAGCCTTCAATCAGTACTGCACTGTGGTCCATCATCAGGCCTGCAACTGCCCACTGTGTGCACACAATTAATGGACTGTATTGAGAGTTCCCAAGGGATTTTGGGGTATTGGTGCACCAGTAGAGGGAAACAGGAAATACTGTTTGGGTACTCACCAGAGGGCGGTTGAATTTGGGGAGTGATTTCAGAACTGTTTAACTACATTTAATCCTTTCCGTTCCCCCATACAGAGCCTGTTCCTGTCCGCCTAATAAATATCCATTGTGTATCAATTGCATTTTATTGTGTTCTGCATATTGGTGTGTTAGCATGCATACAGCATAATTTGGAGGTTGTACATAATCATAGGGTAGATGTTGCATTCATTTCAGTGGGGCTGTACCATGGCAACCATCTGTCAAAAGGATCCCCATAGGTGGAGGCAATACACCATTTTTATACTACCTCAGATACCAACTCTGCCCAGGTACCATTCACCCAAAGGCCTTATAGACTGTAACCAGGTACTATTGGACATGTATAGTCTCACATGTTGCAGGTGGGAGTGGTTACATGTACATAAATGGCAGGCATCTCTGTGACAGTCACTTCATGTCATTCAGTGATTTTTCATTTTGGGATCATTTAAAGCAGCAGTGCAACGAAAATGGGCTAAAATTTGACCTTACCTTTTTTTCTTCCTAATTGATGCCAGATGTCTTCCAGTTTATTTTGGTGGTGACATTTTCAGTTTTCATTGTCATTTAAGAATTTCATGAATGTTTTAAGGCAATTATTTCTCAAAAAAAAAAGATGGCCACCTCATTCTGCATAGAAATAATATTGAGGACACGAGGAGGGTACAAAAATGCAAATGTACAGAATACAGCATAGGAAGCATCCAGAACACCAAAATCAACAGTTTTGCCAATATTTTTCATAACCATAACAGAAAATTAGCTTTTTGGAATAACATTTTTTGTTGCATTGCTGCTTTAAACTGGTTGAAAATCTGTAAAGTTTCTTGTTTCCAGACAGAAGTATGGTAGCTAGCAGAAGCAAAAAAACTGAATATGCTCTCTTGCAGGCATTTGCAGGCACTAACTAAATCTTCTGAGTGCAAAGAATACCTACAGTTTTGCATTTAGAACTATTTTTAAATTACAAGGCTAAACAGCTGTACACGTGAAACCTGCAGGCTTCAAAAAGAATGCCCTTGAAAACTGAAAAACCTTCAGCCTAGTAATAAAATGGTGCAAAGTAAGAAACTATCTCTGTTTCTTCACTTGAAGCCTGCGCGCTGATGCATTTTTCAGTCCACTTACTGTTCAATCTCCACTTGAATTTTCCCAAGCATTGGCACTAGTGTGCTAGCCAGTTGGTAATCAATATTATTCAGCAGAGCAGAGGGCAATAAACGGTGTTGCTCATGTGGTTCACAAAAAGTAATGCTTTCTTAGCTCTACATAAGCTTTAAAGGTGCTCTGGTGCACTTTTTCTGAGTGTATCTGAACAAATCCAATTTTTCAAATTTAATCATTCCATTCATGATTTTATAATCTGTTATTATACCATTTCCCCACTCAGCCAACATATCTCAAGCGTGAACATGCTAGCATATCTAGTCTATTCTTGTAGCTCATTCCCTCTAAATATCTGATCGTCTTTGTAGCCCTCCTCTGTACCTTTCTTAACATTGTTATTACCTTGGCATAGCATGGTGATCAGAACTGAATGCGGTACTCCAGGTGAGGCCTGACTAACTAAGGTGTTATACAATGGTAGCCTTAGTTCTAGATTTATTAGTGAGCATCCTGGTTATGCACTCAAGGAACTAATTAGAGTGGATAGCTTTTGCTTTGCACTGTTGCTTAGATTTAAAGCCATCATGTATCATCATGCCCATGTCTTATTTTTGTTCCAAAGTAGACAGTTTCTTCCCATTTAGCCTAACGATATTTCTTACATTTCTATGATTAAGGTGCATTATCTGATAGCTTTCTATATCGAACATCACAGGCAATATTTTAGCCCATGCAAGCAGCTTATCTAGACCTTCTTAAAGCTCAACTTTTTCCTCAATAGTGTATGCTTCTGTTGCTTTCTAAGTGGCTGCAGCACATTGTGGTACCTGCCTACTTATACCCACATTCAAATCACTAGTGGAAATGTTGAATAGAGTAGGTCCATGGACAAAGCCCTGTGGCATACCACAAGTCACTTTCCTGCATCCAAAGCAGTTGTCATTTATTAACACCTTTTGCAAAAAGAAGCAGTTCCTGGTTCAATTCAGTTCACCACACTTCCTGCACCCCCCAGTGAACTAGAAATCTCTGATGAGGCAGTGTACTGAATGTCTTACTGAAGGTTAAAAATATAATATGCATGGAAGTCTCATTGTCCATATGATCCTTAGCCTTTTATCTACTGAGGTTCCACAGGGATCAGTAATAAGAACTGTCCTCTTCAATGTCTTCATAAGTGACAGTGCAGAAGAACTAGAAGGGAAGGTATGCCTTTTTGCTGACAACACAAACATCTTGAATAAGGTGGACAGTCAGGAGGGGGGGAGAGAATGTATAGGGACCCTGAGAGACTGAGGAGTGGTCAAGAACATGGCAGTTGGGGTTCAGTGCCAAAAATTGCAAAATCATACACCTAGGGCATAGGAACCCAGGAGTTGAATATAGGATGCAGGGAGGTATTGATAATCACTAAGCAGGGAAGGGACCTTGGGGTTATCATATCTGATGATCTCAAAGTGGCAGGGCAGTGTGACAAAGCAGTGTGTTGGGCCATTGGGATACTGGGCTGCATAGTAAGAGGTATTTCCAACAGGGGGAGGGAGGTGGTGGTGCTACTGTATCACTTGTGAGTGAGATCCCACCTGGAGTATTGTGTCCAGGTTTCTAGGCAACACCTCAGAAAGGACATAGACAGGGTAGAGACAGTCCAGAGGAGGACAAATGAAATGGTGCAGGGGCTGAACTAGAATCCCTATGAGGACAGTTTGTGGGATCTCAACATATACACCCAAAGAGAAGAAAGGGAAGAGGGGCATGATAAATACCTACAAACACCTCACAAGGGTGAACAGTAGAGTTATGTGGAAGTTATGATTTCTGGTTTTGTGTTTTTTTTAAATGTAATAAATTTCTTTAAAATGTCCACACTTCCGCCTTTAGTGAAATCAGAATCTTCTGAATGTGTTTGGTGAATTTTCACCCTGTTCTTCAGAATCTTTTGGCTGAATTATGGAATAATAGGCATTAAAATGTGGAATGACACTTCGGAGGGGACAGGAAACATGTGCTGAACAGCATCAGTTAGTAATGTTCCTATTAGCAGAAATGAAATTCATACAGTAGAAGCCTCTTAATCGGGGCACCCTGGTGGCAAGCTTTTTATCCCAATTAAGTAGCCATTCTGTTTAACAGAAGGGAACTGAAATGCTGATCTTGCCTCTGTTTTACATTCCTACTGCCATAGCTGTTGTTACCCCTTCCTCTGCCAAGATTTAAATAGCTCTCAACCCCCTCCCTTTTTCATGCCAGCATTGTACCAAGCTTTAAGAATGATATTAAAATGATTTAAATTATACAATGGGGTCCGAGAATCCTTAAAACTGATTGGCTGATTGTCACCTTTCAATCGTGGTAAGTCCTGGCATCACCCATGGAAAAGGTGCCAGTCAACCGCATTTGCAATCACCCCCTTTTGTAAATCCATCCGACCTCCGAAAAATGAAATGGCAAAGCAGCCACATTGCCTCCCCACTAAACTGGTCCACGACACTCAAACTCTGAAACCCAAACATACAGTACTTACAAAAAGTTCAATTTCCACACTAGTTTCTAGCTAGATGCCCCAAAACTATAGAAGTACTGTTTAGTGTCCTCTGCAATTGCGACTCAGCCACATGTACCAAAGATGAAAATGGCCAGAATCTCATCACTGACTACTTATCTGACACTGAAGCAGCTGGTGGTGCTGACTACAGCACTGAAGCTGAACTTGCACCACTGAACTGACAGCTTCATTTAGTGGTTCAGAATAAAACTAAATGTTCCCATGCCCTGCATATTAAAGAGTCTATGTACCCATTTGATTAAAATAAAAAAGCCTGCCTGCCTGCCCGCCAAATAGGAATTGCTGAAGCCAACATAGCTGATCACTGGACACCCTCTGACCTCAGCTCTATATCCCTAGCAACACAGAACTATTTTTTGTGGCAGAGCAATAAATTCCTTAAAAAATAATGTAAAAACACAAAAAAAACTCTTTTTCTTTATTTTTGTTGCCACCCAAAAAAAGGTGACATTGTATAATTGCAATAAACCACTCTAGGGTGTGGGGCATGGTGGGATTTATCCACTTTTGTTGTGGTTTTCGCACTTGGCCTGTGGCCTTGTGATCGAACCACACCAGGCATTTGTAAATCATACCATAACCCACACCCTGTCATGGTTTATTGCTTAAATAGTCCATGCTACCTGTATTTGCTTGGTGGATCTTTTTAAAATGTGTTGCAGTATCCCTCTCGTATTTCTCTCTCTCTCTACCATTTTCATGGCATTGTGACATTACACGGCACTAGGGCACCAGCATTACAGAGCCGGGTCATTACGGCTCTGATTTTTGGATTCACCACCCCTCCTTGAGGTCCCCCCCCCGAGTTAGAATAATTAGAAAGGAGGGGGTGTGGGAGGGTGCAGGGGGCTCAGCCCCCCACAAAAGGAGAAGATGGTGGAATTACAACTTGGTGCTGTAATGACTGGTCACACTACCGCCGGCACCCTGAAGTGGTGGAACCACATTGTGTCACTCAAGTGCATGGGCGTGTGAGAAAGAGACTCAATATGATTGTGAATTATTTAAAATAGCCAGCAGTTCAGCTTAAGTCCTCTGGAGATACAGGCATAGGAAACCAAGGATCTGGTATTACCTGAGTGAGAGTGAGCCTGCGCTGTGTTGCTGCTAAGTTTTCAGTGTCAATCTGCAGGGCAGGGCAGAGGGACTATAATGTGTACAGCCAAGAACTGAAGCTAGTTGAGAAGGTCTTGGGAGACAATGTGATGTTAATGTGTTACAGTGAGTGAAATGGAGGTAGTAAATGGCTGCCAAGGGGTACCTGAGAAAGAGATTAGCACCTAATCGTTGGCTCATTAATGTGGTGGGAGACCGCGATGGTGGGCTAAATTATCCCACATATCCAGCTTCCCTGTCCACATTGAAAGGACCTTGTCTTCATAAAATACATGGCCACTTAATCAGATCCAGGCAGGACCTCCCATTAAAGCAGATGTCTTGATTATCAGCGTCCCGATTAAGTGGTTCCTACTCTACTTCCAAATGATCCATTTTTAATTTTTCCTGAATAACCACAGATGTGAATACTGGTTTTTTTTGTTTGTTTTTTTATGAACAAGATTCTATACAGCTCTTTTCATGGAAATGGTAATTTGGAGTTTTCACTATGTCATAGTTTATGTATAGAATGCTAAGCATTAGCTGTTAACCTATCAGAACCATGCTTATAGTTTTTATACAATCAGTGATTTAGTTAAAACTTCAGCCCAATGGTTCCATTAAGAGAACAGTAACAGAATGATGCCCATAAAAACAAAACAATGCAAATTACAGTTGTTCACATCACTTTTTATCCAAGTGCAGTCAAATACGGATCATTTTGGGGAATGAAAATTGTTTCAGAAAATAGGAACATTATGCACAGCTGCCAATTAAAAATCATTTCCTGTCCTCTTTAATCCACAATTCATTCATTCCTTATGGAACTGTGTAATGAATGTATGAATTGTGAATTAATGTATTAAACTGTGTAAAGAAATTTTGCAGAAGTGATCACAGACAGTGATCAGTTCTACGGAATTTCTTTCTGCAGTTCAATGCATTTATCCACAGTTAATACATTCATTCTACCATTCTAAGTAAGAATTTTTGCAAAGGTTGCCAAAGTGTATTCTGACATTTTGCAAAAGCAAAATTCAGACTTTCGCCAGAATTCCATCAGCTGAAATGTAATTTCATACAGGTTTAGTGAACAGGGTACAGGAGGGGAGATTGTTTCAAATGATGAAGTACACCAAAACAAGAGGGCATATAATGGGGAAGTTTAGGAGGGATGTGAGAAAATCCTTCACTGGAAGAGTATGGATGCCTGGAATAATCTGCCAGCCAAGGTAGTGGGTGAGAAAACAATAGGGGGCTTCAAGCATGCATGGGATAGGCATAGGGGAACACTAGTGAATAGGCAGGGAGGGGTATGTTCTTCAGGGACCTGTTAGGGTCTGCAGAGACAGAATGGGCAGGGAACATCTGGAAGGACTGGGTGGTCCAAGTGGTCCTTTTCTGCTGACAAATTCTGTTTCTGTATTCCTATGAATGGAGAAGTCAGTTGTAAATGGTTCATACCAGTCAAATATGTCTACTGTCAGCTATGGAGTTCCTCACAGACTGGTCCTGCCTCCTATGTTGTTTGTGATGTACATGTTTGTGCTGGAAGAGATCATTAGGTGATGCATCTTTGCTATGAATGCAGGTGCATTTATCTTTTGCCCCTAACAGGGTATTACCAGTGCTAGTATTAGGACAATGCCTGTCAGAAATCAGACACTGGATGGCCTCCAACTAGTGTACCCAGTTAAGATGGAACTGCTTCTGTAGGGGAATGATCAACATTTGTCAGCACTTAAGTGTTGCCTGAAGCTCCTTCTTTTTGATGGGGTGCACCTGCTTACAGAGATGGAAACACACAGTCAGTAGTCATTGATGAATACCTGACATTTGAAAATCATGTGTCTTCTGTAGTTAAGGGCTGCATCTACCATAAAAAAAATCTATAGGCTGTGTCCTTTTATCAACACTGCTGACTCCAGGGAGCATCAAGTTAGATTTTTCAGGTCAAGTTTATGGTCAGGTTTACTGTAATGCAAAATGGTTAATTTCGTTTTATTATATTTCTGCTAAGAGCAGACCTGTCATTGCTTGTGTAGCATAAGATGACAGGAGTTTTCAAGGATTATAAAGCATATTTACACCTGAATCATTATCAGATATTCTAGTCCCATGTTATAGCTGGCAGAATGCTTGATATTTAGGAAACACATTGATTAGAGAAACTTTGGGCCAGATTTTTAACTACTGATGCAAGCTGTGGCAAACAGCAGCTTGCGTCAAAGCCTGGTGCACCAGGGTCTGTTCACCAAATTTTGGTACAGGAGGGTACATGTATCAAAGTCCATGAAGTTGCTGCAACCCGCTCCCAAGTGTTAAACAAGTGGTGCACAGGAGGGCATTGATGGATTCTGATGTCGAAGCATGTCAGACCGATGGCTGTATCACATAGATAGTCAACCACTGCAAAGATGCTGCATAGCATATACAGAATAGTGAATGGGCAACAATGTAGAACTAGTATGTTCTGCCACAGAGGGGTTCTGATTTCCTGTGATCTCGAGAGTAAAGCTAATTAATATAAAAGTGAACATATCTGGTTGATTCTGCTTTTTTCAATCTGGTTGATCCTGCATCTGTCTGATCATACAACCACTGCTTCATTTATCAGGCTGATCCTTCAGTTTCTGTTACCGCAGATATTTTGAATGTGTGTGGCTTGTGCACTTTCCCAAATCTGCTGTAATGCTGTTCTACCACAGAAGAGTGGAATTATATTCCATGACCTTTCAACCGTGGTAAAACAACATTTCAGCAGAGATGGAAATCGGATTGGAACAACATTCCACCATACACTATATAGAACTGGCAGAGCTATGTGATCTGCTCTGGCAATCCAGCCCTATGTGTATACACAACTGGCACATGGCAGCTGCACTGTACAACTTAAGAACTCCATGTAGGATTTCATTCAAGACAATAGTGGTATTATATACAGTGTCAACTGACTTTCCCTATTATAAGACGTAAGCTAAGTACAGCAGGACGGTAGAGGATCCCTGTGCTAACTGTGCACCCTATTACTCTGTTGCTGGTCTTCTACTAAGCAGATGATGAGAAAAGATGGCACTGCTGCATGCTATAAGATTGTTCTAAATTATATTTAGGCCTCTGGTGCTGAGACCCCTTGTTGCCCTGTACAGATATAACTTTTGATACTACTGTATTTGGATAAAACACCTTGTATAAGGCTATTGTTAATTTCCAAATTGATGAAGTATGGGACATTTCAGAAACCAGATGTATGTTCAAAACCCATTCTGTAGACCTTTGGTGAAAACAACCTTATTAAAAGTGTTTCACTAGAATGTAAACACATTCAGCTTAGTTGATTCACATCTATTGATATAGGAAGGAAAATGTTTTCTTAGTAAACATACTGTTTAAAATTATAACCATGTCTCAGTGGAACTATGGTATGTTTTGGCATACAATGATGACATCATTATGGTATCTAAACACCTTAGTAACATTACCAGATATGGTATATTTTCAGTTTCAGCATCTAGGTGCCATCATCAGAAATTATAGTATCTTCCACCATATATGACGTGATCATATCATCTATAAGCAATGGATCTAACTGTAGCAACCAACATGCTGTTCAGAAGCAAAAAACGGAAGCTAAGAGCAACTACTTGTGTTTATCTGAGAGCAACTTCCACCAGCTTTAAAAACTTGAGACTAAATTGGATTACTGTGTGTGTGTGTGTGTGTGAGAGAGAGAGAGAGGGAGGGAGAGAGAGTTAACATCACATCATGGATGTCCACACTGTTTTCATGTGAACTCAAGTAAAACAACTGCTTTATAAGTCATTGCCCTTGCCAGTATATACTTCCTAAAGTCTTGTGTTATTAACAACTCATATCTGGCAAGTTAATTGATACATAGAATCTGGCTGCAGATAAAGACCGCTTGGCCCAAACAGTATGCCCATTTGTTTCCCTTCCTATACTGACACCAAGGACCCTACTTGATCTCTGGCTCCCTCTCCCATCTTGCTTTCCACTAATATTCTCTTATACCTATCCCATGCATTTTTGAATTCCTAACACTGTTTTTGCCCCCACCCACCACTACTGAAAGGCCGTTCCGGTCATACTCCATTCTTTTACTGAAGTACTGTAGTTCCTCACATCTCTCTTGAAGTCACCCCCTTTCAGTTTCATTACGAGAATGAAAGGCTATGACAGAGACTAACTGGGGGGAGTAATAAAGTGTTTGAGGTGTATTCACAAATATATCATAATGAACTGCTTAAATTGTATGAATGATCTGGCTAGAAAGAAACAGTGCAAAGAATTCAACCATTCCAGTAACATCCCGATGACCAAAGAGGAATGACAAAAACTGTCACCAACGTAACTGGCTTCTAATGAAAGCATTTTTGTGCCAATGTAGTTGACAGAGACCTTTGCCTTGCTAATTGTATACATATAACATATTTTTCTGTTTGTGCTGGTAAAATAAAAGTACAAAATTTAAGTGTATTTCTCAGCCTATAGAACACGAAAACAATAAGTACAGTATGCTCCACCCTGTAAAAATGCCAGTTTTGTTTTATTCTATATTCATTTACCCTTGTGAAGACTGATATTTTGTGTCCTTGCACCAATTAATCTGGATATCAGTAGTAAGTATCTGAAGATGCAGTTCCCTTAATTTACTAGGAAATGCAGGGTGTTTCCTAGTACAGTACTACCTTATGACGTTTTCAGGCTAATGTAGCCCTCCCTCATCAAACATTAATATTTCCTGTTTAACTACCAAATTTACTGGGTTCACTGCCACATCAAGATTAAGTATGGAGAGGATGGCCTGCTCGCATGCCACTAGTGGAGGGAGAGCTAAGTAAGCCTGAAAGCATAATTTGTTAGTACTAGGAAACCCCTGCATTTCCTAGTAAATGTAAAGAAATTTACAGTATCTTTAGACATTTGGATATTCTGACAAAGTGGAGCAAAACAGTGGATTTTGCAAGGGTGGATGAAAAAATGAAAAATATTCTGCAATTCGCACGGGTGTTGGGCCATCATTCTTATTGTTTTTATGCATTCAAGTTGTCTTGTGAAGACAGCTCCTTCAGATTTCATATGCCAGGGAAAGGTGGTTTGCAACCTGGAATACTCACCCTCCATTGTCTTTAATGTAGTCTGTGGTAAGTGAAATTTTTTATTGCTTATTTATTCTGACACCCTAAAACTCATGACCTTGAGATAGGTGAGTTCTTGAAAAATGGGATAAAGATTTGCTGTACAGCCTAGTGTAAATTACTATAAATTAGGTTGCCTGCCCAATATATTTGGCTTCCAGCATAATATGGGACACATTTTGGTAAGAGTAATGTTAACCAGGTTATCCTTGCTTGCATAATATAGTTTCCTCACATAGCCTTTGCACACTTGGCAGCTGTGTTCTCCAGAATGGGCTACTGCAATGTGCTCTACAAGGGCTTATTTGGAACTGAAGTGAGCTAATGGCCCCCCTACACCATCTCCACATACGATCTTTCATGCACTCAGATACTCTTGGTAATACTGTTAATTAAGTACTTCCCAACTTGACTTGGCTTTGAAGAGAACATTAAAAAGCAAAAGTGAAGTATCCAAAGATGTTATTAAGGTCTATCTTTATACTTTTTTCACTAATTTCAATATCATGTGCAAAAGTGTTTTTTTGCAAATATACCACACTGAGGACTTCAAAATGATCAAGTCTGAGTCATGCAGATTTCAGTGCAATTAATAACAGCCTCAACATGCATATGGCTCAGCAAACTCTTTATAATGTGCTTTGCTTTTTTAAAACATGCAAAGACATCAGGGCAAAGGTGAAAACCACGGAATAAATTGCTCAATGGTATTGCCAGTATGTTAGGTCTAACCTGCTTCCTAGTACCCCAGTGCTTCGCTCCTCTAGAGCTTCATGAGCTGTGTGTTCTCCTGAATAGCTATTGCAATGCACTACTACAAGGGCTTACTGGATAGTTAAGTGTTCTGCTTGCAGCTAGTCCAGAACACAGCAGCAAGACTTCTTGATTTGTTATTTTTTTTCCCCACTGCCATCATTTATTCTAAAATGCATAGCATCTCTACTAGCAGTTGGTCAGCAAGAGGATCTGAAAATCTCTAAATTTTTTAGTCGCATGCTTATTTTCTTGTTACATGTAGACAACAACAGACATTACACTAATTTCTATGGCTCATTGACACACCTGTCCATCAGAAAACCTCAGGATTGAGTCACCCATGACCATTGTCTTTTGGTTTTGTTCCATGCATTAAGTTTTAGTTTTTGGTTTCTGGTTTGATATGTATTTTTTTTTTCATTTTCCTTCTCTGTCAGTAAATTGACCCAATTCTCAACATGTAATGGCTGGCTTCCACTGCTGTTCTTTACAGTTTTGCTAGCTTCCTTCTTCCCCTTAATTGTTTCCCACTGGACTCCACCTTTATGTTTACATGTTCTTTGTTCATTTACCTTCTATCCTTTGCTCTACATTTTAGGTCATTACTGATTTTTTACCTCCCTTAATAATTGTTTCTTTTTTAAAACATTAGGCTGGATTTTCAAAGGGCCCTTAGATCAGCTCATGGTGCATCAAACAACCACATTGCATCATATCCAGATGTACCAAATACTGTGCATCATAGTTTGCAAGAAAGTCATTCTCTGTGGCAAAGTCCCCCAGACTGATGCAAGAGGTCCACCATGTCAAACAAATGATGCAAGGGATGAGAATGATGCAAGCTTTGTAAAAAAAAAAATTGTGTAAGTTGAATCAAAAAAAGTGACTCAAGGAATAAGAATGATACAGGCTGAGTCAGAAAATGGTGCAAGCTGAGTCACAAAAAGGATGCAAAGGATGAGAATGATACAAGATAAGTCAAAAAAATACAGCAGATAAAATGACCAAGACTAAGCCCCCAAAACATTCTAAACTAGTCCTGCAGTGGAATACTGGCCCTTAATAGTATCATAGCCAGGTCTGCCACCCGTTATGGGCCTCACTATATGCTCTAGTGTTCATTAGACCAACTCTGGCTGGTCTAACAGCAACATGCATGTTAGGCACAAAGACAGGACTCACATTATTTGAAAATCCCAAATAAGGGAATGGTTCATCATTTGAGTGATGTGGTCATCCCTTCTGACATGGCACAGGCATTTTGTGGTGCAAGCATAGCACAAGCTAGTTTGGTACATGCAGACCTGTTTTTGATGCAAGCACCATTTGAAAATCAGAACTGATGCAAATGTTGACATATTCTATTCCTTGCTTCAGTTGTTTTTGATGCAACACCCTTCACCATTTGCTGGCCTTTGAAAATCTGGCCTCTTGTATTTCTCAGATCTTATGGGAGCTAATAATACAAATGAAATATATTCATTACAATTTTAATACTAGACAAGAAAGCAGGAAATAACTATCCCATGTTGGTTTATTAACAAAAGAAAAATGAGTAAGATATAATATACATCACGTTCATTTCCTATGATACAAGTTCTAAAGAATTGGTGGTTAAAAAAATAGGTGCCAGATTGCAAACAATCCCATTTTAAAGTGGTAATCATTTCATAGCAGCAATAATAGAATAATTTATTAGGAGAATAGTATATGTGAAAAGGTGTCTAATGAGATTTTACAACACACAGACACACACAGACACAAACACACACACAGTACATGATGTTATATAAACCACAAGAGTGAAGCTGGAGGGGTGACAAAAGCAAGATTGTGCATAAAATCTCTTTACATGGTACATAGCTATACTACTTACTTTAGAATATAAACATTTTGTCATGCATGGTGCTAGTTGCATATGCCTCCAAAGAAGGACTCTTCACTGCAGGTCAGGTAAGAGATGCTCCAGCCGGTAGCCAGACTTGCAATTTCCTTCCTGCATGTTAACAGTCTGGTTAAGGTAAATAGTTAAACATCAAGAAGTTTGTTTTTCTTTCTCACAGTTACAGTGCAGCAGAACTGATGGGAACACATGCAGGAAGTTTTCTTCACTCCGGAACTTCAAGTCTCTCAGGTAATCAGGAATGTGCCAATTCTGCATGCTTGAGTGACAGCTGTTAGCTGTTCACACTCACCATTATAACCAGCGGGTTATAATGGGAAATTACATCCTGCTTATCCATGTGTAACTGGCTAAAGTCAGTAATTATATAGCAATCTAGTACTTGGTCAATTATTAAAACTCAATCCCAGGTGGCCATTTTGAATAAGGTTAAGCATGGAACATTTCAACTCACATTTACGCTCTGGGGCTGAGCGAGTTTTAAATATGACCAGCAATATTTTATTTATTTCTGTCCAAAACATAAGTATCCTTATCCACCAAAATATAAAACATATGTTTGCAGCTGATTATTAGAATTAATCTACAAGATATTTTCCATTGCATAATATGAGAAAAAAGGAAAAGAAGAACCTTTTCTATTAAACAAGTTGAGCTACCGAGCAGTTTTCTAATTGGGAAACAAAAGAAAAACTACAATATTTGGATATTTACTATGCACGATTAAACAAAATGAGAACCGTACCAGAAGAAAAATAAAATATAACATTGCACTCCTAGTGATTATATATTATCTGCAAACTATTCACTAAAATAAATGTCATGAAGATGTGCCCAGCAGCATATTGATCTTTGTTCTATATTTTCACATAAAAACCAGAGGTGAATTGTGGCTATTAGTATACTGAATGTGTGGTGTTGACTGTAAGCTAAATGAGCGAGGAGCACTGTACAAAAATGATTTCATTGCCCTGCATGGTGGGGCTGCTAAGTGCTGTAAACAGCAGTCAGCCATGAGCCTAGACTCCCTGGAGCTTTGCAAAAGCTTCATCAAAAGCTAGATAAGTAGGCCACAAGATTGGTGGAAGTAGAGACTATGGTTGAAGTCATGGTGGATGGTGTATCTGCCCTTTCTCTATGGCTCTCCCCTCAGTAAAAACCATGGCAAGCCTAGTTGCTTTTTCCTTCCACTTCCACAATGTTGGGATCCCCCCTTCTATTCATACTGCTTCTTCCTCCCACTCACTTAAATCTCTTCTCCATGATTTCACTATTCACTCCTGCAGTTGCCTATGACCATGACTAGTCTGTATCTTTGACTCTCTCAAATTTCACATCCCCTTTGCCCTGTCCCAATCCAGTCCCCCCACCACCCTAGCTTCCACCACTCTTCCCTGCCTGCTGTACTCAGTGGCATATTATTTACCTTGCAGTTTGGCTGCTTTTTGTGCTTCATTGCTTAACCCACTTGTGCGTTGTTCAGCCTAAAAGTTTTGCATCAGCTGCATGTTTACTGTATAAGTTTTTTCAGATTGCTTACTATTTAATTGTCGGCTTGTTTTGATCTTTTGTAACCTACTGTTGCAACTTATTGTCTTACTCTCCATACCCCCCCCCCACCACATGCTGGATGTATCTGGAAATTAACTGTTTTAGCTTGTGACAGGGTAGAATAGGACCCTGTCCCATTTGTTATGAAGAAAGTGTATAAATAAAATGATCTGTATTCTTTCCTTTTCTGTCTCTTCTGTCTGGTTGCACAACCAAATTTTCCTGTGAGACTTCAGACTTGATCAACCCAAACAGTCTTGCAATTCTTTGCCACTCACTGTCTCTCTGTTTTCTCTTGTTTTCTGTTTTTCCTCCCTTGCATATCTAGATCTGGTAATAGAAAAATATGTGCAAATCATTATATGGAAATGAAACTGATAATGGAATCACTTTTGTTTAGAAAATATTGTGTTATTGTTGAAATGTATATATATTTATAATATGAGATAACTGTAAAAGCTAGAGGTTACCTAGGTGCAAATGACTGAGCTTTTTGCAGTTGCTGTGGGGACATCAGGAAGTTCTTAATGTTCTAGCAGCTCCTGAAATTTACAAAGAACACGATGCTTGCAAAGTATGGGGTTTGAAAAAGACTTATAAAAACAACTAAGCTGGGCTAAAGAGAGATTTTTTTTTACAAGAGATTTTATTTTGCTTCTATATATAGTTATTCTGAAGAGATTTATTTAATTTTATGTTACTGCAACTACAAATAAACAGTTTTGTGGAATTTTACAACTGCTCCTGGGTTTCCTCTCTGCTTCCTGGCCTGTGTTTCGATGACATAGCTTAGTATGTCTTTCCTGGAAAAACTTTTGAAATGAATAAATTGTGTCAAAGAGGTGGAGAAAGACTCCATGAAAGTCCTGGCTGGGAAAGCAATGTAGGTAAAGGAGCAGTCTGTAATCAAAATGCATGTTGGGCAACTAAAAAAATTCAATACGGTCCTGTAACATTAGATTTTTGGAGATGCAAGAAGGAGCAGAGGGGCACATGTCATCACAGTTTCTCTCCAGGTGGCTTCTGGATGCTTTGGGTATTAATCTTGCCAAAGGAGAATGTAGAATCTAGAGTTTGGAGGCACAAGTAAGGTCATATATCGATTTAACATTTACTATATGGGAAAGTTTTGACATGGTGAGGAGGAAGCTTAAAGCAGCACAGACTGCTGCTGAATCACAATAGGACTGGAACTTTGTGTTGGGAGCAGGTAGCTCTTGCCCCCTGCACCTAAGAAGCCACACGCCGTGGGGTTGAGGCGCTGTGAAACCGGGCTGTCCTCCCCTGCAGACAAAAAACGAGTGAAATTGCTGGGACAACTGCTGAATAGCTGGGGACTGAAGGGGTTTGTGTAGGGACTGGGAGCTGCACACAGGAGCTCTACTGGACTTGATTTTTTGGCCCACCTGCCCACCCCATTCCTTCCTCCCATTAAATGCCAAGTAGCCACCCCCTCAGTTTAACATTGGCCAATTAAACTGAGTTAGGGCAGTATGGAGCAGCTGTTTAAGGACCGCCCTGTAGTCTCTTGGGTGTTCCCCCCTCTGGCTACAGCGCAGTGCCTACTCACCCAGACTGCTGACTGTCTGACAGTCTGAACCCTGTGATAAAATTCACAGTGGTGATCTCCTCTTGCCAGTGTAATCAACTTATAGCCTGTCTCATTACATTTTTGGTAACTGAAATATTTCAATCCAGTTTGTCTGCTGTATACCAATATAACTACATCCTGTTAAGCCTAACTCATGCCTGTGGAAGTAATTACTGCCAGCATAATTTTATTCCTATCTGCCTATCTCATGCATGCAAAATAAATCTAGTTGCCTCTAGATTGTTAACCTGCATGGTATCCTCTAGTCTCGTGGTGGGAAACCTGCAGGGTAATTCTCTAGTCTCTTGGTGGTAAACTAGACACTTGCCAGAAAGGTGGCACTGTACCTATTGATCTGTTTACTTGCCTGCTCAAACCTATGCCTGATGTCTCCCATATGATTAATACTAGCACTATGGTTCTACTAGTCAGCTAACTGTCTTTGTCACATAATAATACACTAGTATGTTCTTGAGATAAGTGTCCAGTAAGGTACAAATAATCTATTCCCCACCACTTGCCAGGCTACTAAATGCCCATTTGGCACTGTTCTGTGCCTATTGGTGACCTATGGTGGAAATCCCCTTCCTGTCTCAGCTGGACATCCGTACTGGGGCAATCATGGGATTCCCTGAGCTCCCATCAAAGCTAGTCCTGCGCCAGTTACTCCTGGGCACTATTGCCACTGTGATTCTTACTGAGTCATGGATTCCCTGGATCTCAAGGGCAAGTGACCCCTTGAAAAGAGACCCCTGGTGTATGTGTATCCAACTGGTGGAGTCTGACTTCACCTTCTCAAACATTCTAGCAGAGGACTCACCCCTGCCTGGGGTCCTCGGTGGTCTTAACCTGAGGAGCCTTCTGAGACCTGCCCGAAAGGTCAGGTGTAATGACTGGAAGTCACAGAACAAGGATAGATCTCCCCCATTAAGGCATCTATTCTGGCTCCTGCTGGTGACCCTTGTGCTAGCAGGGGACATAGAACTAAACCCAGGACCGTCACTCCAGTCCTCACCTACACTGGCAGGATGGTCGGCGATAAAAGGGCTGAAGGTAGCTCATCTAAATATCAGAAGTCTACTGCCAAGCCTGATGGAACTTCGTGTCTGGGTAACTCGTCATAGTCCAGACATTCTTGGCATTACAGAAACCTGGCTGAAACCTTCCACCCCAAACTCTGTATGTGCCTTCCCTGGATATGACCTCATCCTTCGTGATTGTCCAGGAAGAAAGAGAGGTGGTGGTATCCTGATCTACTACAGGAGCCATCTTAACCTATCTGCCCTACCTAGTCAACAGACAGTGCAGTCCTCCTGAGAGACACTGAACACAGTGCTTTTACTAGGGATGGCAAAAAAGATACACATTGTATACACCTACAATCCTCCAAAAGGAGGCATAGAGGAACTGACTGGCCTCCTTGACACAGTTGGTGCAGTAACATGGCAGAATGAGCTAATCATTCTGGGTGATCTCAACCTCAATTGACTGGGTGGTAACACCAAAGCCTTTGAACCGTCACTTGCCGGTCTTTCTCTGACACAGCTTGTCAAGGATCCTACTAGATGCACTACAGAGTCAAGCCATGCAAAAGTGAGGGTACTGTACTTAAGGAGGGCTGACTTTGGCAAGATGGGAGAGTGCCTCATAAAAGCACTAGCAAACAGGCTAGAAGAAGGGGTGGAGCAACAATGGGGAATCATCAAAACTGCCATCACAGAGGCAAAAACCTTTGTGAGAAGCAAATAAACAAATCAAAATGAAAGAAAAAGCCACTATGGTTCTCAAAAGAGGTGGCTGTGAAAGTCAGGAAGAAAAAGATAGCATTCCAGAACTATAAGGAAACACAGAAGGAGCAGGACAGAGAGCTGTACAGTTAAGGCAGAAGGAAGCAGGGAGGGAAGTCAGAATAGCAAAGGCCCAAACTGAGGAAAAGATAGCCAACTCAGTTAAGAAGGGGGATAAAACCTTTTATAGGTACATCAGTGAGCGTAGAAAGACAAAGGGAGGGATAGTGAGGCTGAATAAAATGAACGTGGTGGGCAGAGGGGACAGTGAAAAGCAGGGATACTGAATGAATATTTCTGCTCAGTATTCACAAAAGAGGAGGGGAAGTGCCTAATCCAATTAACAGAAGCACTCTTGAGGGGGTCGATCCCAGTCCTTCACAGAAGAAAGGGTTCTGCAAGAACTCCTAAAACTGAAGGTGGACAAAGCAATGGGGCCTGATGGAATTCACCCCAGAATTCTAAAAAGAATTAAGGGGAACTAGTGAAACCACTGGCTACTCTTTTAATAAATCATGGGAGGATGGTGTGGTACCCAGGACTGGAGAAAGGTGGATGTGATTCCCCTTCACAAAAGTGGGACCAAGACAGAGGCAGGAAACTACAGACCTGTCAGTTTGACCTCTGTGGTAGGGAAAGTGATGGAGTCACTCCTGAAGGAAAGAATAGTTGAGTACCTAGAGGCCAGTGGGGCACAGGACCCAAGGCAGCATGGGTTCACAGCGGGAAGGTCATGTCAGATGAACCTAATAGATTTCTTTGACTGGGTGACCAAAGTAGTAAACCAGGGAGGGACTGTAGACATGGCCTACCTAGACTTTAGCAAGGCATTTGACACAGTCCCACACAAAAGATTAATAGTCAAATTAACCAGCCTGGGAGTGGGTCCCAGGGTGGTAGCCTGGGTAAAACATTAGCTGGACAAGAGGACACAGAAGGTAATTGTAAATGGAGTCCACTCTGAAGAAAGAGGGGTTATTAGTGGGGTACTGCAGGGTTCAGTATTGGGTCCAGTCCTTTTTAATGTCTTCATAAGTGACATTGCAGAAGGACTGGAAGGAAAAGTATGCCTCTTTGCAGATGACACAAAGATCTGCAACAGGGTTGATACACAAGGAGGCATGGAAAGGATGAGAAGGGACTTGGCAAGGTTGGAGGAATGGTCAGAAGTATGGCAGCTAGGATTCAATGCAAAGAAGTGCAAAATAATGCACCTGGGAAAAAGAACCCAGGGGAAGAATACATAATGAGGGGGCGGTAGTAACAACAACAAAAAGGAAAGGGACCTGGGGTAATCATATCAGATGACCTTAAGGTTAGCAAGCAATGTGAGAAGGCAGTAGGGAGGGCTGGGGTGTACTGGGATGCATAGGGAGAGGCATCAGCAGCAGAAAACAGGAAGTTGTTATCCCTCTGTACAGACAGTTGGTGAGACCCCATCTGGAGTACTGTATCCAGTTCTGGAGACCCCATCTCCGCAAGGACATAGACAGGATAGAGGCAGTCCAGAGGAGGGCAACTAAAATGGTGCAGGGTCTGCAAGAGAAGCCATATGAGGAGAGACTAAAGGAGCTTAATATGTATATCCTTGAGGAAAGAAGAGAGAGGGGGGACATGATAGAAACTTTTAAGTACCTCAGTGGAATCAACAAAGTCCAAGAGGGTAGCATCTTTCAGAAAAGGAGACGTGCAAGAATAAGGGGACACAATTTAAAGATAGAGGGGCAGTTCAGGGGCAATGTGAGGAAGTATTATTTCACAGAGAGAGTAGTGGATGCATGGAACAGCCTTCCTGAGGAGGTTGTGGGTCTAAAACTGTGGGAGAATTCAAGAATGTATGGGACAGACATAAGGCAATTCTTGTGGGGGGTAGGAAGAAATAGGCTGTTGGTTAACTAGGGTCTGCGGCCTATCCTGTAGGTAGGGAAATGGGCAGACTAGATGGGCCATGCGGTCCTTATCTGCCGTCAAAGTCTATGTTTCTATGTTTCTACATGTGGTGGTAAGAGCTCCCTCCTGGACTGGATCTTGACAAATAGACCTAATAGGATCAGCTCGTCTGGTATCTTACCTGATTCTATCTCTGATCACTCCCCGGTGTACTGTGTCTGGAGGATCCCACTCCTGAAAATACCCCATAAAATTATCCGGTTCAGAGGCTACTCTAGATTTGATCTGTCCTCTTTTCAAAATGATATCAAGTATACTGACTGGTCGGCAGTATGGAATGCTCAGGACTCCACGTCCAATGTCAGTCACTTCCTCATCTCACTAAGGACCCTGCAGGAGAAACATGCCCCCTCATCAGATGGAGGGTGAGAGGAATGGCTGCCAAATGGCTTCATGGTAGTCTCCTGGCCCTCCTTAATACCAGAGATAAGTGCTGGGTCAAGTTTAAGGCCATGGCTGACCAGACTATCCTTCAGAAATACAGGAAGCTCAGAAATTAGTGCAAAAAAAACAAGGATAGCCAAGAGTGAGTTCTGCAAATCTGCATTACTGAACTCGGCTAGGGACCCAAGGAGGTTCTGGAGGAATATTAAACACATTGTGAGTGGTACACAGAGCGCTGAGTCTACTGATATGATAATTGATGGTTCCAGCTGCAACAACTCGGAAACCATTGCCAACTCCTTCAATCATTATTTTTCTGATCTGTCTGAGTACACCTTGACATTCCCCAATGGTGGTGGTGTCAGTGGCAACCAGCCGATAGCACCATCATCACCCCATCCACCCTTTCTGTTCAGGGCAGTGGTGGCTCAAGAGGTGCAGAAACTGCTCGCTGGACTCTTTCCCCTTCTCTAGTGCTGGCCAAGATGGCTTGGAACCAAAGCTCCTCAGCCTCGGTACTCCCTGGCTTGCCCCTCTGGTGGCACACATCTTCAATCTGTCCCTGTCAACTGGAGTTATCCCAGACATAAGGAAGGTTGCCAGGGTGGTCCCAATCCTTAAACAGGGGAACCCTAAACTGATAGAGAACTATCACCCCATATCCATCCTATCCGCGGTTAGCAAACTTCTGGAGGAAGTTGTGGCAGGGCAGCTCTCAGAGTACTTACAGTCATATGACATAATGTCTCCTGTACAGCATGGATTCAGGAAGGAGCATGGTACCTCCTCAGCCCTAGTTACTGTTTCATCTTTGATTAGGAAGGCCATGGACCAAGGCAAACTCTCGGGGGCTATCTTTATAGACCTCTCAAAGGCATTTGACCTGGTCGACCATGCCTTGCTATCAACACAGCTTAGGTCAATTGGACTATCCACTGCTGCTCTCAGTTGGTTCTCCAACTACCTACATGGTAGAATGCAATGGGTTAAATATGACAAAGAGCTCTCGGGCCCCATCCAAGTAACAATGGGGGTCCCCCAAGGCTCCGTCCTTGGACCCATGCTCTTCTCCATTTTCGCTAATAATCTCCCTGCAACCGCTGCTCATTGTAAACCAATCCTCTATGCAGATGATCTGGTCATCCTGTCTCACTCCCCAGAGGTGGGGGTCATTAATAACCACCTGAGTGATGACCTAAGAAACATTCAGACATGGATCCTGAACCATAAGCTAGTCCTTAATCTAAAAAAAAACCCAGGCCATGCTCTTTGGGTCCCAGGCTAAGATTAAGGCCTCCCCTGTGCCGTTCTGTGTTTCTGGTAAGGGAGGTGTCCCAATCCCAATCATGGACAATTTCAAGTACCTTGGTGTAACGTTGGACCCACAGCTTGACCTTGGCCACCATATCTAGAAGTCATGCAAAACTGTCAACTGTAAACTGGGTCTGGCCTACAGAGCAAAAAATAACCTCACGCCGGCTGTGCGAATTGCTCTTGCTAGAGGTATGCTGCTCCCCTCACTATGTTATGGGCTCCTGTTGTTTGCCAGCACCACTAAGGTCCATCTCTCTAGGTGGTCGATGGCCTACAACAATGTCTGCCGCTTCACCCTAGTGGCCCCCTGGCTCACTCACCACTGTGATCTCTACAAGTTAAACTGGCTCTCGCCCTCAAAGCACATTGACTTTGTCCTTGGTTGCTTCACAGGAAAGGTCCTCAGCACAGGCACCCCTCTAGGGGTGGCAAGTTTGCTGACCCAAACTGTTCCCTTGTCCTATCACCTTAGGTCTCAGGGGTCTGCCACACTCAAGGTACCTGTGACTCGGACTCAAATGGGTGAAAGGGATTTAGCAGAGTGTGCCCATAAACTTTGGAACACCTTCCTTGCCCAGGTCTGTGTTGCCCCCTCTCAGGGCAGCCTGCGTTCCTCCCTATGGAACCATCTCAAACTCGAATCAGCCTGCTGGTGCCAAAAAAACCCATGACAAATGTTAACACTTAGCACTCATGCATAACAGCTGTCCCTTAAGATGTTAGTTTTGTACCTGCTGCTACCAATCCTTACCTTGTACTGCTCCAAAACTGGCACACACCGTTTACTCTGCTGTACCTATTCTAACTAAATGTGCCTCATATGCCTTGTACTTTGTGTATACTACATTATGATGTTCGCATGTGACATGCGAGTTTGTTTTTTCTAACTTGTACCTTGTTGTCTTATGACGTGTAATCTTTTCCTAATTATGTACCATGTTGTCCCAAGTGTGTAAGTATGTAATTTCTTGTACTCTCCCGGGTCGTACCTGAAAATAGGCAAATTGTCTTGCCTAGTGTACTTACCTGGTTAACAAAAGCTAAATAAATAAATAAATAAAGGGACACATTCTTGTACAGTGGCAGACATAGTTTGAAAGCCCATGAAAAGTTATTTCAGTTGAGGTATTGGGCATGCTTGTAGCTGGAAGCAGTCCAGAGATATCGATGACTGAGTCTGTGCAATATAAACACTACATTAGAGCCATTCGTAGAACCTATTGATGTCAGTGATGATCAAGCAGTGCCTAACTGACTTCATAAGGGTCTAAGAATGGCTCTAATGTAGTATTTATATTGCACAGACTCAGTCATCGATATCTCTGGACTGCTTCCAGCTACAGGTATGCCCAATACCTCAACTGAAAGAACTTTTAATGGGCTTGCAAACTATGTCTGCCATTGTACATGAATGTGTCTCTTTAAGGAGTTGCAGTTGCCTTACGGTCTGATTATCTAGCCAACCTGCAGGTGATGGCAAGAAAGAAGACCTACATTTACACAGATACAAAGAAGGCTGGCAAGTTGGTGATCCAGTTGGACTTGGAAAGGGAATTATACAGTCACAGAGTATCGGCAGAGGAGGACAAAGGCTGAGATACAGAGATACACATAATCGGTAGGAATTTGGCCTATGGAGATTCTGTGACTCTCGTTGTGGGACTGTGTATGGAAGCTTATGATTTTTTGTTCTGCTCTGCACCTCTTTAATCAGACATTTGCAGACTGTGAAACTTTCATTTACTTGATTTATCCACATAGCAGTATATATTCCATCTACTCCTCTGGCAAGATCATTATTCTCTGAACTGGCTAACTCCATGACTTTTGTAGACAGACCCTGTTCCATTTGTTACACTTGTTATATAGTATATCCTGTGATGAAGTGTGAGGGGGATAGATTTATATTTTATTACAATGTTGGGGTAAATGATTTCATACATGTTTACCTCTCTTTTTCATTCCCTATTTGAAGGTATAATAGTTCCAAAATTTTAGAGGACACATGGTAATAAAGTAAATATGGGGCTAGGGAATCAAAGTGTACTTCAGGTGCATTTTCTATGGGAAGTGTCATATAAATGTTTGAGCAGATGCACACATGCCTATGGAGCACAAATGCTTGATTGAAGGGCCCTGGACCCCTCCTGATATCAGATACAATTAATACTGCTATGTAGAAGATTGTTGTATAGTGGACCCCACTACCATTGTCATATTTGTATTATATGCCTGAATGGATTATCATATCTGGCAGTGAACTATATCTGTTTGTCCGTATGTATATATATCTTTCTATCTATCTCTAGCTACAGTATCTATCTATCTATCTATCTTTCTATCTATCTATCTATATATCTATCGAAATATAAACAATGACAGCAGATAAAGACCACTGGTCCTTCCAGTCTGCCCATAATGCCCTAACAGAGCCACAAAAGACTCACCATCTTAGAAGGAAAAGAGTAGCTCTCCATCCCCCCAGCTGCTGGAGGTCTGACTCTGAGCAAGTAAGGAGACTACTGAGAAATATAGGAACTTCCTGTCTCAGAACAGTAGTAAGTAGGAATATAAATATAGATATATGTATATATATATATATGTATATATATATATATATATATATATATATACACATATATATATATATATATATATATATATATACATATATATATATATATATATATATATATATATATAACTAAATAAATAAACAGAGGGAAGAGTAAGTATTCAAAATAATAGTTAAGAGGCCAGAAATAAGACATGATGGGAGTGGTGCGGTGAAGTGGCTGTGGAGCAGCAATCTTCTGGGAGACATTCTGGAGGATGTGGTGTTATCCCATCTGCAGGCACCTCTCAGGTCTGAGAGAGGAGGTTGCTCATCTCCAGGCTGAGTTGGCCAAGATTTGGGGGACCTCCTCTCCCACTCAGGGACCACCAAGGCCACCGCTGTTGCCTCAGAGGTTGCCAAGAAAGAGGAGCAGTTGGACCACAGTGGGCTCAGGGAGGGTGAAGGTGGTGGAGCAGTGGTGCATCTCTCCAGTTGTACCTCTCCACAATTCAAGTTCCAAGTTTCAAGTTTATTGTTCTTCCAGTAATTTTAGAAAAACATTTTGGGCATTACAAATTCATGAAATTAAAATCACAAAGTATAAAATAGATAAGAAACATAATTTGACAAGACTCCTTATCTCTGTAAAAATCTCTAAAAGAGGCATGATAATAAAGAAGGAGATTTTTTTTTAAAAGTTCTTTACATTGCGGAATAGTAGTGTATTTATCTCTAAGCCTCTTTCAATATGCTTTTTTGTTAAAACTTATTACAGATATTATAAATTTCCCTATCAATGTTGCATCTTCAACAGTCATTGAATGCATTAGTATGAATATCACATCATATGGTAAATCTGCCCCCAGATATTTGGAACGTATATAGCTAAATAAGGGACATTGGATTAGAACATGCATTAGAGACTCACTAAATCCTTTATTACAAAGACATTTATCCGGAAAAGATTTGTGTGATTTTAATTTGTTAAAATAAGTGTATTTTGAAGTAATCAACTTAAATCTCTCCCAAGTTATTGCTTTTCGCATATATTTATTATTTTATTTATTTAATTTTTATTTAGTTTTTGTTGACCGGGTAAGTGCACTAGACAAATCCTGCCTATTTTCAGGCACGACCCGGGGGAGGGGGATACAGATGAATGCCAACTGACCTTGAACCAGATTAAGCTAACATACTAACATACTATTTGCCAGCAGATTAGGCCTTACAGTCTATTGAGTCTGCTCGAACCTAGATCCTTAGTTGGGTGCTGAGACCCTCCCATCCCTTGTGCTCCAGAAACCCCTATCATCCATCCCCGGAAGCTGTTGGTGGTATTTTTTTTTTTTTTAGTGAATGAGGGAAATTTGGCTAGGACACTGGGGAACTTTCCTACTCTTTTCGATAAGTGCCATGGGATCTTTAACATCCACCTGAACTGCCACCAATCCAGGCAGATGGGAACTCGGTTTAATGTCTCATCTGAAAGACGGCACCTCAGAAGTGCAGCACCCCTCTCATGCTGCACTACAGTGTCAGTACTGGGATATTAACACAAGTGCCAGATGTGGGAACTGAACCCACAGCCCTCTGATCTCCCGGCCTCAGAGGTGAGTGTGCTACCTACTGAGACATTGACACTGCATATATGCATATATGGTGATAAAGGAAGTTGCAGGTATTTTTCAATATTCAAATCTATTTTATTTTGAGCAAACTAAAGAGCTTGCCTTTGACTCCATGCTTGATTCATTTGATTTTCTGTAGCAAAGGTGAAAACCTTTTTTTTCGGTTGACCATGTAAATTTCATGTATTTTTATATTCACTTGCCAATCATTCCATAGGTGCAAAGACGCTATGCAGTGTAATATTTGGAACAGAGATTTTAACCATGGTGAAAGAAAACCATCGTTTTGCCAAGATTCTTTTTCTTTTATATAGTTCACAGGCATGGCATTATTTGTATTATTTACTGATCTCAACCAGTATGTGACTATCCTTAGGTTAATAAGAGAAGTCAAAGGTAATCTAGTTAATTCTGTCCTTACTATTGATCCGGCCATTGAAGAAGGAACTTATAAAATAGATTTATAGTAATATAAAAGAGGAATTTCCAATTGTGGATAATGATTATATCCCCAGATTTCTGCTCCATATAAAAGGAGTGAGGTCATTTTTGCCTCCCCTGCTTTAAAGAGCTGGAGTTACCGAAAATCTACCATAGTTAAAATTAATTATTTGTAATGCTTTTGCTGCATACTTTGCCTTGTTAATTTGTTCCTTAATATGAGGTACCCAGAAATATCTGGGATGTAACATTATACCTAGGTATTTATATGATGTCACCGTTTCAATAGGCATATCATTATAGAAAATCCTTGGTTTTGGTAACTGACTTCCAAAGACCATATTTTTGTTTTATCCAAATTTATCCTCAGCTCTAATTCTTTACATTTATTCTTAAGAGATTTATATTTTAATTGTAATCCTTTAGGAGTCAATGAGAAAAGAATTAGATCATCTGCATATTCTAAGTTATGTATATGTTGATCCATTATTTTTGGTGAGTCCCATTGTCTGTCTGATTCACAGTCTAATAAGGTGTCTATATAGATATTAAATAATAGGGGAGCAAGTAAACTTCCCTGTTTGACACCTTTGTTTGTTGGAAAATATTCTGTAAAATTTCCTTTTTGATCAAACCTCACAACTGTGTAAGTATTAGTATAAAGAAAAAGAATGGGCAAGAGTAAAGATGGAGGGAGACCATGAGTCTTGAGAATTTCCCATAAAGTCGGCCTTGCTAATGAATCGAAGGCAGCGGAAAAGTCAACAAGTAGCACAAACAGTCTCATTTTCCTGAATAGTATATATTTCTCTAATAGATGAAATAATACAAAAATATTATCTGTTGTAGAAAATCCATGGCAAAATCCAGCTTGGAATTTAGAAACGGTTCTGTTCGTATCTATCCAAATTTTTAGTTTATTTAACAAAATACGGACAAATATTTTTTATGCAATGTCCAGCAAACTTATTGTATGATAATTACTTTGTTTGTTAAATTAGCCTTTTTTGTGAATATAAATTATTATATTTTTTGCCATGATGAAGGTATTCTACATTCTTTTAAACAGGTATTAAATCAGTTAAGTAAGAAAGGAATCCAGAAATTCAGGTTTTCTTTATAAATCTCACCTGGGATTTTATCTGGGCCTGGAGCTTTATTTGCAAGTTTTAGGATCACCGATTGAACATCACATAAGGTAAAAATCAAGGGCTTGTATAGAAGCAAAAATATCCAGTGTGAAAAGTTTGCTTCATCTCTTTTCAAAATGTTTTTATTTAATAAAACTGTAAAATAAATAACCCAAGCCTCTTTGGGGATATAAGATGGGAATGTAGTTTGATATGATTTAACTCCTCTTCCAACCATGATCTAAAAAGCCCTATTAACATTCTTCACTATAGTTTGATGAATAGTTTCCCATCTTTTTTTGTGTAAATTCACATTTTTTTATCTTTAGGAATTTTTTGTATACTTTCCGGGCATGGTTTAGATTTACATTACTACAGTTTGATGGACTTTTAAGATTATCCCTAATTATCTTGCCTAGCTTTTTGTTTGATACAGGCACTGAGCGTCAAATCATGTTAAGGGAAAAGGTGTTTGGTCCATATATACATATATGTCCCTGCTAATTCTAGATAGAAGATTCTCAAAATTTCCAATAGTATCTTGAATTAAATGTTCATTTTTTTAAGCATGGTCAAGTGGATAAGCCGGTGTAGAAAAAATAATATGTTCTATATTCTTCATTTTGTTATTATTCAAAGTTAATTTGAATTTCCCTGTAGGGACTAATGGAATGGAATAAGAGTCTTTAGAAGACAACTTTTTTATCTTTAATTGTAACTATGCAGCAAGTAAGAGCAGAGTGATCACTTTCTGTTCTAACGTTTATTGGAAAATTCTGAACAAAGTCAAAGAATTCAGAAAATATTACTACAAAGTATATTACACTATTTCCAACCAAGGAAAAATATGTGTATGCTCCCTCTGAATCCCCTGCTCCTCTACCGTACAAGATTAATAAGTTCTCAGTTATGAAGTCTTTAAATTTAATACCAACTGTATTGACAGTGGTATCCACAGATGTTCTCTGATCTAAATCACCCATATAAATATGGGATGCAATACAGAAAGATTATCAAAAGTGGCTATCCGAGCATTGAAATTGCTTCCTATTAATGTTGTATCTATATGGTATTTAATATAAAGAGAATCCATGATCAGGGAGAGATTTGAACAAAGATCACCATATGTTATAATTGGAGTATTAGGGGGAACATACACACTCACAATCATATAAATAAACAGATCCCATTTGACAATGTTTATCATTGCTACATTTTTAAACTCAAATTGATCAATTTCTTGGATACCAGTTCTGATTTTTATAAAGGTGGTTAAACCACCCCTTGGTCTACCATACTTTTTCTCCCTCGATGCTAACAAACTGAATGCTTCATAATGATTTAAATGCAATTCTATAGTTGCCCATGTCTCTTGGAACAGCAATAATTCATATTGAGAAATCATTTCTTTTCAGTGGGGATCAGCCAGTTTTGTCCCCATACCCGCTGTATTTCAAGACATAAAATTATCAAAATTAGAGGTTGTTAAGTCTTTATATACAATGGACTCATCTGTGTTTGATGAAATAGATTGATTGTTCAATAGTCACGGGTAGATATTAGTTTCCGAGGTGAATCTTTATACATTTTCATAGGACTGACGATCAGTTAGAAGTACTTGAATTCTGTCAAGTTTGTGTGCATTATGTAATAAGTTTCTATATAGGTGTCAGCTTGGCTCTGTTGGTAGCACATCTGCCTCTGGATAAGAAGGTCATGGGTTCTCATCCCACATCAGGATTGAACTTGCACCTAAAAATCGCTGGCATACGAGTGCAGTATTGGGGGTGCTGTACTGCTGGGGTGTGCTGTCCTTTGGATGAGATGTTAAACTGAAGTCCCTTCTGCCCATCCTGGTGCTGTCATGGTGGGTGTCCAGGTGGAAGTAAAAGAACCCAGGGCACTCTTCGCACAGAGCAAGGAACATTCCCGGTGTCCTGGCCAACATTCCACTTCCCATAAACCAGATCATGCAATTATCCAGGCTGTGTGTGTGGGTGATGATGTGTGATATGGCCGCCGCCACACATTCAGTCACTTCACTACCAGTCTAGCATTGCTTGTAAAATGCTTTGCGATACTTCTACAGTTTCTGATTTTATTTCCAGATCAATTTGGGTATCTAATTCATCCTTGTGGATTCTCCTAACCTCTCCCAGGTCAGACTTTGCTATTTCTATGTCCAAACATGTCTCAAGAAAAGTTCTAACAAAAGAGGGCAATCCATGCCTATTATTTCCTTCAGACCTCGCTATTCCAAATAGGGAAAGAAGGTAAACATCTGGTACTTTATCAAAATTCCAATTAAGCAATGTTAAAGTTGAGGTTATGGATTCAAAAGAGATCAGAGAACCTGTTGGTAAATTTCTATTCCCATATGCATACATCCATATAGTTGAGTATTTAACTGGGGAAGAAATTAAAATATCAAGTTTATTTAAATAAGTTTGTTTAGCCCAGATTTTCTTAGCTATTTCCATGTCAGATAGTAGTATATAAACTGGTTGGCTAGCAACCGATTGGTCTCTATAAACCAATTTTATATTGGAAGCTGCCTGTGGGAGTTCTAATTCTGCTTTAAACAAGTGGCACATTAAAAAAAATAGTGTGTCAGTTGTTTCTTGAGGTTTTAAATAAATATTTTCAATTTTAAAGGCTACCTCTTTCCCTGAGAAAGTGATAAATTCAGGGTTAGGATGTAAAGAAGGGGGGTTTTGCACTGTGAGATCCTCAGGAGATTACGAGTTTGAATCCTTACTTTGTGGAAAATTATTACCCAGGGTGTTCTGTTCCGGAATAATAGTTGTAACAGGGGAGTATTCTATTACATCCTTTTTAACCTAGTTTTTATTATCCTGACTGATTGATTTTACTTGATTTGTAATGATAATATTCACATTATATTCTTTATCCTGTGTTTTTTTATGCTATTTTTATGTAGTTTTTTCCTTTCATTTTTATTTACTTTTGGATTTTTTACTTCCTCAGTTTTCTTTGATTGCTTTTTTTCCCCTCTTTTCTTTAATGGAGATTGTGGATAATAAATTAAAGAGAATGAGGGCCTTTCTACCTTCTCAGTCAAGTGCTTTTTCTCTTTATTAACAATTTTGTCAGAAAGGTCTGTAAGTTTGTTTGTAATAAAGTCAGACAATCTTTCTACATGATATTTGAATTCATTGTATGCTTCAAGAAAAACTATATTCACCATAATTGGATGTGTTAATGCTTTACTCATATATTTAGAAATTGTGTCTGGACATTATTTAAGGAATTCAGGATCTAATTTAATTGTTTCAACTTCTTTATCTAATTTATTGAACACTTTTTCTGGGGAATCTGTCAAATTTTGTGAATCTGTTAAATGATCCGGGAAGTAGTCTATACTATTAATAGATTTTGAAGGACTAAAACGACCTATATAGGTAGGATGTAATAAGATTTCTGGTCCTTTAGTAGGACTTTTTAACAAATGAGTTCTTGATTGATTACAAAAATAGTTCACTGGGGTCTGACTGTTCGGTGGTATATCCTTTTGAAGTTTCTTGGTATTTTTTAAAAAAAGTCAGTAATTTTCCTTTGAAAAAATGATTTATTTAAGAGGGAAATTGAGTTATTTTCCCCCATATAAATCACATAATCTCCATTATTAGACTTAGTTGTTAAGTGTTCATTTTTGAAATTTTCACTTTCATTGGTCTCAGAAAACTTAAAGCCAGATTGGTCAACCAAAGCAGTTTTACTTAATTTATCCAGTAATGATAACCCAGGATTTGAATCATTCTTTATACAAACATTCTATTTAAGGTAATTAGAGTCTGATTTAGATCCTGGTACAACAGCCCTATAATCATAGGCAGCTTTCTTTTTAATATAAAAGGGGGGAAAAGACTGTGGAGTTGCTCCAGAGGGTTCTTTGGGGCGGTAGAGGCTGTAATAATTAGATCTTGAGTAAACACACAGCTATTCTTGTTTGCTGTCTGATTAACCTTTTGTAGCTTAAGCTCTTTACACTTGCCCTTTGTATGCTTGTTCACCACCTTACCACTTTGTGTATACATAGCTTAACTAATTAAACTTCTTAATTTTGAAGTGACTAATGACAATTCAGAAGACCAATCTCTCAAAGGGCAGATAAAACAGAAATATAGCTATAATTTGAGTATATAAAATGCTTGTTAAGTAATTAGTTAAAAAATGTAGCTATCTTAATTATCTTATTATCTGATTATCAACATTTGATACAATCATCTGTGCAGAATCAAAAGAAAAAAGAAAACGATTTTTGATAGAGATCTTAGTGATACTTTCCAGCTTCCAGGTGTAATCATGTTGCTGGCTATAGTTGTTTAACTCTTTGAGTCTTAAGTCTTGAGTTGTGAGCAGCAGTTCTAGAAAATAAATAATTCAAAAACAAAGGGAGCAGCATGAAGAAAAGAGTCAGGGTCCACAACTCAGTCAAATGTGTATAATTCAGTCAACATCAGGAATGTGAAGAGACCCCAGTGACCCAAGATGAAATCACAGGGTTAGTATAGGTATCATTTAAAGAGTCTCTTCCCCAATAAAAAGCCAAGTAGCCACCTTTTTTTTTTCCCAACAGAAGTTGAAAACTCCAAGTTTCTGTTGATGGTATGAGTTCTCATGGCAGAGACTGTCTGCCACTGGAATCAACAAATGAATAAAAAGCTTTTTTACAATTAGCACAAGCCATTTTAAATGGTTCAATAGCAAATATTAACACTAATTCACTACAGAACTTAAGATGTCAGGTCTGTGAGTTAAAGTGAAAAAACAGCCTTAACTTATATAAATAATTTTTTTATAACAGACTTATCAATTTAAACAATAAGGATCCCGAGTTTAAAGTTGTCAGAAATTGTTTGACTCACTTGCAGCATTATTAGGTATCAGTGTGATGTTGTTTAAGGCTGTCTGCAGTCTGTGGTCCTATGCAGGTACAGATACAGACTGCGCTAAGCTTTCCAAAAGGCATCAAAAGGCAGCAATTATAGACTAACCACCCAAGAGCTTGTGACCAAAGATATAATAGTAAAATATGAGTTAACAGCCAGTAGAGCTAACAGACAAAAAATGCTCAAACTGTGATGAGAGATCAGATCCAAATGATGCTGCTTTAGAAAATGAGAGTACCTTTATATAACCAGTGATGCAAGTATGCGACTGTGGAAACCAAGGAGGATGTTGGGAACCTCCACAAAGGAGACCCACAGGAGGGTGGTATGGGCCCCACAGAGAAATGGAACAACTCCTGGTGGGGGACTCCATTGTTAAGAGGGTAGAACTGGGGGAGGGAGGGAGGAGAGAGGGAGGTAAGGTGCCTACCAGGTGCAATGGCTTGGAGATACAGGGAGTGAATCATCAGGATTGTGGGAGTAGCTGCATGTGGGAGGGAGCTGGATGTCATTGTCCACCTAGGGACAAATTACCTGGCTGGGAAAAGGATCAGAACAGTGCAGGAGGAGTTTGTGGCTTTGGAGGGGCCTTAGACAAGTAGCATGCATGGTAACCTTCTTGGAGGTGCTGCCTGTCTATGGCATGGGTGAGGCTAGGGTGCTCCACACCATGGGATTAAATCAGTGGTTGGAAAACTGGTGCAGAGCTCAGGTATTTGACTTCATTGGGTATTGGGGGTCCACCTGGAGTGATGCAGGCCTATACTGGTGTGATGGTCTGCATCTGTCCAGGATGGGAACCTGGATCCTAGGTGACAGGTTTAAATGCTTCATTGGCAAGCATTTAAACTAGTCAAAGGGGGAGGCACTGGAAAAGAGCAGGGAAATCTGAGCCCCCTCGAAATATCAGGGTAGTTAGTAAGGTTAACACCAAAATAGAGACATCAATAGGGAGAAGGGAAGAGGTAAATGGAGAAAATGACAAAGGCAGTAAGGACAGAGATGGGGCAAAAAGAGGTAAGGCCATCAAGAAATGGAGGTTAATGAGTACCAATGCCTGTAGTCTGGGCAACAAGCTCCCTGAACTGGTGGCCTTGATGGAAGAGGGATGCCTGGATATTGTGGCAAGCACAGAAACATGGTACACAGAGAACCATGACTGGGATGTTAACATACCAGGGTACACAACCTACAGGAGAGACAGGGAGGGTAGAAGAGGAGGAGGAGTAGCTCTCTTTGTAAGGTAAGGGATAAAAGCAACAGTACAAAAGAGTAAACGGGGAGGAGAGGAGGCACTGTGGGTCACTTTAGAGACTGGAAATGGTACCACAGTCTGCACAGGGGTTGTATACAGACCCCCATGTCAGGGGGAGGGAATGGACAAGGATATGATACAAGGCATCATTAGGATGGCAGAGAAAGGGAAGGTATTGTTGATGGGAACCTGAATATGCCAGATATTAACTGAAGCATCTTTGCTGCAGCCACATCCAAGAGAAGGGCCCTTCTTGATGCCCAACAGGGGGCATGCATTAGACAGCCAGTGTTGGAACCCACTCAGGAGGGAGCAATCTTAGGCCTCATATTCACAAATGGGAACAGTAAGAGGATCTCAGATCTAGAAGTGGGTAGCCAGCCTGAAACAAGTGACCACCAAACAGTGTGGTTCATGATAAACTCAGCTACAGAGTCAAGCCATACAAAAGTGTGGGCACTGGACTTCAGGAGGGCTGACTTTGTCAAAATGGGAGATTGCGTTAGAAAAGCACTAGCAAACAGGCAAGAAGGAGGGGTGGAGCAACAATGGGGAGACATCAAAACTGTCATCACAGAGGCAACAAGCCTTTGTATGAAGCAAATAAACAAATCAAAATGAAAGAAAAAGCCACTATGGTTCTCAAAAGAGTTGGCGGGGAAGGTTAGGGAGAAAAAGATAGCATTTAGGAAGTATAAGGAAACACAAAAGGAGCAGGGCAGAGAACTGTACCAGTTAAGGCAGAAGAAAGCAGGGAAGGCAGTCAGAATAGCAAAGGTCCAAATTGAGGAAAAGATAGCCAACTAGGTTAAGAAGGGGGATAAAACCTTCTATAGGTTCATTAGGGAGCATAGAAAGAAAAAGGGAGGGATAGTGAGGCTCAATAGAATGGATGGTGGGTGGGCAGAGAGGGACAGTGAAAAAGCAGGGATACTGAACGAATACTTCTGCTCAGTATTCACAAAAGAGGAGAAGGGGGTGGTACCTAATCCAATTAACAGAAGCACTCTGGATAGGGGGGTTGATCCCAGTCCTTTCATAGAGGAAAGAGCTCTGAAAGAACTCCTAAAATGGAAAGTGGACAAAGCAATAGGGCCTGACGGAATTCACCCCAGAATTCTAAAAGAATTAAGGAGAGAACTAGTGACTCCATTGACTAATCTTTTTAATAAATCATGGGAGGATGGTGTGGTACCTGAGGACTGGAGGAGAGCAGATGTTATTCCCCTTCACAAAAGTGGGAGCAAGACAGAGACAGGAAACTACAGACCTGTCAGTTTGACCTCTGTAGTAGGGAAAATTATGGAATCACATCTGAAGGAAATAACTATTGAGTACATAGAGGCCAGTGAGGCACAGGACCCAAGGCAGCATGGATTCACAGCGTGAAAGGTCATGCCAGACAAATCTAATCAATTTCATTGACTGGGTGACCAAAGCAGTAGATCAGGGAGGGGCTGTGGACATGGCCTATCTAGACTTTAGCAAGGCATTTCACACAGTCCCACACAAAAGATTAATAAACAAATTAGCCAGCTAGTGAGTGGGTCCCAGGGAGGTAGTCTGGGTAAAACATTGGCTGGACAACAGGACATAGAAGGTAATAGTAAATGAAGTCCACTCTGAAGAAAGGGGGGTTACTAGTGGGGTACCAGAGGGTTCAGTACTGGGTCCAATCATTTTTAATGTCGTTATAAGTGACGTTGCATAGGGACTGAATGGAAAAGTATGCCTCTTTGCAGATGACACAAAGATCTGCAACATGGTTTATAAACAAGGGGGATGGAAAGGATGAGAAGGGACTTGGCAAGGTTGGAGGAATGGTCGGAGGTATGGCAGCTTGGATTCAATGCAAAGAAGTGCAAAATAATGCACCTGGGAAACAAAAACCCAGGGGAAGAGTACACAATAGGGGTGTAGTAACAATAACAAAAATGGAAAGGGACCTGGGGGCAATCATATCAGGTGACCTTAAGGTTAGCAAGCAATGTGAGAAGGCAGTAGAGAAGGCTGGGGGGATACTGCGATGTATAGGGAGAGGCTTCACCAGCAGAAAACAAGAAGTTGTTATCCCTCTGTGCAGGCAGTTAGTGAGACCCTATCTGGAGTACTGCTTCCATTTCTGGAGACCCCATCTCCGTTAGGACATAGGATGGAGGCAGTCCAGAGGAGGGCAACTAAAATGGTGCAAGGTCTGCAAGAGAAGCCATACAAGGAGAGACTAAACTAGATTAATATATATACCCCTGAGGAAAGGTGGGAGAGGGGGTACATGATTGAAACTTTTAGTTACCTTAGTGGAATCAACAAAGTCCAAGATAGTAGCATCTTTTAGAAAAAGAGATATGCAAGAACAAGGGGACACAATTTGAAGATAGAGGGGAGGGCACAGGGGCAATGTGAGGAAGTATTTTTTTACAGACAGGGTGGTGGACAGATGGAACTGCCTTCCTGAAAAGGCTGTGGGGTCTAAAACTGTGGGAGAATTCAAGAATGCATGGGACAGACATAAGGCAATTCTTGTGAGGGGTAGGAAGAAATAGGCTGTTGGTTAACTAGGATCTGATGCTTATCCAGTAGTTTGGGAAATTGGCAGGCTAGGTGGGTCAAGCAGTCCTTATCTACCATCAAAGTCTATGTTTCTGTCTTTCTATATATCTAACCAAGGACATATTGTCCATAAAAGATTTTAACCCACACAATCTGTTGCATACTCCCTGCCCTACTGCTAGAGTCATGAGCAACTACTAAGCCCTTCACTCTGTTCAAGCCATGTTTGAAACCACTGATAGTTGTGGCACCCACCACATCAGTTGGCAGAGTGTTACACAGCTCCACAACCCTTTCTGTAAAATAAAACTTTCTCACTTCCCTTTTGAACCTGCCCACTTTCAGTTTCCACTCATATCCCTGTGTTCTTGATCCTCTGCCTATGCTAAATGGTTCCTCACAATTTATGTTACTCATTCCATTCAGGAACATGAAGTTATCTATCTTATCTCCCCTCTCTCATCTGACCTCCAGTGAGTACATGTTCAGTGTCTTGAGCCGATCCTTATAAATTCTGCCTGCTCGTCCTAAATCATTTTGGTCACCTAACATTGCACTGTCTCCAGCCTTTCCTTATCTTTACTTTGGTGAGGACTCCAGAACTGAGCGCAGTACTCCAGGTGTGGCCTCACTAGTGATCTGTAGTGAGTTAGTAGTACCTCTTTCCTTCTGTTGTCAATGCTCCTTCTTTTACACCCCAGCATCCTGTTTGCCTTACTGTTGGCCTCGTTACACTGGTTTGATTGTTTTGGTGAGTCACAGATGATGAGCCTATAGTTCTCTTTATTCAGAGGTCATGTTCAGCATCCCTCACCCCCCATTCAGCACTCTGTCCTGGGGTTCTTCTTTCCTATGTGCATCACCTTGTAGTTGTTAGTTGTTGGCACTGCATTTCAACTGCCAAACGTTTGACCATCCTTCTAGCCTTTGCAAGCCTCTTTGGATCTCCCTAACCTCTCCATGCTGTCTACCTTGCCACAGAACTTAGTGTCGGCTGCCAACAGACACAGGACTGGTTGTACATTGAAATATATTTTCACATATCAGTGATTTCCCAACAGAACCACCCCCTTTGGACTTTACTGGTCAGGCAGCGGAAACCTAGTACTGTTGGATGTTCACTGTTCAGAACTGTTTATAGGTCCAAGTGGCCTGCATTACTTTTTGTTACAATACAGTAGTGTATTAGTACCTTTTTGAGCATCTATTTTGATTATCCAATTGTTGTACACGGTTTCCATAGCCATTAGCTAATTCATTATGGAGGGATTTAATGACATAGGTCAGAGTGTAACATTGGACTACTTCTTTGAAAGTTTTACAGAAGAAGATAGAAAAATACTTATGGAGTTAATGAAAGGTATCAGCGACACTAGTGAGACCATGAAAGACACACACTAGCGTTACGAAAAGACTAGAAGCTTTGAAGCACGGGGACCTCAGACTGGAGTGGCATGGGCTGACATTAATGAAATATTTAGAATTTAAATGTACCCCAAGAGATTTATGGGTTTTGGTTGAACCAAATTTGGGGATCTACACAGAAAATCTATGCAAAAAAGGGAATGGTATATGAACAAAATGCAGCTATGATTTTATGTCAGCATTGATATAGGCAAGACTATACACAAGATTTCAGTCTCTTCTTAGAGGAAATTAATTAGAAATTAAATGAATATGACACTATTTTACAACAAAGTAAATTAATGGAATTTCAATGTGACACAATTGATTATAGAGATAACAAGGTATATACTGTCAAGAACGTCACTACACATAGCAAGAAAATGGCCACTGACACAGGGTCAGATAGATTGGATAGTTATACAAGACACTAGGGCAGTCACAAAAGACAGGGTCCTTTTTTGGGACAGAGAGATACACAGGAACCAAACCAATCAGAAAGCAAACAGACAGCAGGAAGGCACCAGCAAATACAATTTATGTAGTCCAGGGAATGAGAAGGAATGGAAGGGCAAACTAGAGGAACAGGAGGAAGCAGGTGAGGCAAGGTATAGCAGAAAGGATGCCCACAAGTGCAATAACCATGTATAACCTTAGTAATAGACAATTAACCCCTACAGAAATCTATGTCCTATCTATGGGTCTATATTTTTCCTTTTCCAGCGCCATAGACAACTTTACCTTAGAATACAGTATGACCTACAGAGGTCTTAAGACTTAAGGTTATGTTCACACAGAATCAGGATCAAGATATATACTGAATGCAGGTCAGACAGGCATTAATAATTAAATCCAACTTTACACCACAGTCTGACAGGAATGCAGCAGTAGAAACATATAAAGAGTTGGTCCAAAAGGACACTAAACAGCATACAGCTAATGCCAATAAAAAAAAAAAATCAGAGAAATCTCCCCTTATAGGCACTCAAGTATTTGGAGAAAGATGAATCCATCATAATAAAACTCACAGACAAAAGAGGGGGCATTGTTGTGCAATCACTAGACCAATACATGAGTATGTACATGAACATATTAAATAACAGTGAGAATTATGCTAAGTTAGAAAATGATCCATTAACATTTATCCAATAACACATTAAGGATGTTCTGGAGGATATGACAGCTGTGGGATGGCTTAAGGATTGGGAGGGAGAATACCTTATACAAGAACACCCTATTACACCTTTGTTCTGTGCCATTCCCATGATAGATAAAGATTCAACAAAGCCAGCTGGCAGGCCTATAGTTTCTAGGATTATGTCAGTCTTAGATCCTTTCTCCGCATATATGAATTTACACCTGCAACCACTGGTTGAAGGAATTCACACATATCATAGAGACATAACTCTTGTGCTAAATTCATCCAAAGGTTGTGCAAGGCATGTTTCTTTTCCACAATAGGTTAATCAATAGTAATGACGGGGCTGGTCAGAGAAACACTTCAGCAACCATATTAAGAAAAAAGCCGCACCTTCAAAAGCCATAAAAAAATGTTTTTGATTCTTTATTTTTCAAGTAGATCCTCCTGTACCCAATGTTTTACCTGTAGGACTTCCTCAGGGGACAGGAACTCAGTGTTACTTGTGTTGGCATTCATAACCATGATTCATGTTTTCTCTTTCTATTATCCAATGTTAGTAATTGTCTTGTGTGGTAGTCAAGGTAAACACTGGGTACTAGAAAGAAAAAATATGAATCATGGTTATAAACACCAACAAAAATAACACTGAGATCTTCTCCCCTGAGGAAGTCCTATGAGTGAAACATTGGGTAGAGGAGGATCTACTTGAAAAATAAAGAATTGAAAAAAAATGTTATGGCATTTGGAGTGCGGCTGGTTTCTTACTATGATTGCTCATGTGTGAAATTGCATTAAAGCTTAAAATCAACAAGAAATTCCAGATGACACTATTTTGGTCACAGTAGATATGAAGGATCTCTACATATCTATTTCCCATGGGGGATACTAAAAATTGGCACATTGTTAGAGTTGCGACCAAAAAGCACTCATCCACTGATGAAATTACTTTAAGAACTGGATACTGTCAAGATCTCAAAAAAATAAACTCGCAGTCAAAAGCTACATGGTTAAAACAGTGTGTGCAGTTTGGATTTAGTTTATTTATATTAGCACAGTTTTCAACTGTGCACTTTTGGGGTGTGTTTATCTAGTGGATCCTTCAAGAACTGGCATCGATTGTACTGCAACAAAACTATTTCTGCTTTGAACTACCATTTTACAGTCAAGTCAAAGGGACTGCAATGGGTAGTACCATGGCTTTGGGCTACGCCAATGCATACATACATGCATATGAGTCAGAACATGTATTTGGCCCCATCAATCTGTTTAAGTCAAACATTTACTTCTGGAAACAGTATATCAATGATTTACTGTTTATCTGGTCATGAACAGAAACAGAACTACAACATTTTCTGGCATACCTCAATGGATGCAACCCAAACTTAAAATTCACAGCTTCTTATAGCAGAGAGGAGATATCCTTTTTGGACATTGTAATTTCACTCAAACAGAGAAAATTGGAAACAACTTTATACAAAAAACCCACAGATGAAAGAATAATCCTCCATGTGACAAGCTTTCACCATGAAATTCTGAAAAACAGCATCCCACAATTTCAATTCCTCAGAGCATGAAGAAATTGTGGTACAATGGAAGCCTTTCAACAAGAGTCTAACATTATGGCTGCCAGATTTAAAGAAACAGGCTACTGTGGTCGTGTAGTACAAAGCGTTTTTGCTCACCAAAATGACCCCTAGAGAGCACACTTTAGTGATTAAATCACATGAGGAGCGCACATTTGACGGAGTTATCTTTTCAGCCATCCACAATCCCAAGATGTCCAGGATAAGAACCATAATTAACAAACATTTGGAGTATTACATCATCCCACCACAAGTTTAATATTCCACAGTCATCCAATAGTGACCTCAAAAAAAGCCCTGGGTATCAAACACAAATTGGCTCACACTGACCACACAAGATCAGCAGCAAATCCAAACCCAGGTGGACAGCTTTTACTTGGACCTCAAAAAAATGGCATGTTCCCTTGTGGATGCTGCTCTGTCTGAGGAAACTCACAGAGAAAGGAAGAGTTCTGTCACCCATATATGGGCAAGATCTACCCCATTAGAAATCATATCAACTGCATCACCACAGGGGTGTTTTAAGTATTGCATTGCCCTTGTGATAACCTATATGTTGGAAAAACATCCAGAGACTTAAAAAAAGGATAGGTGAACACAAGAGTACAATAAGAAGAGGTGATGAAACATCTAGTGTAGTGTTGCACTTCAAAGAAAGAGGCCATAATGGGGCTTCATTAAGAGTTTGGGGTTTACAACAGATAACACCGACACAAAGTGCAGTGGACTATGATAAACTGTTAGAAAAACAAGAGGTCAGATGGATTTTAGAGTTAGGAACATACACACAAATCTGGGTCTTGAATGAGGAGAAAAGCTGGTAGGCCTGATGGTGAAACAAACTTCTGCAGTTAATATGGAACAAACAAATATAGCAGATGTCAAGCATGTAGTTACTTCTTTAACATCACAATGAGGCACTTAATTGTTGGAGTAATCACCAGATTAGAGCTGGTGATGTTACCCATATCAGTTATTGGTTATTTTCAATACAGTAGAAACTTAAAAAGTCTGACATGAAAAGATCCTTCTCTGTTAGCCCTAGTTTGGATCTGGGCATACTGGAATTCAATATACGGTAAGGATCTATACTCCATGGCATTCTCCATCTTGGTGCCATGAGAGCAGCACTCCCCTTGGTAAACTAGGTTCCAGTATCCTATATTATTCAGTTCCACTTACTCACCATAAAATGTTCCCCAACCCCATAACATGGAAATGTGGAATTTTTTATGAACAAATGAGAAAATCTAATATAAGACAGGACTTATAGTAATGGGGTAATCGAGAGAAAAATCATCTCAATATGATTGTTTTTAACCTCTCCTCCTCCCCCCTTCCCTTCCCCACCACCACCACCATTTGCATCCTGTACCTGTCTGTCTCTGTTTAATTTTAGGTTACGATTTTGTTGTACGTAAGGTAATGTATAAGCTGCCTGCCTTATACTGTGCATAGTGTACAAAGCACCGGTACCCGGTCAGATGAGCACTACATTAATAGTGCCAGTCAAGAGAGTGCTTGTCTGTATAGCGCTGCCAGGGACAGCAAGCAGGGATTTACACCGCTAGCTATATGCACTCCACTGGTCATTGTTCATGGTACTGCTATATGGATAAGGGCAATAGAATCCAGCAACCTGGCTGAGCTACTCCTGTGGTGTGGAAGGCTGGGGCACAAAGCAGCAGTGGAGACCAGGGTTCTAATCCTGGTGTCCGATATTTTTAACATCTTGGGACTTTTTTTCCTTTTTTATAGGGATCTGTGGAAACAGTATTCCATGACCTCACAAATTTTAACTTTCCCCAAGATCTGCTCCCCTCAGAGTGAGAGTGCTATAGACGGGGGAAAACCACCAACTAGTCACTGTATTTAGCAAACTCAGTATAGAAGAAACACATTAGCTTATGTTAATAACTATCACTGTGCTCTTTCTCATAGCCTGGATCTAGCCCAGGAGGGATTCCTACTATTATAACACATATAACCATTTTTTATGCTCAGACTAAGAACTCTTGTGATATTAAGATAGACTTCGCCATGGGCGCCTATGCACATTCTGTCCCCCATATGCACTCGGGGCATGGCATAACAGCATTGACTGTTTCAGGTGGTGGTTGCTTAGCAACAATGGTAGATAATTGCCTGGTTACATCATCCATGTCTGCCACTCCCCCACATGCCATGGGTACAAAAAGCTGAGCCTCACATCGGCTCAGTTCTGTTGGATCAGAATGCCAAGGACTGTGACTGCATCATATGCAAGTAAGAGTTAAAACTTTCCACTAAGTGCAGGAATATTTCCACTAAATTTAAAATCTCCAGAAGGCACAACATATACTGTCATTTGTAACTATATAACAGAATAAAGATTTAGCATTGATGGCATAACAAGCCAGTGTCAGAATTGCAGAATGTTAAATAATAGAATTTTGCATTTGGAGACACCATAGCCTGAGTACATATGCAAACTGGGTAAACAGTAGCACTATGTGAAAGTCAGATTGGAACTCAGGCAATTTACATTTTAAGATGATTATTACTATTATTTTATGCTACATAATTTAAACAAATATCAGTTGGGATAATAGCAGCAAACTGCCGCTCCAACACCGAACATTAACATAGGGAAGCTTTCACTTTAAAATATTATGATGGATGAGTACAGCACATTACAAATACTTCTGAACATAGCTTTAGAATAAATAAGATTTGTGTCAGATACACAATAGTAATTTTCATTATATTTTATAACTGGTGTGCTCACAATAGGGTTGGACAAAAAGGTAGCCCATCAAAATAACAAGGGCAAAATGGCTTGGTGAAAACAGTGATGGTAAAACAGCACCAGCACATATGGCAACTGAAGAGTCCCCCCTTCCCGAGGTGCATCCCCCCCTCAAGATTTAGAATATATAGTGTAATCCCTAGGTGGTGCTATTCCAAGGGATACTATCCCTGCCTCTATGTTTGGACACAGGTTGAGGGGCCTGGATTCACTAATAAGGTGCTTCCACACAGAGTAATGGTGTTGGGGATATTTATCTGTTCTGCTATAGCCCTCTGGGAAGCTATAACTACCCAACAACCCTCCTAGTGGCTCAGTACCTGATACAGTAGTAAATTCAAAGTCGGTATAAAATGGTACTAATATGCTCACACCCTTCACACTTACCACCAGGGTTGGACTTGCAGCAACTTCCCTGGAGATCCCCTGTAAAGTAAGGTTAGCAATACAGTTGTACACTTTCAACACTGTAACTCAACTAATAATATGCACACTAGCCAGGTTAAACATGAAATAAGACAATCTGGTTTATTTAGGGGCAGTGAACAAGGAAGGGGCTTGAATCTGGTCAAATGATTGGCAATCTGATTTGGCTCAGTTTTGGCCTCTTCCCGACAATTCCCTTATGCTCCTTTCAGGAAGCAGCTGCTCAATTCATGAGCTGTTCACATTTCAACCTCCAGCTCTAACTGATCCACAGTCTATTGGTACACTGGAGCTTTCCCTTGTAAATCCAGCAAGCAGGTTGGCTGAGGAAGTTGTCAGTCACAGTTAGGGCTCCCCCTCCAGGTTAATTTGGCGTCAACCTTAAAACTACAAGAACTACAGATTTTCTGTCCCACGAGACACTGAGGGTTGGATTCATTTTAGGTCTCAGGTTCCATTGGTCCAATTTCTGGAAGTCCCAGACCTAACATGGTGGCTTCTATTCAGATAAACAAGCTGCAAAGAAAGCAGGTTAAACAAACATCTCCTATTCAAATATAACAGTGCACAAACAGTAAATAAGCACAGTTTCCACATGGGATCCCTCTGCACAAGGATTTAAATGCAGAATGTAACATATTGGAACAGTGTCTGGCCAGTCACAAGCCCTAAATTGCTTGGACCCAGCTCAGACCATTCAATACACATAGAGTAGCTACTTTCTTAAAGGTACAGGCATGGAGGCTCAACATGGCACTCACATGTAAATAAAGAGGATCACACTGGGACGGGACACCAGCCTGACAGTGGACATTGGGGAGCCCAGGAAGACATTAAAGTAAACCCCAAATTGAACAGAGGGGTTACACTCTTGCCTGCCTGGATATACTTGGCATCTGTGTCAAGTCTACACATAATACACTTACGTGTAGAAACCACTATTCATAAATACATGCATGTTTCATTCGTATACCATAAAATAAATTCTGATGCATCAGAGAAAAAACCAGACCAACTATAGCAACAGCAATACTATACTTTTTTGCATTTCACAATGGATACAGTATAATGACATATTATTTTTCTGCAACTGATTCAAGTAATTACACACATTGTTCATACAACTCTTGTTTGTACTACCTCCTGCACACTAACCCACATGGCTTGGGGTCTGACCCTATCTGCTAAACTTGGGCTGCATGAGGCAAGGGCATTAGTGTACTGATTGGAGGGCTTAACTATAAGTTTTGAAGTGGCAGAGTAACCTAGTTTTGGAGGAGAGTTCTCAGAAATGTACACCCCTTTGTGGACTACATTCATAGTAAGGTCTACAGGCCTTCCTGGGGAGTCATAACTAAGGTGCACTACAGGCCCTGTGGCTCTTCCAGACTTTCTGGGAGGGGCAGGCAGAGTATCAGTCCTTTCAACATCTGCATTTGGGTTGATCAGTCCTGGCTCATTGTCCATCAATAAGTCAGCTTTTGATTAAAGGGGTGCCTCTGCACTGGCTGGCTGTTCAGAAATTGGAACACTGTCACTTGCTTGCTCCATAACTCTTAAGTTCATCATCAGGAGGAAAATCTATGGAGTTTAAATCATGTAACTCATTACTAATACTGCCAACATCATCATCATCATTAACGTTATTGTCCATAATACTATTAGAATCATTAGTTTTAAACAGTTTAGATCTATCTGGTATGTCACCAGTTTGTGCTCTCATGGTCAGGATTTACCCCCTGAGGCTCAGCTAGTTCCATGAGACACAAAGAGTCAGCTATATCAGAAGTCACACTTTGTACCTCACCTTCAGGGGGCACAGGAGTAGTGGACAAGGCTGGAGGATTAGGCAGCTCTAAGGATCCAGCCTCATCACCCATGTTACACAGGGGGTTTCCTCGAAACAACTGGCTCAGTTCATAAGATGTATAATAGGTGACCCCACACTCACTATCATCAGATTCAGAAGTGCAGTCAGTTTCAATGACAGCATGGCTGGTTGAAGACTTTGAATGCTGAACAACAGGAGAGAGTGTAATTGTCTCTTTTGGCTGCAGCTGTAGTTACAGGCAGGAGGGCAGTTTCTTAAGGTGCAGAGTCAATGATGATTTGTCCAGTGGGAAGTAAATGGTTTCTGTGCGTTGTTTTTACAGCTCATGGGTCATCCTCGGGATGCACTTTGTATGTTGGCAGCTCCTCCAGCTTGTCAACAACAATATATGGGGTGTGATGCCACCTGTCAGCTATCTTCTGTTTTCTGTGCAATCCTAAATTTCTTAGCAAGACTCAATCTCCAGGTCGCAGTTCCTGGGCTTTGACATGTCTGTCATGCCTTTCTTTGTTTGCTAAGTTTCTTTTGGCTGCCATGGTGTGTGCTAACTAGTAGGCACGGTTTAACTGAGCTTTTAGTACCTGGACATACTAGAGGTAGTTCTCTGCTTTGGCTCCGTCAGGGGACACTCCAAAATAGATATCTACTGGTAACCTTGCTCCTCAGCCAAACATCAAGTGGTAGAGGGAGAACCCAGTTGCATTGTTTCTGGTGCAGTTATAGATGTGAACTAATGTACTTATTTGCTGACTTCATCTCAGCTTATCTCTGGGATAAAGGTGCCCAGCATGTTTAGTAACATGCAATTGAATCACTCAGGCTGTGGATCCCCTTGAGGGGGATAAGGGGTAGTTCTGTACTTTCGCACCCCCCAGAGTAAGAGCATCTCTTTAATCAGATACCTTTCAAAGTCTATTCCCTGATCAGAGTGAATTCTCTGGGGGGCACCATAAAGAACAAAGAATTTCTCTATTAAAACTTTGGCTATGGTGGATGCCTTTTGGTCCTTGGTTGGATAGGCCTGGGCATTGCAAGAAAAATAATCAGTCACTACCAGCACATAATCAATATTCTTTTGATCTGATTCTAAACACAAAAATCAATACACACAAGCTCCATGGGTGCACTGGTGGAGATGTTAACTAAGGGTGCAGCCTTCTAGGGCTGAGCTTTCCTCTGCAGGCAATGGTGACAAGTTCTGATGTGAGTCTTGATGTCAGCTCCCATTTTTGGCCAGTAGAAATGGGCATGGGCCAGGTCTGCAGTTCTGTCACAACCCATATATCCCATTTGGTCATGGAGGGCATGTAAAACCATATGTTTGAAAGCTGTAGGTAGGACTAACTGTTGTTTGACAACTTGACCGTGTCTATTTGTAGTCTCTCTGTAGAGCAGTTTGTTGTGTATATTTAGCCTGTGCCCCTCTCTAAACAGCAAAGCAGTTCTTTAATCTTTGGATCGATGTTTTGACAAATTTTTTCTTGCATTGATGGTGTCCAACACAGGTTTAATCATCAGATCTTGGGATTGCACCCACTGCATATTTGCTGGAGTGACTTGAGACAAAGTACTGAGGTCCAGTGCTGCAAAATGGAAATAGGCTGCAGGAACACATGTGTCAGGAGGGCCCAAACAATCCACCAGGCAATCAACAGTGTCAGAGGATGGGTGTTCATCTTTATCAAAGTTTTGGCAAAGAGCTTTAACAAATTGTTGAGACATTCTCACCCACTCAGAATTGGAGTCTGGTCTTCTTGAGAGAGCCTCAACATCAATATGATTCAGGCGTGATCAATACTCTACTGAATAGTAATAGGCTAAGAGTGCCGATAACCAGTGGTGCCAGTGGCATCTAACTTTGCTGAGGTCTGAACATACATGAGGGAGTTGTTGTCAGTTTTCACTATGATCTTTGCACCATAAAGGTATTTGTGAAATTGTTCTACGATGGCCCATTTTAGCGCAAGGAATTCAAGTTTGTGTACAGGGTAGTTCTTTTCAGATGGGGTCAGGCTCCTGCTGGAAAATGCCACTGGGTGTAATCCTTCCTCATACTTCTGGTAAAGCACAGTGCCAAGCTTTAAGCTGGCATCAGTGTGTACAACATAAGGCTTGGTGAGATCTGAATTGGCAAGGACAGGGGCATGGGTAAGTTGGTGAATGATATCATAGAAGGCCATGTCACACTGTTGAGTCCACCTTGTACTGAAAAGTTCATTTGCTCTGAAATAGGCCCTTTCAGGTGTCAGCATGGCTTAATTGGCAGCACCTCCTCCTCTGGACCAGAAGGTTGTGGGTTCTCGTCCCACACCGGGATTGGACTTGCACTTAAAAATCGCTGGCATCCGAGTGCAGTAAGTGTAGTGGTTGGGGTGTGGAGCCCTACCCTCATCCTTTGGCTTAGATTCAGGCTCCGCTCCCCTGTGGCCCCTTCAAGGGGCAGATGGTCATGTGGCATAATTGAGTTCCCTCACCATAGCTGAAACTTCCTTCATCTTTTCTACCATGGTGGGGTCAGCTTGATGTTCAGCAGCAAGGGCATTGGCCCCAGCACCTGCAGGTGGGGTCTCACAGCTGGGCTCAGCCTTGGTGGGGCAAAGGCCATGAGTTTTAGCAGGCTCGACCACAGCATGCTGGTTGGCTTTCAGTTCTTTCAATTCCTTCAATAGTTCACTGACTTGTTGTGGCTCAGAGGGGTCCTCTTTCTCAGTAGGTCTATTGGAGGTTGGGGCAATTCATGTAACCCTAGCAAATGAATCACAACCATCATTATCATTCTCCGCTTCCCAGATTTCTTTCATTAATCAACAGTATTCAGGAGAGTTAGCTTTGCAGACTTGAAATTTTAACTTCGGCATAAACACATTCCAATAGTGGGAAGGCTTAAGGATGTGTTCCAATTTGACATGATTCAGTTCACTAGCTGAGATGCCCCCTTTACAATGCACTCCTTGCAAGGCTCATTCTACATGGGTCATAAAAGCAGACAGTCTCTTGTTCTTCCACTGTTTAGTAAACTTAAATTTCCATATCAAATCCTCTCCTGATTCAGTACTGCCAAATACCCGTTCTAAAGCAGATAAGTACTCAGCAGCAGAGGCCTCTGGGTTGGTGACCCAGAGGAACTGGATGGCCTCCAGAGCAGGGCCATTTAAACTCTCCATAAATCTTTTACATTTCTCCCTTTCAGAACACTGCCACTCTTGGACCAGGGGGGTGGCATAGTCCATCCAGGTCCCCAAGTCATCTTCTCCCACAGGAACAGGAATGGCACCTGAAAACAGACTGAGCCTGTGATAAGAGTCCAGGGTGTCACAATGGGGGATGCTACAATGGTGGATGCTCTAGGGGAAAATGGGGAGGACAGAGGAGAATGAATTGTGGTGACCTCCTCCGAGTCCTCCAAAGCCTTCTGCAAGTACTTAATCATCTGCCCATCCACAGTGAAAAGTCTCAATAACTTGTCTTTAAATCCTTCCACCTTTAGAGACCCCCCCAGGGAAAGATGGGTTGCTGCGTAGATAAATGACACTCTACCCCATCAGAGATCCATCCTGCATAGTAACTGGGGGTACTGTCTCCTGGTCTATGAGGTGGATATATGAAATAAGGGCCACTAGAGTTTGTTCAAACTGGTCTGAGTCCTGCCCCCTCTCTGCAACCTTCCCCAGGCACTTAACCTTTCCCACGGTTTCCTCAATAGTGGAATTAGTAGAAGCAATAAAGCATTGCGGGGTTTGACCCCTTTGGCCTCACTCCACTCCATCATGCGATGCATGACCAGCTTGTGGGGAGAAATCTTCCACTTGGGTGTAGTGAGTGCCTCCATTTTGAATGTTCCTCCAAACTCACAATTGACTGAAATTATAACTTTCAGCCATTAGATGGCACTAATCCCAGTGGTGCCTCCAAGATGTAACCCCTAGGCAGCACAATTCCAAGGGCTAAAACTCCTGCCTGTATGTCTGGACACAGGTTGAGGGGCCCGGATTCACTAAGAAGGTGCCTCCACCGAGAGTAATGGTGTTCAGGATGTTCTGTTATAGCCCTCTGGGAAGTTATAACTACCCACCAACTCTCCTAGTGGCTCAGTACCTGATACAGCAGTAAATTCACAGTTAGTATGAAGCAGTACTAATATGCTCATGCCTATCACACTTACCACTGTGGTTGGATTTGCAGCAACTTCCCTGGAGGCATGCTGTAAAGTAAGGTTAGCAAAAACATCCTCCTATGGCCTACGCTTGGCTGACAAGTCCCTACTGCAAGTACCTGGTGTAAAACCTCAAAAGGTTCCCAAGCTTTCTCCCACTATGCCACACTGTGATGGAACACCTTACCAGTAACAACACTCCAGGCACCTTCCCATGCCCTCTTTAAAAAAGAGCTTCACACCTGCCTATTTGCTTCAAACTCATGCACCTGTTTTCAACCCCCATGATCCCTCATTCTCCCTATCTCCCATCCACCTACTGTCTCTATTGCTGCCTAACCTGTCTCTCTTTTTCTTCCTCCTACTATTATGGATGGTTGCTCATCACTTTCCTACTTGTACCACTCCCTATTTGTTTCTGTCCAATGTTAAGTCATATCCTTTCCTCTCTTAGAACAGTGGCTTTGCACTGCAAACTGTCTTGTTTGATTTTTTTTTATGACTGTATGATGACTTTCCCTTCATTAATTGTATCTGTTAAGCTGTGCACTTACTATGTACTTACTAGTTTACTGTGTTCTTGTTGCCTAGCTACATATTAGATAGCTGGTTATTTATTTATTTGGTTTTTGTTTACCGGGTAGGTACACTAGACAAGAGTATTGCCTATATTCAAGCACAACCCGGGAGAGTATAATCAGGAGAGAGCAAGGTACAAAGAAGGTACAAACATTAGTGACAATTGTTCATGGTGCAGCATGAAGTGGGAACAAAACAAGTTTGCAGATTGCTAACAAAAGCAAGACATATTTCTGTGGAAACTGAGAGTAAACAAATACCCTTACATTAGCTACTTGCACTGGAGGAAACAAGGAAACAACAATAATAATTAAGGACATATGACAACCGCTAAAGAATAAATAACAGTTTTAACTAATGATTTTGTGGATGGAGTGGGGACATGCAGATTTTATACAGTGGAGGGAAACAGTAAGTGCCATGTAGGCAATGAATGCTACTGGGAGTCAGTCTCAAGTTACAGCACAGGAGCAGCCATCAGAGTCAGTCAGGTGGCCGCGGAGACCCAGTTTAAAGGTTGGTGGGATTTAGAGAGTTTAATGTGAGGGGGGAGGTAGTTCCAGATGCTGGGAGCTGATATAGCGAAGGATAGTTCCCCCTTTTTTGTGAGGTATCTGGAAATTTCAAGTTGGGTTTGTACAGATGGCCCAAAGAGATATGCATGAGAGGTATGAGATAGCAGCCTTGAGAGATACTCAAGTGTCTCCATTCTGATGATATCGTCAATCAAGCATCCAGTAGAGTAGAGTCTGTGCAAAGTCAGGGACAGCCAATTTAGTTTGGAGTAGAGTTCACAAAGATGAGTCAGTTTGTGTGCAGAGAAGGCAAATTTGCATATGCTGTTATAACATGTGCTCCATTTATGGAGGGATCCTTTGTTAGCATTAAGGTATACCTGTGAGCAGTATGTAAGAGAGGGAATGAGGAAACCTTGTGCAATAGCAAGCTGGGCAGCATCATTGAGGGTGGACCTAATTCTATAGGCAATACCCAGTTTGGAGTTAACCACCTTGCACCTAGCCATGAGGTGGAGGTTAAAATCCAGAGACAGGTCAAATGTGGCCCCCTAGGTCCCTAAAGGAGTTAACAGATAGCAATTGGGAGCCATCAAGACTTAGTACTGAAAGATCCAGAGCACAGGATTTGATTCTAAAGGGGGAGCAAAAAAGCATAGCCACAGTTTTCTTAGCAGTAAGTATGAGCTTGTTTTGTAGAAGCCAGACTTCTAAGCAGTCAAAGTCAGCTTGAAGATTTGCCTTTACTGATGTAGGTCTTTACCACTAGAAAGAAGCACCATGTCATTGGCATAAAGGATCAGCAAGGAGACACAATGAAGTGAGGGCAGGTTGTTAATAAAGAGAGAGAAAAGGAGAAGGCCAAATATAGATCCCTGGGGTACTCCAAAAGAGGTTGGGGAGGGGTCAGAGACAGCAGTTGCAATTTGAACAAATTGCCTCCTCCCAGTGAGGTAGCTATCAAACCAGGAGATGGCAGACTGGAAAACACCCAGAATGGACAGTTTGGAGAGTAGAAGGGGGTGATTCACAAGATCAAAAGCCTTAGTGAGGTCAATAAAAATGGCCCCCATGAGCAGGTCCTTATCCATTGCTGTGAGGACTTCATTTGATACCTGAAGTAGTGCAGTTGTGGTGCTGTGCCCCATTTGGAATCCATGTTGAGCAAGGGATAGAGGGTTGTGAGGTGCAGATATTCTGAGACCTGGGTGGCAGCAGCCTTCTCAAGTAGTTTAATTAAGGTAGAGAGAATGGCGATAGGTCTGTAGTTAGGCATGTTTTTGGTGTCCCCTTTTTTGTGTACAGGGACAACTCGAGCCATTTTCCATAGTGTAGGCACTGACTGGGTTAGCATAGATAGGTTGAAAATTCTTGCAATAGGGGCAGCAAGAGCTGGAGCTGCCAGATAGGAATAAATTCAGGACAGTCACCCAAGCTTCTCTGGTGAGGTGATAGATGAGTTTGAGGCATTTGGGCATGACAGGGGAGTGATGGAGAAGAAAATGACCAAGTCTGGCAGGACGTGTTAAATATAGGGCCATGTTAAGGAATGGATGTGATTTCCTATAGGGAAGCAGATTTGAGTTGACAAAAGAGTTTTCTTCATGCGAGGGGAACCCAGAGTCACCAGCAGTTATATTAGGCGAGAGGTGGAGGTAGAGTGGGAGAGTACCAGTCCTGCAATAATCAAAAGTGCCCCAGGCTTTCATAAGAGAAAACATCTTGTAATGGGAGAGAGAAAGAACACTTCAAATAATCAACCCAGCAGGAGTGGGAAGTGGAAGCTAGTAAAAATATTAGGGGTCCCAAACTAGGAAGAACAAGAGGTGGAGGGGGAACCCATAGATCAAAAAGCTAGAGTCCAAGGCAGAAACAGTGCCTTTTTGATAGTGCCTATCATTAAGGTCAGGGCAGCTCAAAGGTACCTAAAGTGTCCAGTGACTGAAAGTAAAAAAAATAAAAAAAAAAATAAGGCACTGACTGGACATTGCCTACTATGTATTGTAATGTACTGTACCCTGTAACAAATGTTGTCCCTGTATCTTCTATGTATGACGTGGAACCTTTGTAAATGAGTCTTTGACGCAAAGGTCTTTCTGATTTCTCTCAATAAAAAAAAAAGTAGGAAGGTACAGTATGTCTTTAAAAATAATTATGAGAGAGAGTAGAAGAAACATAGAGTACTGTTTGAGTTGAGCTGAGGAATAAGAAGGGAAACAGGAAACAACCTTTTGAATTTAGTTATGGCATGAGTTTTGTGCAGTTCTGAATTCAGAGGCCTATAGGTTAGAGGGATGAAAGGAGTGGAAGGTTTGCCTAGCCCAGTGAATATCAGGCAGCAAAAGGCGGAGACAGATGGTGCACTGGCAGAGAGCCACAATGGGCAGAGTCAGATGGTACATTTAATACTGTGAGGGGGTTGGGGCAAAAAAAATCAAGCAAGCAGCAGGTCCGAGTGAGCTGCAGCATCTGCTTCAATAAATTACACTTAGCAGACAAGATTTTCTTTAAAAACTAACAGGCTGCAACGAGACTTGTTTTTAGTAAAATTAACCAGCCAGGATTTAGTTACAAATTTGCAGGCTGCAGCGACTGCAACATTAGCTACAAAAACCACACAGTGTCTCAGTAGAGCACCCGGGATGAGCAGGAAAAAGGCACCAAGATTTAAACTGATGCAGTTCTCTTTCTCTTGTACCTCCCAATGGCCAGCTGGGGAGCTTCAGAATGGGTGTGCAGTGAGGGAAACCTGGGGAAGGCTTCTCTCAGTTTAGCCCTCATGACCCTTCCAATGGCCAGCTGGGGAGCTTTGGACTGGGTGTGCAGCAAGGGAAACCTGGGGAGGGATTCTTTCAGCTAAGCCCTCTCCACCCTTCTGATGGCCAGCTGGGGAGCTTCGGACCAGGTGTGCAGCGAGGGAAACCTGGGGAAGGCTTCTTTTAGCTCTGCCCTACGACCCTTCCAATGGCCAGCTGGGGAGCTTCGGACAGGGTGTGCAGCGAAGGAGAGTTAATATATTATCATAAAGACAGTATTGTTGTCTTGAATTATTTTTACCAAAAGGCAGAACACTTCATTTGGATGAATTAAAGTGTAAGTTCCATTTTATGGACCAGATATCCAAATTGCTCAGATCCTCCTGGATAATTACATGATCTTCTGAGCTCATACAGATGTTAGCAAGTTTGCAGTCATCAGAGTATTTCATAATATTATTATGAATACTGTTGGATAACTCAGATATAAAAATCTAAAAAAATGTGTGGGGCCAAAACAGATCCTTGTGGAACACCACTTTCTACATTTCTCCAGGCAGATGTGTATCCATCAATTATCACTCTCTGCTTCCTGTTAGATAGCCAATTTGAAATCCACTTGATGTATACATGCTTGATGTTGTAGAGCTGTAAGCATATTTAAACTTGTATAACACAGTATAAACTTGATGACCAGGCAATACATAGAGTACAATACATTGCTCTTTATGACGAGGTATGCTTCATACAGTGACAAAACCATTAGGACTAAATATCAGGAGGCAGAACAGAGAAACATGGTTAGGTCTACTTACATGACTAAAGCAGGCTGGCCCACAAAGAGGGATAGGGTGCTGTAGTTAGGTTGAGTACAGTACCTTCAAGGCTTTCTGATTGATCCTGGGGGAGAGGGCATACCTTCTTGTGTTGTAGCAGTGGTACTTCTTGCACTCTGCAATATATCAGAAATCAAATAACCACAAAGAATACAGAACATAAAAAAAACACAAGAATATGCAAAAATAAACTAACTTCACCGTGGGAGAAAGAACTGTAACCAGAACATAGTGGAGAGAGTATCTTTGGAGGGTTAAAAGGCTTGTGGCATTCCTTGAAACATACAGAGCTGGTGAGAGAGGGCAGCATAGGGCATAAGTGATCCTTGGATACCAAAGGGTAATTAATAGCTATCATACACCCATGGGAGTAAAGTAAAAGTAAGTAAGTAAAATGTATTTCTTAAGCCCCTTTTGAATACCAAGGTACTGTACAGTAAAATAAACAAACAATATAATCAAATAATAAACATCCATGACATTTTAAAAACCTTCATAAAAAGCCTGATAAAACAAATATGTTTTGAGCTCTGATTTAAAACTTGAGATGGCCAGACATTCCCTTAACTGATGAGGTAGAGAATTCCACAGGGTAGGGGCAGCATAAGAAAAAGCACGTGCCCCAGATGTTTTTAACCAAACCCTGGGAATCTCTAGCAATCCCTCGTCAGTGGATCGCAGTGAGTGGGAGAGGCAGTAGGGAGTAAGGAGATCTTGCAGATACCAGGGTACCTGTTCATGTAGGGCTTTGTAGGTCATTAACCCAACCTTGAAGGTGATTCGCCACTGTACCGGCAGCCAGTGCGGTTCGTGCACCACAGGTGTAATATGACTAGTCCTGGATGTACCAGTCAAAAACCTGGCCACCATGTTCTGCAATAGCTGCAAGCAATGGATATCAACCCCTGGAAGCTCTAAGTAGAGGGCATTGCAGTAATCAAGGCAGGTGGTTATGAAGGAGTGGACCAGTGTAGGAAGGTCAGTCGGAGGAACTAGGTGTTTCACCCAGGTGATATTCCTTATATGGTAAAAGGAGGATTTGATAATGGCAGACACCTGTGATTTCAGGGTCAAAATGCTGTCAAAAATAACGCCCAGGTTATGCACCCAGTCTGAGGTCTAGTGAATTCCATGTAGGGTCCCCAGCAGTTAAAAACATTGGTCATCTGATTTAGCTATGAATGAGACAGCCTGTCCAACTTGACTAAATTAGTAAGAGATGATAATATTTCCCCAATAGTGGGAACCAGGGTAGTGAGCCATTTACATAGAAGAGATCTTTCAGCTTGCATGGCTAATAATACAAGTCACCTGAATTCAGGTTGTTTCAGCTGAAGTGCTACCAGCCTTATACCCAACAACAGGAATGGAGCAGATACCAGGATCTTTGTATGAAGCACTAAACTTCCTATGTGCATAACTGCTCCCAGAAGGTCTGGAGTTTGGGGCATGACCAGAGTATATCCGAGCTAACCCTCCCCACCCACCAATTGGCAATGCCAACATTTATCATGACTGAGTAGCTTGGTAGCATGGAGCACCACAGATTCTGTACCCATGAGTGAGGTATTTTATTTTGGATCAACCTACTGTGGGCATCTTTAAGCAGATTGTGAGCATTGTGCCAAGCTTGCGACCACTGCTCTTCCATAACACCACTTCCCAAATACTTCTCTCACCTGGCTTTTGATTCCCCTAATTGACTAGGTAGGGTATCCCTCAAGTTAGAGTATATGTTGCCGGCCAGCCATCTAGAAGAAGATAGCCATTTGTTCAGTAGTTCAGTTGCTATCAGGGATTTATGACCTTGAAGCAAGGATTTAACAGTCTCCCTGATTTGTAAATACTGCCGGATATCTTCATGTGGGAGGTCCCATTTATCTTGTAATGATTTAAATTTTACAATGGACTCAGTTTCAGGGTCTAAAATATCTTTTAGAAAGTTATCTCCTTGTTGGTCTAATGTGGCCAGGAGATAGTTTTTTTATCTGTAAGGATGTTCGGATTATTCCATAGGGTGATTTAGGATAATGGAACTGGAGTAGAGCCCAACTTGCAGTGAATCAAGTTTCAATACATGACAGAGGGGGTTATGGTGCGGTGGGAAGGGGTAGTGTTTACCTACAGGAAAGTAAAAAAGAGAAGCAGCTGTGCTTACTTGGTTTACTTGGTTATAAGGGACAAAAGAAGACCGAAGCCCATAGTGATTGTCCCCCACCAATATGGCGGGAAAAGTTAAACCCAGGAGCTATTTGACTCCATCCATTGATCCAAACCTCTTTTAAAAAACTGAATGGAATTACTATCCACCAAATATTGTGGTAAACTATTCCACAGTCTAGGGGTTCTTACTGTAAAATAGTTTTGTCTTTTATTAGTTCTTGATTTTGCCACATCAATCTGTGTATTGTGTAGCCATAGGGAAATCTTTTTATCAGAGAACTTTGGGCCACATTGACCAATTAGATCCTGAGAATTTAGAATTTTATATAATAATAGCAAATCACCTCTGGTTCACCTGGTTTGTAGGGTATGTAATCCGGTTTCCTGCAATCTGGTGTGATAATCACTATTAGCAAATTGAGGTACTAGCTTTGTTGCCCTCCTCTGAATTCTCTTGATTCTATCTATATCTTGTTTTAGATATGGGTTCCAGAAGGGGAACCCATAATCGGAATGGGGCCTGACATGGGTCCAAAAAAGGGGGATAATACATGCATGGGTTCTAGAGATGAATGTTCATTTGATTCTGGTAAATAGTGTGCTTGATGTTTTGGCTACCTTGATGCAATGGTCTGTAGAGGTCAGTTTGTTATTAATAGTAACTCATATATCCCTCTCAGATGTTGAGACTTTAAGGGGTGTATTATGTAAGTAATAATACCCAACAGGGTGGGCGTTATTGGGATATAACGGACTGCCCAGGGGCCCCTGGAAGGTCTGTTATATCCCATTACGCCCACCCTGGAGGGTATTATTACACTTAGAAAATGGGGTAACATTATTTTTTTGATAAAGTTTATAAAAAAAGAAATATTGATGAGAAATTATCAGAGATGTCAGGTTCTGTAAAATAGTCCATTTACTGGCACTAGAGGGTGCTGTTGCTTATGAGAAGGCAGTTTTTTGTATTAAATAAGGACCGCAGTGTTTTGTTATTTTTGGTATTTTAGGAATCTTCCAATAGTTTTCGCATCGGACTATTGTGATCTGTGTAGTAAAAAAATGGTGTTATTTTTACAGTTTAAGCGCACAGTTTGCGGTAGCGGTGCAGCGAGAATAATATGGACATCTATTAAGCAACATTGGAATGGGAAGGTACAAATCGAGTGGGCTGATGAAGTCGGGGGAAAAAAACAATGTATTTTGATTTACAGTGTGGGGATGATTTGTTTGTGGGCAACCGGCAGGTTGTTTTTTGAAGTTCTATCGTGGTCGGGCCCTAAAGTGGAGTGGTGGTTTCCTGTAATGAGCCCCAGAGATGGAGTAGTACTGTCGGCTAGTGTGTGCGAGAGCACGATGGTGATCGGAGGATGGGAGTGGCAGGGACAGTGGTGTTCTGGTGATGTGTGTATGATTATAAAGAAAGAAAGGAAAAGTTTTGGGGAATTTCTTTTTATCATACTATGTGTAAGAGCTTTAGGGACTGGTGTGAGGAAGACTGAGTTGCGTTGGGGCCGTTTGGATCTTTACCCCGCTAAGCGAGTTAAAAAAATTGGGCGGCATGATGTTTGAGGTGGGCACAAGGATATGAAGTGGTAATAGGTACTGCGAAGGAGAACTTGTTATTTGGCGGGCGTTGTTAAGAAATAACAACCCCGGTGCCAGCGTCTGTCAGCCAATCAGAATGCTGCAGTTACAATCTTTGCAGCGTACTCATTTTCTAATTAGAAAATAACTCTGTCTTAGGTTATTATTTCCATATTGTAACACAGTACATTTGTCAGGATTGAGCATCATCTCATTATTAACTGCCCATTCTTCTACAGATCTTAAGTTGTTACTAAGATTGTTCCTACTAGAAGCCATAGATACTATACCCCCTAGCTTAGTATCATCCTCAAATTTCGATAAAAGATTGTCTGCACTGACCTGCATGTCACTGATATATAAATTAAATAAAGTAGATCCAAGGACTGAGCCCTGAGGGACCCCACTGGTAACACTCCCTACATTAGAGAGAGTGCCATTAATCCTAGCTTGTTGCTATCTACTGGCCAGCCAGCAGGAAACCCGTCTAACCAGAGTCTGGGAAAACCCCAGGTTCAGCAATTTGTTAACAAGTTTACCATGGGGCTTATCCCTCCCAGATTCTGTTCCATGTGATCCCACTGAGGAAAGAGAGAGCAGTGCAAGTGTTAAACCAGTGAACTGTTTGTGCTGCTTGAAAAGCATACTTATACCCCTCCATCCAGGGCAAATTCCACCCTGCAACTTTCCAGTGAGACCACAATTTACTGTGAATGAATCTAGGTTTATTGCCCTCCCACAGGAAATCACCAATTAACTTATCAATCCTTTGAAACCAAACCTGCGGCAGAGTTAGAGGGATGTGAGTAAGCAGGTAAAAAATTGAGGGGTAGTAATCATCTTAATGGTTGAAATTTTTCCAGCTAATGTAAGTTTCAGCAACTTCAATCCTATCAAATTCTGCCTTAGAAGCGCACATTAAAGGCTGAAGATTTACTTCCCATATCTTCTCAAAATCTGGGACTATATTAATTCCTAAGCAAGGTGATACCCTCTACTGCCCATTGCAGTCCAGTACCTATAGCTATACTTAGCTGACAAAACTGTTTTAGGGACATAATCTCTGTTTTGGACTGGTTTATCCTTAGGTCGGGGTAACTAGCAAAGGAATTCAGCGGGCATAACAGAGGCTTTAAGAAGCACTGTAAATCTCCTAGTGGGATTAGCAGGTTCTTGACGTACATGACAGTAGGGTAACTTCTGTTATCAATCTTCAGCCAGTGGATTTCTGTATGTTGTTGAATAGCTGCTGCCAAGGATTCAACCGCTAGTACAAATAGTAGAGGGGAGAGAGGACAGCCCCAATGAGTTCCCCTCCTTAGTCAAAGCACTCAAGGGAGTCAAAGGCCTTCTCAAATTCCACTGCAAGGGTGGCTGCAGGGGACTGGAGGCATCATGCAGAATACATAAGATTCACCAGGAATCTGATATGGTCAGCACTGTATCTACTGGGAATAAAACCAGCCTGGGAAGAATGTATCAGTGTGGGAAGCAGTGGACTTAGCCTGTTCACAAGAATCTTAGCATAAATCTTGCTGTCAAAATTAATAAGTGAAATCAGTCTGTAACTGGCAGTGAGGGTGGGATCTTTACCCTTCTTAGGTAGGACTGTAATAACAGCTTCCCTAAGTGTATGGAGTGGAAAGTCAAGCTCTTCAGCCTCGGCAAACACCTGGGAGAGAAATTGGGCTACCTGGGGGGCCAGTACTTGAAAATAATCATCAGGGAAGCTGTTCCCACCAGGGGATTTGTCCAATTAGAGATAATAAAGCTTTACCCACCCCTTCAGTGGTTATTGGAGTGTCTAGAAGCTAGGATTGCTGGGGCATCAGCTTGGGAAGGGATAGTTTATTAAGAAAGGGCCAGATTCCTTCAGGGGTATTCCTGTGTGTGGAGATATAGAGAATGGAGTAAAAGGATGTCATAATGTTATTAGTATCCTGAGGATTAGATAGCACCTTACATTGAGATTTTTGCAAGACTAATATATATCTGTCAGCTTCCTGTTTGAGTAACTGATAAGTCAAAACCTTTCTCCCTTTGTCCCATCCCTCCGAGAATTTATGGCATAATTGCAAAAGAGTAATTTTGTCTTTTCTACTTAAAAATGTGCTGATCTTAAGATGTGGGCCCAGGACTTTCCAACCGAAGTTAGAATGCGAAGAGGAGGAGTTTTGAGCCTTGTAAGTTGTTTCAGCCTGTTTTAGTTCTGTCTTCAACTTCGTAAGGTGTTAATTCCTTTCCCTTCATCTCCTAGAGGTGTAGCCCATAATTTTGCCCCTGATGGTGGCCTTGTACACCTCTCATGTGACAGCAGCCAAGGAATTGGATATAGGATTTTCCTGGCAAAAAATGGTAGTTTCTTCTCATGCCAAGTGAATGAAATTTGAGTCTCTCAAGAAGACAGGATCAAGCCTCCAAGTACTGTAGGGCTGGTTCAGAGGGCCCCAAGAGAAGTATAGCTGTACTGGAGCATGATATGAAACCAACATGGGAAGGATAGCTGAATCTAGAGCAAATTGGGTCAAGTAGGGGCAGGTAAGCCAGAAATCCAATCTGCTAAATGAGTTATGAACTTCTGAATGATAGTTGTAGTCCCAGGTGCGAGGGTGGAACATGCGCCAAATGTCTGTGAGACCAAAGTCTGTCATCAATTTTCCTAGGGAGTGCCTGATTCTGAGGTGTGATTCTTTATCCATTGCACTCCTGTCCACCAGGGGGGCTAGGGTTAGGCTAAAATCTCCACCCAGCAAGAGGGGTCATTGGGGTGTGGATATGGAGCCTAAAGTATTGGTTAATTTATGGAAGAAATTATGGTCATCCTGGTTAAGTGCATATACATTGCTCAACAGAATGGGGCCTGCTGGTGTGGAAAATATGGTTATTACCCATCAGCCTGAGGCATTAGAGAGTAGTGTGGAGACCAGCCACTTGAGGGATTTATGGAGAAGTATAACAACTCCACATTTTCTACAGGGATCACAGGTGTGACTCTCCTACCCCACCCAATCTTTGACTAGAAATGAATGGTCATTGTCAATAAGTTTGATTTCCTGTAGGAAAGCTAATTGAGATGTCATCCTTTTTAAATGAGAAAGCACTTTCTTCCTCTTGACAGGGGTATTGAGCCCCCTGACATTCCATGTATGACAAACATTTTCAGCCATGATCATTTGAGGGGTAATTAATGAGAAGATGGTTGTCCTTTCTTAAGGAAGGATTTGAAGTCTCATAGCAGTCCTGTTTGTATACACATTCAACAGATTTCCCTATGATGCACCAGAAAAGCAGTAAAATCAAGGACACAGGCCAATTATTATCACAGACAGGTATTCCTTCTAACAATTTCTCTCCACTATAATAAACAGCCATTGGTAACAGAAACGTATCATAAAACCAGAATCAGAACAGTGAGCTATACATTAAACAAAACTATTTACATCAATACCACAAGAGTTTTTTGGGGGTTACAGTCATGGCAAGCAGCAGACAGAACATTATGACAAGTGACTTGCCTGACTACCCTGGAAAGCATGGTAGTAGTTGTGCCCCAGGCAGGCTGGAGCACATCAACAAATATAAAGAGCAGGTAACGAGTAAGGTGGTCTAATTAGTGACATGACTACAGTACCTAGGGAATGAAAGTATTTAGGAAATGTTTACAGATTGTAAACTTTCCTGACTTATGGGAGTCATATGCTATATACTGGTCCATTCTAGCATGGCATTATCAAGCTGTATTAGGAAGCAGAGGGGGCAGATGTTTATCTTAGCTGATAGGAGTTCTCTATTGGTATCTAATTCACTAAGGGGCACGAATGAGACCTGTTGGGCACTGGGGAATGGTCTGGCTCAGAATAAGAGTATCATTCCCTATGAAAAGGACATAGAGCCCCACCCAATGCATACAAGCCTTCCAATATTAGGGCCTACTGAACAAGTCCAGCCCAAGGATGGAGATACAACAACAAGCAAAGGGAATCAGGTAACATGTACCAAGATTTGCACATACACAGTGTAGAAGTCCAGGATAGGCATGAGTTAGTCAAAGCTGCACCCATTAGCGCTGTCAGTTTGGCAGTTATAGGTTTGGAGGGTAGCTAATGGGAGATGAACCAGCATTTATTGAATATATAAGGTCATTTAGTGCAATCAGAGCCATCACAAGTCCTATTTTGCCCTATTAAGGTATGCAAACAGTCTAATCCTTAGGAATGTGTGGCTATGCCATTACAGCAGATCAAGTAAGTGCACGCATTTATTTCGGGACCCGAGGACGGAGAGGAAGAGAAGGCCGAACCTGGCCTACTCACAGATATACGGGGTGGGTGAGGGTCAAAATCAGTGCCATGACCTGTGAATATCTATGACCATAGTAGGCCAAAATAACATAGTAGCAATCTCTCATTAACCCCCCCTTCCGTAATTCTCTCTGCAGCTCAAGCGACAGTAAAACATCACCTAACTGATTAAATCCCAGATCTAGCCAGGTGTATCAGAGAAGGGTGGTAATGGAGCCTTCTTCAGCTGTTCAGCAGATGGCTTGATGGCTGATGGTTGCTTCAGAGTCCTCCGCATTACTGCAATGTGTGATGTCTGTGGTCTGTTCTCTCTGGCCTTTCACGTCCACTGAAGCCCAGGACTTACTGTTGCCATTGTCTAGATCAGGATCGGAGCCACTATGGGGTGCTGATCTGCCTTCCAGTGATGGAATTGCAGTCAGGAGTGATACATCAAGTGGAACATATCTGTTATTGGAGAAGTAGGGACTTAAGACTTCAGTCTCATTGTCCCGGAGGTCCGGACCTCTGCTGTTGCTCTTAGATCTTTCTTTCTCAATCAGGTGGTCTCAATTGTTATGCCTGGAGTTCTGCAACCTTTTCTTGGATCAAGCAGGTAGGGCTCAGGATTCTCACTGGTTGTCAAAGGGGAGTTCATCCACTTGGCCTTGTTGAGAGTCCCAGCCTGCTTTGGGGGTTCTGGCAACCTCCATTGATTGCATGACACCACTCAATTTGGGTTCACATCTGCGGGTTTGAATCTCTCAAGACCAAGTGCACTGAATTAAATCCATTAGGGCCTTATGCATGCCAATAACCATAGGAGTCCCATTAAAGATGATGCTCATAGATGCTGGATAGGGAAGAAAGAGATTGAAACACCCAGCGCATGTAGAAGGTGTCTTGCCTCCATATATTCTTTCAATTTGCTAGACAGTTCCTTGGAATAGTCCTGAAAAATAAGCAGGCACTGGCCCCTCCATTCCAGCATGCCCAGCTCTCTTGCCCTTGACTGAATCATCTCTTTCTCAGCAAAATTTAGGAAGTGTGCCAGAATGGGCTGCCATTTTCACCAGGCTTAGGCCGAGACTGTAGTGAGCAGTGGGACCTCTCAATAGTAAAACATGTACCCTCAGGCAAATGCATGATCCAGGGGAGTTGTTTCAAAAGGAATTCTGCCATGTTTTTCTGTTCAGAGCCCTCTGGAAATCACAGGAACTGCAAGTTGTTTCAGCAGCTTCTGTTCTCTAGATCATCAATTCTATCCAGCAGGGTCCTGAGTGTATGGATGTGTTCTCAGACAGTTGAGGTCAATTCATCAATGTCGGCATTGTGAATAGCAGTCTTCCTTTTGGTTTGAAAAATCCTCATGTCAAATTAATGAAGAGCCAGGGTGATGTTGTTAGGGGCCATTGTTACCTCAACCATCTGCTTCATCAGGGTGGCAAACATTTCATTGATTGAAACTGGGTCCATGCTTGCTCAGATAGGAGCTGCCATGTGGTTCAGGTTCTGAAAAGAAAAGCCCTCAATGCTGTTTAGTCAGGCATATGTCAAGCGCATTAAAAAATGAGATCACTGGAAGCCAGAGGTTGAGAGACATCAACTGAGGCTGTTCAATTATTCTGAAAAGCTCTGGAAATCATAATTTAGTTAGATTGTAATCCCCTGGGAGTCAGAGTGATGTAGCTAAGTGTCCATCTAGTATGAAGCCAAACCAGCCCCCCTTCCCCAAGAAATGCATTTTATATTACTTGTAGATACCGAAATTGTTCTCTTATGAGAAAATAAAGTGTATTGAATCCTCTTGATCTGAAACCTGGCAGGCAGGCCAAAGAGGTTAGCCACTAGGAGTTAGCACATCTATTGCAAATAGATTCTGGCAGTGGGAGCACAGGGTGCATTCAATAAAACAAATTGAGTTAACATAAATAATTATAGAGATTTAAAGCATTGTAATTTATTTTACAGCCTTTAAGCATACAAGCCAATGAAATTTCAGCAACCTTTAGACAGATGAATATGTATAGGTATGTGTGTAATACACTGTATTGTACATTAAGTAAAAATAATGACTATTATTAAAGAGAGATTTTAATTATAATTGTTTCTATAAATATTGCAGAATTCCCATGAAGAAGCCACTAATTGTCTGGTGAATTGTTGGGGATGGATAAATAAAGAAGAATTGCACATGACAAGCACTTGTGTTGTGGTGTCATTCAGCCCAGAGCAATCTAACCCCCTCTAGCTGCAAAGAGACACATCTTGCCCTGCATTCCTTCTTCCATGTCACTGATGAACATGTTGAAAAGGACTGGACCCAGGAGCGATCTTTGTGACACCCCACTGGTGACCTCCCTCTCTTCTGATTTGATTCCATTAACCACAACACTCTGCTGTCTCCTTTCCAACCAATTTTTCACCCATCTATCTTTGTTATTCACTGCACCCAGATCCTCTAGCTTCTTCAGCAACCTCCTATGAGGCACCAAGTCAAAAACCTTGCTGAAATTGAAGTAGAGTAAATCATGTGGCCCTTATCCACCACCTTCATTACACAGTCAAAGAATACTATCAGATTCTTCTGACAAAAATTCCTTGGAGTAGACCTGTGCTGTTTATTGTGTTGGAGTCCATTGCTGTCCAGGTAGTCCACATGACTCTTTGACTGGTGTCACCATCAGTTTACCCGCTATAGAGGTAAGACTGACAGGTCAGTAGTTACCCAGTTGCTCCTTGCCCCCCCCCTTATGGAGTGGGAGTATGTCCTCTACGCTTGAACTATCTCTGTCTGAACTGAGCTGTTGGATAGCCATACTAGGGATTCATTAGATCCTTTGACAATTCTTTGAGCACCCTGGACTCATCCCACCTGGTCCTGGGGCCTCATCTATCTTTAGGGCAGCTAGCCCTTTCCAAACTCTTTCACTAGTAAATACTTGTTGCCTTATCTCAGGGATCCTTCTTACAGCTGCCTTAATGCCACTCTCAGGCAGAGGTTCTCTACCTTCCCTTGTGAATACAGAGCAGAAGCAGTGATTAAGAATGTCTGCTTTCTGCCCATCATCCTCCATTACCCTACCTCCTTTTGTTAGCCTAACAATTCCTCCACATTTCTTTGTTTTCCTTAATATGTCTGAAGAACTGTGTTTCCCCTCCCTTGACCCCCTATACACTGCAGCTCTGTGTCTGCCTTTGCTTCCCTGACAGTCCTCTTTGTTTCCCTTATTCTCATTTGGTACTCTCCCATTATTCTTTCCTTTGTTTTCCTTGTTCTTAGTGAAGGCTTTTTAGCATGCTCACTGCTTCCTGACTTTCAGGGAACCATATTAGTCTCTTGTACCTGTTTCTTTTGATTACCATTCTCATGCAAGATTTTGTTGTCTTGAGAATATAGAAACATAAATTTGATGGGAGATAAGGACCACTTGGTCCACCAGTCTGCTCATTTCCCTACCTGATGGGTAAGCTGAAGATTCTAGTTAATCAACGGCTTACTTCCACCTGCCCCCACTAGAATTGCCTTATGCCTGTGTAACCCCCCTGCAAATGGGAGTTCCAAAAAGACTTCGAGCTTGCAGAATCTCTCAAGCCTGAATGGTGTTTGGCATTTAAGCCATTTATCAGTGAGTGTTTTAGAACCTCTGGTACTGTCTCTTTAAGAGCTGTCTGCTTGCAGACATAATTAGTTGTATGGGGACTGTGTGTTTCTTTGATTGAGTACCACTCAAGCTGCTGCCAATTCACTTCATTTTGCAGTCACTAGAGTGCAAGGGAACCTATCTGAAAGATGTAACTGTTTGCCAGAAATTATTTAAAGTAATAATGAAATTACAGTTTGTCTAACCTGCTTTCTTTGCAGTCAGAACTGTGTCTGCTAGTTCCCATTCTAGTTTTGAACTGCTGAACTGGACCAATCAGTGTGGGAGTAAGCTAGCTCTAAAATGGTGCCTTGGAACGAATCAGAACTTGGACTCATAATCTGAGCCAGCCACAAGAGGATTGTATGGGCAGTGACTCTGGGAGATGTAGTTTAGACTTCAGTGCCTTTTTGGACCAACAGCAGCAGTCTATTGTGAGTGACAGCCAATCCAGTCAAGAACTGGGAGGAACTCAAAGGAAGTGCCGGTTTTGTCGGTTGGAGTTTCAGTTGAGCTCTGGCAGTGAAGAAGGAAGGAGCCCTGTGCTTTTCAGTGTGCAGTTTTAGTCAAAAAAGCGTGTGTAAAGGCCCAGAGTTCCGGTCTGCAGCTTGTGTAACAGCTTGTTAGGACTGAATCCGTCCTCTGAAGAGAATCAAAGGATATCTGAAGAGTAGAAACCAGGCTCACCCTGTGAAGACTGGAGGAATTGCTGAAAATTGCACTCGGTCTGTCAGGAACTGAATCTGCTGTGTGTTCTCCGGGTATTGTGCAGTAGTGCGATCGGGATACAGATGCAGCCTGCCTGGTATAGTGCTTTCTTTTATATAAATGTGTCAAGAGGTTTGTGTACCTCAAGTGAGCCCTGCTGACATTGAAGGACCCTATCTTATTTGGAGGTCGTGAGTACTAATTCAGGGTGCTCCCTGTTGGATTCCACATTAAATCCAAATGGAATTACTGTACTGCTGACTGTTTAATTCTCCTTTTCTCTGTGTGAAAGGCCCCTACCAGCTGCCACGGTTTGGACTAGCCACTAGGGCTTGGGTACCCAGGGACAGTAACTGATAGGGATAGGCCTGTGCACAGAGCCATAGGTAGATGAGTAGAGTGATAAGCTAATTAACCTGATTTCCCCCTGTCCTTGTTATATCCCCCTAAATAAATCAGAGCTGCTTGTTTCAGCAAAGTTATACTGCCTGAGGTATTTGTCTATGTTAAAGTACTGTACTGTGATTGTTGCACTGTATCTTATTTCACAGGAGGTCCCAGTGCCAGAACCAGTCCTGGGGGTAAGTGTATACTGTAAAGTAATTCTGATGTGTGTGGGCCACTAGTGGGAAGAAAGGGGGGTTGCAGTGTCCCAGAGAGCTGTGACCAAGTTAGTTTAACTATTGTAAACCCTGACCTCTGGGTGGAGGCACCCGCCATTGGATCCAGGCCCCTCAACCTGTTAGTGGCAAATCAGGCAGGGGTAGTAGCCCCTGGGATAGCGCCATCCAGGGGTTGCACCTGTCCCATGCATTCTTGAATTCTCCCACTGTTCCTGACTCCACAACCTCCTCAGGAAGGCTATTCCATGCATCCACAACTCTCTCTGTGAAAAAATACTTTCTAACGTTACCTCTGAGCCGTCCCCCCTCTATCTTCAAATTGTGGTCCTCTTGATTGCCCCCATCTTTCTTGGACATCCGTGATGCTGTCCACTTTGACTAACTTGTCTCAGACTAGCTCCATCATCCAGCTGAAGTCTGCCCTTCTGAAATCTAGGGCTGCACCACCAGGCAGTCCAGCAATATATCCAGCAGGGCCTGACTTCTGGATTGCCTGGTGGCTAGAATGACCCAATTAGTATCTTGCAAATTTAGATCTCCTACTACCACCACCACCACCACCTCCTCCTTTGCCAATCCCCTTTCTAGTTCTACCCTTAGCTCCTTTTCTCTGTCTTCTCCCATACTGGAGGTCTATAGCTCACCTCTATTTGTAGTTTTTGCCTGAGGATGCCACGAGTAGAACCCACAATGATTCTGTTCTCCCATTACCCCATCTATCTATCTATCTATCTATCTATCTATCTATCTATCTATCTATCTATCTATCTATCTATCTATCATCAGTCTGTCTAAGGTTTCTGCAAAACAGAGATGCCTGTATATTTTATGCAGTTGGCAGACAGCATAAAACATTGCCCGTAACTCACACCCTTGTGTTTGGGAAAGTTCCTGTTTCCAGGTGGTGAAGGCAGGGTGGGAAGAGTGTTACATTCATAGAGGGCACTTGTGGGTTCAAAATGCATGCATGTTCACTAGACCTCATCAGAGGTGCAGTACAAAGTCCACCAACCCTCTTTACAAACTTGAATTTCCAATCACCTATTGGGACAAAATGCAAAATATAATTTCTGTAGCATTCCACATTGTCAATGGGTAATGGAAACAAAGAAACATAGAGGTTGTCGGCAGATAAGGACCTCTTGGCCTACCTAATCTGTCCAGTTTTCCCTGCCCACTGTGCCACCTCAGATCCGAGATGTGTAAGAACAAGGGGGCACAATTTAAAGTTAGAGGGGGGACGGTTCAGGGGTAATGTGAGGAAGTTCATTTTCACAGAGAGAGTGGTGGACGCATGGAACTGCCTTCCTGGAGAGGTTGTGGGGTCTAAAATAGTGAGGAATTCAAACATGCATGGGACAGGCATAAAGGCAATTATAGTGGGGGTTGCAGGAAGTAGGCTGTTGGTTAACTAGAATCTGCAGCTTATCCAATAGGTGGAAATGGGCAGACTGGGTGGGCCAAGTGGTCCTTATCTGCCATCAAAGTCTATGTTTCTATGTTTCTATCCTACTCGATCTCCAGTCATCTCCTCCCCTTTGCTTATTACCAAGGTCCCCTTGTATCTGTCCCATGCATGCTTGAATCCTGTCATCATTTTGACATCCACCCCCTTCAATGGAAGGCTGTTCCAGGCATCCACCACCCTCTCTGTGAAGACGTATTCCCTCACATTTCCTCTGAACCTCTCCACTTCAACTTCATAGCATGACCCCTTATCCTTGAGCATTTTTTGTGTGGAAAATTTTACTTTCCTGTACCTAAGTTAATACCTGTTAGGTATTTAAACGTTTCTATCATATCCTCCCTTTTCCGCCTCTCCTCCAGAGAGTACATATTCAGTTCCTTGAGTGTCTCTTCTTAGGGCTTTTGATGAAGGCCTGCACCAATTCGGTAGCTTTTTTTGGTACTGCCTCCACCTTATCAATGTCTTTCCAGGAGTGGGGCCTCCAGAACTGGACACAGAACTTGAGGTGGAGACTTGCCAGTGATTTGTATAGGGGTAATATTACCTCTTTCTTCCTACTGGTGATACCCCTTCCTATGCACCCGAGCAGCCTTCTAGCCTCCCCCACTGCCTTATTGCACTGCTTGGCTACCTTCAGGTTATTGGAAATGATTACCCAAAGTCCTTTTCCTGTTTGGTGGTTTCCAGTACTTCCCCTCCCAATTTGTATGTAGTCCCCGGGTTTCTGTACCCCAAGTATATGATTTTGCACTTTTTTGCATTGAAACCCAGCTGCCAAACCCTTGACCAGTCTTCCAAAGTTTTCATATCATCGCTAATTTTTCCAGCCCCCAGTGTGTCTATTTTGTTGCAGATGTTTATGTCATTCTCAAACAGGCATACTTTCCTTCTCCCCTTCACAATGTTGCTAACAAGACATTGAAAAGGACCAGGCTTAACACTGAGCCCTAAGGCACCCGCTGGTCACCTTGCCTTCTCCAGAGTGGACACCATTTGCCACCACCCTCTGACTCCTTTTGCTTAACCAACTTCTTACTCAGTTTATAACTTTTTCACCCACTCCCAGACAGGCCAGTTTGTTCACCAGTCTTCTATGTGGAATGCTGTCGAAGGCCTTACTGAAATCCAGGTACACTACATCTAACACTCCTCCCTGATTCACTGCCCTGATCACCTAGTCAAAGAATTTGATCAGGTTTGTCTGGCAAGACCTCCCCCCTGTGAAGCCATGTTGCCTTGGATCCTGTAATCCACTGGTTACAAGGTATTCCACTATTCTTTCCTTCAGTAGTTGCCATTACTTTGCCCACTACCGATGCCAGGCTGACAGGTCTGTAATTTCCTGCCTCCTCCCTTTTCCCACTTTTGTGAAGTGGGACCACATCTGACCTCCTCCAGTCACTTGGAACCTCCCCTGTTTATAATGATAAGTTGAACAGAGTTGTCAGAGGTGCACCCAGCACCTCTTTGAGCTCCCACAGTATCCTGTAGTGCACCCCATCATGTCCTGTTACCTTGTCTACTTTTAATTGTGCTAGTACCCTCAGTATTTTCTCCTCTGTAAAAGGATTGGTGTCCACTTCCATACCATTTATGCCCTTGTTCCTTATCTTTGGCCCATCACCTACCCCTTCATCTGTAAATGCTGAACAAAAGTATTTGTTCAATGTGTAAGTCTTCTTTTGGTCCTCTTCCTTACAAATCCCTTCTTCCCTTTTATCCTTACTATTCCACCTTTGGTCTTCCTCTTCCCACTTATATATCTAAACAAAATGTTATCCCCTTCTTTTACTGATTGGACAATATTCTTCACTGTTTGCACCTTTGCAGTTCTAACTGCCCTCCCTGCCTCCCTATGTTTCTCCTGGTAGTTTTCTGTATCCTACTCCTTCTGTGTCTTTTTATACTTTTTAAATGCTATTTTTTGCTCTTACTTTTCTGCTATGTCATTAAAGAGCAGTACATTGGCTCTTTTCTCTTGCCCTTTTAACCTGCCTGACACAGAGATTTGTTGCTTTTTCAATGCCCCCCTTTATTGTTGCCCATTGTTTCTCAATTCCCCCATATCCTCTATCCCTGCCAGACCATCCCTGAAGCACTTTCCCGTTTTTTTGTAATTGGCCCTCCTGAAGTGAAGGACCCTCATCCTAGTGCAGCTCAGTTTAGGCCCAGTCCTTATATTGAACCACACTGCATACTGATCGCTGGACCTGGGCTTCCTAACTAGATGCCTGAGGAACGCCTCTTGCAGAGAGTGCAGGATGTCCCTAATTCTGACTATTGCTGCAGCTGGTAGGCTCCAATCAATGTCTGGTAGATTGAAGTCCCCCACCATCAATAACTCCCCTTACATGCCATCCTTTGGATGGCTTCCAACATGTCCATATTCAGTTCTACCCCTGTGCTGCAGGTCTGTAAATCACTCCTATGCAAATAGTGCCCCATGTTTCCAGGGCAACCAACAGTACCTCAACTCTTCCTGCTCTCCCTGTATTTCTGTGGCATTTATTTTGTCCCTAACATAAAGAGCCACTCTAAGCCCTTTTACCTAACCTGTCTTTTCTGATGTATTGAAGGAGCACTGGTGAAACCCTTCTAAAGAAACCATCTTTGTACCCTGACGCCAAGGCAAATTACCGTCCCATCTCCAATCTTCCATTTTGGGAAAGATCATTGAGAAAGTGGAGGCACTTAAGCTAGAGGAGCACCTCATGGCCCATGATCTAAATGATCCTCTCCAGTCTGGGTTTCGTGTGAGGCATGGTACAGAAACTGCACTAGTTTGGGTGCATAATGAACTCCTTAGGGCGAGAGATTGAGGGGAAGGGACAATTCTCATTCTCCTTGATCTCTCCTCAGCATTTGACATGGTAGACCATCGTGTGTTACTCGACCGCCTAAGGGAATTCTACAGACTTGCAGGCACTGTCATCTGCTGCTTTGAGTCCTTTCTCACCAACAGGAGGCAAAGGGTTGTGATGGGGAATTTCTCCTCCTCCCTAGTCTCCTGTCATGCAGAGTTCCCCAGGGTTCGGTCTTGTCACTGATGTTGTTTGCTGCGTACATGCTGCCCTTGGGAGAGCTCATTAAGAAGTACAGTCAGGGTTTTCATTGCTATGCTGATGATACCCACCTGTATCTTTCTTTTGCCCTGGGGACATCCAATGCAGCGAAAATACTTAACATCTGCCTTACTGAGACCAATGATTGGAATGGCACCAGTTGATTGGATAGAACCCAGCTAAGATGGAGGTACTGGTGGTGGAGTCAACAGAGGGCATGATAGGTTGGACTCTCATACAGAAACGGGGCTTTTGTTGGGGCTGTACCATTGAAGGCCTCTAGGGTGCATGACCTGATTCATCTCTCAACAGTTGACTGACGTTGGAGTCCCAAGTGTCATCCATTGTCCATTCCAGTTTCTATCATCTGAGGAATATCGCCAGGATAAAGCCCCTAGTTCTGCCCTGGACCTCCCCACCATGGTTCATGCCTTTGTGACATCTAGGCTTGACTACTGTAATGTTCTCTATCTCAGGGTTTCTGAGGTAACCTCCACCAGCAGCATCTGGTGTGCAGAATGCAGCTGCCAGATTGATGATGGGTAGTTGAAGTACTGTCACATCACTTTGGTGCTGCATGAACTGCACTTGCTGCCAGTCAGGTGGAGGGTCTTCTTTAAGGTGGGTTTACTTACCTTTATGGCTCTACATGGCCTGGGCCCTGGTTACCTGAAGGACCTTCTTACACCTGCTGTCTCGGTCCACTCCTTCTGCTCCTCCTCTAGGGGTCTTCTTGCGATTCCCAGGACGAGGCTAAAAACAGCAGGTGACAAAGCATTTAATGTGGCCACCCCCGTCCTGTGGAATTCTCTGTCTCCAGCTATGAGGAAGTCCCCATCTGTTGAGGTTTTTAAAGCCCACCTCATAGCCTTCCTATATAATCAGGCCTTCCTGGACTTTGAACTATAACTTTTCTTGATACCTGACTTTTGTGCTTATATCTGTCCCTGGCTATATAATTAGTCTGGGTATTTATTGCTGAGTATACTATTTAAATATTTTATAATAATGTGCTTTAGGGTAGAATATTTATTATTAGATTTTTATTGTAGTCTTATTTGATATATTATACATGTCATATTTATTATTTTATTTTGTTATTGTTACTTATATACGATTTTTGACTGTTCTGCAGCCTCAGGGATGGGCGTCTTTTAAATAAAATGTGCCATTTGCCTTACCTTCCGAACAGGTATACACTTGGTGGCTGCATCCCAATCCTGGTTTTCATTGCACAGGACATGGTAATTCAATCATATCCAGGTCTGCTTCTGCCATGATGATGTCTAGGTCTGTAATTTTGTTGCCTAGACTCTGGCGTTTGCACACATGGCTCTGTGCTGGCACTCCCCTCTTGTTTCCCATTAGCCCCCTTTGTTTCCTCTACTATCTAGCTCATTATCACTCTTGCTTTTGGGTCTCCTGGATTCCTTTGTTATATGGTTCTTTGTGGGGTTTCATTCCTCTGGATTCCCCTTGCTAACCTAATTTGTCTGTGGAGGGTACAGTTTATGTCTCCCTTTGTCTTTCTTTTTCAGTTACTCTTTTGAGTTCTCACTCATCATGGTCAGCCCACATTCTCACTGGTCCTCCCAGCCCCATCACTCCGACTTCGTCTCAGGTCTTACCTCTCTCTCCTGGAGTCCCCACTGTGCTCTTCAATGGCAGGGTTGGCAGGGAGTCCTCTACCCAACAGGACTTCAATTCTGGGGTCTGAGGGCACCTGAGTCATTGAGTGAGGGGCCTGTGAGAGCCAGCTGTCATCAACTCAACTGGGACTGTTTTCTAGTTTTCCTCCTTGGGGTCATTGGGCACTGATGTCAAGGCATGTCCTGATGTCTCCCATATCCCCCCACCTCCTTGAACTCTAGCTGTCTTTTCCCGGCTTCCACCAAGGGCCAGTACAGTGCTGAGCTTGTCCCCACCCTTCCTCCAGAGGAGGAGAGAAGTCATTGGGATGCTTGATCCTCCTCTCCCTGTCTTAACCTGCAACTCCCGAGGTCACTCCTGATTCTGGGTTGTCGGCACCTAAAGCTGTAGCGCTACCGCTGTGCTGGTGGGGTGGCCCATCCTTTGTCTTTCTGCCTTTCCTCTTAGCTAGTTTGAAATGCTGGCCAATGTAGCATTTCAACCATTCACTGAGGACCATGGTTCCCCTTCTGGATGGATACAGGCTTTTGCCCCTGTACAGGACCTTATCCCTCTCGGTTGGGCCCCAGTCCCCCATGAAGCCACAACCCTGCTCTCTGCACCATTCCTTCAACCATGCTTTGAAGTTTCTAGCACAGAGAATTCTGACCTCCCCCTTGTCATAGACAGGAAGCAATTTCAGGAAGGTCACAGATCATGCCACCTGCCTAAGACCACTCCCCAGTTCCCTGAACTCCTCCTGAGCGATTGCTGGCTCATCCCTAGCCAGGTCATTAGTCCCTGGATGGACAATGATGTCTAGCTCTCCCTTCCTTACTGCTTCCCCAGTGATCCTTTTGAATAGATATAGGTAAAGTGCACCCCTACTAGGGGCAGTGGCACAGCCCAAAGCTGTGAATCAGCATAAAACACTGGGCACATGAACATTACAAATAGCAGAGAATCCCCAGCCTTTGCTGTGCCACTGAGGGGTAAATAACCAAGAAGATTCTCTCTGAGAAATATACAGCTAATTTTCTTATCTTATTTTTCACACCCTTGGCCCAGGGCACATTCCCAGTGGCGTGGTGATGTCACCACTCTGGCATAACTTCAACCTGTTTGCATGCATCAGATCCATACTAGAGGCTTTGTCCTGCTATATGTAAGCCATGTGGGAGAAAGTTTTAAACTAGGAAGTAGAACATTGTCCTGCTGGAGTGGCATTTTTAATCACCATATCAGGACTTTTTTTCATACTTCAAACCAGAAGTACTCTCTCCCAGGCAGCCCCCTATACATCATACAGTTATTCCTTTTAGCAATTGTCAGTTTATAAGGGGTAATAAGGAGGGTCAGCATATTAATTCTCCCATATTTGGATAAGGCATAAAAAAGGGTTTATCTGCATTTCCATATTTATTGGTGGAAATTCTACTTTTATTTGTGTAGTTATACATAATGCCAGTGGTAGCAGTGCTTATCGGAAACCTGTGGTATTCAAGTGATGTGAGACCTGCAGGAAGGTGATGTGACCTTCTCCGAGGTGCTTATTGCCCTAAATGTGTAATGCAATCTAATATGTGTTTTGGGTCCCAAAGTAAATCCCCACCCTGGGTGGGGAATACCCTGGGATACCGAGGCAGTGGCAAGTGGGATACACAAATCTTTTTGTTACTCCTAAATGAGATGCTGAGTTCAGATGTTCTGCAGAATATCCCCATTAACACATCCAGACCTAAGGTGGGCCCATCAGGTTGGGGCATATAGACACATCAAGATGCACCAGAGCAGGACAAGACTGCTCGCCCAGATCTTCAGACAGGCCCCGTCCTTTACTATATAGAGGGTCAAGATGATGATACAGATGGCCATGAGGAAGATACTGACCAAAATGTGCTTGTTGATGAGAAGGACCCATCTGACGAGGAGGAGGAGGAGGAGGAGGTGAGTGGACAGATCCTATGCAAAAGATTCCAATTCCTCCTGTTTGATACAAAATTGCTCTCCTACCTCATAACTGTAGCTTGTAGGATATTACAGCTGAAGGAGTACAAGCCATGGAGTCCCTGGACGTGAATCCCATCTCTCTGTTTCCTTCTTTTGTCAAAATGCTCTCTGAACTTTGTACACTGAGACCAGGTTATTGATCAGGAATGGAAGGACAGATAAGTGCAAACATCTGCCCAGACCTCAGGTGAGATGTTATCCATTTATGGAGAGAGTTCCCAGAAGTGGAAAACCTCTCCCTTGGCAAATAGGCTGTGTATAATTCAGTTAAGTGACCGACTATACCTATTGAAGGGTCTCTGACCCTAAGTGATACACACCATAAGTGAGTGTACACCACATGCAGAAGAACCTTTGCCTCAAATGGAGTAAATCTTTGCACCCCCTGTGTATCTTTTGTTGTTTCCAGAGTCCTAATCTCATGGATTAGAGTTCTGTGTAGTTTTGTTCCCCAGACTCTGAGGGGGCAAACATTTTACTGCTGGTCTCCTTGGATTCTGCCTTTCTTGGGGATGCCAAAATAAACAATTTCCGCATGTCACAGTGCTCCACTTATCACATTGTGTGAGCCATGTGGAGTGTATGGCTCAGGCATTGGATCACAGAACAGGCATTGAAGGCCAGACTGTTTAACCTGTCCTTTAAGGGAGGACTGATATTCGATTCTAGCTTGGATGACATCTTAGAAGATTTCCAGGATAAGAGGGGACAAAGTAATAGAGGAGCCTATTCTGAATTTAGGGCAATAGAAATAGAGGATCATTTGCCACAGATGTAACAGTGGTACAGGACGAAGAGGAGGTAATTCACAATGAAGGTACATTGGCCCATCTCCACCCCTCTTCCCTTGGTGGAAGACTGCAGAACCTTTACATGAGATTGGCTGAACTGACATCAGACATATCTGTACTAGAGATACTGGCACTAGGTTATGGAGTAGAATTTGCAATAGTGCTCATAAAGGGATGTTTCCAGAAATTCCTTGTGCCAAAAGACCCAGTGAAGAGGCAGGCAGTGTCTGAGACCTTGGATCACATCAGACAGATTGGAGTAGTTGCCCCCCCCAACCCCATGAGGATGGTAAGGATTTTACTCAGTTTATTTTGTGGTTCCCAAGAGAGTGGGGGGTTTCAGACAATTCAAGTTCAGAAGCACTTGAACAAGTTTGTCCACCACAGGACCATCCAGATGGAGTCTCTGCCATCAGTCATAAGGGCTGTCCAACCAGGGAATTACCCAGCAGCCATAGACCTGAGGGATGCATATCTACACATTACCACTCACCAGTCTCACCAGACATTTCTGAGGTTCGCAATTCAGGGACAGCATTTCCAGGATAGGGTGCTACCCTTTGAATTGGCAACAACACCCAGGGTGTTCTGAAGGTCCCTATAGTACTTGTGGTCCAACTGAGACAGGAGGTACACCATGTATATCCCTACCTGGCAACTTACTCATCTGAACATCACCACCCAGAGAGGTAAGGAAATCTGCAACAAGGACCCAGGAGGTACTGGAGTCACAAAGCTGGGTAGTCAATTGGGAGAAGATCTCCTCGACCCATCATAGACTCTGGAACACTTGGGCACAGCATTCAGGATGGATAAAGGAAAGCTTTCCTCTCCTCAGACAGAAATGGGACCCTGAGATGAGAGGTTCAATGGTTGAGAAGCTAGCTGTCCACATCTGCTCACAGACTGCTCAGGATTCTGGGGCTGATGACTGCAGTAATACAGCCAGATGCCTTGGGTCCACTTGCACAAGCAGCCCCTTCAGAAAGGGATGCTTTCAACATGGTATATGGCCTCGGAGGACTACCAAGTCCTGATCCCACTTACATGGTCACTTCAGCAGCTGCTGACATGTTGGGAAAGTTCCGAAAACCTAAGCAAGAAGGGGCCCCCATTTGAAGCCTCACCAGAGCTGATTCTGATGATTGAAGCCAGCCTGTTGGGCTGGTGTGCCATCCTGGACCAAGTTCCAGTCCAGGGAATTTGGACTGCACAGGAGCAACAGCTGAAGATTAACACACTGGAGATGAGGGCAGAATGATTTGCTCTTATTCACTGTCACAGTCTGGTTCAGTTAAAAGCCATACAAGTAAGGTCAGACAATGCCACCACAGTGGCATACATAAACAATCAAGGAGGCACAAGAAGCAAGGAAATGTTAGCAGAAGCAACCAAAGCACTGCTGTGTGCAGAAGAGAACCTTCTATCTCTCACAGCAGTTCATTCGGCAATAGATCTGAACTTCCAGGCCGATTGGCAGAGTCGAAAGACTGTCCATCCAGGGAAATGGATGTTGAATCAGAAGGTGTTCAACCTTCTGTGCAGAAGGTTCAGTCATCCTTAGGTCTATCTATTCACCTCAAGTCAAAATGCTCAGGTACCAAAGTTCTTCAGTCAGTACCAGTGTCCACAGGCAGAAGCGGTAGATGGCCTGTCTCTCTGCTGCTCTTCCTAAAAGTCATTCACTAAATAAGGCATTCAAAAGGAAATTTTCTTCTGGTAACACCAGAGTGGCCAAGAAGACTGTGGTTCTCAGACCTAGTGACTCTCGCTGCAGAAGTGCCATTCTGGCTCCCATTCTGTAGAGACCTTCTCTTCCAAGAATCTATTTGGCATCCAAAGCCAGAGGTGATGCAGCTGGCAGCCTGGCTCCTGAAAAAGAGGAGATTGCTAAAACCGTTTTTTCAAGAGAAGTAGTGGATACTGTGTCTGCCAGGACAGTCTCTACATCTGCAGCTAGTTATTGAGAGGAGGAGGAGATGGCAAAGACAGGGGTTTTCAAGAAAAGTAGTGGATACCCTGATGGCTGCCAGGAAAGTCTTTATGTCTGCAGCTTATCACCAGTGTGAAACTTCTCAGCTTGGGCCAGAGAGTGAGTGAGGAGAGAGAGAGAGAGAGAGAGAGAGAGAGGTAGGTATCAGGCCTCTAAACTCGATTCCACAGATTTGGGATTTTTTCAGGTTGGAGTAGTCAGAGGGCTTGCACTGGGTACTTGAGAAGTCAGGTCTCAGCACTGGGAGAAGCACTTGAACTGCCATGGGTTCATCCCTGGTGACAAACCAGGAGGGCATCTGATTCCTTAGAGTGGTTAGCAGAAAAGAACTACTCTTTTGATTACCGGTACCCCTGTGGTACATGAATCTCATGTTTAATGCTCTTTGTAAAGCAGCCTTCAAATCTCTTTTGTCAGTGCTACTGGAAAGTTTGTCATTTATGATGTGTTTTTTAATTGCAATGTGCTCAGCCAGGAGGGTTAATGAAATTTAGATGTTATCCCACAAAGAGTCTTAACTTATCCATAAGGAAAAGGTAGTCCTGCAGATGGTCCCATCCTCTATACCCAGAATGCCTACAGCATTTCATGTAAATCAGGAAATCTGCCTGCTATCCTTTACCTAGGGCTACCAGGGGTTGATTTCCACCACTTGCAGTTAGTGCAGAATGCAGCGGCCAGGCTTTTGACTGGTACATCTAGGACCAGTCATATAGCATGCTGTCCTCCATGAACTGCACTGCAGCTCCAGCACGAATGGATTACCTTCAAGGTCAGTTTGCTGACATAGAAGGTCCTACATGACCAGGGACCTAGTTACCTGCAAGATCTTCTTCATTGTTACTGCCCCCCGTCCTTTCCGATCCACCAAAGAGATTGCTAGAGATTCCCAGGGTCCGTTTGAAGACATCTGGGGTCAGATCATTTCGCTTTATGGCCCCGACCTTTGGAATTCTCTACCTTATCGGGTATGAGATTGCCTGACTGTCCAAAGTTTTAAATCAGCATTAAAAACGTACCTATTTAGCTTGGCATACTCTGATTTTAAGTATATTTTGTGACTAATTTTATGATACTGTTTTAATTATATGTATTTGATTTATTTATTTATTGTAAAAGCACTTTGGTCTTGGAAAGGCGCTTTTTAAAAATAAAGAGTTGGTTGATTGATTAATTGATTCTGTCGAAAGCTGCTTCATGCTATGGAGGGTGAGCTGTAAAGGTAGGTTTGGCAGGGCTGTCAGAACATACCTCAAATGAACTACAGAACTCAGAAAATCCAAAAGTCTGTTTTCTTTAGAGTAGTGAAGAAGTGTCAAAATGCTTGCATGGCTACTTTGGCAAGATGGATGAGGGCCAGTATCACCACAGCCTATGTGGCAGAAAAGAAAAACTCCAGTTGTCATCAAGATTCACTCTGCCAGAGCTCTATCTACTTCCTAGACAGAGAGAGGGGAGGAATCTGTGTCCAAGGCAGCAACATGGTCCTTTGTCCACACATTCACTAAGTACTACAGATTGGATGTTCAAAGTTCCACCAATGCAGCCTTTGGGCTCAGAGTTCTGCAGGCAGTGGTTAGCAGACAATTATTTTCACCCATATGGGATACATATGGGACAATAATCTCTCCACCCAGTTGAGAAATGGGTGCTGCTTCTTATAACCCATATGTACTAATTACCCATTAGCAATGTGGAGCACTATGGAAAGGAAAAATTCCTTCCTACTTACCATGATTTCCTTTTCTGTTAGCTCCAAAATTGTCAATGGGACCTCTCCAATGAGACTTGTCTCCTTCTGCAGAATATTGTCCTATATGTATCTGAGGATGTTCTTTCCAGATTTAACGCTAACATAACATGTGGTTCTGGCAGATGGGGATCTGGTAAGGGACCTGGTTGTAGAGGATCCCATGACTGGAAGCGACCACAATACTGTCTGGTTTCATATAAGCATGGGGGGAAGGGGGGAGATCTAGGACACTGGCAGTGGACTTCAGGGGTGCAGACTTTGTGGGCATGGGAAATATTCTCAAGGATCACTTGAAGGGGATTACATCAGTGACAAATGTGGAAAAGAGATGGGAGGTCATAAAACGGGGACTTCATGAGGCAGTCAGGACCTGTGCCGAGGTGAAATGTAAAGGAGCAAGATCACATAGACCATGCTGGTGGTCCAGTGAGGTTCAGGTAGCGGTCAGAGAAAAGAAGGTGGCCTACAAAAAGTATAAAACAACAAGAGGGGATAGGGATAAGGAAATGTACCATCTTGCATCTAGAAAAGTCACCAGGATGGGTGGGGGGGGGTAAAGTCCAGTAAAGAGCAGAGGCTGGCACAGGGGATACATGGAGGGGAAAAGGGGTTCTTCCAGTACATTGGGGAGCAGAGAAAAACTAAGACCCATCTCAGCAGATTGAGATCAGAAGGAGGGTGGGCGGAAGAGGCGAGGGACCAGGCAGAGGTATTAAATGAGTACTTTGCCTCTGTGTTCACTAGGGAGGGGGATGGGATATCTACAAAGCAAGGCACTATGGGGATAGAAGTGGCAGTGAGTGGGATCAGGGGAGCAACAGAAATGGAGCAAGAGGGAGGGAGAGGTACCCCAGGGGTGTCACATCAGGATAAGGATAAAAAGGCCAGTAAGGTGGAGGGGACTGATGATGCTCTCTCCACCGAAAGGGTGTGGTTAGCCCTCAAAGCCCTAAAGAAAGACAAATCTCCTAGGCCGGATGGCATTCATCCGAGAGTACTATGGGAACTGGCGGACATACTGGCTGCACTCCTGGCGGAGCTCTTCAACAGGTCGCTTGAGACAGAGCGGGTACCTAGGGATTGGCGAGAGGCACATGTGGTGCCAATCCATAAAGGGGGGTCGAGAGAAGTACCAGGTAACTATAGACCCATCAGTTTGACCTCAGTGGTGGGAAAATTAATGGATAGTATACTAAAGGAACGATTGGGGGTGTACCTGGAGGAGGTGGGAGGTCTGGATAGTCGGCAACATGGGTTTGTGCCAGGTAGATTATGTCAAACCAATCTTGTGGAGTTTTACAAATGGGTAACATCAGAACTGGACAGGGGAAAGCCTGTGGATGTATTATTCTTGGACTTCAGCAAGGCGTTTGACTCTGTCCCCCAAAATGGACTGGTGGAGAAACTGATGGGGTTGGGAGTAGGTCCTTTGAAGGTCAGATGGATTGAAAACTGGCTAGCTGGATGCACACAGAGAGTAGTGTGGTCAGTGGGGAGCTCTCGAACCCTAGAGAGGTCGGTAGTACCGAGGGCTCTCGGTCCTGGGTCCAACCTGTTTAATGCATACATATTGGACATCAGGAGGGTATAGGGTGTGAGCCTTCGCTGATGACCCAAGATGGGAGCAGTAGTTGAGGGGAACAGGGAGGTTGGCCCTGCAAGGGACCTGACAACCTGGAGTCTGACTACACATGGAAATTAAATTTCACTATCACCAAGTGCAAGGTGTTACATCTTGGGCAGGGGAAACCCCGAACACAAGTACACCCTGGGAGGGAGGCGCTGGAGGCCTCAATAGGGGAAAAAGACCTAGGGGTCATGGTAGATGCATGTATGAAAAACTCTGAGCAGTGCAGGAGAGCGGCTAGCAAGGCAAACTGGATGTTGGGATGCATCATAAGGGGATCACCTCTAGGAGCAGGGAAGTGATTCTGCCGCTTTACAATGGACTGGTTAGACCACACCTTGAGTACTGTGTACAGTACTGGAGACCACACTTGTAGAGGGACATACAGCTCCTGGAGAGGTACAGAGGAGGCAACTAAGATGATACGAGACTAGGGATTTGACGTATGAGGACAGACTTGAGGAGCTCTGCCTGTTTTCATTGGAGGAGAGGAGACTGGGGACATGATTGAGGTCTTCAAGTACCTTAAGGGAATAAATAGGGTAAACATGGAGGGGATCTTTAGACTAAAGCAGGGAGGTATCACCAGAGGGCATGGGTTGAAGTTGGAAGCTGGAAGGGTGAGGGGGGAAAGAGGAGGAGGTTTTTCACTGAGAGGGTGGTGGACCCTTGGAATGCACTGCCTGGCGTGCTGGTTCAGAGATCCACAGTGGAGGGCTTCAAGAGTGGGTGAGACAGACACAGAAAGTGGATGTATCAGATGATGGTCCTAGCCCATGGGGGTGAGATGGATGATAGGGGTTTCTGGAACACAAAGGTGGGAGGGCCTCGCACCCAACTAGGATCTGAGGTTCGAGCAGACTCGAGTAGACCATAGACCTAATCTGCTGGCAATTAGTATGTTACTATAAAAACAGGTTACAGTTTATTGGCTTACAGGCACTTAGATTGACAGGTTGATATTTGTGAACATGAGGTGATGCCTCTCTGTTGCAAGTTAGTGCTTATACTGTTTTCTGCAGTCATGCTGATTATTATTACTGTTATACATTTTCTATGTTAGCAGACTTAAAAAGCAGCCTTCTAGCACTGTCAAGAGAACACTGATATGACAGCATTAAAGAAGGAAGGTCAATGCAGGATGTTGGCCAGATCTCAAGAGTGAGGTAGGGACCAAAATCTTGCAGCTCTTATGATAACAGTTTTTGTATATATACTTCACGGTAATGCTGCAATGACAGAATCAGATTCGTAAGTATTTCACAAATTTGTCCTTACATACAACTGTATAGTTACTGCAATGACAGGGTGGCTGGAGATTCTCTGCTATTTGAAATGTTCATGCATCCAGTGTTCTATGCTGATTCACAGCTTTGGGCTTGCCACTGCCTCTAGTAAGGGTGCACATTACCCATATATAATTATTGGGTCTCCACTTTTGCCATTGAGAGACCATGGCGTAATTTTCCATTATAAAGGCGTTTATAATGGCAAACCGTCGCTCGGTTCCTCCTCCCTCTGCACATGCGCCTACAGCACTGTCTCCCTTCCTGGCTCACTCTGCCTTCTAACTCACAATGGAGCCACCAAAGAAACACGGTGGTGAGTAAATTTATAAAAAAAACAAAATCAGAACTAGTGTTACAGATGGGGGACTGTGAAAATTTTGTTTTTAAATACGAGAAGCTGCTGAAAATCTAAATCCGACCGGTGGTAAAATAAAGTGAAGCATACTCATAGCCACACTGAAACTGCTGATATTTTATGTAATTGCTGTGGCCAAAAAGGGGGGACCAAGCAATTATATAAAATAAAATACGGGGTAGTGTGTTTAAACTCAAGTTTACACACACCCTCAGGGTTAGATGCTTACACAAAACCCGAGCTTCGCCTCGGATTTATGTAGCATCTAATCCCTTCGGGTGTGTGTAAACCTCTCAAGAACACACCACCCCGCATTTCTTTATTCTATATGTATTAATTACCCATTGATAATGTTGGAACTATCAGAAAAGGAAATTACGGTTAAGTATAAAAGAATTTCTCCTTCTTATAAACAGGCAGCTGAAAAAAAATTACTCTAACTTCAGTACTACTGTCATCTGTGAGACAGCCTATACATTTTCAACCCATCAACATTGTCTCCATGTGAGTGATCCAGTTTCAAGACCCATGGGCACTTTACAGCCAAATTCCAACCACTAGCTACATCAAGGTCTGTTTCTGTGATTTAGAGCACTGCACCAGTTCACTCACATTAACACATCACCACACAGCTGCTCAAGAAGCTAGCAGCAATGCTGATTAAATTCCACCTGCTGATTCTTAGTTTGCACAATATTCTGATTCAGATAGGTAAACAGCTATCAATCTGAACAGCACTCTCTCCAGTCCTCCTGTGAACTTAGCCAATTCACCTGTCCTCTGGACCAAAACAACTGGCCTGGTACTGAATCACAAGGTCCCACAACTGACAGTACATTATGAAATCTCTGACACCTTTAAAGTTAACTGTCCTCCATGTTTTAAACAACCATCACTCCCCATTGTGAAATCAAGTACACTGCCCATTCGTGACTTATCCTTCATGGCAGTGTGTTCTCGGTCATTGATGAGGGCTGGGAATCCTGTCTTCATCTTGTGGCCAGAAGGTTTTTTCCTCCATTTTGTTTTGCTTCCTCTGTTGCCTCTGCAGCCATCTATGTGTAATGGGGTAATATGCAAGTTCCACCTCCATGGAGATGTCCTCAAACACCTGTATTAGCTGGCTATGTATGTGCCTGAAACTGCGCTACCACCTGGACACTCCAGATTGCAGACACGTAGTGGGTCACACAACCCCCCCCCTGGACAGAGGAGAGAAGTCTGATGGGATGCTCAAGCCTCTTCCCCTCAGCCAGCCACTGAACAACCCAATTCTATTCCCGAACTAGGTTTGCCATTGTGGCAGGAGGTAAGTTATCAATGCCTCAGCCCTCCATGCCACTGGGTCAGCTATTTTCCTTCTTTTTATGTTTCCTTGTGCTTGCACAAGAAACATCTTGTGGTAGAATGACATTTGAGAGGTGCATCAGGGACAAGCCCAATGCAGAGCACTCTCACAATGAGCTCAACCCTTAGAGACCAATCACAAACAAGCAGAGAGTGATGGTGGTTGGAATTTCACAGCTGGGAAGCGACCACACTTGAAAGGAATGAAGCACTCTGATGAAAGCACTTCATTCCTTTCATTTACTTAAAGTTGTCTGCTCCGCTCCCTCTGTTCCTTGTCCCTGCACTCAGCATCATGCAATGAAACCGTCAAACTCCCTCCCACTGCTTGCTGCCTGCCCCACACCCTCTGTTCCCCCACCAGATCAGCAGTGATCTAATAAAACCCTTCAGCTCCCTCCCACTGCATGCTGCCCACCGCATCCTCTGTTCCCCCAGCCAGCATTCAATTGAGACCTCCTGCTCTCTCCCACTGCTTGCTGCCTCCCCACACCCTCTGTTCCCCAGAATCCAAATTATCCTCCTCCCTCTGACTGCATGCCGTCCACCCCACACTCTCCTGCTCCCCAAGCCAAAATCATGGTGCCCAATCCACATGTTGGCATTATCTAAACTCTCCCCGGATACTGGGGATCCCACTCCCCAGTGTCTGGAAATAAAAAATGTTTTCCTGTTGTAAAAAAAGAAACTGTCCCCCAATGTTTTTAAAGCCTATAAAACAGAAAATGGTCCCTTGTCGTCTCCCCATATCCCTCCCCATCCCAACCTCTCTCTGGGTACTCTACCTCCTTACCCCTCATTCCTATACTTCCCTCCGAGATCAGCAGCTGCAATCTTCTGAGGACTGGGACACGCCTGCACTTTTAAAGCCAAACTGTGAACTGAGGAATCAAGGTAAATGCTTTATAATGGCTGTCAGTGGGGGTTTCAACTTCTGTTGATATCTCAGGCATTTTAGATTCTTACCCAAATGTTCAACATGGGTTCTTGGGACACATCATGAACACTGTCACTGTCATTTTGTTACTCAGTTCGGAAAGGTGATTATGTGGTCACTGTACATAATCACCTTTCCGGGCTGATTACCAAAATGGCAGTGCTAGTGTTCATGAGGAGAGGTCCCAAAAAGCCCATATTGAAAATTTGGTGTAAAAAAATCCCCCATATGACTGCGTTGCGAGTGTGCATTGTGCAGTTTCTACACACACTCATAACTTTGCCAATTTTTTATATTTTCACTCCAGATTTTCAGCATTGACATTTTTTCACACCTCCTCATGAACAGTACAGCTGTCATTTTTCACATCCTACCAAAATGTGTTTCCACCGTGGACAGAATGGCACAGTCACTGTGCAAAATCACCTTTCGGGATGAGTGAACGAAATGACAGCAGCACTCTTCATGAGGCAGTGTCCCTGAAAGGCCATGTTGAAAATTTGGTTAAACAACTCCAAAAATAGGCAGAGTTACACCCAGTCATTCAAATTTTCTATACACACATGTAACTTTGGTCATTTTCAATATTTTCACTCCAAATTATCAATATAGCCATTTTATCACACCACCTCATGAACAGTACAGCTATCATATTTCACATCCTGCCCATAATGTGTTTTCGCACCTATACTGTGGAATGCCGTTTTCCCACAAATTTGGAAATTGTAACCTACAGGGTTCATGAGGTGGGGGGATAAGAAGACTATGCTCAACATTTGGGGTCAAAATATGAAAAAATGACACAGTTATGGCCATTCATTGTAATTTTGGTACACATGCTTATAACTGTGGAAATCTTAAATATTTGCACCCTGCACTTTTTTTTATTTATACCCCTGCTGCATGGCCCTCTCTATCTGGAGGGAGCCCCAGCCCCATGCCCTGATGTCCACCAGCCGATGCCGACCAGAAACCCCCAGGGCTTACCCCTGTGGGGCTGAAGGGAGCCCACCTCAGGGAGGCCCAGCCCCACTGGACCAGGGAGGCTCCACACTCACCAAGACCAGATCCAGTACAGGGTCGTGGTCATAGCTATTTGGGGCCAGGACCTGTAAATTCCTTTCATCATCTGCTGTGAGCTTTTATCCTCCTGGTTTATCCCCTTCTGGGGCAGAGCATGCAAGGATGCCAGCGACAGAGCTGTGCACACTCCCGTGTTCACACCTCATCAGGCATCTGCCCTGCCTCTGGACCCAATGTTCTGAGCATCAGTGTGCCAGCCCACAGCCACCACTATTGGCCAGGCATGCACAGACAACTGGTTTCTCCCTCATCTCTGGAGAAGGAGAGCTGTCTCTGGAATGCTTGATCCTTCTCCTCCCCCATCGAACCCCGGCAGCCTGCATTCGCCCCCAAACATGGGTCGCCAGCGTGGTGTGAGGTGTGGCATCCAGTGCCTCAACTCTCATTGCCACTGGGCCAGAAATGCACCCCACATTTTCAACATAGCCTTCTTATTAACTGAGCTTCTGTATTCAAATGCTGTCCAAAATATGACAGCTTTTCAAAACATACTTCAGGCAGACTTTTCCTCCCACCAGAAATTCAACTAACACAATACACCCCGTCACATAAACCATGCAAGGAAACATTCATCACTGACAAATGTTTGTTTTAATATAATATTGTTGAGATGTCTGAGTGGGAGAATGACTGTGAGAGCTGCTGAGCGAGCAAGTGGGCAGGAAGTAAGCTAAGACACACATTACCTAACCCGTTACTGTGCTGGAAATATAAGTAATCTCGAAGAGCTCATATACAACAACTATAATCCAGTGTTGAGCTGTCCTGTCTGTTATGAGGGAGGACAGCTGGTGGGAGTAGGGGGGATCAGTGGCAATAATTGAGGGATGTTGAAGCAGGGGATGAGTGAGCAGGCAGACAAGAGACTGATCACAGTCAATACAAGAAACAACAAAGAAAAAAATATAAAACTTTGGCTTTTAATTTATATATGTTGCTTGGGAACTATGTGTTGCAGTGAGGGTAGAGTGTAGCTTTTTAGTGTCAAGGAATTGAAAGTCTCACTAAGGGAGCAAAAAATGGCAACTTTTGCTATTTTGCTTTAAATTCTAAATAGAAGGCTAAAGGATGTATTGATATCCTCTGTCCAGGTTGTCAGGTCTAGTTTTAGCCATGTATTAGACACATCTAATGCACAGATAACAACCAGTCACATTAGCCAAAATACTTTCCCCATTCTGTGAAGGTTGCCAATGTGTTTTTCTCCTTGAGTTCATATACAGGAACAATGATTACCACACTAAAACTTGCAGAGTGGAGATTTAAAAGGGACATTCACAAGAACTTTTTCATTGAAAGAGTGATGGAGAAGTGAAACAACCTGCTGGAAAAAGTGGCACAGGCCAAATCAGTGAGCAGCATCAAACAGTGTTGGAATAGGTATATGGAATTAGTAAGAAGACGGGTGTCAAAAATAAAGGGGGTGGCCTTTAAGGCCATTGCAGAGTAGTTAGGTAGGGTGTGCAGACCAAATTCACCTATGGTCTTTTTCTGCTGGCATTATCCATGTACCTATAGAAAGTTTACAGAGCTAGGCACTCTTTGAAGTGCACCAGCCACAGACTGTGATGTGCTTCATATTGTTTTTCTTTTCTGGAGGTGGCTATCTTGTCTGCCTGCTATCTACACAACAGTGTTGGATTATTTAGTCATCAGCGTAAGAATAGTGAGTCCAAGTCACTTTGATATCCACTTTACAAATTAAGGTGGAGGCAATATTACTGAGCACTTGGAATCTAGTGGAGAAGCATCATGTAACATATGGGCTCTACTGCAGTACCAACACTGCTGCATACAATAGTAAATAAAGAACCAAAAATGAAGTTAACAATGGAAGAGGGAAGGCATTTTCAGAGTAAAGAAGGGAAATTTGTGGGAAGAGGAAGAGGAAGACAAGCAGACATCCGGAACAACTATTTTTGTTTGGCTTTCATAGTAGAGGAGAAGGGGCTGTTGCATTATTGTGCCATCTACATGAAGGCGGAGGAAGCGATGGTGTCAACAATGTTTCAGTTTTGGTGACAAGGGTGTCAGAGGGCTTAATCACACTAATGTTAGATGACTCTATGAGCCTAGGCTGGCTGCATACCCATGTAGTAAAGGAGATGGGCAGGTCTTAGCAGATCCCTTGATTGAGCTCTTTAACAGCTTACTGGAGACTGGAATAGCACCACAGGAGTGGATTACATCAAAAGTAGTTCTCCGCACAAGAGTAGGAGCAAAGAAGAACAGGGGAACAACAGACCCATTTAATAAACTCCTTGAGACCATTGTAAAATACTGAGAGAAGTCTAAGGCACTCGCTGTAGCAGCTAATAGGCTGGTTGGTACACATGAAATAGGTGCACATATGCATGGGAACATAGAAATGAACCATCAAACACATGATATTCAACCAAAACATAGAAACATAGAATTTGACGGTAGATAAGGATGGCTTGGCCTACCTAGTCTGCCCATTTCCCTACCTAACGGATAAGCTGCAGATCCTAGTTAACCAACAGCCTACTTCCTCCTACCCCCCACTAGAATGGCCTTATGTCTGTCCCATGCATTCTTGAATTCCACCACTGTTTTTGACTCTACCACCTCCTCAGGAAGGCTGTTCCATGTATCCACAACCCTCTCTGTAAAGAAATACTTCCTCACATTACCTCTGAGCCATCCCCCCTCTATCTTCAAATTGTGCCCCCTTGTTTTTGCACATCTCTTTTTCTGAAAGATGCTACCCTCTTGGACTTTATTGATTACCTTGAGGTATTTGAAAGTTTCTATCATGTCCCCCCTACTTTCCTTGAGGCTATACCTGTTTAGTTCTTTTAGTCTTTCTTCATATGTTTTCTGATGCAGACCCTGCATCATTTTGGTTGCCCTCCTCTGGACAGCCTCCACCCTGTCTATGTCTTTGTGGAGATGGAGTATCCAGAACTATACATAGTACTCCAGATGTGGTCTTGCCAACTGTCTGTACAGAGGGCCAGCAACTTCTTGTTTTCTACTGGTGATGCCTCTCCCTATGCATCCCAGTATCCCCCCTTACTGCCTTCTCACATTGCTGGCCCACCTTTGGGTCGTCTGATGTGACTACCCCCAGGTCCCCTTCCATTTTGTTGTTGTCAGTATCTCACCCCTCATTGTGTACTCTTCCCTCAGTTTTTGTTTCCCAGGTGCATTACTTTGCACTTCTTTGCATTGAATCTCAGCTGCCATACATTTGACCGTTCCTCCAACCTTGCCAAGTCCCTTTTCATCCTTTCCACCCCACCTTGTATCAACCCTGTTACAGATCTTTATGTCATCTGCAAAGAGACATACTTTCCCTTCCAGTCCCTCTTCAATATCACTTATAAAGGCATTAAAAAGGACCGGCCCTAGTACTGAACCCTGCGGTACCCCACTAGTAACCCTCCTTTCTTTACTGTTGACTCCATTTACTATTACCTACTGTGTTCTGTTGTCCAACCAGTGTTTTACCCAGGCTACCACCCTAGGATCCACTCCCCCGGCTGGCTAATTTGTTTATTAATCTTTTGTGCAGGACTGTGTCAAATGCCTTGCTAAAGTCTAGGTAGGCCATGTCCATATCCCCTCCTTGGTCTACTGCTTTGGTTACCCAGTCAAAGAAATCAATTAGATTTGTCTGACATGACCTTCCCACTGTGAATCCATGCTGTCTTGGTTCCTGTGCCCCACTGGCCTCTAGGTACTCAACAATTCTTTCCTTCAGAAGTGATTCCATCATTTTCCCTACCACTGAGGTCAAACTGACAGGTCTGTAGTTTCCTGCCTCTGTCTTGCTCCCACTTTTGTGAAGGGTAATCACATCTGCCCTCCTCCAGTCCTCAGGGTACCACCCCATCCTCCCATGATTTATTAAAAAGGGTAGTCAGTAGTGTTACTAGTTCTTCCCTTACTTCTTTTAAAATCCTGGGGTGAATTCCATCAGGCCCCATTGATTTATCCACCTTCAGTTTTAAGAGTTCTTTCAGAACCCTTTCTTCTGTGAAAGGACTAATATCAACCCCCCTATCCAGGGTGCTTCTATTGACTGGATTAGGTATTTCCCACTGCTTTCGCATTGTGAATACTGAGCAGAAGTATTTGTTCAGTATCCCTGCTTTTCACTGTCGCCTCTCATGCAACCACCTTCCTCTTTGTTCAGCCTCAGTATCCCTGCCTTAGTCTTTCTTTGCTCCCTAATGTACCTATAAAGGTTTTATCCCCCTTCTTAACTGAGTTGGCTATCTTTTCCTCAGTTTGGGCCTTTGCTATTCTGACTGCCTTACCTGCTTCCTTCTGCTTTAACTGGTACAGTTCTCTGTCCTGCTCCTTCTGTGTTTCCTTATACTTCCTGAATGCTATCTTTTTTCTCTTACTTTCCCTGCCACTTCTTTTGAGAACCATAGTGTTTTTTTCTTTCATTTTATTTATTTATTTGCTTCACACAAAGACTTGTTGCCTCTGTGATGGCAGTTTTGATGTTTCCCCATTGTTGTTTCACTCCGCTTATTGCCTGTTTGTAGTGCTTTTCTGAGGATCTCCCATTTTGACAAAATTAGCCCTTCTGAAGTCCAGTGCCTTCACTTTTGTTGTCTGGACTCTGCAGCCAAGTTTATAGTGAACTGCACTGTTTGGTGGTCACTTGTTCCCAGATGGCTACCCACTTCAAGATCAGAGATCCTCTCTCCATCCCATTTGAGAGTACCAGGTCTAAGACTGCTCTCTGAGTGGGTTCCAAAACTAGCTGTCTGAGGCATACCCCTGTCGGGCATCGAGAATGGCCCTGTTCTTGGATGTGGCTACAGCAAAGGTGCTCCAGTCAACATTTGGCATATTCAGGTCCCCCATCAGCAATATCTCCCCTTTCTCTGCCATCCCAAGGATGTCTTCTATCATTTCTTTGTCCATTGCCTCCCCCTGAGATGGGAGTCTGTATACAACCCCTGTGCGTATTGTGGAGCCATTTCCAGTCTCCAGGGTGACCCACAGTGCCTCCTCTCCTCCCTGTTTACCCTTTAGTTCTGTTGCTATGATCCCTTCCCTTACAAGGAAAAGAAAGGGTCAAAAGTGTGTCAGCATTACTGCCAGGGTGAAAGAAAACAAAAATAGTCTTACCGGGCCTCCTTTGTAGTGCAAGAATTTATTGAAACCCAACAACAAAACAACACTTCTACAGGTAGTTCAGGCCAAAGGTAGATTTAGTATTTGCAACTCACATCTCCTGATTTTGGAAGGGGAGGGAGGGCAAGAAATCATATGTTGGCAACTCCACTTGGGTTCTAACTTACAATGCAAAGGTCATGTTTTGCAGCCATGCAATGCACTGAAAAGCTGAAGCTTTTTAGAAGTTCACTCACAAATGGCATAACAGTAAATACATATTGCCAAAGCTGTAGCCAAACAAAATAAAAAAATAAGTGCCACTCAACACACATACACAGCAGCTGGTCAGGTGAAAGGCAGTCACAGCAAGCTTACGTACTGACATTTAAGATTTCTTTTCAGAGCACATGAGTGCCAGAAAGTGACCAGTTTAACAAAAACATCTCTTAAAGAGACAATATAGCACAAATTAAGAAATGCCAACACCAGTGCAAAGACATATTAAGTGACTAGTAAATTAACAATGTAAGTGCAGTACACATAAGAACTTCAGTATGAAGCACACACAAATAATTAAGGAATAATTGCATAGAAAATTGACAAAAGAGCACAGTGTCATTCTGAAGCAAACTGTTAGTTATATAGATACAGCAACATATAATGATTTTTTTGTTCAGTAAATAAGTAAAAATGCACTGGAGGTAGTTAATACAAAAAGACATTCAATAATTAATTGTTCATTTATTCCAGATGAAATCAGGGTGTTGAGGGTTAAAATCTAGAATGCTTCCATCTGTCTTGAACTTTTTACAATATCTCCACCCCTCAAACTGATGTCAGTTTTTTTATTACCCTGAAACTTAAGGTTTGCCATAGAGGTATATCTGACTCCCTTGTAGTGGTGAGACATACTGTAGTATATTCAACATTTCCTGTTCTAATAGCTGTCTTGTGTTCATCAATGCGGAGTTTCAGCTGCCTTTTGGTCTTTCCAACATATACCAGATCACACAGGTACATTAAAATGTAGACAACACCTCTTGAGGAGCATGTGATAAACTGTTTAATCGGGTACTTCTTGCTGGTCCTTGGGTGCTTAAATGTCTTGCTGTTGTGTTGATATAATGAAGACAACTGCCACAATCGAAGTAGCCAACTGACTGTTCTGGTATCTAGATCATGGCTGGTATCTTCAATGGTAGTACAGCATATCCCAGCCTATCCTTGATAGTTGTACCTTTTGTGAAGGTGATCCTTGGCATTTGCTTTAATTTCTCCAAGTTCCTATCAGGTTTCAACAACTTCCAATGTCTGTGGACACTACCTCCTATCTTTTTGGCTACTGGTTGTATTATGTGACTATAGTACAGTAGGTTGAATCCTTTCTGACAGCCTAGTATTGCTGCTCAGAAGCATGTCTCTTTCCATTCTGTCAGCATTTCTAAAAGCTTCATTCACCACCTCTTTGTGTTAACCATCAGCTAAAATCTGTCCAACATGTTTTTACTACCCCCTAAAAAGTCTGCCTAATTTGCACGTGTCATTTTTACCATTAGGAATTGTCCCTAGGGAATGTTGTCAATGCGTACATGTGGATTTTAACTATTACTGTGTGAAAGTGAATTTCTTGCCATCAGCTTTCTGTAGAGTTTTGTATGGATCACCGTTCGGAACTTGAAAACCACTAAATTGAGAAAGGGTACCTGATGTTTATGGATTTCACATTTATTTTATTTTTATTTCATAAAATCAGATTTACAAGCTTTGAGTCAGAAACTCATTAACAAAGGTACCTCGTCGCAGGGAGGGTGGACAAACAAAATTGTGAGGTAAGACATAGGTAATAATACAGGTGAGATACAAGGTGTAAAACAATAAAGCAAAAACAAGATGCATTAACTATACAAGACTTATTCATACCCTGTGACAGAGACCAGTTCTAAGTAAGCTGGGATGTTCAGGGGTGCTCTGGGAGGTACTATTAGGGACAAGTACAGCTCCGATTATCAATGAGGTATTTGCCTAGGGCTATTTTGAAAGAGCCAATTCTGTGGATGTTTGTGATGTGCGCAGGGAGTGAGTTATACCAAACAGGTGCTCTATGGTGAAAGGATCTTTGGCAGAGTGAGGTCCTGGCTCTAGATACCTGAAAGGTGGCTTTGGTGGCATTATGGATGAGTGCTGGGCGGGAGGCCTGTTACAAAGGTGTAGTGTCCCTAGAGCAAAGCCAGATCGACCTTTTTGCCAGTAAGCAGGTGTGATATTGCAGCCGTTCATCAAAGGTGAGTATGTTAGAGGCAGAGTGAGAGTAGCATGTATGAGTTCTGCTGTGGGCACCAGCCAGGAGCCTACAGGCTTTGTTGTTAGAGGTCTGGACTTTGGTGAGGGCAGTAGGGTCAGCAGCTGTATAGGTAGGGAGTCCATAGTCTGCCAAGGACAGAATGGACGAGGTGATGGCAAGTTTTAGGGCGAACTCAGGAAGGCAGTCTTTGTGGCAATAGAGGAGACCAATCTGGGCATTCATGGCCAATGACAGAGCATTAAGATGGGTGTGGAAGGTAAATGCTGAGTCGAATGTGATGCCCAGATACTTGTAGGTTGATACCTGTTCAAGGGGGTGGAGTGTGCTGGGGTTGATGTGAAGGGGAGCATCACTGGAGTTATTTTGGCAGTGTGCAAAAAGCATAGATTTTGTTTTTTTCAGGTTTAGGACTAGACGGTGGTTGAGTAACCATTTTTCTGCTTGGCTGAAGGTGAGTTGCAGGGAGCTTTGGAGTGAGTGGCTCAGTATGTGGGAGTGATGAGCACAGTGTCATCAACGATATAGAAGCATTTGCCTGTGCAGGAGCTAGGGAGGGTATTTAGAAAGAGGCTGAATAGGATAGGTCCAAGGATGGAGCCTTGGGGGACCCCAGAGTGTACTGGTAGGTTTGTTGACAGTGTCCCATTCAATTTGACCCATTGGGATCTATTCTGAAGGTAGCTGGAGAACCAATTCAGGGGGCCTGATGAGAATCCAAGTTGGCAAAGGGAGTCTAGCATTAGTGGGTGACACGCAGTATCAAAGACCTTAGATAGGTCGATGAACACCGAGCCAGCAATTTTCCCAGCATCAAGTGCAGTGTGTATTTGGTGGGAGAACTCCAAAAATGCTGTGGAAGTGCTGTGACCAGGGCAGATACCATGTTGTTCTGGGCATAGTATTTTGTATTTAGATAGGTAGTCCATGAGTTGCGTGGATACTATCTTCTCCAGGGCTTTAGAGGGGGGGAGGATGGAGAGGGTCTGTAGTTGTTTGGTAATGTTCGATGTCTGGTCTTATGAATGGGGGTGATTTCAGCCTGTTTCCATACACTTGAGAATTGGCCAAGGCATAGGGATCGGTTGAGGAGATCCGTGAGGGGCGCTAACATGACGTCCAGTGTTAGGCGGAGTATCCTGGAGTCAAGGGGATCACCGCTCGGGTTGTGAGAGGAGAGGGCTTTTTGGAGGAAAGGTTTGGTGTCGAGGGGTGAGATTGTCCTGAAGCGGATTGGGGGCTGAGAGATAGCAGGGTGGTTGGATGGGAGGATAGGGTCAAAGAAATGGGCAGGAAGAACCACACTTAGGTCAGAGAATTTTGCCTTTAGGCAGTCTGCAATGCATGTTTGGTCCATACTAACAGTGCCATTAGTAACCATCTGAGGGGGGGAGTGGGTATTCCCATTAAGTTATTTTATGTTATCCCAAAAGGCTCGGGCAGAGCCCCAGGATGAGGTCAGAGCTGTTTGGTAATAGCTGGCTTTTGCTTGCTTAATGACCCATGTGCACTGGTTATGGGCTGTTTTATAGGCTTGCCTATCCTCTGTCCTGCCAGACTCAACCGCAATGTGCCATAAGTTGTCCCTATGTTTTAGTTGCTAGATCAATGTGGGGAAATCCAGGCAGCACTCTGCCTCTTTGGATGAGATTTGGTGATGGGGGCAAAGATGTCACAGGCCTTGCTTAAGGCACTGGTGAGGTAGGCTAAGGCAGTATCTATATCTATTAGGGTGATTGGGGACCAGTCAGGTTGGGAAAGGTGCCGCTTAAGATTGTCAAGCCCCTGGGGCAGAAACAGTGATGGGGTGGTATTATACTCAGGACTGAGTGTGGGGAGGACCAGAAACATAAAACAGGTCAGTGGTCACTGAGAGTCTGTTAGGGACGTTAACAGATTTTATTTTGTGAGGTCAGTTAGAGTACTACGTCTAAGAGGAGCTGGTCCCCTAGCTTGGTTGAGTCTGGTGGGCTGAGTGACCAGTTGTGATAGGTCAAGGGTGCAAAGAGTCCTTAATGTGTCCTGAGGTGGGGTTGAGCCAGTTGGTGTTGAGGTCTCCTAGAATAAGCTGTTCAGCCTTGTGTGGCAGGGTGGAGAGATAGTCTGTGAGGGAGTGGATAGCTAGGCTTTGCCCTCATGGGGGTATGTAGGTGGTTGTGAGGTAAAGCAGGCCACAACCTGGGTGCGGGGTAATTTTCAGCGTGATGGCTTGTGCCCCGTGGCTAAGCTCAGGGGTTGGTAATGCATATCCTAGAATGGAGTCATGCAGTTAGATGGCACAACCACCTCCGCGCTTACCCACCCGATCTGCTCTGAAAAGAGTGAAGTCAGGGAGGGAGACAGCTGAGTCTGGGGTAGATTGGGAAAGCCAGGTTTCTACTATCATAAGAATGTCGGGTGTGTGCTGTGCTACCCAGCATTGGAGTGCTGCGGTTTTCTTTGGGAGACTGCAGATATTCATAAATGCAAAGCGGAGACCATGTCCAGTGTGGGATGGTGGTATTGTAGTGATTCCTGGCCAAGGGTTAGGGTGGACATTCCCAGAGAGCATGAGAAGTAGGGTAATAAGATGTAGGGAAAGCCTGAGGTTGCTGTGGTAAAATCGCTTGTGGAGATGCTATGATCTCAGGGGAGTAGTGCAGGAGATGGGAAGTGAGATGAGGGCAGGTATTGCTAGCGAAGAGTGGGACCACCGATTACAGTGTGCAGGGGATAGGGAGGTGGGCGTTGGCAGTGGATAAGGGGGGCAATGGGGTGGTCCAGTATGTGAGGTAGATTAGTGGGGAGTGACAATGAGGTGGTCGGGCTGTGAAAAAGGGGTGATCTGCCTGAAGGGGCTGGGATTCAGGCAGGGGTACATTTATAGGACAGCTGTAGGGATCCACAGCAGTGGGTGGGTATAGTATCAAGAGGAGTGATGCAGTTGTCCAGAGTACTATTGGAGGCATGTTTGTGTGTGGGATTTTGTGACGGGAGATAGAGTTTGAATGCAGGGTCCTCCTAGTGTTGAGGAACTATAACCTGCAGGTGGAAAATTGGGCTGATTGGTTCTGGCACCTCACGTGATTAATAGTATAAAAGAGAGAGCCGAGCAAGGGTGGTGGTGGGGGTGGTGGGGAGCAGCACACAGCACCGGCAGGGCCAAACAATGCTCTAAACAAGCAACGCTCACTCTCCCAAACAGCCAGGCGCTGCTCCGAGGGCATAGAAATGCGACCTTATGCAGTCCGGGGTGGGGGTGATCCTCTATCGAGGTCCTGGGAGGCAGGCTCTCCAGCCCTCATGACCGGCAGTGGTCACGAAGATTCCTCGCTGGAATCCCTGGAAGTGAGGAGAGAGAGGGGAATTTTAAGCAAAAAGCCAGAGGTGTGGTTTCGGTAAGTGTATGCAACAGCACAAAACAAATGGAGTCTAGTTTCACTGCACAGGTCTTAATTTGGTACTGAAGAAATGGCTGTAAAGGGTATTTCAGTTGCAATAACGGTGTGGGTCACAGCATACAGCCTCATACAGGCTGCAGATATTTTTTGTTGGCAGAAAACACTGTCTGAGGCTGATCTGCTGTGCAGGTGAGGGGAGAAATGGCCAAAAAAAGGGTGTTTCAGCTGCAATAATGGTGTGGTCACAGCATTCAGCCTCATACAGGCTGCAGATATTTTTGTAGGCAGAAAACACTGTTTGAGGCTGATCGGCTGCGCTGCTATCAAATTAAAGTTAACTTAAACGTGATACTCTGGTTCGAGTCCCGTTTTCCCTCTTAGGCAATCTACTTTCCAACTGAGCCTGCACTTGCAAATAAATGCTGGTATTGCTTCCATTAACTTTTTAGGAACTCTGGCTAACACAGTAAACAGTATGGCTAGTGTTGCTTGTATTGACTTCTTAAAGTAACTTTTAGGTAATACAGTAAACAGTAAGCCTGGCACAGAAAATTGCATTAAAAAACTATCTGTATCATTAGCCGACACTTAAGGCGGCAGAGAATTCAAAAAAGTAGTGTCCTTTCTCAGGTCCTGGTTTGGTGCCAAAACGCTCCATTCAAACAATGCTCCTAAACAAGCAACGCTCTTGCTCTCTGCAAACAGCCAGGTGCTGCTCCTGAGGCATAGAAATGAATACCTATGCAGTCCGGGGTGGGGGTGATCCCTCTATCGAGGTCCTGGGAAGGGCAGGCTCTCCAGCCCTCATGACCCACAGTGGTCACAAAGATTCCTTGCTGGAACCCCTATGCAGTCCAGGGGTTGGGGGGCGATCCCTCTATCGAGGTCCTGGGGAGGGCAGGCTCTCCAGCCCTCACGACCTGCAGTGGTCACGAAGATTCCTCGCTGGAACTCACTGGAACATGTAAGCTTTCAGTTGCTGTTTGTAGAATTGAGATAGGCTATAAAATCCTGCAGGGTCTAGTTGTCCCTTCCTCATATAAGCAAACACTCATCAATGCACCTCTTCCAAAGTCGGGCATGGGGGAAAAAGATGTTGGTCTCCTGATTAAAAATAAACTTTTCCTCCTATGTCCCCATATACAGTTTCGGTAAGTTTCGGGCAAAACTAATGTCCATGGTTGTACCTTATGTTGCATATAATGTTTTCCTTCAAACTAGATTTGGATGCATCAAGTTGTCCAATCTCTGTGGTAGCACATTATTAATAGCATTGACACCTCCCAGACCCTCCCCCCATGGGGTATGTTGGAATATGGGCTCTCAGAATCAATGGCTACAAGAATGTTCATGTCATTTACTCTTACCTCATTTAGCCTCATTAAACTGTAACAATGTCATTCATATCCTGAACAAAAGTTGGTAGTTAGTAGGTTGCCTCTTTGCAACATAGAAACATGGAAACATAGAAGTTGATGGCATATAAGGACTGCAAGACCCATCCAGTCTGCCCATTTCTTTTCTGTCTTATAAATGTGCCTCCGGCCTTTGCTCTGTCAATGGCCTATCTATTCATCCATCTGTATTGCTCCTTATGCCTATCCCATGCCTGTTTGAAGCCTGCACTGTATTCATATCCACCACTTCCTGAGGTAGGCGTTCCATGCATCCACCATCCTTTCTGTGAAAAGAACTTCCTCACATTACTCCTTAATTGGCCTCCCTCTAATCTCATGCTGTGTCCTCTTGTTCTTCTATTTTCTTATATTGAAACATGTTAGACTCTTTCACCTTGTTAATGCCCTTAAGGTATTTGAATGTTTTGATCATATCTCTCTCTCCTCCTTTGCTCTAGGATATTCATATTGAACTCCGCTAATCTGTCCTCATATGTCTTCTGATGCAGTCCCTGCACCATTTTGGTTGCCCTTCCCTGGACTGCCTCAATCTAGTTAATGTCCTTGTGAAGGTGTGGCTTCCAGTACTGCATGCAGTACTCCAGGTGGGGCCTAACCAGTGTCATGTAAAGAGGGATTATTATCTCCCTCTTCTGACTTGTGATACCCCTACTAATACACCATAACATCCCCCTAGCCTTACTTTGCTTTATTGGTCTGCTTGGATGATTTCATGTCATTGGTGATGATGATGCCAAAGTTCCTTTCTTCCCTTGTGACTGCCAGCAACTCCCCTCCCAGCCTATAGGTGGCTTCAGGGTTTCTCTTCCCTATGTGCATGATCTTGCACTTCTTTGCATTAAACCCCAGTTGCCACTCTTCCAACCATTTTGCTAGTTTATCCAGATCTTTTCTCATTCTGCCCACCCCATCTGGATCATCTACTCTGTTGCAGATTTTGGCGTCATCTGCAAACAGAAAAACCTTATCCTCCAGTCCATCAGCAATGTCACTGATGAAGATATTGAAGAGTACTGGCCCCAGGACTGATCCATGAGGATCTAAATGATACTAAGATTTGTGGCCAGTCAGATAGTGAACAGGGGCCAGAATTAATAAAGAGGATCTGGAAAGACTGGGGAGGCCGTCAAAGGTATAGATGTTAAAAGTTAAAATCATGAAGTGGAAGGCTATAGACACTGGGGTATGAAATCCAAAAATGGAATACATAATGGAGTGATAGTAGTTGAAAGCATAATAGTGATGAGGGACTTGGGGTAATAATTTCAGACAATCCAAGGGCAACAGCACAATGTAGAAGGGCAGTGGTTAGGCAAATATCATTTAATGGCATATAGAGATGGGGATGGGGATAAGGATCTGGAGGAGATAGATGCTTCTCTCTCTGTATAGGTTATTGCTTTGTCCTCTCCTGGAAAACTGTGTGCAGTTTTGGAGTCCACACTGAGGAAGGATAGATAAGAGTGGAAGCATTGCAGAGAATGATCATGAGGATGATCCCAGGATAGCAGGGAAGGTCTTATGAGGGAAAATTAAAATACCTAAACATATGCAAAGGGAGGCAGTATAGCGCAGTGGTTTAAGGTGCTTACCTGCAAATTTGGTGACATTCAGCAGACCAGACTTGGGTTTGAATCCCACAGCTTCCACTTGCATACTGTGTGACCCTAAACAAGTCACTTAACTTCCCTGTGCTCCCAGGTCGCTCCTGTAAAAAACTTTCAGCTTAGTGTGTTACTCCTGGTTAAACAATTAAATATGCACACTGCAGGCAGGAAGGGAGAGGGGTCATGATTAATATACAGGGTAAACAAGGTAGCTAGCAGGGAACTCTTTTAATTGAGTGGCAAATGAAACAAGATAGGTCCATGAAGCTGGTGGGGGCAGACATACAAAGGATACTAGAAAGGCTTTTTTCATGGAAATGGTGGTGGAAGGGTACAATTGGCTACCAATAGTCATGGTCTGTGCAAAAACAATGGGGGGACTCAAACATGTGGGTGATAGATTCATGCAATAAACCAAAAGCTTCTAACTAGTCTTCCTTACCAGAATTTCTGATATTCTGAAGAGATGTCTTTAAGCTATATGAATTCATTTATAGTGCTGCAATCAGTGAAAATATGTGTTGTATTAACAAAATGCTATTCTTGTATTTATTTTCTTTTTCAGTCCTAAGGGCTGTCTGCTACAGGATGGATAGTTATATTTGTGTTCTCGATCCCTACAGAGACACAATTTAAGCCAGCATGGAAAGTTTGGATGATTTGAGCAGATAGCATGTGTAAAGCAGTTTCACCTTGCCCTGTTGTCCTCTTCTTTTTTAACATCTTTCCATGTGCTCTATAATCTAAATCATCAAATATAAAAGTTTTGCAATATGACTTATAAATAGTAACTATTTATTTAGCTTGCCATCCTTGCCATTAGAGGCATATCCCAACTTGAGTTTTCTTTGTAATTTGTCCTTTTATTAGAATGATTTTGTACATGGTTCCCTACTGAGAATCAGATCAAGCAACTCAGGCATGGCCAGTAATTAATAAACCAGAAGGAAAATGAAATCTCTTTTTTACAAAAAAACAGTAAAAACTGCTCATCTTCCAATAAGGTTCATACCTCACCAGAACAACTGTTTTTAAATCAAATGTTAAAAAGGCCAAATCATTATGCAGTCTATTTTTCAAAATGTTTTGAGAGCTTTGTGTTTGTGTGAATTGTTAACAATGGCACCTTACAGTTTTTTTTGTACTAACACTGAGCACTTTTCAAAATTTACTCACAGTTTGTCCTGTGAATGATCATGGTTCCCTGCAATGATACTGTTTTGGGCCACAAAAACATGTAAAAATTGAAACAAGCCTATTGATCAGGAAATAATATTTAAGGTCAATGAGTAACATCAGAGGCCTGCTCCTGATGAAGTTCCAGTAGAGCAAAGCGCCAATACATTCAGGTTGTGGCTTTATTTGAAACATTTCAGGCCCAATAGAGACTTTGTTTGTTGTTTAGAATTCTAAAAAAACTTCTGACAGACATTCTGTATATCTTGGAATCTGCACCAGTAATACTCACCAGCAAAATTACCCATCGTGGCAAGCTGCCTTTTTATGCTTGCTTGTGCGCATGCACAAGAAACATTATGTGGCAGCTTAGGAGAGAAGTGGGTTGTGGAGGTGCAGCACTATGGCAGCCAACACTCGCACTGCATTTGTGGGCTTGGCACTGTTCACTCAATGCAGGCCCAGTGTCATGATGACACGTTCTACAAAAGTGCCACCAACTTGAAACAATTTAGCCACTGCAATGAGGGCCACTTCATCTTTGCAACATCATCCATTCTGCTGCAATGAGGGTAACCCATCATTGCAAGGTAGTCTACCTGGTGTAACATTTCTACTTACATGGCGGCAGATGAGCCACCTCAGAATCCCATAAAGCCAGCGGGGTGCCCAATCCCCTGTCAGCATGCCTTCTGCCAGATCATTTGCTGATAGGGGATCCCACTCCGTTGGCATAATACTCAAACATTTTGTTTGCCAAGGGAGGTGGCTAATCCCTCAGCATCCTGTCTTCCCCAGAAAAACACAGATCCTTCTTACTTTGCCAATGGGGGCCCCATCCCTATCATCTTTAGTCTCCCCACAAAATAAAATGCAGGTGGCATGCTGGAAGCCCATACCAGTGTGCCAAATCTACCCTGCAAAAAGAAAACCTTCCCACTATAGTTTCAGTTTATTTTTAACCTGAAAAGTAGAAAACAGTCCCACGTTGTATCCGGTGCTCTCTCCCCCAACCTGTGCCCACCCTCTGCGTACCCCACTGCCCCACATCCCCTCTCACCCCATACTTACCTCTGGAGCCCAGTGCAATGATCTTCGGTGGACTAGGAACACGTATGCACTCTTCAAAGCTGACCTCGAACTGAAGAAATGCTGGTAAGCTGTATAATGGCATTAATAGGGTTTTTTTCAACTTATGGGGATATCTCAGCCATTTTTTTGGACACAGTTTTCAACTTGAGGTTATTGGGACCCCTCCTCATGAATTCAGTCACTGCGTTATTCAGTCCCGAAAGGTGATTTCGCGGTCACTGCTTGGAATTACCTTTTGGGACCGATTAATGAAATGACAGTGTCACTGTTCATGAGGTGGGCTCTCAAAAAGCCTAAGTTGCAAATTTGGTGAAACAAATCCCAAAAATGATAGTTTTATGAGCGTTCATTGCACAGTTTCCAAGCACATTTGTAACTTTGCAAATCTGTAATATTTTCACTTCAGATTTTCAACATTGGCATTTTTCCACGCCTCATGAACGGTACAGCTGTCATTTTTCACATCCTGGCTGAAATGTGTTTTCACACTTCCGGTACAGAATAGTGCAGTCGCTGTGGGAAATCAGTGTTTGGGACAAATTAAGAAAATCACAGTGACTCTGTTCATGATCAGAGGTCCTAAAATGCCTATGTTGAAAATTTGGTGACAAACATCCATAAAATGACTGTGTTATGAGTGTGTGTTGTGCAGTTTCCACGCACCCCCGTAACTTCACACATTTGAAGTATTTTCACTCCAGATGTTCAACACTGGCATTTTTTCAGACCTCCTTATGAACAGTACAGCTGTCATTTTTCACATCCTGTCCAAAATTTCTTTCACACTTCCAGCACACAATAGCGCAGTCGCTGTGGGAAGCCAGTGCTTGAGACAGATTAAAAAAATCACAGTGATGCTGTTCATGACCAGAGATGCTTAAATGCCTATGTTGAAAATTTAGTGACAAAAGTCCATAAAATTACTGTTACGAGTGTATGTTGTGCAGTTTCCATCCACCCTCATAATTTTGTGCATTTGTAATATTTTCCTCCAGATTTTCAACATTGGCATTTTCACCCTCCTTATGAACGGCACAGCTGTCATTTTCATATCCTGCAAAAATATGCATTTAGACATCTGCGAGAATAGCGTGAGTCACTGTGAGAAATCAATGTTCGGGACAGATTAAGAAAATCATAGTGACAGTGTTCATGAGCAGAGGTCATAAAATGCCTATGTTGAATATTTGGTGAAATAATTCCACTAAATGACTGTGTTACATGCATGTGTTGCGCAGTTTCCATGTACGCTCAGAAGTTTGAGCATTTTTAAGATTTTCACTACAGATTTTCAACATTGTCATCTCTTCACACCTCCCTATGAATGGTATAGCTGTCATTCTTCACATCCTGCCCGATCGGTTTTCATACATCTGGCGCAGAATGGCACGGTCACTGTGGGAACTCAAAGTTCAGGCCACATTAACAAAATCACAGTGCCTCTGTTCATGAGAAGAGGTCCCAAATACTTTCATGAGGTGGGGGTCACAAAAAGGCCAAGTTGAAAATGTGTAGTGCAAATACCAATAAACACCCGGGGCATTAGGGTTTCTAACCATAACGTCCCACCCTATACAGACTGACAGGCATTGACGAGTGCCGTTGGATTGCCAACTGTAATACTCATGCCATTCCACCACCCCCCATTCTGCAGCCAGTGACAGGCATTGAGGTGTGCCTTGGACTCTTTGGCCCAGAGTTCACCCCCATTCTCCTATACTGCACCCATTTCAGTGTATGTCCTTATGGAATGCTGTGACTGTAAAGCCAAACACCCCAAGGCACACCTCAACACGTGTTGGTGTCTGCAGGATAGGGTGAGGAGAAATGGCATGAATGTTATGGGCAACAACCCAAGCACATACCCCAATGCCTGTCCATCTCTGCAGGATGGAGGTGGGGTTGGGGTGAAATTCAGTACTTCACTGCTATTCCTATTCTGCTGCTGTCTAACTCCTGCATTTCCAATGCTATTACCAGCAAGCAAACATTCAGCATTGACAAATGCTTGTTGAGTTTGGGTCTGATTTATTTAATGCTGAGTGCTGTGTATTCTTTGGTTTGTGGTGTGCATTTGAGAGTGGTAAGGCACCCCTGTTACAGCACCCATTTCTAGTACCCCAGATCTTTCTATTTTGTTTGTTCTCAGAACAGATACATGGACTATATATATATATATATATATATATATATATATATATAGTACCAAAAAAGGGTGGAGGGGAGAGGAGTTGTGAAGTACCAATAGGGCTCTCATATTCCACATTAGATAGGTGAGACTGGGCAGACACAATAGGCCAAAAGGCATCTTTCTGCAGCAAATTTTATGTTCAGTGCCCTGATTTTTTTTGTAGCACTTTGGGACCAAATTCTGCAGCAGGATTACCATTTGCAGCAGAACTTCTACAGTGATGGTTTGTAATTTCAGAGGAAGCTCTGCAGCACCAGTGAACTGCCACATCACAGCACCAGCTTGTCATCCTGACACCATATCCATGGCAATGTCTATGGCAAACAGGATGGGGGAACATACAGCACCATTAGTTCAAAAAATAAATTTACAGACTTTTAGAGATAATATTTTTTTAAAAAAAGCTATAAAAAAATCTATCACATGAACTCCTACCATATTGCATAAATGAAATACGCAGAGGGACCTTGTGTACTAAATGATTTATCTATACTCATGTTGCTTATGTCACTCATGAGGTCCTCACTGCCTACCACTTATGGTACCAGATGAATAGAGCGCTGCTGAAACAGTGCATGGAATACTGTACCATGCTGCAGAAAACACTAATGTGTGTACAGTGACAGATATTTCACAGTGTATGGGAATAACCACTACCCCAGTCACTGTACACTCTCTTAAGGAAGTGTGAAGTAGGCTGCTGGTGCAGTGCCTGGTTGAGCCACTCCCATGGAGGAGTGACTAGGGCACCAGCATCTGGCAATGTAGGGGACCAAATGCCGTGGTTCAGATCACCCCAGGTCCCATAGTGTTGCACCGTTTTTTGTTTTTTTTTTACAAAAAATACAATTTCTCCCCTGTGGTATTTTGTGGGGGGTGAAGCTCCCCACATTAGGAGATGTAGGTAAGATGGTGCTATTATTACTAATGGTGTCCACTGTTTCTCTTGAGGTTGGTGTTTTGTTCGGACCTTATTGTAGTGCACACCATTTTGTCTTCAGCATTGTTTTTTTGTGTGGTTTCAGTCACAACATTATGACCCTGTGCCATCACTTATAAATTTATATTCAATCTGTAATGTAGTTTTTAAGAGCAAGTTTCCTTTTGTGGTTGTGAAATTGTTTTCTCATTCATACAGGTCCCTTCAAAATGGAATAAACAGAATAGTGGATATACTTCAAGACTCATTTTCACGCCAACCCACTTTTCCTGATGCACCACGTCGCCTGTCAGGTCATGACATGCACATGAACCTTGTGAGGGAAGGCTACCTGGCCCGTCATAAGGTGCCATCTGTGTGACAGAACATTGCACCATACTGTACCTTACCAGGCTCAGAGCAATGGTGTGCAACAGTGCTTATCCCCATCCAAGTGCTACTCAATCAGCTCTCCGACCTAGCCCCCAAACTTGAGTTGCTGCACGCAAAACACAACATGCTATCCACTGGCCCTACACAAAATGTTTCTTCAAAACTTTTAGATAATTCTATCAACCCATAATAGATGAAATACATAACCCTGACAAATATGTGTACAGCACAATTATTCATGTAACAGGTCTATTATTTCTACAGGCCTGCATGTCTTTATATTCACACTTTCTGGACATAATTATTTTCTTTTTTTTTTTAAAGACAAGCTAATTGATTTTACCAGTTATTCAGTTCAGAGGGCTTCCCTATACATGCAAAGTAAGGTATTCAGTTAACTGGTCTATGCTATTGTCAAGTATTTGTTTAAGCTGGCCTCAGTGTAATAACTTAAGGCTGACATTTTTATTAGGCTATAATGCAGGTTGAACAACTATCGCAGTACCTGATGTTCTGTGCCACTTCCTTAGGGAGTGGAAGCAGTGGTGGATAAATGACTATTTATTTCTGTGGCAGAAAGCAACCCTGTCATTAGCTAATGCATAATGTGATGTCCTTGATAACATCACATGCTGATAATTGAGGGGTTTTGGATAGAAAAAGGAGGAGTTGGTATCTAGCTGTTATGGAAAAACTATAAATATTAATAAAGAATCACCAAGAACAGTAAATTCTGTGGCACTGCAGATATGCTGTGGTAGGATACAAGTTCTGCACAAATTATGTGGCCATAGAATTCTAGGAGCCTTGGCTATGTTTCTTCAGAGTTTTTGTAAACCAGTTCAATAAGAGAGGGCTAAGAATTTGCATTCTTTATAGTACCTCTGAAGTTTACACAAAGCACAGTCTTTTAAATTTCTATTTCTCTTTACATAATAATTAGCCCTTTGGGAAGGAGAACACATTTTCAGCTATGTTTTACTCACACCAGAAAACTGAAAGCCCATTTAGGAAATGTTGTTCCAGTTACCTGCTATATTAACATTATAATTTTAGGGAGTTTATAAAACAGAGAAGCATGTTGTAGGTGGACTAGTGAGAATTGACTCATTTTATAAAGTGGCAGTCTGCTTTATCAGTTTGGTGTTATCCTGCTGTACTTTTTCAGTTAACACCCCACATCCTTATTAATTTTAAACTCCATTATTTCAGAACAAAAATGTGTTACTGCTCTTAAATAAGGCAATGAAGCTAGAGGGTTCCTTACATTTGAATAACTGAAATGTGACAAACTGCAGATAACTGATTTAAACCTACACAATTTATATTTCATTTTACAGAATTTAGGCTACTGTGGAAATGTGCTTTTATTTTAAAAGCACACAGTATCTCCGTTTTAATTTTCTCCCCCTCCCCAAGTGAAAATATAGCAATATTCATTTTGAGCTTGCTGATTAGCTCAATTTTTCCTGCTCATAGGGACAACCTGGAAAATTAAAGAAAAGCAACAATTAGTGGTCCTCATTACTTGATGAGAACTGGACTCTAATTTAAGTTTATATGTCTAATGAATCATTCTTAGATTTTACTTTTAATTCTTTTTTCTCTGTTCCTTACCAAGCCAGGGATTGCTTTTAGCCAGTGTTCTCCAATAGTGATAACAGGATGTGATGGCTACCTCAGTTGCTGGAGTTAATTCCTATGGGTTCTGGTTATTATTCCAGCAGCACACATGGGTTCCATGCTGAAACCTTGGGGCTCAATCCACAGAAGTTCTCTGAGGTTTACAGTATGTAGCCATGTAGCAAAAGTGAAAAGGCATTTACTTGCTAAAGTTGCTGAAGTCGGCCTTAAGCTTACACACAGAACATTTTACATGCTGTGCAAAACAGAAGTGAGGCTGAATCTGCACTTTCTTACCACACGCCAACAGTCAGGAGTATTTCCAGATACTGTATATACACATTTCACTTGGCTGATACCTGCTTGTGATAGTTTTTTCACATGCAGAACAAAGCATTGACACTACACAAGCTGAGAGGCCTGTAATGTTGAGAAAAGTCCAAACACAAATATATGCACGAGATGCAAATCATACTGTTAGACCCTGCACAAGGAAACCACTGTTTCTCAGTACCCCAAGACACCTACATGCCCACGTGTGTTATCCAGCTGCCAAACACTGTGACACTCAGCACCAAATGCTGCAGTCAGACATACACACTGCACACCTTACAAGAAAGAAACAGACTTCATAAAGGTCATATTATAAGATTGTGTAAACTACTGCTAAGGTGCCCTGATCCAGAGGTTGATGAATAAAGCCAGTGAATTCCATCAGGGCCGAGGTGGTGCTATGCCCCTTCCAGAACCCGTATTACTGCAGGGCATTGGATAGAGTATTTTTCAAGGTTGTTCACCAGTTGTTCAGCAACAGTGCACTCAAGTGTCTTAGATATTGGTGGGAGGATAGATATTGGTCTGTAATGTGAGTGATCGGTCCTGTCTCCACTCTTGTGCACCGGGGTGATTAGTGCTGACTTCCAAACTTGAGGAAATTGAGAGAGTTGTAGTGATAGATTAATGATCTTAGTGAGGGGCATCAGTACTCCTCAAGAGTGAGAGCTATGAGTTTAAGATCCAGTGATTCACCGCTATGCCATGATTTTACCTAACGCTTTGGTAAGGTATATACTGGCCATTTGTGCTGAGAACATTTTGAAGTAAAAAGGAGGTGGTTCAAGGAGGTTATTATCAGGACAGTAGGTACTGGGAGAGTCATTATCCATGAAGTAGTCTGAAGGGAGGACACTGGATAGATCCGTGAATGAGTTGTTGAACGAGTTTGCTATGGTTAGTGGGTCCAGGGCTGGAATTCCATTTATACTGAGCATGGAGGGTGACACCTTAGAGTCTTTCCCAGTGACATCTTTTATGTTGCTCCAGAAGTTTTTGCTGTTTTCCCAGGTATTGGCGAGTGTTTCCCTATGATGTTTAGATTTCATGGTATGGGTTTCAAGTGTACAGGCATTCCTCACCTTCTTGTTTTCCTGAACATCTGCTTGTTTGCCTGATACCCTGGCACAGTGCCAGAGATGATCTTTGTACTTCATCATAACAATGAGTTCTGGTGTAATCCAGGGATTTACAGTGCCACAAACTTTCATTTTCTTAATGGGAGCATGGTATCATAGGCATTGTTGAATTATTTTTTGAAAAAAAACATTGTCAGGTTGATGTCATCAAAGGCATCGAGAGGGGACAGTCAATGCTGCTGAGGCCTTTTTTAGATGTTCCAGATGTCCACATTTTAACAATCTACTGTAGATAGTCAGAGTGGGGGCTTGCAGAATTTATTGGACCAACTGCATTAAACAGGGGAGTGGTTACTCATAGAATCTGGATGTACTGCCACATTGGAGATTTGTTGTGGGTGGCTAGAGATTATCAAGTTCAGAAGGGTACTTGTTTTTATCTTATAGTTAGTCCTTTTTGGGGATGTAACAAGTTGGGCAAGGTGGAGAGACAAGATAGCATCTTTGTATGGAGAAGCACTAGCAGATAACCAGTTGACATTTAGGTCACCCAGTACTAAAGTTTCAGATTTGTGGTTGAGGCTAAAAATGTAGTCCTTTAAGCTGTGGAAGCCTGTCCTATTGTCTTTTGGAGGAACATAGGCAGAGAGTACTGTCAAAGCTTTATTTTGGGCCCCAAGCAGTAATTTAATGGTTAGTGCCTGGGCCATGCAGCCCAGATTGGCTGCAGGCAGGGCATATACTTTAAGTGTCTCTTACAGGTAGATGACACAGCCACCACCTCACTTGTTGAGCCTATCCAGTCAGTAAAGGGTATACCCAGGTAGAGCAACTGCAGAGTCAGGAACCTTTGAGGAAAGCCACGTTTCCACCACTGACAGAATGTCAGGGCTATGTTGTGAGATCCATAACTGGAGGTTATCCAATTTATTCTGCAAGATGCAGAGGTTGACAGTTGTCAACTTAATAGATCCTTTTTTAGGGCGGTTGTGTGTGGTCGCAGGTCCAGCAGGCCAGGGTTAGGGTTAACATTGCCTGACATAAGCAGTAAAAGTAGGATGATTCTGAGCAAGCTTCCATTAAGTTATTTGTAGAAAAGTTTATTGGATCTTCTGGGGCTGAAGCACCTACTTTGTTTCAAGCGCAGTACCATGAGCTTAAGTGGAGTAATTAGGGTTGAGTATGAGTTAGGGACCCCAGCAGTAAACCACCCTGGTGGAAGCAGCAGGAACCTGTGGCAGGACCAGTGACCCTTGGGTAACAATTTAAAATTACCTGTGATGAAGCAGGGGTAATAATGGAGATTATGCTTGATAGTGGTACAGAATAGTTTAGAATCAACAGCAGTATGAAAGAGAGGGATTGGAAGAGGTGGACTTAGCCCATATTCATAGGAGGAAGAGCTCACATGTAGCCCTGGTTTCAAGGGAGGCAGAGGAAGCAGGCAAATGTACACAGACTTGTGATGATAACAGCTGGGGAACAGAGTATGTGATGTGCCAAATAGGATAGGAGCCCCAAGTGGCAGCTGTGTATAACCTGCTAATGGTGGAGTGGACATGGTAAATTTCACTCCTATCAGAGATATAGCCCTCTAGTGGCTAGAAGGTATAATCTGCTAATGGAAAAGTCAGCACAAAAAAACAATGCTTAGCGCTATTCCATCATCTCAAGCTGAGTTACAGGACAGAGAGAAGCATACAGTCTAAAATTCTAGCAGTATTTGGCAATTTAAATTACAGCAATGTAGACTCTAGGCATTGATACAAAACAGATAAAATGCTGAAATCTATGCAGTATACACAGCAGCATAATCAAACCAATAATATAAAAACTTAGTGCAAAGGAAGCAGCTTAGGGAGATGACACCAGTTGGTAATAGGAAGGCAGGAGAAGGTCAAGTATCCAATCAAGGCTGAGGAACTGGATATAGAACCAATCAGCCAGTGGAGACAGTATCACCAAGTTTCTAGCCAGGCAGAAGCTCCAATGGCCGGGCTGTGTCCCTGTGTCCTTACCTGTGGGTCTCTGGCTGTCAGTTGAGTGGGTCACCCTGGAAGAGCCACCAGAGAAGGTGCAGCTCCTGTGGGGAGAATTTGGAGGCATGCATCCATTCAGGAAAGAGTAGCCTGTGGGTCTCTGGCTGTCTGGCAGTTGTGCAGGTTACCGTGGAACAGGCACCAGAGAAAGCACAGCTTCCAAGGGGAGAAGTTGGAGGCGTGCACGCATTCAGGGCAGAGTAGTCGCATTGGCAGATACCCTATGTGACCTTGACATCACATGCATCATGAGCATGTGTCACCAGAGCCATCATACCCCTCTGCTTCCATGTTTCACCTGGTGGACACATCTACACATTTGACACAATGATAAGGGTGTGCAAGCCAGGGATGTGAGAACCCACCTCACACTGACCTTGCATTTACATGGTTGCCATGTTACAGTACAGAGTCAGTGATCCCACTGACATACACCATTGCATGTGCAGAGGGCATGAACTATTACCATTCTGAGGGTAACATGGCAAGGCAGCAACAGATACACAGATTCAGTCATCTGCACCACAGCACTCTGGCATATTCAAAGCAGTGAGTGCCTTGGTGTGCTTCATGAACAAACCCTCCCAACTGGAGTGTCGAACTCAAAATGGTAGGTACCATATGATCTGTCCACATGGTAGGTACCATATGATGTGTTGTCATGTATGTGCAGTGCCTTACATAACAGCTGTTGCCTATGCCTGACATGGTTCCATGTGAAAACTGCACCTGCAAAACTGCATGGGGCAAAACAGAGTGAAAACAAGCAAGACTCATAAAGGCTTCACAATACAGCACCAAACAATGAGAGAGAAACCCCATTATATGTCAGTTGCGTGGGCTGCACCTCCACACCCACCATCAGAGTCTTCACCCACTAAACCCCTCCTTAACTTAAATAACCATCTCCAACCTGCAAAAAAATAGAACAGAAGAGCAAAACTGCCAAAAGCTAAACTTTAACATATGCTGTAATTACTACATCGCTGAAATGACCAGTGGTGTTTCTGAGTCATTGTTTTTGACTTGTTTTTTTTTTATTTGCCTTCTTGATGGGACACCGCCTGACAATAACCTTCTCCAATTCCTTATAGGTAGACAATGGAGCCATGCAGGCCACTGTCCATGTTGTCACATGGTGACCTGGATCTGACAGGACACTACCATCTAGTTCTGGAAGAGAGAACTATGCTGCCACCTTAAGTCAAGCTGTGCTGTGATGAGGTCTGATACAGGAATGTGTTTAGCCATCTGTGGGCCATCATGGGTGATCAGGTAAATGGGTTTATTTCCTTATACTGTGCATCTATTTGGATGGGGATGTTTGTTGTGTGCACTGCATTGTTTATTGCACAGGCTCTGATACACTCTCATGTTGTCATCTTTTATTTATTTATTTATAGAGGATTCGAAAGTACCTTGAGTCAAAGACTGCTTTACAAAGGTTCCACGTCACAGAAATTATATACAAAACACACAATACATAGCAAATTAACAAGGACACAGTAAGACTTGTTACAGAGAACAGTGACAGGCTAACAGTCAGTTTCTAGCATTAAAATTAGCACATATCTATATACAGTAAGTTTGATCTTAGATATAGAGCTAAACCTTGCCTATTCATTATGGGCATTATGGGGAGGAGGATAATCCAGCCAGAGGCTTTAGTCGGGGGAGAAAGAGGGGATATGGGTCAAGGTTCAGTGGCAGTCATGTGTATTTGAGGACTGGAGATGTTCCCTTAGATAAGCTTTGTAGAGGCCAATTCTGTTCTTGTTCGCAATTGTGGTGGGAAGGCTATTCATCCAGGAAGGGATCTATAGCTAAAGAACCTTTGGTATTGGAAGATTCTGCAATGGGGACCAAGATGAGCAGCTTGCTGGAGGTTTGGCTGTGCTTAAGCTCTGGGGTCAGATGGAATTGGGGAGAAAGCCCTGGGGAGATCCCAAGGGCAATTGTTTTGTCCATGAAGCAGGTGTGGAACCTGATTCTATTGTCAAGGTTAAGCCAGTTGGTTGCATTATAAAGTGAACATGTGTGGGTGAGCTGATAGCAACCTAAAGGCTGGACAGCAATGACCAAAGAGTCGTGATCCTGTCACTGCTGAGAAAAGCTTAGTAACATGTCCCAAGCTATCTTTCAGGTCCACTGCCTCCCGCCAATGCCATCCATGTGTTGTCTCCTTCCCTTTTTTGTTGCTCCACTCCCCACCCAAACCATCTTTCCAAGCAACACATATTGCATAATTTTCCAGGTAGAGTCACATGATGTGCTTAACTTGAGCTGCAGATTGCTGCAAAGCTCTGTGGTCCTAAACTTTAAAAAGCAGCTATTTAAACTGTTAAAGTTTTAAATCTGGCTTTTCCAGACTAAAATTTGTTTGCTAAAATACCACTGTAACGAATTCCAGAGAAAATGAAGCCCATGGATCCTTCTGAGAAGCAACAAATGAAGATATTTGCACCTCCGCCTAACACATACATCTGGGTTGACTTCCAATAGAATGAAGCAGGGCTCTTCATCATGCCCATACCTCATGGAAATTGCAACAGATCTGACAACAGAAAAGATGGACCTCTTGTTTACTGAACTGGCATCTATGAAACTATCCATAAACAATCTTGCCACAGATTTCAGAACTTTCAAGCCAGGCCTGGAAAAAATTATCCATGCCAGTCTTGGATGTAGAAGTGTGGGTCAGTTCTGTGGAAGATCACCAACTCAAGGATGCAAAAGAGATAGCTGACACATGGAAAAAATGGCCAAACTGGAAGACTGACTAGAGGATCAAGAAAGTAAAATACGGAGAAGCAGTCTGGTGATTGTGGGGGAACAGGAGCTGTCAGCAGGCTCTAACCTGCTCAGCTTTGGATAAAAGCTTCTGCTTGAAGTCACTGACCCCCAGAATCAAGCCCAAATTACCCACTGGACTTTGCCCACAGATCGCTTCAATCCCCTACACACCAGAGTGACAAGCCCAGAGTGATCATCATTCACTGCCAAAGCCTACAGGACACGACTTTTATTCAGACTCAAGCAAGGAAAAAGGGATCACTGCAGTGGCATGGGCAGAGAACACACATCTACAGTGATGTGACACCAGCAGTCAGGGATTGGAAAAAAGCATATCAGGCGATCAAGAGAGTCCTATACCAGGCATGCATCCCCTACAGAATGCTGCACCATGCCTGACTGGTTGTCACTACTGCTATTGGAGACAAAGGATTCCCTAATGTGGATATTTCCTGAAAAGAACTTTCCAAGATCTTACCCAACATATTCCAGCAGTCCCCAAAGCACCACAGAGGTGCACCAGGCAAGATCGATAGTAATGGTTACAGGATCAGGGTGAGTATATGGAAAATTATAACCTCTCTGCATACCTAAGACTCATTCAGTTTGGCAGACCGCCCATTCTCTAATAACCTAACAATGATGTGCTGCTTGGATTAGGTCAGTATAAAATGAAATACAAAACTTTTTCCCTGTCTCTTTCATGCAGTCAGTCTTCCCTCAATGCTACCCATCAAAACTTTACAAACTACTATGTGAGTTTGGGGTTGGAAGAGGGTGAGGGGAAGTGGCCTTTTGTCTTTTTAGAAGTGGCCAGTGGAACACTGTTCAATGAGACCTCTGCAACCCCCACCAACTCACACATTCACTATGAGCAGACAATGGCGGATGAGCAGAAATTTTTATGTCTTTTCTTCTCCACTGAATTTTTAGGACATTTCTGCCAGAAAACCTAAGGTCTCTGTCCAGGGAAGGCTTGTAAATCAAGGGTTACTCTGACAGTGGCAAAAACTAATGGAGAAGAGTATGGGTCCCCTCACAGCACTGCCCAGGCAACACTCTGTAGGCTCACCTGTAACTGACAATTCTAATTCATCCCATAAAGGTCTCCTCACCCTCTCCCTACAATATTGCAGAGCATTAACACTCTTACCAGAGCACAGCCTACAACTGATGAGCCCCCAATCAGACTAACTCCAGCATTGGATCAGCAAGTGATCTATTCACAGAGAGGAAGAAGTGCACATCTCTCTCCTAGCAACACAGCAGAAACCTCCACCCCACACCACTCCCAGAAGAGTACACATCTGATATAGTTACCCTCTGAGGGATGAATCGCCTGGATGTCAGTGGATGAGGCACTACCAAGGCAACAAGTGGAATGCGGCCCCCCGCAGCTCCAGTATGCCTCAATCAACAGATGATCCACAACCCCAGCAATGAGTGAAAACTGTGTCTGTCAACAAATATGTTGGCTGCAGTGAATTAATAGAAGAAGCATGAAGGCCCAGAGCCACCATTGCAATGCAAGGTTTTTATCTTACTTCTAGCTCTCTATGGCAGAGAATTCAAAGGGGCAGTGGATCTGACAGTTGCCTAAGTGTCGCATGTCCATTATCAGAGTTTCAAAAAAAGCTGAATCACTATGTGCAATTTCAGCACACAACACAACTCTTGAGGGGCTCCTAAACTTTAACTTCATCTCCAAATTACCTCCCAGACCTGAGTGAGTATTCAGTAATTCTATGTACAATCCTGACATGTGACACTATAAAAAAATATAACAGTAAGACTTGCCAGCATAATTTTTTTAAAGGTATGGTGATACACAGTAACAGGGAAGGTACCAAGGGGAATATAACACTGACTTCCCGGCAAGGTAGCATCCATCTTCCCCCTTCCTGTGGATACTGGGGATACCCCCAAGATTGAGGGACTCAGAATAGATTGCCTGCACAAAGGACAGGCTAGGAGGGGAGTAGTGCTAGCCTAAATGTGAGTCCACCACCTCTCCTCCATGTACCCCCAAGGGAACTCACCCCTTCCCCACCCATGACCAGATCAAATGCCCTAGCTCTGGGCCCAGCAGAGGCAAGCCTACATGCCCTCCACATTCTGAGGCAAAGGCCTAGGCACCAGAGCCAAGGTGCACCCACACAGATTTGTTTATTACAATAGCTTATGTTCAACATACTGGGTATACAAGCAACAACACAATCAAGTGGGCTCCATAGCCAGAGTCCACCCCCTACACCATGAGGAGGAGAAGGATCCAAGGGTTATAATGGGCCCTATGTCTGTTCACCTTCCCCCATTTCCTCACCTCCTCCCCACTCATCCATCTATATACTACCTCAGGGAGTTGCCTAGCCCCCTCCCCAGACTCATTTGAATAGTTTAAATGTGTTACTCTTTGAAGCAACAGGATACCAAGGACATGGGATCAAAGTGTGCTTGTGAGCACCTCGTGAACCTATTGCAATGGAGTCCCGCCCTTACCAGCAAGTACCCCAGTCTGCAGAGATCAGGGTTGCAGGACCAGACAGGACCCCCAACCACACCCTAAGACTCTGGCTTCAAACATACTGTACATGGATAGTTGTAAGGTTTGTAGTGATAGGTAGTTATGTTTGCATGATTTTGTATTTCTTGTTTTTGACTGTCTGCACTGGTTCACTGTTTGCCTCCTATACTTTGGCTCTAAGGGGGCCAGCTCATGGCTTTGTGGCCCTTACACTTCCAAAAAGCCTTGACTGCAAACCCCAAACCCTACCGCTGGATTATAATGCACAGCGGGGCCGGGGGCAACCTCCACACCCAACCAAACCACACCCACATCTCCATCCAACCTCTGGGGAAGGGAATGGCTAACCCACACAAATGTATAACCTGGAACATAAAAGGGGCACAAATAAAGCAAAAAAGACACTAAGTCCTTAGGCATCTCAGACCCCTAGGTGCCCATATAGCCTTCCTACAAGAAAAACACACCATCACCTCTCATGCAACGCTCTGGAGGTGGGCCAAGATTTCACTGCAGGGGAATGCAGGAAAAAGGCAGGGGTGGCTATCCTTATTCATAGACACATCTCTTTTCAGGTTATTGAATATCACAAGGACCCCACAGGTAGATACATACTACTCAGAGGCAAGCTCAGACAGCAAGCGCTAATCATGGCATCAGTTTATGGCCCCAATGCAGAAGAACCTTCGTTCTCCATGAAACTCTTGTCCATCTTGCCTGATATTCCCATCCTCCCCATATTGATGGCTGAAGATTGGAACCTGGTCTTCGATAACATCCTAGACAAATCCAAACCAGACGGATGGCCTTTACATCCACACAGAAAGCTTTTAGGGAGCTGCAGGACTCACTGGCTGTGGTAGACATTTGAAGGGTATTGCATCCCTCCATGTGAGACTGCACATTTTGGCCTGCAGCCCACAACACTTACTTGAGACTAGACTTCTTCCTAATTAACAAACTCATCCTCAAATATACCTCTACATGTGAGATTAACCCAAGGGTCATCTCTGGACCTCACCCAGGGAGATAAAATCTGGAGAATCAATAACAGTCTTCTCAAAGACCCCAAGAGTCTTTCCAAGATCAAGGAAAGCATCCAATCTTTATTCGGGATCAGCAATGACTCGGTCACCTCACACCAGCACCTCTGTGAAGCCTTTAAATGAACCCTAAGAGGAGAGCTGATTTGTTTGGCTTCCACCAGAAAGAGAACATGGGAGGCAGAGCATGCTGCACTGATGGGCACCATCAAGGACCTTGAGAAGAGGGCCACAGAGGAAGCCGTGGACCTCGTCCAACTGCAACTCAACTCAACCAGGGCCAAGTATGGAGAGCTCCTAAGAGAGCAGGTGGAATATGCCATCTTTAAAGCCAAAACTAATAATGTGGGCCAACGGGAGAAGGCAGGGAAACTGCTGGCCCTGAGGCTCAAACAATAGAAGACGTGTAGAACCATCACTCTAATCCACTCTAAAACAGGGCAATCTGTGACGCACCACAGGGATAAAGTGGTGGCATTCAGAGAGTATTATGCTGAACTGTACTCAAAAGAGTTGCCTGTACCCCGAGGACATTAAACAGGTCCTCCATAAGGTCCCTTCCCAAACTCAGACATCCACCCTTGACAGCCTGGGAGCTCCCATAACAAAGGAGGAGGTCCTAAAGCCATTTCCATTTTATCTATGGACAAGACACCAGGCCCCAATGGCTTCTCCACCAACTTCTCAAAAGCATTGGCAAAATATCTCACTGGCCTCATGGTGCTTCTCTTCAATGAAGCACGCAAGTCTGCAGAGCTTGACTCATCCCTACAGGAAACACTCGTTACATTAATTCTGAAATCTAATAAAGATTGACCATCATGAACAACTACTGGCCTATCTCTCTCTCCTCAATACTGACATCAAGATCTTAGCCAAAATACTAGCCTCTAGATTAAACTCAGTCTAGACCCTCTGATTGGACCTCAGTAGGTGGGCTTCATGTAGGGATGGCTAGCCTCCTATCAAACCCGCAAGCTGGCACACAATCTCACCACAGCAAAATACTCACCCACCACAGTGGCCCTGCAGTCCCTAGATGTAGAGAAGGCCTTCTACAGAGTTGCCTGCCTTTTCTTTTTGAGACCCTATGCAAGTTCAACTTCCCCATGGCCTTCATAAGTTGGGTAGAACTATTATACTCTAGCCCCAAAGACATAATTCTCTGCAATGGCCTCTTCTCCAACCATTTTGAGCTGTATAAAGGCACCAGGCAAGGCTTCCCCCCTCACCTTTCCTATTCAACCTAAATATAGATCCCCTCACAAGGAGAACAGAGGAGGATAAACATATAGTGGGAATAAAAGTCAGGGGACAAAGATATAAAAGATTCACCTATGCAGATTACGTTCTGCTACACATTGATAACCCAACCCATTCTATCCCACCCGCCATCACCATTCTGCAGGAATTTGGACAGATAGTGGGATACAAACTCAACCTCAGCAAAACCAGTATCATGCCCTTAAACCAACTCATATACAAGTCACAAACAACTCAATGGGGCTGCAGCTAGTCCCTATCTAGAGTCATCTTAAAAAGGAGTTAACAGACAAAGGCTTCAGAGGGGTTGCAGCTAGTCCCTATCTAGGGTCAGCTGACAAAGTAACTTGGGGGTTGCAGCTTTGCAGCCCACCCCATCTAAAGTCAACTTAAAAGGGAGTTGCAGCTAGTCCTTATCTAGGGACTGCTAATAAGGTGCACTGAGGGGTTGCAGCTCTGCAACCAACCCCCATCACGCTCAGTTTACAGTAGAACTGTGGCTAGTCCCTATTTAAGCTCAGCTGACAAAGTAGCCTTAGAAATTACACATTTTGCAGCAAATCCTTTTCTCGGTCAGCACAAATGGAATCAGGATGGGAGAGCATCTACACCTACAAACTCTACAAACAACTCAATGGAGGGACCTGGTGCCCCAACTCCATCAAATACTGAGGCATTTTTGTTTCCCAATCCCAAAACACCATGCTTACACAAAACCTGCACTCCCTCCACTCAAGTATCACACATGACCTAGACCACGGTCCACACTCCCTCTAACCCTTTGGGCATACATAAACATCATCAAAATGAATATTCTCCCAGGCTGCTATGCGCCTTTACCAAGACAGATATACTCCCTATATGCCTGGTTCACAAAGCTAAAATCCACCCTTTCAAACTTCCACATGGTGTGGGACCCCTCACCATGCAGGGCATACCATAAACTACTTTCCACACAAGGATATAGGCAGCCTACAGCTGCCCGAATTCAAACTATGCTACATGACAGCTCATGCCACCCACTTTCTCTGGTGGAGAAAGCCTGGGCCATACCCAGATGAGGGGGAGTACACCCCTAATGGAAGATTATGGAACTAGAGCTGTGCAACCTGGCGAGGGTTAGCATGTCAACCCTTACTGCAATTTCCTACAACAGACTCCCTGAACTCCTGAAGACCACACCAATAAGCACATCCCACATGACCAACAAACAGCTCCACAACATACTTGGCACCCATCCCAGACATCATTATTATTATTGTTGAATTTTGTTGACCCGGTAAGCCCACTGGGCCTAGAAGTCCCTTTTTCAGGGATGACCGGGGGGGGGGGATACAGATGGTGACCAACTGAAATTGAACCAGATTAAGCTATTGGTGGTATTTTTAGTGAATAGGGGAAATTTAGCCAGGACACTGGGGAAATTCCCTTACTCTACCAGCAGGGGGCTTGACTTCCTGTGGAGTGGAGGAGCTCAGTTTGGAGCCAGACAGCAGTAGAGGAGGATACATAGATACATAGATGGTGTCGGCAGATAAGGGCCTATGGCCCACAGTCTGCCCATATGAGCTTGTAAGTTCAGTTTGTTTTCCTAGAAGTCTGTGCCCCTTACCCCTGACCTATGGGCAGACTGGATGGCCTTGCGGTCCTTATCTGCTGTCAACTTCTATGTTTCTATGTTTCTATGACCCAGAATTCCTTTTATGTCTATCCATGCATTCTTAAATCCGTGATTGTTTCAGCCCCACCACTTCCTCTGGCAGGGTGTTCCACTTGTCCACCACCCATTCTGTGAAGAAATTCTTTCTCATGTTTCCTCTGAATCATCCTCCTCCAACTTCATCCCATGCCCTCTAGTCCTGGAACATCTTTTCACTTAAAATAGTGTTTTCCTGCACCCTGTTCCTCCCTGTAAGATACTTGTATGTCTCTATCATATCCCCTCTCTCCCTCCTCTCCTCCAGGGAGTACATGTTCAGTTCCTTCAACCTGTCTTCATAGGACCTGTGATGCAATCCATGCACCATCTTTGTTGCCCTCCTCTGAACCTTCTCTACCCTGTTTATGTACTTACATAGGTATGGTCTCCAGAACTGTACACTGTACTCCAGGTGGGGCCTCACTAGTGTCTTGTACAGCAGAATTATGACCTCCCTTTTCCTGCTGGTGATGCCCCTGCCTATACATCTCAGCATCCTATTTGTTTTACCTGCTGCCTTGTCACACTGTTTCCCTACCTTGAGGTCATCAGAGATGATAACCCCAGGATCCCTTTCCTGCTTGGTGCATGCTATATCCTCACCCCCCAACTGATATATTGTGCCAGGGTTTTTGTGCCCCATATGCGTTATCTTGCACTTCTTTGCATTGAATTTCAACTGCCAAACCCCTGACCATTCTTCAAGTTTCTGCAGGTCGCTTCTCATTCTGTCTACACCATCTGGTGTGTCTACTCTGTTACAGAGCTTTGTGTCATCAGTGAACAGTGAAATTCTGCCTTCTAGGTCCCGCGCAATGTCACTGATGAAGATGTTGAATAGGACCGGTCCCAGCACTGATCCCTGTGGTACCCCACTGGTCACTCTTCCCTCTGTGGAGTGACAGCCATTTACCACCACCCTCTGTGTCCTGCCACCCAGCCAGTTACCTACCCACCACACTACTGTCCTGCCCACACCCATATTCCCCAATTTGTGTAATAGTCTTCGATGTGGCACAGTGTCAAAGGCCTTGCTGAAGTCCAGATAGGCCATGTCCACTGCCCTCCCTGATCCACCTCCCTAGTCACCCAGTCAAAAAATTCAATGAGGTTGGTCTGACATGACCTCCCCTGGGGAAACCATGCTGCCGTGGGTCCTGTAGTCCATTGACAACCAGATGTTCCACCAATCTCTCCTTCAGTAGTGCTTCCATGATCTTCCCCACTACCGAGGTGAGGCTGACTGGTCTGTAGTTCCCTGCTTCCTCTTTGTTCCCACTTTTGTATAAGGGACTACATCTGCTGTCCTCCAGTCTTTGGGTACCTCCCTGTTTCCAGTGATCGGCTAAACAGGATAGCCAGAGGTTCAGCCACCACCTCTCTTAGTTCTTCTGGACCCTGGGTGCACCCCATCTGGTCCCATTGCTTTATCAACTCTTATTACTTTCAGTTCCTTCAGGACCCTTTCTCCTGTAAAGGGACTTGTGTCCATTTCTGCACCATTCTCACCTTGTACTCCTTCAGACCCATTACCTCCTCTTCCTCAGTAAAGACTGAGCAGAAATACCTGTTCAATATGTCAGCTTTACTGTTGTCATCCTCCACACGGCCCCATCCTTCCCCTTCAGTCTCACTATCCCTCCCTTTGTCTTTCTTTTTCAGTTATGTACCTGTAAAGGTTTTGTCCCTCTACCCACTGATTTTGCAATGTGCTCTTCTGTCTGAGCTTTGTCTTCCCTTACTGACCTCCCTGCCTCCCTTTGCTTCTCCTGGTACTTCTCCCTATCCCCTTCTGCCTGTGTCTTTTTGTATTGCCTGAATGCAATCTTTTTGGCTTTCACTTTCTTTGCTACCTCTTTGGAAAACCATAATGGTCTCCTCTTCCTTTTCCTCTTGCTAACCTGCTTAATGCATAATTCTGTTGTTCTTGTAATCCCCATCTTAAATACTGCCCACTGTTCCTCAACCCCTGATTCCTGTCCCATTCCCCTTAATGCTTCTTTCAAGTATCTCCCCATTTTCCCAAAGTCTGCCCCCCTAAAATCCAGGATACGTGTTTTTGTGTGGTTTGGTTCTGCTCTTTCTGTGATTTCAAACCACAATGACTGGTGGTCACTGTTTCCCAGGTGCTCCCCCCTGTTACCCCCATCACACTGTCCCTGCTTGTGAGCACAAGGTCCAGTATTGCCTTCTGCTGAGTTGGTTCCATGACCAGTTGCTTGAGGAAGGCACCCTGAAGGGAGTCCAGGATAAATCTGCTCCTAATTGATGCTGCTGCTGGGATGATCCAGTCCACGTCTGGAATATTGAAGTCTCCAACCAGTACTACCTCACCCTTGTCTGCCATCCTTTGGATGGCTAGCATCAGCTCCCTATCTATAGACCACACCTGTGCGGATGGCTGTCCCCATTTTCCTTTCCAGCTTAACCCACAGTATCTCTCCCCCATTTTGTTCCTCCTGGATCTCTGTGGCCCTTATGTCATTTTTCACATACAGTGCCACTCCTCCTCCCTAACTGCCTGCTCTGTCTCTTCTGAATATGTTGTAGCCAGGTATGGCCATCTCCCAGTCGTGGTTATCATTACACCAGGTTTCAGTGATGGCCACAATGTCCAGGTCTGACTGCACCATGACAGCCTCCAGATCTTCCATCTTGTTGCTAAGGCTCCTGGCATTTGCACATGGCTTTCCATGACTTGACCTCCCTAGACTGTTTCACTATTCTACTCCAGCCCCTTCCTTGGTTGTCATTTATCCCTGGTTCTCCTTGCTGTCTGCCCTTCTGCTGAATTTTGCCCCTTTTCTGCTAATCCACCTCTTGGGAACTAATCTCCATCTTTTGCACACTGCTTTGCAGAGATAGCCACTCCTCTGGTTCACTGGTTCCACTGCTAGCTGTGGGGGGTGAGCAAGTAGGTACCCTCCTTTCTGGCCTGCCACCCCCCTTTGCTAGTTTAAATGCTTATCAATGTAGCATTTAAACTTATCATTGAGTGCTTGGATTCCCTCCAGGATGGATGCAGGCCGTTGGACTGAACAAACCTCCATCCTCCAGGTGGGTCCCCAGTCACCAATGAATCCAAACCTTTCTCACAGCACCAGTTCTTCCAACCATGAGTTAAAGTTCCTGGTGCATGCACTCCTATGCTCTCCTTGCCTCTCACAGGTAGTACTTCTGAGAAAGTGACAGAGTAACTACTTGCTTGAGACCCTCCCCAGTTTCCTAAACTCTTCCTGAACTTCCTTTGGCTCCCATTTGCCAGGTCATTAGTACCTAGGTGGATAATGACATCCAGCTCACCCTCCCATCTTGCCTTCCCAGTGATCCCCAGGATCTTCCTTCCATCCTCCATGCCATGGCACCTGGTAGGCACCTCACCTCCCTGTCTTCCCCTCCTGTGTTCCTAGCTGGATCCCTCTTATGATGGAGTCCCCAGCAGGATCTACCTCCTCCTCTGGGGTCCACTGCTTTCCCCGCTGAGGTCACCTTCTTGGCTAACCTCCACATCCTTTCCTTCCACTTCTCTGGGTACCTCTATTTGGTTGTCCTCATTTGCCAGTGTGGCATATGAGTTCTTGAGTGGAATTGGATCTGGGATGTGCCTCTGCCTGACCGCTCTAACCCTCCCTGAGCCCACTGTCATGCAAGTGCTCCTCGTTCTCGGCATCCTTTGAGGAAGTTGCATTGGACTGGGTGGTCCCTGGATAGGGGTGATGGTACTCCTGACCCAGTTTACTTCCGCTCTGAGTCTGGCTACCTCCTCCCACAGTCCAGAGAGATGCATGCAGATAGGGCAGCACCTCAGTGTCCAGAAGGTCTGCCTGAATATGGCTGCCCCACAGCCACTGTGATGTGGCAGAGGGGAGCTCTGCTGGATGACTGACGCCAGTCAGTAGCAGTTCGGTGGCGAGAGAGAGAGGATGGCTTGAGGCTGAGGAGTGGGTCTCTTCCTCAGTCTTAATGGAGCTAGAGACCAAAGAAATGGATGGATCGTGAGGAGAAAATGTGCAAAATGGAAAGCACGATGATCGGATGGAAATCAGAGAGACCGTGGAGTCTAAGAGGCTTGATGCAGAGGAGAAAGGAAAAAAGAAGGAACGACTCCCTCTGTGGAGACAGAGGGAGAAGGTAATATAAATATTGAAACAAAGCAAGCACAAGCTAAAAGTAAAAAAGTAGTGTTGGCAAAAAAAAGAAGTGGTTCTAAAGGAAAACAGCTGATAATGGGTGACAGTAGGAAGGAGGCCTGTCAAGCTCAGCTGAAACAAGCTGATGTGGCAGTGTCAGAACTGCTGGATGAAACTGATGAAAGCCAAGAAGAAAATGACACTGAAATGAATGCCCTGAAAGGGGAAAGTCAGTAAAAGTCAGTAACGGCTTGGCTTAAAACGGGCAATGTATAAAAGTGCTGATATAAAAGCGAATACAAATAAACAGGATGGTGACAAGAAAAATGCATCTAAGAGGGAAATGAAGCAAGGAAAGTGCAGCCAGAATAAAAGAAGGGAGGGAAACTCAAAAGAAGGCTTAAATGAAACTGATGATGATAATATAGACTTTCCTGATACTTCAGAATGGGTCACTAAGGCCCTAGTCGATGCAGGTTGGAAAAAAACTTTGGATGGAAAGGGATGGGACCCAAATAATGACTCCCAAAATAATATGCCAACAGAAAAAGAAACAGAAGGGGACAAGAAGGTAATGGGGTCTGTAGAATATGAAGGACAGGATGAATCAAAAAGAATGGTGGATACAAGGGAGGATGTGGAAGAAAATATAGGCCTTGATGAAAAGGAGGAGTTGGAGTCCTCCATGGAAGTAGAAGAAAAAAATGATGCAAACAGAAAAAGAGCAAAATGACCAAGAACTTTCAAAAAATAAAAATAATGTGTGGGAGGAGACTGTCAGGGAGAAATTGTTTCTTGAATGCATGCAGCATTTAAATAAACCTGCAAAGTGAAGAAATGCTATAAGACTTAAATACAGAGGCCTGCCAACAGATGCCACTGATAGATTGTTTGTGGGGAGGCAACACATTAAAGGAAGTATGACGTTTTATGATTATGAAGTATATGTCTTAATACATATTCCTGGAGACATTATTTATGACTTGAGCTTTAAACATCCCTCAGGACTTGATAGATTTTGGAAATTGTATCATACATCCCTCAGGACTTGATAGATTTTGGAAATTGTATCATCAGCTGAAAAGTACAACATTATGGAAAGATTTCATGGTAATACCATTGACAAAACCAGCATTTAAAATAGTAATGATCTTATTTAGAAATGAAGGAGTAAATGTGGCAGACATAGCCTTCTGGCTAAAACAGAAATGTGAATTAAAGGGTCCACCAGAGCCAAGATTAGATTAAGCGAATCTCTGGACAGGTTGCTGGAAATTTAAAGTTGTATTGAGGCAACAAAATGGAGAAATGGAACATCTTCCAACTAAAGAAATATAAAATCATACATACCCCCATAATGCAAAAGCACCATGGGCTGTATAGCGATCACCACAAATATTATGCTGGTTCAACTTTAACTTCCCTACTGTTTCATTTTGGGAAGAGATAGAGGAATTTTATTTTATGCTGGCCAACCACGGCGTGTTATCAATGTGGGGATAAAAGACACTAGAGTAATGCATGTGAAAAGAATCAAATGTGGATTATGTGGACAGTTAGAAAATTATGGGGCAGCTTGTAGAGAATCCCATTAGATGTAGTTTATCAGAAGAATCAGGACATTCATTTAATAATTGTCCTTGGGCAACCCATACTATTCAGATACTGGGCAGCAAGGGAGCAGGATATATATTTGGCCCTAGCAAGAAAAGAAAAAGCAAAGCAGAACAAAATTGTGGATGTGGCACGAAAAGAAGAAGACAGAGATAAGGAAGGAAGTCGAGTGGATTTAAGACCTTCTGCCTCCGGTGGGCAAATAGAGCATACCATTAAAAAAGGAGATAGATTGGAGCCTGAGACAGAGCAAACTGCTCCATCAGACATTTTGGGAACCTGAAGAGAAGAAGTTGGAGAAATTCACAATGATGGCTAGAGATGCAGCAAATTTAAATTCTGCAGGTGAAGTGAACGTGAAGTGGGCATTTTACATTGCCACTCCACTACGCGGAGTGGGCAATGCAAAGTGCTCATTCTGCTTTTACTCACTTCAGATTAAAGCAGAATGGCAATCGAAATGCACGTGAAGTCATTGTTTTTAATGGACTTCGCATTCCTCATTATGATTCTAAGTGATCACTTGGTGTTTCAGATTTGGCAGCCCCCCACACATCACATGGCTTACAGTACTGTAAGTCACATGCTCTTTAGCTAGGCAGGAAGAAAGTGAATCATACAAGCAGACACTTTTACTTTCTCCTGTGCAGATGGAGAGAGAGAGGAGTGTGTTTTGTGACTGCTGATACTTTTAGATCAGAGCAAGGAGGAGAGTTAAACTTTGTTTAGACCCAACAGCTTTTTTAAGAGCTAAATTTTTTTGTCTTTTCTGTACTCGTTTTTACTTAAATTGTTCTTTCTGTAAATTTTATTTTCCTTACCTTTATAAGTAGTTAGTTGTTTGTCTGTGTCTGTGTGACTGTGTGTGTGTGTGTTGTGTGACAGTGTGAGTAGTGATTGCTTGGACTGAGAGAGCTCAGTAGGAGAGATGGACCAGGGTGAGGGAATGTCTGGGACGGGGCAGCTCTGGGAGACCATGATAGTGGTAAGCATCGTACCATGTGCATGTGTGGAGGGCATGGGTGCCCATTCCTGTTGGACTGCTCAAAACTTGTGAGTACCCCCCCGAAGCAGGACCAGCACCACCTTCTGTCCTGACTCTGATTCGGTTAAACCACCATCACCACCACCACCATGTCCAGCACCAGGTCCTCTGGAGCAGGATGGCCTGTTCCCTGGGCCCGGTGTGGATCCCATCCTGTTCAGCACCGTGACCAGCAGGCTCTATACATCAAGTAACTATTAAAAAAATTTATGTTGTGATTCATGGCGTGATCGTAAATCATGATTTGTGAATGCATTTGTGACCATGATGATGAAGAAATGTGAATGCCTATGACTGTACTTCCCAGCCCTGATGAGCTGTAGCTAAAACTCCCAGACTTAAAAACATGTATCAGTGAGTACAATGGTGGGGTGGTGAAGCCTGGAGATACTACAAAACAGGCTTACAATACATTCAAGTAACTATAAAAAATGAATGTTGTGATTCGTGATGTGAATGATCTTGAATCGTGATTTGTGATTGCATTTGTGACCGTGATGATGAAGAATATGATTTGATCACATGTGACTCGTGATGATGGTCCTGACTTGAAAACGCATATTAACGAGTACAATGTTCATGAAGAATTAAGCACCACACCTGTGCAGTACTCTGAAGGGAAGCCAAAGAAACAACTGTGACTTAAGTTACAGATGGAGATTGGGCCCTAAAGAGATGCAAATGCACAGACAAATTAAGATTGTGCCGTGCAGTGAAGAGATGCAGACACAAAGGCACAACACTTAACCAGTGCTCACCATCAGAAATTCAAATCTGGAAAGAATACCTTTACGGTTGGGCGGACCGTATGGGGGGGCAGTGTACTGTACTGCTGCAGTAACAGTCACTAGTACTAGTACCAGTAAAGATACCACAAAGAAGTACAAAAATCACACAGCTGCAGTGGATAACAGCTTCACATTGCTGAAATTATTATGTGGCACAATAAAAGGTGTCTGATTTGATGATGCACATCACATGCATACTCACACACACACACACACACACACACACTTAGTAATGCATAGCAAATTTAAAACTTCAGTAATATAACCACATATTTTAAATAAACTAAAATTATGCACTGCGGCAGTAACAGTCACTAGTACTAGTACCAGTAAAGATACCACAAAGTAGTACAAAAATCACACAGCTGCAATCGATAGCAGCTTCACATTGCTGAAATTATTTTGTTGCACAATAATAGGTGTCTGATTTGATGACACGCATCACACACATCCTCACACACACACTAAGTAATGCATAGCAAATTGAAAACTTCAGTAATATAACCACATATTTAAAAAAAAACAAAATTATGCACTGCTGCACCACAACAATCAGCAAAAGAATGGCAAGAAATATTGAAAATATTACTGTGTGTACATTAACACAGTTAACCAAGAAAAATATCACCAAAACAGAAAGCACTGTCTTTTTCTCCAAGTTAATCTACCTACACCACAGATACACCCCTCCCCAAAGCACACTTCCACTGTCTCTCAGTACGCAGACTGAATGTTGTACATTAACATTCAAAATCCATACACAAACAATAAATGCTCAATGATATGAGCACAGGAAGGTTTCCTATAATCGATGAACTAAAATTCAGCAAAAAAAAAAAGACTCAAAAAGGCTTTTCTAACAGCTTTTTGAAGGTTTGAATTGTAGAGATCTCTCAGAGCAGATTGCCTCCTACAGCTTCCTACACACACTACCCCAAACTGAGGCTATACAGAACAATCTAGAGCCCATGTGACCTGAAATCCCATGAATCACTGCAAAATTCGCCTCTGGAGCTTAAAACAAGGTGAAGTGAGGCAAAGTGGAAAGGCGGAGTAGCATAAAGTCATTGTTTTCAATGGATTCGCATTACCCATTATAAAGAGAAGTACTCCACTTCACATTGCAGAGCACTCCACAAGTCGCCTTCACTCCGTGAATCACTTCACAGAGCAAACTGGACACTTAAGCCCTCGCTAATGGTGACCAGGTCCAAAAATAAGGAGAAAACAAATAGAACCTAAAGTCATGGAACAAAAGAAGAAGAAGTAGTGAAATTATCAAATAAATTTACAGTGTTGCGGGACAAAGAATAGGTGACTGCAGATGAGGACACTGATGATTCTCTCTAGAAGAGATGGATGAGGGTAGCATCAGATTGTGATTCAGTAGATACACAAGCTTCTAAGAAAAAAAAAGATAAACTAGGATAGAAGAAGAAGGAAAGGAGGAAAAACAAAATCTAACATGGAGGGTCTTACCTGCATCACATGTAATGTAAATAGTATAAGAAATAAGACCAGGTGAATGGTTACATTTTAAATACTGGGAGGACTTAAAGGGGACATAGCCATGTTGCAGGACACAAGGTTGTACTCAGTCTTAGAAATTAATGTGGCACAGAAATAATGGAGGTGGGGGCCTTCAATATGGTCTTTGGGAGATGAAACATCTTCAGGTTTGGGATTTTTTTCACAATAAATTAAAATACTAAAAGTGATAGACAGCGCTCCAGGTAGAGCAATTATGGTAGATGTTGAACTTAAGAGGCAAGTAATCAGAGTAATAAATGTGTATAACCTTAGACGAAAGCAGATAGGAATAAATTAATGGAACAATTGAACCTTTTTGCATACTGCAAAACTTACTTTATGGGGGGGGTTTAACTGTGGGATTAAAAAGCAGGATTGGGGTAGATCAACTGAGAAAATGTTTTGTGATACTGTATGTTTAAACAGCATACTTAAAAAGGGCAAAGATGGAGGATGTGTTTGAAAGGAAAGGAAAGAGAACAGAGCATACATATTTTAGAGGAAGAATGTCATCAAGAATAGACTTTTGGTTTGCATCTAAAAGTGCAGCAGTAGAGAAAGCATATATAGTACCAAAAGAAACAACAGATCATATGGCAGTATGTGCTAAAATAAATATTGGAAAGACTTAAATGCATGGACAAGGATATTGGAGAATGAATTTGGAAAATTTAGACAATAAAGAAGTACAGGAATAATTGCTATATATGTTTGCAGCAAGGGGGGCAATGCTGGGATTGCATGAAGATGTAATGAAATTGTGGGATGACACAAAAGCAGACATAAGGGACATTATGATAAAAGTAGCATGGAAGAAATAAATAAATAAATATCAGAAATATTTAACCTTGAGGGGTAAATAATATAAAGAAATAATGGAGCAGCACAAAGATGGGAGAAATCATACAGAAAGAATAGAAGAAATTAAACAACAACTGTGGGAATATCAATGCAATAGAATGAGATCATTAGTAATGGAGCAGAAATGTGGCACTCAGGGAACTAAAGCTCAAACCAATCCTATGGAGGATAACAGAGAAAGAGTAAAAAAAAGGGTAATGTCTGAATGAATAGATAAAAATGGAGAAACATGTGTAGATATGAAAAAAATGATGGGGATAGTACAGGAACATTTAAGACAGAAGTTTCAAGTATCAAAAGACAAGGTACCAAAAGAGATAGTAGAGCAACTACAAGTCCCACAGATTTCAGATACAGATAAACAGCTGGTAAAAGAACTCATTACAGAAAAAGAAATTAAAGAAGCAATAAAGTCATTCACAAATAATACAGCTCCAGGAGTGGATGGGATTCCAAATGCTTTTTATAAAAAAATTGAGAAAGTAATAATACCTACACTGGTATTAGTATATAACAATATTTTTATTAAGGGGGAGGTGACAGAGACAATGAAAGAGGGAATTACTGTATTCATTCATAAAAAAGAAAATTGAGCAGATATTCATAATTGGAGATCTATAAGCCTGTTAACTGCAGATTATAAAATGTTAACAAAAATCATACAGAGAAGGTTAGCTGGGTGTGCATCAGAATTTGCTATGAAAACACAAACATGTGCATTGCCTGGAAGAAACATAAAGCAAAATTTAAGTTTTGTTAGAGAAATAGTGGATAAAGGCAATAGGGAAGAATTAGATCAAGATGCAGCTTTTGATTCAGTTAAGCAGGATTATATATAGGACATATTAGAAAAGTACAATTTTCCAACAGAACTAGTGAAGATAGCAAAAGCTTTATACTTTGAGGCACAAGTATGCCCTTTGATAAATGGACATTTAGGGACATCTATGTATATTAAGAATGAGGTAAGACAGGGATGCCACTTGAGCCCCCTTTTGTACATCTTGGGCCAGATATTCAAACTGCGCCCAAAATGTGCGCAACAGCAGGAGCAAGCACAAATCAATTGCGCATATGCGCAACAGACGCGATATTCAAACATGGAGCAGAACAAATTGCACAAGCAGCCAATGTCTGAATATCGCACAAACTGCGCCATAGTGCAACCAGGAAGGGGAAGCTGAGCAGTAAGGTTGCGCCATAGTGCAACAAGGGCAGCCCAGCTGAGCAGTCCAGAGGTGCCATAGCGCAAGCAGAGTGCCCCCAGCAGAGCAATGGAACTGCACAACCAGGGAGGCAGGCTGGGGCCCACCGCCAGCCATGCCACACATGGGCACAGTAACACACTGCAGAACCAACAAGACACCTGCACACCCCAAGCACAGCATCACTGGGGGTGGGATGGATGATCTACTGGCCCATGGGGACAAGCCAACAAAGCACAGCAGAGCCATGACGACCCAGCACAACCACTGGCAGGCTGAGACTGCCACACACAGGGGGTTGACAACCACAGTGCACATCAGCCCCCCGGACGCACAGCACACCCTGCACCGTGACCCCAAGACACCACCCATGTGCAGTGACTGGCACTGCAGGAAACACCATGCATCCCCCCCGGCACACGTCAACCCCGTGCAGCAGAGAAGCATACAAGCCAGACCCACCCTGTGCACCCAGCAGTGGGTGGCAGCAGATGGCAAGACCAACAGAAAGTCACTGCCATGCTGAAGACACCTCCCCATGCACACACACGCACACACACACACACACACATACCCAGAACCATACCACCCCAGATGGCATGCACACCACTGCAACTGAGCAACCATAGCCAGCTGCAAATCAGAGACCAACACAGTATTCATATCAAAATATAAATGTATTATAAAACTGTAAATTACAAACCAACAACACCATAACTATTTACAAGGGGGTAGGGTACAAGCGCATAGGTGGGCAAGGGTAGGGATGAACAACTCGGAGAGGAAGGCAGGGTGGGAGGGATGGGTGAAGTGGGAAGGGAATCCGCCTAAGGCCTAGCAGCTGGTCCTCCTCCGCCTGGTGCCACATGTACTGGCCATGCTCCTCCGAGGCCATGGCGCTGGATGCTGCTGAGAATGGTCTGCTGTCCAAGGACACCTGTGTGAGCTGCTGCAGTGCCCACTCTATCCTCCGGAGAACACTGATGCCTAGGAAAATGGGAACACAGTCAATGGCTGTGACTGACCACAACCCTGAACACCACCCAACCTGCAAGCCATATAGCCCAATGTCCCGCACCTGTGATGGTAATGCACCTACCCACAGTGAACATGCACATGGCCATCACAAACAGGCGGCACCAGCCATGTGCACCACTGTAACACACACATGCCCATGTCCATCACAGCACAAACAAGGCTGTCAAGTGACGTGGCAATGTGGTGTGATGCCAGTACACAGCCATGTGCCCAGTGCATGCATGACCACCAGTGACTCACACAGACGTGCAGTGACACTGGACAGTGATGAATGTCACCTGTGTCGTGCATGGTTGTGTTGTGCATGGCTGGTGGTCATGCCCACCCTCCGGCATGCAATAGCATCCATGATGTAATGATACCACATTCTGCAAGAAGCTGTCTGCTGCTGCTGCTGCTGCTGCTGTTGTGGCCCACCTCTTGCTGCACCACCGACTGGCACCGGGCCCTGTCACGCCCCTCCTCACACGTGCCTGCATCCTCACAGCCCGGCCTGTGGAGACAAATGTTGAGAAAAACATCAGTGTGACTCCAAAGCAGATTGCCTCTGCCCCAGTGAGAGTGCTGCCTGCCCACACAGCCAGCCCCATGCATCTCACACCTGCACACACTGACAGCCAACCATGTCTGAGCCATCACCATGCACAGCCACCAACACACTCACACCCCCTAGAGAATACAGGTGCATAGACGGCACATCCACCTGGCCTAGGCACCACGCCTCCTGGCACGTGGACCGTAGCTCATGCAGGTCAGGCTCTCCCGCGGAGGTCATGTATCTGTGCCGGCACTGCTCAGCAGACCGACGCTGCCCAGTGACCCCTACCAGGTCATTGGCCACTTGCAGCCAGACCTGTGTCCTAGCCATGGTGAGGGCACTCACCATCAGTGCCCCATAGTGGGGCTCCACCAGGGCCACCAGGTTGGCCACCTCCACGGGGCTCCATTGCACCGCCCTCCCAGTGCCATGCTTCCAAGTTTACAGCAAGCAATATGGCGCCAGGCCAAGCGCGCAACCCATCGAGAAATGTTGCGAATAGACCACCATAGGTTCCAATCGCTGTTCGTACAGTGCCATTAGTCCACATATCACTGTCACCAGACAGCACAATAGGGCGTACATACATGGCGGCCGAACAGCGCAGGGGCAAAGGTCGGACACCAGGTCAGGGGTCTATGACGCACGCCACGCACAGCGCCTATCTGGACGCTCACGCATCCCGCGCGACCGAGCACCCGCGTGACAGTGCCACAGTGGACTATTGTGCAGTAGTGCCACCGCACCATAAAGTGTCCAGTGCTGGCGCCCACTGGCACAATGGTGGCCATGGTCTGAATTACCTATCGCGACAGCACGTCATCAGCGCGCAGATGCCCGCGTAGCTACCTGGGCATGCGCAATGCAGTGTACTGCACAGTCACAGATCTGGCGCTTATTGGCTCAGCCGGCTCAACCGCCTTTGCGAAAAGTGCAATGCCGATATTCAGCCACACATGCAAATCATCTGATCAGCCATTCAAAGGCACAGTGGCGTGATTTGCATCTCATTACATTTGCTCCTCTAATTTTCCGCATTGCGCTATAAAAGTGCGACAGTGGGCTGTGCTGGACAGATTCGGTTACTGCAGGTGAGAGGTGAGTTGCATGCTGTGGGATGTTCTGGACAATGGGCATGGGATAATGCTGTAGACTGCACAGTGACAGGTGTCCACTTACACCCATATAGATCACCATGACCGAGCAGAGACAAGGTGAAGGTGAGGATGGTGGGCGAAGGAGGAGGCCCAACTTCACCAAGGCAGAGACTGAGGCCCTCTTCCAGGCCTACCTGGAGGATGAGGCACTACTGCGTGGAAGCCGGGGCACCCCTCAGGCCCGTGCAGCTGCATGGGAGGGGGTAGCAGGGCAGTGAACCTGCACGGAAGCCACCAGCGCTCCGTGCAGGAATGCAAGAAAAAGATTGGGACAGACCGCAGGAGGGTGAAGGAGAAGGTGGCAGCCCTCAGGGCGGCACGCGCTGGCACTGGTGGGGGCCAGCCAGCGGTGGTGGAGCTGACCCCGGCTGAGGACTGACTGGCTGCAACTATGCAGTGCAGTGCTATTGAGGGCGTACCAGGAGGTGGATTCCAGACAGGTGGAAGCCCATCACTGCACTGTATGACATGGTGGTGGTGTTGGGGGGGGAAGGTTGTTCACATGCACTCACATGTCCTCTCTTTCTGTTGCAGATCCTGTTCGTCTTCAGGAGATGGTGGTGGTGGGACCAGGCAGTGAGGATGACCTGCTGGACATGGAGGAGGGTCCATCCACCTCTGTCACCAGCCAGCATGCACTGCACCAGCATGCACGCTGTGCTGCCAACTCTGGTGTTGGTGATTCGGGTGTGGGGGGTGCACAGCCTGTGTCTCAGCAGTCTGGCATGCAAGCATGCCAGCACACTGTGACTGTGGCTGTAGCATGTACCTGCACCATTGATGATGCAAGGACTGCAATGGGCAGTGACATGTGTGTGTCCCATGACGGACACACAGCAGGCCAGCACGTGCCCCTGGGCCTTGCTGGTTCCAACTTGTGTGCCAGCATGTCGGCACAGTCCCAGGCTGTGCCTGTCAGCACCGGTGGGACAACACCGGTGGCTGTGCAGGTGTCTGGCACTGTTGCGGCCACAGCGGTGGAATGAGTGGACTCTGGGGCACAGCGGTTGGAGGGGCAGCAGCAGCAGTCACCCACCAGGTATGGGGGTACAGTGTCCAGCAGTGGCACATGCCCGCCACCTTTGATACACCCATTCCTGGTCCTGGCGAACAGCGCCCACCCTCAAGGGGTGTTGTGCATCAGGACCTTCAACACCCTGGGGGACAGGATGCCATTGTGGCAGAGTACCCATTGGACCAGCACACCCACCTGCTGTGGGAATCAGTACAGCAGCAGAGGCGGGTTGCAATGTCCGTGGAGGCACTGTCTGTGGCTGTGGAGTGGCACAGCAGGGAGCGTGCTCTGGACCATGCAGAGATGGTCCACATGCAGATGAATGTGACCGCTGCCATTGACAGGCTGACCCAGGCAGTGGTCTCTGTCGTGGACGCATTGGGCAGATAGTCAGGTGACCCTGTACCGCACACCCCACACAGTTCACACTCCACTCCCCGTTCCCGGCGTCGTGCGACACCAGGCCTGTCGAAGCCGGGTTCTGCTGTGGGCATCCCGAGCACCCCTGGTGCAGGTGTGTTCAGCATGCTGCAGACCCCTGTGCGGGCAAGGTCACGTTCACGCAGTGTGACCCCTGGTGGTCAACAGTGCCACCCCATGTGGCCTCTGCTCAGCCTGCCAGTGCTGTTGGGTCATGCGGGCCGCCCACGCATCCACGGTGGCCGTGGGACAGTGCTACATGACTGACCTGTCTCCCAGTGTGGCCCTGTCTGGTGCTGCCCTGTGTGCAATGTGTGTCATGGTGGGCAGTGTACTGCTGGGTGCTCTGCTCAACACGCCGACACATGGACCACCTGCACACCCTCCCAACTGCTGTCCACAAGTGCGTGTGCATGATGATGCCTGCATTGTACTGTACACCAAGGTGCAAGGGTGCCCAGCATCTGACACACGTACTTGGACAGTACAGGTGGTGGGGGTGGTCGGTGGTGCTGTGTGTTAGCAATGTCGGTTCTGCTGTGCTGTGCATCTGCCCATGTACGCTCTGTGCCTGGTGTGTGTGTGTCCATATGAGTGTTCACCCCTCCCTGATGGTGTGTTTGTATGCCAGGACCCTTCCACTCCCCTGGCCGTCCATGCACCCTGGTATGTTACCTGTGTGCCTGTGGTTTGCACCTGGACAGTGTTGGTTGCACATGGCCCCTTGACTTACCTGTGTTGTGCATAGTGCTCCTCTGTGATGGCGTCCCGGTGCAGCTGGGCCTGCCAGATCAGTCGGGGGTCCCGCCGTCCTAGGGGGATTGCTCATCACCATCAACACCGGCACCACTGGCATCCCCATAGCTGTCCCCCTCTTCAACCTGTACGGCTATCCCACAGTCCTTGGCCATGTTGTGCAGGATGCAACAGGCCAGGAATATCCCACAGGCCTTTGGGGGGCTGTACTGTAGGGCACCGCCGGAAGTGTCTAGGCATCAGAAGCATGCCTTGAGCATCCCAAACACCCGCTCTATGATGTTGCATGTGGCGGCATGTGCCTCATTATAGTGTTGCTGCAATGAGGTCATGGGGCGCCGGTACGATGTGAGCAGCCAGGGACGGAGTGGGTACCCGCTGTCACCTGTGTGGAGATAGTGGAGATCAGGGTCATGTTCAGGTCCATTTTGCCCATATCACTGTGTGCCACTACCATGGCACCTGTGGCATTCCCACCCTTGCCCCAAGTTTGCATTCCATACATGCGTACTCACCCACTAGATGTCCTGTGGGGATGTCCCCACTCTCAAATCGATGGCACAGTGCGAACTGATGCCATATGAAGGCATCATGTGCTCAGCCAGGGTGTGTGGCACATACATTGATTATTCACCCAGTGGCATCACATACCACCTGGCAGTTGACACGGAGTAGCCCTTCGGTTCCTATCGCTGCCCCCCAGGGCCAGGTGGTGCGAATGGCCACATGGGTGCAGTCTATGGTCTCTTAGCATGCCAGGCATACGTGCTACCCTGTGGAACTCCTGCATGTTTGCTGTATGCTCTGCTGCGATTGCTGTGGAAATGGATGCTCTGCAGCATGTGGCAGCAGTCTGGCTGAGAAATTGGGTGAGGATGCGTGATATGGCCAACTGTGTGATGCCTGTGGTGTCCCCTGTCAGCCTCTGGAAGGTGCCCGTGGCGAGCAGGCACATGCAGGCTGTCACCTTGGTCTCCACTGACAGAGAGTGACTCCGTCGTGAGGGTGCCTGCATCACATCACTGCACAGCTCACAGAGCTGCCTCAGTATTGCCCTGTTCAGGCGGTACCGGCCCACGATCTCTACATCTGTATACAGCTCATAGCTGATGTGGGCATGGTACTGCCTGTTGGGGGCGTCCCGCCGACGGGCCCTTCCACAGCCTCATCCCCTGCAGCTTGCATTCTCACCCCTCATTACAGCTTCCATGTGAGCTGGCACTATCCAACTCCTGGCTTCACCCCCGGCTGGTGTTGCTGTATTACCCCGCTGTCCTGACTGCTACTTCCACTGCGGGCACCCCGCTGGCCTCTGCAGCCTATAGCCCACAATGCTTGCCTTGCCTGCCCTAGCCTGTCACTGTCTGTCTGTCTGTCTGTCTCTCTCTACCCCACTTGGCATCCTTGTGCGCTCTTGCGCCCGCTTCCTTTTATTTTGGCTTATTTCCGCTGGTCTGTAATTTCTGGCAGTTCCGCTCTTGCACTAATCGGCAAGTCTTTGAATTTCGCATTGCACTCTTTATGCATGGATCCACCCCCATCGGTTGCGCATGCCTTCCTTTGCATTGCGCTGTTGCTCAGCATGTATTCGGTGGCGCAACTGCCTCCTGCTGAATATCGCAGAATGGCGCACTTTTGGTCTTGTGCAGGCGCAACCCTATTGCGCATGGCGCAACCCTTTTGAATATTCCACCCTATGTGTTTAGATCCATTGTTAAGATTAATTGAAGAAGACAAACAGGTTAAGGCAATACAATTGGGGGAAATGGATTTAATAAAAACTAGTGCTTATGCAGATGATTGTTTGTTTTTTATGAAGGACCAAAATCAGGGACAAAGCAGTTCAGATATACTAGAAAGGTATAAGGGTATACAGGAATAACAATTAATATAAATAAAAGCAAGATACTTCCATTAGGGAAAGTTAAAAGAGAAAAACAGGGATGCATTGAACTAGCTAAGGATAAAATAGAAATATTAGGGATAACTTATCGAGGAATAGATGCAGCAAGAGAAAACTGGGAAAGGAAATTTCAGATAGCAGCTGGGAAGGGTAATAAATAGAAGAGATGGAACCTGATGAGGGAAAAGAGGATATTTTGTTTTATTTATTTAGTTTTTGTTTACCGGGTAAGTACACTAGCCATAGCAATGATTATTTTCAGGCACGACCCGGGAGGGTACAGTACAACAATACAGGCAAACATTCCAGTACAGGTTCAAACAGAGCTGACAATACTCAATATAGGCAAACATTCCAGTACAGGTTCAAACAGGGCAAAAAATGCTCAGTACAGGCAAACATTCCAGTTACAGGTTCAAACAGGGCTGACAATACTCAGTACAGGCAAACATTCCAGTACAAGTTCAAACATAGTAGATAGTAGAAAAAAGTAGCTACTGACAAGGTAGTTTCAATAACATTGTAGAAAATTCTATAACAAGTTATGTCATCAATTATTGAGACAAATCACAGAAAGATTGTAGATATGTTAGTGCTAACTGTGATTGCAAATAGGTAACTCAGGAGAAGGATAGTAGTGAGTGCCAGGAGTAGGAGGCCAGAATAAGGGGTTGAGGATGGGGCAAGGTGGGGCAGAAAGGTAGAGAAGAAGTGCTTTGCATTAGAGGGGCAGATCAGAAATGGTAAGGAGAGATGAGGCAAGAAGGAAGAATGAGCTAGGGGTTTTTGAAACAGGAGCACTTGTGGGAGGTAACAGGATAATTATGCAATCTTTTCTTAAATGATGCGTGTGATGGTGATTGTCACAAGACTAGTGGGAGGGAGTTCCAGTATTTGGGGACACAGCAGGCGAAAGCACTAGCGCCTTTAGTAGTGTTATGTCTGGGAATGAGGACAGGAGCATAGTCAGCAGACCGTAACCCACAGCAAGGTGTCAGATATTGGAAAAGGCCTGCCAGAGGTTTGGGAATTTGTAATCAGACAATGTTGTCAATGACTGAGTCATAAGCATGAAGTCTTAGCTCAGGAGGAGGAAGCCATCCCAGGTCAGAATAGAGGAGACAGTGGTGTTTTAGCTGGTGAGAGGAGGACGCAAGTGACAGATGTTGTTATATGTGACATCCCACTTCCTAAGACTCAATTGGCATGCTGAGGTATAAGTAGCAGCACCATAGGTAAGTGATGGAAGGAGTATGCCATGGACAATGGCAAGCCTTGCTGAGGGAGTGAGCATAGCTGGTTCGGTAGGCTATGCCAAGTTTGGAGCTGACCAGTTTACAAGTCTGTTGGATGTGTAGGTCGAAGTTTAGTGATGGATCAAGTGTAATGCCCAGATATTTAAATGAGTTAATAACCCCAACTGTTGAACCATTTAAGGAGGAGACTTTGAAATTAGGCTGGGCATGTTTAAGCTTGGCATTTGATCCAAAGAGCATAGTTTGGGTTTTGGACTCATTTAGCACAAGTTTGTGAGTTGACAACCACTGTTGCATTAGCTGAAAGTCAAGAGATAGTAGATTGTTTATGTCATCAGTGCTTTTTGTGCTAGCATATAGAACAATGTTGTCTACATAAATCAGGGAGGCTGTCTTATGGAGGCTGGTGAGAATGTTATTTATGAAAATAGAGAAAAGCAGGGGTCCAAGGATGGACCCTTGCAGCACCCCAATGTTTATAATTGCTCTGTCCGAGAGGGTAGAGTTATATTTCACAGTTTGAGTCCTTTCGGATATGTAGTTCTCAAACCACCTTACAACGTTAATCGAGAAACCCAGTGATGTAAGAGTGGCTAGGAGGATGGAGTGATTAACCAGGTCGAAAGCCTTAGACATGTCAATGAAAATGGCCCCAGTGAGAAGACCGGAGTCCATAGCCACTAGTGCAGCCGACGTAAATTCGAGGAGGGCGGTAGTGGTGCTATGGCCCTTGTGAAAGCCATGCTGGGCAGAGGTAAGTAGATCATGTTTCTGCAGGAAGTCAATTGTCTGTGTGGCTACAAGTTTCTCAAGAATTTTATTGAGGACTGATAGGATGGCAATGGGCCTGTAGTTTGATGGATCTTTACAATCTTCTTTTTTGAAAACAGGGGTAATCCTAGCTACCTTCCATATATCAGGGATTTAGCTCTGGCACAGGGAGAGTGTGAAAATCCTGGCTAAGGGAGCAGCAATGTAGGGAGCAGCTAACTTTAGGAGCTTTGGTTCTAGATTGTCAGAGCCAGCAGCAGTGTAATCCGAGATATTGTTTAGCAATTTGAGCACCTCAGATCTTGAGACTGCCTTGAAAAAGAAATGAGGACCATCTACAACTGGCAAGGTGGGTATGTGAGATTGGGCAGGAAAAGCAGAGGTGTAATTAGTTAGGTCAGAGAATTTATCATTGAAAAAGTTGGCAATGGTTCTGGGATTGGTACAGTGAACCCCATTAAGTGTCATGTCATTTGGGATGGATGCTGGATTTAAACCAAGGAAGAATTTAATATGTGACCAGAATTGTTTTGAGTCACCATAGGAATTGGTTAAAAGATCTTTGCAGTAGGTGCTCTTGTTTTTTTTGATGTACCTTTTACATGAATTGCGCAGAGCCCTATACGTATTAAGGTCAGAGGATAGTCCTGAGCTTTTGTAACGGAGCCATCTTTTCTCCCTTTGTTTAAGTTTGGATAGGAGGTCAGATTTTAGCCAGCGTGTTTGCTTATTTTTAACCCAATGTGTTACAAGTTTGCAGTGTTTATCCTGTATCTCTAGGAAGTGTGCCATGAATAGATTGAGGGCAGTCTGAGCATCATTGGATATGAGAAGGGTGAACTAATCAGAAGAGGCAATGTCATGTAGGAAGAGCTGAGAGTCAAAGTTTGCATAGTTGTGGAAGATAATGAAACAAGGCCCCACATATGCTCAAGATATCTTAATTCCAATATTTTAGCTGTGTCTATATTTTCACAGTACCATGGGATTGTTTTTTCATTATTATGGGGAACAGATTAAACCCCATAAAAAGAGCGCATACATACAGACCTATAAATGAGGGAGGATTAAACATGTTAAATCCTATTGTATTTTTTTATAATGTTGTTTGTATATATGAATATAAGGCCAATATTGCAAAAAGAACAGAATGTATGGTTAGTTCTGATAAATGATTGGGAGGTAGTATTGATGGCCAGTTGGAGGAAAAAGGAAATGTTAAAAAAAAAAATATTGGTTACCAGATTATATGAATACCTATAGGACATATCTAATACAATGGAATGTTTCAAGAGATGAAATAAAGATTAAAAAAGGGAGGTAAGTTATAGAAGAATCATAGAAGACAAGTATTTTGAAGAACTCATGTTTAAAAAGCAGGATATATTGTTAGAAACCATGTTGGAAAAAAGAATACCAAAAACAATGAAGGAAGTAATATGGATGTATAACCATGGGAAGATTAATGTGAAAGGAATTGAAAGCATAAGAGGGTGGAGGAAAGGAATTGTCTGGGGAAGCAATTTTGAATCAAGAGGAAACAATTAAGCATATGTTGTTTGAATGTGAATTTATAAAAAGGTTCTGGGAAATGTTAGTTAGAATGTGGGGGATGGAGGAGTTTAAAGGAATGACATATGCAATACTAGTATATGGTCAACTAACAGAAGAGTGGATAAAAATGGAAATAAATACAGTGTATGTGATTTTTGCTATAATTAGGTGGGGGATATGGCAAGTGAGATGTCAAAGGTTTATACAGAATAAAGAAATCATGATAAATGACCTGCTGTTTAAAATGCAAAAAGAAGTGGATACTATTTATCAAAAAGAATGCATACAATTTGGAGAAGGAAGAGATAAATATATGTGGAGAAATTTTGAAGGGATAGGATAAAGAAATAAGAAATATATGAAGTAATGTATAATGCAAATATAATAGAATATGTAATCTAAGAAGAATATATTGTAAAGTTGTGTTTTTGGTTTTAAATAAAAAATCCCCTACTCTTTTCAATAAGTGCCATGGGATCTTTAACATCCACCTGAACTACCACCAATCCAGGCAGATGGGACTTCGGTTTAACATCTCATCCGGAGGACGGCACCTCAGAAGTGCAGCACCCCCCTCATGCTGCACTACAGTGTCAGTATAGGGATATAACCCAAGTGCCAGATGTGGGAACTGAACCCACATCCCTCTGATCTCCTGGCCTCAGAGGTGAATATGCTACATACTGAGCCACTGACCCTGCAAGACAGGACCCGGTATAACCCCTTATCAGAAACCCTAACTTCAAGATACAAAACAAGACTCTCCCAACCAAATGGCTAGGCATGATAGAGTTAGGTACCTTCAGATCACTCCTAGAAATGGTGATTCTCTCATGCCCCTCCAATAGCTCCAACAGTTAGCCACACCTATTAAGATACCAGCATTCTCCCTCCTCTGACTACACCACATGATGGTCTCGGCACTAGGACCAATACTCTGGAAAATGGGTGGCTTTGCAAACTGGGACAACCTCCATAGATTGCCTCCCAGATTCATGCTGTCTCCCTACTGTACAAGAAACTGGTATCCCTTTGCTCACCCTCTAACAACATGATAAGCCTCTTACTGGAGCTCAGATTTCAGTGAACTCAAGTCCCCACGGGCCATCACCAAAGTCTGGAAGGGAGGTCACAAATTTCTTAAATTCGATGGTCTGAAACTAATGCAATACAAAATCACCCATAACCTCTACTATACCCCAGTCAAACTCTTCAAAATGGGTAAAATCGCCAGTGATCTCTGTCCTAGACGTAAACAAGACAGAGGTTCCCTCAAACATGTTATATGGGATTGCCCCAAGGCCATGCCACTGAGGGAAGAGGTTGAGTCCCATATGAACCCCCTGCTGGGTCTTGAAAACTCCTTCACCCCTCAAATCTCTCTGCTAGAACTTAACTTAGACACAGTTGTGGGTCAGAGAAAGTTCCATATCTCTCTCATCACAGCCGTGGAGAAGAAACTGATCCTTAAACTCTGGTTGATTCCCTCCAATGAGGAGTGGCACAACTCCATGTTAGAGGCCCCACGCATGGAGAAGATGATGTGCCACATACATCATGCACAAAAGGCCCACCAGAACAGATGGGGACACTTGATGCCCTCTATTAAATGCTTAATCCTTCCCAACACATGCTAGACCCCACCCAGCTGCCAGCCTTCAATGTAAGGCTCAGGCTACACTCTCAGCCTTGTTTCAAGCCAAAGATTATGTAATCACTTAAATGTTTGCAAACAGTGACTTAGTCATATTCCCGAACACTGTCAAGATATACATGAACCTGTGTGAAACTATTATTCTGAGTGTACCATTAGATTTAGTTTTTTTAGTTTTCTCTGTGTGTGTTGTATGTCAATATACTCACATCAATAAAGTTTACTAATTAAAAAAAAAAAATTCCAGGTAGCTCCCAGCACCTTATAGGGAGCACCAAGGTAGTAAATATAATAACTTACTAAATAGACAGTATTAATAAAACTATAAAAAATTAAGAGCAGTAGGCCATTTAAAAAATAAGTTTCTAAAGCACCTTTAAAGGCATTCACTGAGTGAGCCTAATGGCTGGGAGCTGGAAGGGAGTTCAATAGAACCAATGCAGCTATTCTAGTATCTCCCAATTACATTAATCAGGAATAAGAAACTGTCAAAATACCAGCATCAATGAAGTGGAGAGGAAGCACAGGTGTATGTGGAAACAGGCACTAATTCGGGTAGTCTGTAGCCAAATCATGTAGGGTCTTGTATGTAATCAAGTAGATCTTAAATTTAACATTCCAAAAAATCGGCAGTCAGTGCAGACTGTGTAGAACCAGCGTGATATGCTTAATTGAAGCTGTTCCAGATACAAACAAAGCTGCAGAATCTGGACCAACTGCAGGTGGGGCATCAAACCTCCAGATAACCATAGATACAGAGCATTGCAGTAATTCAGTCTCAAGGTAACAGAACCATTTACTACCATATTTAAGTCCACAGGTACAAGATGCAGTTTGATCTGGACAATGTTGTATTGATGGAAAAAGCCAATTTGGACTATTGCCAACCCTGATGTTCAGTCTTCAACTTTGGGTCTAAAGTGTTGCTAAGACTCTACTTCATCCACAGCTCAAAGTGTACAACCATTACAAGATGGCAATAAGGTATCAACACTTCTCATTGCTGAACCATGGTGACCTGATTCAATTAACATTACCTATGTCTTACTTGAGTTAAGACTCAGCTAGTTGGAGCCAGTCAGTCACTGATTTAACTAAGGCACTGCACCAACACCAAGATGATGCTGTTCCTATTGTCGAGTGCATAGCACAGGTATAGCTAAGTGTCATTTGCATAGCAGTGAAACTCAGTGCCATACCACCTGATGATCTCAGCCAGAAGCCACATGTACACAGAGAACAGCAAGGTACAAATGTTGAGCCATGAGGCATCCTACAGTACAGCACAGCTGTATTAGAGATTAAATTACCTAGTACATCTGGCTGTACCCTCCTGGTCAGTTTATACACAAAGCAGCTTGAAGTTGTGCCTGTGTTTGCTGCAGAAAGGGTTTGTTCAGACCAAAGATTGGGGATTAATTAAGCTGTCTGTAGTGTGGAAGAGCTGAACTATCCAATTCTTTCCTGCTGCAATTGTCCTTGTCCTTGACAGGATCTTTGTCTTTTTCTGGATGATTGTTCTCTGATAGATGCCATGATGTACCTTCAGTACCAATTTGTCCTCCATAGAAAGAGATTTTTGCCAAGAATATTCTGACTTCCATCCATCAGTGTTCAACTGATTCAGCTCATCACAATACCATGGTGAACTGTGGCAGAGTGTCGATGGATGGATATGATTGAGTGCTAGGAGACCAAGGCAGCCATAAGGGCTGTATTGTAGCACTCCACAGCCTGCCAGTTCTCACAGTACATACTATCATGATACCCAAGATGTCTAATCCATCAACTGTTTGCCATGCTCCAAGTTGTATTTCAACCATAATGAATCAGCTCCACCTGAGATAATATTATGAGGGGCCTGCAAATGAATAACACGGCATGTGATTCAACCAAATGACCAGATCAAACACGACATGGCTTTTGTCAAACAATTTTGTGAAATGAGAAAATCAAGTACAAGGCATGGCTGCATTGCTGTGTGTCACAGGAGACTGCCTGTGCAAAGCCCAGTGATTACATCAACTGAAGGGTGAATGTTACATCCTTGACCAATGTGTTGAAGTCTCCTAGCACAAGAAGTCTAGCAGCATCCAACATCAGGTCAACTATAAAGTCCATTGGCTCATACAGAAGTTCAACCCCATGTTCCAGAGGCCAGTACACAAGGATAATTGTGTACCCTATATCTGGCTTACCTCCAACAGCCATGCATTCAACTAGCCTGATTGCTTCCACCATGGGGTACACCAGGAGTACCAAAGTAGAACTAAAACTGATGGCCACTTGCTTCTACCTCAAGTAGTGCATTGTCAGGGGTACATGTCTCCAACACAGGACCTGAGTCATCACCCTGTCCCATCTCTATGATGCAGACAAGGTCAGATCAGGAATCTGCAATAAATACCTCCATTATTGAAGTTTTGTTACTCATTAACCTTGTATTACACAGAAGGGCTAAAAGCGTAGGCTTTGTCCTATGATCTGCTTCATGAGCCAGTTACTAACAGCTACAGTATAATGAGTCCCTTGTCTGTGATTCTGTAGTGGTGGCGGTGGCCAATGGGTTGTCTTGTTCTGTCATGGGAAATGTGACCAGTGTTTGTACCTGCTGCTCTCTCTTTATTTGTGATGGGAGGTCCTGATGGTCATCAGAACTGTAGCTCAGGCAACACTCTTGGCCTGCATTGTGGTTGATATCTGGCAATGGTTTGACACCAAATTCAGGGCAGTACCAAAACTGTGCCAGTGTACCAAGTACCATCAGCAGTACCAGCAGTCAGAACATTGCAGCCCCCTCTGTACCATCCTTAACCAACACCATAATGGCCACACTGACATGCACATTGGGACCAGTGACCATTATGATGGGTCACAGCTCACATCCAGAGTTATGTATGGCTATGACAATAGCATTTTGACATTCTGCTAGACATTACGGCTCTTGGTTTTATACTGGAACAGTTCTGATTCTTTCAGCACTCCAGTTCAATCCCTGTTAGAGTCATTGCAATGGACTAGTATACTATCCTTAGTGCTCATGGCTGTGTGTATCTGCTTGGGAGATACACCTTCATATAAAGTGGGGTCAATGGGCATTCTTTGAGAGTGTACATGCTTTCACAGAGGAAGTTCATGTTCACTAGGTATCTCTCTACACCCCTTTGTGCACCGGTGGTTGTGTCTGGCTATATGTGCACCGGGATATTAGAACTTTCTCAATAGTTGAAGTTTCAGACCATGACAGTGAACATGGCCCAATTCCTCTGGTAACATTGTGACATGCTGTGTATGTGATTGATGGCTGGTGACGGTTGATCCATTGGTTAAACACAATTACAAAATTTATGAAAACCAAGCAAAAGAACTACAAAGGCAAATCAAACATACTCTACTGCATATCACTCATAATACAGATTCATTAAGAAATTGTTCAGGAATTTCAGTTATTCAATGCACCAGCCATTTTAGTGGCATTGTTTACATACACAAGGAAATGTTAGTATTTTAGACCAATACAAAATAAACATGATTTTGTACATTAGTAAACTAGATTTGGTTGGGGAATTCCAAGGATTAGGTATTCTTCCTATAATTTGAATTTAAGATGCAGTTTGTATATTTCCTGCTATTCTCAGATAAGTGCAAAATGTTTAAATGTTTATCCTTTATTATGTTTGTCAAGGGCAACACAAACATGATGGCGAGAATGTTTGGCAAAATAGGGATGTGACTTGAACCACCCATTCAGGGAGCTGCATGTTGGGGTTTGATCATCCTCAGTCAGTCAGCATTTGGGGACTTGATTTTCCTCAGCCTGTCAGCTTGGAAACAGTTAGTTATGCTACGTTATCACTACTAGTCAGCTTGCACTGCCTTAGAGAGCAAGTACTGTAGTTACTTGTGTGTTTTACATTAGGTTGAACCAATATATGTCTTAGTATGTCATCAAATAGCTTTTGGAAACATTTATGTGTAGTAGTAATTTTCCATCTCTAATTCTTGCATGTGCGTGGTGCCGGTGAAAAAATGGTTATTTCAGACTGCTGGTAATGGCACAAGTGCTTGTATGTGCAAATATGTATGTCAGTCAGAATGCAGGAAATGATATTCTGCTTTTCTACCTTTTCAAGCCAGTAAGAGGGCTTGCTGTTCATGCTGCATACTATTTAGTCTGTCAGGCTGTCAATCACTGATTGGCAGCCCAACAAACCTGTTAGAGAGCTACCAATCTACTTTCTCATGCAGTTGCCACACCATATTCTTGGTCCAGACTGGTTTCACAATTCCCCAGACCATATTTTTTGTGGACTCTCGGTAAGTAGCTACAGTTAATCTCAAGTGAGGGATCATTGCATCTAGTGAGTGAGCATTCCAAGGAAATCATCGAGTGGAGAAGGATCAGGTCACTGGGGGGACTAGAGGGTTTATTTATTTTTTCTGGGGAGCATGTGCTTTATGAAAAAATATGGTCTCTAAAAAACATAAACACTTTAAATCACTGTGTTTCTGCTGTGGTCTATGGTGGGGGGGAGTGGGAGGATGGAAGCATGAGGGCAGGTTAGGGCGGGCTGTTTAGGATGCCGACTCTGGCACCATTGTGTTGAGGGATTGGGTCATGTGACTACAGCTGACCAGTAGTGTGGCTGCAATTTGTGTATTTATAAAATAAAGTTTGCTGCTTTCTTGCACTCCATGCAGTTACTTAGTGGATTAGGGATTTGGTCATTGGAGGGAGGAAGAGGGTTTATTTGTATCTTTCCTGAGGGGACTGTGCTTAGTGGAGAAAAAAGGTCTGTAAAAGAAAAACATTTATGCTCTTTTAAATTATAGTATTTTTGCTGTGGGCTGTGCTAGGAGGGGGAAGTGGAGGCTGTGAGCATTGAGGGCAGGTCAGGTCAGGGCAGGCTGTTTAGGATGCTGACTAAGGTGCCATTGCATTGAGGGGATGTCACATGACTGCAGCCAAACAATACTGAAGCTGCAGTTCATGTATTGAAAAAACCAAGTTTGACCCTTTCTTGCAATCCAGGACAGTCAGTGAGCAAAGAATGTATCAGATCATTGCAGGGAGGTAGAGGGTTTATTTGTATCTTTTCTTGGGGGGACTGTCCTTTGTTAAAAAATGGCCATAAAAGAAAAACAATTATGCTGCCTAAATCACTGTGTGTCTGTTGTGGGCTATGCTGGGAGAGGGGAAGTGGGAGGTTGGGATCATTGAGGTGGGTCAGGGTGGGCTGTTTAGGACACCACCTCCAGAGCCATTGTGTTGAGGGGATGCTGGGTCACATGACTACAGATGACCAGTATTGGGGCTGCAGTTTACTATAATTTACCCAGACATCCAAAGCGACCACTTGCATGAGTGACGAACTGTGAATGCCATGAAGCAGGAGTGTGGTATCCATCTGACTGGTGGGTGGGACAGGTGGGATCATGAGGGGTGGGACCAGAATGGGAGCACCTAGCAGGGTGCCAGGTAAGCAAAAATATCCAACAGAGTGGGTGGTATTGGGCTATACTGGACTACACAAGGGCATAATGAGGCCTGACGCCACAGGTGGAGGGTCTCATAGCCTATGGAAGGTCCAGTATTGCCCAATACAGCCCACTCTGGAGAGCATATTGTGCTTAGAAAATGGGTTACATGTGACATTTTTAGGAATAGTTCAAAAAATTTTAAAAAGTAAAAAAGATCAGTGCTATTTAATTAAAAGTTTCTTTTTTGGTAAAATAGTCCCACTCCCTCTACTAGTATGTTTGCCAGTAGAGGGCAGTACAGTGTCTTAGAAATGTTTTATATCTTAGGCTGGTTTCTTTAACCTCTGCCCACCCCTGTCACTTGTTGAACGTGATTCCCCCCCACCACACACACACACATGCTAGCCAGTGCTCCATGTTGCTGTCTGCTTGGGATTTACATTTTATAGTATGCATCAGTCACAGAATTCTGAGACCTGGTTCGCATTTCACTTTTACCTTTCACCCTGCTTCAGCCACTCTCTCTTTTCACATTGTAGCCAGCATTTTACTTCAGCTCTCACTCTGCCTCATCTGCTATCTTCATGCTGCAGCCTGGATTTCACTTTAGCTCTTGCTCTCTCTCAGCTGCTCTCTCCCTTCATGCTGCATCCTAGAAAGTTATGCTGTTGTCAGGTAGAGACAATGGTGGGGAATATATTTTCTTGCAGTGTGTCGAGCAGTTAGATCGGGGTGAAGAGCAATGGGATTGGGCATGGCAGTTAGGAAATTTGAACACAGTAGCTCTGCTACAAAGAAGGTGATCTGAACAGGGGTTAAACTGGGCAGGTTCTTACCTTTCTAGTTTTGTGGTGTGAGTGTGGAGGTAGGGCAATCATGGGAGGAAGTTAGGGAAAGCTGTATGAGAGTAGCACTGAGCATGCGACTGTGCTTGTGCTATTATTTTAAAAAGAAAAACTGTTGTTTTTTGGGGTACTGAATGTAAAAAGTTGTTAAACTGGGTGAGGTTTCTTTTACTTTTTTTAGGAACACAAACATTTAATAAAAATAGCACTGTGAGGGTTTTGGCCATCATTTGTTATGTTGTTCACTAAGCAATCAAAAAAATTGGTGGCTCATTCAAATGTAAACACTTTTAAACCCACTGATTTATTTATTTATTTATTTATTTTTTTGGTAAAAAGGCAGGCAGGTAGGCACACAAATCAGTAATTTACTGTTTTCTGTTGCTTGATACCTGTCTGAGTAGAGGGTGATCTTAACCAATTGGAAAGAAGGATTCTTACAACCCATTTTCAAATGTGGAATAGATTTCTGCCACTGAATCAGGTTAAGGAGGGGGGAGAAAGAGAAGGAGGGAGAGACCCGGTACAAGTAAAAGGGATTAGGAGGGACCAGAGAAGAGAAGGGAGATGGAAAGGGGCACGGCAGCTGTGAAGGAATGTGAAGAGTGTTCGAGGAGAGTTGAACAGGTACAGGGAAGGCAGGAGGTGGGGGGACTGAGTCAGGGAATTTAGGCAGTATAAGAGGGCAGGTCAAAGCAGATAAAGATAAGGGAAAAGGAGGTGCTGAGTGGGGCATATGGTTATTCAGGCAGGAGGAAAGGAGCAGGGTTGGAGTGGAATACAAGGTAAAGGAGGATGAGACAGGCAGGGGAGGAGCTTGAGGGGTAGTTAAAGAGGTGGGATGAATAGGAAAGGCGGTGTGGGGAAAGGGTAGTAATCCTGCGTGACTCAATAGTTAAGGGTACTGACTGTGGTGAGAATGGGAATCCATGTGCAGGAAGGAAGGTGAAATGCATGCTGGGGATTACAGCAGAGAAGGTGTGCCCAAGGATTGCTCAGATAGTGCAGGGGGTTGGGGGAACACCATGTGATTATCCATCCAGGAACGAATGACATAACTGTAGAGGATGTGAGGGTGGTGCAAGTGCAATTCAGGGAAATGGGGAAGATCTATAGAGGATAGCCAGATCAGGTGCATTCTCTGAGGTGTCACCAGTACCAACAGCAAGAACGGTCAGGGAGAAGTTGCTGGCTGCAGTAATGGTGCAAGAAGGAAGATCACAGTTGCATTGCGGTCTGGGGGGAGACCTGGATTGACAAATCCCTTTATGCACCATATAGGCTGTACCTCAGTAGAGAGGGTTCAAGAGTCCTTGGGGATAAATTGGTGGGTACATATCTGTGGACCTTAAACAAGCAGTGAGGCAAAGTGGGCCTCTCAGGCCCCAAGTCTCTGGAAGGAAGGAGTTAGCACTTGGCTGCCCCCACTCATTCCAGGCAGGAAAATTGGAGGTCAGCTCAGTAGTGAAAGTAACAGGGGAGGTAGAGGATGGGGGAAGAAGCAGACAAAGGGGCATAAGAAGGAGACTGGATGAGCAAGGGGAAGAGAGACTAATTCTCAAGGTGGAAGGTGGTGTCCTTGAACTCAAGAAGTCTCAGAAACATGATAGATAACCTGCAGGGATTGTTGTCAGAGAGGAGTGTGGATGTTATGGCTGTCACTGAGACATGACTACCCCTAACCATGACTGGGACCTCTCAATCCCTGGGTACAAACGTTACAGGAGGGATAAGAGGTGTAGGGAAAAGGGAGTAGTTATGGTTGATATAAGAGAGGGTATAACATGCACAAGGGAAAAGTCAGAAGAGGGGAAGGCAAACGTACTATATGTGCAGTTACTCTATAATAAAGGGAGGAAGGTGAGAATGGTGGTGGTGTACAGACTGCCAAACTAGAAGAAGGAAAAGGACAGGGAACTGGGTTCAATGATAAGGGAAGCTGCAGGAAACAGAGAAGTGGTGAACATGGGTGACTTTAACCTGCCTAAGGTGGATTACAAAATCCCTGACAAGATCTGTGCCAGGTATCAGGTAATCCTGGATGCGGTGCTGAGTGAAGTCCAGACCCGGGGTTTAACTGTACCTACCAGAGAGGTGGAAATCCTTGATCTAGTATTGACAAATGGGGGACCAGATTCTGGAAATCCAAGTGGAAGAGCTCTTCGGTGGGAGTGACAAATGCACAGTGTGGTTACAGATGGACATGGACAGGGAGAAGATACTTACAAAGACCAAGGTCCTGGACTTCAGAAAGGTGGACTTTAGAAGGATGGGGATGCTGCTAAGAAGGCACCTGGAGGACATCAGGAAAGAGAAGGAGGTGGACCAAAAGTGGTATCATTAAGAAGGGCATAGCTGCAGTCATCAAGGATTACATTAGTCTGAAGTGGAAAAAGTCAATGGCCAAAGCACTGAGCTGTTTTAGCCGAGAGGTTGCCAAGGTAGTCAGGAATAAAAGGGAGTTCATAAGGACAAAGATGGAGAAGGACAGGGAGGACTACCTGAGGAAGGCTAGTAAGGCAGAAAAGGTAGTCCAGTCAGCTGAAGCTCAGAAGGAACTTTGGCTAGCAGAACACAATTTAGTTTAACTCTGTGTGTGTTGTGGGGGGTCTCCCCACACTTCAAAAAATTTGGACCTGAACACAACTCATGATTTATCATAACCTGGCTTCTTAAATGTTAAATGCAATTAAAGGTGAGCTACTGGCAGAGATGAAGCCCCAACCCCACACATGCACTTAGGCCAATTCTGTAAAAATAGTGCTAGACATCAGAGATAATGCAATTATAAATTCTCTGTACATAAGGACTTTATTAAGGAAGGGGCAGTTCCAAGTCATTATATCGCGATGATACCAGCGCGATCATGGGGAGAGTGAGAAGCACCTTACTTAAACATGCTGGCTGCAAGAGAAGTTCGGGCAATTTTTATGAGCATTCAGATAATAAAACTGTTTATTTAATCTAGTGCCTGCAGGGAGGATCTGTGATGTGAATCTCTGATCTGTGCAGCGGTCAGGGCTTTACCTCTGCCTGTATAACTCCTTTAAGAATGTATTTTTTCACCAGACAATGCATTACTTATACAAGCTCAACTAACTTATTTGAATAATTGGTATAAGGTGGTGCAAAGAAAAGGGTCGCCACTTCGTGGGTAGCTGGTAGAACTTCTGGGAGAGAGAGTTCTTCAGATTCGATGGCCTGCACCTCACTAAGGAAGGTATAAGAGCACTAGGCCAAAAGTTTGATGTCCACATCAGTCAGTTAAACTAGTGGATGGGGAGGAGGCAAGAGTGCCACTAGAATTGCAGGGGTCACCAGTTGTCTCTTCTCCAACATCAAGCAGTTCAAGTCCAGCATATCCACTTTTTACTAAATCTGACAGAAACACAGACCAGAAAGGTTCACAGCAAAGTGTCAACATATGCAAAAGGCACCACAAGTGCACAGACAGTACCGAACACACACAGGGTAACCTTACAGTAGGCCAGAGCAATCAGGCATGGAAATCCATTTGTGTCAATGCTCAAAGCCTCCTAAACAAGATCCCTGAACTCACAGCCATGATAGTGGAATCATAATTGCATTGGGTGGCAATTACAGAAATGTGGTTAACCACGAACCACACATGGGATTTTACGATACCTGGCTACACGCTATTTAGGAGGGATTGGGAAGGGAAAAAAGGAGGGTGGGGTGGCTATATACATAAGGGAGGGTATCAGTGCAACAGAACTCGAAGACAAACACTGTAAGGCTGAAGCCCTATGGATCACCCTAGGAGCTGGAGAAAAAGCCCTATCTGGGTAAGGATTGTCTACAGACCTCTGTCCCAAGACACTGACAGTGACTAGGAGCTCCTGGAAGCCATCCAGACAATGGTCGACAGGGTGAGACTACTTCTAGTTGGGGACTTCTATCTGCCTGATGTTGTTTAATCCTCTATCGGCATCCTCAGAGAGAGCAAGGAATTTCTCTTTGCACTGGAAGAGGCAGGATTAACTCAGCTAGTGGACTCACCCACCAGGCAGACATCAATCCTAGACCTGGTTCTCTCCAACAGTTCCAGGATCTCAGGTGTTCACATAAGAATCCACTTAGGATCCAGGAACCACAGATCAGTATGGTTAACAGTTAGCAGAACAGAAGCCAGATGTCACTTAAAAATTAAGATAATCGACTTCAGGAAAGCTGATTTCCTTGAAATTAAATCCCAGATCAAATCCTCACTACAAACCAATACCAAGGGAGATATAGAAGAATGCTGGAAAACCTTGAAACATGCTCTAACTACAATAAGGGAGGATTGCACAAAACAGACCAGCAAATCCAAGAAGAGTAGGAACCCACTCTGGTTTACTAGGAAGGTAGAAGCTAAGACCCCTTCACACCTGAATTAAATAGAACTCAATGCAAAGTGAGTCACAAAAGTGGATTAAGGAAAAGAAAAAAGCATTCAAGTAATACAAGGAAACAAAGATGGGTAGTGACAGGGTGGAATACAGAAATAAACTCAAAGAGGCGGGGAAGGCAATTAGGATTGCCAAAGGACAGACAGAGGAGATAATAGCACAGGAGGTGAAAAAGGTGATAAGACTTTCTATTGACACATAAGAGAGAAGATGAAGAATAAGGGAAGAATAGTCCATCTAGCATCAAAGGAGGGTCAGCTGGTGGAGAGGGATAAAGATAAGGCAGAGGTACTGAATGCCTTCTGCTCAGTCTTCACTATAGAAGACGGTGGCAAAGGACCGATGTTAACTGGCACTGGGCAAAACGATAATATTGCCAACATGAGCCCCTTCACAAAAGAAAGAGTCCTAGAAGAGCTGGGTTAGTTAAAAGTGGATAGGGCAATGGGTCCAGATGGTGTTCACCCGAGGGTCCTGAAAGAACTCAGGAAAGAGATTGCTGAACCACTGGCTGAACTATTCAATAAATAGCTAGAAGGTGGTATAGTACCAGATGACTGGAAAAGGGAAACAGTGGTGATCTAGCACAAGAATGGATGCAGGGAAGAACCAGGGAACTACTGCCCTGTCAGCCTAACCTCAGTGGTGAGTAAAATCATGGAATCATTGCTTAAGGAGAGGATAGTAGACTACCTAAGGGAAAACAGAAGACTCAACCCAAATCAAGGCAGGTTCATGGATGGGTGCTCCTGTCTAATGAATATGGTGGACTTCTTCGATTGGGTAACCAGAACAGTGGACCAAGGTGGCATAGTGGATGTGATTTACTTAGATTTTAGCAAAGCTTTTGACACTGTTCTCCACAGGAGACTAGCCAACAAACTACAGCACACAGGCATAAACCATAAAAAAGTCAGCTGGATTGACGACTGGCTTTAGGATAGGTCACAGGGAGTCCTGGTCAATGGGACATTATCAGAGGTAGGCAGAGTAACCAGTGGCATTCCACAGGGGTCAGTACTTGGCTCAATGCTCTTCAACATATTCATCAGTGACATTGCTGATGGACTTGAGAGGAAGGTCTGCCAGTCGCAAATGATACAAAATTCTGCAATAGGGTAGACACAGATGAAGGTGCCTCTGGGATAGAAGCCAACCTCAAGAAATTAGAAGAGTGGTCAAGAATATGGCAGTTAAAATTTAATGCCAATAAAAGTAAGGTGATGCACATGGGTAAACATAACCCAAGAAAGATGTACACATTGAATGGGCATCAATTCGAAGAAACAAAGATGCAACGGGACCTCAGAGTAATTGTTACCAATGATCTAAAAGTGCGGAAACAATGTGAAAAAGCAAGACAGAAGGCCATTGGCATCCTCAGCTGCATAGTTAGAGGGATTACTAGCAGGAAGTGTGAGGTAATCATCCCACTGTACAGGTCTTTGGTCAGGCCACACTTGGAATACTGTGTGCAGTTCTGGAGGCCCCACCTTAAAGAGGAAATTGACCACTTAGAAAGGGTTCAGAAAAGGGCCACTAAGATGACACAGGGTCTGCATCAAGAACAGTATGAAATGACACTAGGTGAATTAAACTTGTACTCTCTACAGCAAAGAAGAAATATGGGGAAACATGATATAACATTCAAATACATAAAGAGAATCAACACAGCCTAGACAGAAAGCCTATTCCAGGAAAACAAAACAACTTCTGAGCTCTGGTCTTTATCTCCTTGAGAGCCCCATTAAACCATGGGAGTCTCAAGTGAGAAGACCTGGGTCATATACGGACCAGTGCGATGGCATCGAGTGCCATGGCAGTGTAGAGTGAGGCACAATAAACCCACAATTCTACAAAAGCAGTCAGTTACACCCACACCAAAGCAGGCTGTAATGCAAAGTGCCAGTGAAGAGGCTCTGGAAGTGTACCCAAAAGAGTGGGGGCATGAGACTGAAGCAGGTAGATCAACAGGAAGCACAAGAAGAGGAGGAAAATGGAAAGGGCAAAGCACATGATCCACACAAAGAGAAGGATGTGCAGGGAAAGAAGGAGCAGGAGAGGACCAAGGATAGTAGGAGAAGAGGGAACCAGAATGATAGAAGGACAGAAAGAGGCACAAGAAGAGGAGCAGGGTAAGAAGCAGAAGAGGATGATAGGCATGATGAATCACTTGTAGAAAAGGAAGATGAAGAATGGGAGGAGTCGGTAAGCCTGATGTCAGTTACACCAGTGGATATTGCTGATGAGTGTGATACTGAAGAATGGCAGCCATCACATAAAGTGATGTCAAAATCAATAAAGATATACAAAACAGAAATGTGAGTAACCAAGTTTCACAGGTTAGGAAATCAAAGACAAGCTCCACTATCAGCCCTCACAGCATGATCAGCCCCATAGTTTTGTATCTTCTGCTGCCACTTACTAATTCAGCTCAACTAATGTCATTCCACAATGGTGGAACAAAAGAAGTAAGGTTGCAGTCAGCACCCAGTTCCTCCAGAAGTGTCCCCCCCACCAGTCTACTGTAGCTGAAAAAACTATTGATCTTCTGCAGTATAGGAATATTTTACAGATGAAACTACAAATCCACTGAAAGCATGATGTAGTCCAGCCACCACCCACCACCAGAGCTAGGCCCAGTATACACCCAACCAGCACTGTTCCTGAATTTGTTGCAATGAAAACAAAACTACACTACCCAAGTCATTACATGTCCACACTAAAATATTGCCTTCCTACCTAAGTTCCACACAAATCACACAACTCATTGAGGAGATGATAGCCTTTAGTCTTTAGCCATCCTCCATGGTAGAAGACATTGTCTTTTGAAGACTATTTAATGACGTGAACTTAAGTCAAGATTCTACATCCTATTTTGTTTCACACAGATGGTGACACTTCGAAGGAAGTAGAGGGGGATTATGTGCATTTCAATAGTAATATCTAGAGCAATAGACAGGCTCCCTCTTGTCTTGTGATTGCACCTTATTCAGTGTTTGAGCTCAGTCAACTGTCCATGGAAGGAATGAATGCCTGGACACCCTGAGCAATACCATCAAGCTCCTGTGTGGTTGCAAGTTCCCTAGCAGTTGTCTGATTGGTGTGTAGTGTTGCTATTCATTTGCTGCTGTAATTAGGGACTGCTGCCTAGTCTACTGAACTTGCATTGCTTTTAAACTGCTGCTATTACTGTGTATTCCTGCATTACGTTTGCTGCTGCCTGTCTGTTATTTACTGTAGCTGATGAACTGTTACTGTGAAGATCATGCTTATTGTTTGACTGAAGGTGTTTAAGCACCAGTTTGATACTGGCCCCTAATTAACTCCTTGCTTTCCACTGAAACACTGCTATCGAGTCACCTGTGCTAGTACAGCATCAGACAACCTTGTTCCCCGCACTTGCCCTATAAGAGCTGCTCCTCCCCCTCCACTGATTGGTGGTGGCAGTCCAGTTGGCGAGTGTCAGGGAGTTAAAGTTGTTCCATTCTAGACACGGCAGCATCTGAAGTGATGGCCCATGCAGCAAAGTGTGAACAAGTGCATCAGAGTCTGAGGAGTGTGGCAGACCTCTTTTGTCTTGTGATTGCACCTAGTTCAATGTTGGAGCTCAGTCATCTGTCCATGGAAGGGGTGTAAGTCTAAACACCCTGAGCAATCCCATCTAGCTCCTGTGTGTTTGTGAGTTCCCCAGCTGTTGTCTGATTGGCGCATAGTGCTATTTATTTGCTGCTGTAAATAGGGACTGCTGCCTATTCTACTGAACTTGCATTTCTTTTAAACTGCTGCTATTACTGACTGTGTATTCCAGCATTACATTTGCTGCTGCCTGTCTGTTATTTATTGTGCTTGATGAACTGGTACTGTGAAGATCGTGCTTATTGTGTTACTGAGGGGGGTTTCAGCACCAGTTTTATACTGGCCCCTAATTTGCCCCTTGCTTTCCACTGATACACTGCTCCCGAGTCACCTGTGCTAGTACAGCATCAGACAACCTTGTTCCCCGCACTTGCCCTACAAAAGCCACTGCTTCCCCTCCGCTGATTGGTGGTGGCAGCCCAGTTGATGGGCATGAGGGAGTTAAAGTTGTTCCATATTAGATGATGTAGCATCTGAAGTGACAGCCACATGTGGCAAAGTGCAGACAAGTGCATTAGAGTCTGAGGGAGTGTGTCAGGCTCCTTCTTGTCTTGTGATTGCACCTTATTCAGTGCTGGAGCTCAGTCATCTGTCCATGGAAGGGGTAGATGTCCGGATGCCCTGAGCAATACATCTAGCTCCTGTGTGGTCATACATTCCCCAGCAGTTGTCTGATTGGTGCAAAATGCTGCTATTCATTTGCTGCTGTGATTAGGGACTGCTGCCTATTCTACTGAACTTGCATTGCTTTTAGACTACTGCTGTTACTGACAGTGTATTCTTGCATTACGTTTGCTGCTGCCTGTCTGTTATTTATTGTGCCTGATGAACTGCTACTGTGAAGATCATGCTTAGTGTGTGACTGAGGGTGTTTGAGCACCAGTTTGATCCTGGCCCCTAATTTACTTACTCCTTGCTTCCCACTGAAACACTGCTCCCGAGTCTCCTGTGCTACTATAGCAACAGACAACCTTGTTCCCCACACTTTTCCTATAAGAGCCGCTCCTCCCCCTCTGCTGATTGGTGGCAGCAGCCCAGTTGGCAGGCAAAAGGAAGTTAAAGTTGTTCCATACTAGACGCAGTGGCATCTGAAGCATTGGCCCTGGCGGCAAAGTGCAAACAAGTGCATTGGAGTCTGAGGAAGTGTGGCAGGCTCCCTCTTGCCTTGTGATTGCACCTTATTCAATGTTGGAGCTCAGTCATCTATCCATGAAAGAGGTGAAAGTCTGGATGCCCTGAGCAATACATCTAGCTCCTGTGTAGTCGTGAGCTCCCCAGCAGTTGTCTGACTGGTGTATAGTGCTGCTATTTAGTTTGTTGCTGTGATTAGGGACTGCTGCCTATTCTACTGAACTTGCATTGCTTTTAAACTGCTACTATTACTAATTTTGTATTCCTTCATTATGTTTGCTGCTGCCTGTCTGTTATTTATTGTGCCTGATGAACTGTTACTGTGAAGATTATACCTAGTGTGTGACTGAGGGGGTTTGAGCACCAGTTTGATAATGGCCCCTAATTTACTTACTCCTTGCTTCCCACTGAAACACTGCTCCCAAGTCTCCTGTGCTACTGCAGCAACAGACAACCTTGTTCCCTGCACTTGCCATATAAGAGCTGCTCCTCCCCCTCTGCTGATTGGTGGCAGCAGCACATTTGGCGGGTGTGAGGGAGTTAAAGTTGTTCCATACTAGACGCGGCAGCATCTGAAGTGATGGCCCCATGCAGCAAAGTGTGAACAAGTGCACTGGAGTCTGAGGGAGTCAGAGGGAGCAGAGGTGCTGGTGCCAGAGGTGCTGTGTAATTTATTTGAATTGTCTGTGCAGCTTTTGCTTTGAGCTTTTCACCATGACTGGAAGCAGGATTATTATAATTACTGGTACGGTAATATTATTGATATGTGGGAATACTTTTATCTATGCATGCAACCGTGCCCATGTTGGAGGGAGATTTTAACAACACTGATTTTACAGTGTCTCATTTAGTGGCCAGGGGGTACAGTCAAAGTTCTGACAGTTTAATACTTATGGGGAAAAGAAGTTATTTTATTTAAGTGGTACATTTTCATATTCCATTACAGATGCATTTTTCGGAAAGGCCGTGGGAATGTTGGGTTTTGTTGAAATTATTTATTTGTTTTCAGCTTCTTTTACTTGCTGGGAATGCTGAGTTGAACCCTGGGCCTAGGGTTATGACTAATGATCATGCCCTTCCCACTATTCCCTGGCATGCAGCACATGGGTTGAAACTGATGCATTTCAATGTGCCGAGTCTGCTGCCTTAAATGACAGAAATTGAAAACATAGATTACTCCTATAAACCTGATTTAATAATTGTTTCTGAAACCTTGCTGAAACCATTTTAGGAGACCATTTGTCTGCACTTCCTGATTATAGTGTGGTAAGGTCTGACAGATAGGTAGTAAGAAAGGGTGGGTAACTATTTATTTTAAAGATCACTTTCAGGCTACAGTTGTTTCAAGTAGTATGGACTGTGAATTCTGAATGATTGGGTAGTAATACGGTTAGTGTTGGGGAAGTAAATATGTTTATATAGGAGGAGTGCACAAGCCACCTGACTGTGGCATTACAGGTCTGAAAATTTGCTGGATAGCATATCCAAATATGTTACTGGTCCTGATTTTATTATGCCACCTATACGGTGGCGGATCACCTTTAAAGTCATTTTATTGACTTTCAAAGCCCTTCATGATCAGGGTCCGGCCTATCTGAAATAACTTCTGGTGCCTTACTGCCCCCGACGATCACTCCGCTCGGCCGACGAGGGGTTGTTAGAGATTCCAAGAGTGAGTTTAAAATCTTCTGGTGGTAGAGCATTTTCTTATGCTGCACCCACTCTTTGGAATTCTCTACCATGCCGGTTAAGGGAGTATACCTCAGTGGAGGTATTTAAGAAAAACTTGAAAACTTACCTGTGGCATATGGCCTACTTGGAAGATCAATGATATCTGAGTACAAATATTATTTTTTGACTGTATGGATGATTTTATTGTTGGTTTTTAGTATATGATGTTGCTATCTATTTTTATTTTATTTGTATGTTTTTAATTGGCATTGTATATTGTGGCTTTTGATATGTAAAGCGCCTTGATATTTTGAAAGGCTCTTTAAAAATAAAGTTATTATTATTATTATTATTGTTATTATTAATGTCAATTGGGCTTTGTTTGATAGTTTCAGCTAGAGAATTTATTACAATAATTTTCTTCAACTCAGCTTATTAATGAACCTACCAGGTTAAATGCTGTTTCTGGTAATCACTGATTTTGGACTGGTGGTCACTGTCAGCCCTCAGAAAGTGTCTCTGGTTGAATGCTTCCTGATTCTGTCAGTGACCACCAAGCCATCTTTCTGTAGCTAAATTTCAGGAGCCCCAAGTTCCTTCTAATTTTCTACAGTATAGGAATTTTAAGCAAGTTGATTTGTCTGCTTTACATGCTAAATTGATGGAAATTGATTGGTCTTTTTTGGATTGTATACCAGATCCTGAAAATGCATTTGAGTTTTTTTGCAAGATATTAGTTCCCATACAGAACTTGCTTTGTCCACTAAGAAGGATTCGAGTTAGAGTGGGGTATAATTGTTGGCTCACAACTGAAATTAAGGACTGTATGAAGGCTAGGGATTTAGCCTGGACCAATTTTAAGCAAATGCCTTCTCATTTCTTAATGGATAGGTATAGGTGTCTGCATTAAAGTGTCTTATTTAGTGAAGGATGCTAAAAGGGTCTTTTATAGGAAAGGTTTGAAGATAAGTTAACCAACCCCAAGTCTTTTTTGGCAATCAGTGAATCAACTTTTGTCCCCTAAGAAAAAGTGTGCTATCAAATCATTTGATTTTATCTAATTGAGCAGTAACAGATCCAAAAGAAATATCTTATTTATTTGGACTAAAATGTTCGGATCTTTCCAGTTATTATGATAATGGGTTAAAAACATCTGCTGCAAAAGTTCCTCTTCAAACTAATAGGTCCCCTTTTATTTTCATTATGTTTCCTGACTCCAGGTTTTCAAATTATTACTGACAATACCTAATAAATATAGTGACTGTGGGAGAGATTAGATGGTTGTTATATTAGGCTAACAGCTCCTTATATTACTAGTCCTTTGTGTACTATTTTTAATTTAAGTTTTACATCAGGTTCCTTCCCTTCTCAGTGGAAATGTGCAAGAGCTGTCCCTGTTCCCAAGAAACCTGGGGCTATTGGTTTAGACGATTTTTGCCCTATTTCTATACATAGTCCTTTGAGTAGGGTTCTAGAAAAAAAATGTTAATAAACAACTTATCACCTGTTTACAAAAGTATTATGTACTGTGTCCTCAACAACAAGGTTTTCAGCCTACTCATGGTACTGAGACTGCCTTGGCCAGGTTCATGGATGTCTCTCTCTGGAGCTTTGATAATGGTCTCATACTTGGGGGGGGGGTCTTTGTGGACCTGACCAAGGCATTTGATCTTATAAAACACTCTTTATTATGTTGTAGATTGAATGAGTTTGTTTTCTGGCAATGTGATGTTTTTTAGGACTATCTACTTAATCATTTTCTTTTGTTACTGTGGGTACTTCTATTTCTCTTCTTATTCTAGTCATTCTGGTGATCCAGAAGGTTCTATCTTGGGTCCTCTTTTTTTTTCATTGTTTATTAATCCTCTACTTTCTATTTGATCTACATGTGACAGCATACATTATGCCAATGATTTCATTATTTTTACTCAATCTCATTCTACATTGTTATTAACTTCTTCTTTGGAGCAATATTTTATCTCTATCTGTCATTGATTTGGTGATAATGCACTTGTTTTGAATTCTTCTAAAACTAAAGCCATGTGTTTTTGGGACTCCACCTCAGCTGTGAAAAAATCTCAATCTAATTATTTGTGATCTTCATGGGATCTGCTTGGAGCAAGTTTTTGAATTTAGTATTTAGGGCCTTGTTAGATCCAGGCCTGACTTTTCAAGCACAAGTTAAAGCCATCTGCGGAAGGTTAACTAAAATTGGGTGTTATTTATAAAATGAAACAGTATTTTACCCTGGAGACCAGGATGGCTATAGCAATTGAGGTGCTTTTACCTCATCTTGATTATGCTGGGAACCTATATTATAAACTGGCAGTTAGGAAACTCAGGCTTTATCAACAGTCTATAACAGGCCGGCTCGGTGCCACTGAGGGTTGAGGCACTGAATCCACACCTCACGCCATGCCGGTGACCCGGTTTGGGAATGAGCCCGGCTGTCGGAGTCAGCAAGGAGAGAGAGAGGACTGAGCATCCAATAGACTGCTCTCCTCTCTTGGGGAGGGACCCAGGTTTAGCCAGGTGCACCAACGGCCCCCGGTGGAGACTGGTGGCACTGCTATGCATTCGGGTTTGTGCAGTACAGGGTGACATCAGGCAGCTGCCCTCCTGATGTGGGTGTGAGCACCTACATTGAGGGCTGGGTGGCATTGCATGTCCTGTGTCAGGGGACGTAACCTGAACATAGGAAAAACCCGGTGCCAAGGATCAGGCGATGGCACCTGTCCCCATGCCCCTATGCCGGGCTTCCTGACTGGCTTTCACCTTGGTGCCCTGATCCTCGTCCCCATGTTGGAATCTGCCTTGTAAGAGCACCCTAAGTAGGAGTGGGGTGACCCACCCGATAGGGCTAACCAGGGTGCCAGCAGAAGCGAGGAGTGAAAGATGAGACTCAGTCAAGGGATACCAGGCAGGCAGGACAAGGACGGGATGCCTGAGAGAGGACCCTCAGGGCCATGACGGGGCAAACAAAGTTACCAAAAAGTATATAACAACATCCGTTGTTTTGTGTTGATACTTTTTCAAACTCATCATTCTTTGTTTTATTCTTCCCTTGACTGGCTTCCACTACATGCTCATTACATGTATTATTTTTATTGTTTAGTTTTCAAATCCCTTTGTTGTAAAGAGCAATTTTCTTTAACTGATTTGTTAAGTATTCTACTCTGAATCTTAGATCATTTAGGGTACTCTCTTTGTAACTAAATCTTCCTCAACAAAAGTCAGTGCTAAAGCTTTTTCCACCTCTGCACCTTTATTATGGAATAATTTGCCTGAGGACTTAAGAACTAACTGTTCTTTGGATTGCTTTAAAAGAAAGTTGAAGGAATGGTTGCATGTTTCAAATGGATGTAAATGCTATTAACTTTGTTGTCATTGGTTATTATATGTTTTTTATATTATTGTATTTGTTATGTGTACAGGTTGGACCTGAAAAAGAGTTTGTCCCAGTGTCCTTACCCAGTTAAAAAAATAAAAACAAACAAATAGTACTAACCAAAGTCTCCTGAGTCTCACTCCTATTTGGGTGTGCTCAAATAAAAAAAAATATCATGATTCCCATCCCATCTTCATCACCACCAGCCTCTGCAGAATTTATATTGATGCACATAGGCTCCCAGAAACATAGCAATAGAGGAGCTGTCTTACTTAATTGTGACAGTCATGGAAAGCATGCACATGGGGAAAACATTTTGTGCTTCTTCCAATCACTTGTAGACATCTGGATATACCCTCATGATCTCACCATGGGTATGTTTGTGTGGACAATTGCAATAACCTACTAAAGGTATGAATGATGCAGATTTTTATCATGTACCTTGTTTTGCAGAGGCACTACATCTGGTGGCGAGTCATGCATTTTTCCAGCATGCACAGTTAACAGAAGCGCATGGTACTGTACAGGACATCATGAGATATTATCAGCATTCAACAAATGTGCTAAGCCCTCTGTCAGTTCCAGAAGATAATCTTCAGTATTGCTTGAATATAGACATATCCTTGTGTTGGAACTCCATCTTTATGGTGAGAGACTTATTAAAAAACCTGTGTTCTGGGCTATGGAATTTGAGGATGTGGTCTCTGGAGAAAACTTTTCATGGGTGCAGGAATGTGTTCTGCATAGCTCATTCATGTGTCCTTAAATGTCTGATTCAACATAACTATGTCCTGCATATTGCTCTCTGAGTTAATATTTTGCCCTGCATTTCAACCCTGTATTATATTGTACTGTATTTTATTGTATTGTATTGTAATCTTCTGATTGGTGCCTGAAAACAGGCAAATGTTTGCCTAGCGCACCCTACCCGATTAACAAAAACTAAATAAATAAATTCCACATCTGTGACCAAATGAGCAGGCCTCAAAAAATTTCAGTACAGAATCAAGAACTCTTAGCATGGTTCCTCCATTGGTGAGCTTACTTGAAAGCCACACACACTGTTGTTTATCATCTTCTGCAGCAACCCAATGAAGCAAGGCTGACTGTGAAGGTATTCGTGGTAGAAGTACTTGTAGTGGAGGAGCTGATGTTCGTAATGATAGTAGAGGATGTGGCACCAATAATTAATCTGAATCATCACTACAGCAACAGTAAGATGCAATCCTCATCAAAAAAGTGGCAGTAATAGTTTGTACATAAATTGTAGACAGGACTGAACTATTGACTTTGTACTTTCTCAATTGCCCTTCAGCACTGGTCACTTCAGAAAGACACCTCACATTGTTAATTGATTACTACTTACACTGCCAGCAGGGAGTGGCTGTGTTCAAAGGTCAATTAATATAAAAAAATTTAAACAGTAGTGCAGGAAAATTGGGCAAAAAATGCAACGTTACCATTTGTCTCTATAACAGTTTCCAGGCATCTTCCAGTTTCAATTGGTGCTAACGCTTCTACAGTACAAGTCACATTAAACTTCCTCCAACTCACTGGTTTAGCATTTTGCAATGAGTTGCTTAATATGTGCAATTTTCACTGTGATGAATTAATAGAAGTTTCCTTATGATTTTCTTCTAGCTGATATTCAGTTTCAGCTTACTTATCAATGAAGTACAACTCATTAAGCAACCCATAAAAAATGGAACCACTGAGTTGGAATCCAATTTCACTACTGCAGTATTCAGTACAACTCGATTGACATGTCATTCTACCCAATCCCAAGAAGACCCTCTCATGAAGTTTGATCCAATAGCTATCCTGCATTCAGAATGAAAACCCCACCCCTGCCACCATGTTGTTTTCCCCACTTCTGTGGACTCCACACACTGCTGTTTCTTTACATTCAATTTAGCAGATTACATGTTATTTCTGCCTTTTCATTCCTTTATCCCCCAAAATCTCACAATTTCTGGCTTCACTGACCGTTAGCAGTTGTTATCTGCTCTGAGATCATGCAGCTAAAGCTGACATTTGCTCAATAACACATAGAAACATAGAAACATAGACTTTGACAGCAGATAAGGACCACTTGGCCCACTCAGTCTGCCCATTTCCCTAGCTACTGGATAAGTTGCAGATTCTAGTTAACCAACAGCCTACTTCCTGCCACCCCCTACTACAATTGCCTTGTGTCTGTCCCATGCAGGTTTGAATTCCCCCACTGTTTTAGCCCCAACAACCTCCCCAGGAAGGCAGTTCCACACATCCACCACTCTCTCCATGAAAAAGATTTCCTTACATTATGCCCCTGAGCTGTCCCCCCTCTATCTTTAAATTGTGTCCCCTTGTTCTTACATATCTCTTTTTCTGAAAGACGCTACCCTCCTGGACTTTGTTGATTCCCTTGAGGTACTTGAATGTTTCTATCATGTCCTCCCTGTCCCTCCTTTCATCAAGGGTATACATATTAAGCTCTCTCAGTCTCTCTTCATATGATTTCTGATGCGGACCCTGCACCATTTTAGTTGCCCTCCTCTGGACTGCTTCCATCCTGTCTATGTCCCTGCATAGATGAGGTCTCCAAAACTGCACACAGTACTCCAGATGGGGTTTCACCAACTGTCTGTACAGAGGGATAACCACTTCCTTTTTCTACTTGTGATGCCCTTCCTATGCATCCCAGTATCCCTGCCTCCTTACTGACTTCTCACATTGCTTACCCACCTTAGATCATCTGATATGACTACCCCAAGTCTCGTTCCATTTTTGTTGTTGTTAGTACCTCCCCTGCTGTTGTGTACTCTTCTCCTGGGTTTTTGTTTCCCAGGTGCATTACTTTGCACTTCTTTGCATTGAATCTAAGTTGCCATATGTCTGACCATTCCTCCAACCTTGCCAAGTCCCTTCTCATCCTTTCTACCCTTCCATGTGTATCAACTCTGTTACAGATCTTTGTATCATCTGCAAAGTGGTATACCTTTCCCTCCAGACCCTCTGCAATGTGACCTATAAAGATGTTAAAGAGGACTGGACCCAGTACTGAGCCCTGAGGTACTCCACTAGTGACCCCCTCTTTCTTCTGAATGTGTTCCACTCACTATTACCTTCTGTGTCCTGTTGTGCAGCCAGTTTGCAACCCAGGCTGCCACTCTGGGACCCACTCTCAGGCTGCCTAACTTGATTATTAATCTTTTGTGTGGGACTGTGTCAAATGCCTTGCTAAAGTCTAGGTAGGCCATATCCACAGCCCCTCCCTGGTCTATTACTTTGGTCACCCAGTCAAAGAAATCTATTAGATTCATCTGACATGACCTTCCTGCTGTAAATCCATGCTGCTTTGGGTCCTGTGCCCGCTGGCCTCTAGGTACTCAACAATTCTTTCTTTCAGAAGTGATTTCATCATTTTCCCTACCACTGAGGTCAAACTTACAGGTCTGTAGTTTCCTGCTTCTGCCTTGCTCCCACTTTTGTGAAGGTGAATCACATCTGCCCTCCTCCAGTCCTCAGGTACCACCCCATTCTCCTATGATTTGTTAAAAAGTGTGGTCAGTGGTGTCACTAGGTCCTCCCTTAGTTCTTTTAGGATTCTGGGGTGAATCCCGTCAGGCCCCATTGCTTTGTCCACCTTGAGTTTTAGGAGTTCTTTCAGGACTAAAACTCAAGGTGGACAAAGCAATGGGGCCCGATGGAATTCACCCCAGAATCCTAAAAGAACTAAGGGAGGACCTAGTGACACCACTGACCACACTTTTTAACAAATCATGGAAGGATGGGGTGGTACCTGAGGACTGGAGGAGGGCAATACATGTTACATTGAATGGCTATCGCACAAATGGCAACTTTTAAGCAATAAGCACTGTATTATAGCAGCCGAAGAAAACTGCTGTCATTTGCTGCATTCAGAACAAAAAGGAAAAAAAAAGGAAAAAACATACAATACAATGTACAAAATGGTATTGAAATTTATGAACACCAATATAAAATGACAAGTACTGTACTGTAGCCCAGCAACTGAGGCTGCTAGGAGATGTAGTTTACTGCTGCACTGGGGGACTGTATAAGGGAACTGAAAGTGCACTGCATGTGAGCTACTTCTGAGCTGATGGATGATTGAAACATAGTTTGTATTTTAATCATCTAGAGTTGCCACTGCACTGTCAGCATATAAAAACAATGCCAGAGCAGTGAGCTGGAGGAACAGTTTAATGTGACTTGTACTGTAGTTCCTCCAAAATTCAAGTATTTTATAAATGTTTTAATTTTTATTTTCTCATGAAAAAAGATGTCTACCACATTTGGCTTACAAATATCACTGTAGATCTGGGAGGGGTTAGAATCTAGAAAATAAGAAAAACTAATGGTGCACAGCATAGACTGTACTAAGAAATGTCAATTTGACAGGTATGCTAATGTTTTTATTAATTGCTGCAGAAACTAGTTTTTTGGAAAAAAAATATATTTGTTGCACTGCTGCTTTTTAAAAGTAAAATACGTGAAAAAAGAAAAGAAAAAGTAAAAGGAAATAACCTCCTTCCTTGGATAGTAAAATGTTGTGAAGAGCAATGTAATGCCTTAAATTTATTCATTTTCATTTGTTTTATATGTTTTTTTAACAAAATTAGTAAGTTGATACCTTTCATTGAACCAATAAGAAATTTTCAGAACACTAATGTTCTTGCTACACAGAGGGGCACGGGGACATGATGTCGCAGTCGAAACCATGTAAAACAACAATGCGACATGCAAAACAGTGTGTTACAAAACGAGGTCGGGAGAAAACACCAACCTTAGAAGTAACAGCATACACAGTAAAAACAAACAGAGTATCTTTTTTTTGAGAGGGTTCAGCCCCCAGCCCCCGATGTGAGGGACTTCCCCTTACCTCTGACCAAATATATCTAACTCAAGGGTGTGGACTTCAGGGATGGGTGAAATACTGGAAGGGAACATTTTTTGGGGGGGGGACTGCAGCAGTACTGGACCTGGCAGGAACCAAACCATGGTCCAGGTCCCCCACACCACCGGGTGCCGGTGCCCTAACCGCTCCACCATGGAAGTGGCTTGACCAGTCACCGCACCAGCAGCATCTTTGACACTCCTCCAGATAAGCTTACAGTGACTGGGGTAGTGGTTATTACCATATGCTGAGCTACCTCTGTCACTGTAGAAATGTTTGCACTTTTAGCAGTGCGGTCATTCACACACTGGTTAAGCAGTGCTACATTCACTCGGTAACCACAGAGGTCTTCTTTCTGTGAAGGTATGCTTTTGATGCATATTTTTGGGTAGGGATTATTATGTAATTTAAAAATCAATGGGGCCATGATGAATACAATAATTGGCATGTGGGTAAAGCATAAACTACAAGGGAGGAGCATATGCCTTGAGCTCAGCAATGCAAAGGAATTACTGTAATAATGTAGCTCAGCACTGATCTGTGTTGGTTTTACTGACTTGCAGACTTTATCACACATCTGCAAATACTCCAGTCATCAGAAGTGGCATGAAAATGCCACTTGTCACAAGTAATGTATTCTACAGAATAAACATTAAATATTTATTACTTAATATTGCTCCCCTTCCCCCATTTGTAGTCTTCTTTATCCCATAACAATTACTGCATTGGGAGCCAACATCTTTTTTCAAAATTATTGAAGTTCAGCTAAATTATGGGCCCCAACTCGAAGCTGAATGAAAGCTGCCAATAGCCCACTTTTCTCATCCTTAGGCACACCACTTTGGCAACCAACTCCCCCCAGCATCAGAGTGCCTCAAGTTCATTTGACCTGCTCCTCAGGTAGCTATGATGATTCCTCCATAAGGCTGTTTTCATTTAGGAAGACAGCTATCTGTTCCTTTATAATGGGCACTCTTGTAGCTTGCCCACTACTGGCTCACTAGCCTGAAATTACTTATGTTTTCCCTGTCCCCACCATTGTGCAGGGGGGAAATGTTCACCATCATGCAGTCCACTAGCTTTTCTCCTGTTGCTAATGACATGTTGAAGATGTCTGCTAAGGGGGCTCCTAGGGCCTGTCTAGGGGTGGGCAAAAGTTGCAAATTCCACTTTAGCGGAACTTCCATGACATTTTGGAAATTTCGCAGAAATTACGGAACTTCTGTCATTGGTGAATGTAGGATTTTCCATGGATTTTCATCGAGTTCTGCTGACTTTTTTTGCGAACTGCAGAAAAATGCATATAAACTGTGGAATTTGTTCTTTCCACAGTTTAATGAACTGTCAGTGAATGAGCGCCTGCTTGTACAACCATACGGTTATTCACTGACAATTCAGTGGGCCACTGATAGTGGAGGAGAGAGGAGTTCTGTACTGATGGCCTGCTCAGGGCAGGGTGGGAGGAGTTGGGTGGTGGCAGATGAAATGTCTGGGTGGTATTTGTGGGGGTCTAATAGACACCAGGGAATTGAGATTATTATTTTTTTTTTACAAGGGATCTGGAATGGGGAGGTCCACTAGACACCAGGGAACACTGGGACTAGCGGGGGATGAGTTGGTGGACTGCCGGCTGTTTATTTGTGGACTAAGGAATCCAGGTAGGGAGGGGTCTGCTAGATATCAGGGAAATAAAATGTTTTGGGAGCCATGATCTGTGGATGAGAGGGCACTAGAAACCATGAGGGTCCAGAGAAGGGATTGGAGGTCTTTGCTGGGACCCCTGATCAGTGGGGGGTGGATTAATGAGTAAAACTGCAGTTAAAAAAAGCCTCAGAAATTGCCACTGGCAGTGATCCTTTCTGCAGATGTTTTTTCTGCAGTTCAATTAATTATCCTGCAATTTTTTACGTTTTTCTGCAGTTTAAAGGCAGAATTTCCATGAAAGTTCCAAAATGATTTCAACTTTCGGAAGTGAAATCGACTGGGGCCAAAATTCGTCATCGAAATTAATTTGCACATCCCTAGGCCTGTCTCCTCTTCCCCAGTACCCTATGGTGCAGTCCATCTGGTCTTGATGACTTGTTTATGTTCAGCTCCTGCAGATACAACAGAACTCTTTTCTTAGGTATATTTCACTTGTATTTCACTTGTATGTTAGAAACAGCAGAGGACTTAGAATTCCATTATCTTCTGCCCTTTATCTTAATGGCAGTAATCTCCTAATTCTTCCTGTGACATATAAATGTCCAATTTGTTTTTACATATATTCAGTGTCTTAGTCTGCACAATGGGCCCTATGCACTAATGGGTGGGTTATACTCACCTGAGGCATGTACCCCACTCACAAACTTATGCAGTCCTGGACAGGCACAGGGTGTGTGGTATGCATGACCACAAACACCCGCAAGGTGCCTGTCCATGGCATGCCCCCTTGACATGCACTGTCACGCAGGCAGTTGGGGCGGAGCCATGAACCTGGGTGGGCATTCAGTTGTATGCCTGTACAGGATCCTTCAGTGGATCCTTTGCAGCCATGCAGTGGGGTGACAGTCCAGGAGAGTGCTGTGTACTGCAGCAACATCAGACAGCCCACCGGACACTCTCCAAGCCACTGCCCCAACCCTGCCCTGCAGCCTAGTGGTCTGGGGATGCACAGATATCCATTGCTCAGTGCTGCCATGCCCGATGGCTGGAAAACATGAGCTGTGCACCAGGTCGCACCTGGTCTTGGCTGACATAACCAGTGCCCCTGAGCCTGGCACTATGCAGCTTAGTGAATGCCATGTAGTGCAGGCATGTCTCCGGCATGGTGCTCCATGAGTGTCATGGGTGGCGGGTGTGTATGTGCCTTGCGCACCCTTTGTGAATGCCACTAGGGTCTGTGGGACCTCCGCTGTGCAGCATTCACACTTAAGGTTGCCTATATGCCCCAGATACATGGCATGTAGGCATCTTTATAGTTTGTGCATAGGGCCCAAAGTCTTTAGGCAGGTTATTCCGTATTCCAACTATTCTCTGTGTGTAATTTAATTTTCATCTGTTAGTTTTAATATACTGGGTTTCAACTATGTATTATGCTATTATGCTCCCTTTAATACTGTTCCATTTATGTTTAATGTTCATAATGTCCAGCAATTTACTGTCTTTATATATATATGTGTGTATATATATATATATATATATATATATATATATACACACACACATATACATATTCATATATATATATATAGAAGACAAAGAACCTCTGTGCGTAAACACTGAGGCAAGGGTTACCCAAAGGGCATTTGGCTGGGAAGCCAAGTTTCAAGATAATACAAAATCACACATGCCCCACAATGCAAAGCATCATGGGCTGCATATGCAAATCACCACAGAATGTTATGCTGGTCCAACTTTAAGCAGAATTGCATGGTGCCGAAGGCCCTCTCACAGGTTTGCAAAGGGTGCTAACAGAAGGCATGAACACGTGTTTTAGCTCCTACCAGGACTCATCAGTATGCCTGCGTCTGTTTGACACCCCAGTGGAATGGACCAGCTACTATATCCCAGGCACACTGCCTTAGGGGTAGCTGGTCCATTCCACTGGGGAGTAAATCAGAGCAAGCGACACTAGATGAGTCCTGTAGGACTAAACACGGTCTGGCCTTCTGTTAGCAAATGCACCTTTACCATTGCTGCCGATTGACATCCATGCAAGCATGTGTAAATGGCCATCCACAGATATATCAGTCAGTGTCATCGTTGCACGGTTTTGGGGGAGATGGTAGCTACAACCATCCACACTGAACAGACAATCCATGGCGTTATGCATCAGGCCTATCTAAACTGCCTCAATTTCCTGGTAGAAATTTCCAGGTCTGAATTTGCTTGCATCTTGTTGTCTCTCACACCAATTGTGTGAAAAAGCCTTTTTGTGTTACCTCTATTAACTTTTGACTTTTTATGTTGATTGCACGCGTGCACAAGAAACATATTGAGGCAGGTTGCCAGAAGCAGGTAGTGGAGGCACAGCACTGTTGTGGCCAATGCCCCCACAGCCTTTACAGGCTTGGACCACTTTCCCCAATGCTGTGGCATGCTGCTGCTGACACTAGTTCAACCAGAGTGCCACAACCTTGTAAGGTTTCAGCTGCTGCAATCAGGGGCCGCCTCATCATTGCAGCGTAAGCCATTCTGCTGCAATGAGGGAGCGACCCGTCATTGCTGGTCAGAACATTGTAACAGTGATATTGTTTGTGAACATGGTGGCAGCTTGCCACCATGTTCACATACAATATTAAGCACCCCCCCACCCAGGGGGTGCTCAATCCCCATCAGCAGCATGTGACCCCTCCACCGAGTTTGTTTGCCACTGGGGGCCCAAATTCCCATCAGCTTCAGTGCCTGAGTGATGTTGCTGATGGGGAGCCCACTCCCTGTCAGCATTATGTAACCCCCCTTGCTTTTGTTGTGCACCAACAGGGGTGCCCAATCCTCATCAGCTTAATGTAACCCCCCCTTTTGTTGTGTGCTGATGAGGGTACCCAATCCTCTGTCAGCTACTGCTGCACCCTCCAAAAAAGAGTCCGTTGGCATGCTGGGAGCCTACCCCAGCTTGCCATATGCCCCTGTTAAAAAAAAAACAGTCATGCAATTTTTTTTTTTTTTACCCTGTCAAAAAAAGAAAAGGGTCCTTTGTGGTCTCCCTGCCCCTCCCACAACCCGCGCACCCACCCACTGTGCACAATGCCTCCACACCCTCACCCCATACTTACCCCGAGTCTGGTGCAATGATCTGCGTGGACCGGGAACACGCCTGCACTTTAAAGCCGACCTGAACTGAGAAAATGCTGGTAAGCTGTATAATGGAATAAATAGGGTTTATTTCAACTTTGATGCATATCTCAAGCATTTTTGGAATTATGGCACCAAAATTTCAACATGGGTTTTGGGACCCCTCCTCATGAATTCTGCACTGTCATTGCGTTAACCGCCCTGATAGGTGATTTCATGGTCACTCCGTGGAATCACCTTTCAGGACTGATTAATGAAACAACAGTGCCAGTGTTCATGAGGGGGCTCTCAAAAGCCTATTTTACAAATTTGGTGGAAAACATCCCAAAACTGACTGTTTTAGGAGCTTGCATTGCGCAGTTTGCATGCACGCTCCTAAGTTCGCAAATTTATAATATTTTCACTCCAGATTTTCAACATTGCCATTGTTCTGCACCTCCTTATGAACAGTACAGCTGTCATTTTTCACATCCTGGCCGAAATGCGTTTTCACAGTTCCAGCACAGAATAGCGAGGTTGGTGTGGGAAATCCATGTTCTGGACATTTTATGAAAATGATAGTGACTCTGTTCATTAGCAGAGGTCCTAAAATGCCTTTGTTGAAAATTTGGTGACAAAAGTCCATAAAATGAGTGTACTACGAGCATGGGTTGCACAGTTTCCATGCACACTCGTACCTTCACAACTTTGCAATATTTTCACTCTACATTTTCAACATTGCCATTTTTCCACACCTCCTTATGAACAGTGCAGCCATCATTTTTCACATTGTGGGTGAAATGTGTTTTCGCTCTTCCGGCGCACAATAGCTTGGTCGCTGTGGGACATCAGTGTTTGGGACACATTAAGAATATCACACTGATACTGTTCATGAGCAGAGGTCCTAAAATGTGTAGGTTGAAAATTTTGTGATGAAACTCCATAAAATGACTGTGTTACTAGCGTGTGTTGTGCATTTTCCACGCCCCCTTATACCTTCGGAAATTAGTAATATTTTCACGCCACATTTTCAACACTGGCATTTTCCCACACCTCCTTATGAAAAGTGCAGCTGTCATTTTTCACATCCTAGTGTTTTCGTGCTTTTGGTGCAGAATACCGCAGTCACTGTTGGAAATCAGTGTTTGGCACAGATTAGGATTGAGCGAGTGGGGAGGAGGAGTGACCGAGCTCAACTGAGCTCTGTTGGGACTGCTGTGGATTTCTTTGTGGGCAAAAAAATCTGCCAACACAGACAGGAACCCAGTACAAGAGGGCAGCCTGCAGCAGCAGGAGACACAGAATGAGCGAAGTGAGGGAGGGGGAGTGAGTGAGCTCAACGGAGCTCTGTTGGGACTGCTGCAGATTTCTTTATGGGCAGAAAAAGGCAGCAATGCAGGCAGGGGCCCAGTACAAAAGGGCAGCCTGCAGCGGCAGCAGAAACAGAATGAGTGACTGAGAGAGGGGGATTGAGTGAGCTCAACGGAGCTCTAGTGTGTCTGCTGTGGATTTCTTTGTGAGCAGAAACGAATGGCAACACAGCCAGGAGCCCCGTACAAAAGGGCAGCCTGCAGCGCTGGCAGAAACAGAACAAGCAAGTGAGAGAAGGGGAGTGAGCGAGGGCAATGGAGCTCTGTCAGGACTGCTGCAGATTTCTTTGTGGGCAGAAAAAGGTGCCAACAGAGGAGGAGCCCAGTACAAAAGAGCAGCCTGCAGTGCCAGGAAAAACAGAATGATCACGTGAGACAGGGGGAGTGAGTGACCTCAATGGAGCTCTGTAGGGACAGCTTCAGATTTCTTTGTGGGCAGAAAAAGGTGCCAATGCAGGCAGGAGCCCAGTACAAGAGGGCAGCCTGCAGCACCGGGAGAAACACAATGAGTGAGTGAGAGAGGGAGATGGAGCGAGCTCAACGGAGCTCTATCATGACTGCTGTGGATTTCTTTGTGGGCAGGAAAAGGTGGCAACACAGGTAGGAACCGAGAGCCAAAGGCCAGCCTGAAGCACCAGCGGAAATGGAATGAGTGAGTGGGGGGGGAGCGAGCAAGCTCAATGGAGCTGTGTTGGGACTGCTGCAGATTTCTTTGTGGGCAGAAAAAGGCAGCAATGCACACAGGGGCCCAGTACACAAGGGCAGCCTGCAGCAGTGGGAGAAACAGAATGACTGAGTGAGAGAAGGGGAGTGAGCAAGCTCAATGGAGCTCAACGATGACTGCTGCAGATTTCTTTGTGGGGGCAGAAGGTGGCAACACAGGCAGCTCAGTACAAAGGGCAGCTGGGCGGTTGCAGAAATGGAATGAGCGAGTGAGAGGGGGAGGAGCGAGGTCAGTGGAGCTCTGTCGGGACTGCTGCAGATTTCTTTGTGGGCAGAAAAAGGTGCCAACAGAAACAGAAGCCCAGTAAAAGGTCAGATTGCACATGGGGAGAAACAAGAATGAGCAAGTGAGACAGGGAGGTGAGTAACCTCAACAGAGAGGCTCTGTTGTGACTGCTCACGGATTTCTTTGTGGCAGAAAAAGCCACCAATGCAGGCAGGAGCCCAGTACAAAAGGGCAGTCTGCAGCAGTAGGAGACACAGAATGAGCGAGTGAGCGAGGGGGAGTGAGTGAGCTCAACGGAGCTCTGTTGGGACTGCTGTGGATATTTTTGTGGGCAGAAAAAAGCAGCAATGCATGCAGGGGCCCAGTAAAAAATGGCAGCCTACAGCGATGGGAGAAACAGAACAAGAGAGTGAGAGAGGGGGAGTGAGTGAGCTCAAAGGAGCTCTATCGTGACTGTGGCAGATTTGTTTCTGGGCAGAAGAAGGTGGCAACGCAGGCAGGAGCTCTGTTGGGACTGCTGCAGATTTCTTTGTGGGCAGAAAAAGGTGTCAGCAGAGGCAGGAGCCCAGTACAAAAGGGCAGCCTGCAGCACCAGGAGAAACAGAATGAGCGAGTGAGACAGGGGGAGTGAGTGACCTCAGTGGAGCTCTGTCATGACTGCTGCAGATTTCTTTGTGGGCAGAAGAAGGCTGCAATGCAGGCAGAAGCCCAGTAGAAAAGGCCAGCCAGCAGAACTGGCAGAAACGGAATGAGCCTACAGCAGTGGGAGACACAGAATGAGCAAGTGAGGGAAGGGGAGTGAGTGAGCTCAACGGAGCTCTTTTGGGACTGATGCAGATTTCTTTGTGGGCAGAAAAAGGCAGCAATGCACCTAGGGGCCCAGTACAAAAGGGCAGTCTGCAGCAGTGGGAGAAACTGAAATGAGCAAATGACAGAGGGGGAGTGAGCAAGCACAATGGACCTGTGTCGGGACTGCTGCAGATTTCTTTGCAGGCAGGAAAAGCCACCAATAAAGGCAGGAGCCCAGTGCAAAAGGGCAGCCTGCAGCAGTGGGAGACACAGAATGAACAAGTGACAAAGGGGCAGTGAGCGAACTCAATGGACCAACGCAATCAACATTCGACATTGACAAATGCTTGTTTATTTACTGCTGGAATAATGATCCTGTCTATTTCTGGTAGATGTGGTTCTGCCCTGACAGCTGCCTCAATTTCCCTTTCATGCTCCTCATTTTGATCTAGTTTCTTGCCTGACAGCTTGTATGTTACCCCTATATTTTATTTTTCCCACTTTCTCCATTTGGAGCTGCAGTGTCTCAGCTCCATTTTACGGTGGCAGATTTTTCCTCCGAGACCCTTTTGGTTCATTTAACTCACCCCCTCCAAAATATCTTAGTTACTATCTCTAGGAAACAATTACAAAACCGGCTGTTGATTCTATATAATGTTTCTCATTTTTTTGACATGCATGGCACTTTTGTATCTTTATGACCTGCTGATCACACACTCAGATGCTGTACTAGGGCTTTGTTTTCCACTGGGTAGCAACTTATTTCTGGTCCCATGTTGAGGTTTAAAGTTTGCAGGGGACAGATCATTTTCTGTGTTTGGACCAAGTTTGAGGAACACTTTCCCTTTGAATGCCTCTTGTGCCCTAACTGTAGATTATTTGAATAGCTGCCAAAACATGACTCTTTATACAGGAATTGTATGACTGTATAGCTGGCTATTGACATCTAAAAGACATGCTGTAATTGCCAGAACTCATTTGCACTGATTATATGTTTTAACTAATTAACTGCATTTATGCTTTTCTGTATTGTCAGTATTGATCAGTGTTGCCATGATCTAGTCCATGTTTTAATCTTGTACAGTGATTTGAACTTATAAAAAGTAGTTAAAAATCTATCTATCTATCTATCTATTTATCTATCTATCTATCTATCAATCCATCTGTCATCCTCTTATCTGTCTATCTATCTGTCTGTCTAGCTATGTATCTCTGGAGAAAATATCACTTGAAATATGTTTCTAATTACAAATGCTCAAAACAGTATGTATTTTCCTTTAGCATATTTAATGGTGAAATGTTTTCCTGGCATGTAAATGAAGCATATGAGTCTTGCACTTTAATTATTTAATTTTATAGGTAATCTTAGCTTACTATCATATATTTATTTTTTTGTCTGTGATTGTGCTGTTGCCTTTAGGATTATGCAGTAGCAGCAAGGTGCATGATGGGGTGATGATCAATGACTTTTACCTGGCTTATAAGGTATGCAAAAATGACCTAACAAAATAGATTGTTATAGTACATCATAAGAGAAGTCCACAATAAATCAATGAAATGCCCAAAGTTTAATTGGATTATTTAAGAAAACTGAATGATTAAAGCATACAGAAATATACACACTGTAAGTAGGGCAATACTGCTTTTATTGAAGAAAGGGTATTGAATACAAGATCAGCGAAAACATTTTAAAAAGAAATGGCCTTGATACAAATATATCTACAGTACTGAGAATTAGATGCACTAATTTATATATATATATATATATATATATATATATATATATATATATGTTTTTCTAATACTGTGCAAATGATTGAGGTGGAACTTGTATTGTGGAAAAATGATCTGCTGATCTTTTGCAACTTATTTTGCAATAAAGCTTATATTTATTAGACCATTTGCTGGTCCTAGATGTATACTGGCATGAACATACAGTATACTAATATTTTAACCCTAGCTGCTGTTGCCAGATTTATTTACTTCTTTCTCCTATTTACTCTGTTGTCTATGACCAGCTTTATATTTTATTTGATGCTGGCTCATACTGAGATGGTGTTGTACAGGTATGACTAACTGCTACCTAGTTTCAGTCGTATCATTTGTCTTGTGCTGTGCTAGCTGGCTGCACTGCAAGACAGCACACAGTGACAGTAATTTGCACTGATCTGCCCCCACTGCTAGTCCTGCTGTTACAAACAGCAATTGATTATTATGCTGTAGCGGTATTGACTGTCACCATTTTCATGAACAAGAGCAGCAATTTATTTTTAAGGTGTCTCCCCAAAGTCTTATCGCCATATGGATGTGAAATTCTAGTAGCCAACGCAACTGGCCAGAAATATGCTTAATTAATTTTAGTGGCTGCTTTAAATCATGTTCACTGCTTGTTCCTTTTATATGCCTGTCTGGAAAGTACAGAGACATAAATGTGCTATACATCCAGCTATATAAACCAGAAATAATGGGGAAAGGAAGCTTTAGACTTTTATTTGGTTTGAACATGATTAACAGGAGCTGTTATGATCTCTGAGTTTCTATTCTTGTCATATTGTACATAGTTTTAAATTCAAGACTATGTCTCCCAGAGAGAAACAAAACAAGGTAAAACATCTAAGCTGATTATAGAATTCAGGATGTGGACTCCTGGAGTGGAAAGGGTATTGCTGTTTGGCTCACAATAGTACTCAATGGCTCCCCATTTCTTTCATCTAGTTTTTCTATGTGATCTGAAAGTACACATACTTATGCCTTTAAATAAAAATCAGATTTTCAACAGAGTTGTAAGTATATTCTTAGTTTGGGGGAGTAATAGATTAGCATGTGGTGATTATTAAACAGATGAGATCATAATTAATGATTACAGTAGTATTAGCCTCTCTTTGCTAAGCACTGGAAATACAAATTGTTTTGAGAAAAAGATAATGTAACAACCTAAATGACACTTGAACCCATCCCACAGAGAGCCAGGATACCACCCCAGTGCTGTACACATTGAGTTATTTATCAAGCCCACCTGGCTAGCCTGAATTTCCCACAGTTATTTTCCTTCTCAATGTGTGTTTGCACACATGCTGTGTTGTGGCAGCATTTCATGTATGGTGTGCAATGCTACAGCTGTTTTTTGTGCTAGTAGAACTAGAAGACATGCACTCAAACTGAGCATGGAGTAAGATAAGGGGAATCATTAGAAAGCATTACTTCACAATGAAGATAGTGAACATGTGAAATAGTCTATCCTGTGTGATTGTGAAAGCTTGTGCTCCTCATGCTTTCAAAGCATTATTAGTCACTCATGTCACCAGGACAGGGGTCAGAGAGAGTAATTTTGTGTACTCTGTGACTCTTTTCCCCTTGTATTGCCATTTCACTGCCATCCAAGCCTCTGTGACATTCTGCTCATTTCAGCAGGAGCTATGCACCTCCGACCAAGCCAATCAGTAGCATGACCAGAACAGCAGTGCTTTTTTTTTGAATGCTGAGGAGACAATTTTTGCTGCCCTTCAGCCCACCACAGGATTCAGTTCACCCAGGGCAGGGGTCTGAAAGAGTCATTTTCCTCACGCCATAGTTTCCTCACCCCTTGGATTGCCATTTCACTGTCACCCAAGCCACCAGGACAATTTACTTGTTTCAGGAGGGATCTGCCCTCTCTAGCAAGCCAGTCAATCAGTAGTGTGATCACAAGAGGCACACATTTTTCAAGTACTGAGAAGTCATTTTTAATTTTTCCTCAGCTCATCATTTTTTTTTAATCAGGAGAGACACACTAAGCTGAAAGCTGGTTCACAGGTGCAGCCTGGGAGAACAAGGAAGTTAAGTGACTTGCTCAGGGTTGCACAGTATGCAAGTGGGGGCTGTGGGATTCAAACACAGGTCTCCAGGTTTGTAGCTCGGAGCCTTAAACCACTGTGCTGTACTGCTTCATGGGATTCAGTTTGCCAGTACAGAGGTCTGAAAGAGTCACTTTGTCTAGTCTATGATCCTCCCCCAATTGCTGGTTCACTGCTACCCAAGCCACCCGAACAGTCAACTCATTTTGGTGGGAGCTCCATCCCTTTTAGTCAAGCCAGCCAATCAGTAGCATGGCAGTCTCTTCAAAGGTGGGTAAGCCAGAAGAGGCAGCCGACAGCCATGAGCTCTTCTCATTTGATGCCATGTAAAGCTATATATAACTAACTAACTGTGCGGTTTATTTGGGCATTCTATAGCCAGGACCTAAGTGCAGCCAATCTAGATATGCACTGCTCGTTGATAGAGTAGCCTGCTTCTGCTACAATTGTTGCTTAATGTTAATGTAGCTTGAACTTGCTAGGTTGTTTCTGTCCTATAGTTACATCGCATAGCTACATCCTATATGGGTGAGCACTACAAGGTAGATCTTATGCATGTTACAGTTGTTGCTTATTGCTAATGTAGGTTTGACTTGCTGGGCTGTTTCTGTGCAATAATTAATTTTCACAGCTACAGCCTATCTAGGTGAGCATGATGAGGTAGATCTCATACCTGCTTTCTGAGCTATAACTGAGCCTTACAGCTACATTTTAGTTGGATAAGCACTGCCACTTTCATTTTGTCATCTATTTGGAACTTTGACTGTTGAGCTTACTGCCTTCTGATTAACACCGTACGCCAGGTGGATACCACATGTGGTAAATTGTGAATTTGTTGCTGGATAGCTATATCAGCTATGTGTAACCTCATTCACAGGGTTGTACAGTGATGGGTTCAGTGGAAAGGCAGTCAGTTGTGGCAGCTGTAGGGTAATCTTTTCTAAGGATACATTCTGAATGAGGGGACACTGCACTATGTGCAGAACCACAGAAGAGATCCATGCTCAGCTGGTGGAAGACAAGGTAGAAGTATCATTGCTGTGTCACCAGCTCAACTGTAGCCCACACCCAAAAACCCTCTCCCAGAGACCCACTGGTCAGGAGGGTTGGAGAGTAGTGGGGAAGGGAAATGGAAGTCGGGCAGGGGTAGCCATAAGGAGGTTGTCGAGATCATTATCATCCAGATGGCAAACCGCTTTGCACTCCTAGAGAAGACTAAAGTGCCTGACTCTGCTGGGGGGTGGGGTGACTCTGAGTCAGTCGGAGAGAAAGGGCAGGGCAACCTGATGGCTCCAAAGGGGAGCAACTCTACTAGGGGAGTCTTAATGGTTGGAGACTTGGTCATTAAGGGTGTAGAGATGGTAGTAAAGGGGGTGTTGGATGGGAGGAGAATGGTCCAGTACCTTTCTGGTTCATCACTCATCTTGGATTTAGGCAGGATAGGAAGGATAGTGGTGAGGAAGCTGGCAAAGCTGTGACAGCTGGTACACCTGTATACAAATAATATGGTGAATCAGTCAGCAGAGATGGTGAAGCAAAATTTTCATACTGTGGGTCAGATTGGTGGCACACTCAGCCTCTTTGGTCTTTTCTGAAGTCATTTCTATGTGGGGCACTGAGGGGAAGAAGGATAGGAAGGAAAGGATAAAGAGCAGTGAAATAGAGGCACTTAAGTGTGGCTGAAGGGATGGTGCATGGAGAAGGGCTACCACTTTGTGGGAGACTGGGGGTTCTTCTGGGACAGGAGGCTCCTCAAGAGTGATGGATGCCATCTAACAAGAGAAGGGGTCTGCATGCTGGGGCAGAAGTTGTTAGTCTATATCATATGTTTCAACTGACTGTGACTGAGGCAAGGACTAGGGGAATCATGGTGACAGGTGAGAGGAAGGGGACCTAGCCAGTACTCCTCCACATCTGGGGCTTGCAGCACAGTGGTTATAAAGAAAGTTGAGTTCCAATCGGGGCTAGGTGAGGGAACATTAGAGAGGAGGAACATAAAGTGTGCAAACACCAAGGAAAACAAGAGGCTAAGAGGACAAGGGAAGCAAAAGGGCAATAATCAAGTGAATAGTGAAGTGGGATCAGAGGTCAGATGGAAGAGGGTATACATTAATACCAGGAACCTGGATAATAAAATCAGCGAGCTACTGGTACTGATGGCAGACACTGATGAGGACCTTGTGGCCATCATGGAAAAGTGGACTTCAGAAAAAATATTTGGGACCTGATAGTCCCTGGGTATGCAATGTTCAGGAGGGATAGAGGAATAGGTAGTGGGGAAGAAGCAGCCCTTTATGTCAGGGATGACAATGAAGTAGTGGAAGATGGGTACATCAGAGGTAGTAATGGGGAGACATAGTTGCTGTGGGTGCAACTCGTGGAAGCCTCAGACAAGAAACTATGCTTAGAGATAATCTATTCACCTCTGACAAGGGGTTGAGAGGGACATGGAGTTTTTTGAAGAACTTGAAGGGGGGGCAGAAGGGGAAGTAGTGGTAGTGGGTGAGCTGAACCTGCAGGACATCCATAGTTATGTTCCAATGGCCAGGAGTACCAGAAGTAAGGCCTTGATGAATGAATTCCCAAGACTGTTTACTGGTAAATCCAGTTGAGGAACCCACTAGGAAGACTGCCATTTTTGATGTAGTACTCGCCAACACAGAAATGGTGGGAGCTGTGAGAGTGGGGGAGCCACTGTGGAACAGCAGCCAAAACCCCATTGGGTTCAAACTGGCCCTTGGGACCAGAAAACCCCAATCAAAAGCTGAAGTCCTTGATTTTAGAAGGGTGAACTCCAACAGGCTGAGGGAGCTAGTTAGGGAAAAGTTATTTGGGGTAGACAACATAGGTGGAGTGGAAGAGAGATGGGGATAATAAATGAGACCATCCATGGGGCATCTAAGTTATGCATGAAAACAGTAACCAAAAGGAACAAGTTCAAGGGGCCATTATGTTTTTTGTCAAGAGTTAGGGAAGCAGTGAAAGCCAAGCAAAATGCCTTCTACAAGTACAAAGAAAATCAGGGGTAGGGAGAATGGGAAGAAAATGTACTGAGAAATAAGGAGGATAAGAGGGTGGTTAGGGAGGCAAAAGCAGACATAGAGCTGCATATTATGGAAGGGTCAAGGGCAGAGAAAATTATTCCTGCTGATATTATGGAAAAAGAAAGAAAGGAGTGGCAATCCTTAGGCTATTGGAGGGGGTTAGGGTAATAGAGGACAATGGGTAAAAGACTGCCATCCTTAATGATTACTTTGCTAAATTTTCACAAGGGAGGAAGGTGGGCCCTTGCCAGAGAGTGGCATCAAAGTCACCACTAATGAGATTCTGGAGATGAGACAGATGATATTTACAAAAAAAGGTACAGAAATGGCTGGCAGCCCTAACAATATATAAGGCCCTAGGACCAGATGCACTGCATCCTAGGATATTCAGGGAACTGTAAGCAGAACTGGCTGCACCCCTGGTAGGACTGTTCAACAGTTCACTACAAACAGGTTAGTTCCATAGGACTGGAGGGTGAAGGACGTTGTTCCCATCCACAAAGGAGGAACAAAGAACAAGTGTAGCTCCACAGACCTGTCACTCTTACCACTATTGTAGGGAAGCTGATGGAATCACTGGTCAAAGAGGACCTCATGGACTACCTGGAGAGCAATGGTCTCTGGGATAGTAAACAGCAAAGGTTCATGGTGGGAAGTCTTGTCAGACTAACCTGATAGTTTTCTTTGACTGGGTGATTAGAGAACTGGATAGGCCACACGATGGATTTGCTTTTACTACAACTCAGCAAGCTTTCCACTTGGTGCCCCACAGACACTTGCTGAAGAAATGGAGGATCAGGGTGCAGTTAAGAACACAGTAAACTGGGCAGGTAACTGGATAAAGGGATGCAGCAGAGGGTTGTGGTCAACAGGGCCAAATGAGAAGAGATGGAAGTCATGAGTGGGGTGCCATAGGAATCTATCCTTTCCTAGTCCTCTTCAGTATGTTCATCAGCAACATTGGAGAATGAATCTGGGGCAGGTTATGTCTCTTTGCAGATGATACTAAACTCTGTGGAAAGGTAGATAATGATGAGGAAATTAGGGAAATGTGGAATGAATTACAGAAGCTAAAGGGGTAATCTAAGGTTTGGCAGTTGAAATTCAATGCCAAAAAGTGCAAGGTAATGCACATAGGGAACAAGAACCCCATGACAGAGTACTAGATGGGGGAAGGGGGACTTAGCACTATTGATGAGGAAGGAGTTCTTTGAGTTGTCATCAATGACACCCTCAAACAAAGCAGCCAGTTCAATAAGACTTATGGTAAGGCAAGAAGGATGCCGAGGTGTATTGGAAGGCATACTGATAGCAGGATGAAGGAGGTAATATTACCTCTTTATAGATCTTTAGTGAGGCCACACTTGGAGTACTGTGCCCAGTTCTGGAGCCCTCAGCCCTGGATGGATAGGGGCAGGCTGGAGATGGTACAGTGCAGGTTAACAAAGATGATTCAGGGCCAACAGAGCAGGTCGGCAGAGGGGGACAGTGAAAAAGCAGGGATACTGAACAAATATTTCTGCTCAGTATTCACAAATGAGGAGGGGGAGGTGCCTAATCCAATTAACAGAAGCACTCTGGATAGGGGGGGTCGATCCCAGTCCTTTCACAGAAGAAAGGGTTCTGAAAGAACGCCTAAAACTGAAGGTGGACAAAGCAATGGGGCCTGATGGAATTCACTCCAGAATTCTAAAAGAATTAAGGGGAGAACTAGTGAAACCACTGACTACCCTTTCTAACAAATCATGGGAGGATGGTGTGGTACCCAAGGACTGGAGGAAGGCAGATGTGATTCCTCTTCAGAAAAGTGGGACCAAGACAGAGGCAGGAAAATATAGACCTGCCATTTTGACCTCTGTGGTAGGGAAAGTGATGGAATCAATTCTGAAGGAAAGAATTGTTGAGTACCTAGAGGCCAGTGGGGCACAGGACCCAAGGCAGCATGGGTTCACAGTGGGAAGGCCATGTCAGATGAATCTAATTGCTTTTTTGACTGGGTGACCAAAGTAGTAGACCAGGGAGGGGCTGTGGACATGGCCTGCCTAGACTTTAGCAAGGCATTTGACACAGTCCCACACAAAAGATTAATAGTCAAATTAACCAGCCTGGGAGTGGGTCCCAGGGTGGTAGCCTGGGTAAAACATTGGCTGGACAACAGGAAACAGAAGGTAATTGTAAATAGAGTCCACTCTGAAGAAAAAGGGGTTACTAGTGGGGTACCGCAGGGTTCCGTACTGGGTACAGTCCTTTTTAATCTCTTTATAAGTGACATTGCAGAGGGACTGGAAGGAAAAGTGTGCCTCATTGCAGATGACACAAAGATCTGCAACAGGGTTGATACACAAGGAAGCGTGGAAAGGATGAGAAGGAACTTGGCAAGGTTGGAGGAATGGTCGGAAGCATGGCAGTTAGGATTCAATGCAAAGAAGTGCAAAATAATGCACCTGGGAAACAAAAACCCAGGAGAAGATTACACAATGGGGGGGGAGGTAGTAACAAAAACCAAAAAGGAAAGGGACCTGGGGGTAATCATATCAGATGACCTTAAGGTTAGCAAGCAATGTGAGAAGGCAGTAGGGAGAGCTGGGGGTATACTGGGATGCATAGGGAGAGGCATCACCAGCAGAAAACAGGAAGTTGTTATCCCTCTGTACAGACAGTTGGTAAGACCCCATCTGGAGTACTGTGTCCAGTTCTGGAGACCCCATCTCTGCAAGAACATAGACAGGATAGAGGCAGTCCAGAGGAGGACAACTAGAATGGTGCAGGGCCTGCAAAAGAAGCCTTATGAGGAGAGACTAAAAGAACTAATATGTATACCCTTGAGGAAAGGAGGGAGAGGGGTGACATGAAAGAAACCTTGAAGTACCTCAGTGGAATCAACAAAGTCCAAGAGGGTAGCATCTTTCAGAAAAAGAGACATGCAAGAACAAAGGGACACAATTTAAAGATGGGGGGGCGGTTCAGGGGCAATATGAGGAAGTATTTTTTCACAGAAAGGGTAGAGGATGCAAGGAACAGCCTTCCTGAGGAAGTTGGGGGGTCTAAAACTGTGGAAGAATTCCAGAATACATGGGACTGACATAAGGCAATTCTAGTGGGGGGTAGGAAGAAATAGGCTGTTGGTTGACTAGGATCTGCCTCTTATCCTGTAGGTAGGGAAATGGCAGACTAGGTGGGCCAAGTGGTCCTTATCTGCTGTCAAAGTCTATGTTTCTATGTTTCTTACAGGGAATGACAGGGCAGTGAACATTTATTCACTGGAGATCAAAAGGGAGAGGAGATATATGATAGAGACCTACAAACTCGTAAAAGAAATTAACAAGATGAACTGTGGGGGACTATTTAGACTGAGTGCTAGTCTGAAGTCATGACAGCATGAGTGGAAACTGACAGGAGGAAGGTTTATAAGGAAGTATTATTTTTACAGAAAGGATGGTGGGGCCATGGAACTGTCTACCAGCTGAAGTGTTGGGGGCTAAAACCATTAATAGTTTCAAGCACAGTTGAGGCAGAATGAATAGTACAGTAGTTACACAGGGTGACAGAAACTGGGAGAAGAATGGGGGGAGAATGGGGAGGTCAAGTATCCTAGAGGGACAGTAGGTCCAAGATTAGATGGGGAACTTGGGCAGACTAGATAGATCATTGTTCTTTTTCTGTCATCATTGTTTCTGTTCCTGTGTTTCTGTTTCAGATAAGGGAGAATGGCATTTCAGGTTACGAATTATGTGCAGGGATAGCATTGCAGCCAATGAGCTTGGATGTGGGTCCATACTTAGCTTCAATGGTCACTGAAATACCGTAGGAGGGTTAAACACCAAGTGACATAAATCAATTATTTCTCTACAACCTTGGATTCCCCATACCCATTTATTTCATTATTATTAAATTCCTCCCCAGTCTGAGTGCTCTCCACCATAATAAGGCTCATCTCACCTCTGGTCTTAGTCAGATTATTACTGAACTGATCCCTATAATTTTGATTATGGTGATATTGTTTAGGGTATGCTGTTCTAGAAGCCAAGTTATTGTAATCAAACTGGACTTTTATGCATTTTGCAAATTTTCTCGATTGTTTATCCTACAGACATCATTGCAACATGTAATATTATCTAGGATGGCCCTCCAAGGAGAACAGGGCACTTTCACATAGTGCAGTGATCATTTTACGGCTGTATGGGTGGAGCCATGCTGATGTATTGCTATCACACATAAAAGAGAAGGGATGACAGAAGCACATGACTGGATTCCTTCCTTTGTTCTTTCACAGTGCTCGTCAGTGTTTTACTGGTGTTTATCCACCACCCTCCACTTCACAGCCATGATAGTACCACCTTCCATGGGTGCACTATTTGATTGCTGCCCATCACTTCCATTTCACCAAAAAAGAGCCCATTGTGCCCAAGATGGCCACCATTACCTTAGTGTGCATGCACGACTTCACTTCCACAGTTGTGCATGTGCAATTTCACTTCTGCAGTAGTGGTGAAGTTATGCATGTGCATGGAGCTCATGGTGGCCAGCTTGTTCATGGTGAGCTCTTTTTTTCCAGTGAAACAAAAGTGCATTTTGTTCTTGGAACCTCATGAGTGCTCTTAAAATGCTATGGCAGGAGTCACGTGATGTGGGACGCCGAGTAGCTGGTTCTCGTGGAGCTCCGCCCTTCTACCCCGATATTCTGATTAAAAACTCCATCTGAAGTGCTTAATCGAAAAGGGCTTTTTGAGATAACGTTTGTGGAGTGTGTGTAGTGGAGACCTATGGAGGCAGACATGCGAAAACAGCCTCCGAAGCACACCCCGCCCGCAACCCCTGAAAAGGCTGCAAAAAAATCCAAGGCCTCGGCCTCCGGGCTGGTACATGGGGCGAGCGAGGGCAGCATCTTGGAGGAGCCTTTAATGCTAACGCATTTCTTAGATGAGATGGGGCCTCTCAAATCCACGATTATGGAAGTAGCAGGGGAGCTTAAAAATATTAATACAGCTATCGAGGATCTCTCTCGGAGGGCTTCAGACAACGAAGCGCGAGTGAAATCTTTAGAAAGAAGCAAAGAGGCAATGGAGACATCAGTAATTAAAATCTCTCAGAAATTGCAGAAGCTGGAAATCAAAGCAGAGGATTTAGAGGGTCGGAGTCGGGGAACAACGTTGTTTTATCGGATTACCCGAAAGCCGGGCTAATGACCCATCACTTTTGCCCAAAAGATAGCTGAAAAATTGCAGGTCCCGCCTTTTGGGCCTAAATATATTGTGGAGAGAGCTCACAGGGCGCTGCGCCCATTGCCATCACCGGATCGCCCTCATAGGCCGTTTATCATGAAATTTTTAAACTACCAAGAGAAACAATTGCTGATCGACAAGGCAAGAGAGGATAAAGAGATTTATTGGGAAGGTACACGGATTAGAGTGGTTCAAGATCTCCCACTGTCTATTAGGCAGAAGCGAGCTACCTACCATCCACTCGTTAAATGGCTAATAGCCGCCGTGTGAAGTTTAGAATGGGATACCCGGCAAGATTTCAGGTTTCATAGAAGGAGTGGAAATCTTTGAATCTCGGACTCAGCCAAGAGCAGTTCTGAGGGAGGCTTTTCCAGATCTGTTTAAGGACTCATGAGGCGGACCGAGATTTTTCATATGGTTTAGCTCTGGTGCCTCATATTGCGGTTTTTTTAAATAGACTTGCAGCTGGGTAGAGGTGATCTTGACTTCGACCTTCTGGAGGGCCCAAGTTAAATTTTAATGGCCTTGGAGTTCGGATCGGGGCACTGTAAAGACTATTTTTCAGGGCATTTCGACAGCATGGACTTGATTCCATATGTGGCTTCAATTTATATGCTACACTACATAGTGGACACCATGGTCCCCTTTTCTTCTGTGTAATATTTTTTTTTGTTTGTTTTTTTTTGTTTTTTTTGGTTTTTTGTTCATCTTGCTTATGTCCAGACATTGGTGCTAAAATATACTGCCAGACAGATGAACATTATGTGGGACTGAAACGCTTTACCTTTGCTGAATTCACAGCCCGGACTTTCTTTATTGAGGGGGGTCCTTTTTTGTTTTAATGTGGTCAGATTGTTATCTGGGCCTTGGGGCTTTAAATACTCCCCGTGTATCATTTTGGTTTGCTTCCAGATGGGAATGGGAGCGAAGAGACAACTCTTTCAGTTACTCGTGTCTCTATATATATGGCTAATTTCTAGCTGAAGGAAGCTGAATTTTAGTTTTGGAGTTTAGGTTAATATTAGGAGTTTGTTATTAAGACTGGATGCTATTGGGCGTAGAGGATGGAGCGAGGTGAGAGGGCTAGGTATCCTGATATCATGGACCATAGAGTGAAGTGGAGAGCTAGGGTGGGAGGGAGGGGGATATAGGGGTGTATAGACTTGAGGGGGAACTACTTTGTTCAGTGGGATGGGATTATAGGGGGATAGGGCCTCCGGGGAACTGGGGGATCTTGTTTATTTTTATGGGGTGGAGGACACAAGGTTGCTGGTGCTGCAGGACACGATGGGGCTGTAGGATACATGTTTTGTTCTATAACGTGTTTGTTGGGTATGGGGGCTGATACTTGTATTAAGTTTTGCACATGGAACGTTAAGGGAGCTAGACATAAAGTAAAGCAATATAGAATACTGAAGTATTTAGAGGCAGCTAAAGTCAAGATTGTTTTTCTACAAGAAACCCACTTGTCACAGGATGAAAGTAAAGGTTTGAGAAGAATACAGTATGGGGAAGCTTTTTCATCACAGGGCACCACAAAGAGTAAAGGGGTTTCGATTTTACTCCATAGATCGGTACCTTTTGTCCCCAAAAATGTTATTCCTGACAAAGAGGGTAGGTTTGTTTTAGTGGTTGGGAAGTTATATAGAAGGGAGGTATTGTTAGGGGCAGTCTATGGGCCTAATTCCGACAGCCATGAATTCTTTATAAGCTTGTTGAAGGTACTGTTACCTTTTAACCACCTTCCTATGATCATGGGGGACTTTAACTGGCTCTAGACCTTTACTAGATAGGTCCTCAGGGTCACGATGTACTCTACAATCGCCATTCTGGCCTTAACTGATCTAATGGATCGTAGGCCTGGCGGATGTTTGGAGGGTCCTCCATCCACAAGCAAAGGAGTATACCTTTACTCTCCGTGCATAAGTCAGGTTAGAATTGATTACGTATTTCTCTCCGTGCCTTGCTCAAAGGGTTATTGACTGGAGATAGTGGCAGCCCCTGTCAGACCATTCGGTAGAGGTTGAGATCTCTTTTCCTCTCGCTGGGTAAAGGTAACAGGTGGAAAGTGAATAATCAGCTGTTCAGAGTGCCCAAGATTGTTCAGTATCTGACTTCTCAAATGGAGGAATTTATTTTTAATATTTAGGATTGAACCCGACCAGACATTCTCTGGTCAGCGTTCAAGGTGTACATGAGGGGTCTCCTAATAAGTCAGGCCACTAGGAGGAAACAGGATAGGAATGCCTCTATGATGGAGTTATTGAGGCAGATTAAGGAGTTACAGGCAACATTGATCTCCAACCCACATGAGGAGACTGAGCTCAAATTAATTAAGGCCAGGGATGAGTATCTTAAAACACTTGGGGACCAAGCCGAATTGGCCATTATCAAAACCAAAGCCATTTATGCAGATCAAGGTGAGAAACCTGGAAGGCTTCTGGCCAGACGTCTTGCGCAGCTAGAAGCATCTTGGCTAATTGAAGGGGTCTGGTCGGAGCGGGATGGGTCCATTAAAACATCTCCGGAGGATATTGCCCTTGTCTTCCGGAATTATTACGAATTATTGTATGGTGGTATGCAGTCTCCACCACAGCAAAGTGATATTCAAAATTATTTAGATCGATACCACTTCCTAAATTGGAAGAAACAGATAGTAACTCCTTATTGCTGATATCACCTTATACCGAGATTGAGGCTGCTATTAAAGCTTTATCTATTGATAAGACACCGGTTCTGACTGCTTTTCGCCAAATTTTTATAAACCTTCTCTCCCACTTGATTCCCTTTATTAGCCAACTTATACGGCATATCCTATCTGGGGCAGATACAGATAAGTATTTGTTTGAAGCATTAATAGTACTGATCCCTAAACCTAATAAACCACTTGAGAACCCAGGTAGCTACCGGCCCATTTCCTTGTTAAATTATGATATAAAATTTTAGCTAAAGTTTTGGCTGAGAGAATCAGTAATTTTTGTCATACTTAATAGGCCCGGAACAAGTTGGTTTTATGAAGGGTAGATCCTCAGCAGATCATTTTAGGACATTTCGATGTCTTCTGGCTTCTGAAGAGACTGGTCTCCTTTTGCTGGTCTCTTTGGATGCCAAGACATTTGATAGGGTTCATTGGGCCTTTTATTTCAGACGATGGAGAAGGTTGGTTTCCGAGAAGTTTGTAGGGTGGATTAAGGCCCTGTACTCAAATCCGACGGCAAGAGTGGCTTGTAATGGTGCTATTTCTGCACCTTTGCATTACAGGTGGGGACGAGACAGGGTTGTCCTTTATCTCCCCTGCTCTTTAATCTTTATTTAGAGCCCTTAATAAGGCATATAGTGTTTAACCATAAGATCAGTGGGATTAACGTGAGGGGTCAGGTAGTAAAGGTCACTGCTTTTGCAGATGATCTGTTGATTTATGTGTCAAATACAGCTTCTTCAGTCCCAGTGTTACTGAATGCAATTAAGGAGTTTAGTACATTAGCTAATTATAAGCTGAATCAGGAGAAAACAGTGGTTTTTCCTGACCAGTAGAGTTTTCAAGAATGACATTATTGACTTGGGGCTGGGTTGAACTCCAAACTCAGAACTATCTGGGGCTTATTTTAGTAAATAACCCGGATCGCCTTCGCCAACTTAATTTAGATGCTCTAATTGGAGTATAGATTTAGACATGAAAAGATGGGCGCAGTTCCTTTATCACTCTGGGGCAGGATAAACGCTCGTTAAATGAATATTTTCCCAGGCTTTTTACCCACTATCCATGCTTAATATCTGGATTCCTCTGGCGTGGTTTAATAGACTCCATAAGTTAATAGCCGATTTTATCTGGAATTTTAAAAAGGCAAGGATGTCATACGTTAAATTAATGGAGCCCAAAGCTCAAGGTGGGTTGAAGTTACCCCATTTTGCTCTTTATTACTGGGCAGCTCAGATTAACAAATACGGTAGATGGACCGGTTCACTTGCACCTGCTAATAGCAAAGATTATGTCCCTCTTTGGGTTAACTTAGAGGCTACCTTAATTAAAAAAGTGGGTTTTAACCCTGAGGCCTTGTTATTTACCTCTCCAAAGCTATCTCCCTTCGCAAAGGACTCCCCTATAGGAGTCTCCTTAAGGATGCATAACCAACTTTGCAGCTACTTGAAATATGATTATTGTAAGGATGGTTACCAACCTATGATGGGCAATCCCCATTGGCTGATAGGAAAGAAGCCTATTGGTAATAATTGGTTACCTAACTTTGGGGAATGTAGGTTAAAAGATTTCCTAGATGAGGAGGGTAAGCCTTGTACAACTCTTCAAATACTTAGTAGATTTAACTTGCCCACAAAAGAGGGTTTCAAGGTATATCAGTTAGGCCACCTCTTAATCCAGATAATAGGAGCGAATGGATTACCCCATCCAATATGGATTTTGGGGAGTAAAAGCCTTAATAGGTACCCCATGCAGTTGAGAATCTATCGTGGTGTTACTTCAATGGGTCTTTATCGACAGTTTTGCCCTTCATCCTATTGGACTAGGGCCTTTCCTAATGTAACTCTGATTGGTCTAGATTTGGAATAACTGTCATAAATTCTTGAAGCAAGATTCTCTCAAACTGACACAGTTCAAGATATTGCATAATATTTATTACTCTCCCAAAAGTTATCTGACTTAAAGGTGATGCTTGAACCCAAATGCTACAGGTGTGGCTTAGGGAAGGTGATCTTTGCATATCTTTGGCATTGCCCAAAGTTGCTCCATTATGGTCTGATATTAGAGATAAGTCTAGCCCTTTGCTGGGCATAGAAGAGATGTTCAGTCCAGAGGTTTGTCTTCTAGGAATCATGTCGGATTTTCCGTCACTCTGAGAAAGTTTCACATGTCACTGATTTCCATTACAGTTAAGAGGCTTGTGCTCAAACATTGGAAGGATTCCATTAGGATTTTCTATCCAGAATGGTTATCAGAACTGTTAGCTTCTCTCAGGATAGAAAGAAGGATAGCTATTCTGCATGACCAATTGCCTCGCTTTTGAGAAAATCTGGTCCCGTTAATTATTGCTTATTCATGATTACTGTGAGTCATAGACCCCAGTTTGACTGAGTATTGCAGCACCTGTGTTCGGGTTTGTTTTAGGGTGTGGGGGAGAGGTTGGGGGAGGCCCTAGAGGGAGGGGGGAGGGGTAGCAGAGGCATTTGTTTAGAGTGTGATATTTTATTATATGATTTCTGGACAATAAGCAAATGCACACTATGTACTGTTTCTCATGTTCTGTTTACCGCCTGTGTAATTTTAAAACTCAATAAGAAGTGAATAGAAAAAAAATGCTATGGCAGCCATGTTAGTTCTGACCCCAACTTGTTAAATGTGAGCTAGTACCTTCCTGATTATTTAACATCTCTGGTAACTCCTGCTTCTCTCTCCTCTAACTCCCTAACAAAAGACAGCATACAGTCTTTCCTTATCCCCAGATGGCATCATGCTATTAGCTAGGTTGCCTTTTCCTGGAGGATTCTTATACTGTGGTACCACCTTTTACCTGAATCTCTATTATGATCTTCAAAAAGCAATTGTATTAATTGTTGCCTAGTTGTATATATGTATGTAAAAAAACTTGCATTTCATGCTGTATTAGTACTATTGTAAAACTACAAACTGCTTGCTAAGGACCATAAAAGTTTCATTTCTGTGTATATCCTATTATCACCTGATAAGTATAATGAAAAGTTACTGTTTTGTTTGAAATGGTTTCCAATTATTGTTTATTTCTCCTATCCCAGTAACAGTATCTGAAACCAGTTTACGTGTACAGAATGCACTTGGGGCATAGCTGTTGCAATTCAGTGTGTCTTACTTGGTCAAATGTATAGTAAATACATATTAACTAAGTAAAGTATGTTACAATGCAGTGAGTGTGTGTGTGTGTTGGGGGGGTGGGATCTCTGTAAATTTGTACATGTTTGCACAGCAGACTTGTTGGTCCTAGCTGATGAAGCAGGGGAATAGAATGGGCTTGCTTTACCTAGGGTTCCTTGAAGGACTCCTTCTGACCTAACATTGTTATGTTACCATGTGTAGGTTACTATGCCCATTTACAGGAGCTGTCAGGCACTGCAGATAGGCAGATTGACTCCTTCTAATATATTTAAGAAAAACAGCCCTTTCTCCATACTCTGATATCTCTCTCCTTCACCAGGATTGACCCTGTGTATTTGTAAAAGGACACTGTCAACTTTTGCTACTTTTTTTGGCAAAACTCAAAAGGTACCAGCAGGCATCTGTGAGCCTTGAGGTTTCAAGTTGTGATCCTGATAGCAATACATTCTCAATTTATTAGATGTTTTCTCATATTTACTACTTCAGTTACTCAGACTTTCTCCCTGGCTGCCGGAGATGCTGGCACATTCACATCCCAACATGGCACCTATGACCCTGTAAAACAGGGCATTCATTAAAGCATCCTATAGCACTTGGTTTTACATGGGACTTGCTTTATAACTATCAAGTCATTGTATAGTTTTGTCTGATATATTCAGGTAATAGCTAATAACATTTGCCCAACTAGCCCATGCACATGTTTGCAGGAGCATAGGTGCCATGTTGTGATGTGAATGTGCTGGTGGATCTGGTGACCAGGGAGAACACTGTTCCTGCTTTTTTCTGTTTCATTTTTAAACCTCCCTCTCTCTCCCTTATCTGCTTACCCTTACTCTCCATGCTAATCCCAGTTTTGGTATATTTTTTTTAAACTGCCATCCCTCTGCTACCTCCTAACCATGGTAATGTAACAGATGGTGAGGAGTATAGACTGAAAAATGGCTGCAATATTTCAGATCCCCAACAACTCAGTATCTTTGCAAAGGTGAACTAAGTCTACTCTAGTAGCATTCACACTCAGAATGTATCTCCAAGGATTGGAGTCACGTGATGCACCTGGAGGAGTAGCGGCAGTCTCTCGGTCTCCCTCCCGCTAGTGAACCTGCGAGTTATATTTTAAAATTTTTTTCGGCTTTCCTCGCTCAGTCTCTTTCTAAAAGCTTCAGACTACAGCGATTTCTTTATTTCGGATTTTGGCTTCCCACAAGTATGGAGGGCTCAGATCAGGAGCCAGAAGCCAAGCAGCCTCACTGGAGCTCATCGCCTCAGCAGAACAAGAAGAATTAACTCCAGCAAAATCTACAATGATTTATCTACAATTAAAGAGGCATTGTTTAAACTAATTGATGAGGTGGCAGATTTCAAGTCAGGCGCTGACTCAGCTAGCCCGTCGGGTGACGGACGCTGAAGCCAGGATTTCCTCCATCGAGAGAACCATGGATAAAAACAGCCCAGCCATTGTAGATTGCAAGAGAATGATCGCTAAATCTGAGGACCATCTTGAGGACCTCGAGGGGAGAAGCAGGCGCAACAACCTGGTCCTGCTGGGGCTCCCTGAGGGAGAAGAGGGTCCCAATACAATACTTTTTTTACAGAAATTCTTGAAGAAGTCAGTGGGGCCTTCGCCTAATGGGCCTGAATACGTGATTGAGAGGGGCCATCGTGCCCTGAGGGCTAAACCTCCTGCTTCCGAACCGCCGAGACCCATAATCTTCAAGCTGTTAAACTATCTTGACCGCGATCACATTTTGAAAGAAGCAAGAAGATTAACTGGTATTTTGTGGGAGGGAAGAAGATTACGGCTAGTCCCAGACCTAACTTGGAAGGTGAGGCAGGCTCGAGCAAGCTTTCGACCCATTACCTCTAAGCTGTGGGCCGCGGGCATTCGGCATCGCATGTTATACCCAGCCAAACTAGAGGTCACTCTTAAAGACGGGATCAAGCGCTTCGACTCTGCAGAAGAGTCTTTAAAAACACTCATGACCTCACTGCCAGATCTGTTTCCCAAAAGATGAAGATCTCTGGGCTTTCACTTACTTGGGAGTCAACAATCTGGATAGACTAACTAGCGAGGCATTTAACTGAATGATCCATCTCAAACTCTACCTAAGACCTTGCTAGCTGTATTCCCTTTTGTGATTTATTTTTCGGTGCATTATCAATGCTTGGTATTTTTGGGGGCTTATAAGAAGGACCTTTAGTCATTTTTTTTTCCTTTTTTTCTATACATTTTGCAGGGCCTCCATAAGTTTATTCCACAGATGAAGTGTACTAGCATCTGCCACAGGAGGGAGCTCTTGGTCTATTTTATTTTCTTGAGTCATTTGTCTAAGCCACAAGACTACATATTTTAGGTTACGACTCTGCGATTGTGTTTCGCTGGCAAAAGCATGGAACTCCACACAGTTTATGATTTAGGCTAGCAAGGATTTCCTTGGAATTATAGTTTTATTGTTGTCATAGCTTAACTATCTAGGCAACAACTAGTTTACTGAATAACTCACTAAGTAAAGTGAATTGCATAGCGAAACCAAGCTTTGCATATTTCGTATAGCATTTGAACTTTAGCCCTGATATTAGTTAGTGTGATTTACTAGTTTAAACACGTTTTTTCTCATACCTCCTATGATATATAGCCCTTGATCAACAGGTGGGGATAGGAGATGTTGTAGTGTAGTAGAGGCTACTGGTAATTTACCTACGTTTTTATCTCCTTGCTCCCTTCACGTTGGGGTTCTTATTACATCTTGGGGTCATGCTTAATTTTTCGGCCCGCCCCATATCCTATATTTTTAGCACCGATCAGGTGATAGTTTTTGTTTTTTTTTTTTCTCTCAGCAGTAAGGTTTTCTATTGCATAAAGTAGAATTTTCTAAGATTTCATTTATGTTCTCAAGGTACTCCTTTATTGAAGGTGTAAGACTCCGCAGGTCAGTATCCATGGACTTGCTGGCATTTTTTTTTTTTTTGCAGGGGGGGGTGCCCCACCTCTATGGCGTACCATGGACCAGAGATTGAGGAGTTGGCTTCGGGCCAGGGGGATCGTTTTAAGGGGGCTTTAGGAGGGGAAGGATCCTTTGGGGTGATGGAATTTGGGTGTTGTTGTATTAGTTTTGTTAGATTATTGTTGGGGGGAGGGGCTGCTATCCAAACTTTGTCCATAAGTAGATTAAATTGGGTCTGGCTAGCATTTTGAATATTTTCTCATGGAACATCAAAGGGGGGGGAAGAGATAACCGAAAAAAAATCATTATACTAAACCACTTAGCTCAATTTAGTCCATCAATAGTTTTTCTTCAAGAAACTCATGTACTCTCCGATCGGCTCCATCATTTTAGGAAAAAATGGGTGAGCCAGGTATTCGGTGCTGGGTATTCCTCGAGTAGTCGGGGGGTGGCCATTTTGGTGGCGAGGGGGGTTGCTTTTATCCCGTCTGAGACGATTTCTGACCCGAATGGTAGATATGTTTTTGTCCTGGGCAGACTCGGAGGGGCGAGTCTAGTGCTGGGATCAGTATATGGCCCCAACTTAGAAACGCCATCTTTCTTTACCCAGTTGGCCATGATTTTAGCCTCCATGAAAGATGTTCCAATGATCTTGGGGGGACACTGGAACTTGGTCCAGTCTAACCGTCTGGATCGCTCTTGGTATAATGGTGCGCATCCCTCCCCGGGCCCAGAGAGCGTTAGTAGAGTTTACATCATCGTTGGGCCTGATGGATCCTTGGAGAATGTATAACTCTTCCACTAGAGATTATACCTTTTTTCGCCGGTCCATAAAACCTACTCACGGATCGATTATTTCCTGGTTAGCCAGCAATGTTTGTCCTACATTGAGGAGGCATCAATCTTAACTCATGTAATCTCAGATCACTCTCCCATTAAACTCTGTTGTTCTCCCCTGCTCACTCCACCAAGATCCTATTCATGGTCCTTAAATAATGCTATATTAAAGGACACCCAGACATTAGCTCGTTTTCAAGTGTTTATGGTCAACTCAATTAAGACCAACTGGGGGTCTATTAATGCAGCAGACCAAGCTTGGGCCGCTCTTAAAACTATTTGGAGGGGGGAGCTGATACGGATAACTTCAGTACGTAAAGTGAAAATTAACCAGCTATTAGCGAATTGTTTAAAGAAAATTAGTGCACTGGATGCTTTAGATGAGAATCTAAGATCGGAGGATCAAGAGAAGAGCTGACTACCCTAAGGGCATGGTATGTTAATACTTTGAGTGAGAGAGTTCTAACTCGACTTAGACTAAAAGCCGCCTACCTAGGCCAGGGTAGTAAAGCCGGAAAATTATTGGCATGGCAGTTAAAGCAAAGAGCTGTTGCTAAATGGGTGTCAGCCTTAAGGCATCCGGAAACAGATAAGTTGATTACAGATCCCGAGGGAGTATTGAATATTTTTTTTGATTTTTACAAAAACCTATATTCGAGTCAACCGCTTTCACCACAGAATGATAGTAAAATGTGCACATTTTTGATTAAAATCTCCTTTCCTCAAATGTCGGAGGACTTCAAGCAGATGTTAATTGCTCCCATTTCAAATGAGGAGATAGGGAGAGTTATCGACTCACTAAAATGGGACAAAGCACCCGGCCCAGATGGGTTCACACCTCTTTTCTTTAAGTTGTTCAAGGAAAGTGTGATACCATTATTAAACCAACTATATACCTTTTGGTATGAGCAAGGGATTAGAGATAAGACCCTCTTTGAAGCCAGGATAATTTTGTTACCTAAACCTGGTAAGCCCTCAGATTTGGTCGGTAACTTTAGGCCAATCTCTTTATTAAATGTAGATGTAAAGATCTATGCTAAGATTCTGGCCAATAGGTTAAAATCAGTGTGGCTTGAGCTGTTGAGTCCTGAACAGGCTGGATTCGTGGCAGGCCGCTCTTCGGCTGACTATTTCAGGAAATTATTTTATTTAATTTCTGTGTCTACGAACCCGGATTTGGAAGCATCCTTGGTTTCGTTTGATGCAGAAAAAGCATTTGATCGAGTAGAATGGGCCTTTATTTTTGCAACACTTGCTAAATTTGGTATTCGGATAGATTTATACAGCATATTCGGATCCTCTATTTGTGTCCACTGCTAGAATTCAATGCAACAATTTAATCTCAGCTGCTTTCCCCTTATTGAGGGGTACGAGACAAGGTTGTCCCTTGTCGCCATACTTATTCAATTTGTATATTGAACCTTTAATAAGAACTATCAAATTGAACCAGTCAATCCAAGGGATTTGTATAGGAGACCTGGAATTTAAGTTATCAGTATTCGCTGATGATTTATTGTTGCATGTCCGGAATTCAACGACTTCCCTCCTTCATTTGCTTCACTTAATTTCCTGTTTTAGCGAATTTTCGGGATATAATCTAAACAAGAGCAAATCAACGGTTTATTCACTTTCCCCCTACCTTCAGAAAAGTTGGTGCCTCTCTCTAGGATTACAGTGGCAGACGAAATCCCTAGCTTATCTGGGTATCCAGATTTCGAGAAATCTAGAGGGAATGGCAAAATTAAATTTGAAGCCCCTATTCAAATCCATTAAGGAAGACTTAGAGAGGTGGTCGAAACTTCCTTTGACCTTCTCGGGGAGGATTAACACAATTAAAATGATGGTGCTACCTAAAATCTTCTACCCTCTCTTCAATCTAAACGCACCTCTCTAGGTCCTTCTTAGTCCGCTCTACAAATATTGCTCAGATTTTTGTGGAAAGGTAGACCCCTCGCAGGGCCTATTCTAAACTTTGTTCTCAATGGAAAATAGAAGGTCTCCAGATACCGATTTTATACTTATTACTTAGCAATTCACGCAGAAGGTCGGCTCTGTGGGTTCAGGAAGCAGAAGTTTCTTCCCCGGACTTGACCTTGACCGATTGGCTTCTAGCGAGGTCAATTTTGGACTTGGAGTCCCTTTATACGCTCCATGGTCTAAGGTTCCCACTCTGTCAGGAATACTCCATTAGGGTGGGATATCAAGGCTATGCATCAGCTTTATTCGAGATTAAATATTTCCCATGTATTTGATTTATCTCAACCCTTTGAGAAATCCCAATATTTTAATAGGCAATCAGCCCATTAAAGGTTTTTGACTGACTCTCCCTCAAACTTCGGATTTCGGATTTTTGCTCGGCAATTCCATGTTTCTCTCTGTTTTGGTTGGAAAATTTGGGGTGAAACCTGGTGTTTGCTGTGATTGTTTCAAGTTCAAAGAAGCATTAGGTTTTTCCTGCGAAAAGGTAAAAGGTCTGAGGAGACAGGGATACTTTTGAGAAAGTTATGTAACCTCGCATTATCTGGTAATGCAGTTTCTAAAATCTACAAGTATATTTTAATGAGACTGGATTCTAAGACATCCCCTGTCCCCCCTTACTGAGAAATAAACCTGCCTATGGGATGGACGGAGGAGATTTGGGAGAAAATCTGGGTCGATCTTTATTCCTGCATTAAACAAGATAGATTGAGAGACACCCAGTTTAATTTATTACACAATCTATATTTTTCCCCCGGCAAACTTTTTAGATTAAATAGACAGTGTTCCCCGGTTTGCAAGGACTGTGGTGATCCCTTAGCTACCACCTTTCATAAAATTTGGTCCTGTCCAAAAATAGCGAAGTTGTGGCAGTCGGTCAAATGCTGGCTGGGCCCGTACTGTGATTTATCGGCCTTTTTCAATGTAGATGCTTGTATATTTGGGATGTACGCCCAAATTCCATCTAACACCCAAAAGTGCCAAATGGCAATGGTAGCTTCTGTTACTAAATTATTAATTCTCCGTCACTGGCGGGATGATTGGGCCCCCTCGTTTAAAGAATGGTGGGATGAATTCTTGAATGCATTAAATGCGGAAAGGTCAGTGTTAACTTTCTTTAATGTATCAGGTAAATTCCAAAAGTGCTGGGGGAGTCTCTTTCAGAGTCTGAAGGATAGATACGGTTATTAGTAGTGAGACCTTCTCCTTTACAACTTCCCTCCACTTCTACTCTCCCTTTCCTTTCATTTTCCCATCCTGCATCCTCTTTCTTATTTTTCACCCCTTTATTCACTGTATTAATACCCTTATTTCTTTTCTTCAGTAATTGGTAGCTTGAGGTTACTCTGATTTCTGAGTTTTCTTCTCCCATATAGTCTAGGTTGCTAGCTATTATTATGACTGACTTTAGAGCTAATACGGTATTAGATTTGTACTTCATGTTTATTGGATAGCTGCTGGGGGGGATGAGGGTAAGGGTAAAGGGTATTGTGTGTATTTTATTCTGATTTTTTTGTCATATTTTGGTTATGTATCTTGTATTTGTATCCTGTATGTTGTGTGTTTTATTTTTTATCCTTACAATAAAATGAAGTTATTTGCAAAAAAAAAAAAGAATGTATCTCCAATTCAGCAGTTATGAACAGCTCACAAAGGTGTCATGAGTTGTGTGGACAGGCTACCAGACTGGAAATCATGCAGCTAAGAACAATGCACATGGTAATTATTTATAATAATAATAATGATAATGTTATTTATAAGGCACCTTTCAATTGCCAAGGCGCCATATATAAATAACAGATTAAAACAATACAAATCTTTAAAAAATACGGCTTAGACGCCGGCGACCGAGTTTGGGAATGGACTCGGGTCCCCAGATGGCTGGCCAGGGGGAGAAGGATGGAGCGTCTGGGGACAACTCTCCTTCTCTGGGGTGAGGGCAGGGGATGCTCACCAGCGTAGGCCGACTCCTGGCGGAGGCTGGGAGTGCAGCTGTGCAGCCGGGCTTGGTGTTCAAGGGAGTGGCAGACATCGGCGATGCCTTGACATCAGGATGTCACCCCACAGAAAAATGGAATGAAGCTGCCTGGTCTGCCGGATGATGGCTGCTGACTCCCCACCGCCTCAGATGCTCTGACACTCCGGAATCCACCTCAGCAGTGCCTGGGGACTGATCATAGAGTGCGCTGGTATCCCCCTCCTGGCACTTTCCCCCTCGGAAGAGAGGGACCCATCTGGTGAAGGGTTACGCCGGTCCACCCCTGGGTTGGCTGCGATCTGAGGTGAGTAGGAAGGGGGTCGGGGCGAGGAGGTCGGGGGGGTCATGTGCAGCTGGAAGGAGAGGCAGGCCAGGGGCAAAGAAGGCAGAAAGAAAAAATACAGCTTAGTCAAAACAATTATTTCGATCAATATTCTAAAATTTATAGGTGAGACTAGAAATACTGTATCTACTGTTGGAACAACTGACAGAGCAATTAGTTACAAGTGCAGAATCAGCAATTACAAAGCATTTGAAACACAAATTTTAATGAGAAAAATATAAAATGACCTAACTGGGAGTTGAACTCAGATCCCCAGAAAAGTATCCCAATGTGCTCAATTGAGTGATCAAGCCCACTTGACTACCCACAGCTTACTACAGTCCTTTCTTTGACTGTAAATCCTACAGCTAGGAGCAAATGAGATGGTAATTAATAGCTGGTGCAGTATTAGCTACTGCTAAACATTTTAAAATAAATTGCAATAAGAAAGAAATATTGTGTCTTAGAGTAACTAGGAATTTAACACAAGCCACCAGAATACCAGTCTGGTTCTCAAGCAACTGATGCCATAGATGTATCATTGTGAGGCTTTAGACACATCTGAGTACCTTCAACTATACAAGAAGTGTCATTATTCCACATTAGAACATACACTGGAATGTCTCACTGTTACTATAACTAGCTCTGACCACTATTCAGAAGGCACACCAAATGCCCAGCTAGTCTGCAATGGCCATCTTCCAACCCCCAAATGTTTTACCATGTCTTCCTATACATGGTAACCAGCTTCTTTGATTCTGAGGGGGTGGGGAACCTCCAAGCAACTGCTCTATAGCCAATCCCCCTATGATGTCAAATGATGCCATGTTTTCAACTAGCACACCACGGTCCACAGGAGGTTTATGACCTAAAGCACAAGTTAAACAATCTCCAGATAAGAGAGATCCAGACACTGTAGCAGTATGGAAAGGACAGTGAAGACACAGAGCTAGTACATACAGTACATGCTACACTATGCTAATGTTACTGAGTAGACCTACAGTATTTACTCAGACTGTTACAATACTCTACTGTGATGTTGATAACAGAGCACCATGTGCCTTGTTTGGGAGTTTCTATAAACATTCTATTTTGTAAAAAGCAGTTCATTTTTCAAAGTGCCCGTAGCAATGACAATGCACAATGGTGAATTCTGCAATATGCTATTAACTAAAGGCCTGATCTAAAAAAAAAGCAGCTTCAGTCTACCATATTCCACAGTTCCCTAGCAAAATGGAACAGAGGATCCACACTGTTGCTGACCTAGAATTCTTTTGGAAGCCTAGTGCCCAGCATAGCTCAACCCCACTCTCCCATGCCCATACAGAGTTCCGTACACAGGGACTGGGTTGATTTGCACAGGGGATATAATCTGATGATGATCTGCATCCAGGTGCAGAGCTGCACAGGCTGGTTACATGTGAACTGCATATAGTGTATGCTGGCCTGACTGTGGTCATTCCCTAAACTAAGTGCATCTACTCATACTTCTCAACCGTCCCTGATTTTCAGGGATGTCCCTGATTTTGCCTCAAAATTTTACTCTGTCCCTCCTAAAAATTGTTTCTGTGACCAAACAGCAGGGGTTGTAAACACAAAATAATGTCAAACATTAAAGTTACAGACTTGTTCTTCCTTAGAAAATGTATTTTACACTAAGCCCTTTATTATGCCAGCTTCCTGAGTGGATAACACCAGTTTTGAAAATGTGTCCCTGATTTTGGTCCTTTGTCCCTGATTTTTTTAAGCCTTGTCCCTGATTTACAAGGCAGGAGGTTGAGAGGTATTCATCTACTGTCCCAGCTTACAGTACAGTACAATGCAATACAATACAATACAATACAATACAACACAATACAACACAATATATTATAGTATAATACAATACAATACAGTTTATTTTGCATAGCGTGTTTCGTACTATGTGTACTTCAAAATTCATCACAGTGGGTGAAATCCCCCAACTGAAAATACAATATCCAACATATAATTAACTAGGAATTATGGGTAAAGGAGAAATGGCAGGTTTTTAGATGACACTTGATGAGGGAATGTAATTAGACAAAGAGATATATGGTAAGTAAAAGGCTTCAGATGACAATGGAAGCAGAAGAGAATGCCCTATTATAAATTGAAAAGGTCAGGAGAGGGAACAGATAAGAGATCAATGGTTGAGAGACTTTAGCCTCATATTTACATGCTGTACAATAATAGATTGAGTCACTGGCCATCTATGACCTGGCTTAGATAGTGACACTGAATGCCCACATTCATTTGCTAAATGTCTTGTTTACATTGACAAACTGACTAAATCCAGTGACAACACTGCTGTGTCCATTGAGCACTTGTTTAGGGGAGTATGGAGTCCCTACCCTTTTGTTGAGATGAGGTACAAAGGAACACATCTGTAGAGACTTTTACATAACCAGTTTCCAGCACATGGGTCCACCGTGCCATATGCTTACACTAATACCTTGCTGCATATAGTCTGCCATCCATACACCACAGTTTTACTGAGAACTCCATAATGCAGTTCAGTGTACAACTTTGTCCAGTAGTGCTTCGACTCTCGTGAGTCTTCAGTGAAGACGTGAGAGAGTCAAGGTGCTAGGGGACAGAGTTGTAACCAGGAAATTGTACACTGAATTGCATTGCGCTATTACTGTGGAGTTCTTAGTAAAATTTTGCATACCTGAAGTACATGGCTCCAATTCCTTTTTTGTGTGTGCACCACGTTCTTGTTCTAGACTTGTGTGTGGAGGTAAGCAGCCTTCATGTGTGGTGTTGCACCAGCTGTGTTAGCTGAATCATGGCAGTTCTCTTTGGGCTTGGTCATAGATCACAGTTGCAGGTGTTAATATAGAAAAAACATTATAGGCCTTATCATAGTGCCGAACACTAGCCCAGCATTAGTGCTACTGCTTGCAACCGATGACCCGGGTTCAGGAATGAGCCTAAGACCGCCAGACAGCAGGCAGGGGATAAGATAGGATAAGAACTTTATTTATATAGTACCTTTCTACAGCACCAAGTGCTCTACCTTACAAATGCATTAAGTTACAAATAATACATAGCAGCAAGCAATAAGTCCCAGTTCAAATTATAAATTAGGCTTATGCATGTTCTGCAGAGTCAGTGGAGCTTATCAATCCCTTGAGAAGGCCTGTCTAAACAGCCAGGTCTTAATTTGTGATTTAAACATTTCACTGAGGTGGCAGAATGGATGAAATTCGGGACAGCATTCCTTGGCACAGTTACAGAAAATGCTCAGTCCCCAGCAGATTTTAATCTTGCTGCTGAGACTAACAAAAACTCTTGGGCATCCAAGCAGAGAACTCTGCTACCCTGATAATCCTCCTGATGGGTTGCCAGTAATTCACAAATGTAGAGAGGGCCCAGTTCATTAATGACCTTATAACCCAGCAAAAGAATTTTAAATTCAGAATGCCAACTAATTGGGAGCCAGTGCAACTCCTCAAGGCTGGAGTAATATGTTTGAATCTGTATACACCAGTTAACAACCTGGAAGATTAATTCTTTACTAACTGCAGATGACATAGCTGAGTAGCAGGAAGCCCATCATAGACTGCATTAAAGTAGTTGATTCACAAGATAATGGAAGCCTGTACTAGTGTGCGCAGATTGCAATTGTCAAGGAAAGGATACAATTTGGTTAAATATTCCATGTGGTAAAAAACATTTCTAATGACAGCAGTAATCTGAGATGTAAGGTCCAACTGGCTGTCAAATATTACTCCCAAATTGCTAACCTCCTCCTTAATCTGCCAGTAACTCTTCATCACATACAGGGAGATGGAGCATTTCCTCTACTGCAGACACCAAGTGGTTTGAACCCACCAGAAGCAACTCAGTTTTGCTGGGATTGAGCCTCAGGCAGCTCGCTGTCATCTAAACTTGATCTCTGTGATGATCTTCTCAATCACATGCATCAGATCCCCCAACTAGGTCTAAACAAGAGGTAAAGCTGAGTGTCATCTGCATAGCAGTGAAAAGTCAAGCCATATTTATTCATCACTTCTCTCAGTGAAAGCATATATACTGCATATAACAGGGAGGAGAGTACAGAGCTCTGCAGGACGCCATACCTGACCAGTGAAGGTGCAGATTGACAGTTACCTAGCACCACAGTCTGGTGACGACTTTCCAGGAAATATCTGAATATCTAACATTGTGCCAGCCAAGCCACTGAAACACCTGAGGCACTCAACTAACTCCCCATGATCCACAGTATCAAATGTTGATGACAGGTCAAGGAGAACCAAAACAGCTCTCTTCAATCCTTCACCAGGAGTGGATCATTCATGACCCAGACTGGGGTGGTCTCCATGTTGTGGCATGACTGAAAACCCGATTGGAAAGACTAGCAGAGCTTGAATTTCTCCAAGTGTTCCATCAGATGAATAGTCACCACTTTCTCAACAATCTTCCCTATGAAAGGAAGGCTAGAGATAGGACTGTAATTTGGGATAGGTGAGATGAGCATCCCAGAGGACAATCCCCACCTGAGGGAGGGAGTTCAGACTCCACTTGACTACCACCTGGGTGGCCACAGTTGGTGGAGCAGTTGGAGCCAAGGATCTCGGCAGGATGATGTTGATGTCCTCTGACCCACAAGGCATGCATTTTGTGAGCATGCATCAGGAGTTCAGTGTCCTTGGGATGGGGAACAAGAAATCAAGGAACACTCCAACTGCTGCAAAAAGATGTCTGCCCCTCACCACAGGCTCCACACTGCCAACTATGGCTCTCACTCCACTGCACCTACCATGTCAATGCTTGGAGCAATGGTCCATCCTTAATGTCCCCACCCTGTTGTGAAAGCCAGGATGGAATGGAGAAGAGGTAAGTAACATAGAAGGTGGGTGATGGGTCTGGGTGAGTGGGTCAGAATTGAAAGGCACCAGTCGGATAGAGCAGGAAAAGCACAATAAAATAAAAAATGTAGGCCCTACATAGAATCATTTGGCAGATAATGACCTACTAGCCCACCTGGCGTGCCCTATTTTCCCTACCTATAGTGACACTGCAGACCCTACTCAGTCACTTGTCCCCCCTTAGCTCTAAGATCCTCTGTATCTATCCCATACATTCTTGAATCCTGTAACCATTTTAGCCCAACCATTCTGCTGGGAGGCTGTTCCATGTGTTCACCACCTCTCCATGAAGAAGTACTTCCACGGGAACTACAGAACAGTCAGCCTCACCTAGGTAGTGGGAAGATCATGGAAGCACTACTGAAGGAGATTATTGGGAACATCTGGTTGACAGTGGACTACAGGACCCAAGGCAGCATGGTTTCACCAGGGGGAGGTCATGTCAGACTAACCTTGTTGAATTTTTCGACTGGGTGACTAGGGAGGTGGATCAGGGGAGGGCAGTGGACATTGCCTATCTGGACTTCAGCAAGTTGTTTGACACTGTACCACATAGAAGACAATTACACAAACTGGGGAATATGGGTGTGAGCAGGACAGTAGTGCAGTGGGTAGGTAACTGGCTGGGCGGCAGGACACAGAGGGTGGTGGTAAACGGCTGTCACTCCACAGTGGGAAGATTGACCAGTGGGGTACCACAGGGATCAGTGCTGGGACCAGTCCTATTCAACATCTTCATCAGTGACATTGCACAGGACCTAGAAGGCAGAATTCTCCTGTTCGCTGATGACACAAAGCTCTGTAACAGAGTAGACACACCAGAGGGTGTAGACAGAATGAGAAGGGATCTGCAGAAACTTGAAGAATGGTCAGTGGTTTGGCAGTTGAAATTCAATGCAAAGAAGTGCAAGATCATGCATATGGGGCACAAAAACCCTGGCACAATATATCAGTTGGGGGGTGAGTACATAGCATGCACCAAGCAGGAAAGGGATCTTGGGGTTATCATCTCTGATGACCTCAAGGTAGAGAAACAGTGTGACAAGGTAGCAGGTAAAGCAATAGGATGCTGGGATGCATAGGCAGGGCATCACCAGCAGGAAAAGGGAGGTCATAATTCAACTATACAAGATACTAGTGGGGCCCCACCTGGAGTACAGTGTTTAGTTCTGGAGACCTTACTTATGTAAGGACATAGACAGGAGTAGAGAAGGTTCAGAGGAGGGCAACAAAGATGGTACATGGATTGCATCACAAGTCCTATGAGGACAGGTTGAAGGAACTGAATATGTATTCCCTTGAGGAGAGGAGGGAGAGAGAGGATATGATAGAGACATAAGTATCTTACAGGAGGAACAGGGTGCAGGAATACACTATTTTCAAGTGAAAAAGATGTTCCAGGACTAGAGGGCATGGGATGAAGTTGGAGGAGGACAATTCAGAGGAAACGTGAGGAAGAATTTCTTCACAGAATGGGTGGCGGACAAGTGGAACACCCTGCCAGAGGAAGTGGTGGGGGCTGAAACAATCACGGGATTTAACAATGCATGGGATAGACATAAAGGAATTCTGGAGGTCAAGGTTAAGGGGCAAAAGACTTCTAGGAAAACATAAAGTAAACTTACAAGCTCAAATGGGCAGACTGGGTGGGCCGTAGGCCCTTATCTGCTGACTCTGTCTATGTATCTATGTATTTAAGTACTTCATACCATTTCCTCTGAGCCTCTCCCCTTCTATCTTCATAGTGTTATCCCTTGTCCTCAAGCATCTTTTTTCTTTGGATTATGATTCCTTCTTATACCTTGTTTTTACCTGTAAGTATTTGAATGTTTCTATCATATCTCCTTTCCTCCTCTTCCAGGGAATACATATTTAATTCCTTGAGCCTCTCCCCATAGGGTTTTGATGCAGGCCATGCACAATGTTGATTACCCTTCTTAGTACTGCCTCTACCTCTATATGTCCTAGGGAGGATGGGCTCCAGTACTGTACACAGTATTCAAGGTGAGGTCTCACCAGTGATCTATATAGGGTATTATGACTCCCTCCTGCCGGTGATTCCTGCCAATGCAAATCCCAGCATCACGCCAGCCTTCCCACCGCCTTGTCACTGTTTTGCTACCTTCAGTTAATCAGAAATGATCGCCCAGGTCCCTTTCTGCTCTGTGACTGTTAATACCTCTCCTCCCAGTTCAGTATATTGCCCCGGTTCTAGTGCCCCATGTGCATTATTTTGCACTTTTAGTTAAAACCCAGCTACTAAGCACTTAACCATTCTTCCACTTTTTAGATTGGTTCTTATTCTTTTAACTCCTACTGGTGTGTCCACTCTGTTGCAGAGTTTATGTTATCTACAAACAGCCTACTTTCCCTTCCAGCCCTTCTGTAATTTCATTAATGAAGACATTGAAGAGGACAGGCCCTAGTACTGATTCTTGTAGTACTCCACTGGTCATTGCCTACCCAGAGTGGATGCCATTTGCCACCACCGCCTAACTCCTATTGCCCATCCAATTTTCCACCCATTTTACTACTTTAGAACCTGCTCCTTGACTCCCCAGCTTGTTTAACAGCCTTCTGTGTGGAACAGTGTGAAGGCCTTGCTGAAATCCAGGATGCACTTCCTGGTTACCAAATCAAAGCACTTGTTCAGGTTTGTCTGGCAGTACCTCCCCCCTGTGAAACCATGCTGCCTCTGATACTGCAAATTATCGGTAACAAGGTATTCTGCAATCCTTTCCTTCAATAGTGATTCCATTACCTTGCCTATCACTGACATCAGGTTGACAGGCCTGTCGTTTCCTGCCTCCTCCCTTTTTCCAGTTCTGTGGAGTGGGACTACATCTGCCCTCCTCCAGACCCCCGATACCTCTGCTGTTTGTAGTGACAGGTTGAAAAGGGATTTCAGAGGTGCAGTCAACTCCTCTTTCAGTTCCTTCAGTATCCTGGGGTGCACCCCAAGTGGCTCCATTGCTTTGTCTGCTTTTAACTGTCAGTTCCTAAAGCACTCTCTCTTCTGCAAAAAGGTTTGTGTCCACTTCCCATCCCTTTATACCCTTGTCCTTTATCCTTGGCCTGATTCATTCCCCCTCCTCCTTAAAAACTGAACAGAAGTATTTGTTCAATATATCTGCTTCTGGTGGTCCTCTTCAACACTGCACCCTCCTTCCCTTTTCAGTCTTACTACCCCCTCCTTGTCTTTCTCTTTTCACTTATGTATCTAAAAAAATGTTTTATCTCCTGTCGTGACTGCCACTCTTTTCCTCCGTTTGCGCCTTTGCGCTTCTAACTGCCTTCCTTGCCTCCCTTTGTTTCTCTTGGTAAGCCTCCCTATGTCCCTCCTTCTGTGTTTGTTTGTACATTCTAAATGCCCTTTTCTTGCTCTTACCTTTTCTGTTACCTCCCTAGAAAGCCATCATGCTCTCCTTTTTCTCTTCCCCTTGCTAACCTGCCTGACACTGAAGTTTGTAGCTTGTTCAATGCCCTCTTTATTTTTGCCCACTGTTCCTCTACTCCTCCCAGTTTTCCTATCCCTGCTAGGGTATCCCTGAGGCATTCTTCCATTTTCTTCATATCAGCTCTTCTGAAGTCCAGGACCCCTCACCCTTGTGTGATTCGATTCTGACCCAGTTCTTATCTCAAACCACACTGTATGGTGGTCAGTGGTCCCCAGGTGGTCCCCCTCTCTGACGTCAGTCATACTTTCCCTGTTTGTCAACAATAGGTCCAGAACTGCCCCTTCATGAGTGGTTTCTGATACGAGTTACTTGAGGCATGCCCTTTGCATGGCGTCAGGAAGTACCTACTCCTGGTTGTAGTTGCAGCAGGGAAGATCAAATCCAGGTCTGGAAGGTTGAAGTCTTCTACTAGTAGTACTGCCCCCTTGTGAGCCATCTTTAGAATTGCTTCCATCATTTCCATATTGACCTCTTCCACCTGTACTGGAGCTCTGTAGATCACTCCTGTTTGAATAGTGGTCCATTTTCTTCTCTCCAGAATGATCCACAGTATCTCCTATCCTCCCTGCACCCTCGTGTATTTCCATGGCTTTTATGTTATTCCCTACATAAAGAGCCACTCCTCCCCCTTTCTACCAACCTTGACCCTTCTGAACAGCGCATATCTTGGTATGGCTACTTCCCAGTCCTGGTTTGCATTGCACCAGGTCTCCATGATGGTGACTAAGTCTATGTTTGCTTCCGCCATGGTAGCCTCCAAGTCTGCAACCTTGTTGTTTAGACTTCTCGCAATTGCACACTCCAGGCTTTGTTGCCACCCTCTAGCCTTTTTCCCTTTTGCTTTCACTTATTGTGTCCACTATGTTTTTAGTTTTATTCATACCTTGTATCTCCTGGCATTCATTGTTGTGTGCCCCATTTGGTATTCTCTCCTCAGGATACTCATTGTTTGCCTCTATTCTCCAAACCTATTTGCCACTAATGCTGTATATTACTAAGACATATAGCAGGGGACCAGATGGGCCTTGGTGGCATGCATCATCTACCCTGTGACTTTACATGTTACCCACATCAACTCATTCTCAACTGTTCCATGGAGCTATGCAGGTGGCCAGATGGTGATTTGGCAGTGGTATGATGGGATCATGATCATGACTACTCTCTGTTGCATGAATAAACTCACGTGTGTACGGTTGGAGGCGCGTGGATGGAGATGTAGTGTTTGTTCTATGCCAGAGAAGACTCTGACATAAAGGTATTGTATATGCGCTTTCTTGTGAGGTACATATGGGGGCCAGGAGAAACCCCACCATCAAATGCCAGCTCATGACCTGCTATCCTTGACATAAAGTGAGTGAGGCATGAAGTCAGCAATATCAGCAATATTTTATTTTATTTTTAGAAATGTTTCTCTCTTCTGAATGGGGACATGGAAGCACCCTTTGCATTGCAGGGAATCCACAAAATGGCCAAACCAATTGGAAGTCTGGTCTCCAACATTACCTCCCTAGCCACCCTTTCCCCTTTGAGGAGCTCCACATGTGTGTAAGTGTGGTTAGTGCATGCAGTCTGCCATTTTGCAAGACTCTATGTACACCAACATATATGTAAAGCAACGAAGGCTGGTAGTTTGTAACAGTGAATAGGGTTCTGAATACTAGGAGCTGTGTTCTTTTGTAATACTCCCTAACCTCCGACCTTGAAAATGCTGTTATTGTTATTTTCTCCTGGTGTGACAGTCTTGTAAGTAATGCTGTTATTATTGAATCCCTTGTAAGACACATCAGTTTGTTATGCTATCAATAAATGTGTAATAGTTGATCTCAAGACACTGTAAGCTATATTATTTTTCATGTTATGTATGCATGTCTTATTGTTATTCTTGATACAGCAAAACAGATACATGATAAATGTAATGACAAAAGTAACAGAAAAAGACCTCTAGAGCCAATCTAATCTGTCTCAAGAGACACCTTACTTGAAGATGGTCCAGCCTCCTTCTTCCCTTCCAGTTACCCTTCCCCTCCACTTCCCATCTGAAAACTCCTTTTCATGAAGTTTATTAGACACATCCACCAACCTTTCCATCAAGTAATTCTTCCTAATATCATTCCTGACCCTTCTCCCCTCAAGCTTGAGCACATATCCCCTAGTGAATGCATTGTTCCCTACTCTGTTGAACACTTTAGTGAATGTGAAATCTCAATAATGCCCCTCTCCTTCTGTCCTGAATACATGTTGAAACTTTTCAGTCTCTTATCAATGACCTTGCCCTGCTAACTAGGGATAATCCTTACAGTCCTTCCTTGCAGTGTCTCTAATCTTTATCTGTTCTTCCTTAGAAGCAGGCTCCCAAACTGAACACAGTAATCCAGAAACATTTACCAGAGAGTCATAAAGAGGCAATATTACCTACCTTCTCCTGCTAGCAATCCCTCTCCATCTGCACCCAAGCATATTGCTAGCCCTCCCATATACCCTGTTCCACTTAGCAGCCTGCTTTACGTATTGCTGGTCACCACCCAGGTTCCAAGCTCTCTACCAGCATTCCATAAACATTGTACATTATTCCTGGAGTCTTCAGTCCTAAGTGCCTCAACGTGCACTTGTTGGCATTACATTTCCACTGCAAAATAATGGTCCACTTTTCCAATCTATCCTTACATCTTGTCTCACAATGTTAAACCCTATGTCATTGTCATCTATTGGTATAGGGATTGGGTGAGGGAGGAGGTTACACTAGACTATGAGAAGTTTCATAGTATTTAACAACTACTGTCACAGGGATGATGTGAGTGAAGAATACTTAGCAAGGGATTAGTTGCCTACCATACATGGCACCACAGCTGCGGAGGGTGGGGGGGGGGTAATGCACATCACTGTGCACGGTGTTAAAAGTAGGTTTTCAAGTACTGTGTTGCTGCCAGCCTTTTCATGCTGCTGAAATCCTTTCAATATGCCAGTGCACCTGTATAGAGTGCCAATGCAGTGATTTCTATATGCACTGGGCACCAGTTAGTGCACATGTGCAATAAGCTTGGCATCATGCTAAATGTGCCTCTCAGTATAACACTTTACACACTGCTATACTCTGGGTGTGCTAATCACAGCACCATGCAAACACTGTATGGGTGGCACTGTCCATTTGAATATCTGGAAGAGGATCCTTCATTTTTAAAATAAAACAACATTTTTTCACAAGGTTAAAACTTTCTCAACCTTCTGGTTAGAAATTTGAAACAGCTAAGTGGTACCTTAACTATGATTTACAGATCAGTTCTCTGCTACCAGCAAGTATAACCTGGTTGATCTAGTACTACTCTGTTCATTCCACATCTTGTAGTTCATGTATGGAAATGGAGAGTATTTAATATTGATGGCTTTTGTATGTGTCATTTAATCGTCCCTATTGATTGGGTGTGTTCAGCGTTTCAAAGTGTGGTGCCTGGACAGAAGCTTTGATTACCCTGCAAGGCTCCTTTGGAGTTCTGTGTCAACCAACACTATGTTGATGCACCTTCTGGTGTAATATCACTTTCATAATCAATAGATGAAGAAATAGGCCTTCAGGAAAAGGAAAAGATCTGCAACTAACTCCCTTTTTATACATAGACTGAGCCTCCCCAAGTGGAAAAAATGTCCAGAGCCATTGAATATTTCAAAGGTAAACATCATATGAGAGAGAAAGAGAGTTGGTCTCTCGGGGCTGCCTTTGCATTTCTTACAACAAAGCAAATAAATTGCTGTCTTCTCATTAAAAAGTATGGAATGCTTTTAAACAGAATGTGAATGATGTATTGGCTAGATCAATTTTTTTTATAGGAAATAATGTGGACTATCTAAATAACCCTGTTTCTGTGAAGCAACATCTATGCATGTTATAGTGAGCTACATGCTATAGTTATGGAGACTGCAAAAACCTTTGATACAAATGAGAGTTACAGTAGACCATAGCTTACTTAAAATTATACAATGGTGCTTCAAAATTAAGATACCTGATTGGTTGACTGACACCTTTAAAGAGTTGTAAAATTCAACATTACCAATGCAAAAGGTGCCAGTGGTTAGAGCACAGAGCTGTGAACCTGTAGACCTGGGTTTGAATCTCATGACACTCACTCACTCACTATTGGGCTCTGAGCATATACTTAACCTTCCTGTACTTGACCTCTCTGCTCGCTCTCTCTCTCTCACCTATATCTATACTCTTGAATTTCCCTATGCACTGAAAACAGGAGCACAGGTGCCCTTCCCTCCTCAGCCTGGATCCTAAAATACTTTTGTGAAACAGTTGGCATCAAAGGCACTATATAAAACCAAATGCCCTTTTTCATTCCTAATTATTTTACTTTTTTATTCAGTTGTTTAACCAGGTATAGCACACTAAGCTGAAAGCTTTTTACAGGAGCGACCTGGGAGCACAAGGAGGTTAAGTGACTTGCTTAGGGTCACACAGTATGTAAGGGAGCTGGGATTCAAACCCAGGTCTGGTCTGCTGGATGTCTCCAGATTTGCAGTTCAGAGCCTTAGACCACTGCGCTATACTGTCTAATTAAGCAAACAATTCACCAAAATCTATGTTGACGAAAATATTTTTATTTTTCTCAAACCTGTAAAATGAGACAGATGTTAACCTCAATATAGTATTATATTTATAGTTTATTAACAATATTTGGCAGGAAGGTATAGATGCACACAGCTCATTTATAGGTGCATCCTGGAGGGAACAAGAAAAAAAGTTAGCATGACATATTGTCAGTGTCAGTGACTCAGTAGGTAGCACACTTGCCCCTGAGACTGGGAGATCAGAGGGCTGTGGGTTCAGTTCCCACATCTGGCGCATAGATTAATATCCCAATACTGACACTGTAGTGCAGCATGAGAGGGGTGCTGCACTTCTGAGGTGCCATCCTCTCGGATGAGACGTTAAACTGAGGTCCCATCTGCCTGGATTGGTGGTAGTCCAGGTGGATGTTAAAGATCCCATGGCACTTATCGAAAAAGGGTTGGGAAATTTTCCCAGTGTCCTGGCCAAATTTCCCTCATTCACTAAAAATACCACCAACAGCTTAATCTGGTTCAATGTCAGCTGGCATTCATCTGTATTCCCCTTCCCCAGGTCATGCCTGAAAATAGACAGAATTTGTCTAGTGCACTTACCCAGTCAACAGAAACTAAATAAATAAACTCTTCTAACAGATTTACAATGAAAATGCAATGTGATTATATGTGACATGATAGAATGGCAACAACAATGATACATAAAAGTGGGAGAAATAAATGCAGGGCAAATCTTGAACTGAAGCATATGAAAAGTAAATGTACAGAACAGGGCATGGAGACAGAGGAAGAGCTGAGTGTGCTAAAACTGCAGTAAATCTCTAGAAGTTACAAATGGAACTTCACTGGGCTCAGTCAGAGAGGGATTCACTGTTTAGTTCAGAATGATTTTTGTACACAAATGGGAGGCTGCATTTCTACAATATAGTGTTTGACAAAATAAGGCTTTGAATTTGTTTTCCTTCTTCTGGATATCAACTTTGTTGTACTGGTTGACTATTATTTGCTGGGAGTATAGCCTAGAGGTTAGATTAACAAACCGTGAATGAGCTTGGTACATCCAGTAGACCTGGATTTGATTCTCAAAGCTTCCACATGCATACTATTTGACTCTTAACAAGTCACTTAACCTCCCAGTGCTCCTAGGTCACCCTGAAAACAGGCATTTGTGCCTAGTGGGCCTCATCAGGTTACCAAAGACTTAAATAAAAAATAAATGTACCAAACAAGATAATGGAAGAGAAGAAAGCCTTTTTTATAAACAATTGCACTGAGACAGAACTATTTTTTTTTTATTGTTCTGGTACACTATGTCAGGTTTGCATACCACTAACATTGTTTCCCTCAATGTATCTAAACATTTTCTTCTTGTTTAGTTACTAAAAATATACTGCAGAGTCTGGAAACTGGCAATTTAGCAACTTTTAGCCAATTGTCTCATATTCTCATTTTAGTACACCTTTGAAGCATTCAGCAGTTCAAAGTTCTGGTTAGGTCTACCATGGTTTTGCCTGTTTCTGTAAGTCATTTAAAGTAATTGGCCTTGTCTGATGTAGGTTTTGAACTGAGGAAGTAGCGCTTTATTAACACAATCACATGTGGGTTTTAGCTAAGGAAGTGGAGTTTTCTCACAGATGTAGATGTCTGCTAGATAAAGCTCAAAACAGACAGATGTGTCTCTATTCGCTAAGGAGAGAGGTGTGGAGGAGGAACAAATGCAGCAGTTAGAAAAATTCTGTGAACCTATATTGCAGTCATTATGGGAACAGTCTGCTTTTCACAGTTGATTAAGAGACTCTATCTGACTCCTAATAAAAGACATACAAGCTTTCAAGATATGTATTGTTCGTGTAAATAGTTGGTTTGAAAGAGGAGCAAATCTGAATATTTAAAAACTGCTCTTGCAAACAAACAGCATAATATAATAAGCCATCTTATGAACAGATACAGTGTAACCTTGAGGTTAGAGCACAAAAACTGTGAATTAGGGGATCTAGGCTCACTGCCCATAAGAGTTAGCTGCTTGCTTTATCATTTAAACTCTGTACTCAATCTCTGCTGGTATAACAAGCATTTGTCAATGCCGGATGTTTGCCATGATGTGTGTGTGTGGTGTGTGTGTGTGTGTGTGTGTGTATGTGTGTGTGTACTGGGAAAGTGGTCCTGGCTGTCTGTTCCTGTACCGTCAACTATGTGACCACATGTGGATGTTCATGGACAGGGTTGAAACTGGCAGCAGTCCATGAGGAAAAGGCTGTTAGATTTTCTTTCGGAATAGTCAAAAATATTTTTAAGTAGCCATGAGGGCTTGTACTGGGAAAGGTAATATTTCAATAAGTAGATCAGCTGGGCCAGTAGAAAAGTATGTGGTGCTAATGGATTTTGTAATTCACTACCCTGCTGGCTAGTAGTTTCAAAACCTACTGTAATTTGACCCCTGCATGGATCAGCCTGAGATGGGATTTTCTTTTTTTTTAATTCTATTTATTATCCCCCAGTGGGCTATTGGTCTAGTCCAAAAGTGAATGATTACCAGATTTAATATTGATCCTCTTGGGCTCAGTTACTAATTGAGATAGATGGGCTTCAGATACAGAGGTGTGAGTGGTATCAGCTCTTGATCCCAACCAACTGGTATTAAAATGTCCACATAACAGCAAGTTGGGGGGGGGCTAGACCAAGAGGAAATAAGGGAAGGGAGAGAGGTGGATGGGGCATTAGGGGGGAGGTACTGTAGACACAGCCTATGGTAGTCTTTAATTGGCCCAGGGTGATTTGTTCATAAATGAACATATTAGGAGAGGCTGAGGGAACTGAACATGTACTCCTGGAGGACAGAAGGGAGAGGGGAATATGATTGAAACCTTCAACTACCTTAAGGACATAAACATGGCTAGTATGGAAGGCATCTTTAACTTAAGAAAGGAGGGTACAACAAGGAGACACAGCCTGAAATTAGTGGGGAGGGTAGATTCAAGAAGGAAATGAGGAGGTACTTTTCACTGAAAGGGTGCTGCAGCAGTGGAATCAGCTACTGGAGGAAGTGGTAGCAGCAAAGACTGTGGTCAGTTTCAGAGGTGGTGGGATAGGGTGATGAGAGGATTAGTACTGAAGGGGCTGTACTGGCAAGGGGTTAGGGGATGAGGAATGGGAAAGTGGGAGATGATTCCAGATGGAGTTGTGGGGGCAGCTCCAGGAAGTAACTGATCTGCACACTCAAACAGACTCAGTAGAGCATTACAGCCTTTTCTGCTGGCAGTTTCATATGTTCTTATGTAAATCAGCCAAAATAGCATTCACCTCACGGCAGCATAAACATTCTAGTGCTTTGTCCATGGTAGCACAATGACTGCAGGAGGCACAAGATAAGTGAAAAAGAGGTAATGGAAAAGAAGTAAACATGCTGTTAAAGTACACACAGACACAAAACTAACAACCACAAAGAGTATATATAACATGTGAAACAACAAAAGTGACGTGTATCTGTCATGTCCTTAAGAAATTGCCGTTTTCACAATTTTTTTCTACTACAATCTCACCCTAAATTCCACAAGCTTCTGTTTAGTCATACCCAATGGGAGTTGGGGAAACATGACTGCCCTGAAGGAGGTGGGGAACCTTGGTGAACACTGGCTAGCAGGTAGGTGCTGTTATATGTCAGGGCCATCTGGTAAGGGAGAATTAAGAAAATTAACAGGCGCAAAACCATCAAACACACAACATCATTGTGCATACCTGATGCACCCTTTCAACAACACAGGTAACAATAACATTTCTACTTGTCATACTGATCCCTGCATCATAACATGTGGTCACCAAGATCATGGCACAGAAATGGACAGCACAACCAACATGACAGGGATTTGGAGTACACTGTTCGCTGTATACACATACTCTCTCTCTATGACCTGTCATGATCCCCATAAGGGTCCTACTATACAAGTTACAGCTGTCTCCCATCAGGTGACACATGGGGGCAGAGACCTGCCTACTAGGGGAGAATAAATAGAATAAAAAAAGAAAACAAGAAATCCCATCTTAGGCTGATCCATGCAGGGCTGATATTAAAGAGCTAGTGTACTGCCTAAAACTAATATTTGATTTTAAAAGCAATCAACCATTACCTTTATATTTGAGGTACTTTTTATTTTCTCTTGCTGAATTAGAAGATTGTTTACCTGATGTTAGTAGGTGTGATGTGTGGACAGCTTCTAGCCTGGCAGCTGACATATGTAGTTTACTGCCCCACTATATCATCAGCATTGTTACCTCACTGTCACATCACTGTTGCATAGGAACAGCAATTCAGTGACTGCCAGGTCATTCACTTGTGATGTCACTTTCAGTGAGATCACCATGCTAATGATTTAGTGGGTGGTGATACAGATAGATAAGTCAGCTGACAGGTTAAGAGCTGTTCCACACATCCAGCACAATATTACCACATAGAAGACTTTCTAATGAGCAAAAGAAAAAAGAAAATGCTTCAGAAATGAAAAGTTAGAATTGATTACTTCTTAAAATTTGCATTATTTTCCTGTCTATCTCTTTTGGCTCCACTAGCTCTTTAAGTTTTGCAGCCACTAACCAGCAGGGCTAGCGACTTGGAAAACCCACTAGCCCCACAGGCGTTTCTGCTGGCCCTTCAGTGTACTTACTGAAATATTACCTTTTCTAGTACAAACACTCATGACTACATAAAGATGTTTGACTATATCAAAAGAAAATCTAAAAGCATGATATGTTTTAAGATGAAACGTGCATATGAACAGTGTACTTCAAACCTCCACTGTAAAAATAAGGGTTAACTACAGCACCAAGCAGAGCTGGCACAGAGACAGATGAGACCACAGGGCTCTGGATGTTTTGAATTCCTGAGCCTGGTTGATAGGGAGAGGTCAGCATGCTGGGCAGCCACATCAAGGGAGACAGCAAACCCATGATTGGGTCGGCTTTTTGTTTTGAAGTAGATGCAGTTTCCACCCACCAAGCTAAAACTCTGTCATACTTAGACTGGCTGATAATTGGTCTGCTACAGACTTGCCCATTAAACACTGCTCTGCATTGGAGGGACAGTATCACGCCCCTCAAAAGGCACCATCATAGCAGGATGTTTGCTGTGCACAGGTGCACATGACAAACACAAAAATGGGCGAAGGAAGGCACCATCTTAAAATAAGATATTCAATCACAGCTGTGCTATCCTGGGAAAAAAAGTACTTCTTTATAATATTCCTTTCCATAAATTGTTTCCTCTTGGTTCCCCCGGCCCTGCACCCCAACAGTTGGGACAACCTCATTTGCACCCTTCCACCAGTTATGAGCCAAGCAGGCTCCAGCCTACTCGGACTCCAGCAAGAGATTCTGGGAGTTAAACACACAAACTCCAGTGTCCCAGTTCACACAGCACCACAAAGTCGACCCATGAAGGTTTACAAAATGTGTTTTGAGTTACATGGCTCATAGCAAAACTATCATAATTCATTATACTACTCAAATGTGTTTATGAAAATGTTTTTACTTTATTCATTTTTTTATTAATGGTTCCTTCATTACTCATGCCATTGAGATGATTGCTCTGGCTGACTTCTTCCACAAATGGGAGAGTGGCAAGTGGTTGCCATGACAGTCAATGCCAATGCTGCTCTGTGATTGGCCAGCACAGGGTGTGTAAATGCCAGGCTGCCATGCCTTTCCTCCTCAGTAACCAGGTGTCATTGGTTGTGGCCTCTCAGCCAGCAGCAATATGCAGTTCTGGGGACTGTACATGAACCCCAGTCTCCAAAGTCACAGTGTGCCACAATACTACTACATCACTGGGCTGGCATAAGAAGTTAATATTTATTAAATGAGGGACAGCTTTTATGTCTGTCCTAATGCTTTATAGAGCTCCATAGGTGAGCAGACAGTATTTGTGGTTCATACACCCCAGATGCTACCTTTTTGGTTTAGTAAAGATATCTGGATTGCTCTACCCAGGACCCGCCCCCCACACACACCAGGTCATCCATGAGGCATTCACCCATCTTTTTAAAATATGCCCTTTTGAAGACCATGGCCCTCACTCTTGTGTGGTTCAGTTCTGGAGCTGTTCTTATATTGGACTGCACTGTATGGTGATTGCTGTTCATCAGGTGGCCTCCTACCTTGACATCTGCAATTCTAGCCCTCTAGCCCCGACAGTGAGTGCCAGGTTCAGTATTGCCCCATCGTAAGTGGTCTCACTGACTGGTTGCCTGAGGAATGCCTCCTGCAGGAAGTACATGATGTCCTTGTTTTTAGCTGAAGCAGCAGCTGGCAGGGTCTAATCTACACCTGACAGACTGAAGTTCACAACCAGAAGCACCTCTCATGTTCCTACCAGCTTGCTAATAGCTTCCACCAGTACCATATCAATTCCTCTCCCTGTTTTGGAGATCTATAGATAATGCCAGTTCAAATAGAGGCTCCATTCCCTGTCTCTAGGTGACCTACAGTGCCTCTGCTCACCCTGTATTCCCTAGTACTCCATTGCTTTTACGCCTTTCCTCAAATAAAGCACCACACCCCTTCTGTTCCTTCCCACCCTGTCCCTCCTGAACACAGTATTACCCTGTATGGCCATGTCCCAGTCATGGATTTCAGTGCACCATGACTCGCTAATGGCCACAATATCTAGGATGGCCTCTCCCATTATGGCTTCTAGGTCTGGAATCTTAGACTTCTAGCATTCACATACATGGCCTTCCAGATTTTATTACCACTTTGCTTGGTACCCCTATTCTTTCCTTTTTGCCTTCTCTCCTTCCCCTCTCTTTTAATGCTTCTGTTCCCATCTGTCTTCATTTCTACTGTCCTACTTCCTTATTAATTTCCACCCTGGGATCTATTTCCCTGGGTCATCTCTTCTTTCAACTTCAGCCTGTGGGAGAGGCAGTTACTGCCTCCTCAATTTATTTCACTACTCTCCTTGGCAAGTTTAAATGTTCATCAAAGTAACATCTAAACCATCCACTGAGGACTGTGGTTTTCATCCTGGATGGATGCAGGACATCACCCCTATAATGGCCCTTATCCTTCCAAGTAGATCTCCAGTCCTCAATATAGCCAATCCTCTCCTCTCTGCACCATTCCTTCAACCATGCAGTTGAAGGTCTTGGTGTGGAGAATTCTCTCTTCCTCCCTGTCATGGATAGGCAGCATCTCTGTGAAAGTCACTGAGCATGCTAACTGTCTATGACGCTTCCCTAGCTCCTCATACTCCCCCTGCACTATCCTAGCCCCATCCCTAGCCAGATCATGTCTCCAGGTGAACAATTACATCCAAATTTGTCTCCTGCCATGCTGATCTAGTGGTTCTCTGGATCCATTTCATATCCCTATGTGCCACTGCAACATGTAGGTACCTAAACTCCCTCTCTCCCTTTTCTATTCCCAATTATATCCCATTTACAATTGAGTCCCCCACTAGAGGTTGCTTCTTGCTCCTCTGGTGTCCTATTTTTCCCTCATTGGGGTCTCTCCTCCAGAGACAACTCACATCCTCCCTTACCACTAGCATGGGTGCCTCATCCTAGCAGTCCTGTCTTGTCAGAGTGGCACTGGAATTGTGTAGTGGTACCAGCTGAGAAATGTGAACAATGTTCTCTTGCACTTCACTTATGGTTTATAATTTCTAACCTGCTCTCCCCCCTTAAAATGGAACTGCTTCCTCTTTCAGTGTATACTAGTCTACTGCACTAAATATGTGACCCTATAAAATAGCTTTTGCCATTCTTTAGCTATAAAGGTATACAGTATTTCTAGATCTGTAAAATAGAATTATAATCCTTTAAAGCCCTATCCAGCAACACAATATGGCATTTATGCATCTATTTTCTTTGTCCCTTATTACAGTCTAGAACCACAAGGGTAAGTAAATCAAACTTGATTTATATTTTAAATAAGATTAGGCATTTAAATAAAAAACATGGTCCTTTATACAAGAAGAATGTGTCTGCTACATTAGAAAATGTTTTCTTAAACATAACCAGGTGACGTGATGTTCATTAACTCAAATGAACTTTGATGAACATTTATGATTGGTCCATGAACATCCATCAAAGTTCCCCAACTGTTCTTCAACTCAGATCATGAACCGAGGTCATGAACTCTCCATTAACACAAAGCTCATGAAGTTGTTGAACTTTAAATGACCTTATAAAATGGGCTTGTAAATCCCAAAGCACTGATTGGCTACAACATCATCTGAGCCGTGTACTTATCAGATGATATTGTAGCCAACCGGCACTAGCACCCAGCAACAAGCCTGATGACCTAAACAAATCAGTGAGCTCTGCCAAGTGAAAACAACAATGCTGACTGGCAGAGCTCACTGGTACCGCAGCGTGAAATTTACTCTCGTCAGACTGCGAAGTCAAATGCCGGTAAAAAGGACAGACCGCAACGACACTACATTTTAAAACAGAATTCAAACAAACTATACCAGAAGCCATCGGAAGATGTGTGAAAACAATCCCGCTAATTTCTACATCGATATACAAGAAATACTCACCAGTTTAGAAGAAAACGAACAGCAGCACCTTCCTCAAATGACAGCGCCTCTGACAGCTCCACCGGAACCATCCACCTCGACGACTGGCACAGCTGATGACTCCTTCACCCTCGCAACCCAAACTCCCACCACAGAATCTTCACCAAGCAGCACGGAACAAACGATTGGGACCCAAGATGCTACAAAAAGAAAACGAAAAGAAAAAAATGTAAAACATTACAAAGAAATTACAGATGATGAACTACAACAACTGGAAAAAGAAAAGGATGAGAAGAATACTCAAAAAGCTACACAATGGGCACTGTCAGTTTTTGAAAGCTGGGCTCACTCAAAAGCATTACCAATAGATCTTAAAACAATAACAGCTACTGACCTCAATCAAATACTAAGAAAATTCTATGCAGAAATCCGCCAAACAGATGGCACAGAATACAGCCTATCAAGCCTCATACAGCTACGAGCTGGCCTTAACAGACACCTGAACAATCCACCTCTAAGCAGAAATATAAACCTTCACAACCATCCTGACATAAACCCAGCAAACAACATTTTTCAGCAGTACTAAAAAGTATAGAAGAGAGGCAAAGATCGACACAACACCACCCTGCCATATCAGAAAATGACTTAGAAATCCTAAAAACCTCTCCTGCTCTATCTCCAGATACACCCAGAGGACTACTCAACAAAGTATGGCTGGACATACAACTTTGCATGGCTCGGAGAGGCAGAGAAGGCTTACGACAACTAAAGCCAGAGCACTTCGAAATAAAAACAGATGAACAAGGTACAGAATACATCACTCTAACATTCAACGAATACACAAAGAACCACAAAAAAAACGAACCCTCTAAGCAACAATATCGTGGCTACATATACACCTTGCCAAACAATCCTCTATGCCCTGTGAAATCCTTCAAAAAATACCTCCAAAAACTTCCTCCTAACCCTCCAGCTTTTTACTGCCACCCAAGAAAAATATCTGACAGCATGGCAGAAACAGTAAGCACTTGGTACACTAGAGAACCTCTCGGTATCAACTACCTGTCTAACTTTATGCCACAAATCAGTAAACAAGCTCCCTGTCATGCAGGTACACCAATCATTCCGTAAGAGCCACAGCTGTACAACTCCTTTCACTAGCAGGCCTAGAAGCCCGACAGATCATGTCTGTTACGGGCACATATCGGAATCAAGCCTCCGCTCCTATTGGGCTGCCACCCTCAAGACCGCAGCGATGGAGCCACATACTGTCCCAAAAACTAAACACACACCAGTAAAAGCAAGTCATCCACCGAAAATGAAAACTTCTCCAACAAAACGATCTACCTTCCTGCACCTCTGAAATTGCTGCCATAACTGGAAAGAAAGCAACTTCCGCTACCGACGAGAATCAAACCCCCGAAGAAAACTTCCCAGGAACAAGCGTAATACAGCAATTCAATGCAACAACTAAAATGTCAGCATTTAACGTACAAAACTGCGTGATGCACAACGTAAAGTTCATCACCTTAGCCAAGTAAAACGCAGCACGACGTAACAGGAAGCAGCACCACATGAACAAGCAGATTCAACAAAATAAAAGAAAAGCTATTTTATACAGTTAACTTTTAAACCTTTAAAAGTTCTTCTCTTCAGTTTAAGTACTTAATCGATCGCAAGAAAAATCGGAACAAACCTCAAGAATGCACCCAAAACAACGGCAACCAAAATGAAGGCAGTGAACGTCTCTCCAGTACAACAATAAAATGGACTACAATATGTACAGTAAGGCACTGTTTACTGTTTGATTCCTTTTAAGACACTGTTTACTGTTTGATTCCTTAATCAAAACCAAAATGTTTCCTCTTGCTTTAATTGTTAATGACTTTAAAATACATGTTAAAACGTTCAAACATACTATCCTAATGGCAATGTAACTATGCTAATGTTAATGATATAATAACAAAAAGGGACTATTTTTTCCCTAGAATATGTTGTTGTATTATGAATTCAAATATCAATAAAAAAACTTTAAAAGTACAAATGCTGATTCACTTTACTGTTGCCCATTTTATAAGTGCAATAACACACTCCGAGGTGTGAGTTACGTGCTGATAAGAGCACGCCTAGGGGCATAAGGCACTCTGCGCAAGCGCCTTGTGCCTTATTACAACGAATTTGTCCTTGTGATGTGGTTTGCCACTCAATTTGAAGGGTAGATTTGTCGGGAGCAACGACCGAGGCAGTGAGGTACGCATCGGAACCTTCCTGGACAGTAATCATAGTATCTGGTATTTTGATGGAAACTCCCTCTGTAGGAGGTGCTGGAGGATCCAGGTGTTGAAGGAGGTCTGGTACCGTGCCTTGGGTGAAAGGGATCACTCCTGCAAGGAGGAGAGATAGGAACAAGATAGCCATCTTGTTAATGTATCTGAAAAGGAAGATCAAAGATTAGTACATTAGTACAATTCTGCCCAGTGGGGTTAGGAAAAGTAAGTTTAAGTTCCTTTGTACAGTTTTAACTAGTTTGCTTGTAACCATTTGTCAGTCAATTTATTGTTGTGGAGGAGTCTAACTTGATAGACTGCCGGACTGAGCTTGTTGACAATGGGGTAAGGGCCTTCCCACTTATTGGAGAAGGAGTTGGTGGGATGTGCAAATCGAAGTACCATTACCTGATCTCCAACCTGCCAATCCACTTCTTGTGCGTGTTTGTCAAATTGTATTTTGGACTGTTGCTGGACTTGCCCATGTAGTTTGCAGCATACAACTGTGTGTGTATGAGATATTTTCTGAGCTTTTCCACATACTGATCCACAGACACACGGTCTGCAGTGGGGGTGTGTAGGTCAAAGAGCAAGTGTTCAGGCAATCTCATTTGTCTTCCAGTCATTACCTCGAAGGGTGTAAGCTGGGTGGTGGCTGAGGGTGTAACCCTGATCGCCATAAGGAGTAAAGGCAATAGGGAATCCCAGGTCTTGGGATTGTCCTCAATGAATTTGGAAAGCATTTGCTTAATCCGTCTGTTGGCTTTTTCTACTTGACCTGAGGATTGAGGGTGATAGGGTATGTGGAACTTTTGCTGAACCCCAAGGAGTTCAAGGGACTCTTTCGTCAACTCACCTGTAAAACTGGTTCCTTTGTCGGAGTCTACCTTGAGAGGCAGGCCCCATCTGGAGAAAATCTGTTCTACCCGGATTTTGGCAGTTGTTTTTGCAGTGCATGTCTTAGTGGGGAAAGCCTCAACCCACTTAGAGAATAAGTCAGTTACCATCGGAACCTTCCTGGACAGTAATCATAGTATCTGGTATTTTGATGGAAACTCCCTCTGTAGGAGGTGCTGGAGGATCCAGGTGTTGAAGGAGGTCTGGTACCGTGCCTTGGGTGAAAGGGATCACTCCTGCAAGGAGGAGAGATAGGAACAAGATAGCCATCTTGTTAATGTATCTGAAAAGGAAGATCAAAGATTAGTACATTAGTACAATTCTGCCCAGTGGGGTTAGGAAAAGTAAGTTTAAGTTCCTTTGTACAGTTTTAACTAGTTTGCATGTAACCATTTGTCAGTCAATTTATTGTTGTGGAGGAGTCTAACTTGATAGATTGCCGGACTGAGCTTGTTGACAATGGGGTAAGGGCCTTCCACTTATTGGAGAAGGAGGGTGGGATGTGCAAATCAAGTACCATTACCTGATCTCAACCTGCCAATCCACTTCTTGTCGTGTTTGTCAAATTGTATTTTGGACTGTTGCTGGACTTGCCCATGTAGTTTGCAGCATACAACTGTGTGTGTATGAGATATTTTCTGAGCTTTTCACCTACTGATCCACAGACACACGGTCTGCAGTGAGGGTGTGTAGGTCAAAGAGCAAGTGTTCAGGCAATCTCATTTGTCTTCCAGTCATTACCTCGAAGGGTGTAAGCTGGGTGGTGGCTGAGGGTGTACCCCTGATCGCCATAAGGAGTAAAGGCAATAGGGAATCCCAGGTGTTGGGATTGTCCTCAATGAATTTGGAAAGCATTTGCTTAATCCGTCTGTTGGCTTTTTCTACTTGACCTGAGGATTGAGGGTGATAGGGTATGTGGAGCTTTTGCTGAACCCCAAGGAGTTCAAGGGACTCTTTCGTCAACTCACCTGTAAAACTGGTTCCTTTGTCGGAGTTTACCTTGAGAGGCAGGCCCCATCTGGAGAAAATCTGTTCTACCCGGATTTTGGCAGTTGTTTTTGCAGTGCATGTCTTAGTGGGGAAAGCCTCAACCCACTTAGAGAATAAGTCAGTTACCACAAGGGCATACTTGTTGTTTCTGCTGGTGATGGTCAAAGGACCAATGAAATCGATTTGAATGGCATGCCAAGGGCCAGTGTGTCTTTGTGGTAAAAGTTTGGCATTTCGTTTTGTAGGTATGGGATTGTTTTGTGCACAAACAAGGCAATTGTCAATGTATTGTTTAACGTCTTTGGTAATACCAGGCCACCAGGCGGTGGTCTTGAGACGTTGGAGGGTATTTTCTGCCCCCTGGTGTCCACCAGTAGGAGTGTCATGTACCTGGTGCAAAAATTCAGATCTCAAATGTCTGGGGACTACCCACAATTTGGTGGTAGTATCCTCTGGTTGGAACCAAATGAGTTTATCGTCAGGGAATAAGTGTAACTTACCTTCATGTCTGCGATATGGATTATGTTAGGAGTCTTTCTTCAGTACCCTTGTCAGGAATCTGAACACTTCTTTGAGTTCAGTGTCCAAATGCTGGGCTGCTGAGAGGTCCAAGGGGGAAAAAGATTCAGATTTCTTTTTGAGAGCTGCAACATGTACAGCTGCATTGGCTTCTGGGTGATCCATCATCCAGACGTCCCCCCCTTGGGTCCCTTCCTTAGCAAGGGTATCTGCTGTGTCATTGAATGAATGATAGGGATCATGTAGGGAGTGAGCTTTAACCTTGTGTACATAAAGTTTGTGTGGGTGTTTCTGTGCTAATGCGTGTATGTAAACTACCAATTCTTTGTATTTCACTGGACTTCCATCAGAGGAAAGAAAGGAGTTCTTCTGCCAGAAAGGGAGAAATTCTGTAAGGGAACAACAAACCCAATTAGAGTCTGTAAAAATGATGGTATTCTGAGTTCCGTGTTGGATAAACTCAAGTGCACAGGCCACCGCTGCCATCTCTGCATACTGTGATGAAGCTACATTACAGCGTTTAGATATCCTGACAGTGTTCCCATAAGGGTACAGCACCAAAACACCCATCCCTGCAATCTATTCTCCCTGACAGTACAATGCTGAACCATCAGTGTAAACACGGCACAAAGAGGCACTTTCTAGTATCTCTGGGTGGCAGGGAGGAATGGACCCGATCTGGGAGGTCAGGTGACTGCAGCGTACAGTCATGGGGTTCCCCTGAAAAGGAGACCATGAGCTAGCAGAGATTGAACTTTAGTCTGGTGGACCTGGATATCCCTATCCTGGAGGAGAAGTGACCAATGTGTCAGCCTGGTGTTGGAGACTGACCTATCCTTCACTCTATCTGAGAGCAGAAAGGTAGTGGGCATATGGTTAGTGTTAAGAATCAGTGGTGAGTACCCAATGATATACAAGAAGTGTTTGACAGCCCAGTAGGTGGCCAGAAGGTTCCTTTCACAAAGGCCATACTTCTGTTCCACTGGGGTCAAGAGCTGTGATGCATATGCAATAGGTCTCAAGGTGTCATGCACCTTCTGGGCCAGCACTGCTGACATAGCTATGTCAGAGGTGGCACACTCCAGACGGAATGGTAGTGCTGGGTTGGGGTTTACCAGAGCTGGGGCGGAGGCCAAAGCCTGCTTAAGTGACATCACAGCCTGGGTATGAACAGGGCCCCAATTCCATGGAACGTCCTTTTTGAGTAGATCATACAGAGGAGCGGCTTTCTGGGCAAAATCACAAATAAAATCTCTGGAATAGTTTACCATACCTAGAAACCTTCGAAGAGTTGCCACACTGGTTGGTAATGGCAAGTCTTGTAACCCTGAATCTTTTTCCAAGTAGGGCTCCGGCCCTGGTCAGTTATTTTCAAACCCAGAAATAGTACTTCTTTCTGACATAATTGTGCTTTTGCTGGGTTGCACTTCAGACCTGCTCTCTGAATGAGAGTCAATAGTTCATCCAAGAGATCCAGATGCTGTTCCTGTGTGGCAGTGGCCAACAACAGGTCATCTATGTACTGTAAGAGATATTGAGGGGCTGAGAAACTTTGTAGGGCATCCATCATGTGGAGATGGAAGAGGGATGGACTATTATGGAATCCCTGTGGCAAGCAAGTCCACGTGTACTGTCGTCCCTCAAAGGTGAAGGCAAACTTATATTGACTCTTGAGGGCCAATGGTAATGACCAAAAACCATTGGAGATATCCAGGGCACTGAACCATTTCTGATCTGGTGTTAAAAGTCGAAGCACATCTGGTGCCGATGCCACAGTTGGGGAACAACTGGGAGTAACCTGATTCAGTTTCCTGTAGTCAATAGTAAGTCTCCAGGTACCTGTGGGTTTCTTCACTGGTCAGACAGGAGAGTTGGCAGTGGAGACACAGGTTCTGATTACTCCTTGTTTAAGGAGTGACTTGATCGTTTCTCGGAGAGAGGGTAAGGCTTCAGTGGGAAACGGATATTGCCTTTGTCTCTCATGTGCCGGGCCTGGCACCTCAATAACAGTATGCATTCTACCACAATCATGCTTGTTAACTGCAAATGCTTCCAAATGTCATTGCAGAATAGGTAGGAGTTTTGGGAAAAGTTTGTGGTTCTTGAACAAATCTATGACGTCATACTCTTTGTTGTTGATGGATATTGTTGCACAACATGTGAGTCAGGAATTAAGACAGTATGGTATTGACCCTGGATCTGTATCAGCAACATGATTGTAGATCCACCACACAGCCGTGGTGCAAGGAATCAATCCAATGATACTAGGATGATCATGCAGCACCATCAGTTGGAAAGCATGTGAGGCCTTTAAATAGCTAACTCTACCGGTAGAGGTAGAGAATGGTATGCAGGTAGCCTAGTACCATCAACACCTGACATATTGGTCTTCCATCTGGTAGACCAGGAGCGTGTCCGGGTGTTAGTGGTGTAACACAGATACAGCTGCACCTGTATCTAACAAGACAGTAGTTGGCGGCCCCGACCTCGGCCTCGGTGCAGGGCCTTCCATTTGTATCCAAGACCAGCTTGTTTACAATGCGGACTGGGGCCTGTAATTGTCAATCCATATTGCTGGAGGCATGCAGAGGTTGGGCTTGACTTGCATGGATGACTTCACAGTGTTGCACTGATGCAATATAGGGAGGAGCTTCCGGGTTCAGGCTTGTGTGGGCCTGAGAGCTCATACTTCCTGTGTCTCCATGACCAGTGGTGGCATGGGTCACTGGTTGTACTGCTGCAAGGGTCTGTGTGGGAACAGCATCCGCTACAGAGCGCACTTGTCCCAGGAGCTCTCGAAATTTTCAATTTTCTTCAGCTATCTCCTTGTATGAGGGACCCGATATTTTAATGGTTTCCCTCTGCCCTTGTGCCTTCTGTTTTTAGCCCAATTCGGTTCCCACCCCACTGTTGTTGTTGTTGGCCCTGTTGGGGTTTTGCTGGGTGCTAGCTGGAGGGGCCGATGGATGTTTAGACTGCTGTTGCTGGACCTGCCCTTCCACGGTGTAATGCGTCGTGGTCCCGGAAGCGGTTTCCATGGCGGCAACCTTTTTGGAACCAGAACCCAAATCTCGGATGTACAGTTGATACACCCTCTCGGTTTTCCGAAGAATATCAGCAAACCTATCCATATTTGGGTATGTGGTTGGCTCTACCTTCTCTCTTACAGCTGGGATCATGTTCCTAAGGAACAAGGTCTTATATTCAATAAGATCTACATCCGCAGCTTCTTGTGCCAAATGCTTCCCTGCTCGGTAGGCCATCCAGAGTCTCTGGTGGTAGGTCGCTGGACTTTCTTTAGCATTTTGCTTCATGGGGTATGCCAGCATTACTCCCACCACACCAGGGCTATGAGTGGAGATGAGCTCAGCTGCGACTTCATCAAAGGTAGCATTCCGATCCTCGTGAACTGCTTCGGGGAGTTTGGCCCATAAACCAGGATCGATGGTCTGGCGTAGTATTTGGACCTGATATTCTGTGGCGAGGCTAAGCATCTCGCATTTGGAGCGCACCTTTTCCAAATGGCAGCTGAGGTTGTCGGACGGGCTCATCCGACCAATGCTGTCAGCGATTTGCTGAACAGAGTAGGCCATTTGTAGGGGATTAGTCGGTGGTCAGTCAGGCAGAGGTTATGCATCTCGTGCACCATCCAATGCTGCACGAGCTGCAGCTTCAGCCGCAGTACGAACAACACCTTCCTGAGTGCCAGCCTCTTGGAAAATTTGTCGGATCTGACTTTTAATGGCTTTCATGCTTCTTTCAGGAAGGGGAACATTACCTAATGCTCTATCAATCATGGTTTCAATCTCTGCCTGTCTTCTACACTAATAACAGCTACGGGGAGGCGCCGCTCGGGACCAGGCTTGGGCCTGCTCCCCTATCATGGCGCCCACCATGATGGCGCTTCCATGATGAGCGCCACGACGTCAGTGACATGTGACCTGGGAGTAGTGGCGGGGACCCGCCATACTGTGGATGGCTGGGTGGGAATCTGGGCCATATTAGGGGTGTGACTGGGTGTTGTACTGTGAGGCGTCATCGTGAGATGGCTCCCTTCTGATGGCGAGTGAAGGCAGGGCTACGCCTCCCATTGCCTTAACGTGGCCAGCCAAAACCTCTCGCTGATGGTGCAGTTTATCCATCTTAGCTTTACATTCATCATGATTCACACTTACAACATCCATATCAACCTGATCCTGTTTCTGCTTCTGCAAAACACGGTACGCGGCACTCAATTCGCGATTGTTCCTATAAGCTATTTCTAAATCGTTACGTACCTGGTTGATCTCATCCTTTAGTTCACCCATCTCATCACTCAACTGTGCATTCGGAGCACTCAACAAATCATTCATCTGCACAGCCTGACTCTTATCCTGTCTCAAACTTTCACACTCTTGTTTCAGAGTACACATTTCTTGTTCACCAGCTTCAGCGGAATGATGCAATAGTGAATTTTTCATTACGCAGAGATTGGAGTTCTGACTCCAGGTTCTGCTGTATTCAAACACATTCTGTTTCCTGTAAACCCATCTCTTGCTTAAGAGATGCGATCTGCAGGTCAAAGTCTGAAACCTCGCTTCGAGACTTCCAAAGCAGCATAGAGGCGGCGACCATCAACCCTTTGGCATAGCGCTTATTGGTTGACTGTCGCGTCTCTGCATACTGGGTTGAAATCCCCAGTACAGGGTTGTCAGATTGACTTACAATCCATGCAAAGTCAGCCTATCCTCCATGGGAGGTAAGAAAGTTAGAGACATCGAGTCTCAGTTCTGCGCAGATATCTGATACGGTGGCCAGTGTGGGAGGGAATGAAAATTCAAACTGTGAAAAAGACCGCGTGTTGCATATCGATCCACAACACGAGTACTTGAAACACAGCTGGGCTACTGTATAAGTTGTAGGCTTGCAATTCAAAGCTGTTATGGAGTGGGTCGAGACGGCATCGACCACACCCAAAAAGTCAGCCAGACTTTGCAAGTATCTACAAACTGGTAGAAAAGACAGTAGAGGTAATACGGGAGTGTATACCACAATTCCCTGCGGGAAAAGGACAGTTTACAGCAACAAATGAAAACTTGCAAACACCAGATATTGCCTGCACACGGTCGCCAATTTGTAAGAGGTCTGAACCTCACCTTCAGGTTCTTGACAATATTGGGAATGCAAATAATCACAAACAAGTTGCATTCGAGTAATAAACAAGTTTATTACTACAAAAGGGATAAATCACAGTTGCCCTAAGCAGTTCTTACCAATACGAACCGGGAGCCAGTGCTAAGCATTCCCTACACCTCGAGGTTTCTCTGTAGTCTCTTGGGATCTCTCGGGTCTCCGAGGTGCAAAGCCTGTGCATAACATTATATACCTGTGATAATTACTATGGTTACTAAAAGACAGAAACATTTCTAGTTACAGAGATGAGCCCTATTGGCTAAGTTAGAGGTGGCTCCACGGTCCAGGATAACATTATATAATTCTGTAAAGTCATCAGTTTTAGAACAAAGACGTTCTTATACAGAGTCTTACATAACAAGGTGAAGTGGTGCACATCACCAAAGGATGGCAATGTTGCCTTACATATTACAATTACTTCAAGGACAGGTGTCTTGGCATCTGACAAGTAAGAAATAAACAGAAAATACATGGTATAATATGTGTGCATTAGCAAGCAAAGTAGGTTACAATAATATGCGTTCATATCCTGACATCTACTCTTATACGGTAGATGCCTTTAGCCCTATATATTAGTATAGCCTATGCCTAACCATTAGCTATCTATGGTGTACCCCTGAGGGTATCAATTAGGTGCAGGGACCTCGTGTAATAGTTACCCCGCATTTTGAACAGGAGTGGTCAAAATCTGCTTTGTAGCCATGAGCAAAACACACTGTTGTACCTCCAACATCTTTTGTAATAGTATAACTTTCTTACCCCTTCCCTTCCAGAGTGGACTGGTCTGTGATATAATCCATCCACAGATCCAGTTGTTTTGTATCCCACCAGACATCTCTGTAGGTCACCATTCTTTGCCTGAAGAATTCATCATAGTGTAGCCACCCAAAGCCACCTTTAGCTTTTGCTTTCCTTATGATCAAGGAATAAGTGATGAGGGTATCCCTAATTCCATTTTTTTCCATGACTATCGCTGAATAGATGGCAAAACCTATGAACCATCCATTCCATGTCTTCCCTTTTGTAAACTTATCTTCCTCTGTCTTCCCTAAGAGAACCATTCCCACTGCTAGCTCACTCTTCCCTATGCTCTCTTTCTCATTGTATTTGGTCACAGCCTCTCTACTGACTAGTGTGAAAATATCCACATATTCCCCTTTCCAAATCTTTTCTTTTGTAGCCAGTGGAACATGTTCATCTATCCTCATGCCCGGGATTCCAATTTCCCTTGTCCTTTTCCCTACCCCCGGCTCCTCTGCAGGTCTTTCTTCTTCACTTGGCACACCCTGTCCTGTTTTTATGTCCAACAATACTTTTTCTAGTTGTCCCAATCCTCCTGTCCATAGTGAACTAATCATCTGCTCTACATACTCTTTTATGCTGCCTCCTATGGTCACTACCTCCTAACCTGAATAAGGGCTGCTCCCCTGTTAGCACGGTCCTGGCCTCAAGAACTCTATTGGACTTGGGGCAATCAGGCTCACTGGCAGAGTCATTATTGGTTGAGATGCAGCCGCGGTGCGTGTGGGCAGAGGACTGGGTATGGGAGAAAAAACTGGAATGGGCTCTGGTGCCAGCAACAGAGGTCTCTGGCTGAGGTGGAGCTGCCAAGGGGTATTCGGAGGTGGCTGTAAAGGGCTGTCTGGTTGGCTAGGTCCTTCCGTGGAGGCCGTGGCTGTGGTGTCTCTGGGCTCCTGGGCCTGGTAGGTGGCCATTTCCCTTTCCTCCTTGTTTTTCCCTCTGCCTTATGCTTTTTCCCCAGCCTCCTCGGATCCATACCCTCTACCAATTCCCATACCTTATTTGCCTTGTCTGCTAAATCCAATATCATGCTGTAGGCATCTTCCTTAGTAGGCTTGGTAGCTTACTCTTCCTTGGTGCCATGTCACCATCCCATCCCTATACAAAATAGAAAAACAGAAGAAAGGGAAATGTTATTGGTTCCGTCTGCTCTTCTCCAACCTATATTTTCTTCATTGGTAATAACCCTGCATTCTGGCATATCCAAACAATTGCCTACCCTGGCATTTTTTATTATTATTTTGTATAGATATACCCTCTGTACTGCTCCCTCTCTGTATGTTCCCAGGGTTTAACTTATGAGTACTTCCTGTCATCAATGTTTGAACGTGAATAAACAAAAATTCCTGGCCCGCCTTTAGCAAGGCCACTCTTACGTAACCTCCTGCTCTCTCCTTTGTGACTCCACCTTTTTGCCTCTGCTTTGTAGTTCCCAAAATTAAATAAATAAGCAAGCCCCTCATGATTTATATTCCTGGTCTCCATAACAGGAAGCACTCCTTGTTGTACCTGCTACCCGTTTGCCCTCATAGACTTTTTTTAATGCTTAGTTTGTGTATAATGTGGTACCTCTCCTGAGAGAAGTTGAATGTAACTTGCGCTCCAATATGCATGACCACAGTTTGGCAAGTCCCCCCACTAATGGAGTTCCCCCGATGATGTTAGATGCCATCCTTCTTGTGGCCTGCGGCTAGGCCCAAAGTGACTGGATCACCCCCCACTTGATTTTAGTGCAACCTTCCTCTTAAAATGTCCTCCCTTGCCCTCTTTGGTTGTCCTCATGACTAGCCAGGACCCCTCGTATGATCTCTTGTAGAAAGAAAAGCCCCACATGAGGTGATGTCAGATGCCATCCCCCATGTGGCTCACATAAGGCCCCCACTACTCACTCTCACTCTCATTCCCCTCAGTGCCAGTCTTCTACTCTTCCTAGTAGTTTTAAATAAACCTGTCCTTCAAAAAACTTTTCCTCTGGAAGGCCTCAGAGCTTGAAAGAACTCCATCCTTTCTTAGGATGTCCTTGACTTGTTGCCAAATGCAACAATACCTCCGACAAATCCCTTAGGCCCAAAATATTTGCCCCATTGCCCAGCCCTCTGTCGATGTCCTTGCCTTTTTTTAAATTGACCTAGTTCCAACTTCTCCATTATCCCCAGGCCCAAGTCCCTTGATTGATCCACGATGCAAGCCTCACATTGTAGCATCACCAACCCTATTTATTTATTTTTTGTTCTGTTTGCTGCCCAGCCAAATGTTCTAAATTAGCCGTCTCTCATTCCAGTTCCCCTAACCTTTGAGGTTTCTGCAGTACTCACTCCAGTGGTCAAAATTGTCCCATTTTCTACCGCAGAACAGTTCCACTCCTACTTGGTCCTAATCACCTCACAACTTATCTGCGTTGTCTTCAGACCAACTACTGTCCCAATATTACACAAGTCTCCTCAACAATGATGTGGAAATGCTGCTCAACAACTTAGCTAGCTGAGTCATTTTTTTTAAACTTTAGTACTATTCTGTCTTAATTCTCCAATTGTTCCCAATCTGATGTGCTGCTCAAAAAGCCTAAACTAGAATGTCAGCAAAAGATGCTGCTTGTCTTTTTGCAGCCTATTATGTACCCCTGGATTTGACCCCCTCCACCTTTCTTTGCCCTATCATTTTTTCCTGATTTCTTTGCTTAGCCCCTCCCCCTTGTGAGGTAACATCAGGACTCATTCCCTCTAACTGGCCCCACCCCTTCCCCTCCTTCCTTTTGTCATCCCGAATATGTCATTGGGCTGTGCCAACAGGACAACTTAGTCAGCCTCTTAATAGGCAAGCTCTTTATGCTAAAAAAATTAAATTGTCATGGTAAATGGTAAAACATGAGTGTTGAACAAGTCTGCCTCTGGTTTGTTCAGAGGGCAAGCATCTAATGAGAATAGATCTAAATGTGGTTTCTTGATCAATTAACCAGTAGCAATAAAGGCAAGGCATTTCTGGTTACTGAAATTACTGATGGACTATGCCTTTAATCATTTAGCTGAAGGAACATCACAGATCTTTATGGACCTACTGTGTGAATCTTTTTGTTCAAGAATGTTCATGAACACAGTTTGTCCATTTGTTGTTCTTGTACAATTCATGAGCAAGGCCACTGTTTTTCTTTTTCTGTTCTTTTTACCGGAAAACCAGGTAAAATTCTGGAATTTGGACTGCCTGAACACCAGTGAAAACAAAGCATTTCACAGAATTTGGCATTTTGTACTAGATCAGTAAGTTAACAAAGCTAGTATTTTTCTTATAATTGCTTCTCGTACTGTTTTCAATTTGCTACATTTAATGCTCTGTATATTAATCTTTGTTTTACTCTGATTATTTATACACATACTAAAAGAATGACATTAGAATCCCAGTAAAATACAAAAATTAGACTAACAATCACCAGTGCAATTCCCAGAATTTCAAGACTTGAAAATGGAATTTCATTATTATAATCATCGTAAATCAGTGGCCATGTTCATGAACATTCATAAACATGATTGCTAAACTTTGCTGCTCATTCATGAACTCAGTTCATGAATTGTTCATGAATAATTCATAGATGTTCAAGAACAGTTCACAATCATTTTGCCTGGATACTTTTCCAAAAGCATGTCAAGGAAAAAGTTTGCCTCTCAGCCCAATAAAGTAAGATAAACATGGCTATTAAAGGGACACTGTCACCACACACACATGCACGTGCACGTGCGCACACACACACACACACACACACACAAACACACACACACTTAGCTATTTTAAACTAAAATAGTGGTCTGAATTTGAATCTTTGTTTAGCTTACCTACAAGTGTATCATAACACAGCAGTCACATTCAGTGAACATACTGTCCATATGTAAACAATATGAGAAACATGGTATAGTGCAATTGTGCTTCTATTTTTCCAGTTAAACAGAAATAAATGTGATTTTACTAAAGTTGACACGAGTATAAATTGTGTATATGATTCATTTTTATCAACTCATATTGATCCATGTTGGTTGAAAATTACCACAATTAGCTCATTGAGAGCTAAAGTGAATGTGTACAAACCCCTATATGATTACTGTAACAGTTACTATAGCTATTTATTGATTAGACTGTTACATTAGATTTAGAAAGGGACTTTAGTAAAACACTGAAACTTGTTTTTTATACTGAGCTATTTGACTGATTAATCTATTTTGTGGACAAGGAGGGTGTTGTGATGATGTCACTATCTCTCCACTCTTAATGGTGTGCGTGCAGCAGGAGAGAACACTTGTGATGTACTGGTAGGGATTTATATATTAATTTGTGATAGAAACCCTAGATGTTGTGTTTGGCAAAGTGCAACAAGAGAATCCAGTACTTTTCCTCATGATTTGACAGGATCCCTGTCTGTAGGAGCAGTTTGTTTTAACCTGCTGCCCTGCATATTATGAGTGCTGATGAGGCAGTGACATTATCTTATCCCCTTTTCTTTTCACAGATTGAATATCTTCACGTTGTAATTTCAAAACAACTTGTTTTCTGTTTCACTGAAGAGATTCGCTATATTTAATTAAAGAGTTCACTTACTGGATTTTGACAGTAACCTTCACAAAAATATAGACTGCAATTCATACTCTTTTAAAAGTGTTTGACTATAAATTAAACAACAGGTATCTATTGTAATCCAATAAGAAAACAGGAAAACTGTCATTTAATACCTCACAAACTACTACAACCAAATACTAGACACACCCACAATAGGTTATCCACATTTTACACATGCCCATGCAGGTTATCCATATTTTAGACACGCCCACAGTAGGGTGTCCATTGAGCTCACAAAGAAAAGGGGAAAAATACATGTTTCAAAACTGAAAATGAACTTTTAAAATACTGAATTCAAGATTATTTGTTGTTTGCTAGAATAACATTCAGTTAGCTGAAGTATACTTGGAATAACTGGATTCTGAGGTTGATTAAATTCCTTAGCCTTCAACCTTGGCACTTAATCATCCATATTTGCCGGTTATTCCTTGGTATACGCCAACTAACTGAATATTATTACTTAGACTTTTTTACACTGCTGCTACTTACAGAACTATAGTAGTCATTAGTCAGAGTTTAACCTATATAGTATGTAATGTACTAGAGAAAAAAATAAATTAGGTTTTGCAAGAAGTAATACTTTGTTCAAGACTCTGAAATACAAGTTACTTTTGAATTAGGACTTTGGCAACATTATAACTGCTGCTATATACCTTCTATTGATATTTGAATGTGTCCTTTTAAGACACAAATCTATTTTATTACATAATTAAGAATAAATAAGATATGCTCTATATACTGTTTATTTAAAATGCTGTTTATGATATATATAAGACTGTTCTTGTCATGCTAGGTAGAGACAGATGTAATTCTATTATTTCAGGAACAGATCTGGAGGAAGAACAGATAAGACATTTGCAAAAAAAGTGTATTAAAATATGTAACTGATATGCATATAAAACCTGTGTACCAAACAAAAGCTTTTTTCATTCATGTTTTCTGGAATATTTAGTTGACATGAAAGGATTTAATTGTTTGAGTTGCTCAGATAATGTACAATATAAATCACAATGTTCCCTCTGTGCTGGATCCCACTGTAATCTGGAGGTTAACCTATGTGAAGTAAAGCTGTTCCAGGTCAAATGTTTGGAGTAAGTTCTTATTAGTCAGGGTTCATGGGCCCCAATATTCAGAGGCAGCTATGTGTGCTGCACTGACAGGAGCACTACACCACAGTTAGTACATACCCAGCTTGGTGACAATATTCAGAGAATTAGCATGCTCCAATTGGAGCATGTTTACTGTTTGAAAATGTGGCCATGTCGGCACGGTACATACAGTAGTGACTTTGCATGGCACTAACACAGCCCCACTTCATCCCAAATGGCATAAAGCCAGGGCTCCTGTGAACCATATTAAGCACTAACATGCCAATGTGCTCACTGTACTTTCAAGGCTTTGTGGATGATTTGTATGCATATTATGGGCTCATTAGCATGCATGCTCTGCCCCCCTGAATGCCTGTCCTGTAACTGTATAAAGTATTTCTGGTGATCTAGTGGACCCCCAACCTACAGTTGCATATCTTGTATTGTAGCTGCGTGTAATATTCTTGGTGGTCTAGTAGTCGCCAAACCACCTGATAACCCATTCAGCAGCAGTAGCGTTTTTCACAAGTAGTCTAGTGGACTCCCCGTAAAAACATCCAACCAACATCTTAACCCACCTACTAAGGACCCTCTTTCCTGTACCCTCCACCCTGGTCACCTAAGCTTAACTACAGTGGTAATGATGATGACCATCACAGCCCTTGACTCAGCACCTTGAACTGTTGCTTTTGCCATCTGATTGTCAGTGAGTAATTGTGAGTACTGTAGAAACAGCTTCTGCAGCACTCAAGATCACTCACTGACAAACAGCAGGCAGCTGAGGTGCTAAACAGAGGACCGTGCCCTTCACTGTCACTATTGTCATAGTTTGAATTAGTTGACTGAGGTGAGAAGGGGTGCAGCAAGAGGATATTGAGTGGGCTGTTCAGAAGAGGGGGTTGGATGCTTTTCAGGGTGAGGTAGGGGGGTTCAGAAGACCTCCAGAAATATTAAATGCAGCTATTGGATGGGAAAAAGGGGTGGGGGAACTGCAAGACCACTCAAATGTATTGCTTCTTCCAGCAGGTTGGTGATTGGGAGGTGGACATGCACTGAGATAAGGCAGAGTGTCAACAACATTAAACAGCACTGTGGTGGAAGCTATTTAACACTAGCAAAACAGCTGAATATACAGCTGCACTCAGTATGCATGGGAGATCCCTTATTTGCATGGGTGCAGTGGTATATTCTGTTGGGGTGTGTTGTTAGTTCAATGTCATGCACCGGGGATCTTTGAATATGGTCCCTGCCCAGTTGGCTTCATGATTAGTGTGATACTATCCCTGATAGTGGTACTAATCTAGTTAGTGCCACACTAACCCTTTGAATATGGAGGCCATTATCTGTAATCCTGTTTTTATCTGTGTTAGCTACAGTACATGAGCCACATATAACCTAAATAAATTAACAGTGAGTAGAAGTTGGTGATCTGTGTGAAGAAAAACTGGGGGGCAAAAGTCTTATTAAAAAAACTGATAAACAGTGTGTGTGAATTGTCAGGGATTATGTTTCCGCTGCATCCGGTTGCTTGAAGCCAAGGCTATTATGCTCAGGTATAAATGAAAGTGAAGTAGTGGTACACATCATATTACTAAGGGGCCACTTTATCAAACCCATGTAACCACTGTGGTCACTCTTTTTATTTAAATTCATATCACATTATTTGAGTTTACAATTTCAGTACTCTTATCAAGCAAGCCACCTTGCCAAACTCCAGGGTACCATCTCTGTTCTGGCATTTCTCATGCCTCTGCTTGGTTTTGCACCAATGCTGAAGTCAGGAGATCATGCAGTACTGAAGCCAGGTCCCTCAGGGTTGGGAAGGACATACATGGGCCTGTCAAAGTACCCCCTAGTGATCTATGTTTGAACCTACAATGAAGAACATTTATTTGCTGTGGATTACTAGTGTGTGCCCCAAGGTTGGATCATAGGGGCGGGGGTGTAGCCATTTTCTTTAAAACAGAGCTGGGTCTTGTGGATATACCAATGGGTTGCACTTGATCCTTTCAGTGTATCCTGGAAGCAGGCATAGGGTTCAGAATTCTCCTCATCTACTGTCCACCCAGCGATGGTGGAAAAATCCTGAAGGAGTTTGCGGACTTCATTTTTGATGTGGCATTGGAGTCACCCAGGTGGTTAATACTGGGTGACTTCAATGCCTGGGTCGATGATGAACTCTTGCACTTTGGAAATAACCTCCTCCAACCAATGACTATGTTGGGCCTTACACAGGTGGTTATGTTACCTCTGCTACCCATATAGCTGGTCACTCATTGGACCTTGTGTTTCTCCTGGAGATGGAGATCATGAAATTGGGGGTGGAACCAAATGCCTGGACGGACCATCACACCATAAGGTTCAGCTTCAGGGCACCCTCAAATAGGCCTGCCCCTATGGTGATTGTCCAGTATCGCCTTTTGAAGGGGATTACCCCAGAGGGCCTATTGGCGGTACTAGACCTATTGGGTCTATCAAGTGAGTGCATGAATCCAGGGGACCTCATACTTGCCAACAATAAGGTGGTAGGTAATGACCTGGATTCAATAGCTCCTGTTCAAGTTCATCCACTCACTCAGTGCCCAAGGACCCCTTGGTTCGAAGGGTCCTTGAAGGAGCTGAGAAGAGTGGGGTGAAGGCTAGAAAGGGCTTGGTGGAAATCCGGCCTCGATGCTGACAGACTTAGATTGATGGACCATTATGTTGTCTGTCAATCGGCAATCACTCATTAAAAGGCAGAATTCCTGTCTGGGGAAGATTGCTGCTGCACAGAATTGACCAGCTCAACTCTTTCGGACTGTCAACAGACTGTGCAATCCACTCTGTCTGAAGTCTGGAAGAGATTTTTCACAAACAAAGTGTGATGAGCTTGCTCGGTTCTTGGCAGATAAGATTGCCAGCATTAGGTCAGGCATTGGCCCAGCTCCCTCTTTAAGGGATTGCAGAGACTGGTGGGAGGAGACACGTGCCTGTGCTACCTGGTTTGACTTTAGCAGGCAGGAGTTCATGGACATTGTGAGGATTGTCCAGACTGTACGGCCAACCAGCTGTAGTTTGGATCCGGGCCCTATGCCACTATTACTAGGTTGTGTAGATATTATCTGCCCAATCCTTGATGAAATTGTCTAGAAGTCTTTGGAGCAGGGAGTCTTTCCTGATCTCCTAAAGGAGGAAGTAATTCAACCACTCCTTAAAAAATCCTCCTTGAACCCAGACTGCCTAGCCAACTTCAGACCTATCTCTAACCTGCTCTTTGTGGGTAAGGTTATTGAAAAGGTGGTTGTGTTACAGCTGGATGACCATCTTATGAATCGCAATGTCTACGATACTTTCCAGTCTGGGTTAAGAAAAAGACATAGCACCGAGACTGCCCTTGTCTGGGTCTTAAATGATCTCCTAATTGTGAGAGATCAAAAGGCTTGTACTATTCTAGTCCTTCTTGATCTCTCTGCAACATTTGATACTGTGGACCATGGTGTGCTTTTGGAGTGCTTGTGGGTTCTTTGTGGGCTGTCTGGTACAGTTCTACATTGGTTTCAATCTTTCCTCACTGGCAGGCCACAGAGGGTTGTCACCGGAATGTATTCCTCCCTGGACTGTGGGGTGCCGCAAGGCTCCATTTTGGTGCCCATGTTGTTCGCAGTTTATATGCTGCCATTAGGAGATATCATTAGGTGATACAGTCTGGTTTTCACTGCTATGCAGATGACACCCAGCTGTATTTGTCCTTTATTCCCGGACAAGATGATGCAATCTCTGTGCTTAACAGCTGTCTGTCCGAGATCAGAGACTGATTGAGTGCTAGCTGGCTGAGGTTAAATCCGGATAAGACCAAGGTGGTGGCTGTGGACCCAGGTCACCTTGAGGTGGGTCATAGAGCTGGGCTTCCATCAGGCTTATGGCTTGATTGTACCCAGCTCTCGACCTCAGACCAGGTGCATAACCAGGGCATTATTATTGACAATGGCTTGACCCTGAAATCACAGGTGTCTGCCATTGTCAAGTCTTCCTTTTATCATCTTAGGAAGATCACCCAGGTGAAACACCTGGTTCCTCTGGCTTACCTTCCTAAACTGGTCCATGCCTTCATGACCACCCACCTTGATTACTGCAATGCCCTGTACCTAGGGCTACCGGGGATTGCTATCCCCCACTTGCAGCTAGTGCAGAACACGGCAGCCAGGCTTCTCACTGGTACTTCTAGAACTAGTCATATTATGCCTGTGCTGTGCAAACTGCAGTAGCTGCCGGTTCAGTGGCAGATCACCTTTAAGGTCGGGTTACTGACCTATAAATCCCTACACGAACAGGGACTCCAATATCTGCAAGATCTTCTTACTCCCTACTGCCCCTCCCACTCACTATGATCTGCCGATGAGGGATAGCTAGAGGTTCCCAGTGTTCATTTAAAGACATCTAAGGCATGTGCATTTTCTTATGCTGCCCCTTCCCTGTGGAATTCTCTACCTCGTCAGATAAGAGAATGCCTGACCATCGAGAGTTTTAAATTGGAGCTCAAAACCTTTCTGTTTTTTAAAGCCTATGGTGAATGATTTTATAAATGTTTATTTAATTGTTTGATGTCTTTTAATTGTCTTGTCTTAACTTATTTGTACAGTGCTTTGGTTTTGAAAAGTGCTTAAAAAATAAAGTTTTACTTACTTACTTACTTCTCTATTTATTGATTATAAGATGGCTGTGGTGACCCCAAGACTATACAAAGTCAACGGATCTTCTATGAGAAGATACGGCACCCTAGACTTTTTGGCACTGTAGTGTGTTGAGGGAACAAGTTACTAATTGGGAGATGGGGCCCACTGCCTTACAAGCAAGTGCCTTGGAATGCTCAAATTCCACAGCTTTGGATTGTTCTGCACAACTTGTATGTATTTTTTCATAGTTCCTGACTCCCATCTCCTCCTTGTTTTTCCTCAAGCTCCTCCTATATTCTCAGTACTTGATGTCATCAATTACATCACATCATAGTTTAGCCAATGGTAGGACTCCATTCTGCCATAGGAACAAATAATTATTGCCACAGGAATGATGTAATGCTGTCATAGAAGCTTAAGAGCACTGGAACAGAAACCAGGACTGAAGTGTTCAGCTCAGTGTTCAGTCTGAAGTGTTCAGACCTTCAACAACATACCACATAAGGGACTCATAGGGAAACAAAACAGTTTGGGGGTGTGGGCCCAAGGTGGTAAACTGGGTAGAAACCCAGTTGATAGATAGGCAACAGAGGGTGGTGGTAAATGGCACTATCTCTGAGGATGGGTGAGTAACCAGTGGGGACTTCAGGGCTCAGTGCAGGGACCAGTCCTCTTCAACATCTTCATAAATGGCATTGCAGAATAGCTGAAAGGGAAGGTGTGCCTCTTTGCAGATTACATCAAAATATGCAATAGGGTAGACACTTTGAAGGGAGTGGAGAGAATGTGTAGAGTCTGGGAAAACTTTAGGAGTGGTTAAGGGTACAGTAGCTAGGTATCAATGTGAACAAATGCAAAATCTTGCACCTAGGGCACAGAAACCCAGAGGTGGATTATAAAATGGTAGAAGAGGTATTGACGGTCACTAAACATTAAATAGACCCTCAGGTAATTGGATTGGATGACCTCAAGATGGCAAGACAATGTGAAAAGTCAGGAGGTAGGTCCAGCGGTATGCTGTGGTCCATATGGAGGGGTATCACCAACTTAAAGAGAGGGATGGTGTTACTACTATACAGATCATTGGCAACACCCCACCTGGAGTTCAGAGTCCAGTTCTGGAGACCACATCTCAGTAGGACATAGATAGGGAAGAGGCTGTCCAGAGGATGAAACAAACTTCATCAACACCTTGTTAATGTTACTTACTTCAATGTGTTCAAGGGGAACTTGATAAATGTTTGAGTTACTAGGTCTCATATAGTCCATTCTGAGTGGAAGGCAGTCCCGATGGGCTCACAGTCTTCTTCTGTCTGCACACTATCAAGTTACCAAGTTTCACTTCTCTTGTATCTTCACAAATCATGCACGGGATGTGCCTTGGGGTTGTCAACCCTAACGCTCACCCCATTCCATCAGCAAATAAGCTGATATTGTACAGTATATGAGAATGGGGTGAGGGTGAGGGTTGACAACCCCAGGACACACCCCATGCCTGATTTGTGAAGAGGCAAGAGAGGCGCAGCCCTAATGTTTTTTTTCTGTTGCTGCCTGCAGGGTTAGGGTAGGGAGTTAGGGTTGTAGACCCTAATGCCACATTTCCTGACATTTTGTGCATTAAGCTACCCTAACTGGTGTCTATGTCATTTTTTTGGAAAACATTTCCTTTTTTTTTGAGATAATAGAATCATATCCTCAATCACGCAGGACCCTTTGGGACCTGCATGTACAGATGCAGATGTGCAGGGGCTGTTGAGCCCTGGGCCAAGTGATTACTGTGTCTGCCTATTCTTTTATGTGGTCTGGCACTGATCATGTTTGGACTGGGAAGATGAGAAAGAACATAAGAGCAAAAGATAATAGTTTGGGGGGTCTATTGGCTTTTGTTTGGAGGCAGCAGGGCACAAACTTCTGTGGGCAGTTCTTCAATTTTAGCAAAGATCCTCATGAGATGGGCTATTTCTGGTGGGCAGAAAAGTCAGAGCTGTTGTTTCAAAGCTGTAAAGGCATCCCAGACATTCTCGACCAACACAGACAACCCATCCACCCCCACCATGTTTAAATCCCCCAAATCCAAGCACAGCCACCCAGTGTTCTGTGCCCTGTTGCCTCCAAACAAAAGCCAACAGACACCCCCCAAACCATTATCTTCTGCTCTAAGGTTCTTTTCTCAGCATTACTATGCAGGTATGTCGGCATCCTTTCTTTGTTTTTACTGGTTGAAAAGTGCCATGTACCACTAAAATGAGCTGAAACTGCATTAAAAAAACTTATATATATTTCTCTGTTATAACACCAGCCCAGACCTTAAACCTGTCTAAAAAAAATTGAACATATGGGGGTTGACAGTGTACCTTGATGATATCTTAAGATACCATGCCTTATTTTAATATATCTTGTGCTAAAATATGATATATTAAGATAAGATACAATATGTTAACATACCTTAAGATGTCATATTGCTATGATATATTAAGGTAAAATAGGATATCTTAAGAACACAGTCCATAGACTGATGATGCTGAGTCAGCACCTTCAATTTTGTGAAGTTTCTTTGACAATAGTCAGAACCATAACTAATTTTTAGTTTAAACAGTACATAGACAGTTCCTATTCTTCTCCCTCCCCATTGGCAAGTTTTCTTCCCATATCTTATTTCCTTTTTTGAATTTAATATACTTTATTTTGCAAGAAAAATTGAGTACATAAGGAAAGCGGCAAGTCGTAGAACTCCATGACAAACTAGACCTGAGTGACATGGGATTGTACAAGGCAACAACCACATCTTGTACTACATGGGTTAATACATTGCAACACATTTCTTGTTAATAATCCTTCCCCCCCTTCCCATCCTTCACCCACATACCATCCCCTTCCCCCAGGCCTTCTTCTGCCACCCCCAAAGATAAGGATCAGTAGTGCAGCAAGCAAATCAATGCTTTATCCTTGCATAACACAAACTTAAAAACCAATATGTACATTTGTATGATGTTATAAACCAGCCCCAAGTGCCCATTGCTTTAGAAAGAGTCAGTCCCAGTTCCTGCCCCCTACTCCACTAGGTGGATGGATGCAAGACAGTAAGAAGAGCATCCAACTTACCCCATTTTTTGGTGCAAGACAGAATCCAATTCCTAGTGCTGGAAATCATTTTTTCTACTCTAAGGTTAAATAAGTTTTCATTCAGCCAGTCTGGAAAGGTGACAACCTCTTGGCCAAGCCAATGACGTAATATTAACATTTTAATGGTTAAAGATATAAGTAGAATATGGAATCTCCTCTCATTTATTGGAATATCGGCCACCTCTCCCAGAGTACATATTTCAGGCTTGAAGTAATCCTGCAAGCCTAGTAAGGGATCTAGTTCTAGCTTAATCATCTCCCAAAGGGATGCAACCTTGGAACACTCCCAGAGAATGTGAAGAAGGTTCCCCTCTACCAAGCCACACCTTGTACATTGGCTACTAGGGAGCCTGCTCATCCTGTTCAAGTGACATGGAGTGAGATATATGTTGTGTAGGATGTAAAACTGCTTGAGATGCAATTTATCATTAGACACGAAACAATACATATTTAGCCAAAGGACGTCCCAGTTAATAGGGAAATAAGGGAAGCAGGATACTCAATACTTGGATTCACCTGTGACCCCTGGGCTAATGCAGTCAAACAAAAGGGGAACTAGCTGGGAAACAGCATGTGGTTGTGAAGCTAGTGTTATGGCCTGGGAGATAAAATCTCCTTGGTCTATGGACTATCTGTCCTGCCCAAACCAAATGATCAACAAATGCTGCAGCTGGAATGCCTTAAAAATACCACTTGTGGGAATATGAAGGAGATTCAATAACTCTCTGCTATTAGGGATCTGTCCCCCCTCAAGAGATTGGAGATCATTTTGCCAGCTATCCCTCGGTAGCTCAAGTGGGACAGCATTAGGCCTCCTATTTTAAAATTTAAATTCCCACAAAGTGGCTGGGAGATGTCCCATGCATTATTGTACTGCATGGCTCTACACAGTTGAGCATGCATTTGTAAAGAAGTATGTATTACAGACTCTTTGATAGAGGTGGGGTGTTTACTAGGAAATACAAAGAAGAGACGTGAAGGGGAAATACTTAGAGAGTGGAGCTGCTGCAATTCAACTTGCAGCCATGTTGGGGTATAGGAGGACTCCAGTGATACTGTGGCCCACTTTGCGTATTTAGAGAGATGACTACCTAAGTAATAGTTGAAGAAGTTGGGAAGCTTGAGCTCTCCCAGATGTTTTGGGGCCCCTAACTTAGTATAGGTCTTTCTAGGTTTTTTGCCTTTCCAAATAAAACTTGATACAATTGAATGGAGACGTTGGAACCAGCTATGGGGAAGGAAAACATTTAACATGTTCAAGGGATAAAATATCTGGGGGAGCACATTCGTTTTAATTGCACTGATGTGTGCCTGTAAAGAAAGATAGAGGAGGTTCCATCTTTCAAGATCTTGCTTAAAAGACTCAACAATTTTATTCAGGTTAAGCTGGTTCATTAATGCTAGACTCCAAGACAGGTAGATACCAAGGTACTTCATGCTCTTCACCCAGGTTAACCTCAAATAAGCATTATCAGCAGGGATGGTTACAGGATCCAGGGGCATGATAGTAGTTTTTTCTACATTAACTTTGTATCCTGAAAACTTTCTAAATTCCAGAATAAGGCGAAGTACTTCTGGCATAGACGGATGCAGGTTCGATAGGTGGAGCAGGATATCATCTGCATACACTGAGATTCTAAGGTCAAGGGTCCTCACTTGAATGCCCTATATCCTGGGGGGGGGGTGTTTTCAGATGATACACCAGAGGTTCCATGTATAACTTAAATAACAAGGATGATAAAGGGCATCCCTGCTGAGTACCGGAAAATAGAAAGATTCCTTTGTATAGCACGCCATTACAATATACCTTTGCTTTTGGATTAGAGTACTACACCTTTATCCATTTAATTAACTGTTCAGGGGAACCAAATTCCTCAAGTACCAGAAACATAAAATCCAATTGAACCTGGTCAAATGCTTTTTCTGGGTCTAGGGACACTAGCTCTATGGGGATACTGGCATTCCCAGCCACAGAGAAGACGTGCAACAATTTCCTAAGATGGTCAGCCGAGGTCCTACCCCTTATGAAGTTGACTTGCTCAGGTCCAATCAGACCATCCCATACCCTCATAATCCTGAAGGAAGAGATTTTTGGAAAAAATTTCATCTAATAGTTCATGAGCGATATGGGACGGTGACTGGAGACCCTGTCTGCAGGTTTATCTGGTTTGGGCAAAATGATTATTAAGGCCTCCATGATATCTTTCTGACAAAGAAAGGAGAATATCCACTGAAGAATGGGGGCAAGATCCTTTGTGAGAGACTTATAAAAGTCTGAGGATAAGCCATCTGGGCTAGGAGCCTTGTCAGTGGGAAGGGATCTAATGGCTCCTAGAATTTCCTGACAGGAAATTGGGCACTTCAGAAGCATCTGGTGGTTGTGGATCAAAGCAGGCAGATGAACTAAATTCAAGTACTCTTGGACCAAGTCCTGGGCAGGGAGATTGGGTTGAGGGGAGTACAACTCAGCATAAAATTGGTTGAAATCCTATGCTGTTTCCCCCGGGGATGTCTTAAGAGTTCCATTAAACCTGGGCAGATAATACTGCATTACCCTGGAGGCCTCCTGTTGTTTGAGATGGAGGGCCAATAAATGGCCCACCTTGTCTCCTTGATCTGCGTATGTGAAGTGGGTTTTAAGAATAGCGTATTTGGCTCTTTCTCTAAAAGCTATAGCATACTGATGCCTGAGCTTTGATAAGTCAGTTTGCTTAATCTCAGAGGAGTCCAAGAGTGGGTCACGCTCAAGGGTACTTATTTGTGCCAGCAATTCTTGCATTGTAGCTTCCTGCTTCCTTTTATGGGTGGCTGCAATGCGAATAAACTCTCCTCTCAGGGAGCATTTCAGGGAGCCCCAAATCTTGCTGAAATCAGGAATGAAACCAACATTCTGCTCCATATACTGATTAATGAAATCTTTAATACCAGTTAGTATTTGGGGGTCCTTCAGGAGTTGTGTGTTTAGCTTCCAGTTGTGGTCTCTTTCAATGTCAGGGATGGGGCAAACTCAAGCCATACAGGGGAGTGGTCAGATATAACTCATGCTGAGATCCCACTATCTAGAACCCCAGGCAGGGAGTTAACGATGATCAAAAAAAAAATCAATATGGGAGTATGACTAGTGAACCGGGGATTAGAATGTGACATCTCGCTCGGCTGGGTGTAACTCACTCCATGGATCACACAGTCCTCCCATAGCAATTAACTCATGTAGTGCTGCCTGGGTAGGCAAAGATTTGGCTGGTTGATGGTTTGACCTGTCTAGGTCAGAAGTAAGGGTTATATTCCAGTCTGCTGCAAGTAGCATTGGAATATGTACATACGGGTCAATTAGGGTAATACGGTGGGAAAATAATTCAGGTGTGGGGGTACTTGGCCCTTAGACGCACCTTAACAGTATTTCTGAATGGTCTAACACCCCATGAAGCAAAATATAGTGACCTGATGGGTCAGCTATGCTTTGCTTGACACTAAAGTTAACACCTTTAAAAACAGGATAACCATCCCTCTCTGTTGAGTAGAGTTGCCTGCAGCATAAACCAGACCCACATATTGCCTTCGGAATAACAAGTTCTCAGTGGTGAGGAGATGGGTTTCCTGCAAAAAGGTGATCCTACATTGCAGGGAATTAAAGTGCTTGATAATTTGGTACCTTTTCCCTCTCACTCTCGCACCCTTAATATTTCAGGAAATACACGTCATACTAAGAGCTTATCATATTGTGGGTGACCCAATGGTGGGTAATCTAGTAAATACTTGACAGTGAATATACAGTATACTTGTGGTGCCCGTGTCTCCATGCCCCAGCTCCCTTTAGAAACTCCCAACAACCAAAACCTTCCCCCTACCCTCCCTAGTCCCACCAGAACTGGCTTGAGTTTAATTGATATACTGTAACAGAGTGCGCACGTAAAACAAACCAACCCAATCCATTATTAAGTAAATCCATAAAAACACCCTTTTCTTCCCCAGTCCCAAAGACTGCACCTCCTTCATCTTCCTAGTTGCGATGAGACACATCCCTCCCTGTATAGACAACCCCACCACCCCTGCCCCCCCTTCCCATTAAACAGTGCTAACCCAATTAAGCAATTAGCATGAACATCAAGGTCTGAAACATTTAAACTTGACTAAATGACTAACAAACATTTCAAAAGGCAATGAGATTAATAAAGAGTGCTGAAATTAATCATGTCCCTCTACCAGGCTGTCCCCGTGCAGACATTTATAAATTAAATAAGCTGGACCCCATTGATTGCCATAAGGGTTCACTGAATAAACAAAGGGATTGCTCCAATATTGGAGGAATGTCTGCGCATTAATAGTGGCATCCATATATTTAAAACATCCAGGACAACATTAAACAGAACACTGTAGCAGGGGTCCTTTCTCTGCAACTTGGAAGAGATGGCCAATTTCAATATGCAATAACTCCAGGGAAGATGGAAAGTCACAACATTAAGGCCATGCTGGAGCAAAATGAGCAGGGATAAAGATAAATGCTAAAGGAGCCATCATCACTTCATGCTGGGCTAAGTAGTAGTCATTGGTAGCAGTAGCAAACATAGAAGCAGCACTGAGGCTAAAACATGTCAGCATAACAGCAGGGGTATCCATATGGCCAACAACAAATAAGCTGAGAACCAGCAACAGAAAAATTCCACTTTACTAAGTGAATGAAGTCCTTTCTATGTTATAAGCAGTCCAAGCCACTAATATTACTCACAGAGAGATGCCCAGATCTTCCAGGGATCACCAAATGAAAAGCCACAAGTTGGGGCACTTTAGATTGGTGCAGTAGAAAGCAGAGTCACTAAGTGGCTCCGGGGGATACTTCACGATTGTCGGGATACCTTCCTCATCCATTGCAGTGGAGTGATTCCACCACTAGGTGGAGCCCCAGGATCAACAAAGAAGGTGATGCTTTAAGTAAACAATGGGTAGTATGATTGCCGCCCGCTTCAGGCATTACTGATATTTGAAAGAAGCCATTACTCTGAGGGCTCATGTTGTCACATTTCAACTTAACTTGCCATCAGAACAGAGAACCATAATGCAAACCACATACATACTTGTGCATACCTTATTTCTCTGCACTAAGATGAACAGGGCATCCACTATTACCTCACTTAAATAAATCTAGGTACAGTGATTTAAGCATTGTGCTAGTTTGCTCGACAGAATCATAACTATATCAGGTGTTGGAGAGCAACATTTGCAGTATTGCTGGGTACTTCATATGAAATTTCACCCCTGCGGCAATTGGCTTGGATACTGTTGGATACATCTCAGTCTTCTTCACCCTCTCTGACTTGGGGAGGTCCTGGGCAATTCTTATATGGTGTTCTTCCCACTGAAGCTCTTGTAATTCCTTAACCTTGTTGAGGATAAATTGCTTATCTACGAAGTTGAGCATTCAGTAAATTATCAGTCACGGAGGAGATCCCGGGGCAGGGGCAGGCCAAAGAGAGCTGTGCGCCCACTCAATTATGTACTTAGAGCCATTGGGGGAAGGGCTGCAATCTTTTTGCAAAACTTTATACAACTGGTGCTGACCCCTCCTCGCCCTTGGGGAGACCAAGGATTATCAGATTATTTCTCTGGGACCTCCCCTCAAGGTCTTCAAGCTTCCCTTGCATTGCTTTGACTCACTTTCTCAGTTGGGCCATGTCTGGATCCACTCTAGCGTGCCAGTCATCCAATGAAGAGATTCTCACCTTATTGTCTCCGTTACGCCTGGTGAGCAATTCCAATGACGATCTAATATTTTGCAGGTCTTGAACTAGTGTGTGCAATGTAGTTTTGAGGGCAGTCAGGCCCTCTAGGAATTTGGCCTCCGTATGTGTGGCCTGGGTGGTTGCAATCAGATTTGCCCTGGTAGCCTGCACTTTGGAATGCTTTGCAGATTTATCTCATGCCGGCATTGTAGGAGGAGTATGCTGCAGCAATGGATCCCTCATTTCTGCCTCCATTCCTATTTGCTTTTTGCTCAGCAGTGTCGACGATGTTTCCAGAGGTCATGACATGCTAGGATTGTTGTATTTTATTAGTTTAGTGCCGAGAAAAGTAAAGTTTGTAGCAGGAGGAGTGAGAGCAGTGTAAGAAGCATCTGCTCAGGCATCCATCACATGTCCAACCCCGATATCTTATTTTCTACACTTTGGTCCATATGTAGTTGCTTTTATCCAGCTTTTCACCTTTTTGTTCCTTATTTGTCTTTCCATATCTCTGCTCTATGTCACCCCTTCCATAATCCTCCTCAAACCCTAACCCATTCTCCTTTTGTTCCTCCCTGCTTTCTTTTTGATGATCTCCTTTATTTCTATTTTCAACACAACACCACTTTAGCTCCTTATTCTTGAAGACTGCATCCATTTTTTTGGGGTACTGGCAAGCAGATATTTATTCATGAAGTGTACTCATAACATTTACTTTCTGTATTATTTTTCTGTAGCCTTATCCTGTCTGCCCTCATCTTTAGGATTCTCCTTCTGTATTTTTTCTCATACTTCATATATTATATATGTTTAATAGTTATGTCCCTGGAACAAATAAAATGGACTTTCCTACTAAGTGCACTATACACCTTTTACAGTGCACCTGTTCTTCTCTATTTTTGAGACATTTGACCTTAAGTCAGCGAGTACATTGGGGTAAATGCATGTTCTTTTACTTTTGTGCCTTTTTTTATTGGGGGGTGCCTGTTACTATCACAACAAAAGATCACATTGGTCATGCCTTGGTGATTAGCCTGAGGTAGGACCGGTGTGTGGAGATGCCCAATCTGGTACCTAAGCTACAGTAGTATATGTACTCATTATTGTAAACTAACTTTTCGATAGTGCTAATCTTATTTGGTTGGTTAATTCTCTGGAGGCTGGTGCACAGTGCTAGACATGCTCGGCTCCTGCTGCTGATGAAATGGGACCTGATTGCTTTCTTTTTCCTTATATTGCAATCACTATTTCTGGACACTTCAATTTGGGAGACTTTAGTGTCTGTTAAGAACTTTGGGTGATCTCACCATCTTGTTTTGAGCTTCCTTTGGTGAACTCTGGATCTGCTTTGATTTTAAAAACAGCACAAGTTTGTCTGGTGAACACTGAACCATATAACCTTTTTAGACTATTAAGGCATGTGTCTAGAGTAATGTTTATTGCTTCCAACTAAACATGATGTGAATTCAGTTCAATGGTCACTCCACAAATCTGCCAGTCCAAATGAGTTACAATAAAGAACTGAACTGTGTTAGACACCTTTTACTATCATTGGAGATTGGTATCATGTTACTGGTATCATTACGATTTAAAGATATCTTACCAGAATTTGACTTTATGGACCGGGGCTTATGCTGTATCTTTAAGAACACTTCAGATATTAATTTTACACTGGGCATTGACTCAGGCTGAGCGCTGTTAAAGCAGCATAGCAGCTGTGTTGGCTTGCAGATAGCCAGTTCGTAAGAATGTGTGAATCTGATCAGTCCACACAGATTTCTAATTGACAGACTGTCAGACAGATGAGTTGTCACCCAGAGCATACCGGCTGCAGTTTGTTTATTTCAGACTGCAGCATGAACAGGGGTAGTGGGCTATTCTCCTGACCGCATCTTGGACCTCCTCAATGGCGGCAACAGACAGCAACTGCTTTCAGCAGTATATTGTCACTGAATAGTCTTGATGAAAATGGTTGTGAAAAGAAAATTACATGATTAAAATACATTGTTTTCTTCTGTGGTGGTTCAGATTGACTGTTAATTAAGAGACACATTCCTTTTAAACAAAAAATGGTGTAACACTTCACCTTTAATGAGAGGATTGTTTACATGTCTGTCCCTTACACTGGTGTTACTAATCATGTGCACTTGCCAAAAAAATGTGTGAGGTATACACTGGTGTTATAATAATCATCTCTACTTGTTGAACAAAAATAAAAAAGAAGCTGAAGCTCAATGAGCTCTGTCCTAACCATGATTTTTATCAGAAAGTGTTTGGTGTTATGTCAATGTTTTGTTTGAAATACATGCGGTGCATAGAGGTGTGCGAAAATAAACTTCCGCCAGTGGAATTTCCACAAAAGCTGGATTTTCACTTGCACAAAAGTGCAGAAATCAAATTAGCAACTTTCACAGAAATTCTGACTTAGACTGGTAGAATAAATGTATAAATTGTGGATTATTGTATTAAACTGCAAAGAAAAAAATCCTCAGAACTGATCACTGAACAGCAAAATAATTACATGTACTGAGGAATAATTAATTAAACTGTGGACAAAAATTCCTCAGAACTGTTATTCTGCAGTTTGGGTATATTATTTCACAGTTCAGCTAAAAAATTCCACAGAACTGGATGAAAATCTGCCAAACATATTAGGAAGATTCTGATCTCACCAATGGTTGAAGTTCGGAAAATTCTGCAAAATTTCCAAATTTCCACGAAAGTTCTGTGAAAGCGGAATTCACAACTTTCGTCCACCTCTAGTCATGCACCACCTCAACTGTGTAAGCAGTTGGATTCTGATCCCCATTTAAAAACATTGAAACTGTTCTGCACATGTGGTATGTTATCTCAAAGCCCGATTGCGAGTTGACTGCAGAAAAAAAAATACAAAACTCCCAAACATCAAACCCTCCTAGGAAATCCTTCCCCCACCAACCTACACAAGCATACAAAATTTCACTGTTTAAAGATTAATAGTTATTTGTCTAGAAGAGAGCAAAAATTCAGAGAAAAAAACATCAATGAAGGCAATGGGGAAAACACAGCTTTCATACACTTCAATATCTCTAACAATACTATACAGATTTACATAATAATTTTGGGGATTGTGGATTCTGCCATGTACAACACTTCCTGAAAATTTCATGTAAATCTGTAAAACTGTCTTTCTTTAAGAAGCTAAAAACAATTGAGTTTAAAATAGAACTCACCAGCCACTCTAACTATAGGGTCACTACAGTGTCCCTATAATGTGTATTATTTTTATTATTTGTTCCCAAGTGCATGACCACATACTTATTGGTATTTAAATATATTCCATTTGGCTGTGGCCATGCTTCAGTTTGTTCCAGATCCTTTGCCAGATTGTCTGTTTGTTCATAGGTATCTACTGCAGCTCCCAGTTTGGTACTGTCTGCAAACTTTACCATCCAGTTACCTATTTGACTGTTCATGTCAGATACAAAAAGACTGAACAAGGTAGACCCCAGCATTAAACCTTTTAGGAATGTTGCCTGTCACTCCTCCAAGTTCCGACAAGGCACCTCTTACCCTGATCATTTGTCTCCGGTTAGTAAGCCAATTTGTGATCCATTTAAAGAGGACAGGAAATGATTAAAATAATGCTTTCCCATGTGTAGTCTACTGTTGTTTTTTCTAATAAAGCAGCTGTGATTTTTCAACTTCATGTCATGATACTGTGTTTTATTTGTGTTTTCATATGTGGTTTTATATGAGTAGGCAGTATAGCACAGTGGTTTCAGGCTCTGAACTGCAAATCTGGAGACCTGGGTTTGAATCCCACAGCCCCCACTTGCATACTTTGTGACCCTGATCAAGTCACTTAACTTCCCTGTGCTCTCAGGTTGCACCTGTAAACAAGCTTTCAGCTTAATGTGTCTCACCTGGTTAAACAATTGAAAACAAATGCAGTAAATTACAATATGGCTTTTATTGGAGCAGTCCATTTTATCTTTCTGTTTTGATTTTAGGAGTGTGAGCGCGCCATCTAAATGATGACGTACACATTCATGTGCTCCATAATGTCACTTTCACTCAAACATGGTGTATCGTATTCATCTGAAGCTGTCAGACTCAATTTTGACCAGGAAGTACAGTGTCTTGTATTAGGTATCTTGAATATGTTTGTCATTGTAACTACAGTACTGTTATGTTTAATTTTTAACTAATTATCAAAATTACTGTACAGCATAAAGATCTGTAATGCAATTACTCTGTTAAGTGTATGTCTTTAACAAAGGTATTTGAACCATCAACCACGGTCATGCTCCCTCCTCGCCAAAACAGTTTGTAGCTTTGACTGACGTTTCATTATCAAGGCTGGCCATAAGTACCTGCAAAAAATGTGGCCTCTATGTAGTACAGCAATACGTTGCTCCATAAAATTCATTACCTGTTAAAAAAAAAAAGAATCTCTTTACTTCTATTGTGAATGTATCATTATTGATAAGTAATTTAAGCTGGGTTTTGATGTGGGTTTATGTGACATTAGCTGCAGCAGTTCCTATGCCGTGATGCTTTTTAAAAAAAAAGGATAAATAAAAAGTAAATCTTCCTCATTACTTGATGCTGTCTCTGAATGTTGAACATTCAGCAGCTGATGGCAGCACCTCCCGTGATGTTGTATGGCATCTCAGTGTGCATGCTGACCCCCCAAGTCGCTTGTACCGGATCTCTTGACCACACACAAAAAACAAGCTTTCAGACGTTGTTTATTTATCACTTCAAAGGCACGCACATAGTTTTAGTGATAATCGATTTCTGGTGTTACACATGCCATGACAGCCAACATGCACATCCTGCTGCAGCAATGTTATGCATAGATCTAGTGAAGTGACTGAAGAGAGACAGTCACTCTGCTGTTAATTCTGTTTGCTCCACTGAAGGATGACCCTTGTACAATGCAGTTCATCGCACAATCAGACTCAATAATATAACTAATTGACTTGACTCCATGAATAGACTGCTATGTATCTGCACCACAGATCACATATAATCCCAGTTTATTGCTAATATTGTTTATTGATCTATGCTTACAAGGCATCTGTAGGAGTCATTATATGTTCCTCCACACCTAAAAATCACATCTAACCTCCCCTTCACTGCCGTCTTCCAAAAAGCCTGATATTATCAATCTATAAGTATAATGTGCAAGAAACATTTTTGAACTTGAATGTGGGGTGTTAGGTACAGGGCTGTTGGTGTGGTCCAGCTGCTATATGCCTACATGTCGAGGTTTCATTTGTTTATTTATAATACCTGAACCCAGTTGGATTTTCATAGATGATATTAACTTTTCAACAAGTTTATATGTATTTGCACCTGCAAACACAGGGTGTAAAAACAAGCATTTCAATATATATAAATATTGCTGTATGGGACAGTTCACACAGTGTATCTGGTTAAAGTACTGTACACTGATCCCGACTGTGTCCATATTCAACAGATCTTTTGTTAGGTGCCTGGCATTTAAGAATAGTCATGTGGTAATATAAGCTTGGAATTTCAATGACTTCCATAATGTGCCAAAACATTTTTGAGAATGGGTTATATTTTCACAAGGTAATTGTAATTAATCAGTGTTTCACACTCTGGTTGTCTCTCTGCAATCATATATCACAGATAAAGCTAGTCTGCCTTTTTTTTCTGTGAGCAAGTGTAGAATTTTATAGAAGGAAAATGAGAATCTGTGCTGACTAGAAGCCCTTTGTACTCCTTATGTTTGTAAGTTCAGTAAGTTAGGTAATTGCACACTGATAGAATTACAATAGCTTACTGACCGTATCAGAGAAGTTTGTTACGTTAGTTATTAATGAGTGTCTGATACAGATCAGATAAGGGGCAAAGAAAGTGATTGACTGCCAGCCTCTCTCAATTAAATGAATTCTCTTTTAAAAGTTTGCTCATGTCAATATAGATGTAAGCACACATTATTGAGGATCGCTATTCATTGAAAAAAAAGTAAAGCCTTGCATATGCTGCAAAGTCTGTCTAAAATGCAGTTTAAAGTTGAATTATCGTGTGTAATAATAATGAATTTTGTAAAGTAATGAAAAATCCACAACATTCAGTCATGAGTAACGGTTGCCAGTTTCCAAATTATTATTCAAAACACTACACAAAGTACTCAGTTTCTAGCCTGAATATTCACGAGTAAAATGCAATAATACAGTAAACTCCATGGTGTGATCAAGCCAATTTAAAAGGAAAGGAACATTAGATAAAATAAAACATTGTGGTAATACATGAGTATTGGTTCATAATACGGTACTAATTTTTATTTAATATTTGTTAATGGTGTGAGTCCTATCTTGGTATTTAATAGAGTTAATATATACTTTTTTTTTGCTTTGTTCTTACTCCTTCTCTTCTCTCACCCCCCACCACCCCCATCACCCCACACTAACTCCACCCATTTCTCAGAACTAGAGACAACATTATAGTTATTGGCTTCCAAATTTATTTTGTCTTCCATTAATTTACTGTGAATTGATATTGCTTTATGCTAGCTAGTTCTCTTTAAAGTGTAAAGCTGGCAATAAATTATCAGTGCAGTTAATAATTTTCCTATGCAGCCATTTTTGCAAAACTTCTATATGTAATGTTTTTTGTACTGTAAGTACACATCAGTTCTTGAAAATGTATGCAGCCACAAAGGATGACATATATTTTAGACTCTACTATTGCCATACTTATGAAATGTAAAAGTAAAGTCCAGAAACCAGATCGGTTTCAGATATTGGAACCCAGCACTGTTATCCTTTCACAACAGCATAATTAGCCTGATTACCATCAACAACGTGACTCCATCATTGCTCAGGTACCTACACTTTAATTTTTACCATGACAATTTTAGATGAAGTCCCACTCTAATGACTACAGTGCTGCCCCCCCCACACACAACACAAACATACACACTATTTTCCTGCTCAGCGTTAACTTCTGGTTGACTTCCTGGTTCAGAGCGAGGTGTCACCCCCGCCCTGTAATGCTTTCCTGGTGTCTAGTGCCCCCACCATCCAATTACCATCCCGTATTTCTCTCCATGTGTTTCCCTAATGTTCCCTGATGTCTAATGGCACCCCCACCATCCAGTTACCATCCCGTATTTCTGTAATGTTTACCTGGTGTATAGTAACCCCCCTGCCCTCCAAGCACCATCCCTGTGTTTCATTGATGTCCCCTGGAGTGTAGTATCCCCTGTTCTCCAGTCACCATCCCTGTGTTTTTGTGATATTCCCTGTTGTCTGTTGCCCCATCCTCCTGTCACCATCCCCATGTTTCTGTGATATTCACTGGTGTCTAGTGGCCCCTACCCTCTGATAAATGTCCCCATGTTTCCATGATACTCCTTGTTGCCTAGTGGCGCACCTGCCCTGTGACTGCTATCACAATATCACTTTTCAAAATAGGACCTGTAATATAGAAACCATTCCTCAATTATTTTTCCCTTTAAACCTGTACCCCTGCACACCCTAACGAGCCTGTACAAGTCCCAGGGTGAAGATCCACTCTCATACTAACTTGTTTAATTGCATCCTCTACATACAGTTCCAAAAACATTGTTTCATCTGATCACAAATGAGAGACAGAATGGCATGCCACATTGTGACACAGAATTCCTTCAGATCATTTAGGATAGATGCTTTTCCTTGGTACTCTTCCACACACTACCCATTAACTATTTTGATCTGAGCAACACACCCTCTGGACTATATCATTCTAATAATGTATCTATAGAAAGGCTTTCTCCCTTCTTTTACTGTTTGTGCTACTGTTTCCTCTGTTTGGATTGCCAGATGGGCAAATATATGCACAACCGGTATGTTGTGCCGCCTCAGGGATCTGATTCCCATGGATCTCTTGAGGTTTGCTATAGATTTCTAAGTGAATCAAAATCACTCAGTGGCACAACACAGAGGATTGTGTATGAGAAGTCATACACACAACAAGGATCTTCTTGTATCGAGAGGTTTCCTTGGTAACAGATGACCTCGAGAGCACAGCTCAAGAGGTGCTCTGTTACCAAGGGAACCTTGAGATACAAGAATATCCTTCTTGGTTAATGACTGCTCATACACAATCTTTTATAGTGCATGGGCAGTCATAACATGGAAAAATCACACAAAACCAGCCAGTGAAGACAACAAAGAATACCCTTTTTTTTAACTGACACAGTGTGTTGCAAATGTTTCTGCAAGTTAAAGTTTAAAAAAACAACTTCCAGCTTAATTGGATGGAGCAAATCAACTATGTGGTGGCATTCCCAAGTTGTTCTGCTGTAGTAGTGACATCACTACTGCAGCAGAACAAGCATATTCCAGCATGGAATTCCATGCATAACAGCATTCCACCATACTCTATACATTGTTTGTGCACAGTTGTCCATCCACTATCCCATATGTATATATATCAGTTCTATATTTCTCTTATATGTAAGCAATGCATCATCGATGGATGAATAAGTATGCTGATTGTAACTCCTTTAATTTCCTTTTCTTAGAATGTACTTAATAGTTTCACTAATTGTCATCATGGCTAAAACAGGCAGAGACAATGGAGAGTCAAGCAGCATGTTAGAGAATGTAATAGGACTCATACGTAAATTTTGGGTTCAGGGTTATGCTTTTGAACCAGTTATTGATGTGTTAACTACCCAGCAAACCAGTGCTAGGCATAGCCATGAAATACTTGAAGAGAATATACAGTCTGAACCTACTCCTCCTGAAAGACTTATGGATCTTAACTGGTGCTCATGTGGTAAATGTATGATGATGACAACAACAGATATAGAGAGCACATGTTGTAATGAAATAAGCGGGATTCAGCATAGGATGGAAGGACTGTCATGGATAACTGAAAATCCACATATGTATAATAAATGTGTTGATAGTGAAGTGCTTTATGTTAGTTTGATGGCTAATCAATATATTCAAGGTGGATCACTTATATGCCCTGTAGCAAACAGGTAAATTACCACAAGAATACAGCTGATAGAGATGTGTGAATTAGAAAATATTGTTTCTGCAATACCATGGTACTACGTATTGTATGTATTTTAATATATATTACATCTTTCAGCTAAAATACAACTTCTCAATAATATATCAGTTCACATACTTGTGATTCTACATTACTGAAGAACATGTAATTGTGTTGATAATCAAATATGCTGCACTTGTTCTTTCAATATTGTATTGGCATCATATAGCTGCCAGAGCATATAACAAGAACTATGACTAATGAACAGAACCGGTAGGGGAAGGGGCTGGATAGCGACAATTGCCACTAGCATTGGTACATAACATGTTTTCTGGTAGTTAGGGCACATCCAGTAGACAGACCTGTGTTAGATTCACATAACCTTCACTTGCATACTGTGTGTCTCTGTGCAAGTCCCTTACACTACTGATTTCTTCTGGTGCATCCCACCACTGTACTGGTTTTTACTACCTTCTTTTCCAGACCGTCCCAGTGCATAAACATTCTTCCTGTGTAGGAATACTTCATAATGCAACCCTTAAACCTTCTCCCCTCCAATTTTAATCAAAGCTCCCTAGTTCTTGTATCTACCTTCTCTGCAAATGTAATGTTTGTTTGCATAACTGTATAAAATGTTATATTCCTCTGGATTTATTGTTTCTTGATGTTGTACTTTCAACACAGTACATATTGTCTAGCTGCTCATTGCCAGTTCACATTGTGGACCCATAGACACCTTGGAAAATATGTTAGATTGTTGATACATGCATGTTGTGTGAAGCTACTTTGTTAGCATTACCCAGATATTGAATATGAAGGATTTCATGCAGTATTCATGTGAGCAAATGTATTGGAATGAGACACTGTGAATTTCATTTACATTTAAAATAAATTTGACTAATTGTACAGTAAATTAATTTTTTATTGTATTTTGTACTAAGTTAAAGTAATGTTTTTGTAAATGTTAACAATTTTGGTCAGCAAGACACATCTACATTGTTATTGACATTACAAATATGGTTGCATTTTACAATATGCTAATTAGTCTGTTATTGTTGGTCACTATTGTTTAAAAACATATAATATACTTGCATAAAAACAGTTCTATTTAAACAATAAATCGTATGCAGATCTGCTTATGAATTTATCAGTTGTATGAAGTTTCAACACAAGATGAGCTTATGTTATTTCCAATTTAAACTGTTGTATTTTTCAAGTTATGATATTAATACACATTTTATTTAGAACAGTGAAGGCTCATGATGTGCTAATTGTTTCTGTATTTATAAATTTGGTGGAAAGGTACAGTATACCAGGATGTGACATGTATTTCTCAGCTAGTTCACTTAGTTGGCACCTGCATATTTCATTGCAGTTTCATTTTGGACTACCTCTATATTGTACTATATCATGCTTTTCTGCAATAGACTACTTCCTAAGAAAGTCCAAAAACATGTACACCAGGGAGACAGCAAGATAAGATAGGGTAATGAATACTTAAGAAAACAATAATACTAACATACTATGAAGCCAGTGGAACAGACCCTATGGTCTATCAAGTCTGCTTGATGGTCACTTCCTATGCAGGGCATCAGTATTTACCTTCCTCCCTTCCTCCCAACAAGGTCCACTATTTCCCAGCAGGGCTCTTGGATGTACCCTCTCCCTTCCCTATCCCAGCCCTTCTTGAACTCCTCCACCATAGTAGTAGCCACCAGTTCTCTGGGCAGCACATTCCATGGCTCCACAACTCTCTCAATGAAGTAGCACCTCCTTGTTTCCCCCCTCAACCTCCCCCATCCAGCTTCATTGAGTGTTCCCTAGTGGCACCTGTTTCCCTCAGCTGAAGAACCCCCTCAAGGCTTACCCTATTGATTTCCCTTGAGATACTTGAAGACCTCTATCATATCCCCGCTGTCTCTTTTCTCCTTCAACAAGTATAGGTTGAGCTCACCCAGTCACTCCTCATAGGTCCTTTCTCCTAGCCCCAGTACCATCCTGATCGCTATCCTCTGTACCCTTTCCAGTAACACAATGTCCATCTTTAAGTAGGGATGCCAAAACCACAAGCAGTATTCAAGGTGTGGTCTAACCAGGCTAATAGATGAATCAACATTTAAATATACAAGATAAGGTTGTTGGAATAGTTGGACATTGTACAATTTCCATCAAACGATCCAGTGCATTTATTTTGCTCGGTGTTACATAATTCTGGTGTGGTTTACTTACTCATTCTGCAGTCTCATGTCCAAACAACACTAGATGTAGTTACTTCCCATCATAAAAAAAATCACGGCACATTTTATTGCTTAACTGACACACAATGGTTGATTAATTAGTAATAAAGATAAATTTGAAAAAAAAATTATGAAAGTACATATGAGACAATTAAATCTCAATTTATTTTTTGCTTCTTAGATGCGAATCTAGTACGATGTGCTTTCGTTGCATCCTCTAGTGTAGATTTTGATGCACCTTGGTGTTCTCCTAGATGTTGCTTCACGGCTTCACTGCTGTAGAATGGTTCTAATGTAACTTTTCCATTTAAAACAGATATAAGACACTGTGTTTTAACTCATAAATAATCAGTATCTTGAAATTGTGAATATGTATATTAAATTTGGATTAATGGGCTACTGTTATGATTTTAATTAACAGACATTCGTCTGTTGCAAATGCACTTCAGTATACCTTCTCAAAAACAGTAAGTCTTTTCTGACTTCCTTGTCTTAATTACATATCAACCTGCAGCTTTTGAAAATTGGTGCTTATATTTCAAGTGTCCTAGTTTGCTAGATGCCTGTGGCCATGATACATTTTTGTTATGGTCCATGGCAGCAGCATGAAGTCGACAGGAGTATGCTTCAAAGTCATACTTTATTCTTTTTGGTGCATACTTCAAGTGTAGTGCATGCACACTCTCTAAATCCCCAGTGTGAATTCCTTCTGCCACTTTTTTATCAATTAAGACAAATAAAGAAGTGTTAAAACACCCAATAAATAAAAAATATATATGTTTAATAAAATATGTCAACAGCATAATGCTATGTCATTATATAAATTTAAGTTGCTCCTCACCATTTTTAGATCTGACAATAACTTTCAGTCCATGACTATTTTCTCTAATTCCTCATGGGCAGCAGACTGTGTGGATATGCATGGTTTTCATGCTTCTGTGTCTGCATTGTATGGTGGGTGTTCACACATGTGAAAGCTGTCAGTAGATATCTAGCTATGTACATTTGATATATGATACAAAGCAGAGGTGAATCTATCTTTTAAATCACAATAATCCTTATTATATGTGTCTACTGACCACCATAGATGATTTATAATCGAGTTGACCCTTTCAGATATTACAGCACAGTTTTTCTTCTTGCTTGCAGAAACCATTTTCTTCTTTAAGCCTTTATCAATATGCCAGAGGTCAAACTCATGCTTTATGAAAGGAAACTGTTCTCTGATAATTTTCTGGACTGTGACATGCAGATCTGTAGCTAGCATAGACACAGTAAGTCCCTTTTCATGCAGGTTAGTCAGACTTCTTATCAACCCATCTGGCTCCATCTGAAACTGTTTTTTACCTCAGTCACTTTTATTGATTGCTTATCTATTATTTGCCTATCTCACAGTCTATCACAGTATATGTTCCAAGAGTAGCACAATGCCCCGGGCTATGTCAACGTATGTCACCTGATATGATCAATGATTTATTTGTTAATAGCTGATAGTTTTCATTTGTATGTTCTTCCCACACATTCCTTACTGCTGGGAAAATTAAACCTCTCTGCATGTTGTTACTGTGTCTGACAGTTATGGCACTGATACTTATGTTTCACAATACTTCAGTAATGGTTGTGTATGATACACCACAAATAAATGTTGCTGCAGGTATCAGAATGTTCACTTCAGGTACTCCATTTATAGTTCCCTGAGCCCCATGTCAAAGTATGTCCTTGAAGACATTCAGTTTTCACAGTTATTGAACTACCTTTTTTAATAACACATGGATGTGTTACTGTTTGACTAGTGCAGAATACAGCTGTGCACTTTGTAAATAATGACAGCAATTTTTTTTTGAAGCAATTTAAAATGTGTCCTTATCATCCAAGGTACAATCATCAGCATCTGAATTAATCAATTCAACAGTGTCTGATGAGTCCAGACTGTAGTCAGGATCATTTAGGTAATCATCGCGAAAAGCAATTTCACTTTATGATTCATCTTTATAGGAGTTGGCTGAAACCACACTATCATTATTATCATTTGAGAACATGTCTTTACTCGCAGTCACAATTTCTGTACTTAACATACAGTAGAACAATTCACAAAATCATGAGTAGGTATATCATGTTCACTAGTTTGGATGTTATGCCATGTCTTCTGAGTTGAATAAATGTGATCGTTGATGAGTCCATATCTAGCTACTAAGTCATCTGTCATTGTACTGATGGTTGTTTTACTTATCTGCTGTCTCTCTATAAGTAAATCTGCTTGACATGCCCTGCTCTTTACTCTGATACACAGTAATACTTGAACAGGGTCACTTTTTGTACTGACTGTGTGTCTCTTAAGAATCCATAGTGGAACAAGCAGACAAATGTGGCATTTACAAGTTCATATCTGGAAATTAGAGTTTAGTAAATAATCAATAAACAGTACATAAATATAGTATGACTCAAGCATTTTTTAGTCACTTACTTTTCAGTAAACAGTAAGACACGATTGGGTGTTGGTAGTACCGAGATACATACACGCCCAGAGGTGTAGTGAGGCATGAGGTCATAGGCTGAATGCATTCAACCTCTGGAATTGCAGATATCTCAGTACTACCAACACCCAGCTATGTCTTATTACTAATATAAAATGGGCCATAGACTACTTTTTTAAAAAAGAACATTCTAAAAGTTTTCAAAGTCACAAAACAAAATTCTAAAATGTTGCCAAATAATATGAAATAGTACTGCCACAAATGTTTTTCACCTGTCAATTATCTGTCCTTCTTTACACTCAATATATTGTGTGACTGTTTACCATAAAATTGAAGAATTCCAAGCTCTGCATTATTCCAGTTGTAGAATGATTCCCCCCTCCCCCCAACACACAAACACACAGAATGGTATTAGGAGAGGGATTTTCATGGTCATCAAAGAAATAACAGCAATGGAAACTCTGAATAGTACTTGATTTTTTAAATTTGTGTATGTGTGTAAGGGGGAAGGGCTCAGGAGTGTAAATACTATTAATATACGTACCTCCTTTTCAAGTTGTGTGAAGTTTCCTGTTCATGCAAAATTAGAGATGTTGCTGTCATATATATTTCTTGAGCTCTGTCTGTAGTTGTGTTCTGATACATCAGGTAGTAAAGCTAGATGCGAATGCTTTGTTGTCACGGATACTCCCAGTTGATGATTGCTTCCCTGGAGGATCTTAAAACTTTGAAAATTATTGAAAGTTCTTTACATGAAGCCAAATGGAAAGGTTTACAATAAATCATGATTCTGAATGATATTATATATGTGTGACTACAGCTCCTTTGTGTTTTCCTGTCCTGTCTGTTGACATTCCACTGATGATGCCGATTGTCTGATCATTGCCCATGCTAAATCACTTGCTAATAAAGACATATAAGACCTCTTAATTTCCTTCTCCCATATGATCTATCTCTCCCACTCCCTTTCCCCTCACTGCCAAGCCCCTTTTAGCCCTCTAAAGCTCTTATCCCATCTCTTATCAAATGTACCTCCCCCACTCCCCCTACACACTGCATTCCTCTCCACTAACCTTCCTTTGCCTTCCACTAATTGCTTCTAAATCATCCAAGCTGATATCCATGCTTGTCCTACCTCTCTCACTATGCCTTCAATCCCTCTCCACTAACCTTTCTTTGCCTTCCATTGATTTGCTCCTAAATCATTCAAGCTGATATCAGTACTCGCCCTACCCTCTCCCATTATTATCACATGCTTACTTCCTATCACAACATACTCCCATCTGACATGTTCCTTTTCTCTAGCCAACCCATCACAAAGAAGTACACATTGGATCAAATGGGGCTATAGTGAAAGGCAGTCATTCTAAAGCTTACTGATTTTTTACTTTTACTGCTGCCTTTTCTTTTCCCATGCATATAACATATTTCATACATGGTGAGGTAGGTAACTGATTGACTGGTTTAGTGTACCCATTTTATAAATGATTATATGATTATATGATTATGGTAATAAATGCAAGTACTAATAAAATTCTCAACTGCAACATACTCAGTGTCTGTACTCACTTGTCATTCTTGAGTATTTTTGTGTGGAATGTGGTCCATCCCATGAAGTTCTGGTGATGGGAATGAACAGTACATGTCCATACGGTCCTTGTGTATATTCGTATTCAAATATGTATTTGCGTTATCATGAGGCACAACATTTTTATTCTGCTGATTTGTTTTTAGCTTTGAAAACAGTCCACAACTGTCAAACTGTCCTTTTCTGATATAATCACCATCTCTAAAATGAAGACTACATATGAAACTCCTCACTGTCACATCATGTTGATTGATTCTGAATGCATCCAACCACTTGTAATAATGTTCAGCATTGCTAGTTGGTATTTGATGAATGTTAACCAGTGGGGTTCGTAAGTATGAACTAGAACAACCAGTGACAACACATGATGGTCCATAAGTTTTTTTTCTACTGTTACCATCATGCTCCATACTGTGTTGCTATATGTAGTAAAAAATACAGTATTCCTTCATTACAAGAGCTATTGCGGGTTGTATAATTGACAGACAGATATGTTGTTAGTCTGTGGAAAACAAAAAAACAATGTAATGCTGTGTAATTCTGTTATCATTAATATACTAACATACTATGAAGCCAGCAGAATAGGCCCTATGGTCTATCGAGTCTGCTTGATGGTCAGTGTCTATGCAGGCACTGGTTTTAACCCTCCCTCCCTCCCAACAAGGACCTCTATTTCCAGCGGCGCTTGGATATACCCTCCCCTGCACCTATCCCAGCCCTTCATGAATGCCTCCACAGTAGTAGCAGGGTGGATCCCATCAGGACCCAGTGTCTTGTCCACTCTTAGGGCCTCGAGTGCATCCAACACCCAACCTCAGGGTATTTCATCATCCTTTTCTCCCTCTTCAACACTGTATCCCCCGGCCCCTCTCCTACTTGTGCTGCCCTCCTTGGCAAAGACAGAGGCAAAATACACACACACTATGTACAGGGTATCCGGAGGTACAAGTACTAGGGTGATTTATTTCAATGGGGTAGACTTTAAAATGATGGGTGATATTGTGGGCATGCATCTGGTGGATATCGAGACATGCATAGATGCTATCAAAAAATGTGATATTATTAAGAAACGGTTAGAGGAGGATATTATGACATGTACCAGAACATAGAATAGGAAACTAAGGGTAGAAAAAATACAAGCTGGCTGATGCAGGAAGTCATGGAAATAGTGAGGGCCTAGAAAAGAACATTCCTGAAACTAAAGAGACCAGAAGGGGAGGAGTACATGGAGATGTATAAGAAGCTCAGGGAGGTTAAGAGACTGGTCAGAGCAGCCAAGGATTCTAGAAAAGTGAGCTTAGTGCAGGGCATTAAGAACATAGAGAATGATTTTTTAAGATACATAAAAGGTGGAGAAGAGGAGAACCACGCAGAGGCACTAAATGCTTAATTTTGCTCAGTGTTTATGACAGAAAAAAAGGGGCCTGGCACCACCAGGGAGAGGAGGAGGAGTTGGAAGGGGGATACATAATGTGACTGATACAGGGATCACATATAGGGTGATAAAAAGATTATGGTCACTGAGGGGGGATAAGACACCTGGCCCAAATGGCATTCACCCTCTGGTACTTAATGAAATAGCTAAGATACAGGCAGAACCATTGGCTGACCTGTTCAATACCTCCTTTTACACAGGACACTTGCCACTGGATTTCAGGATGGCTCACGAGAGGAGAAGATTAAGGAGGGAAATCAGGAGGCAGTATTTCACAGAGAGAGTGGTGGACAATTGGGATGATTTCCCTGAGAAGGTAGAAGCCAGTAGCATGGTAGACAGCTTTAAGAGGGAATGGACAGAGTGATGGGAGCGTAATTATGAAGATGGGAGGGGTGAGTGGGGCAGTTCCAAGGTGAGAGGCTAGCTACACAATCGAATAGATGAGATAGACCGTGAGGTCTGTATCTGCTAGGATTTTTGAAAATGTTTGTATGTTCATATATCCAGGTCTCAGTACGGCAGTTCGTACATGGCAAGAGTGAGGGAAAACTGGCATAACAAACAAATATTTGACATGCCACACACAGAAGCAGAAGAGAGAAGTACAAAGAGAAATGAAGACTATGGGTTGGTATGAGTTTTGTCGGTACCATAAAAAAAAGTGACTATCACATAAATCACAAATTACTTTTTATTATTTTCATGGTCTCTGTGTGGGTGTGTGAGAAATGGGTAAGGACAGACTGACACAATAATAATTAATGGTATGCATTCTAGACACCTCTCCTTCATTTCCTAAAGGGTTCACATGTTAAGCTCATTTAGTCTCTCTTTGTATGGCTTCTGTTGCAGACCCTTCACTATTTTAGTTGCCCTCCTCTGGCCAGTCTCCATCCTGTCTATGTCCTTGTGGAGCTGGTGTCTCCAGAACTGCATGCAGTACTCCAGATGGGGTCTCACTGTCTGTAGAGAGGGATAACAACTTTCTGTTTTCATCTGGTAAAGTCTCTCCCTATACATCTCAGTATTCCCCAGCCATCCTTGCTGCCTGAGTTGGCTATCTTTACCTCAGTTTTGGCATTTGCTATTCTGACTGCCTTCCCCACTTCATTCTGCTTTAACAAGAACATTTCTCTGTCATGTTCCTTCTGTTTTTCCTTATACTTCCTGTCCTGAATGCTATATTTTTCTCACTAATCTTCCCCGCCACCTCTTTTGAGAAACATCGAGAGCTACCGCTCCTCTTCTACGCTCCCTTTCCTTACTTCCTTTGCCTTTTTCTCCAATTAACCATACTATTCCCCCTAATGACTTATCTATCTATCTATCTATCTTGGTGTTCACCTCACTAAGTAACCAGTTTTTTTTGGGGGGGAGATAGGATTTCCCTGTTCCTTTTCAGTTCTTCTCCTTGGCACAAACTAACCTGTGCAGTATCTAGTGTTTCTAAAATGCTGTTCTACCACAGGAGGGTACAATCACATTCCACAGCCTATGAACTGTGGTACAACAGCATTTTGAAGAGAATGGATTACTGTATAGAACAATGCTCTACTCTCTCTCTCTCTCTCTCTCTCTATATATATATATATATATATATATATAGACAATCTGTAGGAATTCATCAACAAGAAAATAAATATTATTTAGACTGTGACATCTATATCCAGGGTGAGTGAGATTGAAACTTTGAGAGCATGAGATACATTAAACAGCCACAAAAATTCACAATCACCGTTTATTCTCTGTTCTTACCCTCAACATGACTGTGTGCATAGGGATAAGATGAGTTGGACGAATACATCCTTGACTTCTGGGAATCAATAATCAAGATCAGGGAGAGAGAGAGAGAGAGAGAGAGAGAGAGAGAGATGGAGAGGGACTCAAAGGGAGGACCTAGATAAGTATTACAGTCACAGATATCTAATAAATAAAGATTTCTTTTCTTTTTTCTTTGAGTGGCATGACTGTGGCTATATGTTAAGGACAATGGCCAGCTGGCAACATAAATATTTGCCACATGCCAACAATCGGAGATAGAGAGATAGAATGTAGTGGTTATACAGATCCATGGGAGACAGAGAAAGAGATAATATTGAGTGGCCCACGTTAAAATGTCGCAACCAGGGAAATTACAAAAAACAATAAAAATCTGTAATTTTTTTCTTGGTGTGTGTGTGTGTGTGTGCTCAAAAAATTAATCTTATAAATTCTAGACATAGAGACAGAGTATATACTTCTGTGTGTGTGGGGGGGGCAAGATAACTACACAATAGAGGTTACTAATAGTTTCCAAAACATAGGTATGGTTGTGTATACAGGGCAAGAGTAAGGACAGACACCTAGAAAAAAGGAAAAAATAATCTAGATCCACCCAGAACAAGGTGAGAGAGGGAGGGATACAAACACAGGAAGAAAAACGAGTGGTGGTAGTAATAGGGAGTGAAACAAACATACATTTAGTTTTTTAAAATAGGCTAAAAGGAAATTTATAGACTAAGTATATCATTATATCATCAACCTTCAGCTTCATTACTTTTTCTGTTATTTATGGTAGGGATCCCTGTCCTCAAAATACCAATCATTACTTGAAACAACCATTATTTAATTATTTATTTATATAATAATTTGGTTACTGGGAAAGGCACACTGAGCCAAGGCTGATTTCCAGGTGCGACCCAATCATTTTTGATGTTGACCACTATTTTTTTTAAACTTATGTTAATAAAAAAAATTCATCAGCTGATTGCACAAGCACCAGTAACCACTCCAGTTTATATCCACCTCACAAATCAGACAATGACACTCACGCATACATTCAATTACATGAATCTAATGGTACTGTCGACATAGCCTCTTCTATAAAATATAAAAAAAAAGACTCAGAACTGGATGAAGAAAAAAAGGATAGAACAAAAATAAGGAACATGCAGTCAGAATCAAGCCTAAGTGAATTAAACAAAAGTAGCCTGATTTTCCAGTCATCAAACTAAGCAGAACGAACTATGTGTCACAGTTTTGTGTCCCCACGTGGGTAATAGCACACTATGGCAATTAATTGCAAGTTTTGCGGTGGTGGCTATTTGGTATTCAATAGTGGGTTAAAAAGTGAGTACACAGTGGGTTGTCTGGTGTGACCAGATGATACTGTAGTTTGCCATGGCATTTTACAAAGGCAAGGATGGCAGAGAACATATTAATTCCTCTCAATAAACATGTATGTTTTCAAACGGAAAATGTAGAGACATTATCACTACATTTCCACTTCATCAATAATATTTACGAAATGTTACAGTGTGATAGAGATTATATTTAAATTATCTGAAGATATCAAAGTAAAAAAAAGCTAGAAATAGATACTGGTGCACATGACATGACACAGGTTTGATTCCCACACATGACCACAACATAATCAATCTGAGCATTAACCTGAAAATAAAATAATAGTAGTACAACAGAAAAAAACTGTAATGAAAATCAGTAATGATAAAACTCACATTGCAGTTTACTGTGTAAGGCTAACAGAAGATTACCTGAAACACACGCTGCTTTCAGTGGCAATGTCAGTGGATCAGTAGGTAGCACACTTGCCTCTGAGGCCAGGAGATCAGAGGGCTGTGGGTTCAGTTCCCACATCTGGCACTTGGGTTAATATCCCAGTACTGATACTGTAGTGTAGCATGAGAGGAGTGCTGCACTTCTGAGGTGCCGTCTTTCAGATAAGACGTTAAACCGAGGTCCCATCTGCCTGGATTGGTGGTAGTTCAGGTGGATGTTAAAGATCCCATGGCACTTATCGAAAAGAGTAGGGGAGAATTTTATTATGAGAACAAAACAGAAGAAAACAACCAAAAGTCATACAATAAGGAATAAAACAAAACAACTAAAGCAATAACAGAAACCAGCAAAGCTATCCAATTTTGTCCTTCAAGAAGGGTACAGCTTGCCATCGAGCCATTCACATGGCATGTATCAGGTGAGATTTCTCATAAAAGCATTGAGAAAATCAGTTTCAACTTTTTCAAGAACATTATTCGGTGTTTGATACACTTTCTGTAAAACAAATTTACACCATATTTGCCATAAATGAAATTTAAGAAAAGCAAAAATTAGACACACAATTCCTGCAGTAAGAACAGGGGGATCCAAAAAGAAACCGCCCACCACCTCTACATATGTAACAGTGCTCCAAGCAGAATCCTTTCATTTAACAGCTAAGGTTTTCCAGACCTCCTTAACAAAAGGACAGTGAATCAAAAAATGTGTCATAGTTTCCTCTTGAGCCACACAAGATCATCTAGGACACATTCTTTCAGAAATAGCATTGTGTTTAGCATTCCCTTTGACATTAAGACGTCCATGACTACAAAGCCACAGCACATCCCAGATTCTAGGAGGAATCATATTATCCTGCAAGCTGACGATTATCTTTTCAGAAAAAAGACCTGGTACATGCTTAAAATTAAAAGTTATAGCATGAGCATTGGATTGTATGGTAGCATAAATAGACTTGACAGAACAAGACAGAATATGAGCTGGACTAGGTTTCCATTTTTTGAGTTTGACAATGGCAGGCCCAAATAAACAGGAAAGGAGTGAGTCTGAAAAGCATTACTACGTGGCAGAGTCCACACATTATAGAAATTGTGAAGCCAAGAGTCTGTAAACAAAGGCCAGGCAATAGAATGTGGCTTAGACAGGTCTAGTAAATTTTGATGAAGGAATATACTAAAATAAAACCAAAGCGGACTAACAAAATTCAAACCCCCTGTGCTACAGGTAAGTACAGGATATCCCTCTTAATGGGATTTAATCTGCTACCCCAAATAACTTGGAAAAAAGACTAAAAATCTGAGTTTCAAGATTTTGTGGAATAGGATAAATAACACTAAGGTATAAAAATATGGGAAGCAGAAACATTTTAACCAAAAGGACTATTTTCTTTTTTGTCTGGTGCCATGATTTCCAGAAAGCCACCATAGGTTTAGCAGCCTCAAGTCTCGATGTCCAGTTTAGGGAGGCATTATCTCCTCTCCCAAAAAGAACACATAATATCCTTATATTATCCTGTGAAACAGCAATATCATGGATGTCAGCAAGTGCAGGGAGGGAATCACTAATAGAATAGATAATGCTTTTCAATCTATTGAGTGAGGCCCCCGTCACAGCAGAATAAGTGTCATAATGATGCAATACTCTGGCACATGAAGCAACATCAGAGACAAAAACATAGAGGTCATCCGGATAAGCAGCCATTTTAACAGGACAAGTTCCAGTAGGGGGAACAATGCCACATACAAGATCGTCCTGGTTTATTAATCTCATGAGAGGGTCAAGACACAAAACCATATAAGAGAGGGCTCATAGGACACCCTTGCCTTACCCCTCTATCAGTTGGTATGTAGGAACCTAAACAACCATTAATCAAAGGAGTAGCAAAAGCATTTTTATATAACAAAGCAATCCAGGAACAAAAGGTAGCAGGAATAACATAAGAGCGAAGAACACAGGTAATAAAATGATGTGGAATCCAGTCAAATGCCTTCTCCTGATCCAAAGACATAACATACCCAACAAGGGAACAATCCTTGCCCTGTTCCACAAGTTCATGAAGCAAAAGTAAATTGGTTTCTATCGTACAACCAGGAATTGAACAAGTCTGAGTGATGGAGATCAAGGATGGGGCCACACTTAAAAGACTAGTGTTTAAAATCTTCAACAACATTTTCAAACCATGATTTAATAAACTCAGGGATCTCCAGTTATTAAGATCACTATGCTCACCCTTTTAAAATCAGAATCTGTACAGCAATGCGCAAATGAAAATCTATAGTATGATTATCAAAAATCCAATTAAATACTGTAGCAAGCACATCCTTAAGTACTTCCCTAAAGGCTTTATAAAATTCAGAGGGCAAACCATCTAAACCAGGGGCAGTGTCATTTTTTAAACTATTTATGGCATGCAAGACTTCCTTGACATGAAAAGGTGCAGTTAATACAGGGAATACATCCTCAAGACAATGAGGAACAAAAAGCGAGGACAAAAAAGCCTCAATGTCAACATCAGAAATAGAGGTAGCAGAATACATTGCTTTAAAATGCATGGTGACTGCAGAGAGAATCTCAGGTTTAGAAGTAAGCAAACTACCAGCATGCACTTTTACCCCTGACAATAGCCTATCAGATGCTTGCTTGGAACAAAACTCAAATGCATCTCCAAATCCCTGCTTACCTTGGGAACACACTCTATACTCATGTAACAAGGAAGCCAGTCTAGAGTACTGCAAAGCTTCCATTTCACATTTGGCCACCTGAACCTGGGAGGTCACATTAAGGCGCTGTACATTAATAGCAGAATAAAGAGTGGCCAAGTGGTCCTGCAAGGTAATGTTTATAGTAGTGATAGAACAAATTTTAGATAAACGGGGAACCAAGTTCTGAATTTCAACCTTAGTGTCTACCCACCAAGTACTAAGATCTCCCATCAGACCAGCCACTGACATACATGCTCGGAGGAGGTCCTGTATAGCATGAACTAAATGAGCATCAGATAACAGGGTAGTATTAAATTACCAATATCCATTACCATAAGCAATCGATTGCCCCCAGTGTAAGGAAACAGCCATTATTACATGATCTGAAATCTCAAAGGGAATTGTTTTAGCAGACAAAACACGAGCCTGTGAATCCACAAAAATAAAATCAATTCTGGTAGATAGTCATCCCTTAAAGAAGGTGTGACCTCACTGGTCATGAACAGCCCTGTAAGCATCTAATATATGACACCCAGACAGTATATTTTTACGGCAATTGGTATCACAGAAATATTTATCAGTGCGTGCTCCTCTATCTCACCTAGCCACAACACAGTTAAAATCCCCACCTCAGATTAAACGTCTGGTTGTAATCAGGTAAGGTTTAACAGTATTAAACAAATCAACCCTATCCTTTTTACTAGAAGGGGCATAAATGGTAATCAAACTCCAACCTGCATTACTGTAAAAAAAATCCAAAAGGAGAACTTGGCCCAGGGAAATCTCTACCAACCTAGTGACATTAAAACCGTCACCCTTAAAAAGAATTCCAAATCCTGCACACATATCCATTCCAAAGGAAAAAAAAAGATGTCCCCCACCTCCATAATGTTTGGGCAACCAAAATCAGAGATAAAGAATTCAGCCTAGTATCCTGTAGAAGGTAGACATCAAACTTCAGGTCCTTTAAAGCATGAAAAGTCACCAACCGACGTTGAGCATTTTTAATACTACTAGTATTAAGAATGGCTATACTCAGTGAACCATCAGGTGACATACAGTGAAATGTAAAGACTAAGTCAAGTAACCTTGCCTAATCAGGTATTTCATCTGGGTCTAACACCAGGACAAAGAGGCAAAGATTTGCCCCCGTCCTCTCGAATTGCCTCCCCCTCTGAATCCAAAGATAGAAGGGTCTGAGAGGACATTTCCGAGTCTCCACCCTGACCAGAAGAGTGATATTTCTGCGAGAGAACCTCAAACTTGTTAAGACGAGGAAGGCCCACAGAAGTAGGAGAAGCTTTAGCAAGTGTAGATCTTGTCTTGGTCTGCCTGACAGCTCTCCTCTTGGACGTAACACTAGGGTCAGGGGGAGGCATGACTGCCTGAGCCTCAGGAATCTCAGAAGTAGGTTCAGAAGACCAGCCCACAGGTTCAGCATCGGGAGCGGGAGAAGCAAGGCCTTGGTCCATGGGCAGCTCCCCTGGGACCTCCACATCAAGAACAGGAACAGGCAATACACGGGAATCCACAAGAGGATCAGCTGGGGAGGAGCAGTAGGCACAACATCCTGCAATACAGAAGGAGTAGGTACAGCAGGACTGTCAGAGACAGGCTTATGATCAGCAATATCTTTTTTTTTTGCCTCAGTGAGGATAGTATCCTGTTGGGGGTGATCAGTCATGTTATGGGTAGCCCAAGGACAGGACCGAAAGCCATGGCCTGAATTATCACACAAATTGCACTTGAGATCATACTTGCAATCAGCACTAGAGTTACCTTTTGAAAGACACAAGTTACATCTAAGATTATCACAAGCAGAACTAAGATGCACATATGACCCACATTTAAAACAAGTCCTGGGCTGTCCAACATAAAAACAGTGACCCCATTCCCTTCCCAGGAACAAACTATTAGGGAGATGAATAGGGCCCATATTGTTATGTCGCAGTCTCACTTGAAACTTCCAACCCCCAGTCCAAAGATGTTCAGAGTCAAAAATGGGTTGTGGGGGCCCCAGTATGTCACAGCTCTGTTGCAACTAATGAGAAATGTCTTGAACAGCCACAGTTTCATTATGAGATAGTATGGTAACCAGCTTAATAGCAGGCCTAGTCAATGGAATGGCCCAAAACGGAAGCCAAAATGCAGAACACCTCACACATTCATACCTATTCCAGAATCTATCCAAGCCCTGAGGCGATTTAAAGTTAACGTCATAGAGACTGTCCCCAAAAACATGAATAAGTGCATAAATTTCATTCGAAAAGAACCCTAAGGATTCTTTAAGCAACTTTTTCCCCACATAAATTCTATCAGGAGCTGTAGTCAAACCCCCTATATACTGTAGACGAACTGCATTCCTCCATTGCATAGGAGGAGGCTGACCAGAAAAAGCATCTTTTCATCAAAATTCCTCCCAATTATGCTTAGCCTGGTCATGAGGATTCTGAGGCAGGTCTGAGGGAGCAGAAATGCCATCCATAAGATCACCCCATGTTTGTTTAGGCAAGCAAGCACTAGTGCCCTCTTCCCCCGAGGAAGAGCTTGACAACACTGGTGCTACATGGACTGGTGGAGGAACGGACACTGGCAACTGCATGTCAGCAGCATGCAGATCCAAAATCAAATGCCTTAGCAAAAGAGGGGGGAGGCAAAGAGCCCATAGTACTGCTAGTAGCTATCAGTAAACCACTAGAGGGATGAGACCCAGGGATGGGGCTGTGTTGTGGATCCGGAATCCAGTGCCCCGCAGATCCAGGTTTCCAGTCCGCATCACACAAGGAGCATTCAAGTGCTCGAGAAACTCCACCCCACTGTCTTGGGGAGTCTATCTCCAGGTCCAAAACAGGGTGTACAGAGTGAGCTTCTACCACAGGGGACACATGATTTACAACACAACTCACCAGAGGCACAGAGGAGTCATCCATTAACACACCACGAGAAACACAGTCTGAAACAGCTGGGCAGACAGCGGGAGCCACAGCTTCTGTTTTGCTGCATCTGCATCAGTAGAGCGACCAACAGGCAGGGAAGCATTCCGGGTAACGTCATCTGCGTCGCACAAGGCAAAGAAGCAGGAGATTGAAACTCACCAGACTGCAAGGAACTGGAAGAAGCAACAGTACCATTTTGGTCATCTGCTACAAGGGCTGCCAGGACCTGGTCTCTATTTAACTGGATCAGTCATTGAAGCCATAAATCAGAAGCAGACAACAAGCCAGAAGCTACTCCAACAGTATTATCCACCGAATTAGGCACAGCAATCTCCATTGAAACCTGGTCCAAACAAACAGTGGTGATCTCCCCAGCAGGACCTGCAGGAGCAGAGATCTGTTCTCCAGCAGGGATGCCAGTGAACTGAAGCTCCATCGAAGTCGCATCCATGGAACAGCAGCGCCCCCTATCGCAAGATATGGGGAATTTCCACAGTGTCCTGGCCAAATTTCCCTCATTCACTAAAAATACCACCAACAGCTTAATCTGGTTCAAGGACAGTTGGCATTCATCTGTATCTCCCTCACCTGGGTCATGCCTGAAAATAGGCAGGATTTGTCTAGTGCACTTACCTCGTCAACAAAAACTAAAAAAAAAAGTTTCTCTTTTTTATTTGTGATGATCCATTTGTGACATTGTTAAAATAATTTCACCTAAATCATGAGGTTGTGAAAATTGATTTGTTTTATCAAACATCAATTTATGATCTGTATTCAGATCTGCAGCGTTATTTTGGTAAAACAAGCAACAGCTTGGAACGAGCTTACATGACAGTGCACTCAATACAAACAACATCCATTCACACTCTGTCGAGCCATTTCAGAATGTAGATACTCGTACAAGCACTTGTCAGAGATAAAAGGCAAAAATGTAAAAAAAAGGACACAAACGGTTTATTTTAGCACTCAAACTTTAATAAATATTTAAAACAGGTCTTGTACAACATAAAAATAATGAAATAACCAATTCCTGTCCCCTTGAATAGTTTGTGAGCCAATCCTATATCACTGAGCTTTTCTTAACATGCTCACCATGTAGTACCTTGTCAGAAGCCTTCTGGAGGTCTAGAAATATTATATCCAATGGATTATTTTTTCCCCAGGCCTGGCTCACTTTTTCTTAAAACACCAGTGTATTTGTTAAACAGGATCAGTTTTTTTTTTTTTAAATCCATGTTGGCTGTGGTCCATTATCTTTGTTTGATATTATATCTGCTTCAGGATTTTCCTTGATGATTGATTTCATGTTTTTGTCCTAGTATTGACATCAGGCTTATAGGCCTGTAGTTCAAAGTAACTGCCCTATTACCCTTTTTGTAAATTGGAACCGCTATTGCCCTCTTCCAGACATCAGGCACCTCTGCCATCTCAGGGGACCTATTATTCAGAACCGTCAATGGTCTCATCAGACACTCACTAATTTCTTTGAGCAATCTTGGGTTAAATTGGTCAGGGCCAGCTGACAAAGGGATATTCAATTTGTTCAGGTGGCTTTTAACCTCAGTTACTATTACAGAATAGTCTAAGGGTGTGGATGTTGTCTCTAGTATGTAATCCATTTCTAGTATGTAATCCATCATCAGCTGCAAGATGTATGCCCTCCTTCCTTCAAAAGTCAAGGATGGAAACTTCTGCAACTTCTATAATCTGGTTGCTGCTCTGGAGAGGCATATTTCCAGTCTAGAATGGCAACTGGCTATGCAGTAGAGGCATGTGGAGAAGGCTGGCAGCTGAGGAGTACTTGAAGGTGTCTGGTAGGTGATGGAATCTAGCATCAAAGGTAGTGCAAGGGAAGCACATCTTGTACACTTACAAAGCTGTGCATTGTTAAAGACTGCTTATGGATGGTGGCGGGATACCTCTGCATCCACTGTGGCATAGCTGATTGCTAGGATGTAGTGCCAACTGAAGGTATCATGTTGGCACAAAGAGGTGAATAGGCAGTAGACGAGGATAGGGAGAGGAAGTTATATATATACAGTATATGTAGGCACCAGGCCATTGGTGGAAGAGGTTCATAAGGACAGATAGATTAAGGAGGAGGAGGATGACAGAGAATGTATTGTCTAGTGGCAGGGATGGGGATTGATCAGGGAGGAGAAAATAGGTAGCAGGAATGATAATATGGCAGCACCATTGCCAGTGGACATCCAGCAAGAGGTATCTGCTTCTGGCTGATCAGGTTGAGGGGGTCCACAGGCAATTTGAGCCAGTGGGGCAGACTTGGCATCAGGACACCCAACCTGTCAAAGAAGAGGACAAAAATGTTGGGAAGATGGTCAAGAAGCTACAAGTCATTGTGGAATCTATTGTTACAGCAGTGGGTGAAATGGAAGTGGCTATACTATGCATAGATGGTAGGTCAGCTAAGATGATTTGACTTCCTGGGGTGCAGGTTGTGCAAGTGACACCTAGGGACAAGCAACACAGCTGGAGGAAAAGAATAACATCACTATCCATTTTGGTATGAAGGACATAAGAAGCACAAGTTCTGAGGTCATATGGAGGACAGTAATGGAACTAGGGATATTTCTGAAATGAAAGGAATCCAGGGTGATCTTTTCACTGGTCCTTCATGTCCCTGCAGTAAGTGAGGAGTGGAAGTGGACCATTAGGGAGGCTAACATTTGACTACACATCTAGTGCAACAGGAAGGGTTGTGTTTTTCTGAATAATTGTAGGGTCTTGGGGGGGCATTCATGTCCAGTGAGTGAGTGGAACAGTGATGGAGTGGAATAGGTGCAAGATTTGCATATTAGGCATAAGCAGGTGTCAGCAGAAGGAAGCAAAGAAACGGAGGACTCTGCCAGTTAACTAAGGTAAGACACCTGTTCACTCCTCTTCTTGAATTCACTTCTGGGAAGAGTAGAAGGTAAAAGGAAGGCCTAAACTGGGAATAAGCACAGCATCCTATCTAGGGTAAAGGAGAAGTACACCAAGTACAGGGGAACAGAAGTAATACACACACACACACCCAAAAGGGGAAGCTAGGAACCGCATATCAGGGGTAAGGGTACATTAGTATTTCCAGGTAACACAGGGAGTACAGAAGCTGGGAATGCTAGGTGTGGTGCAGTGCAGTGGATGTGGGGCAGTAATCCCTAGAAAGACCCTCTCAAGACTGCACTGATGCCCCACCTGTGTGCACCTCTCTGGGTTAAATGAGGATGTTGCTAGACTCCAGGCAGAATTGACTAGATTTGGGGGACCTCTTCCACACCCAGGGGCCACTAAGTCTGACACCATTACCCCAGAGGGTGCCAGGGAAGACAAATGGCTGGACTACAGTGGGCTTTGGAAAGGCGGTATGGTTGGTCAGATGCACATTTGTCAATCAGTACCAATAAAACAATTCCTATAGTGTCCAGCAAAGTGGGCCTACCAGGAGGAAGCAACCATGGTAGTGGCCAACAAGGATGTGGGGTTCTCCAGAGTGGAGACACCAATGAAGTGGAGGAGAATACCAGAGGAGAAGGAGGAGAAAACTACTTTTGATTGGGAACATGATTGTGAGGGTCATATGATTGGAAATTGGAAAGGGGGAGTAGGAGGTTGGGTGCCAATGCAGCACCACAACCTGGATGGATGGGAAGCAGACCCAGAGGATCACTAGGGCAACAAGACAGGGGGCAGATCTGGATGTCATTGACCACCTAAGGACTAATGACATTGTCAGGGATGGGACTGGGATAGTGCATGGGTAGTTTAATGAGTTGGGAAGGGGTTCTTAAGACAGGTTGCATGCTCAGTGGCTTTTGCTGAGATGTTGCCTGTCTATAATGGGGGGGGGAGGAGATGGAGTTCTGCACCAAGTCCTTCAACTCATGGATGAAAATATCAGCTGCATTGAGGACTGGGGATCCACCTGGTGAGTTATGGACCTTTACAGGGGTGATGGCCTGAATCTATCCAGAAGGGTAACCACAGTTCTCAGTAGATGGTGTAGATGTTAATTTGATGAATTTTTAAACTAGACAAGGGTGGTGGTGGAAGAAATTGGGCAGGCAGTAACCGCACCTCACAGGCTGAAGTAGAAAGCAGGGAGAACCCAAGAAGAATGGAATCCCCAGAGTAGAAATTAACAAAGGAAGCAGAGCAGTAGAAATGAAGGGGGGTGAGAAAAGAAGCATTAAAAACAGAAGGGGAGGAGAGAGGGCAAATAGGAAAGAAAGGGGGTAACAAGCAGATTGGTAGCAAAATTTAAGAGGCTGGCAAGTATAGACCAGTCAGCCTGACTTTAGTGCTGAGAAAGGTAATGGAGTCACTGTTGAAGGAAAGGATTGTAGAATATCTTGAATTCAATGGGTTACAAGACCCAAGGCAGCATGGATTCGTGGGGGGTGGGGGAGATTCATGTCAAATGAATCTAATAGATTTCTTTAACAGGGTGTCAAAGGATTTAGATCACAGTGGAGCAGTGGACATGGTCAACCTAGATTTCAGTAAGGCTTCCAACACTGTTCCACTTAGGAGGCTAGTAAGCAAGCTGGATAGGTTAGGAGTGAGTATAAAGGTGGTTAACTGGGTACAAAATTGTTTTGGGGATAGGTAACAAAGGGTGGTGGTAAATGGAGTTCAATCAGAGGATGGGGGGGTGACCAGTGGGGTACTTCAGGCCTCAATGCTGGGACCAGTCCTCTTTAATGTTTTTATAAGTGACATTGCAGAGAAACTGGAAGGGAAGGTATGCCTCTTTGCAGATTACACCAAAACCTGCATAGGGTTGACACTTGAGGGGTAGTAGTAGTAGGTGTAGTAAAAATCTTTATTTTCATGCTGGAAGTTGGAAAGTACATACATTAATACCAACTTTCCTGTTGTCAAGGTGATCCTGTTTATGCATACAAAAATACATGACAAAATACAGATTCAATTTGTCTCAGTGTTACACAAATGGTGGAACAAGATATTTATCACAATGGAGTTTGCTTCTAAAGGGCAGACCAGGTTGTCCTGGTGACCACCCAAGAAGGGCCAAATGAATGTCATAAAATAAAAGGGGAGGAGCTAAAAGTGGTGACTCAGAGGAAACGAAGGGGGAGGGGGAACAAGGAGATGACATTACAAAGGGGATGGAGTTATTGAAGGGCTGGAGTAGCAAGCGATTGGCTAGGATAGGCAGGAAGAGGATGGGCTATGATGGCCTTTTAAGGGGCAGCAGGGGAGGAAGAGCCCTCTTTTTAGCTTGCTACTCACCAGATTAATAACAGCTGGGAGCAGCACATCAGATCAGCATTTTCAGCCTGCATAACCTGAAGGTGAGCTGTATGAGAGCAGCACTTCAGATCAGCAGTCTCAATGGAATTTGGAGCCATTGCACGAGCTTGTTTTAAAAGTTCCACCTATTTATTCATATCTAAAAAAACAAAACAAAACACGGGTTTTGTTAATTTGGAGAATGGATTGGAATCCAACGAAGTCCGAGGGGAGGAGAAAGGAGACACATGGTGGGTAAGCAATGGGCAAGTTGCAAGGGGTACATAGCAAATGCAGTCTATGAGTTGTGCTTATTGAAAATAGGCAAGTCAGAAGTAGCATGTAGCATGAGGCAACTGCTGCCTAATTATTGAAAATAGGCAAGTCACAAGTAGCATGTAGCATGTAGCATGTAGCAACTGCTGCCTAATTATTGAAAATAGGCAAGTTCGAAGTAGCATGTAGCATGTAGCAACTGCTGCCTAATTATTGAAAATAGGCAAGTATCAAGTAACATATAGCAACTGATGCCTAAGAGTTTGTTTATTCAAAATAGGAAAATTGCAAGTCGCAGCTAGGAATGCAGCATTTGTTTTACATTTAGGTTCTTTTGAGCCTACACCATGGCACTGGATCTGGGGGGAGGGGCATGAGGGGAGTGCAGCAGGAAAGCAAGTGGTGAGTTTCAAGTGTTTTGGGAAGAAGACAAATGAGCTGCCGTGAGGTAGACACAAAGTGAAGCCGGCCGCCGCCATATTGGATGACGTCACACCACATGGCCCGGGAGACATGCAGTGGAGATTACATATTGCAAGTGCATCTAGAAAAATCAGGTTATGTATTGGGTATGTGTTAGTTATTCCAAGACAGGCAACTCACAAGCTGCATCTAGATAATGTGGCCTATGAGTGGTTCTTATGTAAAAATAGGCAAGTCGCAAGTAGCACGTAGCATATGCAGTCTATGAATTGTTTTCATTTAAAAGTAGGCAAGTTGCAAGTAGCATGTAGCAACTGCAGTCTATGAATGGTTTTTATTTAAAAAATAAGCAAGTCGCAAGTAGCATGAAGCAACTGCTGCCTAATTATTGAAAATAGGCAAGTCGCAAGTAGCATGTTGAATGTAGCAGCTGCTGCCCAAGAGTTCGTTTATTCAAAACTGGAAAATCACTAGTCGTAGCTAGGAATACAGCATTTGTTTTACCTTTAGGTTCTTTTGAGCCACAAGAGGAGACTTTCAAGTGTTTTGGAAGAAGTGTGGTGAGCTGCCGTGAGGAAGGCCCAAAGTGAAGCCGGCCAATGCCATATTGGATGATGTCACTCCATGTGGCCAGGGAGACACACAATGTAGATTACATGTCACAAGTCACATCTAGCAAAAGCAGTTTATGTATTGGGTTAGGTGTTAGTTACTCCGAGATAGGCAAGTCGTAAACCGCAGCTAGCAATACGGCCTATGAGTGGTTCTTATTTAAAGATAAGCAAGTAGCAAATGCAGTCTATGAATTTAAAAATAAGTAAGTCACAAGCAGAAGGTAGAAAATGCAGTCTGTTTGAGTTTGTTATTCAAATTAGTCAATTTGCAAGTTGCATCTAACAAATGCAGTCTATAATTTGAAAAAAAAGCAAGTCGCAAATCACATCTAGCAAATGCAATCTAGGAGTTAACTATGTAAAATAGGAAAGTTGCATCTAGCAAATGCAGCGTACATTATGGGAGCAAAGATACAAAATATGCATATAGATATATTAGAAATCTAAGAACAAACCTGGGAACAGTGCATGTGGGAGGGGTTACTACAAAAAGACTCAAGGCCCAGAAGGGGCGCGAGCAATGTGAAGGCTTTCAAAAAAAAAAAAGAGAGGGAAGGAGGCGGGAACAGCTGACAAAGCTGGTAGGCACTACAGGAAGGGCAGAAGGATCCGAGGGAAGAACACGAAGCCAACAACCCCATGCGGTGGCCATTTTGGACCAGGCCACAAGTCTGGAGAGGGGAAGGGACATAGAGAGGTGCAAAAATGTCTAGAAAAGGCATAGAAAAATACTAGAATACTCATATCGACACAGCAGGGCACAGTTCAAATATCTAACAAAATCCACAGATAAACAAATAAAGAAATAGATAAGAAGGACCACAAAAAAAAACAAAAAAAAACATGGAAACCAAAAGAAAGAAGGCATGACAGAGGGGTAGGGCAAGCACCCATACTCATGGAAGTTATGGACCATGGAGGAAGGTGTCACAGAGGCTGGAGGGGGACTGCATCGGGAGACATTTGGGCACCCATCAATGACAAAGAGAGAAAGGAACCATTTGCAACCAGTGATTAACATGTGCTTTCTCTTTTACAGCAATTTTACTAGCATTAGGAACAAGTACCAGAGCAGCGGATGATGGCACCAAAAAAGAACAAGCTGACTAAGGAGGAAGCTTAAAAGGCGATCATCAAGTTGGCTGAATGGACAATCAGGGTATGGGAGTGGGTAGAGGTAATGTGGGACATAATGTGAGCAGTCGCACAAAAGAATATGAAGAATAAATGATTATGGCCATGGGACAAGATAGGCTAGGGACGCTGGAAAAGGCCTTAGGAGAAATTAAGAAAGGGAGGGGGGAAGGAGTAGGAACCAGGAGCATGTCAGATGCTGGTATGCTGTCTGGGGGTCTCGGGACATTGGTTCACCAGGGATGAGAATAGACGAGCATGTCCTCATGGCAACAAAAGAGAAGACATGGAAGAGAGAGTATGTAGATGTTTTTGCCCTGGTAAGTAGGGAGGCAGTTTTGAAATATGATGAAATGGAGAGCATTGGGAAAGCAGAGATGGCTGCAGCAGTGGTCCTTCTCAGGAAGAAAAAGGAGGACAAATTCACCACAGGCTAGACAGGTGACAGCTGGTCAATGGGTTACGCCGCGTATGCAGCCATAGTCTTACAGAAGAAGCCTGAGTGGGGGATCCCCTTGATAACCTATCAGCTCATAATATGGAGGGCAAAAGCCAAAGGTGGAGTGGGGTGGATATAATATGATGAATTTTTTAGACAAAGGATGGCCACCTACAGAAACGTTAGGTGGGATACAAAACAACTGGATCTGTGGACGGATTATGTCACGGACCATTCCACACCAAATGGGGAAGCTAAAAAGACCCTGCTAATACAAAAATGTTGCTGGGGCTACAACCCAGCCTTTTGCTCCTGGCCGCAGTGTAGATTCCACCATGCACGCTTGAAATGCGGGGGGAACCCACCCAGCATCCAGAGGCAGGACAAACTGGGTGACCAGGGGGCAACCCAATAGGCTGCATGCAGCACCAACCAGTCCTTTCAGGGGATCAATGGGAAATGCGGGGTCAGCCAGGAGCTAGGGGTTTTTGGAAAAGGGGGTTTTGGGAGGTGAGAACAAGTATTAAAGAACAGCATAGTAGATTGGGGGAAGGCCAGGTATTTAACATGGCAAGGACACCGATCAGTATCAAGAGTTGAGAAATAGCATTACAGGGATGAAAGGCACTCCAAAGTGACTTATGCTACCCTGGAGGAGTCAGTGGATCTCATTAAAGCAACCCCACAAGCATAGCTAGCAAAGACTGCTATAGAGGCTGTCTTTAGGCTCCTTCCAGTGTTCCCTCTAAACTGGGACCTGTTGGGTTTTAAGCTAGATGGGGAATATTACTTTGACAAAGCCATGCTTATGGGTTGTTCCACTACTTGTGCCTCTTTTGAACTATTTAGCACATGCCTACAAGGCATATTTCAAAGACAGTCAGGGTATAGGACAGTGATGCACTAACTCGATGATTTCCTACTGACTGGGAGTGGTAGAGAAGAGAGAGAGGTGATGTGCAGGAGCTTTCAGACACTGTGCAGAATCCTGAGAGTGCCACTGGCACCAGACAAGATGGAAGAACCTAACAGGATCATTGAGTTGTTAAGCATAGAGATTGATGCACAGAAAAAGGTCTTTAGATTACCGGAAGGCAAGCTAACTAAGTTGAGGGGGCTCCTGAAGGATCATAGGCAAGGAAGGAGAAAATAACTTAGGCAGGTTCAACAGCTGATAGGACACCGTAATTGTGCGTGCTGGGCAATCAGCCCTAGGAGAGCATTCACCAGGTGAATAGCACAAGCCAAATAGGGAGCGACTAAGATGCATCACTGGGTGGATATCACAAGGGAGGATGGGAAGATATGGGACACATTTCTAGACACATTCAATGGCACATCTTTTTGGCAAAATGATTGGGTATTTAAGACAGATCTAGAAATGTATACTGATGCCACAGGGGGTGGGGAATGGGGAGATGCTATAGAGGAAAATGGTCTTCTGAAGCATGGCCTCAGAGATGGATAGATTTAGAACTGACCAGGGACATCACCCTGCTTGATATCATGCCAATCTGAGCCTGCACGTTAATCTGGGGACTGGAGCTTTGGAATCAAAGGGTGACTTTTTGAGGTGACAACAGGACAGTGGTGGATGTCCTCAACAACAGGAGGGCATCGATCGGGCCAGTGCTTCGGGTACTAAGGCAGTTAGTATTGCAAGGGCTGAGGCTTAACATGACATTCAGGGCTAGGCACATAGAGGGGATCAAAAACACTATTGCTGACAGCCTCTCCTGTCTGCAGCTGGACAGATTCTAGGCCTCAGCACCTAAGGCAGAGGCGTGACAGATGCCAATACCAGAGGACATATTGGAAGTTGGTTGGAAGGAGCTGAGGTCCTGTTTCAGAACTTCTGGTCCACCAGGATGCTTAGAGCCTACACAGAGGCTTGGGGAGCATTCTAGAAGTTCAGAGAACAACACCACAGGAAGGTAAGTGGGCAAGTCATGGCTGACCAAATGGAAAAGTACATAGTGCACCAATGGGAAAAGAGAATGGCACACGCCACCATAGGAGTCCACCTGGTGGCAATCAGCATAGGGTGTAACCTTAGAGAGGGCAGGACCCAACAAAGTCCAAGTTAGTACAGAGCATGGTCCAGGGTTGGGGAAAGCTTAGCATGAAGGCGAAGGTTGAATGGAAACCAGTATCACACAGCATGATGGAAGGTATGGGGCAAGCAGTGGCAGCCATCTGAAGCACAGAATTTGAAACATCGTTATTGCAAGCAGTATTTACAATGATGCATTATGGTGCATTAAGGGTGAGCGAAGCAGTAGGTCATGACAAAGGAAGCCTGAGGGGCGGGTTGGAACAAGAGGACCTTACCTGGCAGGGGGACGCAATTGACATAAGGATCAGAAAATCAAAGATGAACCAAGAGGGTGAGGGGGCCGAAGTACAACTAGACAGACAAAAGGAGCTGGCTAACTGCCCAGTCAGAGAGCTGTGGTCCTAAGCCGCAGAAGGCCCACCCCAAGCAGGCCAGTTTTTTATTCATGAGGACAGGAAAAGAGCCACAGGTTATCAGGTGGCAGCAGTGCTTAAAAGGTGCATGGCATTCCTGGGGGAGAACCCCAAGAATTTTTCCTCACATTCATTCCGAATTGGGCAGGCATCACAGATGGCGCAGTAGTGGGTGTCCGTTGTACAGGTGCAAGGGTTGGGGGAGTCTGACTGTTATAAACAATACATAAGACAGTTAAACAAATGAGCAACAAATTCTCCAAAATGTTCTCAACAGGTAAAGGGAGGGCTGGGGGGATGGAGGGTAGTTTGCAAAGATGAATTTGTTGGGGGGACAAAAAGGGATACAGTAGGGAACATGAACAGCAAGAATGTCTCATTAATCACACACACTTTGATCTCTCAGCAGATAAGGGCCAATGGCTGGAGGTATGGATATACAGACACTCTTATATTTATTGGGCAGAAAGGAGAGCGTCCAGAAAAAGAAGGGGTCAGACAACTTTACCAAGACCCCATACACTGCTGGGTGACATGCCAGGGTATCAGGGGCATGAAATGGGCCCAGCTGCTTCCAACACTGAGAGACATAAGAAAGAGAGAGAGACAGCAGACACCAGACATGATTATTATATAATTGGGAGGCAATGACATAGGATCCAGGCCATGGCTGGGCAGTTATTTACAGATTAAGTATGATAAGGGCATAATAAAGAAATGGTGGCCAGAAGTAACCCTGATGTGGTCAGACAGCATACCCTGCATGGATGGAGACATGCACACAGACACCTTGCAATGGACAGAGTAAAAAAAATAAATAAAGAAAATAAAATGAACAGAAGGATAGACACATGGTTCATAACCCACAGGGACAGAGTCATTAGGCAGGGCATAGAAGAGTGTGAGGATGAATTCTACAAACCGGACAGGGTACACCTATCAGACATTGGGGTTGACCTGTTTAATTCAGAGACCATGGGGAATATTGAAGACTGGAGGAGGAGCCATGGTTAGCAGGAAAAAGGGCCTAGTAAAGAGGGGGGAAGGGCATCATCCAACACAAGCTGGAGATGGCCTAGTGGCGAAAAGATTATAAGACCTGCCAGAGCGGGGGAGAACACACACAAATGGAGAACAAAGAAAAGAGGAGAAGAGATGCGGTAATGGGTGTCACATCATTACCGCCCAAGGAGAAGGGCCCTTCAGATTCTACGTCTGGGAGGGTGAGAAGATGAAGAAAGAGGAATACATAAGAAATGAATAATCAGAGTGTGGAATTTTTGTGTAAAACAAAATGCACATATGCTGGAAAATAATGTACAAAAATTGGGAAGACATTGGAAAGTTGGAACCAAAGTTGGAACAAGAGGGCACAATTTGAAGATCGAGGGGGGCAGCTCAGTGGTAATTTAAGGAAGTATTTTTTCACAGAGAGGGTTGTGGATGCATGGAACGGCCTTCTGGAGGAGGTTGTGGAGTCAAAATGAGTGGTGGAATTCAAGCATGCATGGGACAGTCATAAGGCAATTCTAGGGGGTGGGGGTAGGAAGAAGTAGGCTGCTGGTTAACTAGGATCTGCAGCTTATCCAGTAGGTAGGAAAATGGGCAGACTGGGTGGGCCAAGCGGTCCTTATCTGCCATCAAATTCTATGTTTCTATAATGATCTTCAAGTTTGTAAATATGATTTTATGAAATTATGATATATGGGATATATAGATAGATAGATAGATAGATAGATAGATAGATAGATAGATAGATAGATAGATAAATATTGGCTGCTCTGAGCACCCACCACTACTGTGTAAGCCTCTTTCTTGGGAAATCCAGGACAATGGAGTTTGCTTCTGAAGGGCAGACCAGGTTGTCCTGGTAACCACCCAAGAAGGGCCAAATGAATGACATAAAATAAAAAAGGAGGGGCTGAAAGTGGTGAATCAGAGGAAAAGAAGGGGGAAGGGGAGGGGGAACAAGGAGATGACATCACAAAGGGGTGCAGTTATTGAGGGGCTGGACTAACAAGCAATTGGCTAGGATAGGCAAGAAGAGGATGGGCTATGATATCCTTTCAAGGGGCCACAGGGAAGGAAGAGCCCTCTTTTCAGCTTGCTACTCACCAGATTAGTAAAATCCAACCCAAAAAAGGGAGAGGAAAGAAGGATATGGTCTGGACCCAGCTGAAGGTGGATGGCTGGGTAGGATAAATAAAGGGAGAATAAGAATGACAAAAGAGGAGGACAGCCAAAGGTGGATGGCTGAGAAGGGATAAAAGCAAGAAGAGTGGATAAGAAAAGATTATAGGAGCTGCTGGGGGGGGGGACACACACAAATGGAGAACAAAGAAAAGAGGAGAAGCAATGCGGTAATTGATGTCACACCATTAACTCCCAAGAAGAAGGAGAAGGGCCCCCCAGATTCTACGTCTGGGGAGGTGAGAAGACGAAGAAAGAGGAATATATAAGAAATGAATAAACAATGTGTGAAGCTCTTGTATAAAACGAAATGCACATAAGCTGGAAAATAATATACAAAAATTGGGAAGACAATGGAAAGTTGGGACCAATGATCTTCAAGTTTATAAATATGACTTTATGAAATTATGATATATGGGGCTAAATATATATATATATATATATTAAATATTGGCTGATCGTAGCACCCACCACTACTGTGTAAGCCTCTTTCTTGGGAAATCCAGGACAATGTGACACAAACTATGAGTCAATATGTCATAACTACACAGATGTTATAACTCTAAGATTTTCATTGAATCTGATCATATAACCTAATAAATATCCCAATCATTACAACATGAAATGATCTGATCAATTCAATAAAAGAATCCACAAGACTTAGGACTTGTAGAACTAATAAAATGCAGCCTGGTATTTCGTTGTTATACACACATAAATTAATAAAATGCAGCCTTGTTTATCATTATTATACAAATACATTTCATTTTGAGATCCCTTTTGAGATGCATATGAAAAACTTTGGCATTTTTCTTTAACTCAGTTTTTTGATTTTGTAGTCTATCCCAATATTTTGTTACTATGTTTGAGATGCTCATATTACCGTATTTGTTACTTATTTGTTGAGTAGCACATTTTTGTGCAATATTATTTTTTTATTTATATTTATGCTCTTTTTTACACAGCTTATCTATCAAGTAACTTGGTTCACCAGACTGTATAGTCCAATGTACCAAACAGGCCCACTTTAGTCTACTTAAGGGGTGTGCAAAAAAAAAATTCCTCCAGTGGAATTTGGTCGAAAGTTGGATTTTCACTTCCATGAAAGTTCGGAAATCATTTCACCAACTTTAGCGGAAATTCCACAGAATACTGTGGAATAAATGTAAGAAATGTGGATTACGGTGTTAAACTGTGGCAAAAAAACTCTGCAGAACTGATAACTGTCAGTGTTCAGTTCTACATTTTATGTATTAATCCGTGGGAAAAAAAAACCTGCAGAAGTAATGCAAGAGACTTTTTTTTCCGCGTGTCATGTAAAAAGACTGCAGTTTGTAATTAAATGCCGCAGTACTAGGTGGAAATCTGCAGTTATTTGGAGAAAGTTTGAAATTCTGCCACAGGTGAAACAGTGGAAAATTCTGTAAAATTTTTGACATTTCGTGGAACTTCCACGATGGCAGAAATCTGCACTTTCCTTCACCCTTAGTCTTCTTTAATTTTCTAAATCTAACCAATTTAGCCTATTATACATTGTACAATGGCGTGTAGAGAAGTCACACTTCAATACAAATCTTGTCATCCTGCTGTATAGCTTTTAAACTTTTATTAAGGAGATCTTATTCACAAAACTGTAAATATGATCTCTGTAATCCTGTATAGGGAATAGTAGTTGGTTTACAATGGATTCCTACGTCCTATAATTTAGGCAGAAACTAGTTCTCCTAAAAGCACCCAGCCTTGAGTCTAGCCTTTTAATCATCTTGTTGATGTGATATTCAAATTTTAAGTTTGTATCCACCCATAACCCTAAATATTTATATTCCTTTACTTCAGATAATAATTCTTCATTTTTGTTTTAATACTAATTTTGTTTCCATTTTTTATTTGCAGCTTCTGAATTAAAGACCATAATCTTTGATTTTGTTGCCATTTAGGACTAGCTTAGAGTTTATAAACCATGTGCACAGTACATGAAAATCATTTTGAAGATTTTTTTTTCAATTTGTTTTAAGGTACCACCTGTTGCTATTTGTACCATGTCATCTGCATAACATTGTATGCTTGTCTTATTTATGTACTATGCAATATAATTTTCATAAACCAAGAATAAAGTAGGCCCCAATATTGACCCTTGAGGGACTCCTCTGCATATCAATTAGTTTTCTGATAAACGTTTCCAATTTGGATCTGTTGGGCCCTATTTCTCAAATAAGATTCAAACCATTGAATTGTACCCTTTGCTATTCCAATTTCTAGAAGTCTAATGCTCAGAATCATATGATCCACTGTATTGAATGCTTTTGATAAATCCACAAACATTGCACCCACCTCCCGGCCATCATTTAAGGATGTGGAAATCATGTGAGTGCAATGTCTGAAGAATATCCGCATCTGAAGACAGATTGATATTTAGACATTAGAGAATGTTTTTCCTGATAATCCCTTAGCTGCTCCTGGACTAGACCCTCTAATATTTTTAAGATTATTGACAAAAGGGCTAACTGCCTGTAATTTGCAGGATCTGTTTTTAAACCTCCTTTAAAAATTGAAATTAATTTAGCCAATTTCCAGGTAGTTGGGAATTTTCATTCTATTAAAATCTGGTTTAATAATCTAGGCAATATTGGAGCAACAACCTCAACTGAGGGGTGTGGAAAGGATGAACAGAAATCTGATAACTTAAGAAGTAGTTAGTGAATGCTGTCTCCCAGGGTTCCCTTTTATCTTTACAAGGATAAAAAAAAACCTTGTTCCTTTTCCTTTTATTGCTTTCTTTATGTATTTTGGGGAGTGCTTCTAAAGCCGGTACAAAATATATGTGTGTGGGAGAAGCCCTCTACCCAAATCAATATTCCAAATCATCTTTATGGTTTCAAACAAAATGCCTTGATTATTTCCAGTAATCACTATAAGATCATCACTGTGAACATAATCAAAACAACAATCAAGATCTAGCAAGTTTTCCTTTATGAATAACTAAGACATTATGTCATGGTAAGAAATTCTCCTCTACAAAAAACAGCACACAAGATCACTTTGATAAATTAACCAATGATTTTTAATAAATTATACCCCCCGCCCAATTTACCAATGTTTTTCAGATCTCCATTATAATGAATAGAGAAGAAAGTTAAAAGCAATTCTGAATTTGACTTTATTGGGTGCTTGATAGTAATATGTTTTTCAAGACAATAGTAGGCATGTTTCCCCTTCTACCAGGTATTGAATATTAATGTCTGTAATTGAATTTACATGATACATCTATTTTGGAGACTAATGAATCCATTTATTATGTATTTTATTCTGTCAGCCCACACAGTTCTGATGAAGGGACAGGTTGGTCCCAAAACGTGGTTCTATGTCATAACAGGGAAATAATTATGGCAGCACTACAACAACCTCAGCAAGCACTAATAGAGTGATGGCAGTACAATTCAACATGGGCACATAACTATAAATGTTTAATGAAGGAGGCTATGCCCCGCCTTCCCCCCCCATGTTTATATAATAATTTCCAGAGGAGCAGACACTGGGGGACAGGTGAATGCAGGGGGGGCACAGTTCATTGGGGGACACCATGGCTGGCCACAAAAAAATGCCAAAATCCAACACCATCAATATTCTCAAAAACATACCTGTATGAAGGCAGTCTTATACCTGGGATCATCTACTCGATGGGCAGCGTCATAGCCACCATGCCAGGCAGTCAGCTCGGCAGCAGTTGACTGTACTCCACCATTTATCCAATTGTAGCATACCACTCCCCCATCATTTGCTATGGCTGTTCCATCCCTAATCCCTTGCTATTCCCTCCTCTTGCTATAATCTATCTATCGCTCTTTCTACTGGCATGCAAATTGAGTTGCTCATATTTGAGTCACTCAGTTTGTTTCACCCATATCACAGGATACCCAAAAGGTAAACGTGATAAAAAAATGGGCACTTAAACAAAAATAAAAGCATTTTGTTTGAAACCATAAAGAAGATTTGAATATTGATTTATTTATTTTATTTAGTTTTTGTTGACCGGGTAAGTACACTAGACAAATCCTGCCTACTTTCAGGCATGACCCGGGGGAGGGGGTACAGATGAATGCCAACTGACCTTGAACCAGATTAAGCTGTTGGTGGTATTTTTAGTGAATGAGGGAAATTTGGCCAGGGCACCAGGGAAATTCCCCTACTCTTTTTGATAAGTGCCATGGGATCTTTAACATCCACCTGAACTACCACCAATCCAGGCAGATGGGATCTCGGTTTAACATCTCATCAGAAAGACGACAAGTACTAGTACTAGCAAGTACTAATTTCAGTAGAGGGCTTCTCCCACACACACAAAAACTTAAGAAGTGGTCAAAGGTATGGCAGCTGGGTTTCAACACAAAGAAGTGAAAAGTAATGCACTTGAGGCACAGAAAGCCAGGGGCAGAGTACTGAATTGGAGGAGTGGTACCAAAGACTTCCAAGCAGGAAAGAGACCTGGGGTCATCACATCGGATGAGCTAAAGGTGGTCAGGCAGTCCAACAAGGCATTTGTTTCAGCTAGTGGGATACTGGGGTGCATGTGGAGGTGGAATCACCAGAGGAAAGATGGAGGTGGTTTTGCCTTTGAATATATCACTACTAAGAACCCACCTAGAGTGCTGTGTCCAGTTTTGGAGACCACATCTCCTGAATGACATAGACAGAGTACAAGCAGCCCAGAGGAGGGCAACTAAAAATGGCAGAGTCTGCATCAGAAGACCTGAGAGGAGATACTTAAGGAACTAAATATGTACACCCTAGAAGAGAAAAGGGATAGAGGGATATGATAAAAGCCTTAAAATACCCTCATTGAGTAAATAAAGTACAAGAGGGAAGTATTTTTCAGGAAGAAAAGGGTGCTCAAGTACAAGGGAACATGATATGAAGCTGGAGTGGGTAGATTCAGAAAAGATGTGAGGAAATAAGTCTTCACAGAAAGAGGGGTGGATTCCTGGAATTGTTTTCCAGCAGATGTAGTGGGGGCAAAGACAGTGGTGGGATTCAAGAATGCATGGGATAGGCATTAGGGAATCTACAGGAAGACGAAGGGGAGTGAGTGAGTGAATGGGCAGTTGATTAAGTAGGATCTGCGGTGATACTAAAGGCAGGTAAAAATGGGCAGACTTTGTAGGCCAAGGGGTCATTATCTGCCAGCAAGTTCTATGTTTCTATGTTTTTTCTGTGGCTAAGGACACCTTTACTCCCATGATGGGCTGCATCTGTTCCCAGAGGGAGCAGGACTACTGGCATGAGAATTGGTAGTTCAGTTAAGGGAATACTATCTAGAAGATAAAAAAGGGGACCAGTGCATGAAGTTATGATGGGCAAAAGGAAGATACAGGGGATCAAAGAAAGAAAGAGAACTTGAGCACAAAGAAAAGAGACAAACTGAGGGTAAATAAAATGGAGATCTGTTGTCCTCACATGCATGCAGGCCAACCTGTGGAGCACACCCAGCAAAATTAGTGAGCATTAGGGCTTAATGCACTTGACATTGAGGTCTGCTTTCCAATAGGCTATAAAAAAAAAGAGATGAAATGTGTCCCCTGGCTAAACAAGTAATTAAATGACTGAAAAAAAGTTCTAGGATGGCTGAAAAGAGATGGGCTGCATCACATTGAGAGACTGCAAAACATTAGAAGGCACTTTTGCCTGCTTTGTGGTGCCAGGTGTTGGGGGATCACCTGACACACCGGTTACCAGGGTTCTCGCCCAAGCCAGGGACAGCAGGAGCAGAGACCAGCAAGGAGGATTAGGATCATCCATTGTATGCTTTCCTCCCTGGAGGAGTGGGTGCCAAACCTGTTTCAGTGTTGGGTGGCTTCTGGTGGAAAAAAAAGTGGAAATGCATGATGCAGCATAGGTGACCATGCACCACAGTGCATCAGGGCAGGATGCTGTGGGTGCAGCGTCAGTGTTGGAGGGGGGAGAACAAGGGATGGAAAATAGAAAATGGCTGCCCAACTAACCGGATGACAGTCCCTGGGTCCCCTCCATCACAAAGCCCCAGAGGAATGCCCTTTCAAGGCTGCACCCATAGCCTTGTGTCCTGCATCTAGAAGTTGAATCCCAGTCTCTCCTTCCTGTCCTCTTCACAGGAAGGAGGTCCCCACCGGTGAAGGGATATGTCTGGGTTGAGTGGGGGAACAGAATCAGGGTCAGCAGCATATGGCAGGAGAGGGGAAGACCTGGCCAGTTGGAGGGCCCTTGATGGTCCGATGGAGTGGTAGTTGGGTGGAGGGGAGGAGACAAAAAAAAATGCAAGCACTTTTTCTCCTTGAGGGTGTAAACATATGGAACAGGGGAAACAGTGGATAAGAAGATAGTACAAGCCTTTAAAGTAAGTCTGGACATATATTTACTTACCAAGGGAATCACCTGCACTGAGGGAAGAAGAGTTGGTAGAAAATTCCTCTAAATTGGTACATGCTTGCACGGTGTACTGGGTGAATATAGTGTTTCAATAATAGTTCTATCAAAACTGCAATGTCAAAATCATGAATGAACTGACAACGACAGGGATAGCATAGCGAAAGGCAGATACCACTACCCCTGAAGATGTCAAGTAATGGGAGGAAGTGGAGAACTAGGAAAAAAGCAGTGAGGTTGTCCCAGCTGCTCACATGATGGAGAGGCCTAAGGCACAAGCAGCTCAGGCAGTACAGAGTGGAGACCAGGGTTCTGTTCCTGGTCTCCCAAATCTTGCATGTTCCATGTTCCCCATTCCCCCAGTGTGTTTTTTTTATGCCCAAATCAAATGTACCCCCCCACCCAAGTTTCAACCCATCCCTGAATTTGCCCCTCCTGGAGCTGGTTAGTTTAGTTATGGGGTTGTGGGGGAGGGGGAAGGGGTGGAGCAGCTCTCAAAAGCAAAATGTACATTTTGATTTTTAGCCACAGAAGCGGTTGTTGGTGTGGTTTTGGACCACTACCATTGGCGTTGTTTTGTCTGGTTACATGGGAGAACTCAAAGAGTATTAGTAAATGGCACTCTGTCTGTGGAGGGGAGGGTGACTAGCCAAGTCCCGCAGGGCTAAGTTCTGGGGCTGATCCTCTATAACATATTCATCAGCAACATTGCAGATGAACTGGAGGGAAAGGTGTGCCTGTTTGCAGATGACACCAAAATCTGTGACAGTGTAGACACAATAGAGAGACAGGAAAGCATGGAAGCTGATCTCCAAATACTGGAGAAGTGGTCCAAGATCTGACAATTGAAACTCACCTGGGAATGAGTAACCTAGGGAAACTGCACTCAGTGGGAGGGAGTAACTGATGGCTACCAGGTAGGTGTGAGACCTAGGGGTGATCATATCATATGACCTCAAGGTCAGTAGACAATGGTAAAAAGTAGCAATAAAGGCTAGTGGTATCCTGGGATGCATATGGAGGGGCATCCTGAGCAGAAGGCATGAAGTAATCATGCCCCTGTATCGTTCCCTGGTCAGGCTTCACCTGGAGTACTGTGTCCAATTCTGAATGCCACACTTCAGAAAGGACACAGATAGGCTGGAGGCAGTACAGAGAAGCGCAACAAAGATGGTGCAGGGCTTGCATTAGAAACCGTACAAGGCAAGACTGGATGACCTCAAATTATACCCCCTAGAACAAGACAGGAATCATGGGGACATGATAGAAACATTCAAATACCTTAAAGGCAACAACAGGGTGCACGTGCAGAACCTCTTTCAGGTAAAGGACTACAGAAGGACAAGAGGGTACAACCTTTGTCTTAAGGGAGGAAAGTTCAGAAGCAATACAAGGAAAGTCTTCTTCACAGAGCGTGTTGTGGAACCATGGAATAGCCTGCTGGAGGGGGTAGTGGGAACCAAGACAGTGGGGGAATTCAAGCGGGCATGGGACAGACACTGTGGGATACATAAGCAGGCAGCTAAGTAGGGGGGTAGGAAGCCAAGGGCAGACTTGAGGGATCGTACAGTCCCCATCTGCTAATAACTTCTATGTTTCTATCTATCTATCTATCTATCTGTCTGTCTGTCTATCTATCTATGTCTGTCTGCCTGATTACCTTGAAGGTCTCTTAGTTTGGTATTCCCCTGATGGCCCACTCCACTCCTCCAATGGGTTTCTCATAGCTGTCCCAAGGGCATGTCTGAAACTCTCAGGAAAAATAGCATTCTCAGTGGCAGCCCCTAATATTTGGAATGCTCTGCTGTTAAACCCAAGGAGTTCTCCTTTGGTTGAGACCTTCAAAAAGGGACTCAAAACCTACTTATTGTTTCTAGATTTTAATTAGCGACTGCTGAGGGTCTGTTTCATAATCACTGTATTTGTTTTATATGTATGTTGTTTATTTATGTAGTAGTAATACGCTTCAATGATCAGCTATATAGCCATTAGGAAACCATAAAATACATTCCAAAACATCATCAATAGCAATACTGTATATAATAAAAAAGTAAACATCATGAATCACAATACAGAATAAAAAAACCTACAATAATAACTTATCACCATATTTTCTCATAAATATTGTTGGAAATAGATACTGATCTATTGGGGAGCAATACATTGAAATACTTACCACAAACATTACATACATTCAAAATAATCAAGGCCTATACTGTGGCCTGTACCATGATATCTGATAATTTTAAAAAGGTGAACGGGATTAACAAATGCTATCTAGTTAGCATGTAAACCACTATCACACAAATCCTACTAATCCCTAATCCTACTGTGAGAAACAAAACCATCCAGATAAAATATGACTATTTCTAATCCTGGTCCAGTTTATACTCTAGTCTATAAAATGACATCAGTGGTACAACAGTAGAGGTAAAGTCATTAGAAAATGGTGCTGAAGCAATAAGTAATCTTATAAATTAGACGGGAAATCCCATATCCATTGGAAAGAGGTCCATTGCTTTGTAAAAAATAACCAGTAGTGAAAAGTTTTGAACCAATACTCAACTCCAAAATCACATTTATTTTTATAACCACACCACTAATCACAGTACATGCCAACATTTTTCTTTGTCCCCCCAACTACATTCAGGCAAATACATTAAACACTGTGTTTCACAGTTAAAAAAAGCTTCTGACCACACTGGAAGCAGATTATGACAATTTAATGCTACATTGAGAAAGCTATCGGATATATGTTTTATAAGGCTCAAGTACCACTTGTCTTAATGGGAGGTTTAGTTTGGAACCCTTTCTAAAATGCAACTAATGTGTGTATCTAAAACCATTTTGTTTTCTGATTTGTTTCATAGTTGCCATGGGATTAAAAATAATGGATGTCTTAAAATCCACAGTGTTCTCCCAAAACAAAATTGATGGTGAAGCAATTTCTGAAATGGACCAATAAGGACTTGGAGATACAACGAAGTAATCAGTAATCAGAAGTGTCCATGAAATACAGGAAGAAAAAAAATGAACTGTTTAAATGATTGTCTTCGAGTTAGCAAATTGATTTAGCTAAATAGAGGGAGCTATATGTGGAATGGTTATAATTAATTAGTCTTTAATGGGACTGCACTGTTTTCTGTAATGGTTGCAATGATGTTGGAGGTACTAGCACACGTTTAGTGATGAGTTATATGTAATTACTTTTACTGCTATGTTTATTTAAATGTATGATGTGGTTTGTGCTTATAATGGTCCACTTGAGAAAGCACTTAGTGCGAAACTGTAAAGGTTGTTTTTACCATTCTCCCATTTTTTTTTACCTTATTGTGCATAAGTTAATAAATATGTTTTTATGGCAATCTTAAGCCTGTTTATTCACAGCTGTGGAAAAGTGTAAGATGGTCTTTTCTTCAATCAAACTAAAACTTTATTTTTTATAGCGCCTTTCAAAAACCAAGGCGCTTCACATAAAACCAAATACAAATATAACATTAAAACAGGAAAATAAACTACATTAGTCATTAGGGAAAGCCAAATTAAATAAATACATTTTTAACTCAATCTTAAATCTGTCAATGGTCAGGCATTCTCTTAACCAGCAAAGTAGAGAATTCCACAGGGTTGGAGCTGAAAAAGCAAAAGCATGGGCGCCTGATGTTTTTAGTCATACCCTGGGAATCTCTAGCAATCCCTCATCGGTGGATCAGAGAGGACGGGAGGGGCAATAGGGTATAAAGAGATCTTGCAGGTAACCGGGTCCCTGATCATGTATGGCTTTGAAGGTTAGCAAACCAAACTTAAAGGTGATCCACCACTGAGTAGGCAGCCAGTGCAGTTCGCGGAGCACAAGGGTAATATGACTGGACCTAGAAGTCCTAGTCAAAAGCCTGGCTGCCATGTTCTGCACTAGCTGCAAGTGGTGGATATCAACCCCTGGAAGCCCTAGGTAGAGAGAATTGCAGTACTCAAGGTGGGTAGTGATGAAGGTGTGGACCAGTGTTGGAAAATCATCTGGAGGAACCAAGTGTTTCACCCAGGTGATATTCCTCAGATGATAGACAGAGAATTTGATGACAGCCGACACTTGAGATTTTAGCATCAGGCCATCATCAAAAATAACGCCGAGGTTATGTACTCAGTCTGAAGTAGTGAGCTGTATGCCATCGATCAAAACACCTGATGCCTGGCCAGCTCCCATACCCGCCCCCGGACGACCAGGGTCCACAACCAGCACTTCGGTCTTATCTGGATTCAGCCTCAGCCAACAAGTACTCATCCAGGTTCTGATCTCGGTAAGGCAGTTGTTTAGCGCAGATAGTGCAGCTTCCTATCCGGGCAGAATGGACATATACAGTTGAGTATCTTCTGCATAGCAGTGAAAACTCAAACAGTATCACCTGATGATATCTCCCAATGGCAGCATATACACTGCAAACAACATGGGGGTCAAAATGGAGCCCTGTGGCACCCTGCAAGACAGGGAGTAAGTACCAGAGGAGTAAATTCCGGTGGTAACTCTCTGAAGCCTGTCTGCGAGGAAAGAATGGAACCATTTGAGGACTATACCAGACAGACCACAAAGCAGCTGCAGGTGCTCCAACAGCACACCATGGTCTTCAGTATCAAATGCTGTGGAGAGATCAAGAAGGACCAAGATGGTACACGCCTTTTGATATCTAGCCATCAGGAGGTCATTCAATACTTGGACAAGTGCAGTCTCTGTGCTAAGCTTCTTCCTAAATCCGGACTGGAGAGTATCATAGATCTTGTGAGTTGTAAGGTGATCATCCAGTTGCAACACAACCACCTTTTCAATAACCATAGCAAAAAATGGCAGGTTAGCAAAAGGTCGGTAGTTAGCTGGACAGTCCGGGTCCAAGGAGCATTCCTTAAGGAGTGGTCGAATAACCTCCTCCTTTAGGGGTTCTGGAAAGAACCCTGTCTCCAAGGACCTCCAGACAGTTTCAGCAAGTATTGGACAGATAACATCAACGCATCCCAATAAAAGTGGTGTCGGGCCCGGATTCAAACTACAACTGGTTGGGCATATTGACTGGATGATTATCACAATATCTGTGAATTCTGGTTGGCAGAAATCTGACCAAAGAGACCGCATGCACACCACATCTCGCCAATCACCACAACTACTCATAGGAGAGGCTATGCCGATGCTAGACCTGATGCTGGCAACCTTATCTGTGAAGAATTGAGCAAACTCCTCGCATTTCAGCTGAGAAAATCTTCTCTGGGCTGAAAACAGATTGGATTGTACAATCTGTCAACGGTCTGGAAAAGCTGAGCTGGTCAATTCTGCACAGCAGAAATCTCCCTGGACAGGAACTCTGCCTTCTTATGGGTGATTTCTAGCTGATAGCCATCATAATGTGCCATCAGCTTAAGCCTGTCAGCAACAAGGCCAGACTTTTGCCAAGCTCTCTCCATCCATCGAACAGCTCGCCTCAACTCCTTCAAGGAACCATCAAACCAAGGGTTCCTTGGGCGAAGGGTGAGGGGTCGAACACGAACAGGAGCAATCTTGTCCAGGGCATCTCCCACAGCCTTATTATAGGCTGATATGAGATTGCCTGGACTCACGCATTCACCCGACAAACCCGATAGGTCCAGTTCTGCCGATAGGTCATTAGGAGCAACTCCCCTCAAAGGGCGGTACTGGACCATCTCTGTAGGGGCAGACCTATTAGGGGGGACCCTGAAGCTGAACCTTGTTCCCTAGCAGCATCAATTTGCACTTTTTGATATTGAATTTCAACTGCCAAACCCTTGAGCACTCCTTCAAATGTTTCAGTTCTCTCTGCATTTTGTTTATTCCCTCATCACTATCCACCCTCCCACAGAGCCTAATGTCATCCTCAAAGTGACCCAGCCTGCCCTATCATCTCACCAGTTTTGCTGATGAATATGTTGAAGAGAACTGGACCCAGGATAGACCCTCATTGAACCCTGTTCTTGACCTCCCTCTTTTCTGATTCAACCCCATTGACCACTGTCTTCTGCTGCCTTCTCTTTAGCCAGTTACCTACCCAGTTCACTATGACCTTAGCTGGACCCAGATCCTCCATCTCCTTCAGCAAGTGTCTATGGGATACCAAGTCAAAAACCTCGCTGAATTCAAAGTAGAGCAAATTCACAGCATGGCACTAACAAATTCCCTCATCACCTAGTCAAGGAAAACTATCATATTAGTCTACTAAGACCCAGGCCCCTACTTTTCTGTGGCACATTGAGACCAAGTTCTGCGTCAAGATTACCATTTGCCACAGAACTTCTGTGGCAGTGGTTTGTAATTTCTGCAGAAGTTCTGCACCACTAACAAACTACCACATCACAGTGTCAGCTTGTCATCCTGGCTTCACTTCCATGGCAATGGTTATAGCAATCAGGATGGGGGAAAGCACAGTAACACTAGTTCAAAAAATAACAGACTTATAGAAATTATTTGATGCCTAAAAAGCAAAAATAAAATCTATTGCATAAATGAAATATGCAGAGGGAACCATATGTGATAAATAAGGTATTTCTAAACTCGTGCTGTCTACACCACTCATGAAGTCCCCACTGTGTATTACTTATATATTTATATGCAATCTGTAACATACATACAAATGTGTATGAGAGTGTGTATGTGTATATATATATATATATATATTAGTGAGAGAGAGAGCTACTGTATGCATGTATGCATGTGTATATATGTTTTTTTTATTTTATTTCCATGAATTTGTATCCTCATTCATACAGGTCCCTTTGGAAATGGAATAAACAGAATAGAGGAGATACTGCAAAACTCATTTTTCATGCCAACCTGCTTCCCTGGAGACACTATGTAACACCATCAGGCCATGACTTGCATGTGAACCCATTGTGAGATAAAGCTCTCCAGCCCATCACAATGTGTCCCCTGTGTGACAGAACACTGCACCATACCTTGCCAGGCTCAGAGTAGTGATGTGTTCTTCCATTCCTTGTGCTGCCCAGCCAGCTCCCAGAACTCATTTCTGAACCTGAGTTGCTGGCACGGGAACACAACTTGCTACCCTCTGGCCCAACAGCTGGCCCTGCACACAACATTTCTCAATAACTTATAGGTGATTCCATCAACCAGTGACAATATGTAATTCATAACCCTGGCAAAAATGTGCACATTATTATATTCAACTTTTAACATACTAACATACTAATTGCCAGAAGATTAGGCCTTACGGTCTATTGAATCTGCTCAAACCTCAGATCCCTAGTTGGGTACCGAAGCCCTCCCCCCCTTGCGTTCCAGAAACCCCTATCATCCATCCTCACCCCCGGGCCAGACCATCATCTGATACATCCACTTTCTGTGTCTGTCCCACCCTCTCTTGAAGCCCTCCACTGTGGATCTCTGAACCAACTCACCAGGCAGCGTGTTCCAAGCATCCTCCACCCTCTCAGTGAAAAGCCTCCTCCTCTTTTCCCCCCTTACCCTTCCACCTTCCAACTTCAGACCATGCCCTCTGGTGATACCTCCCTGCTTTAGTCTAAAGATTCCCTCCGTGTTTATCCTATTTATTCCCTTGAGGTACTTGAAGACCTCAATCATGTCCCCCCGTCTCTCTTCTCTCCAATGAAAACAGGCAGAGTTCTTCAAGTCTGTCCTCATATGTCAAATCCCCTAGTCTTTGTTTCATCTTAGTTGCCCTCCTCTGTACCCTCTCCAGGAGCTGTATGTCCCTCTTCAAGTGTGGTCTCCAATACTGTACACAGTACTCCAGGTGTGGTCTAACCAGTCCATTGTGCAGCGGCAGAATCACTTCCCTGCTCCTAGAGGTGATCCCCCTTATGATGCATCCCAACATCCTATTTGCTTTGATAGCTGCTGTCCTGCACTGCTCAGAGTTATTCATACATGCATCCACCATGACCCCTAGATCTTTTTCCCCTGTTGAGGCCTCCAGCACCTCCCCTTCCAGGGTGTACCTGTGTTTAGGGTTTTCCCGCCCAAGATGTAACTCCTTGCGCTTGGTGATATTGAATTTTAATTTCCATGTGTGAGGCCACCTTTCCAGGGTGTCCAGGTCCCTTGCAGGGCCGACCTCCCTCTTCCCCTCAACTACTGCTCCCATCTTGGAGTCAAGCGAAGAGACTCATTTCACACCCTATGCCCTCCCTGATGTCCGATATGTATGCATTAAACAGGATTGGACCCTTGATCGAGCCCTGTGGTACTCCACTACCAACCTCTCTAGGTTTTGAGCACTCCCCACTGACCACTACTCTCTGAGTGCATCCAGCTAGCCAGTTTTCAATCCATCTGACCATCAAAGGGCCTACCTCCAACCCCGTCACTTTCTCCACCAGACTATTGTGGGGGACAGAGCCAAATGCCTTGCTGAAGTCCAAGAATAATACATCCACAGGCTTTCCCCTGTCCAGTTCTGATGTTACTCATTTGTAGAACTCCACAAGATTGGTTTGACACAGTCTACCTGGCACAAACCCATGTTGCCGACTATCCAGACTTTCCATCTCCTCCAAGTACACCCCCAATCGTTCCTTTGGTATACTCTCCATTAATTTTCCCACCACCGAGGTCAAACTGATGGGTCTATAGATTCCTGGTACTTCCCTCGACCCCCCCTTTATGGATTGGCACTACATGTGCCTCTCACCAATCCCTAGGCACCCTCCCTGTCTCAAGCGACCTGTTGAAGAGCACCGCCAGGGGTGCAGCCAGTATGTCCGCCAATTCCCACAGTGCTCTCAGATGAATGCCATCTGGCCCAGGAGATCTATCTTTCTTTAGGGCCTTAAGGGCTAACCACACCCTTTCGGTGGAGATAGCAGCATCTGTCCCCTCCACTTTACTGTCTTTTTGTCCTTATCCTGATGTGACACCCCAGGGTACCTCTCCCTCCCTCTTGTTCCATTTCTGATGCTCCCCTGATCCTACTCACTACCACTTCTATCCCCATCGTGCCTTGCTTTGTAGATATCCCATCCCCCTCCCTAGTGAACGCAGAGGCGAAATACTCATTTTATACCTCTGCCTGGTCCCTCGCCTCTTCCACCCACCCTCCTTCTGATCTCAATCTGCTGAGATGGCCCTTAGTTTTTCTCTGCTCCCCAAAGTACTGGAAGAACCCCTTTTCCCCTCCCCATATCACCTGTGCCAGCCACTGCTCTTTACTGGACTTTGCCCCCCGCACCATCTGGGTGGCTTTTCTTGATGCAAGATGGTACATTTCCTTTTCCCCAACCCCTCTCATTGTTTTATCTTTTTTATAGGCAGCCTTCTTTTCTTTGACCACTACCTGAACCTCACTGGACCACCAGCATGGTTTATGTGACCTTGCTCCCTTACGCTTCACCTTAACACAGGTACTGACTGCCTCATGATGTCCCCATTTTATGACCTCCCATCTCTTTTCCACATTTGTCATTGTTGTAATCCCCTTCAAGTGATCCTTGAGAATATTTCCCATGCCCACAAGTCTGCTCCCCTGAAGTCCACTGCCAGTGTCCTAGATCTCCCCCATGCTTATTTGAAACCAGACAGTATTGTGGTCACTCCTAGTCAGGGGATCCTCTACAACCAGGTCCCTTACCAGATCCCCATCCACCAGAACCACATCCAGGACATGCCCCTCCCTTGTGGGCTCCATCACATGCTGTGTTAAGAACACATCCTGGAAGCCGTCCAGCAGCCTCTGCTCCTTGGCCATCTTAGAGGACATGGTTCCCCAGTTTGTACCTGGCGTATTAAGGTCCCCCATCAACACCACTCCTTCCCCCTTTGGTCCACACTGGGCAATGATGTTGTCCAGCAAACCATCCTCCAGAACATCACCCATCCCATGGGGCATATATACTACACCCAGCTTGACCTTACCTCCTGCTGGGGTTCGTAAGGTGACCCATAAGGCCTCCACGTTTCCCTCTGCCTCTTCTACCCTAGCAATTTCTATGTTACCTCTAATGAACATAGCCACTCCACCCCCTCTGCCCTCCTTTCTATCCTTCCTAAGCATAGTGTACCCCCACACGTTTAGGTCCCAGTCAGGGTTTTTGTTGGCCCACGTTTCTGTGACTGCCGCCACATCCACCCGCCCCTCGAACAGCCTGGCCTGGAACTCTGGCAACTTGTTTCCCAAGCTCCTGGCATTTACTAACACCACCCCTCCCTTATCCCTGATCCCCTTTGTCGAACCCCACCCAGGTTCCTTATACTTCCATCCTCCCTCTGCTCCTCCTGAAACCTCCTCCCCCAGTCTGTTTCCCCCTACCCCCCTTGGGTTTGAAGGCTACTTCCCTCATCTGGAGGAGAGGGCTTCTGGTCAGCCCCTTCCTTATCCACCCCCCACAAGTTTAAACCCCACCTTTCTTGAATGCAGTCAGCTACCCCCTGTTTAAGGGCTTCCTTCCCTAATGGGGCAAGATGAAGCCTGTCTTTGGCATACAGTCCCTTATCCTCCAAAACTCCTTTCCAGTTCCCTAACACCCCCAACCCACTTTCTTCACCCCACTTTCTGGGCCAGTCATTAACCTCTGTGATCTTCATTTTTTTATCCACTGAGGCCTTTGGTACCGGCAATATCTCTGAAAAGGAAATGTCGCATCCATTATCCTGACAGACTCTGGCAAGTTCTCGGAACCTTGCTTGGATTTCCAAAAAGTTATTTCCCTCTAGATCGTTAGTTCCCAAATACACCAGGAAATCTGGTTTCCCTCCACTACCCCTAACCAGTTTGTACACCATGAACTTTGCTCTGTGCACCTTTAGCCCAGAGATACTTACTACCTTCACTGGCTACGGCATTCACCCCCCATCACTCCCAATGGATACCCCTAATCATCGAGTCTCCCAATAACAGAGCCTTAACACCACCATCGTCCTTATGGTTACCTTCACTATGCGCTCTCAACCCACCACCCCACCTTTATTCATGATCTCAATTCCATGGGAGTCTTTCCACCTTATTAGAGACCCCCTTGTCACCCTCCCCTTCCTGCCTCCCTTGTTATTTTGCCCACTTAACTCAGAGCCCCCATGAATAGGTGTCCCCTTTAACCTCTCTTATCCAAACCATTTATCCTGGCCCTGATGATTTCCCCTTCCCCCACTCCAACATCCTCCCCCTTGTAATAGTACCCCTTCCTCCAGAGGCCCTCTGTTGGTCCCCTTTACCTAGGGCCCCATCCTTGGTACAGACCCCCCTCCTGAAGGGGGACCCCTTCCCACCTCCTTGTCTCCCAGTTTCTCTCCAGTCATGCTCTCCTCCCTTATGTCTGCAATATGTTGCATCTCCCCATCTGCTTAACATTTGCATTTCTCCTTCTCCCACTGGGACTATTTCTATCCTTTCCATTGCTGGTCTGTGATGCCCTATGGGTATCCGACTCCCTCCCCACAGCCTCTGTATCAGTTTCCTCATTTCCACCAACCCCTTCCTCCCCCTTTAGGTTTGCTTAGTAGCTCAAATTTACTGTAACACTCTATGCCAGCCTCCATCAAGTAACCTGACTGCCCATCTAAACTCCCCCTCTTCCTCCCCTCTTACCCTGTTCTCCTTAGGAGCTCCCTTCCCAAGGTCTGCTCTTTTAAGCTTACCCACAACAGCCCCTTCCTTCTCACTGTCTGCTCTTCTAGGCTACCCACAACAGCCCTTCCTGACTCTTCCACCTCCACTCTCTTTATATTCGGAATGTTTATCCCGTAAGTTTTCCCCTTAGCATCAACATCCCTATCTAAGGGTCCTTCTGTCCCTAATATCCCCCCTCCTGCTTGCTGTAACATAACATCCTGTAATTTTTGAGCATTGACACAGCCTCCCCTCAGCCACACCCTTCTGCTCCCCATATCCACACTCCTTATCTTTGGACACACCCCCCCAACTCCCCCAGCTTACTCCTTAACCAATATACTTCACTCCTGATACGAGATAACTGTCTACAGAGTGGGCAGCCTCCCTCTCTCCAGGCCCAATTGAGAATTATTGCCACTCCACAGCCTGTGCAGCCTACAATCCTTCCAAAGATGCCTGCCATGGTGGAATGTGGCCACCCTGTTTGTCCCTCTCTGTTCATAATGGTACACACCCCTTCTCTCAGTCCCTCCCCCCTGGAATACAGTCTCTGTCTATACTGACTGCAGTTGTTTACCAACCCAATTTCAACCCCACCAATAATGTTCCCAAGTCTCACAAACACATACAGTCCAGTGTGTGTCCAGTCCACTAACAGTGTGTGTATGCAGACATCAGGTACCGTATGATGTCACAGGCCCACCAGTTCCTGTTGCTTCAAATTTCAGTCACAAACAGAAATGCACAGCCCTTCAATCCCAACCCCTAGTGGCTTTTCAGTATTTAAGAACGCCTACAAAACATGGTGGGTGGCAGAGCTCGCCTCTACCACCACCAGGCAAACAACACATTTTAATTTCACTCTAATTATCACTGCCAAACAAGTGTTTCCACAGCCAGCACACAAGCCCCAATAGTTACAATATCACAGCCCAAGTAACAGTTCTAATTCAAAGTAGTAATTTTTAACACACAGAACTAATTTCAAGTACAAACTATTCAAATATTTCAGTTAAAACAGACAATAAACCAAACCTCTTTCCTGAACAACCTCCTACTTCTGTTCCCATGTGGACAATGAAAGACAAGATGATTCTTGTAATTACCCCTCCCCTGAACACCAGGCAAACATCGCATTTAAATTTCACTCTAATTATCACTGCCAAACAAGCGTTCCCACAACCAGTACACAAGCTCCGATAGTTACAATATCACAGCCCAAGTAACAGTTCTAACTCAAAGTAGTAATTTTTAACACACAGAACTAATTTCAAGTACAAAACTATTCAAATATTTCAGTTAAAACAGACGATAAACCAAACCTCTTTCCTGAACAATCTCTTACTTCTGTTCCCAGATTTTTATTCTTCTTACAAATGCCAGTTTATTTCATTTTACCAACTATTCATTTCAGATGGCATTTCTATACCTTAATGACACAAATAAGTTTGTACAAAGTAAGGTATGGACTTAACAGGTCTATGCTATTGTCAAGTTTTTGTTTAAGTTGGCCCTTGTGTAATAACGTAAGACTGAAAATTGTATTATGCTGTAGTGCAGGTTGAGCAATTATCACTGTGCCTGATGTGCTGTGCACCACCTCTGGCAGTGGGAGATGTGCTAGATAAGTGACTATTCATTTCTGTGGCACAATGCAACCATTTCATTAGCTAATATATGATGTTACAGCATTGATAACATCACATTCTGAGCATTGAGGGGTTTGAATATAAAAAGAGGTGAAAGGAGCCAGGTTCTATGGATAAACGGAAATATTAATAATCACCAAAAACAGTGAATTCTGTGGCACTACAGAAGTTCTGCAGTGGGTTGCAAGTTCTGTGCAAAATTCTGCAGAATTCTAGGGGTCTTGACTAAGACCACCCTGCCATTAATCTGAGCTGCTTACTCTCCTGGAGACTGTTACTGTCCAAGTAAGTACATGAGATTATCTTTGACCAGTGACTCCATCAGCTTCCCTACAATAGACATAAGACTGACAGATCTGTAGTTAAAATCTTGTTTCTTGTCTCCCCCCCCCTCACCTTATGGACTGGAAATATGTCTTCTGCCCTCAAATTCTTCAGAAACACCCCTGTCCTTTGAGATCTGTTGAATAGACCTAGCAGGGGATCAGCCAGTTCCACTGCCAGTTCCCCACGTATCCTCAGATGCAACCTATCTTGTCCTGGGGCCTTTTTAATCTTTATGGCTGCCAGATATTTCTGGATCCTTTTGCTAGTAAATACTGGGTGCCTATTCTCTGGGACTCCTTTAATCACCCTGGAGTTGTGCAGTTACGTGAAGTGCTCTGAGCCTGTCTTCGTTGGGCCATTATATAAAAATGAATGCCTTGTCTTGCATTGCTATCTGTTTGATTGTCTCTATTTATGCATCTATGTATGTATGTATGTATGCCTCTATCTATCTATCTGTCTGTCTGTCTCTTTCTCTCCATCCATCTATCACTCTGTATCACTACTTTTTTTCTTTCTTTAGAATATGCCATGCCTCTTTGAAACATATGCTAGATATTTTGCTAGTATGCGTTCACACCCCCACATTTTATCAGAGGTGAAGCAAAACATAGCTTTAGTGAGGTGATTAGGGAGAGGATGCACATGAGTAGAATATTAAGCACAATTTTCTTAGTCACATGGCCTCTTTAATTCATACAGATTTTCCTTACTTTCTTTCTCTTTCATGTGGGCAAGGATTTTTTTATCATAGTTCAAAATCTGTTGTGCTGTCTTGAAAAGGTACTATATAGTGCATTTCTCTCACATGTGGAATAAACTGCATATTAATGGTTAGACAATGGAGCTTCCAAATTTATATAAATGTATCTACATTTAGAATGCTTCAGTGGCTAAACTAAACATTTTACCCATAAGGACTGACTGTCAACTAAATTGTATAATAGGGTAAAGTATATTCCATAGTCTGCTTAAAATAAGTTAGTGATTCACTTATCAGCCAATCAGGCGATCATCATCAGAGACACTAGAAATGTGTCCCTGCATTTTTACCATAATTCTTTCTTTGGTAACTGGGTAAGGCCCACTAGGCATAAGTACCTGTTTTCATGGGCAACCCAGGAGCACTGGAGACATTAACTGACTTGCTCAAAATCACACAGCATGCAAGAGGAGGTTGTGTGGGAATCAGAACCAGGTCTGCTAGATGTACCAAAGTCATTCACAGGTCATTACTCCAACCTCCAGGCTATACTGCCATACCCACAATTTTCATGATTTTTTGCACAAAATCCACAGTTTATTGCAATATATTTTTGACCACATTTGTATAGAATACTTAAATTCTCAAGAAAGATACTCAAACATGCTAACAATTTGGTAGGAGACTTGGATTTGGCCAAGACAATACCGAGTGAGGTAAGGATGGGTCCAGTGTGACTGCTTTCATCTGATTCACTTCCCTTGTTTAGTTTCAAGAATCTTTTGGTCATACATAGGTACACTTAGGCACTTAAAATGTGGGTTGAAGCAGACTATAAGAAAACATTTGCTGCCACAGAAACTGAAAAATTGGTGTGAGAAATGCTAAAAATTGACCCATTCTCCTAAATGTCTGAGGAGTTTGGATGGCCCAGTAGATTATAAACTTGAATGTACTTCTGAGGGAGTTGGTGATAGTGATCCCTTACTTGATAATCTACTACACCTACATGCTCACATAGAAAGCTTACAAAAAACCTGAGTATATTTAAACAGTTACCTTCAAACAGACAACATCACTGAAACCACAGTAAAAAAACTGCCACATATCTCCACACCTCACAACCATAGTGTATTTTTATGCTAGGCTTCATGTATACCTGTTCCATAATGCCTGCACCACATATATTTTCTGTTATTGTATTTTTATGCTAAATCATTTTTGTATTGTATTATCTACTGTTTTCTTTTGCAATTTTATGCTTATGCGGAACCTTTGTAAATGAATCTCTGGTTCAAAGATATTTGTAATGCTAGTACTCAATAAATAAAAATAAAAATATTACAAACTATTGTATAATGTCATGAAAATCTGTTTGTGTGATTAATACTTTTATTGCGTGATTTTAAAATGTGTATACCTTCATGGCTGATTAAGAACAGCCATTATTTTAACAAAATGAACAGTTTACATTTTACTAGAACTTGATTAGGCACCCCATTTATCTGCTTAATTTTTCTTGCACCAAAGTAAATACTTGTTAAACAGGCTTCATTATTTTACATCTAGAAACTGGCAAAACATGTTGTTTCAAGAATTATTCAATATTGATTGATTGTGAATTACTAAATAAAATCTAGTTAGCATTGCATGGGGTAGATGTCCTTAGATTTTGGATTATATGGTACAGAATGATTAATTGCAATTCATTTCACAAATACAACCCTTTCTTTATATTGAAAGGATACAGAAGTGAAAATATCCTGTATTTTTTTATACATGTTAGTGAATTCTATGCTAAATAAAAACACTATTTGTACCACAGAACACCAGCTGCTGTAGATAGCTAATTATTTTTTTTTATCTCCACAGTAGTGCATATCACAGAATTTATACAGCTAGATTTGTACATCAAAATGAGCATTTCATTCTTCCACCTATGCCCCATGATCTATGAAACTGTGTGCTCCAGCCAAAGGAGGTAGCAGAAACTGCACTAATAGGAACCATTATCTTTTTAATAAAATGACATTAGCTTTAAACTCTAATTTATAGTGTATGAACCAAACATGTGATGTGCACTCATGAGATATGAAATATATCTTCATTCTTGTCAGTGATCTCTTTTGACTTCACTTGTGGCTTCACCACTTGTGAAGGTCAAGGGGTTACTTACCACTCATAAAGATAAATATATTTCATGAGTATCAATCACATATCCCCTTTTATCTAACAATTTAATCAATATATGCTGCAGCAGGCAGTAAAAGATTTATTAGGGAGCACTGGTGATGTACAGCATAGTGAACCCCCACAATTTCCCCACCATTTCTGCAAAAGGTCTCTGCATTTTTGGATAACATTTTCCACAATTTTCCAGTGACCCTGGTCATCATTCTATAACTCATCTGCAGGACATAGTGTAAGGAAGATGCTTTACAGCTCAGTCCAACACTGGATTTTTTTTTCTTGTTACAGGTGCTATTGTAGCTTTTTTAAATTTAGTACTGAGGGAAAATGTTGAGTGCTAGAGAGTGGGACAGCATGGAGGTTTTGTGTGATTATCTTGTTTTAGGGACAAACAGTGGGTGGGGAGGTGAGTGGTGTATATTTTAGATGGTGTAGTATGCGTGTGAGAGGGGATGATCTCTACTACTACGCGTGATTTTATTATAGTAAACTTGGCTTGGGATCATAATGTCACAAACAAAAACAGCGTAGCAATGTAGCACACTGTCAATACAGTGGGTACATTACCAGTGCTTGCCAATCACAGTGACAGGAAACATCGGTGAAAAACCAGATAACTTCTTAATTTTTTGCAGGGAGCTTCACCACCCAGACCCCCATTAAGGGGGGGCTGCACCCCTGAACCTTCCCCTTATATATAATTAACTCCAGGGGGTACGTTATGCCAGGATGAGAAGAAACGTGAATGGGGGAAAACAACTAGACACACAAGTCTTGAAAAAAGAATCACCAGTAGTCAGAGACCTGGATTTGAGCCATGGTCCACAGATGCAGTTCTTCCCTCCACTGCTGGCAGCTCATCCCTCTGAGCAAAGGAAGCTGCTCAATGGACCCCCCCCCAACAGAGGTCTTTTCCTCTGTATCTCTGCCTCCCAGCCATTAGCTACAGGGTGCAAAACTATGCCTGTACCATTTCGTACTTTTGGTCTTTTGTACCCTGTAGCTATATTCCCCTACACTCTGTCTGTGGCATATTTTTGACTGCGCTCTAAAGTAAGCAACATATTCACCCGGTACCAGTAAACTTCATCCAGACTTGGGGGGGGTGACAGTGGGTGAAATATGGTGGTGGTGGAGTACATAGTTTGTAAGTGGGTGGCGGGATGGGAGCCATTTTTCACAGTAGGTGGTGGACATCTTTAAAAGATGTAATCAGGCTTTTTTAATGAATTTCACTGTAAGAAGTTGGGATGAAATTGTAAAACAAAGTCCTCCTGATATACATAGTATAAAGCTCCCAACCTCACACCAGCAGAGTAAAAATTTGCTGTATCTCTAATAATGATGTTATACAAATTAAATATGTGGCTGGAGAATGCTATGATGGAGTTGGAATAGTCACACTGTGGGTCAGGCTAGATTCATGGCAATGAAAAGTCTGTGTCATCAAGAAGGACAACACAGGCAGCCAAGCATTAAGGGGGAAAAGTTATAGAAGTTTAGCTTGTCAAATCAAATAGCCAAGAATGATGATGATGATGATGACGATGATGATATAGGGATTCTTCTTGCCCACCTTTAAAAAAAATATATTGTTGATGAATGATGTTAATAATCCCCCACAAATGTCCTAGTTTTGAATGACAAATTATTAAACAATGATTCACTGATCTTCATGTTCATCCTTATCATAACTGTTTTGGGGTCATGGACTAAATTCCTGGCCCTCTATGGTGCTTGCTGAAAGTCCAAATTGTTAATTTCCAGGAAGGCTATATCGGTGGTACTTAAAAGCATTTTTGTGTCCATCATAATGTTTGTAGCAGCACTAAAAACTTACTTAAAGGAGAACATTCTGCATTAAAGGTCTCACTCTCCAGTGTGGGACTGGTCCTTACCTGCACTTTGTGTGCAAAAACATTTTGGTTTACTTGCTGTTTACTGTAGTGTAGTAGATTTCAGCAGACTAATTTTGCTTAGTTGTATGCTAACATATTCTGGTACTGCAATTCCCAGAATCTTCTGCAGCTGACATCAGAGCAGTGGCAGCAGTGGGAGATTCAATGGCTTCCAGTGCATATTAGAGTTATTTAAGCTCTGTCCTTTTGTTTGCTGGTTCTGCTGTCCTCCCTCGGCTAAGTACAGTCACAGAGGACTCTACTTAGCCCAAAAGAAACATAGACACAGAGATCATCTGGTCAGAGATTGTATAAGCTATATCATGCATGCATTGCAAGCTGTTGAATCTCCCACTTCTGCCTACTCTTCTGCTGTAAGCTGCAGGTGATTCTGGGATTTGTAGTAACAGAAGATGTCAGCCTAGAACTAATCAAAATTCCAAGCCACCAAGCTGTTCAACAAAGCCATGCCTCATTGAGCAGAAAACAGCCAATCAGACAGCGGTATCTCCCCTTTTCTTTAATTTACTTAATTTTATTCACAATTCAAAAAACTGGAAACAAACAACACACGAAATCACACTACCTAACAAACAACAAGCAACCCAAATTATTTACAAGTGAGGACAAATATATACCTCCCTTCAAGGTGTACCACTGATTGGGAAAAGCTAAATCTTCAGGACCTAGTAATCAGAATAGCAACCCTCTTGTCCTGGTCCCATCACTGGCCCCATACACCTGACCAATATTATCGCTCGGTAAAAGTGCATATTCAGAGGTTAACAAATAAGTTTCTTGGAGAAAAGTAATGTGAGAAATTATTTGCTTAAGGTGTTTGATAATTTGATATCTTTTAGTTTTGGAACACGCCCCTTTGACATTCATGGAAGTACTATATATTTAATACCCACACTCATACCAGGTTAAGAAAGAATATGAACTGACAAATCCCCCCAACACTTCACAACATGTTGCAGGAAAATCAACAGGTATGCTCTCTGATTGTCCCCACTTACCCCCACGTCCAAAGGCACTAAGACCCCCCTACATGACACAAAGGCTAACATCCCCAGAAAAAATAAATAAATAAAACATACAATGAGCAACAATATCTTACTCTACAATTGTGATCTAACCCCCTGTCCTAGGACCATTCTCCTCCTAGTAGGTCCACTCTGGGTCCAATGGAGATGCTCTCAAAGCAACCCCAGCATCTCATATACAGTAAAGGCTTGAGCCAAATATTTAATAAAGTAAATAAGTGAAGCATACATAAGAAGAATAGATGAAATATAGCTGATGGCCTCCCCTGTAACAATATACAATAAAAAGGGCAGCAAAACATAAAAAATAGGGTTAATTCACCTGGCACAGATAATAGGTACCCAATATAACCATAGTAAAAGGAATCAATGTACAAACCAATCCCACTCTCCCCAACTCCAATAACTGTAGGGGAAGGTGGTAAAACTATAACATGAGGACACATTGTAAACAACAAACCTCTGCCAGTAGAAAAAGTTAACCAAGCTAGTCCAGCAGGTAATGTAGGTACAGCAGAGTCAGCCAGTTGTCAGAGTCGTAATAGTGCTCCCCATTTGTTGAAAGTCACAATAAATCTATATGAGGCAAACCATAACAATGGAGCCTACTGTATAATCCATGAAACATATAAAACCTGTGTTAGCTGATAAGCACTCAAGCTCCAGTACAGCACTATTAGGCAGCCCACAACTGAAACAGGCAAAGAGCTGATCATCCCAGATAAACAACAGCGAATTTACCAATTAACACCTAGACTCAATCAGTACAGTGTGTGCACATATCATGCAAACACAGCAGTTCATGCAGGCCTCAACAGTGATAAAACATTCTCTCAGTCAGACTAAATAACAGTTATCTTATAAATGCATAAAGAAAAGGTAACAATGTCCCTCTAATAAAGTGATACCCAGTAGCAAGTACAAAGGGCAGAAAATGGAGGGATGGTAAGTGGTTGCACACCCTTCACAGGCATAGGCAAGCAAAGACATCAGTGTGCTGGAACTCATGTTGGTGAGAAGAGGTTAGCAAACTAATTTGAAAGCTCCATAGCAGCCTCTGAAGCAGACATAAATTATTTATCACCCACTAAAGTAGTAATCCAATGACATGCTGGGTACCACAGTCTGAATTTAATCCCAGCCGCATATGGCTTCTTCTTAATATCTCTGTATTCCTGCTGTTTCTGCCAAACAGAAGGGCTAAGATCTCCGTAAATAAAAAATCCAGCTACCTTCCAAATGCACTTCTCTAAGTTCCTGCAGTTTACTCTGAATGTGCATTTATATCCAAAAAATGAGGAAGTCTGAAAATTATTGGACGGGGTTTAGCTCCGGGATTAGGCAGAAGCCAAAGTGCTCTGTGGGCTTTCTCAATGATATGGTGAGGGCCATGTGGAGATGGCCCCACACCTTGGCAAGCAGCTGTTGAAGAAATATAATTGTATCTTGCCTCTCTGATCATTCAGGAAGACTAACAATCACTAAATTGTTTCGCTGACTGCGGTCTTCCTGATCTTCCACCCAGTCTTCAAGTTTCTGTAGTTTGTGTTTAATAATGACAAGGTCCATTTCAATTTTTGTGGTCCTGTCTTCTAAAGAGCTCAGTTGAGCTTCCGTGTCCAAGACTTGGATAGTGAGAGCTTGTAGTGCTGATGTCACCAGGCTAAAGGCAGCCACTAATGTCTACAGATTGTCCTTGATGTATCCCAGTTCTCAAAAGAACCACTCAGTGGTGGTAGTGACAGCTTTAGGATCTTGGGAGGAAAGTAATAAGTCATTCTCCATGTGGCACTTCGAGGGAGGGGTCCACTCCAACAGAGCTGTGGGTGTTGGCTGCCATGTCCATTACTTGCTGATCTGCAGACATGCCGACACAAAAAAAGAACCATGACATAGAGCTTCCTCATGGCTGTCACAAGCATGTAAAAACAGTGCTAAACTGAAGCTGAGAAAAGACAAAAGTTAAGAATAAGCTGATGCCGTAGGGAGCTGAATCAGAAACCATCACTCCTCAGCTCACCATCACATGACTTCCTGCATCTCCCCTTTTAAAGAAACACTATTCTAGAGGTCCTGCAATCTGTGGTCTTCCATGCTAAGAACCAAGCACAAAGGACAACAAAAGGACTCTGCCTACAGACAGCTGGCAGCAGGACATGCTGCTCTATGAACCTCTCTACAGCTAAGGTACTGTTTATTGCCTACCTCCTTCCTATGCTTGTTATTGAAACCTATACAGAGGGACAATTGAGCCAATTTTGTTAGCCTGCTGGCTTGTTTAAGGTTTTGATAAACTAGAGTATCCTTGTTTTATGGACCAATTCTGCCTTATTGTAGTTGTTCTACTGCTTTGTGCTGATTGTATTTTATTTACTGGGTGACTTGAAAACATGCCACACGTTGCTGGTTAATACTGTTACTCTATACCTTGTTGCTACTCCCTATATGTGTAACCCTCAAGGCCCACATATTATGTGGGATACTGCATGCATATTTAATTAGTGACCTGTAACTCATCTTTCTAATGCTGGTGCTTTTTTTTTATTTGATTATTGCTGACCTGTGTGCTGTAAGGCTACATCCTATCTGGGTGCACTGGATTTTCAAAGTGGTCATTTATTCCAGCCCAGGTCAGCTCACTCATGTAAACAGTATTGTCCAAGGTAAGATTGGGTGCAAAGGACTGTTTGTGGCACTCCTGTACATATTTATACCCTCTTGGGTAAGCTTCCTAGTGATCCCTCTGCCCTAAACATTCTCATGGCAACAGAATACCCTAGCCTAACCTTCTGATCTTGTTGGGACCCCTGCTGCTTAATTCCCATATTAGTTGTCTCTATATGGCCTATCCCAAGGAGTTCACTGCTACGTATTTGTGGTAGGGTGGCACTCTGCCAAGACTATGAGAGACTGTTTTTTCCTAAAGTCTGTTGTGCAATAACATATTGCTATCCCTACTGTCCTTTTCTATTCTTTCTGTTGTCTCAGGCTGGCCACCTGCAGAATTCCCCCCCTTCCCCGCTATGTCCCTCTGAATTTCATTTTTTCCTTTCCAGTCCTTCTACAGTAAATGCCCAAACTCATGAAAATGGCTTAGAGAATGTTAAAATAAATATAAATGCTAGCTAGCATAGTGCCCAAAGATTGAGCTATGATTGCAACATGAAACGCAGTGAAATGAATGCATAAACCATACTTTTTGTAATAACATGCTCTGTTACATCTGTAATGTTAAAATGTGATGGTTTGTTCAAAAATGGATAAAAAAAACAAAAAGGTGCTTGAAAATGTTATGCTATACAGAAAGCAGTCGTGTACTGTTTAAACTGTAAAGTTTTCTTGTTTTAAGTCAGAACTGCTGGCAGGGAACATTGTAAGCCACTTCCCCCAGGTTCCAAACTAAATTCAAACCATGGCTTACATTCTCCTAACCTGCAGAAAATTGTTTATAAAAGCTGTCTTACAAGGTAGGAGAAAGAAAAACTTCCTGTTTAAGCCCAGTGTTTCTGGTTACTTTATGAAGGTGAGAGCCCAAACAATTGCTTTGTTTTCTTGCTTCATTTATATTTTTTCTACCAGAAAGACCCAAAGCCATTGTCTTCATCTGCACATTTAAAAAGATTATATTTATTTAATTTCTTTTAAAAATACTTCCAAACATATATGGGGCCTACCTGACAAAGTAATTAAAGTTTAAAAGTATTTTTTTAAAAACATTCCCTGTTAACCTCCTAGTACAGCCACACATACATATAAGTATTATATTCTAAAATAATTTATTTTTATTCATAAATAACGGTTTTGTTCATTTATTTGAAGTTTGGCCTTACTTGGATTCAGGAGTGCTTCCAAGCCTTCCAGCTTCCAGTGTTTTCATGGACTCCTATAGGAACCAGCAGGTACCAGGTGATAATGTCACTGCTGAAATAGTGCAGGAATAACCATGCTGCAGAAAGTGCTAAACTTCATACAGCGACAGGGGGTTCTCAGCATATGAGGAAAATCGCTACCCCTGTCACTGTACACTGTGATGTGGAAGTGTGAAACAGGCTGCCGGTTTGGTGCCTGGTTGAGCTGCTCCCATGGTGGGTGGCTAGGGCACCAGCACCAGGTAGCATGGGGGACCTGGGTCCACGGTTCTCTTCCCCCTAGGTCCCATACTGTTGTGGCTTTTTTATTTTAAAAATGAAGTTTTCCCCTCTCTAGAGTTTTGCCCCATCCCCTAAGTCTACAGCCCCTTGGAGCTAGTTATTTTAATTCTGGTGGGTGTGGGGGCTGAAGCCCCCTCATGTGGGGGTACGGGGGCAAATCTCCCTGGAAAAAAATCAGAGAATGCTATTTTGTTTGCTGGTATGCACTGTCATTGTTGTGGTTGACATTCATTGCCGACATTATTTAAGTGCACAGCGTTTTCTATGTGCCCTTGTGCTTTGCATTATTTTGGTTGCAGCATTATGACTCCAAACTTAACCAGTGGCCCCTACTGACAGGATTCTTATACAAAAACTCAGAAATGGGAGGTCCATTATGTCATCATCATCATCATCATCATCATCATCAAATTTTATTGCAAAGCAAGTTGAAAAATGTTCTCATTTACAATTGTATTCAGTTTCATTACATACAATTACGATATAAAGTTACATAGAAGCAAGATTCAAACACATTGACATATACAGGATAAAAAGACAGAATTATACAAACTAATACACAGTGCACATAATAAGCATCAATTGCACAAAGAATACATACATTCATCCATAACATTTATGTTGCCTATTTAGTAACCTTGTAATATAAAGTTTAAATCTGGAGATCAGGATTACAGTACGTAATTTAAAAATTTTAAAAATTGTCTCTGAGGACTTTGAAGATCAAAGAAAACATACAGACAAAAGTATTTCATACCTTGCCTATGCCCAGGTGGCAGTTTATCACCTTTCTGGAATTTTAACATATTATGTGACCTTGGATCTCAACAGTTCATCATTTCCTCTGGATGTAATTAACCATCCACATTTTTCCTTTGCTATCTCCTCCTGGTGTGCTTGTTAGACCACCCAAGTGCCGCCACCTCTGCTCTACCATGGATTGCTTCATCCTCCTAGTTCTTCTACTTGCTGTGGGTGCTACAGGCCCAAGATGCCAAGTTGGACCTCTATCACCGCTGTGAGAACCTGCTGTTGACAAAAATAGACTCTGTGGCACCCCCAATGCCAATTGGGTCGAGGGAGCTCCAGCTTTCCACCACCTGCATCCCACCTGCTAGACTGGGGCCCCCAACATTTGCAACGGTTATCAACAGCATTACCATTTTCACACCCATAAAGATCACCCTGGTGAATGCTCACCTCCCCCATTGCAAAAGCAGGAGGCGCAAGATACACTCCACCATTAGCATAAACCTCTCAGCCAGAAAAATAGTATTCATGCTTCTTCTTTTATCAGGTAACATCCGTGCCAATCTGGGCACACCACCAGTGTCAAATGCAGAGGGAAACATGAGTAAATGCCTGAAAGTAGTTGCACTGAACATCTGCAGCCTCACAGCAAAGTTTGACCTACTCCCAAGCATGGATGTGCCACCATGTACCTGACATTCTCTGTCTGACAGAGACCTGGCTCTCAAGCAAGATAAAAGACAATAAAGTGATGCTTCCTGGATCTCAAACATTCAGGAAAGACAGGTGTGGCAAGGGAGGCGGAAGAGTCCTTATCTATGCCAGGAATTATCTATGCTGCTCGGTCCACCCTGTTATCAGGTTCGAGGATGATCACGAACTACTAGAAATAAAAGCACAGGTCAGACAGCACGGCAAAACTCTAATCTTAGTCTCAGTTTATCTTCCACCTACTAAAGCCAGGGATGGCCTCCCAAAAATACTGGATACAATTGCTACCCTTCCTAAGGGTACAGAGCTTCTCATAACAGGTGACTTTAACATCAGCTGGGATGGCAGGGAATCCACACCTTTCATGGACATTGCTGCTACTTCCAACCTGAGCCAACTCGTAGACAGCCTGACAAGGTGGAACCACAAAACAGGAAAATACACCGTCCTCAATTGGCTCCTCTCGAATTCCCCTTCTCGGATCTCTGAGGTTAAGGTCCTGCCTGACACCTTAAGTGATCACTCCCCAGTCACTTTCACATGATCAAACAAATTGAGCAAGCCCCCGCCTATCATAAATAATAGTAGGGTCTTAGCTTGGGGCCCTCTCATCTGCCCTCTCCCAGCATGAGTGGTCCCCCATCGATCATGTGCCTAATATTGACCAGGCCCTAAGTTTCTTTATAGAGAGCTTCAACAACATTTGTGATATCTTTGCACCACTGAGGAAAATAAAAATTCGGGGTCAAGTTAATGGCTGGCTCACAGGGGACCGCCTCACCCAGATGAAGGAAAGGGACAACCTCTGGGAAAAAGCCAGGTCCTCTCACAACAAACACAATTTCCAATGCTATAGAGCTGCAAGAAACCACTGCACCAACCTTATCCACCAAGCAAAAGGCCAACTTCCACAAGGAGGAGCTTAATAAAACTTGGGGCAATGGGAGGAGTTTTTGGGAGAACATAAAAAACCTTCTTGGGAAGGATGAGAAGAAGATCCCTCGCTAGCTCAACATCAACAACGTCATGATTACTGACCCATGGCACATCGTGGATTCTCTCAACACAGTTTTTACTAACCTGACCAGAGTATAACCCCCCGAATACCTGCACCCTGCTGGGGAACAAACCAACTGCATGCAAGGAGGCTCAACCCCTGTCTTCTACTTCAAAAAAGTGTCAGTGAAGGAGGCTTACAAACACATAAAAAAATACTAGGCAAGACCAGAATGGGGAGTAATGGAGTCAATATGAAACTCCTATCCCTAACACTGAATGTCATCATCGTGCCAGATACAAAAATATTTAACAAATTGCTGGCTCTTGCACAATTCCCCAGGATCTGGAAACAGGCTGTCATGATGCCGGTGCACAAAAATGGTGCTATGACATGCACTGCCAATCATAGGACAATATCCATCCTCTCTCTCTTATCTAAAGTCCTGGAAAAGATTGTGGCTGCCCACATCACAGATTACCTCAACAAATACAACCTATTATGTCCCAATCAACATGGCTTCAGGCAGAATCATAAAACCTCCACTGCCTTGCTGGACTACACTGACTACTTGCACAAAGCAATAGAAGAAAGAAAACTGGTGGGGTCAGTCTTCATAGACCTCACCAAAGCCTTCAACACTGTCAGTCACTCTTTCCTCCTGACTCAACTACAGAACCTGGGGGTTGTGACCACTGCTGTCTGCTGGTTCAAGGACAATCTAACACACAGACGCCATCATGTAAAAATTGGGCACACAGTATCTAGCTCCAGTGAGGTGTCTTTAGGGGTCCCACAGGGTTCAATACTGGGGCCCTTACTATTCAGCATTTTCCCAAATAATCTTCCTGAAACCTGTGACACTAAACTGATACTTTACGCAGATGATGCTGTACTTCTCACCAGCAGTTCATCAATAGTTGCCCTCCATTCTGAGCTGCAGGCATCCTTCTACAAGCTGGAAGACTGGTTCTATAGCCATAAATTTCTATTAAACTACAAAAAGACCAAGGTGATGCTCACAGCCAGCCCACAGCACAAAACAAGCTCCCTTCCCTCACCTTATCCAGTAAAGTCAGTGAGCAGCTAGAACAAGATCACTCCTTCAAGTACCTCGGGGTCACCACTGATGACTCTCTCACCTTCACCCAGCACATTGACGCAGTGACAAAGGCAGTGAACACCAAGCTGGGTGTACTCTATAGGCATAAAAAGTATCTCACTCCAGAGGCCCTCCATCTCTCAGTCTCCAGTTCCATCCTTTCTACCATTGACTATGGATTGGTGGGCTACGTTGCAGCAACAGACACTGCACTAAAAATAATTCACATTGCCCTCAACAAGGCATGTAGGCTCGTAATAGCTGCAGGTCAAAATACCCACACCTGCTCCTTATACAAGCAGACCAACTGGCTGCCACTAATGAACAGGATTATATTCCAAACATGTCTCCTTGGAAAAAAGGGGCTAATGGGTAAAACCTCCCCATGCATTTCTAACACCCTAACACCAAGTGCTACCAACTATACCACCAGAGGCAGGATGAGGGGGGCCCAATCAACACCTTTCCATTGAACTGTGCAGAGACAGTATGCTTTCAGCTATAGGGCCCCCCAATGGCTCAATGAAATCCCAGTGCACATTCTAAACTCCCAATGCATCTTGCAATTAAAAAATTGCCTAAGGCAACACCTTCTTATTAGGACAGTTTGTGACTGCCACTAGGACACTAACACCCATGATGCCCACTCGCCCACACTCTCCTTCCCCTTCCTTTTACCCCACTCTTCCCCCTTGCCCTATCCCTCTGTCTTCCTCTCCCCCTGTGCCTTTTCCCCACTGGACTGACCTTATAACCAACCTACTACCACTACCTCCCAACCTCTTAGACAAAGCCACTATTTTTGGCCATCCCCCCAGTCTCCCCTCTCCCTCACCTTGACTCCTCCTCAGACTCTCAAACTAGGTGTTACACCTCTTTATCTCCTTTGCTACATACAAACACTGTCCTTTACCCAAATTGAATGCTCTTGATGCCGTACTATCACCATTGGTAGTATGGAGAGCATTGTAACCTTATTGTATACTAGTTACACACTATTCGAATATTGTACATAAACCTGTTGTTATTGTTGTCATTGTCACTGTTTGATATGGAACCTTTGGAAAACAGCTCTGAGCTCAAAGGTATGATCCGAATCCCAAAATAAATAAATCAATAAATAAATAAATAAAATAATTGAAGTCTTTTCTTAAGTTCCTCCCAAGTCAGAGAAACAGAAAAAGACAGAAAATAATCACCTAATCTTGATGTGTTCTAGGGGTGACACATTTCTATAATGTACTGGATCTAAGACTATATCTGTTAGAGTTTCTTAAGTGTATAGAATTCATAAGAAAAGAGGGGATTTTACCTAATACAAAGTTATAAATGTACAAATATCAATGAAATTCCTTCTATAGGCTAAAGAACCCCACCCCACAATGGGATATAATGAACAATGGTGTGTATTCCATGGTAGTCCTGTAATAAATCTTAAAGAACTGTGGTACAAGGGGTCAATGACCTCCAATACTGTCTTGGTCATGTTTCGATATACATAATCCCCATAATCAATTACTGACATCAATAAGGAATTAATCAAGATTTTTCTAATAGACAGACTACAATGAGACTTATTTTTGTAAAAAAAAGCCAGTAAACATTTTAACTTCAATGAAATATTATCTAGATGAGATGTAAATGTTAACTGAATACCTAATACAAATCCTAAACATCTGTAAGAGTGAGTTCTAGCAATTTCAATTCTGTTACATGAAAATAATTTTAAGTGAGAACAGTCTAGGTTCTTTTTAGAAAAAAATCATCCACTGTTTTTTTTTTGTATTTAGTTCAAGTCAAATAAAGAGGCTTGAATTTTATTAAAGTGTTGTTGAATGTTAACAACTGCAATATTAATATCTTTATGATTTGTATATAATATAGTATAGTCTACATATAAATAAGTATTAGTAATTGTGGAGCAGTATCTAGGGATTTGTCAGAGTTATAGGAGGAGTTACAGGTTCATCAAGGCTTATTGTTTATGCATTGCTATTTAAAAGACAGAACCCAGGCTTTAAATGCTGTTCCTGAATGTTTCCATTGTTATACATATTAGTTGCATCCTGCACCTTTTCTGCATGTAAAACTTTTGTGGTAAACTGTATATTCTGTGTTACGTAATAGGGGCTGATCATGTGATGGACTGGGTGGGTATAAAATCCCTACTACAATGCATAGAAAATCAGATTCAGTCCATATTCAGAGCAGATCTGAAGTCCATGAGAGCTCACACTGGAGCTGGAGGAGGACATGCAACCTTCATGTCAAAACAATGCTGAATTGCATAGAAGTGATGTATCAGCAAAAGGATTTGAAGTCCTATACAGAGAAATGATCCTATCTTGATGACATTGCTGTTTCTTAGTATCATTTTTTTGAGTTTAGTTTATTATTTGTATTCCTGATGTACAATGAAACCACACAGTTTGCATGTTAACCTGAATTTTCTGAGTGCTGTCTATCTGTTCACCCACTACCCTCTGATGCTGGTCTCTTACCATTATCCAAGTCCTCTATGGTGCAAGTATCCACCTGTTGGCTATTGGGTATTTAGGGCATTATTGTTGTCTGTCCTTTTAGCTGGAGACATAGAACTCAGCCCCAGCCCTCCTTTACTCTCCCAAACTGATCCAATTTGGATGAGTAACACGAACTGAAGGTAGTCCACAAGAATGTAGGAGGTGTCAGGAAAAAGCTTCCTGATTTAGGACCTTGGTGTGCTCTACAAAAACCTGACAATTTAGCTGTTTCAGAAACCTAGCTGAAACCCAGCATTCTTCCACATGAAATGGCCCTCCCTGGGTACTTTGCTTTCAGAAGGGTCCTTGCTAACTAAAGATGGAGTATTTTGGTATATTTATTTATTTATTTATTTATTTAAACAGCAGTTTGGAAAACCTTTGAGCCATAGGCTCATTTACAAAGGTACCTTGTCACAGTAAGACAAACGAAAATACACAGTATAACAGTAACTTAAGACATAGATACAAACAAGCTGGTACAGGTAGGATTGATGCAAACAGTACCAGAGTTATGTTGTCTTTAGCAGCTTAGTAGTAAGCTTTGTCATAAGTATTGAGTACGGCTTTGACTAGTGGCAATTACAGCTTCCGGTGTTAACAAGGTGGTTCCATAAAGAAGTTTTGAAGCACAATATAGTTGGAGCTTCGGAGATGGAGGGGGCAGTGTGTTGAACCAGGAGTGGGCCCTAAAGCTGAAGGCTCTTTGGCTGTGAGAGGTCCTAGCCCTAGGGATAACAAGAGATGTTTTCCCAGAGGTCCAAGTATGAACTAGTGGGACAGAACGGCGGATGGTGGTGGTCAATCCTGGAGGGGATAGCCCAAGGAGGGTCTTTTTTGTAAGGGTACAGGTCAGATATTTGAGGCGCTCATCAAGATCAAGTACCAGTGCTTTAGCGTGACAGTAGACAGGTGTGTGTTAGCCTAGGTGCCCAGTAATTAACCTGCAGGCCTTATTCAGAGTAGTGCGAATTTTATGGAGTGCGGTCTAACTGAGCAGCACCATACACCAGCAGTCCACAGTCCACTAGGGACAGAATAGAGGGAGGTGACTCTTGAAGCCCACGAGCCTCCGGGGAGGCAGTCTTTATACCCGATGTAAGATGCCCAACGGATATTAGTGGCAGTGGCTAGGGCAGCGATGAGTCCATGGAAGGAGAGGGAGGGGTCAAATGGATCCCTAGGTATTTATAGGAGCAAACTTGTTCGAGTGGGAAAGAGGACCCAGAGTGAATGAGGAGTTTGAAGTTGCAGGACTTGTTTTGAGGATGAGTGAAGAACATGGTTTTGTTTTTTAAGATTTATCACCAATCTATGTTCCTTGAACCAACCCACTGGCTCGCAAAGGACTTCTGTCAAGTCCTGGAGGGCAATAGGGTTACGACTCTGAGGCAAAGATGACTGCATAATCAGCGCATAACAGAATGTTCCCTGAGCAAGAGCGTGGAAGGGTGTTAAGGTAAAGGGAGAATAGTAAGGGCCCAGAATGGAGCCCTGGGGAACCCAGAAAAGATGGGACAGATGTTTGAGTAGGTCCCATTAATTTTTACACACTGTGAGTGGTCAGACAGATAACTGGTGCACTAGGAGTAGGCCCAGCAGCAAAACCAGAGACTTAGGGGCATCAAGAAGGAGGGGTGGGAGACAGTGTCAAAGCTTTAGAGAGGTCAATGAAGACCGCACCAGCCAGAGAACCAGTGTCTAAGGAGGAATGGAGAAAGTTGGAGAACTCTAGGAGGCTGTGTTGGTACTGTGGCCGCTCGGAAGCCATGCTGCTCAGGACAAAGGACATTGTAGGTGGAGAGGTAGTCAGAGATTTGAGACCACCACTTTTCCAAGGCCTTGGAGAGAGGAGAGAATGGAGATTGGCTGATAGTTTCCAGCCACAGTCCTATCACCACCTTTAAAGATAGGGGTGACAGTGATGACTTTCCAGGCAGTTGGAACCTTCCCCAGGCAAAGAGTGGTTGATGAGGCACGTGATCGGGTAAGGACTGTGTCTAAGACCAGCCGTGGGATACCACGGATCAGAGGTGTCACTGCCATCTATTACTCTTGAGGGCAGTGACAAGGTGCGACCTAAGTTCTTGGGAAGAAACACGGCAGAGGAGAAAATAAGGGTGAGAAAGATTTATGGCAGGTGCTGGGGGGAGGGTCAAAAAATTTGTAGGGAGGATAGGGCTAAGGTCAGTGAATGAGGTGTTGAGGTGGTTGGCTATGAGGGCTGGGTCTGAGGAGATCATGCCATTAATGTTGATCTGGGTGGGTGGGGAGTGTGCACTCCCATTTAACCATTTAATGTTATCCCAGAAGGTTCTGGGGTTCCCCATGAGGCAGTGAGTGAGGACCGATAGTGCTCAGACTTGGCTTTTCTGATGGCCCGAGTGCACTTGTTTTGGCGGCCATACAACTGCCCTGTCACTGGGCCGCCAGTCTCAATGGCACGGTGCCATAGGTTGTCCCTATGTTTGAGTTGGTGGATCAAAGCTGGGGTTACCCAGGGGCATTCTGCCTTTTAGAACCAAGGGTCGACATTGGGGCAAAGATATCACAGGCATTATTAAAAGTTCGGAAGGAAGGAGAGCTGTGTCGATGTCAGGAGTTGCCTGTATAGGAGACCAGTCAATTTGGGACAGAAGTTCCTTAAGTTTTATCAGTCCACCAGGTATTAGACGCCACCGGCATGTGGACTGTGCTATGGGTTTGGGGACTGAGGATGACCAGTGGAATAGAATGGGGGAGTGATCGCTGAGAGAGTCTGGGAGGACTTGTACATTGGGGATCCGATTAGGGCGGTTGGTGAGTACCACGTCAAGCAGGGTACTGGAGCCTCTCTTGGGGTTAGTCCTGGTAGGGTGGGTAACTAGTTGCATTAGGTCTATTGCAGAAAAGGAGTCACGGGTAGAGGAGGAGGAGGGGCTGAGCCAGTTGACATTTAAGTCACCCACCAGAATTTGATCAGCGGAAGGAGGTGAGGAAAGGTATTCTGTAAGAGAGGCAATGGCCTGCGTTTGGTCCCTGAGGGGCACGTATGCAGTAGTCAGATAAAGGGGTACCTTTAAAGGGTCAGGGGTTAGTTTCAGCATAAGCGCCTGGGCCCTGGAGTCAAGGATGGGAGCAGCCAGGGCTAGTACGGGGAGAGATTCCTTGACATAAATAGTGCAGCCGCTGCCCCGTCTCCCAACACGGTAGGACCGGAAAAGGGTGAAACCAGGAAGGGCGACTAGGGAGTCAAGGGAGGATTTCGACAGCCAAGTCTCAACCAGAGCGATGACATCAGGGTTAATTGATGTGACCAGGCATTGTAGTGAGTCAAACTTTTTTAGGAGGCTACAGATATTCATGGAGACCATGCATAGGCCTGTGGTGCTAGTCGGGAAGCTCCTGGGAACCGGGCCAGGGTTTGGATCAATGTTCCCTGACAGGAGTAGTAGCATGACTAACACCCTGGCTGGGAGATGGTGAGAGGTTTTCCTACGATTGACATGGGGGGGAGGCTAAGGGAGCAGGGGGTGGGCAGGGTGGTACAGGAAGGGAAGACAAGAATAAGAAGACACCCAGATGTGCCTGAGGTGAAGAGGAAGCTAGGAGGAGGGCAGGGAGGACCGAGACACACAGAGGTCCCAAGGGGCAAGAGAGCAGGTTCAGGAGCAAGGGGAGGGAGGGGTGCCAGGGCACAGTGTGGAGTAGCAGATGGGTAAGTGGGCAAGTGCATTGCTAGTCAGGATAGGCACAGGCAGAGCGTGAGGCAGGGCCAATACATTGTGGTGAGCAAGATCCAAGGGAAGTAGTACTGTACAGGTAGGAGTAGGAAGTAGCGAGGGAGCTTAGGTCCCTCTAGTGGCCAGCAGGTATAACCTGCAAATGGGAAAGTGGAGTTCTGGGCAACAGGACGTGATGTCACCGTATATGTAAGGGTCACACTCAGTGTGACTGCAATCCCAGTGTTATCCCAAATTAATTCCTTATGTGAGTGTGAATTTGTGAAGCTGCTTATTGGAGGTACTAAACCCTTTATGATCGGCTGTGTCTGCAATTCTCCCTCTGTTGCATGGTCTGCTTTTGAAAAGTTCATTGACTGTCTAGAGAATACTGATAAGAAGGAGCTGATTATGCTTAGGGACTTCAACCGTATTTTTTGATGGAGGTGAAAGTAGATGTAAATCTGCTTTTACCAAGGTTAGTCTAAAGCAGGTTGTTAGTGAGCCTACTTGCCTCAGTAGGAAGTTAGATGATCATTCCCTTAAGACTGGATCCTAGTCAGTAGGTATGATAGAGCCAAGACAGTGGGAGCAATGGCTGATTCACTCAATGATCACTCACTCACTCACCCACTTACTGTGTCTTGAGCAAATGCTCTGCTAGACACCTCCCATGGTCTATTATGGCTATGGATTACTCTCATCTTAATGGTGATGTCTTCCTTAGAGACCTTGCCTCAGTACGATGGGGTGACCTATGTGGAATTGAAAATGTAATTGTAGCATTGGATTTTCTTGTTAACAGCTTCCTGAGTCTGGTAAACATGCATGTATCTTTGGTCCACAGCCATGTCAAGGGGCTATGTTCAAAGTGGCTAATCCCTGCTCCATTAGTTAATGAAACAGTGTGATTCAGCATTGATCAAGTACAGATCTATTGGTCTAACACAAGAATGGCAACTGTACTATACCCTGAGAAACTCCTGTAAAAGCAGTCTTAAATGAACTAAGGTAAACTATGTCAAAAATGTGCAATCTTAAGACCTTCATGGCCCAAAGTGGTTCTGGTGACAAGTCAATTGCCTCCTAAAGGGTAGAACTAGTGCACCCTCAGGTGATATTTGCTCTAATGTTAAAACAGTAAGCAACCCCATCCTTGCTGCAAAAGCCTTTGACAGGTTCTTCACAGACCTGGATAGCTTTACTTCCACTCTGGGCAACCCTTCCCAGTAGTCTACCTATCCTTGCTTTGCAGCTCCCATGCTAAACCACCCAGAATTCCATTTTAAACTGTTCACTAAAAAGGGGAACCTAGATCTCTTATTGAGCTTAAAAAAATGAAGGGTTTTAGGGTTGACAGACTTAACAAGAAAGGTGGTGGATGTGCAAACTATTTGAACGACAATCTCAATAACTATGTCATCCCCCCCACGCTGTGAATGATTTTCAGATGCTAGCCATCAAGGTTCATCTTGGTGCTCCCAGGAAGGCTTTTACCATTGTCTCACTGTCTATCCCCCCTAAACTAGCTAAGCGCTGTCTTTCCCCCCTCATTGACTGCAGTAGCCATCTCGGTAGTAGTGGATAAGTCATTCTACTGGGTGACTTCAGTGTCAACTGGTTGGTCCCAAGCATGAAATACTTTAAAGACACGATTGCAGCTGCCAATTTTAAATAACTGGTACAGTCTCCTACCAGGATCAACTACAAGATGGGGACCTCCACCTTCCTGGACTGGGTTCTTACCAATCGACCTCATCATATCACTAAAACTGAAGTTCTTCCAGACTCCATTAGTGATCACTCCCCTGTTCCACCCTCTGGTCAAACAAATTTAACAACCTCCCCCAAAATTCACTGTTAGCCGGGTACTACTATTCAGCCACCTTGGCCCCCTTAAAGAACATCTGTGAACTCTAGACTGGTCTCCAATTGATACCACCCAAGACATTGATTCAGCCCTTGAATACTTTATTGCAACCTTCAACTCTATATGTGATGTCCATGCCCCACTAAAACAATGTATGATCCAGGGAACAATTAACCCTTGGCAGACCCATAACCTACTCGAACAGATTAAATCTCGTGACCTACTATGGTACAAAGTAAAGGCTACAAACATGTCAGCAGATACCCAGTTCTACAAAGCAGCATGGAATGCCTGCACAAGAGCCATTCACCAAGCAAAAGCCACCTACTACAGGAATGCCCTTGCTTGCTCTCGGAAAGATGGAAGGAAGTTCTGGGACAATCTCTCTGAGATTACCGGGAAATGCTCCAAAACTACTCCGGCAATGCTCAACATTAACAGTGCTATCACCCTTGATAAAATAGCCATTGCTGATACCTTTAACACCACCTTTTCAGAGATTAGTCATGCACTCCCACCTAACTTTTTTAACCCACTCCCAACCACCTCCCACTCTGACAGCCCATCTGGTCCTTTTAAATGAACCCCTTTTTACTTTAAGGCAATCTCAGAGGGATTGGCCAAAAATCACATACTCAAGGTGCTTGGTAAGTCCAGGCACAGTGGTGACTCCCTGGATTTAAAACTTATTGCCCTTACCATTGATGAAATCCTACCACTCCTAACCAAAATTCTTAACCACTCCCTTATGCTCTCGCATTTCCTGGGTAAGTGGAAGTCAGCAATGGTGACCTCTATCCACAAAAATGGTGACCCATCTCTCCCTAGCAACTACAGATCAATCTCCATCTTGCCCCCCCCAGCAAGGCACTGGAAAGGATAGTTGTGGACCAACTTACCAACTACCTGGAAAAACGCGATCTACTGTGTCCTCAGTAACACGGCTTTCGAAAAGGTCACAGTCTCACCACAGCCCTCTTAGATTTCACATCCTACATTCATCAGGCATTAGATCAAAACCTCTCAGTTGGTGCTGCCTTTATTGACCTTACAAAGGTGTTCGATACCATCAACCACACCATATTAACTAAACAGCTCTCAGCCCTAGGTTTGTTACCTGATGCCACAGTCTGGTTCCAGAGCTATCATAGTGACCACTCCCAGCAGGTCAGAATCTGAGATACCATCTTGTCTTCCTGCCCTGTCTGGTCAGGAGTTCCCCAAGGATCTATCCTGGGCTCATTACTATTTAGCATCTTCGTCAATGGGCTTCCCACCTCATGCGGCGACAGAATACTTCTATATGCTGATGATGCTATCATTTTCGCTAGCCACTCGGACACCTCCCTCCTCCAGCAACAACTGCAGCACAGTTTTTCAAAGATTGAAACCTGGTCACGTGATGCTAACCCTCTGAGCAGCAGCAGTGTCTTGGAGCTCCCGACTCCCTCCAGTCATATTAGCTTTTATCTGAGATTTTTGAAAAGCAAATTCAATAATACTTGTAACATCTGACCAATTTTACTCTGCCTTTCGGCCTTAGGGCATTTTGATTTTGCATCCTTTTAAAACAACTAGGATGGAGGCGGAGAAAAAAACAGGCCGTGATCTGGCATACACCACCAGCTTCTCCCGAGAAGCTACCTAAAAAAGCAAGGAATCAACCTGGCTCCAACACCGAGAAAACGGGCGATAAGGTAGCTTCGACTAATCTTCTGACTGAAGAAAAGTTCCTAAAGGAATTAACACCTCTGAAGGACGTGCTGCAAGATATTACCACGGAGCTTAAATCTATCCAGGGTGATCTTTCCTCTCTCGCCACGAGGGTGTCCGATTCAGAAGCTAGACTTCATTCCCTGGAGCAATGGAAGTCTACGGCAGAATCTGAATTAGTGGCATTAAAGCAACAGGTCAAAAAGCTGCAATTAAAAACAGAAGATCTAGAAGGCCGCAGTAGGAGAAACAATCTACTTATCCTGGGTTTACCTGAGCTGGAAGAGGGATCTGACCCCATTGTCTTTCTCCAAAATTCCTAGTCAAAATAGTGGGCCTTCACCTCTAAAACCCACTACCTCCTAAAAAGAGCGCACAGGTCCCTGAGACCCAGGCCTCCCCCAGATTCTCCTCCGCGACCGCTGATCATGAAATTCCTCAGTTATCTGGAAATGCAACACGTTCTTACTAAGACCCGTGAGCTCCAATCGATTATGTGGGAATCTGCCAAGCTTCAAATAGCTCAAGATCTGCCTAAGGAGACCAGAATGAAGAGGACTGCATTCCATTCCACTGTCCAGAAGCTTATCGAGGCGGGCATTCTGTTCAGGATGACATATCCTGCTACTCTCAAGATCAAATTTGGAGACACCTTCGTGAACTATGATACCCCGGACTCTGCTCTCAAAGACCTGTCTATCAAATTTCCTAATCTCTTTAGAGCTACTACCTGATCTCTTCGTTCTCAATTTCCTAGCCATGGCAATGTTTTAGCCTGTTTTCAGTAGTTTAAGTGTTGTGTTTACCTTGATGGCGGTTTCAGATTTGTTCCTGTTGGTGGAGAATTCTCGGCCCAGGCGGAAGGCGAGGTAAACAGCGTTTTCTCGGTCCTTGCATCTACTCGGAACCAAATGGTAATGGGTGCAAGTTATGCGGTCTATTTTTAGTGTGGTCTAGTTTGGTCCAGCTGCTAATTGCTCCCTGGGAAACATCATCGATAATAGTGAGCAACACTCCTTCCTCTTGACATGCCCTGACACCTTCCAGAAACCTGCCATAGTTCTGATAAGAGGGTGAGTCATTTCCCCTTTTTTTTTCTTTTTTTAGGCTTTCCCCTATCTAAGCAGCTGGATGTCACCCTTTATAATCGCAATCCCCGATATAATACCCTTGATCGAGGCTGGGGGGAGTGAGCTCCTGGGACGTTCATAGCTGCAAGCAGAGTTGCTTCATGAGCCTATAGATGGGGGCTATGTAAGCCCAGACTCGCATGAGGGGATTACTTGGACTAGGTTTATCTGGTTCAATTTCATATCGCTCTGCTTAGACCCTCGGAGACCCTCCGATGTAAAAAATGTTGATAGCAAGCTACATGCTGGGCTTATAATGGGGTCCTGGTTCCCAGATTCTTGTTCCGATTCTTGCTATACGGCCTGGTACCAGGGTGTACATAGTTGGATAGAATTAGTGGGGGATTATGAAATGGGAGGGGGGTTGGGGTGGTTGGGCTGCCTAGCAATACATATGTTCCAAAGTAGTCCTGATCTACACTTTTTGTATCTGGCAAGTCACTACTTGATGTGCATCATTTGGCAGCTTACAACAGATTGGGGTTTTGGGACTAGAGTGTGCTTTTTCTGCTGGTTTATAGTTACATGCTCTGTTGACTGCTCCTGTACTCTCCTGTTCTTGAAATGGTTATAAATTCTGTTAAAATTGCATCGTGGAATGTATGTGGACTCAGGGAGAAAATCAAGAGAACCCAAGTCTTTAATCACTGTGACCTCATTCAAACCGACATCTTACTGCTACAAGAAACCCATCTGCTCAGCTTTGAGACTAAATGGCTGTTCAGATCTGGCTTCTCACAGGTGTTTACCGCGAATGGGTCAGGACTGAGTAGGGGTGTAGCCATTCTTATTAAAAATTATGTTACATTCCTGATAGACACTACTGTAGTGGACCCAGAGGGTAGATTCATCTTAGTCAAAGGCTCCCTCAATAGTTGTATTACTGTTCTTGGTTCTATTTATGGCCCTGTAGGAGGTAGTTCTGAATTCCTAATGACTCTGGCAGATAAGATTAGCTCTCTTCTCCCCTCCCAACTTATATTAGGAGGAGATTGGAATATCTCACTGCCTCACCTCCTAGATAAAGCCCCAGATTCAAATCGCCCTCCTACTCCGATTCAAAGATCCCTGTCAGATTTCTTGCATATGTTAGGGCTGTGTGATCCCTGGCGCTTATCTAATCCCTCCCTTAGGTCCTTTTCCTTTTATTCCCAGCCTCATGGCTCCTGGTCAAGAATTGACTACATCCTGGTCAGTAAAACTCTCCTCCCTGGTCTTTCTCAATCCGGTATTGAACCAATTGTGCTCTCTGACCATGCTATAGTATGGACAAAGATCTCTCCTGACCCCAACTTTCAATGAGACACCATTTGGAAGCTTAACACTCAGCTTCTAAAGGATCCCCAAGTGGTGACGCATATTAAAACCTCCATTTCTAGCTTTCTCGAGAATAATATTAACTCTACCCCGTGGTTTGACATTATCTGGAGCTCTCTGAAGTGTTACTTAAGAGGCGATCTGATTAATCTAGCCTCGACAAGGAAAAAACTCAGACAAGCCCGTGCCTCCTTATTAATGGCCAAAATCAAAGAGCTAGAAAGCTCCTACTCTACCTCTTCCCCCCCTGTCATCCCTTGAAACCCTCTTGGTGGCCAGAATGAATATAGGAGCTCCTCAAAGAAAAAAGCTGAGTATAGCCTAATTAAAACCCAAACTAACTATATCGAGCAAGGGAAAAGGCGGGCAGACTCTTGGCCTAAGACTGCGCATTGGAAAGCTCCAGATTAATCTCGGCCCCTGCAAGCCCTGCGGTCTCATTAAAACATCTCCCAGAGAAATTACGCAGATCTTTGAAGACTTCTATAGAACCCTTTATAGTAATCCTTCTTCTCCCGCATCTCTCCCAGATATATCAACCTATCTAGCGGACCTTAACATTCCCCAACTTTCGGTCTTGCACAAAGAAATCCTGACTTCTCCTATTTCTCTTTCCGAAGTAGAAGAAGCTATCGCCTCCATGGCCCCAGACAAAGCACCAGGTCCAGATGGCTTTCCCTCAAATTTCTTTAAGGTGTTTTCCAAGGAACTTTCCCCTTTGCTTCTTAAACTATACTACTACATTTTTACTGCTAACATTTTAGACCCTGCACTCCTACAGGCTACTATTGTTCTAATTCTCAAATCCCAATAAAATTCCTACAGACCCAGCAAATTATAGACCCATCTCTCTCCTAAACTGCGATATGAAGATCCTTTCCAAGATTCTGGCCAAGGATTAAAAAAGTCTGGATTCATCTCCTTAGCCCAGAACAAATTGGATTTGTTCAATTCCGCTCCCCAGCAGACCATCTTAGAACCCTTTCTCATATCTCTCAAGCCGCCCAACTATCCCCCTCCCCTATGGCCCTGATCTCGCTAGACGTAGAAAAAGCATTCAACAGGGTCAATTGGTCCTTTCTTTAGGCCACGCTAGCCAAAATGGACTTCCATCCCTCTTTCATCAAATGGATCCAGGTTTTATTTAAATCCCCTTCGGCCAAGATATACTGTAACGGTGTTTTTTCCTCTCTCTTTCATCTTCACACTGGTACCAGACAAGGTTGCCCACTTTCACCCTTCTTGTTTAATCTATATCTTGAACCCCTTCTTCTGAAACTTAAATCCTCTCCATTTATCCAAGGCTGTCTGGTACATCAACAGGAGTTAGTCCTCTCAGCTTACGCTGATGATATATTACTCCATGTCACTCACCCTGCCACTTCAATAGGGCATGCACTTCACCTCATTGCTCAATATGGCAAGTTATCTTACTACAAGCTAAATATATCAAAATCCGAGATCTTCCCACTGAATCCCCTTACATATAAACATGACCTCACTAAATTTGATATGACATGGTCCCCCAAGTCGATTAAGTATCTTGGCATCCACTTCGCTTCAGACCCTCTCTTGCTTAGGAAGCTCAACCTAGATAACCTTAAAGTCCATATACAATTAGACCTACAAAGATGTCTAATCTCCCCATCTCTCTGTGGGTAGGATTAACATCATCAAGATGAATATTCTTCCCGTATTTTCTATCCCCTTAACTTATTGGGCCTCTGGTTACCGCTCTCTTACCTCCGTCAATTCCATATAATTTTCTCTAAATTTATTTGGCGTGGGAAGGCTGCTAGGCGCTCATTCCTCAAATTATCCCTCCCTAAAGACAAAGGTGGTCTCAGACTCCCTAACCTAATACTCTATAATTGGGCTACCCATCTCTCCAAGCTGGGTAAGTGGTATTCATCCCACATGGGAGCTCCTCCTCTGATCTGGTTCCAAATTGAGAGGAAGGTCCTCACAGAGACTAAAATAAATCCCCAAGCAGTTTTCTATGCTCCCATCTCAGCACTTACACCCTGGTTGTCTGACCAAACAATTATCACATCTCTCAGGTCTCTCTTCCAATGCTTATATTTCCTCAAAATCACACCTAGAATGGACCTTGCACAACCCCTCACTCTCAATCCCAACATTAAGTTAGGTAATTCGATAATTACTCCTGGTGGCTCCCACAAATCAAAACTACTCTAGAACATTATTATGACCAAGGCTCCCTCCTTTCATCTCCAAATATATTAACTAAGTTTGATATTCCAAATAATAAGATCTTCAAGATATACCAAGTAAGACATCTTATAGTTACCAAATTCGGGTCAGAGTTTCACGAATCCAAGGTCAGCCCTTTCCTTTCCCACGTCTTCTCTCTTGCCTCTAAACCTCATTCCGTCTCATCAATTTACTCATATTTACTGGATTACATATTCCCGGAACGGCTTGAGGGCTCCTGCATCTGGTCATCCCTACTCCCAGATTCCACCCCTAACTGGACCCGAATTTGGAAAGACCTACATAGATACCACACCCAGGACAGATTTAGGCTCACCCAATACTATATACTAAATAATATGTATTATACCCCAAGTAAATTATTCCGCTTCAGTAAACTTTCCCTCTCTCTCTGCTCTAGGTGTTCACACAGTGAGGGGAATTCACTCCATATCTTCTGGCATTGTCCTAAAGTTGCCCCCTTGTGGACCTCTATTCAGGACAAACTTGACCCGATGCTTGGTCTTACCAACCTTTTTACACCTGACATCTGTATTATAGGTGACTACTCCAGCATAGATTGCCTGGAACATAGATATTACATGGCCTTGGTGTCCATTATGGTCAAAAGGTTGGTCCTCAATCATTGGACCAATCAGCTGATCCTGACCTATTCTGAATGGCTGACCGAACTCTAAATGTGTTTCAATACGGAAAGACTTATGGCCAGTTTTCGCAACCGTATGGATCTGTTCCATAAAAGATGGGGTAAAATGTATACTCTATATTTACATCAGTGATCTCTTGATGCCTCCCTGGGTGCCCAACAAGGCTTCCCTTTCTCTCTACTCTTTTTCTCTCCCCCTTTTTTTTTCTCTGCTCTCCACTTGCTCCTTCTAATTTGCCTATGTGAACAGACTAGTATGTAGTGGTGGTATAGCCAACAGACTTAGTTATGCATTAACTTTGCACACTCTAGGATGGTGTTTGTAGGGTGGGGGTGGTGTGTTATGAGTGGTAAGGAAGTGATTGGGTGGTAGTTCTGGAAGGGGAGGAGGGGATGGGTGGGATTTGTGAGGCGGGGTTTCTTTTCCTTTTCCTCATTTATACCATATATGATTATTGGTCATGTCTGAATAATGGTTTGTTTATTATTATTATGTTAAAATCAATAAACTTAAATTTCAAAAAAAAAAAGATTGAAACCTACTTCAGGTCCCACAAACTTGTCTTAAACTACTCAAAACCAAAACACTGCTTTTTCATGGCACCCACAGCAAACACATGCACCAACAACTGATTATCAAAAACAGTGTTGGCACTACACTGGAGCAGGTGGACCACTTCAAATACCTGGACCGTGACCCTAGGCAGCATGCAATCATATGCCCTGCACATACATAACACTGCCAAAACCGTTAATACCCATATTAGTCTGCTCTATAGATACAGGCATTGTCTAACTACTGATGCTTTAAAGCTTGCAATACAGTGCTCTGTTATCTCACTTATTGACTATGGCCTTGCAATCTATGGCTCCGCCACTAACACTGCCCTCTGGCACATAACCCTTGCCATGAACAAAGCTTGTAGGCTTCTCACCTCAGCCTCATGACTCACACACACTTGTGACTTATACAAGCAGGCAAGCTGGCCCTCACTGTCAGGGAGAATAAAGTATCAAACATGCATTCTTGCAAAGAAGACATCCCTTGGCCTCCTGCCCCCTGGTGTCCAGTCTGTACTGTTTCCACACTGCCACACTTGACTAACCATGAGATCTGATAACCTAGCCTTCTATGTCCCCCAATGCTGAACCTCTCAAGGACAACACTCCTTCAAAGCAAAGGCCCCCAACTGGTACAGTTCACTTCCTAGGGACATTGCAAACACTCCAAATTGAAACCCCTTTAAGCACATTCTACCTCAGCACTTGGCAGCCAATGCCAGCTGTGACTGCACCTTATAAAAAAAATAAATGAATAAATGTTTTTTTCTCTTTTTTCCAGCTCCCCCATGCCCATCCTTTCATATTCACTCCTCCCCCCACCCTCTGATCCCCTTTTATGCCTCTTCTTCTCTCTGTTCCTTCTCACCCTCTGTTTCAGACCCCTGAACCATGCCTCTACCACCTGGCTCCAATTTCCCCCTCCTCTTGCCCCACCCCTCTCCTTTTCTTTTTCACTTCACCATCTCCTACCCTCTCCACCCTGTCCCCAGCCTAACCTCTTTCTTTTCTCCTCATAGACTTCTCCCTGATTTCACCCTTGTCCTTTCCCTCTCCATTATGAACTACATTGTTTCTTCCTTGAATATTATTGACAAGGCCTACAGCAGCTCATGCACTGTTAACTGGCAGGAATCTTACTGTTACTTAATGTAATCTAATAAGTTAAATAATTTCCCATGCATTGTCTTTATCAATTTTACCTATTTCCCATGCATTGTCTTTATCAATTTTACCTATGTAATTATGTGTAGCCTGTCTTATTATAGCTTGTCCTGTTTCTATGATGCGGAACCTTTGTAAAAGAGCCTTTGGCTCAAAGGTTTGATTTCCGAAACATAAATAAATAAATAAATAAATAAATAAATAAAATAAAAAGAAGACAGCTCACCTGGCCATGATAATCTGGAACCCAGGCTCCTTAGGATTGGAGCCCTGGTCCTTTCTGGTCCTATTAAGTCACTTTTCAAAATGTCCCTCCCACAGGGGAACTTATCTGATACCTGAAAAATTGCACATGTAGTTTCAGTACACAAGGTGGGGGGGGGCAAATTAATCCTTTGAGAACTACTGTATAGGCCCATACCTTTGCTGTGTGCCCTGACCAAGATCCAGAAGAAAGACTAATATACAGTACAATCAGCTATAGAAGTACCTAGTGAGGTACACTGCCATAACAAATGTCCATCACAGTTTCAGGAAACAACAAAGCACCAGTACTGCCCTTGTTCATCTCACATCTAATTACTTTACTGCTATCAAGGCTAGGCAGGTCATGGGCACTGTTTTTATGGATCACACCAAGGTGTTTTACCTTGGGAACTATGACCTTCTGTTGGATGACTTAAGGTGCTTGGGCTTTGATAATCACTCATGTCTGTGGTTCAGAAATTAACTCACAGGGCAAAAGAAACTTGTGAAAAAGGGAGTAGTAGGTTCTCCCTGCAGCCTATCACCACTGGCATGCCCAAAGTCTCAATTTTGGGTGTCATATTGTTCTCACTACTTATTAATGATATCTTTAGCAACTGTTGTGTTGCAAAAATCTTGCTATATGTTGACAATGTGGTGATGTATAGATCTGATCCCAACCTTTTTCTGATTCAGTCTAGTCTTCAGTTGGACTTTTAAGCATATTGAATACCAACAAAAAACACAAAACAAACAAAATAAGGCTATGCTCATTGGATCTCACAGACTGAGTCCTGACAGACTAAACTTACTCAGCATCTGCACTGCATCAAGTACATGCATTGAAATGGTGTCTGCAGTAAAATACTTGGGAATTCAGCTGGATCAGGAGCGTTCTCTCATGACACATATTGAAGGAGTGGTCAAAACTCTAAAATCAGAAACTGGGCCTGCTGCATAAGCTGCACACCTACTGTATATCTTTTAGGAAGCCAGGCTATCTATCACTAACATTGTCCTCATACCTACCATTACCTATGGAGCACCTCTACTTTCATCGATCAAGGAGTCTCAACTATCCAAATTAATGTTTACTTACCACTGTATCTCTCATTTGGCAGCTGGTACCGGCAACAAGTAACATCATTGTAGGGCTCTTTATACATTAATCTAGCCCCTTCTTCAAGGGAGTCTGCATTACCCTGTGTAGTGCATGGCATAAAAACTCTTGCATTCCGCCCTCAAAATTTGTGTGGGCAAATGGGTTTCAAACCACAGAGAAGGACTCTTTGATTCAATGCACTAAATCTAGCAATGGTGTCATGGTCACTCATTGCTGCTGGTCAGAGATCCTTTGCTGCAGTGGTGTCTAGACTGTGGAATGGCCTTCACCATGAAGTCCTAGAATGCCACACCTTCTTATCCTTTAAATCCTCCATCAACAAACTTCTCTACAGAAAAACTTCTTTTGACTGCTACAACTATTTATCCACTGTTGGCCTGTATTTCCAGATCCAAGAAGAGGCCACCCACTGGCTCTAGTCACATAAGGCTAAAATCAATCAATTTAAAGCAAAGGAGCCTTGCAAGACATTCTGTGATAATTCTTCATGTAAAGGAGTGAAATGCTGTCAGGCTTTTTTTCTGTGGAGGTGGCACTATTTAAGCTTTCTACATATGTTTTCTATGTAGACATATTAGGTAAATAAATTGTGATATCTGTACTTTCTCTACACTTTTGTGCTGGTTTGCACTCTCCTTTGACCCAATATTGGGGTGTGTTGTGAGGTTCCTTTGCTTTACACACCCTGTATTTCCCAAGCTGGTTCTGTACATTGTCTTATTAGCCAATATGACAGCTATTTTTTAATGTTAAATTCTTTATTGAAAATTTCATTAAAAACATACACAGAAAACAAAACCACAGTAACACAATATAAAACACTTTAGCACATTGTAAAGTACCACATCCATACTGTAGTAGCATAAAAAGACATAAATACACTGTAATGTGGGATAAGGTAGGAACTATTATACAAAATCACTTTCACTTGCACTGTTCTTGGCATTAAAGAAAGGGCCCCAGATTTTATCATATAAGTGCAATTTATTAAGTGTTACATAGGATAAACACTCTAGGGAAACCAGATAACTAATAGACTGCAGCCATTCATTAAATGTGGGGATATCTATGGAGCCCCACCTATGGAGAAGAAGGTATTTAGCTGCAATTGTGCCTGTTATTCCCCAGAAGGTTGCTGTGAGAGGGCCCTAGCTCCTGTAGGGGTGTGAGACCCAGGAGGACAAATGGGGTAGCCAAGGGAGTGGAGTGAAGGAACACCTTCCTATAGAAAGTAAACATCTGGTCCCAGATGGGAGGAATAGCTGGGCATTCCCATAGGATGTGGGAAAGGGATCCAAGGTGCAGTGAACATCTCCAGCATGTGTCTGTCAGGACCAGACTTTCTAGAAAAAGTAAAGTGGTGTTCTATCCCTGTGTTGCAGTATTTTTAGTTGAAGGAGTTGCACTCTGATGTCTCTAGTAGCTGTATGGGCTCTGATTCAACACTTTTTCCATTCTTTATCAGGAATTGAGGTATTAAGTTCAGTTTCCAATTTGGCCTTGCATGCCATGGAAAAGGATGGTCTAGAACCCCTGAAGCACTTGTAGATGGATCCCGCTCTACCCTTAGGCATTTTGAGCCAGCTGAGTAGGGTCCCATTGAAGACAGTAGAGGGATCACCAAGCTGCAGACACAGGAAAGGAGTGACTGTAGATAGGATTAGAAGGAAGCCCCAGAAGTCCTTCTGGGGTACCTATAATTGGAGTCATATATCCTTAAATAACATGGGCTGGGCATAGTTTAGGAGGCATAGATCTTGGTTAAAATAGATGCCTGCCCACATGTGGGAGGAGCAGGTGAGGGTTCTGTGATCGACTGTAAATAGTGGGTCATGCCAGAGAGGGACCCATGTAATAGGAGGTTGGGTTTAGCATTGTCATCATCTTACCACAATAGCACAGCAAAGGATTGATAGTGGAGTGTTTGGGGCCTTGATATAAAGAGTGTAGCAGGGGGATGGGACACTGACTGCTTGACCCTCCAGAGCCACCCACTGTGGAGAAGTAGTGTCCTTCATCAAGAACCATTTGGTGCCTGGTTAAGAAGGAAGGCCATATGGTACTGGACAAAATTCAGTAGGCCCCATTGCCCAGCTGATCAGTGTCATCGTAGTTTGTTTCAACTGAGACACAGTGGTTTGCCCTGCCACATAATGCAACCTAACGTTTTGTTTAGGAGATCAGACCATTTATTGGGGATATGAATAGAAAAATGAGCTAGAATATGGAACACCTTGGGAGGGAGTATCATCTTAATGGCCTTGATTTTTCCTGTGAGAGAGATGTAGGGTGCTCCACCTATCCCTGTCATCATTTAGGGCTGAGAGCAAGGATGAGAAATTAACCTTGCATTTGTCAACAAGGGAGGGCATGATCTAAATGCCCAGATAGGTAATGCCACTGGCAGCCCATATCCAGGCAGTGGATTGAAAATGGAATCTGAGCACTGATTGTCCAGGGGTAGGACTTCAAATTTGTCATGACTTATTGTTTTTTTTCTATATTCTTTTTTCCTCCTTCTCCTTCAGGACACTGCAGGCTGGTTCTGGTCCCTCCACCCTACCTTACACCTAAGTCCATCCACCACTATCCTTGGTACTGCCAAGTCTCAGTATCCCCCATGGATTCCCCCCATGGCAGGACCTGGAAGGGGAAGGCCATCCTCTCCCCACCCAGTACAACAAGTCCACATTAGGCCTGTTCAGATGATCCAGCAGTGAAGGGGGATGCCAGTTGGTTGGCAGGGCTTCACTGAGCCTACAGTTGTGCTTTTTCCATTTTCTGTCCCCCCCATGGCTGTGAATGTGCGCATGCCATGTAGCCAGGCTCTTGCCTCCTTGACTCCAATACTGCCACCTGACCTCCACTAGGGTGCAGCCAAGGAGCAGGATATAATATCCTCCCTCCCCTTGGGAGGAAAGCTGTCATCAGATGCTTGATCCTCTCCCTCCCCTGCCAACCCCTGGCAACCAATGCTCGCTCCCAACCCTGGGTGGAGGTGTGGGCTCCAGCGTCTCAACCCTGAGCACCAATTGACCAGTCCATCATGATTTATTTTATGGCCTGACATAAAACAGAAGCTGGCAAGGAGGTTGCAAAGGGGGTTAATGGATGTGGGGGTGTCTGACAATAAAATACGGAGATCATCTGAATATGAAAGGGATGTATACTCTATATCAAGATTAGTGATGTCCTTAATGTAGGGGTGTGCATGAAATGCTGCTTTAAGTGGCTCTACAGCCAGTAGGAGAAAGAGAGGTGATAGGGTGTAACCCTGATGGGTACCATGAAAGAGTGGGAAGGGTTGTGAAACACAGCCGTTCATGAGAAACCTGATGAGGGACTGCATTGTAAGGGGGATAGGATCTGGGTATGGGAAGGGAGTGGGAGAGGGACATTAGGTGTCTACCCAGCACCATGACATATAGGGATGGAAAGTGGATCCTGAGGATCGCTAGAGCAGCAGGATGGGAGGGAGAGCTGGATATCATTGTCCACAAAGGGACAAATGACCTGGCTAGGGACAAGGTTAGGATAGTGCTGGAGGAGTTCAGGGAGATGGGGAGGAGTCTCTGGCAGATAGCAGGCTCTGTGACCTTTTCTGAGGTACTGCCTGTCAATGACGGTGGGCGGATGTGGTATTCCATTCTAGGAGAATCAATCATTGGTTGAAAGAGTAGTGCAGAGAGGAGGGATTCGAATACATTTGGTACTGGGGTCTGACCTGAAGGGAAACAGGCCTGTACAGGGGAGATGGTCTGCATCCATCCAGGAGGGGACACCAGGTCCTCAGTGAATGGTTTAAATGTTACATTGGTGAGCATTTAAACTACCTAAGTGGGGTGGTGGTAGGAAGCATGGAGACATAAACTGCCCCCCGCAAGTTGAAGTAGTCAGTAGGGAGAACCTAAAAGGAGACAAGTCCCCAAAGGATACATGATAACAAGAAAAACAAAATGGTGGATATAAAAAGAGCTAGGAATGAGTTCAGAGAGGTTAAGGAGAGAAGGCAAAGGGGAAAGGGAAGGCTGACAAGCAAATGGTAACAGAATTTGGAAGGTTATGTGCGCAAATGCTCGAAGTCTGGGAAATAAAATATCGGACCTAGTGGCCATTATGGCAGAGGCTCACATGGACATCATCATTGCAGTGAGAATAATGACTGGGACATAGCCATACTAGGCTACACTTTGTTCAGGAAGGATAGGGTGGGTAAGAAAGGGGGAGGAGTGGCTCTTTACAGGAGGAATGTAGTGTACTCCTTCCCCATGTAGTGTGCCCCTCATATTTGCAGGATCTGTTGTAATGAAGAAAATGGTTTCTCATAGTCTTTTTTTCTATACATAAAAATCAAAAAAAGTCCATCAGTGTTTTTTCCACTCTGCCCCAATCCCTCCACCCCAACCCTCCATTCAGCACCCACCACACCCTTCACTCACCTAAAACCCATCTAGCACTGTAGATCCACTCTGTAATGAAAACACATCATCCTTTTGCAATAATGACTTCAAACTGTGGAAACAAGGTAAGTGCGGTCAATGTATTTCCAATGGTTTCTGAACTTTTTCTCATAACTTGGCAATTTTTTAACAATTTTTTACCAGGTTTTTAACATAGCCTTTTCGGACCCCACCTCATGAATGAGGTACTTGAAATTTTTCAAATTCAGCCCAAAAGCCAATTTTACTGTTGCTCCATGAAATCACTTTTTGAGCAAGATTTGAAAATTTTCTCCTACTGGCTTCATGAGGTGGGGTCATAAAAAGACTATGTTGAAAATTGTTGTAGAAAATATGGTAAAATGACAATGTTATGAGTGAATGTTGATATATTTCAACATTCACTCATGACTTCATTATTTTTCAATATTAATCCACCAAATTTTCAACATGGCCTTTTTGGGACTCCACCTTATGAATGAGATAGGTGACATTTTTCAAATCCAGTCCAAAAGGTGATTTTGAAGTTACTTTATAAAATCACCTTTAGGGTGAGGTTTGAAAAATGTCACCTACCAGGTTGATGAGATGGGATTACAAAAAACTATGTTAAAATTTTAACATCAAAATCTTAAAAAAACAACAAACTTATAAAGATGCATTGAAATTATTTGATGTTCGGTCATAACTTTGGTAAATTTCAACATTTTGACCCCAAATTTTCAATATAATAAATTTTCCATGCCACTTCATGAACATGACAAATCTGGTTTTTCAACTCCTGCCCAAAACATGTTTTTGCACTTATGGTGTGAAAAACTGTCTCAGCCAGTATTTTAGAAATGACGCCTGGCTTGTTGAAAAGGGGGACATAAAAAGTCTGTATTGAAAATGTGAGGGTCAAAACATAACAAAAAAAAGGAGAAATTTGTATACTTTATGTACAAGTGGCCATTGACCCAGCAGCTAGCATGTTGTGTTCCTGTGTTAGTGACTTAAGTTAAGGGATGAGCTTGGGGAAGCCAGCTGAGCAGCATGAGGATGGGACCAGCACTGTTGTGTGCCACCACTCCTAGCTTTGGATGGTATTGCCCAGTGCTTGGCTATACTTGTGACACTTCGAGGTGGTATGGGAGCCTTCTATCACAAGGGGTTGATGTGTGTGTGTCAAGGCCAGATAGTACCACATTCTGTGTCAGAAGAAGTTGGTTGGCATAAAAAGTGTGACTTGAAATATCTCCATTATTCTGGAGGCTGGCTTGCTGTTACTTTGGCAGGCTCTACTGCTTGTGACACCAGTGACCCGGGTTTGGGAATGAGCCTGTATTGTCACTTTATTTATGTGCTGCAGAACTTTTCCCACTGCCACTGATGTAGGCCTAATGCTGCCACAAAAATCCAGACTCCCTGCCACAGAACGTAGGTCGAAGTTAGCAGGCTTCAGGTCCTGTACAACAAGGTCATGAGGTTTGTGACAATGTGTCAACCAAGAAGCCACCCCTGCATCTCACTAGCCCAGTTGCAATGGCCTTCTTTTGAGGCTCATCTACAGTATCCCCTGCTCTGCCATGCATACAAATTATAGAGCCCAGTGGCCCCACCAAGGCTAATGGGAATAATCATGGCTAAGCCTAACTCTCGAATGCTCAGGACCTCAGGTCAGTCCCTACTGGCAATCCCCAGAATCACGACTCAAGACTCACAAGGGGAGGCAATTCCTTTGCTCTCATAGCCCTAAACTGAGGAACACTCTCCCACCTATAGTACAGGAAGCCCCCTCACTACCAATCTTTCGCACTAGGCTTAAGTCCCATTTGCTCAGGACACGATCATGCCACTGTGAGGGTATAGGACAATCACCCCCGATCCTAATCACAACACCCTTCCCCCCCCTTGTCTCACCTTAATCTACATTAAATCATGCCTTAAATCCTTAAATCTTTCAAGTGATGCACTTATGGTCTACAATTTGAATAATTGCCTGCACTGTTATCCTCATTATTTTGTCTACTTCTCGTAACCCTGTATCACCTGACTGTATGTACTGTATTGCTTCTGTATTACATGATTGTATGTACTGTATTGCTTCTGTTCCCTGGGTTGCCCCTGAAAAAGGGACCTTCATGGGCCCAGTGGGCCAACCCGGTCATCAAAACTCAATAAATAAATAAATAATGCGCCGCAGAGAATTGAGAGCCTTGGCTGGGGAGCAGTCATCTTCAGAGGGGATGCTGTGGAAGACAGGATGCTGTTCAGTGTGCAGTAGACTTGCAGTACTCACTATGGAACTGGGTGCAGTGAAGGTGGGACTAAGCCATCTCCACTGCAAAGCCAGCTGGAGGATAGATTAGACAGCAGCTTCTTCACTTCCCAAGGGATGCCAAGAACTTGAGGGAAGAGAGTTCTTGGTTGGGTCAAGTGAGAAAGAGGGTTACAAAAGAGACTGCTGACAGTCCTGTGGTTACAACAGTGAATCATTATCTCCCCTAAATGACTCAATTAATTCAGGGTCTCCCTGCAGGGAGACAGTAACTGTTGCATCATAGGCAACCAGTGCTGCTCCTAGAGCAGTACCTATGATGATACTGGGGAAGGAAGGAAGGAAGGAAGGAAGGAAGGAAGGAAGGAAGGAAGGAAGGAAGGAAGGAAGGAAGGAAGGAAAGAAGGAAGGAAGGAGGGAGGAGGAGGGAGGAATGAGAGAGACAAGGAATTTGTTAATTATAAGGAACTCCATTGTCAGGGCAATAGAAAGGGTGGTGTGTGTGTGGTGGTCTGGGGAGGCAGGTAGGTAGGTTGGTCAAATGTCTTCCAAGGGCATTCCAGGGAGGGATATGAATACAAATGATAAGTTTATTGAGAGTGCAGGTGGAGGATGGAGGCTGATTGTTATTTTTCACCTGTGGACAAATGATCTGGCCAGAAGTCCTTTGGGGGAAGTCAAGGAGAGATTTGAGTGACCTGCATGGAAGCCTTAAACTGGTTGCAACCTCAGTAATGTTTTTTGAAGTCCTGTCAGTGTGGTTCAAAGGTAAGGTTATGCTTCTCTTGGTCAAACATTTTCACCAGTTGTTGAAGGACAGGTGCAGGGAAGATGGATTTGGTTTAGTCGAAGAGTTGGGACAGTTTTGGAGGGACAGGATGTTATTGAAGTGGAAGAGACTCTACTCTAAAGTGAAGGTATCAAAGCTTTGGTGTTTGATGAAAGGAGAGAGAGGCTGCAGCCAAGGGTAACCAGTGCATCATACCAGCCGAGAGAGGCCAAGCAAGCAATTCCCTTTCTAGTGGAAACATTGAGGGTTCTACAGTGGACAAAGTAAAATAAATTAAGGGTGATGAAGTGGGGAAAGGTCCTTTGGGTAAAAAGGTGGAAAGACAGGGGGACACCAACACTTTCCTTGGGAAACTGGCTAACTTAAACTTAAACACCAGTAGTCAGAGAAATAAGCACAGAAGCAAGAATGGAGAGGAGGTGCAAAAAGAGTGACAGTGATGGTAGAGAAGTGAACATGCAGTACATACAAGGACAAGCAGGAAATCAAGGTAGAGATGACAGTTCTGGGAGGAAAGGGAGCCACAGTAACATGGTAGAGAAAGATTGTCAGACACAGTGAAGGCATGAACAAAATAAACAGAAGACAAAAAACAAGACCACAAGAGGAAGGAGGCCGAAGCACTTTACAGCTGTATGCATGAATGTTAGGAGCCTGGGCAACACAAGTGAGCTGCAGGTAATAATGGCAGAGAAGGGGACATGTAGGAGCCAGGGAGATGCTTAAAAAGAACAGAAATACTGTTCATTTTAAAAGGTGAAGTGATGTCTTCAGACTACAGCAGGACAAATCAAAGTGCCCATGGTAGTAAAGGCATGAAACAAGGTTTCTATGAAATAAATATGTTGCCAGAAAGAAGGCTGGCAAGCCTTCCTTGGTAATGAAAAGGAAATGACTAGTGGGATGGAGTCTGAAACACAGCATCTATCAACTGCAGTGACAAAGTAAAAATTACACTCTGGGGATCGAACCCAGGCCCCCTCCCCCCCTCCCTCCTCACCTCCCCCTCACATTTGGTAGACTAGCTCTACCACTATATTACGCTTCCTATATATGAGATGCATGCTGTCGTAAAGACATCCAGCAGGGCATGTAGACCCCATCCATACACACACACACACACACACAGTTGCACTGGATGTTCATAATTAACAGTCTGTCTATCTGAAGTAGTGTTTCCCAAGTTGCATTTAAACCTCAAAGTCTGAGCTGGAACATTTCAAGTTATCAGCAATATGGAACTTCAAACCTTGCTAAAAGTATATCACTATCATCAGCAATATGGAACTTCAAACCTTGCTGAAAGTATATCACTATCATCAGCAATAACATCCAACTATGTCTCTCATACTACATAAATTGTAGTGAGAAACAGAGAAATGTTCCTCTTTGGGATACAATTTGATGCCCTACCCTCTACTACAGGTAGCCTGTAGCTCTACCACTGCACTAAGCAGCCTATACAGGGGCTTCATGATGTGGCAAAGGACATCCTGCATTGAGTGGAGACCCCCCCCCCCACACACACACAGAGCTGCAGGGGACTTTTGTAATAAACTGTATATCAGTTTGTCAGTTTGAAATAATGTTTTACAAGTTACATACAAACCTTTAAGTCTCAGCTGGAACTTTTCAAGTCATCAGCAATAAAGAACTTCAGTTCTTGCTGAAATTCTATCACTAACATTAGCATGCTATCTAACAATTTCTCTCATACTGCATACATTGTAGTGAGAAAGAAAAAACAGTTTCGTGATGGGAATCAAACCCCAAGCTTGTGTAAGTCATTATTCCTGTGCCATGATTTAAAGGTCCTATTACTGACGTAATTGATGACATAATTCAGTCTAAGTGCTCACACTGAATGCACCTTTGAACTTGTCTAAATGGAAAAAAGTATGCATAATCACAAAAGTCACTTACAACTACGTTGTTGGTGCCTAAAAGGGAAACTATGATATTCTTTCACTCACAAAAATAAATCCAGTTTTATATTTCATACCACAATATTGAAATCAATTTGTTGTGGAAATATTCTTGTCACTTTATCAAGGCTGTGTTCCTTTAAGAAATGTGCATAATTAAATTTTGCACAATTACGCTTGTAACAATTCAAATAATTCAAAAGATCAATCATGAAAATATAAATTATACTACTGACTGTATACTTGACTCAACATGTCCAAGTCCCTCAGTGTTGAACTTATCTTAATTATATTTCATACATGTTCTGTAAAGTATAAAGCTGAAATTATATAAAAAAAACTCTTATCCTTTAAAGAAAAACATCCACTTGTAATCAGGCCCCACCTCAGTGTGTAGTTCGGTCCAATTAGCATTTTTGCAAACTGTTTAAATTTTTTTGCTCACAGTCTGTGTAGTAATTTAGATTTTATCTGGTTGATCCTACCATCACTCCAGTTGGCACTGTGACTGAGCACCCCTTGCAGCACACCCACAATCTCCTGTGGACCGAGGACTTCATGTGAGGAAGTCAGCAGTGCTTCCATTAGATTCTAGAGCTAGGTGAAAATTTTGGTTCTTATAGTGATTACCCAGAGTCCTGTCAAGCTACCTTCCCACAGCTGACATCCAGGCTTGACAGCAGGGAGCCAGGGGGGCACGCACAACAGGAGTCTGGCTGCCTAAAACCCTGGGTCATTTGGAAGTGTGAATGGATAGAAGAAGGGAACAGGTCTACACAATTACATGTCAACAGATGGAGAAGACATAGTAATAAATAGGCAGCACAAAACTAGCTGAAGCAGTCAACATTTGACAGAAACAGAGAGAGAGAGAAACAGAGAGAGAGAAATTGAATAATTGGGATCTCTAGGTTATACAAAAGACCTACAGCTGCCCCAAGAGCCCAATGCACAGCAAAACATTGTGGAAACATGAGAAAAATTAGGTTCAGTAGTGATACAGGGTCTCATCCACCTGATGGCTGATGGTAATGGATGCTGCTGGCACCAGTGCTGCCTGTTTGGGAAAGGAAGAGGGTTCAGTCTTTCCACTCCTGTGGCAGCGCCTGTAGCAGACCACATCCCTGCCTCCTCTAGAGGGTCACCGCAGATCCATGAGTGGGCTATGACATCTTTACGAGGATAAGGGATGGAAAGTAGGAAGGCAAAAATGGAGAGAAAACATGCACAACCATCAGGATGATAGTCCCCAATAGTTTTGGGTCCTGTGCCACAATAATATCAACTGTTCCAGGGTAGCCAGCTCTAATAGATCTCTAGATGTGAGTGTGAAGGAGAGGGCAGCTATTTTTTTCAGGAGCATGTATACTATACCTACAGTATGTAAGAAAACAATAACAGCCTATACTGTACTTAGGAAAAGGAAAGAAATCTGTCTTGATAGATTGTGGACACCATTCCTTTAATAAAATGTATTATGTAGGTCACGTGATGGCAGTCTGATGAGAAGAAGCTAGCTCCCTTTGCTCCGCATCCCTCCTGACTACTTTACTTGAAACCCGGCATTCAAACTATTTATTTTTACTGAGAACAAGTTCTGCACATCCTCTACAACCTACAAAACAGGAATTTCCAAGTCAGAATGGAAGTGTTTATGCTTAAGGCACCACCAGGTCACTCACCTCTGCCCACGCCAGAGAAAGACAAGGCCACCAAGAGGCCCAAACAACAGCCTGCTACTGGCAGTAAATCTGTGGTGGGATCGACTGTGCTTACAGGGGATCACTTTCTTGAAATCATGCAGCCACTCCAGAGCTCAATTGCAACCATCTCTGAAGAACTACACCAGGTACACTCCTCATTGGATTTCCTTACCATTCGTGTCTCTGACTCAGAAGCACGCCTTGCCTCCCTAGAAAAAAGGGCAGACAAATCTGAACTGGATCGTAGTACCATGTGGAAAAGGATCAAAAAAATGGAAGAAAAATTAGAGAATCTGGAGGGCAGAAGCCGCCAAAACAATCTGCTGATTCTCGGGATCCCCAAAAGAGAAGAAGGTACCTCTCCAATTTTATTCTTACAAAAACTGTGTGAAAAAATAGCTGGTCCTTCACCCAATGGACCTACTTACACTATTGAGAGAGCACATAGGGCACTCCGGCCATTGATGCCCACAGGATCACCTCCCAGGCCACTAATTTTCAAACTTTTACATTTCTTGGATAAGCAATATGTATTGGCACAAATTAAAACACTTTAGGAGGTCCAATGGGAGGTGAAAAGAATATGGATCACTCAAGATCTCCCACAATCAGTAAGAACCAAAAGGCAAAAACCAAAACTGCATCCCATCATATCTAAACTGATTGCAGCTGGCAAGCAATTCTGAGTTCGATACCAAGCCATATTACAAGTGAAGGTTGAAGAGCAGTGGCACACTTTTGGCACACTTGAACAAGCACAAGTAGAACTTAAAAAAACTGCTACCAGACCTGTTCAAGTGAATAGGAATAGCATTACTAGGTGCAAAGAAGATTTTGGAATCCTAGGGGCCAGTGCCAGACTGGAAAATGGATCACCGTATGGGTCTTCTCTTTCCACGCATGACAAGATCCTGAGGCCTTACAAAGCCTGACTCATGCCTCCAGAGTGGTTTATTGGTGTCTAGAATCCTCACAAGACCAAACAGAAATTTCAGCGTATATGGGGGTACTTTTCAATATGATGCTGAGTAAGCAGATGTTGGTTTATAACAGTGCAGCGTTTCTTTAAAACTGTAATAATTAACCCTTACATGTCCTACTTGTCTCATGGGCAGATACTGATTTAAACTACAACTTTTGGAAGGAAGATACTTATGGATGGACACCATTTGTTTTTATCTTAATCAGAGTATACCTTTAGTTGATAGTTCCACATGAATACTGCCTAAATTGGTTTGATTTTCATTTTAACCATATTGTTACTCCGAATTATAGCCAAACGGAGGACAGTTCCTTTAAACTTTTGTAAGTTTTGAAGTTTAATAATAGTGATGTTTAATAACTGTTTCCACTGGGGTGGATAGTAGCCTAATAAGGTCGAGAATTTATACTCGGGTGGCTTATCAATGATTACGCTCTGCACATATAAATGCATGTGGGAGGGTTGCATCTGAGGTGGGGGAGCAGAGAATGCAGTATCATGGGAGTGGCTAGTTAACATTGCCTGGTGGTATATTTGGTCAGTGTGGTTGATAGAACTGGGGGCATGTGTTACAATTGTGTGTAATAAACAATGTTGGGGAAACTTAAAGGTGTAAATGGGGGGAGGGAGTGTGCCACAGTTTTGTGTATCATATGCTAGCTGGTTAATAATGATGAGGGAGAGTACTTCAATGAGTTTTTTAAATCCCAGCCTACATTACCAATTTTAGAATGGGTGGCCCATATAATATAACAACATGGCACCTTGCATATATTATGGCCCTATTTGCATGCCCTCTTCTAAATATCGAGGGTGCTGCCACACCCCTGTGCTCCTTATCTGTGGCTTGCACTGGTGCATTGTCGCTGTGCCATGTGCAGTCCATGCCATATTCATCGGTGCTGAGCCATGGCACATCACCGTTGACTATCACCTTATCCTGGCCCTGGCACTTCCCAGATGTGCTGCGCCCTTGCTTGCACCATTGCCAGGCGCAGTCTGAATATCCAGGCCATGGTTGCAGGGTCCTGTGCTTCTGCACACAGAAGCAGTGTTGTGATTTCAATATCCTGGATTTCTATCTGCAGTGGTAAAAAGATTGTGCATATCTTGCAGTGTACATGCCGTAGATACAAATTCACAAGAGTAGCACATCAGTGTTACTGCATTTATGTCATCTGAAACAGTAGTATGTTGTTTGTCTTACCTAATGATAGCTGTCTGTAATTGCTTGTTTGGACTTGCCCTTTTGCTACCTGGGGCAGTGGAGAGTTAGTGTTGGACACCCTAGCACCACATTTCCCTACTTTCATTGCTTTGCTTTAAGTTGTAACCTAGCTGGTACATTAACACAGTTTTGTAATTTGAAATAGTGGATTGTGATCCATCTAGCTATGGAAGCTCGGGTTCCTCCAAGCTTTGAAGTTCCATGCAGATATGGATGCAGACACACAGGATCTGAAGTGCAGAGCAGTCTGGGTTCTGCATTTCCATGCAGCTACAGATGGGCCTTGTGCCAAATCAGGAGTCCATCTGGGCATGGAAGCACAGGGCCCTGCGCTTCTGCACTAAGTAAAGAGTCCATCCAGCTGCAGAAGCACAGGGCCCTGTGCTACTGTGTGGCTATAGATGTAGACATGCAGGGCCTCCAGGCTGTGCACCAAGTGAGGAGTCCATCTAGCTGCAGAAGTGACAGAGAAATTTCAACATTCACTCATTATTACATCATTTTACTGTATTTTTACACCAAGTTTTTAATATAGTCTTCTTATGACCCCCCGTCATGAACGCAGTTTTTGGAAATTTTCAAATCTCCACAGATATGCAATTTCATGCCACAGGTGTGAAAACACATTTTGGCCAGGATTTGAAAAATGTCAGCTGTCATGTTCATGAAGTGGTGTGAAAAATTGGCTATGTTCAAAATTTGGGTTCACAATACTGTATTGAGAATTACCAAACTTAAGAGCCAGCATAGAAATATTTCAGTGTACACGCATAACTTTGTGTGTTTTTTAATATTTTGACTCCAAATTTTCAACATAGCCTTCTTATGACTCCACCTCATGACTTGGTAGGTGAAAATGTTCAAATCCTGACCAAAATGTCATTTTGCTCCACATGTGCAAAAGCACATTTCGGACAGGATTTTAAAAATGACAGTTATCATGTTCATGAGGTATGTGAAAAAATTGCTATGTTGAAAATTTGGTGTCAAAATACTGAAAATCATTACAGTTCCGAGTGAAAAATTACAATATATGCTCTTAACTTTGTTGTTTTTTTAACATTGTTACCCCAAATTTTCAACATAACCTTCTTATGAGCCCACCTCATGAACAAGGCTAGTGAAAATTTCTAAATCCTGCCTGCAATGTGATTTCATGAAGCAACCTCAAAAACACTTTTTGGGCTGGATTTAAATAACTTCACCACCCTTGTTCATGAGGCAGGGGTCCCAAAAAGACAAAACTATGAATAAAAGTTCAAACCCCCAAATCCCATTGAACTACATTAAACTGAACTTACCTTATTTTTTCATATCACATTCATCAGTTTCAGAAGAAAGAGGTGTAATCAATAAGAGAGTGAATCTACATCCTGGGATATGTTCAGGTCAGTGAGGGTGTGTGGGAAGTGTGCGGAGGTGGGTGCTATGTGCTAGGTGAGTGGATGATAGAGGTAGGGTGGGTTGGGGTCTGGGAAGGTCAGATCACTAGTGCACCATTTTCTTTTTTTCAGGTAAATCAAAAAAAACGATCTATGAGAGATAGTTTTCTTTATTTTAGTGGAGACTTAAGCCCACACTGTGGATTGGGCACCCCAATGTCAAGATGATCTTTAGCAGCAGTGGGGGTTGACACCCCACTGTTGTCATGTATATCATGGTAAGGGGGAGCAGGTGACCTGGATGGGAAGGGGGAGAAGAAGCGGTACTGGGGTATGCACCCAGTCCACTTAAGAAATATTAAATAGACAGATAAACAAACAGACAGACAGCAAGAGAGAGAGAGAGAGAGAGAGAGAGACAGATCAGGGGATCAGAAGTTAGCCATTTTGTTGAAGCCAGTAGCACAACTCCAGCTGGGGCTTCAATGTTCAAGAAAGTCCTGCTGTTTTCACAAAAGAACAATATTAAAGAACTCTAGTTCTTTCACATTTTTGGTCATATGAGCCTTCACTAAGCCTGCCGACTCACTGCTCCAACTGAAGCCAGCAGCATGACTGTAGCTTCAAAATTTAAGAAAGTCTTGCTCACAGACTTATTTTTTCCCCATAGTTCTCTTGTGAGATCTCACAAAAGAAAATGGTTATTTTGTATACCCTCATGAAATAAATGTGAAAAAAAATCTAAGTCCCACTCTTCTTTGGTGAGCTGAGATTTGTCTTTCATGAGCCGACAGTCTTCTTTTGTGACTCACTAAAGAAGTTCAGATCATGAAAGAACTATAAAAAACTAAGTCCCACCCTCTTCTTTCATGGGCAAAAATTCCTCTTTCATGAACTGACAGTCTTCTTAGACTCACAAAAGATAAATTAATCTCATCCTCTCTAAGCCTTCTACTTAGAATTTTAGGGATGTCCCAAAAACATGTTTTAGGGTCTTTAAAAAAAAAAAACTCCAGAACTTAGTTAAATGGATCCCTTTTAGCCATATTCATATGTTTGTTTTCTACAAGGCATCATTTTTTATGGGTTTCAATTTTTTGTTGGCAAAATAAAAATAAGGTGGCTGCCATAAGAAAGAATAACTTTTTTCTGTGAAATTCTTCTTTCATATCAAATGTATAAATGAAAGACCATGATGAGAATGCTGAGAACTGAAACTGCAAATCCTATAAATCAGGAAGGGATTATTATTTTTTTGCCAAAAAAAAAACAACAACAAAAAACACCCTTCTAGTGCAAGCCTCTTCAAGCTGCTTCCACTCAGAAAATTTCAGAAAATAATTCAGAACCATCTGGGCTGTAGATGAGAAGAACAACAAAAAAATTCCCACATATTGCATTATCTGTATCTTGGAAAGTGGACATCCAACCATCACAAAGCTTGCCAAATCAAAATACTTTTCCCCCAAACCACGCATGCAAAATTTTGTGCAATTCCATTGAACAGGGTGAAGCTATTAAGGTGCAAGGTTAGAGGTTTAACATTAAACACCCAACTGAGCCTTTAAATATAGGGGTACATTCTCTCTCTCTATCTCTCAATATATATATATATATATATATATATATATACATACTATAGTTAGGGTTGTGTAGCCATTTCTGTTAAACCTCAAAATTTGCACTTTAATAACTTTGTAACTGTTTGTCCAATTTGCCTGCAATTTGGAATGGAGGAAGATGTTTGGCAGGGTCTCCGGATCTGTAAATTTTCATGTCATTCAGATGTATGGTTATGGAAACATAGTGCACTGAAAAACGTGAAACATCCCCAACATTCCATTTTCTTTAGATGTCCACTTTGTACTAAAGAATGCATCTGAGTAGGTTCACGTTGGGTGGGCTACATGGGTCCTGGGTTGCAGATGTGCCTTTTGAATATTTTGTATAAAAAATCTTCTTCTGTTCAAAAGTTATAGCACTTTTAGTGTCCCATTATATCCTATGGGAAAATTTATATGTGCAGCTCGAAAATTGTCACAATAGTATTTTTTAGTGTAGAGCATGCCAAAAATAGTGCTGTGCTGCCACCATCTTGTTTTCAGTTAGTGAGAGAGAAAAACAATATAACTCAAAAAAACACTGCACTTTTTGACACACCAACCATTAGATTTACCTATCTGGGGCATGAGGGACAGGAATCTGGCATGTGTTCTTCACCAGCTGGTCTGGAAATGCAGTTTTCAGATTTCTTTCTTTATTTTTCTGTTTTTGGATTATGACACTATATCAAAGTGCAGTGGCAATGTGCAGCACCATAAAAAATACAAGCACGACACTACATTTTACATTCAGGGTTGTATTCCCATTATAAAGACAGGAGTGTCACAATCATTTCTTAAATGATCGTGGTAACACTGCAGAGCCACATTTTCTGAAATGCTGCTTTCTTTGTCACTTGATTGTGGCAAGCTGGATTGTGATATTGGCCTGAACTTTTCAGGGTGGCAAGCCCTACTGCTGCAGATGTGCCTTTTAGTGGTTTGCTTTGAAAATGCTCACCATGTCTCTAGTTATAGCATTCTGAAGATACAAATTTTCCCATTGGATAACATTGTTGGGGTCATTTTATTTGTCACTTCATTGTGGCTACGTGCTTTGTGGTGTTGCCCTGAACATTTTAAGCTGCAAAGCCCTACCCCTACAGGTGTGCCTTTTGGTGGTTTGGTACAGAACCATTGAACATGGCCATAGTTACAACATTTTGAAGTTTGGAAATTTCCCCATAGGATAACACTGTGGCACTGTTTTTTCTTTGTTGCCTCATTGCTGCAGAGTGAATTGTGGTATTACCCTGAATGTTTCAGGGTGAAAAGCCATAGTCTCACAGGTGTGCCTTTTGGTGGTTTGCTGTGAAAACATTCAGCAGGGCCATAGCTACAGCATTCCAAAGTTCCAAATGTTCCCCATAGGATAACATTGCAGCACCCGTGGTGCTTTTCGGGGCCCATATCTCGAAAACAGGGTTGAATTACAGACTTTGTGTCAGAAAGCTCCTGATATATGAATTTTTTTTCTAGCATGTATGATTCCTGAGATATTTGCAAACTGCTGTTCTAATTGGTGATTTTCATGTGTGTGGGCCACAATTATGCCCTCAGATTTAGCACTCACATTGCGTTTCAGTGCACATATCTCAGAAATGATGTTAGATATGGGTTCAGTCATTTTGTGGTTGTGAGAACTGCACACTGTCACTATTACAAAGAGACTTGATTTTTTTCCTACCTGCTATGGTTTCCGAGATATGGGAAAATTACTGTTGCAAAGCCTACTTAACTTATAGGGCTGCTGTATGTCTCCATGCTTACATATAAGTGGGAGCACAGGGCCTGGAAGGCCTATGCTCCCACCCACACATACCTTATGCACAAATAGGTGGCTTGGTGAAGCACGGGGCCCACCAAGCCACCCATTTCTATTACTACTTACATTACACTTTTTTTAAAAAAAAGGAAATTCTTTGCAAAAACTTAATTAAAGCATCAGTTAGGGTTGTTTCCACACCGACAAAAGTGTGGAAATTCAATGTTAGGGTTACCATCCCTTCCACACCACCCCCAGACCAACCCCACCAACATGCATCAGGGTGTGCATTGAGGTTGTTGGCCTAACTCTCACCCCCATTCCATTTGCAAAGAAGCTGAGGTGGTGCAATATAGGAGAATGGGCTGACAGTTAGGCATAATAACCCCATCGCACACCCAGATGCCTGTTGGTGGGGGTGGTGTGGGAGTGGGGTGGTAAGGGTGGTAACCCTAACATTGAATTTCCACATTTTTGTTGGTGTGGAAGCAACCCTAATTGATGCATTGATGGAGTTGTTGCTAAGAATATATATATATATATATATATATATATACAAAAGAAATGCAGTATGTTGATACTGACATTAGGGTAGAAGTATGTAAAGTGCACAAAGTGAGGAAATAAAAAAATGGTGTTTTGGGTCTCAGGAATATTGGTGAATCAGTGGTTGTCAACCCTAATGCTCAATCCCCCCTCAGCCTGTAGCTCCTGTCTGAGGCACAAGGTACAACTGCATGCCAGTACCTCATAGTGATACACTTTTCAAAAGTAGGGAAATATAACTTGCCACATGTTGACAACAGAATCTGTCATAGCTTTCTTCATGCAGGGCCCTATTGGCCCAGCTTGAAGAAAAGGGAGGCAGTATAGCACAGTGGTTTAAGGCTGTGAGCTGCAAACCTGGAGACCTGGGTTTGAATCCCATAGACCCCACTTGCATATACTGTGTGACCCTGAGCAAGTCACTTAACTTCCCTGTGTTCCCAGGTTGCACCTGTAAACAAGTTTTCAGCTTAGCGTGACATGTCTGGTTAAACAATTGGAAAAAAAAAAGAGATCACATCTGACCTTGTTTGTTCAGTGGTGGGGATAGGAATTAGGGTTGACAACCCTAAGAAAGACCCCACCACTGATACATGCATGTTAATACCTTGTGAGGAAAGGCTCTCTGGCCCCCTACAAGGTGTTATGTGTGCACTGAAACACTGTTCCATCCCTGCCCAGGCTGTGGCTGGTGCCACATGCTGCAGCACCTTCCACATCAGCCTTGGCTCATTAAATTGGCTCACTGAGCACACACCTAAACTCAGGTCACTGGCATGGAAATGTAATGTGGTATCCACTGGGCAAACGGACATCCCTACAACAATGTTAGTTCATAACTGTTTTTGTTATTGTGACATTCTGACCCAAAAATTTCAATCATCTTTTCAAGACTCCTCCTTTTGAACATGACAGGTGTCATTTAATATCATTCTGGACAAAATTTAGTTTCAAGCCAGCAGTACAAAATCACATGCTGTCCAGGATTTGAAAAATAACAGTTGTCATGTTCATGAGGTTGTGTGACAAAATTGCTGTGTTGAAAATTTGGGGTTTAGATATTGAAAATTACCAAAGTTATGAGAGTGTGTTGAAAAAGTACAACATGCGTCAATAACTTTGTTGTTTTTCAATATTTTGACAACATTCAGTATAGTCTTCTTATGATCCACCTCATGCTATTTTGGCCAGGATGTGAAAAATGACAGCTGTAATGTTCATGTGATGGTGTGCAAAAGTGCTATGTTGAAAATCTGGTGTCAAAATATTGAAATTACCAAAGTTTTGGGCATGCGTATATACATTTCTACGTGCACTCATAAACCGGTGATTTTTACTTATTTTTTTTTTCACAAAATTTTCAAAATGGCCTTTTTGGAACCCCACCTCATCAAAACTGATGGTGAAATTATGTCAACTGAGCCAAAAAGGTGATTTTGTGCAGTGAATGAGAAATCACCTTCCAGGCCCATTTAACATAATTTCACCATGAGTGTTCATGAGGTGGGGTCCCAAAAAGGCAATGTTGAAAATGTGGTGAAAAAATTCATAAAAATGACCAAGTTATGAAGATAAGTTCAAAACACCATATAAATACATTATACAGTACTTGCCTGTTTCCCTCAGTTCTCAGCTCATCATTGAAGAGTGAAGATGCATCTCAGTCTAAACAGGATTATGGAGCTGGACCTCAGCTTGGTACATTTAAGGTAAGGGGGGAGTTGTGGGGTGCTCGGTGCTGAGTGGGAGGGTCAGGATGGCAGGTTGAGGATGGAGGCAGATGACAAGGGACCATTTTCTTCATTACATGATTTTAAAAAAAGATGTTGTGTGATGGTTTTCCTTTTGATGGGATCTGACACTGGGGACTAGGCACCACAAATGATGCCAACACTGGGAATTGGGACCCTCAGTGTAGGTAAGTGTAAATTATAGATGTGGTGGGTGACACTAAGGAGGTGAGAGGGGAAATGAAATGGTACCAGGGGTGGGCACCCTGGTGTTGGACTACATGATTAATTAAACTTGCACCAGGGATTGGGACCCCAGTGTCCAGTTCATTTAAATAAAGCCTCTTATGCAGCTAATGGCAGATGGAGCCACACACAGACATGCACAGCACACTCAGCATGGGCAGGGTTACAGACCAACACATAGCCCTGTCCCTGCTGAATAAAAACTGCATGGATGGATTCATCAGCAGGGTGATGGTCCTGCCAGCTCAAAAACCACAGCTGTCTCATAATAAGAAAACATGACTTTATGTTGTTGCAAATATTCAGTTATCTGTAGATTCAGAACATGGATTTTTTTTAAACTGTGCATGCTCACAAATGGAATTTTTTTTTTTAAATAATTTAAAAAACTTCTTAAATTTAGGACATTAAAAACATAAACATGCACACCATGGGCCAAATGTTATGAAAACTGCAAGGCTCAGGTTTCAAATCCTCCTAGTTTTTAAGGCTGTGGGTGGAACATACAGCCATTTCACGATCATAGCCTTAAAATGACTGATCATGGCACCTTCCATTGGACTTTTGGAAGTATCCTTTTGAAAGTCCAATGGAGCTTGTAACACTTCACCACGATTGGCTACTATGGAGTAACAGCCACACTATTTCAGCCATTACTTCCATATTTTGGGACAAGAACTGTGCATGCATGCCTAGCACACATGCAGTTCTGCTGGCACTGCCATCTTGTGAATGGCAGAATGTCACTCACCATAACTATGCATGCATGAATGCCACACAGGCACAGTTGCAATGCTGCTGCCATCTTGTGGATGGCACTCCTCCTGCATCTTCCCACTGCTCCTCTCCTCCCTGCTTCCTTGGTTCCCTTCCTGCACCTGCAGCAAATAAAGCCCCCCTGCTCCTTCCCACTGCTGCTGTCCTCCCCCTCCCTCCCTCCATTCCCCATCCACACACCAACATCGGGGTGCAAAATCCCGGTGTCAGTATCATGTAAACCCCCCCAACTCATGTAGCACAATGGGAGCCCACCACAGTGTTTCCAAATTTATGGGTTTTTTTTATCCCACGCTAACATCAGGGTGCCCAATTCTTGTGTCAGCATCATGTATCCCCAAATCATGTGGCACACTGGGAGCTCACCCCATTGTGCCCAAATTTATGCTTTTTTCTGTAAATAAAAAAAACATACCCAACATCTTTTTTTTACCCGTAAAAAAGGGAATCAAAGGTAAGCATGGTATAAAGGCAGTCAATGGGGTTTTCAACTTATGTTGATATGTCAGTCATTTTGGGGAATTTGGGCCCAACATTTTCAACATGGGGTTCTTGGAACCCCACCTCATGATCACTGTCACTGTCATTTTGTTACTCGGTCCTAAAAAGTGATTTGGTAGTCGCTGTGTGGAATCACCTTTCAGGACCAATTAACTAAATGACAGTGCCACTGTTCATGCAGTGGTGACCCAAAATGCCCATGTTGCAAATTTGGTGACAAAATTCCAAAAAATGACTGCGTTATAAGTGTGCATTGTGCAGTTTCAACGTACGCTCCTAACTTCACCAATGTTTTTATATTTTCACTCCAGATTTTCAACATTGCCATTTTTGCAACAGGATTTGACTGACAACAGGAACTTCCTGTTTGGGAGCAGGAAGTGAGTGATCACAGAGCCACAAAATTCTCACCATCCTAGAAGGAAAAGAGTAGCTCTCCACCCCCCCGCCATACCTCTCAACTGTCCCTGATTTTTAGGGATGTCCCTGATTTTGCCTCAGAAGTTTACTCTGTCCCTCCTAAAAATTGTTTCCATGACCAAACAGTGGGAGTTGTAAGCACAAAATAATGTCAGACATTAAAGCTACAGACTTGTTCCTCCTTAGAAAATGCATTTTACACTAAGCCTTTTATTCTACCAGCTTCCTGAGAAGATATCACCAATTTTGAAGATGTGTCCCTGATTTTTTTAAGCCTTGTCCCTGATTTATGAGGAAGGAGGTTGAGAGGTATGCCACCAGCTGTTGGAGGGCTGACTCTGAGCAAGTAAGGAGACTACTGAGAAATATAGGAACTTCTTGTCTCAGAACAGGAATATCAGGAACTTAAAGGGCACAGAGGCAGTAAGCAAGTAGGAAGAAAAAAATAAAAAAAATAAACAGAGAAAAGAGTAAGAATTGCAGACAACAGTTAAGGGGCCAGAAATAAGACATGATGGGAATGGTGCAGTGCAGTGGCTGTGGAGCAGCAGTCTTCCGGAAGATGTTCTAGAGGATGCAGTGTTGTCACATCTACAGGCACCTCTCTGGGCTGAGGGAGTAAGTTGCTCATCTCCTGGCTGAGGTGGCCAAGATTTGGGGGACCTCCTCTCCCACCCAGGGACCACCAGGGCCACTGCCATTGCCTCAGAGGTTGCCAAGAAAGAGGAGTGGTTGGACCACAGTGGGCTCAGGGAGGGTGAGGGTGGTGGAACAGAGGTGCATCCCTCCAGTTGTACCTTCACACAATTCATATGTCATTCTAGCAAAGTGTGGTTCCTCTATAGAGGCACCCACAGTGGAGACCAAGGAGGATGCTGGGAACCTCCACAAAGGAGACCCACAGGAGGGTGGGATGGGACCCCACAGGGGAAGGAAACAACTCCTGGTGGGGGACTCCATTATTGTGGGGGTAGAACTGGGGGAGGAAGGGGAGAGGGAGGTAAGGTGCCTGCCTGGTGATATGACTTTGAGGGACAGGGAGTGAATCCTCAGGATCACTGGAGCAGATGCACAGGGGAGGAAGCTGGATGTCATTGTCCACCTAGGGACAAATGACCTGGTGTAGAAAGGGATCAGAGCAGTACTGGAAGAGTTTTTGGAGTTGGGGAGGGGTCTTAGCAAGTAGCATGCATGGAAACCATCTCGGAGGTGATGCCTGTCTATGGCATAGATGAGGCTAGGGTGTTCCACACCATGGGATTCAATCAGTGGTTGAAAAACTGATACAGAGCTCAGGGATTTGGCTTCATTAGGGACTGGGGGTCCACCTGGAGTGATACAAGCCTATACTGGCATGATGGTTTGCATCTATCTAGGAGGTGAACCAGGATCCTAGGTGATAAGTTTAAATGCTTCATTGGCAAGCATTTAAACTAGCAAAGGGGGGGGGCACTGGCAAGCAGCAGGGAAATCCTAGCCCCCTCCAAAAATCAGGGTAATAAGTGAAGTAAACAGCAAGATAGGGATGTCAATAGGGAGAAGGGCAGGGGTAAATGGAGAAAATGACAAAGGCAATAAGGACACGGATGGGGCAAAAAGGCATAAGGCCATCAAGAAATAGAGGGTAATGAGTACCAATGCCTGTAGTCTGGGCAACAAGCTCCCTGAACTTGTGGCTTTGATGGAAGAGGGATGCATAGACATCAAAGCAGTCAAAGAAACATGGTACACAGAGAACCATAACTGGGATGTTAACATACCAGGGTACACACTCTATAGGACAGACAGTGAGGGTAGAAGAGGGGGATGAGTAGCTCTCTATTTAAGGGAAGGGATAAAAGCAACAGCACAAAAGAGCAAACAGGGAGGAGAGGAGGCACTGTGAGTCACCTTAGAGACTGGAACTTACACCACAATCTGCACAGGGGTTGTATACAGACCTCCATGTCAGGGAGATGGAATGGACAAGAATATAATAGAAGGCATCCTTAGGATGGCAGAGAAAGGGGAGATAATGTTGATGGGGACCTGAATATACCAGATGTTAACTGGAGCACCTTTCCTGCAGCCAAATCCAAGAACAGGGACATTCTCAATGCCCTACTGGTGGCATGCCTCAGGCAGCTAGTTTTGGAACCCACTCATGAGGGAGCAATCTTAGACCTCATACTCTCAAATGCAGACAATGAGAGGATCTCAGATCTAGAAGTGGGTAGCCATCTGGGAACAAGTGACCACTAAACAGTGTGGTTCAAGATAAAATCAGCTAGAGTCAAGCCATACAAAAGCGAGGGTACTGGACTTCAGGAGCACTGACTTTGGCAAGATGGGAGTGTGCCTTAGAAAAGCACTAGCAAAAAGGCTAGAAGGAGGGGTAGAGCAACAATGGGGAAACATCAAAACTGCCATCACATGACCAATTTCACTTCTTAGCCAAGATATTAAAATATTATCTAAACTTTTAGCCAACCGTATTAACACAGTCCTTCTGCAGTAGACAGGACCAGAACAGGTAGGCCTTTTAAAAGGGAGATCCTCTTCTGACCACCTACATACTTTGGATCATGTCTTCTTGGTATCCAGGGATGCTAATTTTCCAGCTGTCTTGGCATCCTTGGATGCCGAGAAGGCATTTGACACAGTAAATTGGAACTATCTCTTGCAAGCACTGAAGGCATTCCATTTTCTGAGATCTTTCAAAAATGGATAGGTACCCTATATAAATATCTCACAGCTCATATTTCTAGTAACAGTACCCTTTCTGAGACATTTTTACTCCACTCCAGTACTACACAGGGATGCCCTCTATCCAATTTAATTTTTAATTTATATTTAGAAACCTTTATTCATAGATTAGTTGCAACACTTGGGATCCAAGGCATCATTATTTAAGGGCATGTAGTAAAAGTCTTGGCATACAGTATGCAGAGGATCTGCTTCTCCAAGTATCATATCCAACTTCCTCCATACCTCAAATGTTATCAGTCATTGAAGAATTTAGTAAAATGTCTCATTACAAATTAAATAAGAAAAAAACAGTAGTTTTTCCTCTTATCTATAGGGCTATGAAGCACGATATTACTAGTATGGGTCTCATCTGGAAAAAGGACTCTCTGCAATACCTAGGTATTGAATTAACAAGGAATCCCACTCATCTTCAAAAACTTAATTGAGACCCCCTTATATACACTATTAAACAAGACTTACAAAGATGGTCACTCCTTCCCCTATCGCTTTGGGGCAAAACTTATTTAGTAAAAATGAATGTTTTTTCCCCGTCTTTTCTATCCTCTTAATTTATTAAATCTTTGGCGCCCTTTAAAATGGTTTCAAAATGTACACAAGCTTTTTACAGACTTTATCTGGGCAGGGAAAAGAGCCAGGCTGGCTTTTTATAAACTAGCGGCTCCCAAATATAAAGGTGGATTACGACTACCACATATTTGTCTTTACTATTGGGCCAGTCAACTTAGCAAGTATCTTAGCTGGGCAGACACTGGAAACAAGCCAAACCCCCATTTGTTTACTCCAACCTGGCTTAAGATTAAAAAAAGAACTCCTGAAAGTGCAAGGGCTTTCTCCAACCTCCCTTTTATACATTAATCTGAAACCTCTTCCACCACGGGTTAAGACATTTCCCATTGCTGTCTCCATTAGGATTCATTCCCAATTATGCAACTTCATGAAATATGATTATATCCAAGATATAGCTGAAACTATATGGGGTAACCACAATATTAAGATAGGAGGCCAAATTCTTTCACCTGGGTGGCTACCACAGATAGGAGACTGTTCAGTTAATTTATTTTATCAGGGAAAATGGAACATGGTTTACCTCTTCAAAAATATTACTTAAAGCAAACATCCCAAGTATACAAGCTTAGCCACCATTTGGTTAAAACATTTGGTCTGACTTACCAAAATTTTCTTGATTTACCTTTCTGGATGGAACTACAATCTTTAGTGGGATTACCACATGCAGTCTCCAAAATCTATCTGAATCTATATAACTCAAAATATCCAGAATGCTTTGGTCCCACTGTAGTTTAGTCCTCCTTCTTTCTAGAAAAGACTATTAGCTTGCCCTTCCTCTGGTGGAATTGCCATCAATTGTTACACAGGCTAGGATGTGACTTACGTAGTTTCAAATATTACATAATTTATACTATACTCCTCAGAAATTAGCTAATTTTGGGCACATAGACTCTCCTACCTGTGTGAGATGTTTACATGGGAAGAGAAATCTATTCCATATGTCTTGTACCTCTCCAAAAATATCCAAATTATGGAACCTTATTAAACAGAAGGTGGACCCCCTATTAGGTTTGAATGATCTGTTCAGTCCTGATATTTGTCTATTAGGAGACCTCTCAGAGGTTCATGTATTAAATCATAAATTTCATATAACTATGTTAGCAATGTCAGTTAAGAAATTGGTCTTGAAGCACTAGAAGGACACGGTAGAAATTACCTATACAGAATTGTTAAATGAACTTCTAGCTAATCTCAGGACTGAGAGAACTATAGCAAGTCTCAATCAGAAATTTAAAAATGTAACAAAATCTGGGGACCTTTGTATGCATTATACTCTGTACAATAAGTAAATACTAACTCTTTTATATTGTGTAATGGCTCTGTGAAATTATTCTGTGTAACAGAGGGGGTTAAGGATGGGGGGAAGGTAGGGAGGGGGTGGGAGGGCATTGTTCCTCCAGGTTTTCTAATCAGATATCTACGTATTATAATTACAATATTTCAATGCTCTGTAATTATAAAAATCTGAATAAATTTTGAATGGCAAAAAAAAAAAAAACTTCAATCACAGAGGCAACAAGCCTTTGTGTGAAGCAAACAAACAAATCAAAATGAAAGAAAAAGCCATTATGGTTCTCAAAAGAGGTGGCGAGGAAGGTTAGGGAGAAAAAGATAGCATTTAGGAAGTATAAGGAAACACAGAAGGAGCAGGACAGAGAACTGTACCAGTTAAGGCAAAAGGAAGCTGGGAAGGAAGTCAGAATAGCAAAGGCCCAAACTGAGGAAAAGATAGCCAACTCAGTTAAGAAGGGGGATAAAACCTTTTATAGGTGCATCAGTGAGCATAGAAAGACAAAGGGAGGGATAGTGAGGCTGAATAGAAAAGACGGTGGGTGGGCAGAGAGGGATAGTGAAAAAGCAGGGATACTGAATGAATACTTCTGCTCAGTATTTACAAAAGATGATGAGGAGGAGGAGGTGCCTAATCCAATTAACAGAAGCACTCTGGATAGGGGGGTTGATCTGAGTCCTTTCACAGAAGAAAGGGTTCTGAAAGAACTCATAAAACTGAAGGTGGACAAAGCAATGGGCCTGATGGAATTCACCCGAGAATTCTAAAAGAATTAAGTGGAAAACTAGTGACACCACTGTCTACCCTTTTTAACAAATCATGGGAGGATGGTGTGGTACCCAAGGACTGGAGGAAGATGGATGTGATTCCCCTTCACAAAAGTGAGACTAAGACAGAGGCAGGAAACTACAGACCTGTCAGTTTGACCTCTGTGGTAGGGAAAGTGATGGAATCACTTCTGAAGGAAAGAATTGCTGAGTACCTAGAGGCCAGTGGGGCACAGGACCCAAGGCAGCATGGGTTCACAGCAGGAAAGTCATGTCAGATGAATCTAATTGATTTCTTTGAATGGGTGACCAAAGTAGTAGACCAGAGAAGGGCTGTGGACGTGGCCTACCTAGACTTTAGCAAGGCATTTGACACAGTCCCACACAAAAGATTAATAATCAAATTAATCGGCCTGGGAGTGGGTCCCAGGGTAGTAGCCTTGGTAGAACATTGGCTGGACAACAGGACACAGAAGACAATTGTAAATGGAGTCCACTCTGAAGACAGAGAGGTTACTAGTGGGGTACTGCAGGGTTCAGAACTGGGTCCAGTCTTTTTTATTGTCTTGATAAGTGACATTGCAGAGGGACTGGAAGGAAAAGTATGCCTTTTTTTGCAGGGGATACAAAGATCTGCAACAGATAGACAAGGAGGAGTGGAAAGGATGAGAAGGAAACTTGGCAAGTTTGGAGGAATTGTCAGATGTATGGCAGCTTGGATTCAATGCAAAGAAGTGCAAAATAATGCACCTGGAAAACAACAACCCAGGTGAAGATTACACAATGGGGGGGGGAGGTAGTAACAAAAACAAAAATGGAAAGGGACCTGAGGGTAATCATATCAGATAACCTTAAAGTTAGCAAGCAATGTGAGAAGGTAGTAGGGAGGGCTGGGGTAATACTGGGATGTATAGGGACAGGCATCACCAGCAGAAAACAGGAAGCTGTCATCCCTCTGTACAGACCCCATCTGGAGTACTGTGTCCAGTTCTGGAGACCCCATCTCTGCAAGGACATGGACAGGATGGAGGTAGTCCAGAGGAGGGAAAATAAAATAGGGCAGAGTCTGCAAGAGAAGTCATATGAGAAGAGACTAAATGACTTTAATATGTATACCCTTGAGGAAAGGAGGGAGAGGGGGGACATGATAGAAATGTTTAAGTACCTCAGTGGAATCAACAACGTCCAAGAGGGTAGCATCTTTCAGGAAAAAGAGATGTGCAAGAACAAGGGGACACAATTTGAAGATAGAGGGGGGCCCGCTCAGGGGCAATGTGAGGAAATATTTTTTCACAGAGAGGGTGTTGGAAGCATGGAACAGCCTTCCTGAGGAGGTTGTAGGGTCTAAAACTGTGGGAGAATTCAAGAATGCATGGGACAGACATAAGACAGTTCTTGTGGGGGGTAGGAAGAAATAGGCTGTTGGTTAACTAGGATCTGCAGCTTATCCTGTAGGCAGGGAATAGGCAGAGAATAGGTGGGCCAAGTGGTCCTTATCTGCTGTCAAAGTCTATGTTTCTATGTTTCTGTGTTGCACACTTCCTTTTTAACAGTGCAGCTGTCATTTTTCACATCTTGCTCAAAATGTGTTTTTGCACCTGTGTCATAGAATGGCATGGTCGCTCTGCAAAATCACCATTTTTTGACAAGTGAACGAAATGACAGTGGCACTCTTCATGAGGTGAGGTCCCAAAAAGACCATGTTGAAAATTTGGAGAAACAACTCTAAAAAATGGCCAAGTTATACCTGGTTGTTAAAAATGTTCTATGCACGTGTGTAACTTTGGTAATTTGGCAGCTTGTCACAGTCGTATCTGTTCTGGCTAGAACTTGTTTAGTTGTAGTTTGGAAAAAAAAAAGGGTTTAATTTTGGTGTCTGGTGGGATTTGCCACTCTGTAACTTTGTCCCCAGTGAACCAACTGACATAAAATATTCAGGATCCAGAGATCATGGCGACACTTCTGAGCTTTCCAAATTTCATGTAATCAGTTGAATAGTGGCACAGTTATTAAAGTGCAAAAATTGGGGTTTAAAATTAAAGTGCTTATTCAACCCTACTATACAGGCACTACTGCACCTGTATTATACATATTTGGCAAAAAACTTTGTTAATGCACCAGTTAGTGTTCCAGCAGTAAAAATTTGGAAATGTGGTGTTATGGTTTCCAACCCTAATACCCCAACCCCACTGTGCAGGCAGCAACTGGCGTCGGAGCTATGCCTTAGGGTCGTTAACCCTAACATTCACCCCATTCCATGTCTGAGTAAGCTGAGATGAATACCGTATAGGAAAATTGGGTAAGCATTAGGGTTGACAATCCCAAGGCACACACCCCAAGCCTATTGCTGCATCCACAGTGGGGGTGACATGTTAGGGTTGAAAAACCTAACACCAGATTTCTAAACTTCTGTCACTGGAACCCTAACTGAAGGATTAATGAAGCTATTTGCCAAGAATTTCCTTACTTTTTAAGAAAGTAAAATTGTAACCTTCTTTGCTTATGGAAGCACAGGGCCCTCTGGGTCCTGTGTTCCCATTCCTCCATAAATGCATACATGTATGTCACGATGCAAGCATTTCAGCCAAAATAGCTACCAAATTGTCAGCATAGCCTTGCTATTACCCCACCTTATGAATGCTGGGCTGAGAATTTTCAAACGTCCACTGAAAGTTTATACAATGCCACCGCAATGTCATTCCATGCCACAGGTGACAAAACACATTTTGGGTAAGAATTTAAAACTGACAGCTGTCACATTCATGAGGCGATGTAAAGAAATGGCTATGTTGAAAATATGGGGTGAAAATTAGTTAGCAGGGAGCATAGCAAAATGTCAATAGATGCATCAAACTTTGCCATTTTAACACATTTTGATCCCAAATTTTTAACATACCCTTTTTATGACCTAACCTCACAAGTATAGTGAAAATGTTGAAATCCATCCCAAAAGGTGATTTCACTGACCAACTGCAAAAGCACCTTTCTGGCAGGATTTGGGAAATGTCACAAACATTGTTCAAGAGGCCTCAAAAAGTATCAAAAAGTATATGTTGAAAATTTGGTGTCAAAAGCTTTAAAAATGACAAAATGTTGTACCAAAGTTGAAAACCCCATTGAAATACATTGAACTGCACATACTTTAGTTTCTGAATTCAATAGTAGTCTAAGGGTCCCTCTCCCTTCTCCTGTCTCTGTTCCCATAAAAAAAATATATATATAGTAACCTGGTAGTGTAGTGGACCATCCCCCCATTCACCGATCACCATCCCCATATAAAAATATGTAATATTTCCCTGGTAGTCTAGTGGTCCCTCCCCCCTTCCCTGTTCGCTGATTGCCATCCTCATATACAAATATTTAATAGTTCCCTGGTGGTCTAGTGTTCCCTCCCCAGTGTCCAATCGGTAAGCCCTTATTGAAAAAAATATTCAGTGGTAGTCTAGTGGTCCCACTTCCCGATCATTTCTTCCAGTATTGAAAACAATATTCCCTGGTTGTCTAGTGGTCCAACCCCTATTCCCAATCCCCAATTGCTCCTACCAGTATTGTTTTTTACAAACTTCAGGGAGGGAGGGTGGGACTACTAGGCTACCAGGGAATATTGATTTCAATACTGGGAGGGTGATCAGTGATCATGGAGTGGGGACCACTAGACTAATACAGAATATGTTCTTCAATAAGGGGATGGCAATCGGACATCAAGAGAGGGGGTAGGGCCACTACAGTAACAGAAAATATTTTATATAATAAGGGGAGGGTGATCAGACATGTGGGAGGGGAAGGGATCACTAGACTATCAGGGAAATATATTTTTTAGATGGGAACGGGGATCATTGAATGAGGGTGGGAAAGGAACCACTGGACTACAAGGCATTATACAAGTTTTTAGAGCTGGAAATGTGGTTTCTTGAGGTACGGAAATGCTCTTTTTCAAATTGCAATAAAAAAGAATCCTTTACCATGGTTTCTTTTTCACAATTTGCGAAAAAGAATCCTTGTCTGTGGCTCAGAATCCTTTCCCATGGTTGCTTTTTCGCAATTTGAAGAAAATGAAAAAAACCTTTTTCACAACTTGTGAAAAAGGATCCTGTTTCATGATTCCATTTTTGCAATTTGTGAAAAAGGATTTTAGCATGTTAAGAAAATGCATTTCTGACTCTTTTATATAAAAAACGAAACCCAGAATCAGACTCTATGGGCTCCAATTAGGTAAGCACAATCATTGGTGTTTACTTAAGAGGTCTATTGTTTGTTATTCCATTTTGTTGTCACCACTAACTAAAAGTAAGATGGCAGCACCATGAAAAAAGATTTCCCATTTGATACACAGGATTATCCATTTGCAAAACAGGATTAACCATTTGTGACACAGAACCTGATTTGAGGCTCAAATCTAATTTTTCCTATTGAAAATAATGGGAAACTTTGAAATTTAATAACTTTTGAAAGGATTAATATTTTTACACCGAACCTTCAAAAGGCACTACTGTGAATAAGGACCTATATACCCTATAAAATTTCAGACTACAATTCCATGCAGTTTCTGTGCAGCGGTGTGATAAAGAATTTGAGTAAAAAATGATCATTTTCCTGTTTTGTGATGCTCCATATTTTTGCACCTGCACATCCGACTGGAACAAAACTTGCAAAGTCAAGAGATATTTGGTCTCTGATTGTGCATGCACAATTCCATGTGAATCACTTGAACAGTTGTGAAGTTATTAAAGTGCATAATTTTAAGTTTAGCATAGAAGTGAAGATTTAACCCAAACTATAGGACCCCGACAGTGCCCCTATTATTGATGTATACTATATATCTATATATTTTAGAGGCCAAAAATCCATTTAATGCATTAGTTAGGGTTGTTACACTATGACAAAGGATTATGTTAGGTTGAGAGTCTTTGCCTTTCGACCCACACCCTCAATTGGTATTGCGGTGCACTTTGGGGTTGCTGGCTCTAACTCTCACCCCATCAGATGTGTGAAGAAGCAGAGGTATAGGAGAATGGGGTGAGAGTTAGGACTGACAATCCCAATGTGCACCCCGTTGCAAGTTGGGGGTGTGGGTGGGGGCCAAGGCTTTCAACCCTAACACCGAATTTCCTCGCTTTTGTCACCATGGAACAACCCTAACTAATGCATTAAATGGAGTTTTTTGCCTCTAATTTCCCATCTTTCTGATAAGGACAATGAGAAATAGTGAATGTAAAACAGCGGCAGGAGTGCAGGGCCCTTTGGGCTCCACGCTCCCACCACGTGATGTCTTGTCACATAGTAACATGGCACCCACAAATGAAAATGGCACTGTGCATGGTGATGCAAATGAAACAGAAAGATAAACAGTACTGTAGACACAAATGGTTAAAATAACACAAACACAACTGCAAATGAAAACACAAAGGGTAAGGCACATGGTGCTGTAGACGGGTACAGTAAGTGAAACGGTTATGGAACCGCAAACAGAAGCGGTAAGGGTAACAGTAATGTAAGTGCACAGGCTGGTTTTCCCAAAAAGCTGCATAGAGAAAGACAGTGAGTACAAAGAATGTATGCATAATAATGGGTCTCGGAGCAGAAAATGAGGAGTTGGAATACTAAATTGCTTATATCTCAGGAACTGTACTACGTAGAAAAAAAATTAAAAAGTCATATGATTTATGACTTTCCTGGCTAGTTTTATACTTAGCTGCCATTAGGGGACTAAGTATTTTTCCGACAAAAAGTCTGTATCTTGTACCATTTCTGAGATACGGGCCCTGAAAGGTGCACCGAATGCTGTAATGTTATCCTATGGGAAAAAAAGAGAAGTTCGGATAGCCATAACCTTGGCTTCCTGTAAGATTTTTTCACCAAACCACTGAAAGGCACATCTGTAGGATGTTGGCTTTCTGCCCTCCAAACTTCAGCCCAAAAGACCAAACTGTTATTTTGCAGCAGGGCGGCAAAAGATTCCTGTAATGCGGTGGACACCGTAATGTTATTTTATGGCAATAAGTGTCAAATTTGGAGTGTTGTAACTTTGCTGCCCTGTAATATTTTTTCACCAAAATACTGAAAGGAATATCTGTTGTATGTTGGCTGCGTTCCCTCCAAATTTCAGCCCAAAAGACCAAACTGTTCTTTTGCAGCAGGGTGGCAAAGAATTGCTGTAATTTTCCCACAGCCTGGAAAAGTACTGTCGAACTTTGCGAAAGCTTTCGCAAATTCATTCGACAGTGTCACAAATGAGAAAGTACTTTGCGAAAGTACTTTTTCCAAAAATTTGAAAAATGGATTTCTGGGGTGTTTTACCCCAAAGTAAAGACATGCCTAGCATCCTCAGTGTCCGACCAGGTGAATACAAAAATAATTAGGTTGCTAGAGGGTCCCAAATTTAAATGCCAAGCATTTTTCTGATGACCAGCTGAAAACAAAATGGTGGATTTGTGACAATAAAAGGGCCATTTGCGAAAGTAAATACTGCATTTATGGCACTGTCAAACTTTTTAACTTTTCCCATTGACTTATAAAGGGAAATTGTTTTTTGAATAACTTTTGAACCATTTAATATTTTTTCATGAAATCTTCAAAAGGCACATCGGGGACTCTGGCTGCATGTTCCCTGATGATTTTGGACCAGTCACGCAAACTGTGCGACCTGTAGAGACGAGCAAAGAATTCCAAAAAACCGTAAACACTTGTGCAGATCATGCTTAATAATTCCACAGTCATATATATCCAAACAGTACGAAAGTTGGCAGATCCCAAGATGTATGGTTCTTGATCGTGTATTCCAAATTTCAGGCAAATCCATTGAATGGTTGCAAAGTTATTAAGGTGCAAAATTTTAGGTTTAACATGTAAATGGCTCCTCAACCCTAACTATGGTAGCACTACCATGCTACCATAATATATATATATATATATATATATATATATATATATATATATATATATATATAAATATATATATATATATATATATATAAATATATATATATATATATATATATATATATATAGTGAATTATACCACACAGCAGGGCAGGTATAGTTAGGGTTGCATGGCCATTTGTATGTTAAACCCCACATTTTTAACTTTAATAACTTTGCAACCATTCATCCGATTCACCTATTATTTGGCATGCTCATTGTCATATCATAGATCTCCAGAACTGGAAATTTTCATTCCAATCAGATTTCGGTTATGGAGTTGCGAGCATCTAAATGTGTGAAAAATACTCAACTTTTGCGAATTCTTTACTCTTTGCTACAGCCCAAACAGTTTGTCCGTCTGGTACAAAAAGTTCAGGGTGTATGGGGACTGAGTCAGGGAAGTGCCTTTTGAAGGTTTGGTGAAAAAATATTAATCCATTCAAAAGTTATTAAAGCTTAAAATGTCCCATTATATCCTATTGGAAAAAATATATGTTGTACATGAAAACAATTTGTAGTGTTGCAAAAGTACCTTTTTCTGTCGCAAATGCCCTCAGTAGTGTCATGCCACCACTATCTTTTTTTCAGTTAGTGGTGGTGAAAAAATGTTATAGTTAAAAAAATAGTGCACCTATGCAAACACCAACTATTGTGTTTACCTAAACAGGGTCCTAGGAATAGCACCCATGATTTCTTTTTTTAAAAAGACCCAGAAATATGCATATTTTTATGCAGCTGTTTGTACTGCCGCAAATGTGAGAATGACACTTTTGCAAATTGTGAAAGTGTCACAAGGTACTTTCTCAAATTTGCAAAACTTTCGCAGTTTGCGACAGTACTCTCCCCAAAATCATGGTTTCTTTCTCACCTCACTGCCACTACACAGCTTGGGCATTTGAGCTGAAATTTGCAGGGTGTCAAGCCCTTGCACAACAGATGTGCCTTTTGCTGGTTTGATTACACAAATTACACTGGTTCCAGAGTTACAGCACTCCAAAATTGTGCATTGTGCCATAGGATTGCATTGTGGTGGTTGCAGTGCCTTTCAGCACCTATATCTCAAAAACAGTTTGAGATATGTATTTTTTTGCTAAACACAGCAACACATGCGTGAGAGTGTCTAGGTCATGAATACAAATGCAAAAGATATTTTTCTGCACTTGCTACGGTTTTTGAGATATTGCCAAATAAGCATTATGAGAGTTGCTTGGAATGCCTCTAGACCTCTGCTATGTGTCTGCACTTATTTGTAAGTGGGATTGCAGGGACCAGAGGGCAAGTGCTTCCACCTATGCATACTATTTATGTTGAACTGGGAGCACTACACTCATGGGTGGGTGTGAGCGAAGAGCCTAGAGGGCCCATGCTCCCATCTATGGATATGTCTTACAACCCTGAGAGCATACTTATTGATGGGTAGGAGTGCAGGGCCTAGAGGGCACTGAACTCCCACCTATGGATTCCATTTTGCAAACCTGAGGAGACAGTTATGGATGGGTGGGAGCACATGTCCCGGAGGACCTGCACTCCCACCTATGCATTCCATATGACTAACATTTCACTTTCTCAAAAAGAAGGGAAATTCATTGCAAAAAACTCTGTTAATGCATCAGTTAGGATTGATTTCCACACCAGCAAAAGGGTAGAAATTCAACATTAAGGTTTCAATCCTACTACCCCAGGCCCCACCCCCACCACTCCACACACCAACAGGCATCAGGGTGTGTGTTGTGGTCATCAGGCCTAACTCTCACCCCATTCTCCTATACTGTACCAGCTCAGCTTGTGTACAGATGGAATGGGGTGAGAATTAGGCCTGACAACCCCAACACACACCCTGACATCTGATGGTGTGTGGAGGGTGGGGAAGTGGGGTGTGGGGTAGTAGGGTTGGAAACCCTAACATCAAATGTCCACACTTTTGTTGGTGTGGAAATCAACCCTAGCTAATGCATTAATTGAGTTTTTTGCCATGAATGTATATATATTATGGTAGAGTACCCCAATTAAGGTTAAATGGTGAAACTTTGCACCTTAATAACTTTTACCGTTATCATTTGAGTTTCCAATTGCATTCCCATGCCCATGAATGTTATGGTTTGTGTTTCCATACGTGCTTGCATTTGCATTTCTGTTTCCTTTGGCATTATTCTTGTTGTTACCATTACCATTTCTGTTTAGAATTGCAGTACCATCACTTTTTGCATTTCCATACGTGCTTGCATTTGCATTGCTGGACATTCCATTCACTATTTATAGTCCTCATTCTCAAAAAAAAGGGAACTTAGAGGCAAAAAAATCAATTTAATACATCAGTTAGGATTGTTCCAAAGCAACAAAAGTGAGGAAATTTGGTGTTAGGGTTGAAACCCCCCCTTGCACCCCCTTAGCCTGCCCCACCCAACCGGCATTGGGGTGTGCATTGGGGTCATCAGTCCTAACTCTCACCCCATTCTCCTATGCCTCAGCTTGTTCATGCATGTGATGGGGTGAGAGTTAGGGCCGATGACCCCAACGCACACCCTGATGCCAGTTGGGTGGGGTGGTCTGAGGGGGTGCAAGGAGGGGTTTCAACCCTAACACCAAATTTCCTCACTTTTGTCACTGTGGAACAACCCTAACTCATGCATTAAATGAAGTTTTTTGACTCTAATATATCTATCTATCTATCTATCTATCTATCTATCTATCTATCTGTCTCTCTGTCTCTCTCTCTCTTTATATATATATAATATATATATATATATATATATATATATATATATATGTATACGGAATATGAGTGGTTCAGTGTGATAATGCATTTATCTTTGTACAGCTCTAGTGACTAAGTAACCCTCACAAATGCCAAGGCATGAGTGAGAGTTACGAGAGGTCACTGGAAACTGTACAAAATAAATGCATTATCACACACTGAACTGCTGCATATTCCATTTATGCAACAGGTTTAGATGTTGTGTGAACATTTTGATTTTGGTAGGTGTAAATAATTTGTCAAAAAAGGGAAAAGAAAATTGAATTTTATGCTGTTTTTTGCTAATTATAAAAAAATGGTATCTATAAATGAAACACCACTCCTTTTGTAGATATTTTTGTGCTGAACATTTTTTGTGCTCACAGTACCATGATATCATTTTTTGTTTTAAAGTTATTCATATTTGTTTGTCAAAAAAGTGAGCAAACAATTAAATTTTCTTCCGTTTTCTTGCTAATCATATACAATATGCAAGGTTTATATAAATGAAACATTATTCATTTTGTAGATAATTTTATGCTGAACAATTTTCGTGCTCACAGTACCATGTTATCTTTTTTCGTTTTTAAGTTATTCACATTTAAATATGGTTAGTACTGCTTCTGAGGCTGAACATTCTAAAAGAATTCTGAAAAGAACTGTGTAGATAAATGAGCTACCATGGTAATAAATAAATTTATTACCATAGTAGCGAAGATAAATGGTTTTATTCTATAGTTTTTATCCTGACCCCTGTTGCATATATATATATATATATATATATATATATATATATATATATTATATATATTCATGGCAAAAACTCTGTTTAATGCATCAGTTAGGGTTGTTCCACAGCAACAAAAGTGAGGACATTCAGTGTTAGGGTTGCCACTCCTTGCACTTCACCCCCACCCCACCCCCACCAACATGCATCGGGTGTGTTTTGGGGTCATCAGCCCTAACACTCACCCAACTTCATGTGTAAATAAGCTGAGGTGGTGCAGTACAGGAGAATGGGGTGAAAGTTAGGACTGATGACCCCAATGCACAACCCAATGCCTGTTGGTGGGATCAGGGTAGGTGGGGGTGGCAACCCTAACACCAAATTTCCTCACTTTTGTTGCTGTGGATCAACCCTAACTGATGCATTAAATGGAGTTTTTTGCCATGAATGTCCCTTCTTTTAGAGAATGTGCAATATAAATAGTGAATGGAATGTTGTTTCCAACATAATGGCACAATGGTGATCTGAGGCAACAGTAGCGAAAAGTCTGTATCTCACTTAATTTCCGAGATAACTGCAGAAAGGCGACGTGATCTAACAATAGCAAAAATTCTGTATCTCGCTTCGTTTCCAAGATAACAGCACAAAGGTGATGTGAGTCAATAGAAGCGAAAAGTCTGTACCTCACTTCATTTCTGAGATAACGGCATAAATGCTAATGTGAACCAAACCACTGAAAGGTACCTCTGTACCACTAGGGCTACCTATGCTACAAATTTCAAGCCATTAGCACCATGCATAACGCTATGTGCAACATGATAAATGCATCATGCAGTATCTCTGCATCAAATTATTTTCCCAGCATGTAAGCAGCGCTATTCACATCTCCGGGACCTCCACTCAACACCCTCCAAATTTCATGTGAAAAGACCAAACCATTCCAGAGACATTCAATTTTTAAGTTTCTACACCTTTAACAGGTCTTTCACCACAGAATGACGGAAATGGCAGCCAAAAATGTGGTAAGATGGTGGAACTCGCAGCAGAAAAATCTCTGACTATGAAGGGGGCCAATTTCAAATGCTTATAATCCTGGAACGGAACAACATTTTTCTCACCATACAAAAACTGGCATGTTCCTTGAAGAAATGGCTTTCTATGTTTCAAGTATCAGACCAATCAACCAGACAGTGGTTGTGCTATGTGTCACACAAGACAGTGCAGAAAAATAGCAAAAACAGAATGTTTTGCACTGCACTACACAAAAAAACATATGTACCAGTGAAATATAAATTGGTAAATAATAAGATGCACCATTCCACTCCATGTATACCAAATCTTATCCAAATCTCTTCAACAGTTGCAACAGCATGAGAGTAAGACTGCACGAGTGGAGAAAATACATTTTTGGGGGCTTCATTCTGCAAAAAACAAATGCAGATGTCAAATGAAAATTGGTAAATACACAGAGGTACCGTAATAGCACAAGTATTACAAATGTCACAGACATGCATGGAAACGCAAGTGTCAATGCAAACAAAAACGGTTACGAAGCTGGTAGCATAAACACAAGCGCAAACATTAACACAGACACAAATGGTTACACAAACTAACAAAAACACAAAAACAGAAATGGTTACATAAATGGAAACGGTAATGGCTAAGTGAGGTAAAAGAAAATAGTAACTCTAAAGGTAACACATACGCAAGCGCAAATGGAAATGCACGCAGTGAGGCAAATGGAAATGATAATGCAAATGGTAAAACAAACACAAGCACAAATGTTTATGCAAACACAAATGGTAATGCAAACAGTAACACAAATGCTAATGGCAATGGAAACGCAAACGGTAACGAAAACATTTACGAAAATTCAAACAGCAACAGAAACGCAAACAGAAACAGCAATAGTGATGCAGAAGGAAACAGTAATGTAATCAACAACAGATACGTTACCAAAAATGCAAATGCTAATGGCAACAGAAACAGAAATGCAAACAGTAACGAACACACAAATGGTAATGGTTACACAATTGGAAATGCAAATGGTAATGGTAACACCAACGAGGACGCCAAATGAAACAGTAACGCAAGCGCAAACACAAACACAAATGGTAATGCACACAGTGATGCAAAAGTAAATGATAATGAAAACGGCAACGGAAATGCAAACAGTAGCAGTAACACAAACGCAAGCACAAATGCAAACGAAAAGGGTAACACACACAGTGATGTAAACGGAAATGCAAACGGTAATGTAAACGCAAGCAGAAACACTAATGGTCACAGCACCACAAGAGCACACACTTTTTTCCTCAAAAAGGTGCATTCAGAAGCACAGTGACTACAAAGAATGTAGCCATAATAATGGACCTCAGAGCAGAAAATGAGCACTTGGAATACTAAATTGCTTTTATCTCAGGAACTGTACGACGTAGAAAAAAAATTAAAGTCTCATATTATTTATGACTTCCCAGGCTAGTTTTGTACTTAGGTCCCTAGTGGGGGACTAAACACACTTCCAACGAAAAGTCAGTTTCGCAAACCGTTTTTGAGATTCAGCCCCTAAAGGTGCGGCAGGTGACGTAATGTTATCCTAAGGGAAAAATCATCAACTTTGGAGTGCCGTAACTTTGCAGCCTAGTAATATTTTGTCACAAACCACCAAAAGGCACATCTATGGGATTTTGGCTTTCTTCCCTCCAAATTTCAGCCCAAAAGACCAAACCGTTCTTTTGCAGCAGGGTGGCAAAGATTCCCTATTGTTTTGGGGATAGTGTCACAAAGTACTTTTGCAAATCACAACACTTTTGCAAATAAAATCACGAAAGTGTTGCATATTCGAAAGTACTTTGCGACACTACTGTTTACAAAAATTAAAAAAATATATTTCTGGGGTGTTTTACTCCCCAAAAAAGTTTTGACACTTTTGAGTATTTTGTTAACTTTTCCCATAGATTATAATGAGAAACAGTTGTTTTTTTGAATAACTTTTGAACCGTTTAATATTTTTTCACGAAATCTTTGAAAGGCACATTAGGGACCCGGGCTGCGTGTTCCCAGAAGGTTTCTAACTGATCATGCAAACTGTGCGACCTGTAGGAGTGAGCAAAGAAACACATAAAACCCCATAATTTCTGCATTTTTTGGTGCTCTGTAGCTCCGCAACCGTACATCCAACTGTAATAAAATTTGGCAGGTCCAGAGATCCATGGTACCAGCATTCCAAATTTCAGGCAAATCTGTCATACAGTTGCAAAGTTATTAAGCTGCCAAATTTCAGTTTTAATCTTAAATGGGGTACTCAACCCTAACTAAATTGGCACTACCGTGCCATATAATATATATATATATATATATATATATATATATATATATATATATATATATATATTCTTAGCAAACAACTCTGTTTAATGCATCAGTTAGGGTTGTTCCATAGTGACAAAATGAGAAATTCAGTGTTAGGGTTGTCACCCCTTGCACTCCAAGCCCACCCATCCCCACCAACAGGCATTGGGGTGTCGTTAGTCATCAGTCCCAACTCTCACCCAATCTCATGTGTAAACAAGCTGAGGTGGTGCAGTATAGAGAATGGGTGAGAGTTAGGACTGACAACCCCAACGCACACCCCGATGCCTGTTGGTGGGGATGGGGTGGGCTTGGGTGGCAAGGGGTGACAACCCTAACACCAAATTTCCTCACTTTTGTCATTGTGGAACAACCCTAAATGATGCATTAAACAGAGTTTTTTTTTGCCATAAATGTCCCTTCTTTTTGAGAATGAGCACTTTAAATAGTGAATGGAATGTGGTGGTGGAAGTGCGGGGCCCAAAGAGCCCTGCTCTCTCACCAAGTGATTTTTTTTTGTCACATAGTAAAGCTAATGGTAACACAAATGCAAGCGCAAATGGTAACTCAAATGGTGACGCAAACGTAAATGATAATGCAAACAGTAAGAGAAATGCAAGTGTAAACGTTAATGAAAACAGAAATGGTAACTCAAATGGTAACACAAATGCTAAAGGCAAGAGAAATGCAAACATTAACGAAAACAGTAACGTAAACGCTAACACCAATGGAAATGCAATCGTAAGAAAAATGCAAAAGGTAACGCAAATGCAAACAGAAATGCAAACGGTAAAGGCAGCGGTGCTGCAGAAGGAAACAGTAATGCAATCAACAATGGAAACACAACTGAAAATGCAAATGCTAAGGCCAGCAGAAATACAAACAGTGACGAACATGCAAACAGTACTGGTAACGCAACTGGAAACGCAAACAGTTACAGTAACAGCAGCAATGATGCCAAAGCGAACAGTAAAGCAAATGGAAACACAAGCACTTATGGAAACGCAAATGGTAATATGTACGGTCACGGTACCGCAATTGGAAATGCAAATGCTAATGGTAACATCAATGATGACGCCAAAGAAAACACAAATGCAAACGCAAAAGGAAGCACGTACGCAAACGCAAATGGTAATGCACAAGGTGATGCAAAGCAAAACGCAAACAGAAACAGTAATGAAAATGCAAATGGTAACAGGAATGCAAATGCAAGCGCAAAGAAAAATGCAAAGGGTAACGCACACAGTGGCGTAGACCAGAATGCTAATGCAAACGGTTACGAAACACAAGTGGAAATGTTAAGTGTAACAGTAACAAAAGTGCACACTCTTTTTTTCCCCAAAAGCTACATTGAGAAACACAGTGAATACAAAGAATGCATGCATAATAATGGGCCTTGGAGCAGAAAATGAACACTTGGAATACTAAATTGCTTATATCTCAGGAACCGTACGACGTAGAAAAAAAATTTGAATTTAATATAATTTATGACTTTCCTGGCTAGTTTTGCACTTAGCCCCCTATTGAGGTGCTAAGCATTTTTCTGATGAAAAGTCTGTATCTCGAAGCATTTCCGAGATATGGGCCCCGAAAGGCACGGAGGATGCCATAATGTTAGCCTATTGGAAAAATCGGCAACTTCAGAGTACTGTAACTTTGCATCCCTCTAATAATTTGTCACCAAACTACCAAAAGGCACATCTGTGGGATATTGGCTTTCTTCCCTCCATATCTCAGCCCAAAAGACCAAACTGTTCTTTTGCAGCAGGGTGGCAAAGATTTCTTATTCTTTGGATAGTAGCAAAGTAGTAACACAAATCACAACACTCACAAAAAAAAATTATGAAAGTGTTACAAGTGCAACACTACTTTGCGACACTACTGTTTCCAAAAATTTCAAAAATATATTTCTGGGGTGTTTAACCTCACAAAAAAGACATGACTAGCATCCTCCGGGCTCGACTAGGTGAATACAAAAATAATTTTGTTCCTAGAGGATCCCAAATTTAAATGCCAAGCATTTCTGTGACCAGTAACTGAAAACTAATTTTTTTTTTTATTTTATTTATTTTATTCATATTTATTTCATTTTTGTTGACCGGGTAAGTGCACTAGACAAACCCTGCCTATTTTCATGCACGACCAGGGGGAGGGGGGATACAGGTGAATGCCAACTGACCTTGAACCAGATTAAGCTGTTGGTGGTATTTTTAGTGAATGAGGGAAATTTGGCCAGAACACCGGAGAAATTCCTCTACTGTTTTCAATAAGTGCCATGGGATCTTTAGCATCCACCTGAACTACCACCAATCCAGGCAGAAGGGACCTCGGTTTAACGTCTCATCCAAAAGATGGCACCTCAGAAGTGCAGCACCCCTCTCATGCTGCACTACAGTGTCAGTACTGGGATATTAACCCAAGTGCCAGATGTGGGAACTGAACCCACAGCCCTCTGATCTCCCAGCCTCAGAGGCGAATGTGCTACCTACTGAGCCACTGACACTGCAAAATGGCAGATTTACAACACTACAGGGGTCATTTGTGACACTAAAAACTGCATTTGCGACACTGTCGAACTTTTTGTTAACTTTTCCCATTGACTACAATGGGAAATTTGTTTTTGAATAACTTTTGAACCGTTTAATAATTTTTCACGAAAGCTTTGAAAGGAACATCGGGAACTGTGGCTGCACGTTCCCTGAAGGTTTCAGACTGGTCACATAAATCATGTGACCTGTAGGTGCAAGCAAAGAATGCACAAAAAAGCATAAATATGACTTTCTATGGTGCTATATAGCTCTGTAACCATATATCAGACCATTACAGAACTTGGCAGATACAGAGATCTATGGTACCACTCTATGCATACCAAATTCCAGACAAATTCATCATACGGTGGCAAAGTTATTAAGCTGCAAAATTTCACACTTTAACCTTAAATGGGGTGCTCAACCCTAACTATGGTCCCCCTCCCACACAAGCAGAGAAAGGAGCAAGGCAACACAACCAAGCAGAGACAGCCATTGTCAGGTAAAACAAACAACATACAACTCTCTGAACATGACACAAAAGACATCCATAATCATGGTCCACCAGCTGTATGAGGTCTGCTGCCATGCCAGTGTCTTGGGGGTATGCCCGCATGTTTGGCACCATGGCGGAGGGGCCACTGCATGCTCTGCACCCCAAAGTGCTCCCTAGAGACCTATCAGGAGGCTACCAGGGTTGTGGGGCATGGGACACTGTATACCGATGGCTACTGAGAGACCATATAAAGTTGTCATTTACCAAAGTACCATAAAATGACAGCATACATATAGTGATGGTCTGCAACATAATAACATAACACTATAAGTAATCCAACACATTGTAGTAGTGACTTCACCTATCTCATTAGGCATCTCTGTGTCCATTCAATCACTCAACATACCTGGCCGTGGCATACTCCAGGTACCTCTGTGTTCTATGTGCTGCCCACCACTGTCTCATAAGAGTACAGGTGCCTGTAACTGTTCAACATAGTGGGATAACAGTGGACTCTATAGTGGAAAAGTATCATGCACACATCACACCTTTTTTAAAATGTCTGCATACCACCTCTTATACTATGCATTGTCACATAGTATCCTGTCTGTTTTGTATGTACCTGCATACACAACACAATATTATGGAATTGCACATATAGGTAGACTCTCAGCACAGTGACATGCAAGCAATAAGACATGACAAGGTGTGGGTTATGGCTTGATAAGAGAATGCCCCATGTGCATTATGAGGCATGAGTCACATGTGCTGAGTCCCTTTAGCACTTAGGAAATGTTCTTATCAGGCCATAACCCACACCTCAGAGTGTCTTATTGCACTTATAAAATGGATCCTCCAGGAAAATAAAAAAAAAGGGAAGAAAGAAAATGTCCAACATTCTTTTTAAAAAGGACCTTTTTAATGCTGGTAATAGAAAAAATAGTTCCCCTGTTACTGTACTGTCCTGTATTTGAGATTGACTAGCTGGTCAGTAGAGGGCTTCTATCCCTCCAAAACACATAGTGCTGAGGTTAGTTCCCCCACCACACACACAGGTGTACAATATTTTAATGTTTCTTTTTTCCCCCCTTCATTTTTCTGTGGATGTTATGTTTTCACAGGGACTGAGGCTGTTTGCAAGTGTTTCTCTTTATGGCTGCCACAGTTCAGAGTGACTTTCAGTTTTTCCGTGTCTCTCAGAGCGATCATGTCTCAGGACCATGTCTTTCAAAGCAGAAATCTGCAGCTGGTGTAATAAGACGCTGCTAGTGAGAAAAGCTGCATAGTTATGACTACTGGTCAGTGGAGAGGAGGGGGGTTTAGGAACATATAGATACATAAATAAATAGAATGTGTCAGCAGATAAGGACTGCCTGGCACATCTAATCTACTCATTTTTTCTACCTTTAACTTATGCTGCAGACTGAAGTTGATCTGCGGCTTTCTTACTCTTCCCTTTTTCTAAGGTTCCGATATGTGTGTCCCATGCATTATTTCCTTCACCATTTTTGCCCCTACCACCTCTGTGGGGAGGCTGTTCCAAGCATCCACCATCCTCTCTGTAATGAAATACTTCCACACATTACCCCTGATTCTTCCTCTCTCCAACTTTATCTCATGTCCCCTAGTTCATGTTCATCTTCTCTTCTGAAAGATGCTACCCTCCTGTACTTTATCCATCTCTTTAAGGCATTTCTACATTTCTATCATGTCCCCCTCTGTCTTTGCATCTCTAGAGAATATATATATATATATATATATATATATATATATATATATATATATATATATATATATATATATATATATATATATATATATATATATATATATATATATATATATATATATATATATATATATATATATATATATATATATATCTATATATATATAGAGGTCTTTCAACCTTCCACATATGACTTCTGGTGCAGCTCCTGTATGCAGTTATGATCGGAAACCTGACAGGGATATTTGACTTTTGAGAAGCAGCATGAAAAATATGACATTTAAGAGCAACTCTGGGCTTTTATTTAAAAGCCACATCCTGGTGGCACGTGAATCTGTTTCCTTGCAGTTGGGTTTCTTTGATGGGATTTACCAGAGGAGCTGAGGTTAGAGTTCAAGTTTAAAATATTTTTGCACTGCCACTTGCGCTACACTATCACCCAATTTGCTTGTGTGTGTGTGTGTGGTGTCTGAGATGTCACAGTTGGCTTTGGATATCATGGTTGGTTGGCTGGCTGGGTGGCACGAGTAGTGATTTCTTTTTGTTAGGTGGCTCTGCCATGGTCAGTTAATGCTGGTTGTAACATTATGGCTTAATTAGGACACGGGTAAATGGGGCTTTTAGCCAATCCAGTTTCCAGAAATGTTGTACCCATTTTATAAGACAGTATAACTCATACTGTGTCAATATGGTGCTGCTCACACTACTTCTGTGTTACAAGTGTCCAGAAGCAGCTGTCTACACAGAATGGATCATTGTGCAATACTCCAGTGATCTTCAGGTGCACATTATATCTAGAAATCATACCTATACAGTGTCATAATGTTGACTCTTGTATAAGTATGCTATAGTACACCTCCTGTCACAACTGTGAGTAATCTGTTGCTGCATAGCTATGTTAATTGATTTGCTTTTCGTACCTGAGCTTCACAATATACTGTACTCAGTCTTTGTTGTATGCTTTACAAACATATTTGCAGAGTTGCAGACTTCTAAACACAAGATGAAGACACTCTCATGGCTGTTGCTGTCATATATGACTCTTATCATGCCTGTGCAACTTGTGCTTTGACTAACAACACTGAGATTACTCCTGCCTATTCACTGCTGTCAGATCTGCTCCTACTCATGCTCAACATATGTTTTTCCTCTAAACACACTGCCAAGTTTGACAGCTCTATACATCAGCTTAACACTGCGGCACAGAAGGAAGGATTATACAGCTCAGTTACCATTCAGATATGAGTTGTCGATCAGTGAGTGATCTGCCATTAGACCTGTCTATTCACTTCCTGATCCCCCATGACCCTGGCAGCCTCCCTGTAGGTCTCCAGGGAGCAGTTTGGGTGAAGTGCATGCACAGGACCTTACCCTATGGTGCCCAGCATATGAGCATACCCACAAGACACAGGCATGGCAGTAGACCTTATACAGCTGGTGGACCATGATGATGGATGTCTTTTGTGTCATGTTCAGAGAGTTGTATTTTGTTTGTTTTATCCGATGATGGCTGTCTCTGCTTGGTTGTGTTGCCCTGCTCCTTTCTCTGCTTGTGTGGGAGAGGGACTGTGCAGTTAGGGTTGGAAACCCTAATGCAGCATTTCCCTACTTTTGTCACTTTGATAACAACCCTAACTGGTGCATTAACAAAGTTTTTGCAATGAATTTCCTAACTTTTTGAGAATACATTAACATATCATTGTTTACACCCTTACATACCCTAACTTACTCACAGAGAATAAATTCATGAGTTGTTATTTACACACTTTGTTTAATATTGTATACTTTTGCACAACACCATATAACTAAAAAGGATGTAAAATACTTTGTAAACAACACCATCAAATAAGCATGTTTCATAGAGACTCTTATATTACTGTTTTCTACTGATATTCTGTTTCTGAACCACTGAAAATATGCTATCCCGATTGCCACTACATTAACTAAACAATATTATACTTTCTTTACTATAACAACAGAACACTGTATTACTATTGAAGAAGAAAGACACATGATACAGAGCATACATTTAAAATTTGGTTTTGAAAAATGCCAATCAAATTTGGATAAAATTATGTTTGCATTCCTGGAGTGAGCATAAAACTAGGGGCTGGATTTTCAAAGCCCTGAGAAGGATGCAAAGTGCCTGCATCAAACATGTCTGATGCAACAGGCATCTTGTGTCAAAGGATGTGCCAGGAGCTATTTTGCAATGCAGTCTGTATCCTGGTGGTCTAATGGCTCCCCACTTCCCTCACCCAGCAGGTAGTGCCCACCAACCTGCTCCCTTCCCATCCCATACCCTGATACTGCAACTGGCACAGCCCTTCTCACACCACCATGGCTGGCCACTGAATGAACTGTAAGAGCAAGTACTGTATATACTACACACTCAGACAGTTCATTGGGTGGCTAGCTGTGGTGGTGTGAGGAGGGCTGTGCCAGTTGCTGGATCAGGGTACAGGATGGGGTAGGGAGTGGGGTGGTGGGCACTACCTGCTGAGTGGGGGGGCCACTAAACCTCCAGGAAAGGATGGTATCTGCTGTTTGATATTCAGACATATTGAACCAGGGATGGGGACCCTATATCCCAGTGACTGACTGAGGCATATTTCTCATTACGGTCATACTGGGGCATGGGGGGAAGGATACCAGGGAATGACATTTATGACCTTTGTATTATATTGATGTACATTAGGGGCATAGTGGGACTTGGGGGGGAGCTGCTAGTTCACCATGGACTGACTGTAGTATAATTATTTACATTATGGCATATCAGGGTGGGGGAGCACTAGATAACCAGGGTAATGTATTTGGGAACATGTAGCATACCAGTAGCTTTGTGGAGGTGGGGGGTGCTAGCCAGTGCTGTGCCCCTGTCCAAGGGTGCAGCAGCTGCCCCACTGCCCCACAGCTACTGCAGCACACCTTGTTGGTGCGCTGTCTGTTGGGCTCAGGGCCACTGTTGCTGCAGACTGTGGGACTTAAGCACTGGGACTCTGTCAGATGGAAAATCAGGTGCTGGGTCCCTGACACACAGGCACTTTGTGCAAGCTCCCATTGTTGCAGCTTGTGACCGAGGTTAAAAAATACTGCCCCAAGTACTTATAAAAAGAAAAAGTAATATGAATGCAAGAAAGTAGTGATCTGTTTAATAATGCATAATCACAGATGACTTACATAAAAAAATGTGCACAGAATGGTATTCAAAAATTAGTTTCAAATATGTAGTACCGTGCACTTGGAAAATTCTACACTCGACCCCTTAATGAAGGCAATCCTATAAAACAGCAGGAACAGATCATGAGTAGCATACTAGGTGTAACATTGGAAAGCACTACAAGACTTTATCTTCAGCTTAATATCTATCAAACAAAAACATTTTTGTAATCAAATCTAGAAATATGAATCAGTTATTACTACTTACAATACTGAAACTGTTAAGTTAAGAATCTGCACCGTGTGCTGAGAAGGATAACATTTAACACAGGAAAAACAGTGCAGTCATATCTGAACTGCATTAACTTGAAATAAATATAATAGCAGCAATAACAATGCAGTATATTCACATGCAAACAGTATTTTCAGCCATATATTTAGTATACATATTTACAAGTCTGAGTCATACTTTGGTAGGTGTTACATAGCCAGTCAGGTATGCTGCAGTTGCGAACATACTGTTTGGCAGTGTACGCCATGTTGTACCACTACACATCTCAGTACAGGGCAACCTCATTTATCTGAACCTAGAGAGAGACATCACTTTTGTTTGGATAAATGAGAGGTTCAGAAAAATAAGGGTCCTATTTAAATTAAAGGGTAAATGAGAAGAACAGTATGCATGCTGTTTAAAATTAGAAAACACACAATAAAAACCACTTAAAATAGTACTGTATGTTGTAATTCATAAACTTTATTTAAGTACTGTACTGTCTAAGTAATATTTAAAAATAAAGAGTGCCAATTGTTATAAACAAGAATGTCACTTCATGAAATACAAGGTTATCGCATGCTGCTTTTTGCTGTCACTCAGCTTTTTAAAAGCCTTTTGTTTGAACTGCCTAAGCAGCAGAGTGTATAGGTAGTCACAGCTGGGATGGATTTCTAGCCAAATGATGGAATGCTTAAATGAATCCACTGCTTCTGAGGCAGTAGGTAAAACCTTATCCTCTACCTCCTCCTCTTCAAAATCAGTGTCAAGCTCATTTTTAAGGGGGTCTTGAGAGGCAATAGTGAGAATGTCAGTGTTGGTTAGTTCTCCATATCCCCGGTCATTGGAATCCACATTTAACCACTCAGACATTTAATTTTCATTGAGCGCAAGTTGTCTGCTTGTTTAAACAGCTTCTTAAGAACCTGTCTGTCACTGCAGAGCCATGGTACAGCAGACAGTAATCGGTATGTGCAGTATTGCTGAGAATGGCAGTGCTTTTTTTCAAATTGGCAAAAAAATAAAGACACATAGTAAGAACAGCACTTTTTGACTATGGGACACTACACAGGTTCAGATAATCCAGAGATTTGGAAAATCAAGGTCTGTATAAACAAGGTTACACTGCAAATGAAAAGTGATGAGCACTTTATTTTTACAGAAATGTATCATCATGGACATATACATGGGCCAAGATATTTTATGCTCTCTGATTGCATATACAGTCCAGCATCCTACTTTACGAGCCCACTCAAACTGTAAAGGATTCATTGTAATCAGCAGAGCAGTCAAGGCATTACATGAAGAAAGAAACTACTTTTCACTATCCTTATGGCAAGATGGCCTTGCATTTTTTTTTTGCATAACTGTTACAATATGCATGACGAACATGAATATCATGAAGATATGTTGCAGATACTGATAGTACAGACACACTTACAGCCCCATTTTAAAACACAGGATATTGCAATGTACCAACAAATGATTGCACCAATGTAGATATTATATATATATGAGGTGCAGCAAAGAAAAACGTAGTTTGCAGTGGGCTTATGGGTCAGTATAGTGCATGTGTCATACATGTGACAACCAGAACATCATATATTTACAACTTCAAAGTTATAAAAACTGTGAGGTATACTGTGACAAACTACTCTTCTCTATCTTGTACAAGCTCCATCTTTCTGAGGACTATGACATATGCATCATTGAGATTCTTCTGTAGTCTCTTTTTGAGGGTGCATATAGCATCATTACACTCTACCCACCCACCTCTGTATCTGCACCATGTCACATATGACCAGACTGTACAGAAGGTCCATGGAGAAAAATGATTGGAGTGTCAAAAAGTGCACCTGAAAACATGACTTTACCAGCAGTAAAATCTGTAATAGGTGTGACAAATTTAACTCCATGTGAGTAAAATCATTGTAGGATAATCATGAAATATGCACTACATTGAGTGACCCTCAGTGACCGTGTTGTTTCTGTCACACCTTCAGCACTGCCACTCACATTTTGCATCTCAAAATAATTTTAAAAATTTCAGAGATGGGTCATATTGAATATAGACAACAATCCATAGCATGTCACCTGTTACTTCTCCATCTATGTATTCACATGACAGACATGTATATTAGCACACACAATTAACTGTGAAGTACTGTCTTAGTGGAATGCTGTCCTCATCTAAACTGTTTATAACAGCTGTCATAAACTCAATAACATCTTGCTGAGCATTATCAGTGAACAATCTATGTCAGTGATAATTTGCCAGGTTTAACCAAAGTGATGTGAGACTCAGTAAGCTTGAAAGTTGCTGTTGGCTCCCCCTTGTGACTCTCTTCAATGCTTCAGACAAAGTTATTGATTTGCAGTCTTTAATCAAGTCAACAAACTCTGGCATATGTAGGACTGCCTGCACTGCAGCATTAGCACAGCAGTTTACTCCAGTACTATTGTCAAATTTTACCATCCCTGCCACACCAGTACACTTCTTTGTTGGTGACGACCTCATTTAATCAGATGCACTTGATTGGCCATGAGACGTCAAGGCAGAATGACCTTGACTAGGTTTTTTCCTCTTTAATGTATGTAATGCATCCATGGACACATCTCACATCACTATATTACCAGGGTACAGGAATCAGAGATTGGTTGGATTGGTACAGTATCCGCAGATGATTGTACTCAAGAATGCACTTGATGTCAGCATGGATCTTGTTTCATGCAATGTTTATTATGTAGAGATCTGCCTGATTTCTGACACAAGATAAGGCAACATAGCTCATGCCATCTTTAAAGATGCCATTCCCTATGTCAACCATTGCTGCATCAAGACTCAAACCTTGAGATTTGTGAATTGACAAAGCATATGCAACACAGAGTGGAAATTGTATTCTGTTCACATAAATGTCTTTTACAAGATGGAATTTAATGGAGCACCTGTCAGTGAGCTGCAGGTACTCAAGTTCATCAGATTTAACCACAATCATATTGACAAATGTTTTCTGCACATTATACTGGAACTCAACTATGTGGCCTATAGCGCCATTAACAGGTCCACGGTCCACATCGAGATTCTGAAGAGGCATGACATGTGCATTCTTACACACTGTCAAAACTGCTTCCAGACCTGCAGTTTGTGATACATCTGAGGTCAATTCCTTCCGTCTGACTACCATCTTTGACACCATCTTGGAACTTAAATGGACACCATCAATTGAATCAAGTGACTTTAGTGTCACAGTTGGTTGCTGTTGCATCTCCAACATTATTTGATTAAATTCTGTACACAGCTTAAGCCTTGGCATCAAACAGACAATGCATGTGCCATCGCCCTATAGCTTTGAAAACAGATCACATGAATGCTTCATGGAAGTTTCTTTTATGTCTATTACACGTGTCTTCAACGTTTCTACATTGGAAGGTTACAAGTTTCCAATGCATGCCTCATCAAGTAGTGCTTTGTACTGCAGATCACCACTCTGTCTCATTTTTTGGAACAGTTCAACATAGAAGGACTCCCACAGATTTATACCACCTATGCACCCAACAGCCTTTTTTGCTTCTTCTACAGAAAGTATTGTGAAGACATGTTGACCATTCACTGGGGATAGTTGCAGCAGGTCTCCAAAAACTGCAATATTTTCCCTATCAAACACAGCATTGTCATCTGCGCTATCTCCTGTGGATGTAAGTGAATGAAGGCAAGAAGAACATTTGAAGTCATGTTGATCTCATCAATAATCAAGAGTTCCATTTTGTCAAACATGGTCCATAGCTCACTTGCAACATAAAACAACAATGTTCTATATTCATCTGTCTTGCCATATTCAACAGGCAGCCTAAAAAGGTGGTGTAGTGTTACTCCACCTATATTGTATGCTGCCAGCCCAGTTGGAGCTGAAACAATAACAGATGTTGGCACTACAGAGAGTTTTTGTATCTGTGCACTAATGGCTTCAATAACAAAACTTTTACCAGTTCTGATGGCAGTACCAACAAACATCAGAATTGGTTTGCACTTTTCACAGGAACACTCCTTCTTATGACGCCACATACCATGTTCAACATCATACATCACAGCGATGTAAATGACTTCCTGATGTACATTCAACTTCTGATGTACCTAAGAAGCTGTCAGTGGTGAAGTTGCTTGCCTGCTGCATAGCATGTCAGTACTGCAGGATAATGAGATCCCATAGTTCCTTCACCCTCAGGGTCACAGAGTTCTTGTGTGTTAACTGGAGTATCTTCTTCCAGTTCTTGGGCCTGATTTGTTAAAGAGGTGCATTCACTGCAAGAGACTTGCGGCAGAGAGTTTGATGCAAGTGGTGACTTGCATCAAACTGTGCCGCAAGTGCAATTTTCAAAAGAAGCTTGCTGCAACACCCCTGCTGCAAGTCCTTTGTGGCAACATAGCAAAGTTGCACCAGCTCCCCCCTGGCATATCTTTGAGTCTGTGGGGAAGCCAGTTTATGGGCCATGTGCCAGAGCTTTGGCACAATGTGCCATAAAATGAGGGCACTATTGCAACTTGCGTCCAAAATTATAAAATCTGACACAAGTTGTGGCACACCCTTGGATTCAGGTGCGGCAAACTTTGTGGGATGCATGGCTTGGTTGCAAGCCCTGTGTGCCTATTTGAAAATCAGGCCCCTTGTCTCAGTTTTTCAAGTTGCTCATTTTCTAGGTCTAATCTCTTAATGTAAGTAAATGATGCTTCAGTCTTGAAAGTGTCATAACTGAGTTGGAATTGTTCCTCATATGTCTTACAGTCACCTTTCAGTGAGCTTTCATCTCTCCATGGCTTGAAGAGTAACAAGAGAGCAAAGTAGTAATGCTCCTTCTTGTCAGAAACAGCTTGCAATGGTCCATCAACCATGGCTTCTGCCTCTTCACAAGACTGCCCTCCAAGCCTGTGATGTTGTATATGTGTCTAGCTGATTTGACTCAATTCTGTACTTACAGTCATATCATTGTGTGACTTCAAACAGAGAGATGTTGTCAATGGCTTTGTGGCTCTGTGTATAGTAAGTGTCAATTTAGTTGTTCTTCAAGATGTTCATTGAAGATAGCCTGTATGCAGCAAGCTCTTGAGCTAATCATAATTTCTGAGCATGTGGCATCTATTTTCTTTTTAAGATGACTTTCAAGTACTGTATTGACTCAGATTTTCCATAGAGGCATGTTCCAGTCAGTCGGTCACTGCCTTCATAGGCTCCACATTCACTGTAGGACACAGTCGTTATTCCTAGGTACCACGACTGTGAAGAGATTGACCTGATGCTATTGGACAAATTTTCTAAAAGCTAATGCAAGCAAATTTGTTAGTTTTTGGTGATGTATTAAATGATGTACCTTACCAGAGCCATGGAATTTGTCCATAACAAACTGTGCATCAGTGTTAGCCTGCCACATCAACAACAAAGATGGACTGTAGTCATTGTTGAATGCCTCAATTTTTTTTCAGGGCAACTCATAGACTTTCTTTGTGGATTTTGCTTCCAGGTGATGGCACATGACAGAGAACAGATCACTGACTCAGTCATTATTACACACATCTAGGAACTCTGAAACAACACCTTGTTTACCAGTTCCCAAAGTTTTTCACATTCTTATGATAGTACTTGCAACACAAATGATGCTGGAATTTCTGAACCAGCTTCCATAGCATTGGATTGTCATATTTATCAGGAATCTGACATGTTAGGTACTGCATGATAAAGCTGAGGATATCAGAATCATCATTGTCACCAATGCAGGGAACATCCTTCACCCACAGTAGCATGTGAATGTGAGGCACTCCACATGCCTGATATTCCATCCTCCAAAAGTAGTGTTCAACAATACCAAGAGGTGGATTCATCTTTGAGAGAATGAGTCTGAGCAATACAGGAAAATGATGGTGAAAGTGTTGTGATACAGACACAGGGTCTAGAGAGCACATCTCACAGACAGTCATAGATGAGATACCATCTACATTTGAATTTGCCCTCTTCAGAGGGTCTGCTAACTCTCCCTGGCTGTATTCTGTACAGCTGAGGGTAACAAATCAAGTGGCAGCACCAGACTTTTGCAACATGCACATTTCTTCTTAATGCCTTCTATACCAATACTCTTTTGTGCCATGCATACTGGAAAGGATCAAGCTAAGATTTGCCTGTAGTGTCTCATCCTTCTGTTGCAACTTCCAAAGCAACTGTGTAGCTGTCATATGATCAAAATCTGTTGTGAGCCACAGAGTATATGCAATGGAGGCAGACAGTATACTTAGCCCACTCTACCACAGCAGGTGAAACACATACTGGATACTGTATTTCTTTAGAACTCACCATTCAAATGAAGCACTCTAGATGCTCAGTACTCAGCTCCAGAAACATGTATCTCACATTCATCTAAGTGACCACCAGTGCCATGTGGACAGAGATTAGGAAAACAATGAGCCTGTAATGTACTGTAGTATCCCAGATACTAATAGGGTTCCTTCAACCTGCTTCAGCTGGTACAAGTCAGCATTGACAAGTATTGGATCTTTGCCATGCAGAGGATGAATTGTGTATTGTTCATACTAATTCTCATTTGTAGTCACAGAGACATTCTCAGTCATTGCTTTGGTAGTGGCTACCACTCCAAACTGACTGTCAATGTCAGCAAGGTGATCCACATTTATATCCTCATACAAGGGATTGTTATGCTTTAAATAGCATAAAGCATTTCTCACTTTCTCAACACTGATAACATCTTGCCAAATTATTTTGGACTTAATAGGTACACCATTGAGCAGAATGATAAAACTGTTGTCTCTGGTGATGTCTCAACATTTTCTTGCAGTGGGAGTGGCAGGTACACGATAGAGCCCTTCAATGATTTTGCAGATCATTTTTTTCATTTTTGTATTCAATCACAGAATAGTTTGAAATGGCTTCACTGTCTGTATTAGAATCCATTCAAACAGATTTAAGGTGGCTATCTCAGCAGGGGTGACATCTGCCTCCATGTTGTTTAGCACAGATCTAAGAGGCAAACTGTCACATTTAATATTGCAAAAACAGTATGCACACATATATGCTGTTTCCTAGATTTCAAAGTAGTCTTTAGCAACAAATAGGCAACCAAATGCCCCCAAATTTCATTCCACCTTGCAATACTGCAGAGATCAACCTTTACCATTTGTCGATAGTAGAAGAGAAAGTTGCATGACACACATACAATGTTACATTTATGTCTCTTAGTCAGCTCAGATTTTACAGTGTCATTACCAAATGTCCTGATCAAGTGTGGTTCTTGTACTGTCCCAAACTGATGCAGATGCTTGACACTGAGTGTTGAAACATCATCAGAAGATAATTCCAATCATTTTGTTTCCTTAATAAACTCATGTGCACCTTGCATGTTACTGTCAGATAACAAGTAATCAAATAGTGTGAAGTTTCTAACAGTACTTCTGAGTCAATACAATCAATCAATCAATCACTTTATTTAACCAGGCAATACAAGCTTGTGACAAATTTGTGCATTCCTGAATTGTACACAGCAATTATATGGAAGTGATTAAATATGCTGTCACATGCTCCAGTTTATAAACATGCCAAAGAATGGCCCATCAGACCACTGTGGGGTCTAATCTCACACTTATCAATGTGTTCAGACAGTTTGTATTTTTGACATCGCTTCATGATCAGAAACATGTTAATAGATGTTTCTCCCTTATGAAAATAAGCTTCTCTGATATTACACACATCATCACAAGTCCATGTGAGGCACCATATTTTTCTCTGTTTAAGACTTGGGAGATTGTCTTCATCCATCTCTTGGTCATCATCATGTTGGAGCTCAGGCAAAACACTTTGTGCTTTCCAAGAATCATCTACAGAAACAGTCAGTTGTGTATCATGTAGATGATACTTCTCTTCCCAGATGTATGACTCGGTATACTGAGTGTGTAACCAACAGCCATCAAACAATAAGCACAAGTTGTCTCTGTTTAGATGTTTGAAGTCATCTGATTTGTCTTTGAGATTCTCAACCTTTATGTTGAATTTGTCAATGGCAGCATTCATGGTTGTCCACAGTTTGGAACCATATATTCATGGCCATGTTGGTACACTGTCTTGCTTTCAGATGTAATTTCATCAGGTAAAGTTTACTTTTAACTTTCTTACCAGTATCTCTTACTATCGCTGAAATCATCTGCTCAATTTTAGGTTTGTGCAACAACATTTTGAAATGTCGTACTCTTCTTTCCTGCATAGTAGCTACACTACCATTTGTACTGTTTTTTTTTTTCTTTGATGACCGAGTCTAGGTCAATTTCTAACCTTTGACTGTAGGCATCTTGAGTTTACCAGTAACATGACATTTTTTGAGTGTGGGCTGCCTAGTTTTGGTACCACATGCTGTAGTACTTTTTAGTTTTTGTTCCCTTTACAGTTAAAGCACTAACCCATTGCCTTGTGTGTTTTGACTGGTTGTGCACCATTACCCTTGTAACATAAAACTGATCTATCAAAATACTTCTAATTTCTTTTTAAAGATTTTGCCCCTGCAGTAGTAGGCATTTGCCTTGGTCACGTGTCAGTTCTGTAATTAGTGCAGTGTGAATCTGTAAAAGAAAGAGAAAATAAAAGAAAATCACTATAGTAGAATGCAGTATCATATCATATAAATTATGACACCTAATAAACAATAGCTTACTATGCAGTAAAGAAACATACTGTATTGCACTGAGTAAGTGGCTGAGTGAAAAATATTACTGCAAAAGTATATAACACAGATAAATCATAACAAACTGATTTCAACATAGAGCATGCAAGGAATAGTAGCAAGCCAGGTAAGTATTACTTACATTTACCAGGCTGTGTACTGGCACAGTATATCCACAAAGCATCACACATAGTGTAAGATGCAGTAGTCCACTGCATTGGGAAATATGAGCTGAATATAGCATTTGTAAAACAGAGCACTTATGTAACTTGTACATGGTAAAGACAGTAAAAATACAAACACAGTTAAATGTACTAAGAATCTCATTGTTGAACAATATCATATACCACACAAATGTATGGAACAAGCCTAACACTAGTACCTCAGTATCGCACAATGTGTGGATCATCCCTGTAAACTAGTACTCTTACTGTCTGTATTTATATGTGTACATTCACACATGCTATGAGTACCACATTTATAATGATATACATCCATATTTAAAAGAAAAAAAGACAGTAATGCATAATGGTTTGTATCTTTTTTAAAAGCATCCCCTCAATGGGGAGGGTCATCATGATAGGTGGAAGGGAGAGAGAGAGAGAGAGGCAGCTGCAGCATAAGGGATTGCTAGCTGCACACTCGAGCAGACTTGATAGACCATATGGCCTGTATCTGCTGGCAGTTTCACATGTTTGTATGTTTGTATGTACTGAAACATCTTTAAAATCACAGTTAAAACAAGAAACACACCATCACATTAGCTCTACACCTATTAAAATGTCAGTTCTAAACATTTAAATGTGATTGAAAACATCAATATGAAAACAAGTAGTGTCATAAATTTAGTAGTGATACTAATTAATCAGGGTCCCAAAGAATGTTCATGTAAAAAAAATTAGCCTGTGGTACAAAATGTGAAAAATGCCATCTAAATACATTGATTTGAAATTATAACAGAATCCTTTTTCTTGTCATGATATTCTTTTTTCATCAGTCATACACAAAATAAGAAATTCCTAATGCAAAAAAGGATTTTGACCAATCAAGCCTCTCAAAAGTGCAGTCACGAAACAGAATCCTTTTTGGTGAACCGAGATTATTTTTTTGCAACTCAGTCATGAAAAACAATCACTTCTCTCAAAAAAGAATTTCAGTGACAACAGGAAATGCCTTTCGACAGCCAATCAGAAGCGTGGAATATGGCTGGAAGTATGCCGTATTGGATTTCTTGAACAACACAGCAGTTACACTTGAACAAAAACTGTAAGTACACCAGCAATTAAAGTTAGAAAAAAATACAATAAACGCTTCCACAAAATAAGAAAAGGCATTCTATTGAATCAGAATTAATAAGGCACTGGATGATGTGTTTAGATACCGTGTACAATACGATTTTCACCTAAAAAATGGGGCTTAAAAGTTTGAATGACATAATTCTGTTTAAATCTAATAATAGATACTACTGAACTAAAAAAAATTACAGCACAAAAGTGTTATGCTAAATTAATACATGTCAGAGAAGGTAGTTTGTAAACTACTGAAACAAATGTTTGTGATTTAATAACAGGTTGTTTTTTTATCTAAGAATATACTAGTTGTAGTTTCAAACAGGCAACTGTCTTTTAAGAAATGAAATAATTAAGTACTTTTTTTGGTGTTAAGGCATCACTTCTCCACAAGTAAAAAGTTGTTTCACAAAAGCTGATGTTATTATGTATTGTTACATAATTTCTGTGAATACCGTAGTCAGTTTTTCTACCAGTAAAATATGTTTTTCTTTTTCTTCTGGGCTCCTTCCCTCCAGGGACTGGAGGATCCAGACTCCCTGCTTGCTCTCTGCCAACCAACCAACCCCAGGCTTACCCCCTGGGTGGGGCCACTGGGCAAGCACCACCTCCCCAAGGAACTTGGTTGCAAGCCCTGGCTTGTGCCCCAGGGTGGACCACAGGAGTGAAACCCCCCCAGTGGACCTTGGTCTGCAGTGGGAGCAGCAGTGAAGATGGGGAGCCATCACGAGCAGGTTGGCAGTTTTTGTGGAGCTTTCCCCTCCTGGGCATGGATGTGCAATGATGCCAGCATCTGCTCTGCCCCCCAATGTGTGGTGCTGGCTGTGACAGTACCCCCAGCCTCTGCCAGAGGTCCGCATTGTGCCATACACTCTCCCCCCTTCCCCCCAGCAAATGAGAGCCCCTGGGACACTCAATCCTTCCCTTCCCCATCTGGACCTCTGACTCCTGAGTCTGTCACCAAACCCAGGATGTCGGCACCACCAGGAGATGCCATGTCACTGCTCCCATGGGCCGGCTCTAGTAAAAGATGGTTTTAACAATAAGAATCACATTGCTGTCTTGCACCTAGGATGTCAGCTCAAAAAGGAGAGAAGACAAGCTGCATGTCAATACTGATTGATACCCTGGCACAAATAGAATTGATCAATATTGTCATGATAGAACTCCTGGCCTATCACAGAACTATTCTCTCCCTCCAAAAATAAAACAATATTTTATGAACAGTTACCCAATATCAAACAGCTCAGTAGACATAACAATAACTAGTTATTATCTGCATCATAATCAAGTGTTTTGAAAGTAATTGCTGCAGGCTCACTCAGCTATCTGCTTTTTGGCAGTTTGAAACAGGAACTGAATCAGTCACTTGGCACAGGGCTGTTGCCAGAGACACATGCATTTTAGAGATTGCTGTCATTTGCAGAATCTGTGAAAGAATTAAGCAAAGCAAAAGGCAACAGAACAAGTGTTTGGATCCTCAGAAGTTCAACTGTGTGGATGGCAGCAAGGTTTGCCAGGAGAAATTATTTTGGCAATGACTTGTGACTGCCAAACTGTGATGTCTACTGGTTTGATAAGGGTGGCATGAGGTGGTAGGAGCACATGCCAGCTGTACACTGACCTCTAGAGACTTTCTCTCAACCAGACATACTTCTGATCTATGTCAGAGGTAATGATCCAGGCTACAAATTGGGTATAGATTTGATTGAAGCAGCTAAATCAGATTTGGCTGCTCTTACTGCAATGTTGCCTGCCTGTAAGATTCTTTATTCAGGCATTACAACACGGATAACTGGGAGAGGCCAGCAACACACTCTTGGACTTGAAAGATCTTATAGAAATGTCAAAAGTCAGATATCTGGCTTCCTTCACGATCTGGGAATGCATGCTACATGCCACCCCCAAATTAAATATTACAGAGTGGCTATATCTAAAAGGTGGTGTGCATCTCTCAGATGCTGGCAACATGATTTTTCTGGGGGACCCTCTCACATGGAATCCTAACTGTGTTGTGAACATGTTGTCAGATACAGTGGCGTGAAAAAGTATTTGCCCCCTTCCTGATTTTCTCTATTATTGCATATTTGTCACACTGGATGTTTTCAGGTCTTTAGACAAAATATAATATTAGATAAAGGGAACCTGAGTGAACAAATAACACTTTTTTTTTTAGTTATTTCATTTATTTAACGAAAAAAGTTAACCGACACCAACTGGCACTGTGTGAAAAAGTAATTGCCCCCTAGTTAAATCAACCTAATTAAAGGGATAATTAGAGTCAGCAGGTTGAACACAGCCAGGCTTGATTACAGCCAGCCCTGCTCAATATAAACCTCACTTATTTTGACCCTTACCATCAGAGTCACGTTGCCTGCACAAAGATTCAACATGCACAGTATGCCATGATCAAAGGAAGTTCCTGAAAAGATCAGAAAAAAATTTGTTGCCCTCTATCAGTCTGGAAAGGGTTACAGCTATTTCTAAGGCTCTGGGACTCCATCGAACCACAGTGAGAGCATAATCTCCAAATGGAGAACACTTGGAACAGTAGTGAATCTTCCCAGGAGTGGGCGGCCTGCCAAAATTACTCCAAGGGTGCAGCGTAAAATCATCCAGGAAGTCTCAAAGGATCCTAAAACAACATCTAAAGAACTGCAGGCTTCTCTTGCCTCAGCTAAGGTCAGTGTTCATGACTCCACAATCAGAAAGAGACTGGGCAAAATGGGCTTCATGAGAGTAGCAAGGCAGAAACCACTGCTAACTAAGAAGAACATAAACGCCATCTCTCATTTGCCAAGAAGCACCTGGATGATCCACAAGCCTTTTGGGAAAATGCTCTATGGACAGATGAGTCCAAAGTGGAACTTTTTGGATGACATGGATCCCATAATGTCTCATAAAGCAAACACAGCATTCCACAGTAAGAACACCATACCAACAGTCAAACATGGTGGTGGTAATGTGATGGTGTGGGATGCTTTGCTGCCTAAGGACCTGGATGACTTGTCATAATTAAAGGAACCATGAATTTGCCTGTACCAGAAAATTCTTAAGGAGAATGTCCGTCATCCTTCCATCAGCTGAAGCTGAAGCGTAGTTGGGTCATGCAGCAAGACAATGATCCAAAACACAAAAGCAAGTCCACATCAGAATGGCTAAAAAGAAGTAAAATTAAAGTTTTGGAGTGGCCTAGTCAAAGTCCAGACTTAAACCCAATAGAGATGCTGTGGCAGGACCTGAAACGAGCAGTCATGCTTGAAAACCTACCAAATGTTACTGAATTAAAGCAGTTCTATGAGGAAGAGTGGGTTAAAATTCTCCACAGCGATGTGAAAGACTGATATTGAATTATAGGAAGTGTTTGGTTGTAGTCATTGCAGCTAAATGTGTGTAACCAGTTATTAAGTGTAAGGGGGCAATTACTTTTTCACACAGTGCCAGTTGGTGTTGGTTAACTTTTTTTCATTAAATAAGTGAAATTAAAAAAAAAAACAAGTGTTATTTGTTCACTCAGGTTCCCTTTATCTAATATTACATTTTCTGTAAAGACCTGAAAACATCCAGTGTGCCAAATATGCAATAATAGAGAAAATCAGGAAGGGGGCAAATACTTTTTCACGCCACTGTAGATCATCAGTACCATCATGTCACACACAACAGCTCTTTTCAGAGCTATATAAACAGTGGTCAAAAACTAGAAGAACTACTGTATACCCACACAACATCTGACATGTATTGATGTTAACAAGTATTTTTATTTGTATTTTTGGCAGATGATTTTTTTTTTATTTTTTTTTTCTTGTTTTGCATTCCATCTACTACTGTGTCATTTAGGCAAGGGTAGCATTACATAACCAATAGAACAATGGAGTATGTTATTCCTGTATGTACAGTACACCAAGAGGGGTCATGAAGCATTTGTATCTGCTGATATAGGTTATTGTAACATTGTACAGACAATTCATACACTAATTACAGGTTTAAGGGAAAATAAAACATACCTTCTTCAATTTTTTTGTTTTTATCTTTTACTTTTCTGTTGCCTCATTCTGAATGCTACTAGCCCCACTCCTTCAAGCTCATCACAGTACAGACCCAGGTGCAGCACATGCCCATCCCACACAGCTGTGTCTCTATTTGGCCCCCCATTTTGTTCACCATGCTAGAGTATTCTGGCATATCTCTACTGTTTGCATCTTCCCCACACAGGGCGCAGCAATGATAGGGAGTTTCCAAAAAGCACACCAGTGATATCACAGGATGGCAAGCAGTTTAATACCGCACAGTAAGTATCAGGCCAAAGCCCATGATCCAACAGCACAGGCAGACATTTTCCATCTTCTAATATCCCTATCTGTCACACCATAGCCATACAGATGAGGAAACTTCCAGTGATGTGCATGTGTGGAACTGTGTGGTCACCCACAGCATAAAGTACATTATGTGGAGTAGCAGATGGAATGCAAAAGGAGAAAGAAAAATCATCTGCCATCATTTGGCAAAATGGGAGATTGCCTAGAAACATAAAAACATAGACTTTGATGGCAGATAAGAACCACTTGACCCACCTAGTCTGCCCATTTCTCTACCTATTGGATAAGCTACAGATCCTAGTTAACCAACAGCCTACTTCTTCCTACCCCCACCAGAACTGCCTTATGTCTGTCCAATGCATTCTTGAATTCCCTCACTGTTTTTGACCCCATGACCTCCTCAGGAAGGCCGTTCCATGTGTCCACCACCCTCTCTGTGAAAAAATACTTCCTCACATTGCCCCTAAGCCATCCCCCCTCTATCTTCAAATTATGTCCATTTGTTCTTGCACATCTCTTTTTCTGAAAGATGCTCCCCTCTTGGACTTTGTTGATTCCCTTGAGGTACTTGAAAGTTTCTATCACGTCCCCCTTCTCCCTCCTTTCCTCATGGGTATACATGTTAAGCTCCTTTAGTCTCTCTTCATATGACTTATGTTGCAGACCCTGCACCATTTTAGTTGCCCTCCTCTGGACTGCCTCCATCCTGTCTATGTCCTTGTGGAGATGAGGTCTCCAGAACTGCATGCAGTACTCCAGATGGGTTCTCACCAACTGTCTGTACAGACGGATAACAGCTTCCTGTTTTCTACTGCTGATACAACTCCTTATACAACCCAGTATCCCCTCAGGCATCTTTACTGCCTTCTCACAATGCTTGCTTACTTTTAGGTCATCTGATATGACTACCCCCAGGTCCCTTTCCATTTTTGTTGTTGTTAATACCTCCCCACACATTTTCTACTCCTTCCCTGGGTTTTTGTTTCCCAGGTGCATTACTTTGCACTTCTTTGCATTGAATCTAACTGCCATACTTTTTACTATTCCTCTAACCTTGCCAAGTCCCTTCTCATCCTTTCCTCCCCTCTTATGTATCAACCCTGTTGCAGATCTTTGTGTAGTCTACAAAGAGGCATACTTTTCCTTCCAGTCCCTCTGCAATGTCACTTATGAAGACAATAAAATGGACCAGATCCAGTACCGAACCCTGCAGTACCCCACTAGTAACCCCCTTTCTTTGGAGTGGACTCTGTTTATTATTACCCTCTGTGTCCTGTTGTCCAGACAATTCTTTTACCCAGGCTTCCACCCTGGGACCCACTCCCATGTCTACTTAGGCACAATTGCCTATTTTCAGGGGTGACATGAGAGCTTTAGGCTGGTTAAGTGACTTGCTCAGAGTAACACAGTATGCAAGTGGAAGTTGGGGGAATCAAACCCAGGTCTGCTGAACCAAGCTCATTCACGGCTCATTACTCTAACCTCTAGGCTATACTGCCAGCCTAAGGAATGCACTAGAAAATGGGCAGGAAGGAGGGGTGGAAGAACAATGAGGAAAATCAAAACTGCCATCACAGAGGCATCAAGCTTTTGTGCGAAGCAAATAAACAAAACAAAATGAAGTAAAAAAACACTATGATTGTCAAAAGAGGTGGTGGGGAAGGTTAGGGAGAAAAAGACAGCATTCAGAAAGTATAAGGAATCACAGAAGGAGCAGGACAGAGAACTGTATCAGTTAAAGCAAAAGGAAGCAGGGAGGCAGTCAGAATAGTGAAGGCCCAAACCAAGGAAAAGATAGCCAACTCAGTTAAGAAGGGGGATAAAACCTTTTATAGGTGCACTAGGGAGCAAAAAAGACCAACAGAAGGATAGTGAGGCTTAATAAAGGTGAGGGAAGGTGGGCAGAGGGTGACAGTGAAAAGGAAGAGATACTGAATGAATACTTTTGCTCAGTATTCACAAAAAAAGAAGAGATGGAGGTACTTAAACCAAGGAATGGAAGCACTCTGGACAGGGGGGTTGATATCAATTCCATTCACAGAAGAAAGGGTCCTGAAAGAACTCTTAAAACTCAAGGTAGATGGGATTCATCCCAGCACTCTAAAAGAACTAAAGGGAGACCTGATGGAATTCACCCCAGAATTCTAAAATAATTAAGGAGTGAACTAGTGACACCACTGACTATTCTTTTTAACAAATCATGGGAGGATGGTGTGGTATCTGAGGACCGGAAGAAGGTGGATGTGATTCCCCTTCACAAAAGTGGGAGCAATGCAGAGGCATGACACTACAGACCTCAGCAGTAAGGAAAGTGATTGAATCACTTCTGAAAGAAAGAATTGTTGAGTACCTAGAGGCTAGCGGGGCACAGGACCCAAGGCAGAAAGGATTCACAGTGGGAAGTTCATATTAGACAAATCTAATAGATTTCTTTAACTGGGTGACCAAAGTAGTAGACCAGGAAGGGGCTGTGGACATGGCCTACCTAGACTTTAGCAAAGCATTTGACACAGTCCCACACAAAAGATTAATTAATACATTAGCCAGCCTGGGAGTGGGTCCAAGGGTGATAGCCTGGTTAAAAAATTGGCTGGACAACAGGACACAAAGGGTAATAGTAAATGGAGTACACTCTACAGAAAGGGTGGTTGGAGATCTAGCGAAGCAACCACATGCTGTTTCTAAGGTTCACGGTCTCCTCCAGGAATGGGATCTCAGGCTCCCATCAGGTGCAGCTTTCTATTGGGTGAGAGTTCTAAGTATAAATGACTCCCCGGAGTTTTGGAAAACTCTTTGGTTGAACGCATACAGATATATTAAACAAGATAGGCTTAGACTTATACATTTTAATATTTTGCATCATTTATATTTAACCCCTTCTCGCCTATTTAGGCGGGGCGTGCTCAGCTCACCTTGTTGTTGGAGGTGCAGAAAAGAAGAGGGAACTCTATATCATTTATTATGGACATGTCCGATGATTCATACTCTTTGGAGGACTATATGTAATAAGCTGGACCCTATCATTGGCTCAAGTCAAATGGACACTCCCAAAGTTTGTCTGCTACTTGCTTTCCCTTCGTCAGCTCCTAAAACATGGCGGGCACATGTTGCTCTGGTCTCGGCTGTGACGAAGTTGCTAATTCTTTGACATTGGGCAGCCGGACACCGTGCCGCCCTTGTGGTGGCATGGGGTGCACTCTAGCGTTGCAACGAAAAGCACATTGCTTCTATGCGGGTGGCGTGAACAGTATATTGCGCTCTGGGGCTCTCTGGAGCATTTTTGTATGACCTGGAAGCCATAACACTAACTGGTACTGATTGTGGTAGCATACACCTCTAACTTTTTGTGACTTGTCTGGATGACTTACAATTGGGGATAGGGAAGGGGAGAGGATAGCGGTAGTGGGAATTTACTTCTTAAATTTTTTCAGTGTACATTATTGTCTCTCTATTTGAAAGTACTAGATTAACAGAATCACTTGTATTGATAAGTGAATGTACATGCTCAGTAATTCATGTTATAGTAACGTATGTGTGTTACCTCAGTATAATGGTTAAAAGCAATAACATTTTTAATTACAAAAAGAAAGGGTGGTTGGTTACTAGTGGGGTATCTCAAGGTTCAGTACAAGGACTGGTCTTTTTTAATGTTTTGTAGGAGACATTGTGGAGGGGCTGGAAGGAAAAGTATGCCTCTTTGCAGATGACAAAAAGATCTGCAGCAGGTTTGATGCAATGGGGGTGGAAAGGATGAGAAGGGACTTGGCAGAGTTGGAGGAATGGTCAAATGTATGGTAGCATAGATTTAACGCAAAGAAGTGCAAAGTAATGCACCTGGGAAACAAAATCCCAGGTGAAGAGTATACAATGGGAGGGGGGAATACTAGCAACAACAAAAATAGAAAGGGACCTGGGGGTAGTCATATCAGATGACCTTAAGGTAAGCAAGCAATATGAGAAGGCAGTAAGGAGGTCTGGGGGATACTGGGATGCATAGGGAAAGGCAACAGCAGTAGAAAACAGGAAGTTGTTACCCTCTGTACAGACAGTTGGTGAGACCCCATCTGGAGTACTGCGTGTAGTTCTGGAGACCCCATCTTCACAAGGATATAGACAGAATGGAGGCAGTTCAGAGGAAGGCAAGTAAAATGGTACAGGGTCTGCACCAGAAGCCATATGAATTAGAGACTAAAAGAGCTTAATATGTATACCCTTGAGAAAAGGAGGGAGAGGGGGACATGATAGAAACTTTCAAGTACCTCAAGGGAATCAACAAAGTCCAAGAGGGGAGCATACTTCAGAAAAGAGATGTGCAAGAACAAAAAGCACAATTTGAAGATAGAGGGGGGACGGCTTAGGGGCAACATGAGGAAGTATTTTTTCATGGAGAGGATGGTAGATGCATGGAACGGTCTTCCTAGGAGGTCATGGGGTCAAAAACAGTGGGGGAATTCAACAATGCATTAGACAGACATAAGGCAATTCTAGTGGGGGGGTAGCAGGAAGTAGGTGGTTGGTTAACTTGGCTCTATAGCTTATCCAATAGGTAGGTAAATGGGCAGACTAAGTGGGCCAATCTGCTGTCAAAGTCTATGTTTCTATGGAGACCAGCAGCAGAACTGGCTGCAAAAATAGTTCAATAAGAACTAACAACATGCCCCCCCAGGAGTAAAACCTGCAAATGACACTCAAACTCCATGTCTGATTGCCTCTGCTAGTGGAATCTGCACTTGTAGCATGAAACAAAGATGGCAAATGGCTGAGTCATCTTCCATAGTTCAGCGGCATTGAGCCAGATGACAGTCTCCAAGATCTAATTTTATTTATCATTGACCGGGTAAGTGTAATATTCAAATTCTCCCTATTTTCAGGCACAACCCGGGAGAGGGGGAAACAGATGAATGCCAACTGACCTTGAACCAAATTAAGCTATTGGTGGTATTTTTAGTGAGTGGGGGAAATTTGGCCAGGGCACCGGGGATATTACCCTACTTTTTTCGAGAAGTGCCATGGGATCTTTAACATCCACACATGTAATGGAATCAGACACTTAATATGTATATATTTTTATTTTGGTTTCCCAATAGCAACAACTTGCCTAAACTCTGGAAAGACAAAGGCTCACTCACCTTAGTCAATGCCATTAAGAAGTATGGAGATCCAGACATCTTGATGAGGGCAACCAATCGCAGCAAAAAGAAGACTTGGAAAAAGATTGGTCGCTTTTGGGTGAGCAGAGGATAGAGAAAAAAAAATAAGAAAAGAGTGCAGGAAGAGGTGGAAGCAGCTTCGGCAGATATTCTACAAACAGAAAGCTGCAGGCAGTGTGATGTCACGAATAGAGACTGGTATAAGCTGGCTCAACAAATGTGGGAAGAGGCAGGGAAGCCTGAATTTGAAGATCATCATCATGGAAGTAAGCATACCTTAAGAATTATACTAGCCAAAAAACAAAACAAATTGTTTGTCCTCTGAACCTCTACCAGGAATGATAAACCCTACAACTTTGTCACATGTTGGTTGCTCACTGACAATGTTTATTTGGCACAGAGATATTTACATCATCACTGTTATACTTCAATTTCCACACAATAACAATTCATTTACAAGTTTTGTTGGTTCCAGCCTCTTCCTTCCTCTAGTTGTTCATCCATCTTGATTTTTCAGGGTCTGGACACTGTGAATCCAGCCCCCTCCTCCATCACCAGAACAAGGCTGGTTCCACCTACCCAGGCATTCATCCTCCAGGCCTGGACACTTCTGAAACTGGTGCCTGAGACCTATCCCCCTACCCGCATTAACACCATGTTTGGTTCCTTGTCTCCAGCCCATGTATCCTACCCCCCTCACCCCTTTCTGCACCTCACCCTGCTCCTCCTTTCCTTCTTCCACTGCCCCAACTCCAGCATTCGATGGACAGAGGGGCTCCCCCTTGCGTGCTAGTACCTCAGACCTTTCTTAGCTAATTCCCCCACTAGTTCCCCAATAGGCCTCAGGAATAGGCACATGCTGAATTCTGACAAATGTATCCAGTCAGACCTGTATGCTGTAGCCTGGTCAAAGGAAATGTCTTTGTGCTGCAGGTGCACCCCCTTCCCCATTTCAATTACTGACCTTACTACCCTCCTATTCAGATTCTTCCTGACTATTTCAATCAACTTCATGTCCTTGACCCCTCTCCAAACCCTCCGGGAGGTGATGTCGGACCAGCCAATTGTCACCCTCAGCCACCACCTTTAATCTTCTCCAAGTCCCCCAGGATGATCCACCCCAGTTCTCTCCATGGCATGCCCCCCAAATCATTGCCCCCCCCCCGGTGTATGATAATACAATCTGCTGTACCCCATTCCACCATCAATTTGTCAAACAGAGGCAGAAGTTGGGCCCACCTCATGCCCCTAATGCCTTTCCATAACATCTTGGTGTGCTCCGAATTGTAACGTAATTCTGTCCCTCTGGATGTGGCGACTGCAAATCTTTCTGCCCAATAGATGAACGAATGACCCACTATCCAGACCTTCCTCTTGGAATCTGCCACAGAAACAAGATAAACAGTGTGAGTTGCTGTTATCAACACCTGTCGTAACTCTTGTAGCAGCTGGACTTCCAGCTCCCAACCTTCTTTACCTCTTCCCTTGCAGCCCCTTCTTTCGCTGCCTCTGTGGTTGCCCCAATCCAAAAGGAATGAGGGTCAAAATCCCCTGGATCCTCCCGAATGAAGGTCAAGGCCTTCTTGAGCACTGCCCCCACCTGAAACCCGGTGACCGGGGAGCCATCCCCATGGTGAAACAAAGTCCCCCCCCCCACCATCCCTCAGGTGCTCTCATATGCCTCCGGCACAACCACTGTGCAGCTGGTGGACTGTGGTTGCCGCACCAGTGACACCGTGGTCCCCCTCCCCACCTTGGTCTGTTTTTGACATAGTCAGGCTAATGACCACTCTGTCCTGCCCCAATAACACACTCTTGTGCTGTAATGCCTGTGTGGCTGTTGACTTCCTTGGGGCCACTATCTTCCCCACCAGGAAGGTCACTGCTGCTATGATAGCAAAAATGGCCCTGAAGAGTAGTGCCTCCTGGGCCGAAGTGCACACCTGCCATGGTGCCCCCAATACCTTGGCCAGCAGTTGCCCTTTTATGGGGAGTCTTCCATCCTTCCTAGCACCCTGCTCCCTCTGCCACTGTGTGAAAATTCCTTTTATTGTCCTGCTGCCCATAACGTCAAGCCACCCCTTGTCCTGGCATACCCAACTGATGCCAGCCAGGTGTACCACCACTGTGGCATGGGACAGCCCCTCATCCCACTTCTCCACTATGAATCTCCTTACCTGCTCATCCAGGGGCCGGTTCATCTCTGTTCCATCCATGCTTCCCCTGAATTCCTGGAATCTCACCCACCCTCCTTCATAGGCCCTTAGCATGTTGGCTGACCAGGAACCCTGGTACATTGCCCTGGCTGTGTCCCTCCAGCCTCCCATAACCGGTCTGGGATCCTGATCCTGTGTGTTGCTGCTTGCAGCATCAGCTCCTGAAACTTCCGAGCTGTAAATGGGAAAGACTGTCAGCCACTTCGTTCTTAACCCCTTTAACGTGCTGTGCTTTGAAAGACAAGTTCAGCTGCAGTTCCAACAAAATCATGCACCTAAGTATCCTGCCTACCGTCTCTGTCTCCCCCCATCTATTAATAACCTCCACCACCCCTTTATTGTCACACCAGAACAGGATGCGCTTTCCCCTCATACTGGTGCCCCATACCTCCAACGCTACCCATATCATGAATATCTCCAAGAATGTGATGTCCTTCAACACACCACCCTCCTTCCACTGTTCTGGCCATGCCTCTGGCATCCAGTCTCCCTGGAAGTATGCTCCCATCCCCAGTGTGCCCGAGGCATCCGTAAACAATTCCAAATCCATATTCCGTTCCCACTCATCTTCCCAAAATGTCACCCCATTATAGCTGTCTAAAAAATCCTCCCACACCTGTAAAATCCTCCCGCACTCCTTTTGACACATCTACCCAGTGGTGTGGCAGCTTAGCCTTCCCTGTGGCCCTTCCCAGTCTCCTCATAAATGCCCTGCCTGGGCTGATGGCCTTACAGGCAAAATTAAGGTGCCCCAGCAGTTGTTACACTTGTACCAGTGGCACCCTCCTCCTCCCCCGTCATCTGCGCCATCAGCCCCTGAAGCCATGCTACCTTGACCCCTGGAAGCCTGAAACAGCCCATCTCCATATCCATCTCTATGCCCAAGAACTCCAGTCTACGGACATGGCCCTCAGTCTTGCCATGCGCCAGTAGTATCCCTATGTGCTGGCACATCCCTTTAAAATCCAGTGACATCTTATGTGCCTCCTCCCTCAACTCCCCAGTGAGGAGGAAGTCATCCAGATAGTGCACTACCCTCCTGTGCCCATATCTGGCCCTGAATATCCACTGCACCCAGGTGCAGAAGGCTTCAAATGTGGAACAAGGTGCGGAAGACCCCATTGGCATGGTGTTGTTGAAATAGAGGTTGCCTGGAAATGAAATACCAACAGGTCCCAATCTGCCGGACTGACCGATAGAAGTTGAAATGTTGACTCTATGTCCATCTTCGCCAGCCCTCAATCACCCTGATCAATACTATGGCCTGCTCCAGAGAGGCATGTGACACTGCCCTGAGGTGGTTTGGTATGCCCTCATTCACTGACGAGTCTTCAGGGTATGACAAATGGTGAATCAGGTGTAATTCCAACTCCATCTTCTTGGGAACAATGCCCAGCGGGGATACTCGAACATTTGTGCATGGGGGGGCCTCTAAGGGCCCCTCCACCTGACCTGCCTCGATTTCCTTTACAATCTTGGCCTATACTACTCCCTCCTTCCCCTTCACTGACCCAAGATTCTTAGCCCTCATCCCTGCCCGCCCCCCTTGAAAACCCAGTGGGAAATATGTCCAGAAACTGTCCCTAAACAGTGCTGCTGCCTCTTTATTTGGGTAATCCGTGGTCCACTCCAACACTGCTAAGGAAATGGGCATACGCAGCAGTGCATAGCCCCACTGACCTCCCCCCATTCCTCTCTAATGCCAGCCATTGGAGGCATAGTGCTGCCCTATGTGGTTTCCCTCACACCCCATGCCCTGCCCTCCCGGGCACCCCAAGAGGGCTGCTTGTGGTACTACCCCCTGCTCTGCCCCCTTTATCACCCCTTTGCTGACAAATGGAAACCGGGTGTGACCCCGGCATTTTGAACAGGTGTGCCTGAACTTACAATTACTCCAGGTGCAGTTGGCTTTGTTAAAACCACAACAGGCCTTAGACCATGTGGCAGGAGGGTTCTTCTTCACCTGCTCACCCGCGGCCCCTCTCCCCTCCCTGAAAAGGGTCCTCACCCACAGCTCCAAGTGGGTACAATCCCACCTGAAATCCCCTTTCGCTGCCATTCTGTTCCGAAAAGCCTCATCATATTTGAGTCACCCATACCCCAATTTTGCCTTGTACATGTCCCTGATGATGGACATGTATGTTAGTAAGGGAATGGCTAGCTCTTGTTGCTTCTCTAGCAAAAGTGCACTGTAGATGATAACCATCCCTTGCCAATTCTCAATGGTTTTTCCCTTATACTTAGCCTCCTTGACCTTGTGTCATACAACCGCCAAGGCCACTGCCATCTCCGACTTCCCCACTGATTCTTTCTGTTCATATTTTGTGGCCATATCTTCATCCACCAGTCTGAAGATGTCAACATACTCCCCTTTTCAAATTTTTTCTTTGATTGATGCCAGGACGTGGTCCCCTATTGAGCAGTCCAGGGACCCATCATACAGTTTCTTGCCTATTGGCTTAGCCCCCAACCCCCTTTTCCCACCCCAGCCCCTTTTCCTTTTAAGGCCTGCATGGCCCGCTCCATCTTTTTGATCCCTGCGTCCCCCATGTCTCCCAATAGCCTTTCCAAATACTCCCTCAACCCATTTTCATTGGTGATATGTATGTCATTCATACTCCTGTCTGGGCTCTCCCCATCCGGTTCTGGTGCAGGCAGTGGTCCTGGGATGTGTGCGGGGTGTGGCACTTCCCACCTGGGTCTCTTCCCTGTCTTCCCCCTGTTCAGGCACTCCTCCCACTCCTTCTGATTTCTCTGAGCCTCCTCCTCTGCTTCTCTCTGCTTTGCCGCTGCCACCAGCTCCGACATCTGCCCCATCAATTTTGCCACCTCCTGCATCATCTTCTCGCTGGACATAGGGTTTTGCTTGGGTGCCATCGCTGCTCCTCCTTCGCTGCATGCAGATACACAAGAAATAAATGCTCAAACCTTAGGATAAGCTTCCAGTAGATCCAAGGCTGCAGAGCCCTTGACAAAAACCTACCTCCCATCCCTGCAAGACCGCAGACCCAGCCTGCTGCTGGCTCCTCCCCAGAGAGCCCACTCAAGATGAAGGAATAGGAAGTGTCAGCTTGGTTCAATTTCTATTCCCCCACTGTAATTTTTACCCCATCTCAGAGCCTGTTGCCACCAACCCTGGGGCCTAGGAGGTTAGATGTGTCCCCTCACCCTAGGTCCTCACCCGTCCTGTGGCCCTTGCACAGCTTCTGGTACATCCATACCCCCCAGGCCCCTTGACTGCTGCCTTCTCCCATTCCCCTTGTTATCAGCTGCTTTGGACAGGCCCATCCCCTTATTTTCCTCCCCCCTTTGTGGCTCCCCATGGCCAGCTCAGCCTTGGGGTCCCATTCGGTTGATGGGGCACTCCAATTCCATGCCTGAAATTCCCATCAAAAGAGATCATCCTAAGGGTGTCCTGGCCTGATATACTCCCTCAGGACCCCTGATCAGGACCCCAGAAGGCTCCACCCTCCAGCCAATCCCTGGGACTCTGGCTTTGCCTTGTCATATTACCCTCCATCTAGCTTAGTGATGCCACTAACCCCCTCCTTCTGCTCCTTCCCTCCTCCCCTTCTTGCTCCTTCCTTGCAGGGGTCATCAGATTACCTGGCCTGCCTTTTAATGACAAGCCTAGTTAACCTAGAACACCAAAGTGGGTATGTGTTAGTTGGCAATAGTGCACACCCAGAGGCAAAATCATATCCAGTGTCACAACCAGAGAATCTTATAGCCACTAGTGAGTCCAGTATTGTCCACATTGGGTACACCGAAAGGTATTATTCTATAGTACTTAGAAAATAGCTACATGTTGAATTTTTCTCATACAAGAACAAAAAAGCAAATGTGATTGTACGGAAAAAAAAGCATAATTGAATTGTTAACAAACTACTATTACATGTTCTGCTAGCTTGGATATTACATGGTAGTGCTCCTAGAACCCTTCTGTAAGTACTACTAGAATGCAATGACATTTTTGACATACTCCTTCTGTAGGTTTTTGTACTTGGTTTCCTATCTTTCTCTCTGTCTGTGTGTATTTTTTTTCCTTAAGAACAATTATCATAGGGTGTGAGTTCAACAGAATTGGCACAGTAACAACAATGCTACTGCTAAGCACAACTTGAACAGACGTTCCTTTATTAATAATCACAGTGATGACCACAATTAATGGACTTTGATTGCTACAGTAGTACATGCAGCTGTTCATCATCAAACAGGTTGCAGTAGCATATCCATATAGAGCTTATACATACAATCATATGGAGCCATTGTACTGCCAGAAATTATCACTGTAATGTAGTGAAGTCAGTTAAATAACAGTTGCACATGCTAAATGTAAGGTGTTTGCATTTTAAACATGTTGCATGGGGGGGGAGCAGGGACCAGATTAGAGTTGAAATTTGCAATCAACCCAAATGTACAACTTCTCAAGCAACATCTTATTAACATTACTTGCTTTGTACCCAGAAAAAGTATGTTGTGTGAAAAATGGTAACTTTCCTTTAAAACAGGGTTCAGTTGTAAGAGGGAGCAACTTAAGGTACCGGCTTATTTCAGTAGCCAAGCAGGGGAAAAAACGTACACTGCTCAAGTTTTCAGCTGTATCTGTAATGGTCATATAATGTAAGCATAGCATCTATTGTAGTGAAAGTGTGTATAACATGGGCTACCATTCAAATTGAATGTACTGTTCTGGAATGCGTACAAGCCAATGAAAATGTAGAAATCAACACACACATTTTAATAAAGTGAAGTATTGCAAGTGCACAATGAAGCACAAGCCTCATATCGGTACATTCAAGGATGTCCATACCAGATAACTGCTATAAAAGTTAATAAAAGTTTTTTTCCTGTAGCTTTAACATATTTTGCCTACTGAATACTGGGTTTCCTTGAAACAGATGTAACAACTAATACAGCATTTCTGTATGTCTCCTATGTTTCCACAGAACATGAAGGCTTCCCTACCAGAACCATAAATAGGATCCAGCTGGTACCAGTCTCTCCTGATCAGGTGGAGGAGGATTATGTGGTTGAGCAGATGCTTGCCATCAACCTTAGCGGTATGTAACAACCAAGCAGTAACAAGAAATACAAAGCTGTATAGTAGTACCATATCGTATAGTGCTAGTAATTCATATCTTTAAAAACTATGTAAGTATCACATTGATAATGCGTGTAAGATAAAGCCATTAGCACATAAGCAACCATGCTGTGTACTACACCAGCAGTACCACTTCCTTCCACATTAGACATGGTTCACACAAACCTGTACTCCTCAAGACATGTAGTACACTAACATTAGCCTCCTCGCTCCACAGTACACAGGATGCACACAAACCCATACTACTCTTGTCACCATATTATGCCTCAAATCACACCTATATGAAGTGCACTATTTCCAGCAACCACAGGACCCTGCTCATACATGTTTAGGCACCGTATCCTATGCAGCTTGTCGTAGTAACCCTTCTCAACTCCTTGTTCTAACGCTCCATCATTTAAAAGTCACAAACACAGAACAGTACTGTATTACTATGTAAGTGAATTTTTAGTGTATGTGATATAGTTTGTTGTTCATACATTTAGTGTGAGGATAACGCAATACACAGATCATAAAATATCAATTCCCCCCCCCACAGTAAGAAACATCAATCTTACATCAATACCAAGAAAATAATTTGTATATTTTATATATAGTACCAAAGTGTAACACTACTGTATTCATCTTTCATTGTAACTACATATAGTTTGTAAACTTAATAGCATTATATATGTAGTGAAGTACAATAAAGTATAATATACAGAAAACGTACAAATCAGTAAGCAATAAGAGATAATGGGGTGTGCCTTAGACAGTTCTAACACATGGCTAGGGGGCATAGTGAGGCATGAGGCCACAGGCAGAGAGCATCCAGCCCCCTAGCTGTGAATTAGAACTGTCTAACGCACACCACAGAGTGTCTTATTGCCCTTAAAAATGGGCCAGTTTATTTTACATTCATGTTGGAAATTTAAATTGGTATGTTTATATTGAGAAACACTTAAATGTTTACTGTGTTTTGTTGTAAAATAGTTCCTCTGCCTGCTGTATCTTTTTCCATTAGGACTTTTGTCCTGCTGTGGCAACCATTCCTCAATCTGGTTAGAACCAGGAAGTAAAGGAGATGAGGGTATTTTGTTTTTGTTTCATATGTCTGAATTCCTATGAGCAGGGAGTGAGAGCAGAGCTCAGTTATCCTCTGGCAGTCATGGATTGAGAGTTTTTAACCACCAAGAAGCAAGTGGGTGGGTGGCAGGAAAGCTGCAGCAGTAAAACAGAGAAGGAGCATAAGAAAGGAGCAAGTGTTTCAACTGCGATCGGGTGGGTGTCAGGAAACCTGCAGCACTGAGATGGAGATGGCAGCATGTTAATAAATTAAAACAAAAATAATGACTGGGCTGGAAATTAACAACGTGTGCTCCTGTTGTTGGCAGTAGGTTTGGGTGAAGCACAGGTGCTTGGTACAAGGAGGAGAGACATAAACTCTCTTGTGGCTTCCATAGTTGTCAAGCACCTGCTGCCACTCGCTCTCAGACACAGAGAGTCCCTTTAGAAAAACAAATGTTTCTTTTCTTTCTTTCTTTGAAATATTTGTGCATTTAGTTTTCTGTGCTGAATTAAACAAGTCCAGTTTCTTGGATGTGAGAGTGGGGAGTAAGCCGAGTTGAGCAGTAGCAACAGCTAAAACCAGACAGCAGTGTTGGGGAAATGGGGTTTGAAGTATTTAAACCTGGTGGACAGCCAGGTGTCAAAGTACATTTATAATGTTGAAATTTATGAGAACGATAGTTGAAATAAAGGAAAGGCAATACTTGTATATGCAAACATGAAAAGGTTTATATGTAGAAGCTTTTTTTGATTTGTTGCTAAAGAGGAACTGCTTTTCTCACTGTCAGTGGCTACTGTGGGGGAAAATGGTGTCTGTTTCATTTGTGAACATTCTAATGGCCCAAGGATTTTGGGCATGTACTGCATCCAGGTTGGCAGGACTACTTTTAGCTGTACATTAGACACTTCTAGTGCACGGCTAACAACCAGTTGAATTGCTCAAAATCCTTTGCCCATTTTATAAGCTAGCAATAACAGAGTATCTCTGTATCAACACAAGACTGTGCTAGAGCCTTTTCTTAAATTTATGTTTTTTAGATTAGGAAAATCTCAGAGGGCACTGGTGGTACAGAAGAACAATCCATAGAGGAAGTAAAGGAAGAACATCAAGCCCTTCTGTGGATCAACAAGAAGCACCACCATCTGCTGATGGCTCATCAGAAAAACAACATGAAGAGGCACCCCAGCATGGTCCCTCTGGCCTATCAAAAGCTGCATTTGGATGCAGGTCTCTAGCTGCACAAGGTAAGTAAACAAGCATTACCTTAAAATGTCAGCAACAATTCATGAGGTATACACTCTGGTGCCAATTTGGAGAAAGTCCCAGACTGTCATAAAGAGCTTGCACCACAGGGAATGGTGTAAAGTGACCCTTGTGCGAAAATGACACACAGTGATCAATTCTGAAACACAGCCTCCATCAAATACACTCTGTGTGCATGAAACAGGACTTGCTTTCTCCTTGCTGCACAAATATGGGCTGTACCATTACACTAGGGTGCACACATCAAACCAAAGATGGCACATCTTTTAATTCAGGATTCTGTAAAAGCACAGTGAGGATGAAAATCTAACTCCTCACCACTGATCATGATAATCTTAGAAGACCAAATGTCCCTGATTGTTTACCACACACACCCTGCCCGGATCCCCATTATATGTAGAATAATGGATGAGGAAGTGTACTTAATGAGAATATAACAACTGGAAAGTGTTTTCTCCCATAGAGAAGCCCAGTTATAATTCACCATTCTAACCTGTGTGTTAGAATGGTGAACATGCGTTGGGTTTCTCTCACACTGAGCGTGTGCTGCGACCGCTCCTTCACTCCTTGGTGCCGGGCACCATTCCCAGCTCCACACAGTTCGCCACCCTTGGAGACAGTGGCAGTAAGTTATTTTTAAAACAATAAACAACTGAGCAGCATTTTTTACATTATCTGATTAAGGGGTAAAAAACAAAAAACAAAACAAAAAAACAAGCAATTGTTTTCATCAGGAGCCGCAGACTGCACTGAAACCCAACTGGCCTGTGGCTCGTTGGAAATATTTTCATTTTATACAGTTGTGTGGCAAGAAGACACTCCCCAGCAATTATATAAAATAAAGGCTGGGTGGGGGGGGTGTAAAATTCAGATTTAACACACATCCTCAGGGTAGGATACCTTATACCATCCCTCCCTAAAGAAGCTGATGCAAAATCGTTATAATCCCCTACACAGCCTATTATTCTATATTTAATGGTTGTTTCAAGGTTTGGGATGCTACATAAACCCTGAGGCGAAGCACAATGGGTTTATTAAAGCATCCCACGTTGAGGGCAACCATTAAATCTGAATTGAAAGCACATTTCCCCATCTTTTATTTTTTATAATTGCCGGTTAGCAATTTTTTACCTTAGTGAATTGTAGTGCTGACTGTCACACACACACACACACACACACGCACATACACACACACACACACACACACACACTCACTGTGTGTTTCTGACACACTTTTTTTGCGTGTAGAGCTGCTTTTTTGTTGTGGTATTTTTTTTTTTTTGTATTTGACTTTTACTTTTAGATTTTGGATCGCGATCGTGATCCAATTACCTGGGTGAATGAGACACGTCAGAGCCGTTCATGCTGGCTGTAGTTTGGTGGAGGTTCTGAACTGCAGGATCAATCAGATAGATATTTTTTTTTATTTATATATTCGCAGCATGGAAGTGGTAGAAAACGATGATTACTGTTAGTGTAGAAGCTCCTCGCTATGCGAGCACGGAGCCACCACGTCTAGCAAAGTGTTTAGCCCACCCCCTGTAGCCGATGTACAGCCAATTAGGGTGTCGCTTTTTTCTGAGTGACTCAGTGCATGCTGCTCATTATAACCCACGGGTTATAATGGAAAATTATAACTGGCTCAGGCAATGGAAACAATTGCTGATCAGTTATTATATTAATATTAACCATGTCACTGGTGTTGTAATGGCCTCCCAGGCCCCATCCCCTTTTATTAATATTTGATTCCATCACTGGTGGTGTATCAGATCCTGCCACCCTCTCATCCCAATCTGGCCATTGAATAATTATTATTCTGTAGCAGTGTACCGCCCCCGTACCCACCCCCAGCAAATAGTGCCCCACCACCTGATCCCTACCACTCTTTCTCAATCCACCGAGTAGGACATCCCTCCTCTGAACAACACAGCTGGATGCAGACTGAGCTATCAATTGGTGCATACTATATATAGTATGTGCTGATTCATTGACAGTGGATGTCATTCAAAGGTCATTCAGCTACAACCCCTACTGGTAAATGCAGGGCTGTACTGCTTCTTAGCTCAAGAATGCTGGGAGCATGGATGGGGGTTGTAGACAGTACCTCCCACAGTGAGGAAGTGGGGAAGTTGCACAACACCACATCATGATAGGTATTGGTATGTGGGCAGAACAGAGCTGTGGGGGGGGGTTGGTGTGTCTGGTAAATTAACAGAATCCACACCAAATATTATTAAAATGGTCTAGGAGCTGAAAAAAGTGGTGTGTGCTACATGACCAGACATGTAATAAAATATTAATAAAGGGTAATTCAGCAATGGCAGTGGGGACACTATACCAGCACTGACTAAATAAAATATTAGTAAAAGTGCATCACCTATGCAAGGATTCTGCTAGAGTAACAGGGTCATCATTAATTTTAATAGCAGTGGGGTTTTGTGGCTGTAAGTTGTTTGTTGGGGGGGGGTAGCACTAGAGTGAATGCATGTATATGTATGCACAGTGTTTTCTGCTTGTGTATTGCTTGTACAATTCACTGTCCATTGACGCAACTGCCAGCAAACTGACGCACACCTTCTTTCACACTGGCACACATAACATTTGATTGCTGGAAAGTAACAGTACTCATAATGTGCAGGACTTTGCTGCTGGGACCCTACTCAGTTGAGAATTGGTGCAGCATTCCTGGTGTACAGGCAATCAAAACAAGATCTAGTTCAGAAATCTTGCATTGAGTTTTCATAACCAGGTCCTCTCCCTCACAAACAAACTGCAAACATATCAGTAAATAATACATGTATAACAGTATTTGTTTAGCTTGTGGGTCTAATACTGTTTTCATACAGGCTATAAAATAAAAGGTGCTCTGTGTAACAGGAATACTGCTCAACTATATCACACAGTATGAAAGCATGGCAAATATGAAGCAATCATTAAACAAACTGTGACAATACACAGCTGTTGTGTACCATAACTAAAATTTTTTACTAAAATGCATGCTGTAGAAGCTAAATCCGTTAAGTACATACAGATATAGTATGTACAGTACATATCATAACACAATAACTAATCAGATACTACAGTCTCTGTATTAAAGTATCCCTATAACATTATATAACGTGAACAAACACAGCTATGCAGTGATGTTAAGCTCTGACATTAAGCTCACAGTATCAGCCTTAAGTGCAACAATATAATATAATATAACCATAAACACACAACATCTTCCTAATCACAGAAATGTGTCTCTCATGTCTTAGATCTACCTCCCCAGTGCCAGCAATCCATTTCCGCTGCAAAATGTAAGCAATTCCACTTATAAGGGCAGTACACTACAGTATCCAGACTGTAAATTTCTATTAAACATAACCTGCACAATAACAGATAGACACTTAAAAGTGTACATTGAAAGAGTCATGTGGTTGGCAGGACTCACAACTCATAATACAAATAGCCTTTTAGTGCACATTTCACTACTTCAGCCCCCTCCATCCCCAATGATGAAATATGTGAAAAGCATGAATAACATATATGTGGTGACATTTCGTATAGAAAAACATGGTTCAGTAAAATAAATCACAGTATCAAGCTACACTATACTGGTAAAAACTCAGAGTGATTACCAAGTAATACTTATTCAGAAAAACTCTATTGGATCCCTGTAACAATGCCCAGCAGAGGTGCTTCATGCAGAAATAGAAACAGCATTCAAGCTTTCCTACAATACAAAATAGATAACCTTACTAAGCTAGCGGGGAGGGACGTTGGGATCCTGGGCATCGAGTACAGTCTGTGATGCCACAACAGGTAGGTAAAAGAGAGGAGACAGCTGTCCAAAGTAGTAGGACATGCTTTAAAAAAGTGCACTAGTAACCACCTCTGCAATGTATGTAATGTATAGCACATGAACATTTTGTTTTTCTTATTTCACCATTCCTTATAGTAAAAATATACGACTGAGAAAACTGAAGACTTCCTCACAGTTGACGTCTTAACAACACAGTATTTATATGCTTGTGTGTGTCAAATACATCATGTATCACCATACCAGTAGTCTTAGCATTACAGTCCAGCAGCTAGCAGGTTTTCCCCTTCCCCCCTGAACAACATAACTTGCATGTTGAACTGTCTGGTACACCTCTGTGTCCATGCTGTGTGCCTGCTACCACTATATTGCAGTGCAAGTACTGTACGTGTCCATTGCTTGCATTAAGTGTTGCATAGTAAACCAGTGGTCATGCTGTCTTTAATAAAATGTGCAAATATTTGCTTGTGTTCAAATTTATAGGCACTAAAACAAAATACAATAATTTGAGTGCTCTGTACCATGATATCTATATCAACAGTGCATAGATGAAATGTATAACTCTATAATTATGTACCTCTATTTTAAAAGTGTGTTCCCAAGATGTACTGAGAAGTAGAGCTGCACACCTTTACATTACCTCCTGTCTTCTAGAACTACAAAACAGCCAACACAGTTTTCACTGTTTTTGGTAAACTGTTCTTCATAATTAGAAAACAAGAACATTCTGCATTACCATTAACAGCCACTGCACTTCATAGTGTTTATTAATCCATGATTCAAAATTACAGGTCTACATCATCCTGCATTGGCATTAGCAACAGTCTTCATTCTCACAGGCACAACACTCACATGCTGCCATCTTCAGATACAACAACAATACCAGCAAAACACAATAACTTCTTAATTTCTATGCTTACAGACTGAATATGTATCTTAATAGTAGTCATTCTCTTCACAGTACAAGACCAACACAACAAAGAAAAATTGTTTTTTTGGTTACTACATACAGCACACTCCCTGCAACTATGTGATGTATACAATCAAAAGGAAGTTAATTCTTGTTTTTCAGCCTATGAAATCCCATCATCACCTTCATAGTGCAGTGCAACACATTAGCATCAAGAGTTCCAAACAGCTTCTCAAGTAGCAACACAAATCCATCAAAAATAGATTAAAGTCTTTTCTCTTTTCTTATGCTGATTGCTCGCATGCACAAGAAACATATTGCAGCAGCTTTCTGCAGAAGCAGGTTGTGGAGGCGCGACACTGTTGTGGCCAGTGCCCCCACAGCCTTTGGAGGCTTGGCCCGCTTTTGCCAATGGGGTGGCACACTGCTGCTGACTCTAGTTCAGCCAGCATACCACAACCTTGTAAGGTTTCAGCCACTGCAATCAGGGGCCACCACGTCATTGCAGCATGAGACATTTCACTGCAATGAGAGAGCGACCCGTCATTGCTGGGTGGAACCTTGGTACTGTGATATTGTTTGTGAACATGGCGGTGGCTTTCCGTCGTGTTCACAAACAATATTAGTGAGCACCCCCATGCCGAGGGAGTGCCCAATCCCCCTCGGCAGCATGTGCCTCAACCACAGTGTTTGTGTCCGACAGAGGCCCAATCCCGTCAGCAGTGCCCGTAACAATAGTTCATGTTGCCAATGGGAGGCCCACTCTCCATCAGCATTATGTCCCCCCACAAATTTTTATTTGCCAATGGGCAGCCACTCCCCATCAGCATAATCCCCAAACATGCAGTGCAGTGCAGTTGTACCAGGGGTGCCTAACCCCTTGGCTCTTCGGCCCGCCGTCCTTTGTGCCAATGGGGTGCCCAACTCTCTGTTGGCGGAGCTGCCCCCAAAACAGTTGTGTTGGCATGCTGGGAGTCCACCCCAGCATGCCACATCCCTGTAAAAAAATCCTGTGATATTATTTTTTGTATTTACTAAGCTGTAAAAGAAAACGGTCACTCGCCATCTCCCTGCCCCCTCCCACACCCTGCACCCATCCTCTGCGCACACTGCATCCCCACACTCCCCAACCCCAAAATTACCTCCGGAGCCCAGCGCAATGATCTTCGATGGACTGGGAACACATCTGCACTTGTCAAAGCCGACCACGGACTGAGGAAATCCCTGTAAGCTGTATAATGGCATAAATAGGGTTTTTTCAGCTTGGGTGCATATCTCAGGCATTTTTTGGAATTTTGGCACCAAATTTTCAACATGGGGTTTTTGGGACCCCTCCTCATGAATTCATCAACTGTCATTTCATTATTTGGCCCCAAAAGGTGATTTTGGAATCACTTTGTGGAATCACCTTTTGGGATGGATTGATGAAATGACAGTGCCAGTGTTCATGAGGTGGGATCTCAAAAAGTCTATGTTGCAAATTTGGCAGAAAAAATCCAAGAAATAATTGTTTTATGAGCATGCATTGTGCAGTTGCTATGCACGCTCGTAACCTCACAAATTTGCAATATTTTCACTCCAGATTTTTAACATTGCCATTTTCCTGCACCTCCTTATGAACAGTACAGCTGTCATTTTCCACATCCTGGCCAAAATGTGTTTTTGCGCTTCCAGCGCAGACTAGCACGGTTGCTGTGGGAAATCAGTGTTTGGGACACATTATGAAAATTACAGTGACACTGTTCATTAGCAAAGGTCCTAAACTGCCTATGTTGAAAATTTGGTGATGAAAGTCCATAAAATAATTGTGTTATGAGCGTGCATTGCACAGTTTCCATGCACACTTGTAACTTTGCCAATTTGCAATATTTTCACTCCAGATTTTCAACATTGCCATTGTTCCGCACCTCTGTATAAACAGTGCAGGTGTCATTTTTCACATCCTGGCTGAAATGTGTTTTCTCACTTCCGGTGCAGAATAGCGCAGGTGCTGTGGGAAATCAGTGTTTGGAGTGCATTATGAAAATCACAGTGACACTGTTCAGGAGCAGAGGTCCTAAAATGCCTATGTAGAAAATGTTGTGATGAAACTCTGTAAAATGACTGTGTTATGAGCGTACATTATGCAGTTTCCACACACCCTTGTAACTTCACAAATTAGTAATATTTTCATGCCAGATTTTCAACACTGGCATTTTTTCACACCTCCTTATGAACAGTACATCTGTCATTTTTCACATCCTGGCCAAAATGTGTTTTCATGTTTCCGGCACAGAATACCATAGTCGCTTTCGGGAATCAGTGTTTGGGACAGGGACAGTGAGAGGAGGAGTGACCGAGCTCAACTGAGCTCTGTCAGGACTGCTGCAGATTTCTTTCAGGGCAGAAAAAGGCACCAACACAGGCAGGGGCCCAGTACAAAAGGGCAACATGCAGCACCGGGAGAAACAGAACAAGAGGGTGAGGGAGGGGGACTGAGTGAGCTCAACGGAGCAAAGCAATCAACATCTGGCATTGACAAATGCTTGTTTATCACAGAAATTGTGGCAGAAATGTGGGCACTGTGGGAGGACTTCCACCAGTTTGGCAAGACTGTGGCAGAGGGTTTCCACTCTGCCACTCAGAGCACCACACTGATGTTGGAACAACAGAAACAGCTGCTGGAAAATCAATAAGCAGTTTTAGATGCTGTTCACCAGTGTGGCCGCTTTGAGTGGCAGAGATACGAGGCCGTATGGGGTTTCCAGAGCAACAACCTGGTGCTCGCTTTGACCATCTGAAAGCTCATACAGAGCCATGAGAGCCAGGTTGCTGCTCAGGAGATGACCCATGATATCTTGTGCAGATTGGTGGAGCAGCAGCTAGAGACATTGGAGAGAATACAACACCTCGCATGCTTCCAACTGCAGCAATGGAACCAGGCCCTCTCCTCAGATGTCACTTGATGAGGAGGGGCAGTGATCCACCTGATCAATGACCATGACGTGCACACTGTAATAAGTTGCTTCCACTTCTACCTCTCCCCCAAGGAGAGATCCCTCATCATGATGACTGAGGGCGAGTTCATCCTTGTCTTAATATGGAAGGCAAAAAAAAGTATTTATGTTGACAATTTTGATTTCATATTATTACAAAGTACAAAATATTTTTTTCAACTTTCCATTTAAAATTACTAAGTTCTATATTTTTTGGTTAAATTATGAAATTTTCTGACTTGCCATTTTATTTTTTGTTGTATATACCTACTTGTTTTTATTATTGAATAAAAGTATTTCACTATTATTTTAAATATATTTTTTCAAAAAGCTTGTATAAACAAAGTATTTTGATAATGAAATGAGGTGTGTGACTCTTTCATTTCTACTTTTATAAAGTGGGATGTTGCTGACTCAAGTTGATGGGAGACACTAGTACAGTATGTGGTGCCGTGGGGGTGGGCAGGGACTGCTAATGGCTCAGTACAGGACTTTGTTGCTGGAGGTGGGCAAGACTTCTTTCCCTACAACCATCCCACATCCTGCCCTCCTGAATCACAATAGCCTCTAACCCCCAAACCTAACACCGACAAGCAGCACTCAAAATACTGGAGCAGGGGTTTATGTGTAGGGCTGTGAGTGTTGTATGGTTGCAGGACACTAAATTAGCAGAGAATGAAAAATAAAATAATATTTTAGAAGCTGTATTATCCCCAAATACTTTTGCTGCAGTTGTAGGGGATGTCATTGTCAGCATAGACACCCAGAGTAACACCACAAGCATCAAGAGTACACCAACTCAGTTCCACTAAGCTTTCAAATACTGCACAACACAGTTTGCAGAATGCCAAGAAGCCAGTCTTAAGTGTAACCACAGACCAACAGAGGCCACCCAAAGAGCAGAACCTTTCAGTGTACAGCAAGACCTCAGCATATCCAGAAAGAACAGACTTGAAGGGCTCAGCAACAGTCTGCCTCCCAACAGCAAATCAGAACTATTCAGTCAACAGCACTGAAGACATCAGAGATATGGAATGCATAACCAATAAGATCCTGCAGTCATGGTCTCAAATATCCAGTGACACACAGGCCTAAACACAGTATGTAGGACTCAATGTTTGGAGGGGGTGTGCTAGCTGTGCTCCCATCCATCCTTTTTTTGTAAATAGTCCAATAGATTTCTTAGTTGCTAATGGGCCCTGCACTCCCATTCCCCCATAGCTCACTAGAATAATGATAGCATTATTTGCCTGTGGAAGCACAGGGCCCTTTGGGCCCTGCACTGCAATCCCTCCATAATTATATCCCACAAGCAAATAAAGCTACGATTATACTATCTCAAAAGGTAAGGAAATTCTTGGCAAAAAAACTTAATGCATCAGTTAGGGTTCCAGTGACAAATTTTGAAAATATGGTGTTAAAGTTTACAACCCTAATACCCCACCCCCACCCTTATCCTGCATGCAGCAACATTCATGTGGGGGGGTGCCTTGGGATTGTCAGCCATAATGCTCAGAGATGGGTCTCACTCCACCCCCACCCTGAATGCAGCAACAGGCATGTGGGGGGGTGCCTTGGGAATGTCAGCCCTAACACTTAGAGATGGGTTTGGCCCCAACTGAAAAAGGCTGTCACAGATTTGGGTCATCTTATTCTGTGAAGAGCATGCAGCTAAACAGAGTCAGTCAAGAAGTGCCAGTGCTTGGACTTTATACCTGGGGCTGAAAATAGGACTGAGTTGCAGGTTTTTCTAGTAGTGGTAGTCACATTGGTCTTTTTAGTGGTGGTGATCACATTGATCTTTCAGCTGTTGGAAAGACTTCAAGGTGCTGCCGGGTGTGCCTAACAGGTTCTTCAGGGAAATTATCTACTTTTCCTGCCAGTCTTTCAGTGTACAGGTTTCCCACCAATCTGCAGGGAGAAGGAGGGATTTCTCAGGTGACCAACCTGTTAATTTAATTGCTCAGCACCATTCAAGTTAGGAAAATGCAATGGCAAGGTGCATTTTTTTTGCTCCTTGGGAATGGCCTTAAAGTAGATGGCTTGATTCAAGGGGTTTCCCAGAATAGTTTCCTCACATTGTACCCAGCCAGCTGGCTCACATTTACCCTCTGCAGCACCAAAAGTCATTATCTGACATAAGGCCTATGTTGTTCTCTTCATATTTAGGTCTGGGAGGTACATAGTGCTTCTGGAGAATCCATGAGCAAGCTTTTTGTGGTTTAGCCACCTATGACCTGACCCCCAGAAGAAGAGTAGCAGATCTTTGTGAAAGCTTTGTAGCAGCACTGGGTCAGTCTGCATGGGGAGGTTATCAACTACATATTGTAATCTGGACAAGGCCATAATTTTATAGGAATGGGTACTTCCCCAGTGGGACAAGTGTAGTAGTTTCCATCTTGCCAAGTGCTTTACTAGGGCTTCTTGAAGCAGTTTTAAATTGATTTTCTCCATACCAGATAGATTCCACTAGAAATTTATGCCAGGATACTTGACTTGGTCTTGTGCCTCAGTCAAGTTCCAGGAGTAGCCCAGCAGCTAAGTTACTGATTTATGTGATGGGAGCATATTGGATTTTGCAACACTTACTTTGTATACTGGCAGGGACCCATACTCCTCTATCAGGGACATTAGTGGGGAAATGGATTCATGTGTAACTGTCAGATACAACATAATGTCATCCACAGAGGCCAGAACTTTGTTTTCTCTCAATAGATACACCCCATTAATTTGAGGATGCTGACAGATGACTTGCAGGAAGGGTTCCAAGGCCAGGGTGAAAAGGATCAGTGAGGGGGGGCAGCCTTGTTGGGTCCTTCTGTCCAGGGGAAAAGTGAGGAAGTGGAGGCCATTCATGATGACTGAGGTGAAGGCACCTGAGTATGAGCTTGAGACCCAGATGAGTATAGTAAGCCCAATTGTGTGTAGCTCAAATCCCAAGACTGAAATTGATATTTGAGCTACCTGTATGGAGGGTGGGAGCATGCCCAGTTTGCAGGTTTCTGACAGAATTTCTGTTAGTGGTGCAATTAGGATCACTTTAAACTGTGCATAAAATTATTCTGTCATCCCATGGTTTTCTGGTGCTTTCCCCACTAGCACGCTTACCATGATGGAGGATAGCTCAGTGGTAGTGAAGGGTGCATCCATGGCCTCCCTTTGTTCAGGGAACAGAGTCAGCAGAGCCAGTCTGGACATAAACGTATCCATTTTCCCCACAGTGGGGATGACCTTGGATGCATACAGCATCTGATAAAAGCTTAGGAATGCTGTGTTTATGTCCCCTTGGCTTTGAAGCAGGGTCCCCACCCTAGTGCTAATGCTGTGGATCCTGGATTTCTCCTGTCTCTTCTTTAATTGGAACACCAGCAATCAGCCTGACTTCTCACCTGCCTCCCAGAATGCCTGGCACAATCTGAAAAGCAAGCATTCTGATTTTGATGGAGGAATATATTTACTTTAAACTGGGTGCATAGTATGTGTGCCAGGAGTTAATGGTCTGTGCCCCCTTTGCTCAGAACTTATCCTCCAGATCCTTGTGGCTAGCCTCTTGTTCCTTCAGTTCCCATTCTTCTGTTTTTTTTGTTCTGGAGGCATGGGCTATGCACTTGCCTCTGATAAAGGCCTTGAGTGCATCCCACATAACAGCAGCAGACATGTCTGTCAGCTTATTGTGCATAATAAAGTCAGTAATATCATTAGATATCTGGGATCATAAGGATGGGTCCCTCAGGAAGGATGAGTTATACCTCTGTTTCCTAACTGGGAGCCATTTGGTCTGGTGGCAATCAGGTGAAGGACATGGGTCTATAGTCATATATGACTGTCACTTCAGTTCTTGCCTCTACTCTGTCTATCACCTAGCCAGTTGGTGGGAACCACATGTCTAGCTGTAAGAAGTACAGTGGCAGTAGTGACTGGAAGAAAAAGGAGTAATTGTGTCCTATTGGATGGGTTAGTCTACAGATATCCAATATGCCTGTCTCTTAGGCTAGGTTTGGAGTGTGATTGATGGAGGTGGCCTAGCCCCTGAGGGTGCCATGCTTCTGTCCAGAAAATGATCCATAACTGTGTTTGTATCTCCTCCAACAAGAATTGCCCTCTACCTGTTTCTATCAATGTCTGGATAAGTGTGGTGAAGAAAGTTGCATCTGGTTGGTTTGGGCCATAAACACAGCAGAGTGTAATGTCTGCTCCATACAGTTGTCCTGTCACTGTTATTATATACCTGCATTCTGGGTCTGTGTTTATTGAGGAGGCATTCAATTCTAGGTCCTTATGGAGCACAATGGCTACCACCCTGCTCTTTGTGTTGTTGGAACTGCTGAATACTTGCACCATCCAGCTGCTTTAAGTTTCACTGCCTCTGTGTTAAGGAGGTGCATTTCTTTGAGAAAAGCTATTCCAGTCCCCAGTCTCTCTCGATCCAAAATGTTCTCCATTTCATTGGCGAGCTCACACCTTTTACATTCCAGGTGGTGAATTTAATGAGTTTGTTAGCCATTCTAATGTTTAATGTGAGAGCAGAGGGGGGAACCTGGGGGTGTGAAGTGTTCCTAGCCACCTCTTGGGTACCCAGTACATCTGATGCCTGGTGCCTGTATGTCTCCTCGTTTGGCCTGCCCTTGGGTCCCAAGAGACATTGAGGTCATTAGTGATTAGAAGGGGAGTCTCTAACATGCATTAATCTGTCATAAACAGGGAAGCAGAAAGACAGTGGTACAAAACTATCCATAACATAGTAACTAGATGTGTCCTCTGAGTTATAATTAACAGTATTACTCAATAAACAGTATTTAAACTATATTAACAAGTGTAAGGGCAAAACTGGGTGAGGTAGTGTTACCACAAACCCACCTTCCCAAGGTCAAAGTATTTTACTGATGCAGAGTCCTGTTGGTGATATGCCTAGCCATCTGCCATATGCTAGACTTCCAGGTGTGCTGAGGTTCCTCCATATAAGCCCTAAATGGCAAGAGGACAATTGCTAAGAATTGATGAAAGTGTCCATTAGCATAAATTGTCTAAGCCCAGTGGTGTTTATCACCTATCCCAGGTTAGGCTGCTCTTCCTGGGGGGGATAGGAGAGAGTTCAGCTAGTGCATTGGCAGGGGCTCTCCTGGTGCTTGATTGTGGTAATATCACCAGCAGCACTCGTCTTTCTCCATACCATTAGGGCGGGGCAGCCATAACTGTCAGTGGTCGTGGTGGGATTTGCACCTGGAAAAACAGCGGCATTGTTTTGTCATATATAGAACAGTCATGGATTTCACAGGGAGGATATTGCTGTGCATGTCACCTCTGCTTATGTCCCTGGGAGTCATGCTGCCTTGATGGTAAGCTGGGATATGCATGAGCTGGTTTGGGCTAGTATACCATGTGGGAAAGCACCATGAAGTTGGAGGAAGCACTTATTTTTGGCTGCATTATGGGAGGTGAGAAGTGCTTTCTCCACTCCATTGCTTGCATCTCAGGGTGTAAAGAGTGGAACTGGGGCCATTGGATCACGCTGGGAATTATACACCATAAGCATCCTTCTACTCTTCAGAAGGAAGAGGGAGGAGAAAATTGCAGGTCGGTGGGTGCTCACCCAGTGGATCTGGAAGGAGTTGAACCTGCCAAGCTTGAGAAGGAAGTTGGTGTGGGGTTTCTTCCATCCATTGAGTCATTCAGGCCAGAGAAAAGGGTATTCTTCGGATTCCATAGTGGGAAGGTGACTGGGGGGGGGTTGTAGGTGAGTTGAAGCCTCACTCATAGTTTGCAATTCATGATCTGGCATGTAAACCACGAAGATGACTTTAGTGAAGCCTAATCAACATTCTCATGTTCATGCTAGACTGCTGGTTGGCAGTTGGCATGGTGGGGGTGTCCCTTCCTCGACCAATAGGGCAAATTCATGTGCTGTGAGCTTCCCATGGTTGGCAGTGCCCATATGCATAGCCTACTAACATATCAATTGGAGCATAAGTCAGCGGGCAGGGCAGTGGAAATGCCATTAGGAAACTCACAGGCAATATAGCAAGTCTATTACCATATTTGAATCTTGAGTTCCTTCCCAGAGTCTCCTGCCCTACACTCATGAGCAGAGTTTTAGGGTGTTGTAGACAGGCATTTGCCTCTGTATTGCCAGCTCTGTTATCAGTGCTGACCCAATATATGATGCAGGCAGACAGAAAAGAGAGGGAGACTGGGAGCAACAACAACAGCCATATAAGAGGGTTTTCTGAAGGAAATTTGACATCTAGCTTATCAGCGGAATTAGATGGTCACGCATCTTAATGCAGACATAACAGAAGTCATCATGCCCCTTATGCATTTGGTTAGAAGTGCCAAATTCAGATATAATGAGTGATTTAAATATGAAACACTGAGGCTGCTAAGGGATGCTCCTGGAAACAGGGAGGATAGCAGTTTAGGAATCATACTGAATGGTCCCAGTTTTCCCACTCCCATCCCGCTACCTCCAAAGTTCCACCTGTATGACTGAAAGCATCTCCTGAAAAGAAAACAAGACTCCAAAATTAGTTGAGAAGGATACATCCCCTATCAATAGGGGATCATTGCCATAACACAATGAGTTGCCACCTGTGCAGCAAGTAACCAACATAATTCAGTTCAGGTACAACAGTTCTGGTCCAGAAGGGGGTCAGCCCGGTTCGAGTGTGGAGGATTTCGGAGAGCTCAGACAGCTTTATCTGATGAAGATTCATAATATCAGACCATGACTAGAGGTCCTCCCAGGGGTTTATTTATCATCAAGGAGTAAATCTATTTGCAGGAGGTGCTTTCTTTAGGCTAGGTTTCTTTTTGGGACCTGATTGTTTTGGAGCAGTTTCCTTCAGAGTATCAGAGCCATTGGGTGAAGGATCAGGCTCTCTGCTTCTGTCCCACTGTCCTTTAAGGATGTCACCAGACATTTTCCACCCTCTGCCTCAGGACTGCTTTGAGTGATTTTCCTGCCAGTCTATTTGCTACCTGAAAGGCTGTGTTAGATCTTGCTATGGCTCATTGTTTCCTTGTGGTACTGTATGCTCATGGCTGCCTGCATTGGCTTTCTGGGACTATGGTTCCCTGCCAGAGTTCCCAGTTCTTGACTTTATCCAGCCAGTATTCATGTAAATATCAGAAGGCATCTCCGGGTGTCTCAAAGGTGTTAGCTACACTACGTCTGGATATTTTTGGCTTGGCTGGGTACTGCAATTGATAAGGGATGCCCAATTCCTAAAATGTTTTCCAAACAGCAGTGTACTCCTTCCTTCCTTCTGGCTGCAAATTTCAGAGTAGTTGTTAAATATTAAAATCCTGTGTCCCTCCCAGGAAAGAGGACCTTTCTCCCTGGCTAAGGCCAATATCCTCTCCTCTCCTTCCCTAGAAATCTTAGCAATTTTGCCAAAATGCATCTGGGACAGTTTCTGGCTTTGGGTGGGGGTGCCAACAACCTGTGCATTTACTCAATCTCTACGGGTACCTTCTAGGAGAAGTTCAGAAGTCTCAGGAACTTCCACTGTAAAAAGGTTGTAATTTCTCAGTTTTCTGCACCCTCTGGAAAGCCAAGTAGCCAAATATTGTTGCATCGGCTCCTTTTTGTGGTATCCCTAGTCCTGCGCCACAATAGCCTCACCATCCCCTTGAACTGCTTAATATGAGCTTCATGTGGGGAGCATATTTCATCTACATAGAACAGGAACATGTCCATGTCCTATTTTTGTGCTGCAGGCTCTGCACTTTCTCTTGGAGCTTGACCACAGAGCTCTTGAAACAGGATATTTCTGCCAGGACCTGCTGTAATATTTAAGAATGAATTAGCAGAGCTGGTTGATTATCTGTAGTGGTCATCTTCTTGGCTGACTGGCTCAGAAGGGGCACATGTCAAATGATGATTCTACTCAAAACCCTTCAGTCTGGTGTATAAAAACTTAGAATTCATTAGTGCTATTGTGTATCTAACAAATAATGTCAAGAAGTGACTTTTGTATGAGGACTAGTAGCCAGATTTTGATGGATTATTCAGGTGGCTGACGAGCAGTAAATTAGGCTTCCATTGCCTTGAATAGCTCATGCATGCACCAGGAGAAGTCAGGTGATTCTGTCATTGTACAGATCTCTGGTAAGACCTCGTCTGGACTGCTGTACCCAATTCTGGAGCCCTCACCTGAGGATGGACATCAACAGACTAGAGTTGGTACAGGGAAGGGTCACCAAGACAATCCAGGGCCAGCAGGGAAGATCTTAGGAGGAATTGCTGGATGCCCTAAGCATGTTTTCCCCAGAGGCCAGGTGGGAGTGAAATATGGAAACATAGAAACAGACTTTGACGGCAGATAAGGACTGCTTGGCCCATCTAGTCTGCCCATTTTCCTACCTACAGGATGAGCTGCAGATCCTATTTAACCAACAGCCTATTTCTTCCTACCCCTCACAAAAAATGCCTTATGTCTGTCCCATGCATTCTTGAACTCTCCCACAGTTTTCAACCCCACAATCTCCTCAGGAAGGCTGTTCCATGCATCCACCACCCTCTCTGTGAAAAAAGACTTCCTCACATTGTCCCTGAGCCGTAACCCCTCTGTCTTAAAATTATGTCACCTTGTTCTTGCACATCCCTTTTTCTGAAAGATGCTACTCTCTTGGACTTTGTTGATTCCACTGAGGTACTTAAAAGTTTCTATCATGTCCCCACTCTCCCTCCTTTCCTCATGGGTATACATATTAAGCTCCTTTAGTCTCTCTTCGTATGGCTTCTCTTGCAGACCCTGCACCATTTTAGTTGCCCTCCACTGGACTGCCTCCATCCTGTCTATGTCCTTGCGGAGATGGGGTGTCAGAACTGGATCACAGTACTCAGATGGGGTCTCACCAACTGACTGTACAGAGGGATAACAACTTTCTGTTTTCTGCTGGTGATGCCTCTCCCTATACATCCCAGTATCCCCCCAGCCCTCCCTACTGCCTTCTCACATTGCTTACTAACCTTAAGGTCATCTGATATGATTACCCCCAGGTCCCTTTCCATTTTTCTTGTTGTTACTATCTCCCCCCATTGTGTAATCTTCCTCTGGATTTTTGTTTCCCAGGTGCATTATTTTGCACACCTTTGCATTGAATCCAAGCTGTCATACTTCTGACCATTCCTCCAACCTTGCCAATTCCCTTCTCATCCTTTCCACGCCTCCTTGTGTATCAACCCTGTTGCAGATCTTTGTGTCATCTACAAAGAGGCATACTTTTCCTTCCAGTCCCTCTGCAATGTCATTTATAAAGACATTAAAAAGGACTCAAACCGGTACCGAACCCTGCAGTACCGCACTAGTAACCCCTCTTTCTTCAGAGTGGACTTCATTTACAATTACCTTCTTTGTCCTGTTGTCCAGCCAATGTTTTATCCAAGCTACCACCCTGGGACCCACTCCCAGGCTGGTTAATTTGACTATTATTATTTTGTGTGGAACTGTGTCAAATGTCTTGCTAAAGTCTATGTAGGCCATGTCCACAGCCCCTCCCTGGTCTAGTACTTTGGTCACTCAGTCAAAGAAATCAATTAGATTTGTCTGACATGACCTTCCTGCTGTGAATCCATGCTGCCTTGGGTTCTGTGCCCCACTGGCCTCTAGGTACTCAACAATTCTTTCCTTCAGAAGTGATTCCATCACTTTCCCTACCACTGAGGTCAAACTGACAGGTCTGTAGTTTCCTGCCTCTGTCTTGCTCCCACTTTTGTGAAGGGGAATCACATCTGCCTTCCTCCAGTCCTCAGGTACCACACCATCTTCCCATGATTTGTTAAAAAGGGTAGTCAGTGGTGTCACTAGTTCTCTCTTTAATTCTTTTAGAATTCTGGGGTGAATTCCATCAGGCCCATTGCTTTGTCCACCTTCAGTTTTAGGAGTTCTTTCAGAACCCTTTCTTCTGTGAAAGGATTGGGATCGATCCTCCTATCCAGAGTGCTTCTGATAATTAGATTAGGCACCTCTGCCTCCTCCTCTTTTGCTAATACTGAGCAGAAGTATTCATTCAGTATCCCTGCTTTTTCACTGTCCCTCTCTGCCCACCCACCATCCATTCTATTCAGCCTCACTATCCCTCCCTTTGTCTTTCGATGCTCCCTGTTATACCTATAAAAGGTGTTATCCCCCTTCTTAACTGAGTTGGCTATCTTTTCCTCAGTTTGGGTCTTTGCTATTCTGACTACCCTCCCTGCTTCCTTTTGCCTTAACTGGTACAGTTCTCTGTCCTACTCCTTCTGTGTTTCCTTATGCTTCCTAAATGCTTTCTTTTTCTCTCTAACCTTCACTGCCACATCTTTTGAGAACCATAGTGGCTTTTTCTTTCATTTTGATTTATTTGCTTCACACAAAGGCTTGTTGCCTCTGTGATGGCAGTTTTGATGTTTCCCCATTGTTGCTCCACCCCTCCTTCTAGCCTGTTTGCTAGTGCTTTTCTAAGGCACTCTCCCATCTTGCCAAAGTCAGCCCTCTTGAAGTCCAGAACCCTCACTTTTGTATGGCTTGACTCTGTAGCTGAGTTTATTGTGAACCACACTGTTTGGTAGTCACTTGTTCCCAGATGGCTACCCACTTCTAGATCTGAGATCCTCTCAATGTAACCATTTGAGAGTATGAGGTCTAACATTGCTCCCTCATGAGTGGGTTCCAAAACTAGCTGTCTGAGGCATGCCACCTGAAGGGCATCGAGAATAGCTCTGCTTTTGGATGTGGCTGCAGCAAAGGTGCTTCAGTTAACTGGGGGGACATGATTGAAACATGTTTCTCAGTGGTACAAACAAAGTAAACAGTGAGGACCTATTCATAAGAAATATGGATTCAGTAACTATGGTGCATAACTGGAGATTGGGGAGGGGCAAATTCAGGAGAAACTTGAGGAGGTGGGCAACCATCAAATAGACTGCCATTGGAAGTGGTGGGGGTAGCTACCCTTAATGGGTTTCAATACTGTATGGACAGGGCAAGGGGACTCATACTCCCCAAGAAGGATGTCAAGGTTTTGAGGGGTTGGGTACCAGGGTGGGGAAGGATACAGCCATCCAGGGCAGTAGATTAGTGAGGTAAGATAGTATAGAAAGGGCATACTTGATGGACCTTTGTTCTTCTTCTGGCATCAAATTCTGTTACTATAATCACTAGCTGCTGCTCACTCACAAAGCTGCTCCCTCTTTCAGCACTCTGCCCCATTTTTAAAAATTATTTTGGACAATCATATAATACTGTAAATTCCCCACTTTCTGGCATATGTAAAACCTCGACTTCCCTGATACTATAGTTTGTAGGACATTTGTGTTTTTCCCTTTGTGTTCAGGCTAAAATGGATGAAGCTTAGGCTGTCCATTGCTGTATCTTTAAACACCTTACTGTCCCTCCCCTATTGTGTTTGTGCTAGATATATGGTCTGCTGGACACAATATGATCAGTATTTTCTGTTGCTTCTTTAACTTTACCAAAGGCTCTATCCAGCACCAATACATGCAATTCCTCCAGCACTGTCTGATGAAATTATCATAGCAAAAATATTTCTTTTAATTCTTTAGCGATAATTGATTTATTACTCTGTAGACCTCACTCTAATACACTGTACAGCTGAACACACATTTTAGAATAACTCTCACCCACTGTTTTCTTTATACCCCTAAATCTGAGTCTGACTGCTTTGGGAGTCCTATCAAAACATTTCAATAAAATATTTTTCATATTGTGACATGTACATTCAGTATTGTCTGATCTGGTGACTGCCTCTAATGCTCTACCCCGAGTCAAGGCATAAGGTGAGTCACCTTTTTAAAAAGCTATAAAAAAGGCTGCGATCATCCCCTTCCCAGTAATGAGGAAGCATTTAGTGGGAGAGAGAAAGACAGAGTACATAGGAAGGTGATAGAGGAATTAAATGGGTGGTTAAAGTGATCTTGTCAGAAGAAAGGGTACCACTTTGTGAGGGACTGGAGGGACTTCTGGGACAGGATGCTGTTCAACAGTGACTGCTTTCACCTGACAAGAGAGGGGACCAGCAGACTGAGGCAGAAATGTGAAGTCTACCTTAGACAGTTAAACTGACTGTGATTGACACTGAGGATAGGGAACTATAAAAAAGGGAATGAGGAAAGGGAACCTAACAAGTGCTCCCACTGTGCTCGGGACTGGGAGCAGTAAGGTGGGTACAAATAAGGCTGAGGTTGAAAAAGGAGTAGAGGAAAAGGAAAGGGGGGAAGGCTCTTGGTCTGCAAGCACTATGAAAGATAAGAAGGTAAGGAAAAATGAAAAGGAACTTAGGTATAGGGTTACAAAACAGTAACAGAGGATCTAGAGCTAGTTGGAAGGGGGACTGCCTTAATACCAGGAGTCTGAGTAATAAAATCAGTGAGTTCCAGGTGCTTTTGGCAGATCCTGAGGCAGACCTTATAGCCATCACAAAAGCGTGGGCCACAGAGACTTCTGTCATAGAATCTCAATCTCTAAACATGTTACATGCTCGCTCTTGATGCACATGTTGCTGCTGTCCCTCATCTCACATCTGGATGTCACACTGCCACTCTTTCACTCAATCTTGGAACTCTTTCTCTTTCCCCTGCTGTGTATGAATCTGGTGCTCGTATGCTTTCTCTTATTCCTCTGCCACTGTCACTGCCTTTTGTAGTTCTGCCTCCACTTTTGTCTTTTACAGCTCCACTTCTGCCGTAGTCTTTATCAGGATGAACTACAATTTCATCCTCTCCAACTCAATGCAGTCTGGTTGCTCAGCTGCTCGAGTTCTTGTCTCTTGTTCATCCTCACTCTCCAGAACAACTCTCTTGTGACTCTGGCCAGCCTCCTCAGGCTGCATACCACTTTTCTCATGGGACAATATAAGCTTTGATATCATCTGCTCCTCCTAGGGGAGTCCTCTACTCTGGCAGAATTCCTGTTATTGTGCCAGGGTAAACTTTTTATATGATATAAGTACAATGCCTACTCACTATTCTGTTCTTACAAGAAAAATAGAAACAAAACAACAGTGTAGTATGAATCCCCTTGTATATACCTGCTTTGTGATGGGACATATGTACAGTATTTACCTGCTCACCTTTTGCTTGTGTGCCAGATAACCACTTATATTTCTGTGCATGCTCTATACTTCATTATTCCAACCACAGAGACACTGTTGACAACAGGCTTAACATATTGCATATCACCAATGCAGTCATCAGCTTTTTGTTAATTCACCACTGGGCTGTTTCCTTATCATCACACCTCATGCTCTTACTCACGCAGTACCAGGCCTACAGACATAGGAACTCTTCATTACTTCAGACGCTCCTGAACATGCACCAGATTTTGCACTTACAGCTTCACTTTCTGAAAAAGAACACACAGCAATTGTAAAAGTTGAGCAGACAATTCAGGGAGAAGTCTGTAGCCTAGCTGAGTCCCAGGGAGGCTAAACATCCCAAGATAAAATGCACTGAACTCCCATGATTCCACTGGCTTGAACCATATGCTTTCTCTAGGTAGCTCACCTGCTTTTCAGCCAGAGGCATGAGGCACATTTCTGGGATGAACTGATAACTTTTCCCTCTTTCTGGGCTTCTGGAAGATCGGAAACCTTGAATATGTTTGATAGTTGAGGTCAGGGACTTGCAACTCAGAACAGTTATTCTTTGCTGTGACTGGATGACTGGCTCACTGCAGGTGACCATTCAAACTGCACTACAGTCATAGCTTGCTATTGTTCTGGAGGGCTAGTCTTGTTTGCACTCCAATGAAATGCTCTGAGTGCTATCAGACATACTTAAGATAATATCCTCCACATGCCACCACAGAACTGATATAGTTTAACCCTTTGCATGCAGCATTTTAACACACTGTAACACATCTAAAGGAACACAATCATATTGAAAATTGTTTTACATACATTTGAGGGGACAAATCCACTACAGAATGTGATTACAGGTGTACTGGTAATTATGTTATGCAACATTGCTGTTGTCACAACCCCATACCTCAAATAAAGAAATTGATGACCTGGAGAACAGGAGCTGCTGAAACAAACTACGATACGGCTACTGGAGTTACAGGAGGGAGTGGAAAAAGGAAACCTTTTAGACTTTTGGTACTCAAACATCTGCACATCCTAAGGCATGAATTGCCACTGGGGATGGCTACTGAAAGTGTCTCAGGACTATCAACCTGGACCCCAAACCTGGCGAGAGGCTGAGCCTCATATGGCCCGAATATTAAACTTTACAGACAAAGATTGGATCCTCTCATGGGCATGGGGAACTTGATGCTTTATCCTGGCAGGGACATTGGATTCAGATATTCTAGGATTATTCGGATTTAGCCAACCAACGGAAGGAGTATACAGAGGTCCGACATCTATTGCACTCATTGGGAATCCAGTTCTCCCTCTGCTACCCCACGACCATGTGGTTGGTAGGTAACAGAGCCTCTGTTTTGTTCTCAGCTCTGAAGGTGCTTATGAACTACATTTGGAGGATGTGGCCTAGGCACAGTGGGGGAACGGAACCTGCTCAAAGACATTTGTCAAACATGGGGGACTCCAAGAAGGCCCCGGGAAACAATATTGTGCAGCACCAGCATGGAGCAGGAGGCCACCCACTACAAGAACAGCACATAGGAACCGGGGCTTTACCAGCCAGAGCACGGAAGAGACAACAATCCAGCTGACACACCAGATGGGAGCATCTGCAGGACAGGGATGGTAGGGGAGAAGGATCACTGATGAGAGAGACCGAGATATTCAGCCCATATTTCAAAAAGAATAAATACGAGCCACTATTGGAGATGGAAGGTGCAGAACCAGCTGGGCCCCCAAGAGTACCTGAAGGAAGATATGCTCATTGGGCCGAGAGAAGAGGATGCAGCAGAGGAGATCTGGGCAGAGGCCGCAGCACATGCAGCAATGCTGGAGCAAGATTTGGCCTACACCAACCCTGTGGATACTAGCCTCCTGAAGCAGGCACATCAGGAACTGAGTGTTACAAAGGTGACTGCCCAACTGCTCTGGACTAAATGTACAGTATATGTCAGATAAGTGCCTAGTTTATTGCTTCTCTATAAGATCACAGGCATGAGCGGGACAAGGGAGGAGGGCTAAGTTAAGCCCTCACTCCTGAACTGGGTGAGGAATGCCCCGATGGGGCAGACACAGGGAAACTGACCCCCAACACCCCCAGTGGTAAGGCCCAGGGATTATAACCTCCCATCTCATGCCTGGATGATCAAGGGATGATAAGCACTTGAGCACTTTTTGTGCCCCAATGTCAGCTGGGGCTGACCCATTCTCTTTCTCTTATGTGGCAAATGATTATGAAAATTGTCAGAGGGAGGCTGATCAAATCACTTAGCTAAATATACACCACTGGCACAAACAGAATGAAAATGTAAGCACTGGTCATCTGTCTGAATCACAGATGAGCTCAGCACGAAGGCACAGTGGACACCATGGGCTCATGGTGCAACCGAATGTATGTTTTTGACAGGGTTTAAATGCAGGGGCTTCCTGATTAGCCTGGAGGAGTACCAGCAACTGGGCAAACTTTGGAGTGTTTCTTGTTATAATGTTTATGCTCATAGCTGGTTAAAACACTTTTATTTTTCTCTCCAGTGAACTACCCAGATATGCCTATTGTTAGAGTCTGTATGGATAGTGTGCCAAGACCACAAAGTACTGAATGTCAGGTACAATGCTCTGACTCTGGTAGACAGGCCGGCCATACCCTCCAGGTCCTAACAGACTTCACATCAGTACAGACTTTTTAAGTCTACTTTTAGTGTTGGTGCACTCGTGCTGATTTTTTCTGCAGAGACTTTTTTGCTGGACTGGTGGACGAGCATATATTGATGGACTGTAATGTTTTGATGACATTATTGTATGTTTTTAAGTGCAGACCTCCAATGTATTACTGTGATAGACACTGATGGGTTGGAGAAATACATGTAGGCCAGATACTGGTCAGAAGGTGGTATCTAATCTCCAGTGTCGGTGCTGGCTTTGGGACACTTATTTCTCAGGCTTACATTAATTTACTTGCACTGACTGCATTAGATGTTACTTTTAGTCTTTTTTGCTCTGGGGCGTATAAATGAGCCCCAGCATCTGTGCAGGCTTTGAGCTAAGGGAATACAGTGTTAACCATGTAATACCTGCATTTTTACCCTCGTTATATATGAATAACCTTACATTGACTGCCCTTGTTATTCACTAGAGTGCAGATCCGAGTACTGTGCTGGCCATAGCCATCTCTTGAGCCATGTGCTGGGAGAAGTCATGTCTTTTTAGTGCTAAGAGTTAAATACCTGCATTATTTGACCCCATGTTTCACTGCTGTGAGCAGCATGATGCTAGCACACTGCCATAGCCTAGACTCTTGACCTTATTCTTTGAGAAGGAAATTGCTTAGGGCATGTACTTAGTTTTTAAGGTTAACTTGCTTAGAGCACCTTGTATGTGGGTGTTGTATGCCCTGTGATTGAAATGTTGCATGTTTAGTTACTGTATGTGGGGCTGGTTCATATGCATGGAACACCATTCATGAAATTGATTACTGCTGATACCTGTTCTGGGCTTTTTTGTACAGTCGTTAGAGTATAACTGGAAGCTTTGCTTATACTACTCTGCCTTATTTCCTTCCTCCATTCACCATGTTGTTCATCCCTTTGCTATCCTCCCTCCCTACCTATTTGCTTCACTATCTATATAGACTATGCCATCTTTCCCCTTCCTCAACTCTGCCCCCCTTTCCTCCCCATGCTACCTCCGGGAGAATGAATTGTAACCACTCGATACCATTGTAATCTGACTTGATCTCTCTCTCTCTGTCTCACTGTCTCTGTAGATGCCCTCCACTTACCTGCTTTACTCTCCTTCCCTCCACAGAACCCCCATCAGAGCAGCAGACCAGACATCCAGAGAGGTCATGAAGGTGCAGTGAAAGCCCTCCCTTCCCCCACCCCATGCCCAAAGCTACCCAATGGAGGATTTTCAAGTAGCCAACCATACGATCTTGGCATGTGGCACCATTGGCACAGACTTGTTAAGGCTACTTTTAGTGTTGGCACACTCACACTGATTGTTTCTGCAGAGCCTTTGTTGTTGGACTAGTGGGTAAAAACTTTAAATACCTTGAGGTCATGCTTGATGCCTCATTAACTTTCTCAACTCACATAGGACTGACAGTAAAAAAGGCAAACCAGAGACTTGGAGTATGCTACCACCTTAAACACCTCTTGCCCCAAGAAGCTAGATTAGTTATAAGAAGGGGTACCATACTTCCCATTCTTGAATACTGTTCCCCTATAATATCACTAAAATCTCCCCAGATCCAAAACTGGTTGGATACTGCCTACAGTATTTGCAAATTTGTCACCCAAGCCCCTTTCTGCACCCACCATTGCCAACTATAGGAATTTATTTGTTGTTTCTTCCCCCAAGATTATGGGAAACTAATTTTTGGCTCCTTCACATACAAGGCTTTGCATGCAGGCACTTGATCCTCTCTGAATGGTATGCTAAAACCGAAAATCAATAGGTATGCACTACGGTCCTCTTCCTGCCACTTACTTGAGTGTCCAAGGATATTCTCTGACATGGGCCAGAGGACCTTCTCCTATGCTGTATCTAAGCTCTGGAACTCCCTTGCATACAATCTCAATTTACTGACCTCACCTACTACTTTCAAAAAGCACTACCAAGACCTACTTTCATCAAATGCACTTTGTAAATGGCTAGAGTAAACGCCCATTTCTTGCTCACTGTTCTGATCACCTAACTTTCCAGATTCTTTCTAAATGTGATCAGCAATTTCTATGTTCACCAAAACTAATTGTACTTTATGTTTTGAGTTTCCTAATACATTATATTGTGATTTGCTACCCCATTGTTGCATACTACCTGAATAAATGTGCAAATGTTCTATGATATGTGCTCTACTGTTAATGTTAACTCATGTGCTTTTGTGCACGTATATGGCCTGGGTCATACTTGAAAATGGTGCCTCAGATCAGTGTATCTACCTGGTTATCAAAAAAATAAATAAATAAATGTGGGGTAACTGATAGCAAGTCTGAATGGGCAGATGAGTACACTGAGGGACCTGCAGATGCTGTCAGTTAAGGGAGCCCAATCTATTAAGAATATTGCAATGTCTAAGGTGGAGCCTCTCCATCCCTGATACCCAGGTGTGTTGTCACTATCTTTCTGGCTGTAGGCGTAAATAAATATTGATGGCAGTAGAACAGTTATTGTTTACACAGTCACAGCATATGTCACACAATGGGGGTGGCAGAAGAGGGGAGAGGCACACCAACACCATAGCGTGGGCCCTTTATGCATGTAATCTGTTACCAGACTTAGCATGGCCCCCAAGATGATGTACCCTCTGACCCAGAGGGATGTAAGCACTGGGGGCAATAACAGGTGGAAAATACAAACTATAAATCAAAATACACCGGGGAGATGATGGCATGGGGCAGAAATGCTTGTACTCCCTTCACAGGGCAGGTAGAACATGTGAGCTAAAGACCTCCTAAATAGGATGGAGGACCAGCCACCAGACCCCCACTAGATGGATGGGGTAGGCCTAAGGTGGCCCAAGGCCTCCGGTCAGTCACCCAATTCCAATCTCTAGCACAGGAATGTGCTTATGTTGTAAATAAGTTAGGATATTTCTATGTTGGTTCATGTGACGACAGTGATACATATGTTTACAGAGTTGTTCAAACAAGTAATTGTGTCCTCAGGTATGTATGATTCATTGCCCTTTACAAGCTTAGGGGCCCACCCAGCAGTGCCCACCCAGTTCCAGTATATTGGGTAGCTTGTGGAATTTCACTCTCTTCAGGTGAAAACAGCACAGTAATTGGAAAGGCTTTGACTGGAGTTCAATGGCCAAGCAGCCAGCAACTCCCACTTCCTGAGCTATATAAGCAGCTTCTCTCAGCCTTATTGTGAAGCACTTTTTCTTTGCCCCGTCATCCTCCCCTCCTCCTCCAGCAGCAGCACTTCTCTCCTTAGGGGGATTCCTAAGGTACCTTTAGCCACTGGAATCGTCCCATGGCACCTCTAGGGGTGGAACCCTCTCCGAGGGTTCCTTGCCTTTCATACCCCTACAGGGTGCTAATTTCCCTGGAATAGTGAGTGCCAATGGTCAAAACCAAACTAAAACAATTGCAGACTATACTGGCTGCACATGACATTGAATATGCACTTGTAGCAATACCTTAGATTATGGATGAGATATCATGCATCACTGGAATGTAAGGGGTCTCAACACTCCTATTAAAAGGAAAAAAGTGCTGTCCTACCTGAAGAGAGTGAAGGCCCATGCAGCTTTGCTGCAAGTAACAAAGCTTATTGAAGATGACCACTCACATTTGGTAAAGGACTGGGTAAGGAATGAAATTCATGCCAGGACCCCATCCAGGAAAAGAGGGGTGGAGATCCTGATACATAAATTCCTTCCATAGACCCTGGTATCTACCCATGCTGACCCACAGTGGAGGTGGACCTTAGTCTTAATGGATACCCCTAATGGCCCAGTATTACTTGTTAATGCTTATGCCCCACATACAGACAGAACCTCCTTTTTTCATGATTTTTCCAGCAAGATTGGGTCCCTAACAAAAGAGAACACACCAATTATAATGGGAGGGTATTTCAATCTGACTTTGGTTCCATTACTGGACAGGAGTGCCAAGGGGAAAGAGGCACACCCCAAAGGGGCACAGGCTATGCTGCAACCTATGGAGGAGTTCAAACTGGTGAATACAAAGCAACTGCTATGACCAGTGAGAGGGACTACACATTCCACTCTGGGGTGCACAGCACCTATAGTCTGTTGAATCTCTGGCTCACCTCCCACAAGATTACACAATATGCACTGGAGGCAAGCTTCCTCCAGATGATGTTATCAGACCATGCCCCAGTGCAAATGCTGGTGTCATGGGGACCCCCCCTTGCTCACCCAGCTGGAGAGTAGACCCCTTGTTGCCGAAAGACCCAGAGTTTATCTGTATAATGGGTGTCAAAGGAAACTGAGATCTTTTTTCATGAAAACTCTACATCAGACACTACAGCAGGGAGGCACATAAGGCAAGCATTAGGGGAACAATTATAGGTTATGCAGCATATCGGAGAAAAAGAGGGAGCAGTGATTGAAGGACCTAGAAGGTGAACTGGCCACAGCAGAAAAGCAGTATAAGGCCATGCAACACCATTCCCCAAAACAGACCTAGTCTGGAAGGTCATAAATCTCTGCATGGAGGTGAATAAACTAGTGCCCCACTAAAAATCAAGCACATTTATTTTGAGTGGGGGTATAAAAGTGGGAAGGTACTGGCATATCAGTTACGGAAACAGCAGGCAAATATATTGCAGGTCTAACTGACCCAAACACATGCAAGGTGAATACAGGTCCCCCAGAGGTTAATGAAATCATGGCAACATTCTATGCCAAACCCTACACAATTACTCAATCAATCAATCCTTATTTAACCAGATGGAACACCCTTGAGTAAAACCCATTCACAAGGTGAGCCTGGGAAGGTTGACAAGTAATACAAGTAAACAAAAAATACAATACATATATAATCTAGCACAGCAGAAGGGCTGTTCATGATACATACTCTCAAGGTACAGTTTACAGAAGAAACACATAAAAACAATTGACAATATATTATGTATACAGAGGGTACACATACAGTCCCTAGGCAATACACTGAGATGTCAAGGTACATACATACAAGTGCAAAAATCAAGACAATGATTGAAGCAATGGTCAAGTTACCAGAAGGCAATACATTGAGATATCAAGGTGCATACATACAAGTGCAAATAATTGGGCAATAATCAATGCAATGGTCACGTTACCAGAAGGATATTATGGGAGATAGCACTGACAAAGAGGGAGCCCTTAATGGCAGGAAGGGGCACAGGGATGGAGGCCATAGATGGGGACAAGGAGTGGGGGAGAAGTAAGACAGAGGGGATAGTTAGGCATAGCAGATGCAGAGAGATAGAGGGAAAAATTATAGGTGAAAGTAGGAAAGGCATGTATGGGGCAGGATGAGAGTTTAAGCATAATAGGTACAATCGTCATGCAAAGAGTGCCTGAGGAGGGCTTTGAAGTTTGCAAGACTGACAAGGGCATTAAGTTTATGGGAGTTTTGTAATTTATTCCAAATGGTAAGCAGATCATAGCTTATAGAGTGGGAGCCATGACAGATTCTGATTCTCAGAATATCTAGCGAGATAAAGGAATATATCCTAAGTGAATAGCTCTCACTAGCTATGGTCAATAGCTAACAAATATACTCAAAGAGTTTATTAGTTATTGCTCTATAGGTCCATGTGACCACATTTTTTAGACATCTAGTTTTGAGTGAATGCCAACCCAATAAGGCATAAAGGGAGCAGTGGTGTGTATTGAAGGGTATACCTGTAATAAACCTTATGGCCCTATGATACAAAGGGTCCAATGTGGCCAGTGCAGGTCTGGGTCCATGGCTATAAATGATGTCTGCATAGTCTAAAAGCAGTAGGAAGGTTGATTGTACAAGCTTGATTTTGGTGGTGTACCAACACAAGGGTGAAACCCCATCAGAGAAACCCCCCACAGAGACATTTTCAACAAGTTTTGAAAAAGTCACTGTGGGGGACCCGCTGGTGAAATTTTGCCCTTTTGCCATGTTTCACCACCACTTCATGTTAACTCTGACTCACAGTTAATGATCTTGAGAAGGGGGGGTGCAGCTCCCTGCATGGGGGTTTGGGGGGCACAGCCCCCTTTTAGAAACACAGACTGATGCCTGACAGGTGAAATTTCACCTGTCAACATCAGGGATGTCTCTATGCTGAGCGTCAACAACAATGTCATCATGTCGGCATAGGTAAACTGATTTTAGCATCTTGTGTGAGTAGGTGTTTGATTCGGAAAAGCAGGTCCAATCTCTGCGTGAGTTTTTTAGCTAACTCCTCAATATTTACTGAGAAGGAAAATTTACTGGAAATCCAAATGCCCAAATATTTAAATCTATCTACCAGCTCCAAGGGTTCTCCCAGAAGCATGGTGATCCGTGGCATAGACCCCACTGACTGGTAGGAGGACAGGTGAGTATGCAGAGAGAGGAACATGAATTTTGTTTTTTTTAGCATTAAGCAGTCATTTCAAGTTCAGAAGATTGTGTTGTAAGATATTAAACTCTGCAGCGAGGTATGAATTTGTTCATGTGCTGGCATTGTGACATAAATCACGTTATCATCTGCAATAAATGAACAGATGCATTCTTTATACCAAAGTTTAAGTTATTGATGTAAATCGTGAAAAGAAGTGGGCCCAAAATAGACCCTTGGGGAACTCCCCTCATCATTAGTTTGGGCGGGGAAAGGTCACCATGTGCCTTAACCTACTGGTGGCATCCAGTCAAATAGCACTGAAACCAATTCAATGCTGCGTTATCAAGTCCTATGTTGTGAAGCTCAGTTAATAGTAACATGTGATTGACTGTATTGAAGGCTTTACTTAGGTCCATGAATACAGCTCCCACCTGTTTTTTAGCATCTAGCACCAAATGCCACTCATTCATGACATTGGCTAATGCAGTTACAGTGCTATGATTCGGTTGAAAGACAGACTGAATGGGGTTAAGTTTATTGTGGGCATCAAGGTAGTCTTGCAGCTGAGAATTGACAATTTTTTCCAAGAGCTTGGAAAGAGAGAAAAAAATAGAAATAGGTCTATAATTGCGCAGATCTGCTAGGGCCACTGATTTGTAGAGTGCGATGATATGAACAACTTTCCATATATACAGGAGAGTGCCTTAAGAGAGAGATAGATTGAACAAATGAGTAATCGGGGTAGTAAGAATCTGTTACCCCAGCTTCAGAAAGAAGGGGTCAGGAAGATCCGCACAAGCACTTTTCTTTGCATGGATGCTTAAGAGGAGGTCCTCTAGTTCTTTGTAGGATACAGAGATAAAGCTGAACTTCTCGTAAGAAGCTAAATCAGGGAGGTTTACTTGATCTTACCAGTCAAACAGCATTGTGAGCATAGAGTGCTAGCTGGAGAGGTACCGAAAGCCAGACTGGCTGTCACAAAGTGATTGTTTAGGAGGTCCAAAATTTGGGATTTGTCTGTAGTGGTAACATAGCTGAATGTAATCTTCTCGGGAAGGGAAGAGGGAGGATGGTGCCCTTCAATCTCTCTATGAGTACACCAGAGTAGGGAAGGGTCACATGAGGTATCCAGTTTGGACTTGAAGAAATTAAATTTCTCAGCCCTAATTGATTTAGTACACTGATTCCTGGCTACCCTAAATCAGCCCAGTCAGAGGGTAACTTGGACTTGAGGGCATGCATCCATAGAATGTCCCTACGATGGAGGGCAGATTAAAGTTTGTCATTGAACCAGGGGCATGACCTACTCCTGGTTCTAATTTTGGACAGTGGGGTGTGTCTGTCTATTACTTCAAGTGCAAGCTTCTAGAAAATGTCAAAGGCTGCCGATACAGTTTTCACTAGATAGAAGTCTTGCCAACTTCAATTCAATTCAATTCACTTCATTTACTGGGTAAGATCACTGGTCCAAGGCCCTTTTTCAGGATTGATCCAGAGCTTCACACCCATAGAAGCTGAGATGTCATACAAATACAAGACATTATACAAGATACATTAAAGACAGTAATATAATATATAACATAGTACTAAAGAGTACCTAAAAACATTTACACACTGTAAAAGATAGTAGATAATGAAACAACACTTTTTTATAATTTTCTTGACTGGAGATATCAGTATAGTCTGAGGGCAATAAATTCCAAATAATCGAACATTGTGAGGAAAAAGCTCTCTCACCTATACAAGTAACAGATCTGGGAATAAGTAACCATTGCAAATTAGATGAATGTAGCATCCTAATATCATTCCTTGTATTTATTAAACTAAACAATGGGGATTTACAACCCTGAGCTAATATATTATAAGTCAAACAACCCAAGTTATAAGAATACACCAACTTAGGAGGGAGCCAACAAAGATCATTATATAAGACACAATAGTGTATTCTAAAAAGGTTTGCCAAAACAAATCTACAAATGTAGTTAAAAGTTCTATTAACTAAATCCAAGTCCCTCTGTGACAACTTAGTAAACAGAAAAGAATTATGAAATAAAGTTGACAATAATATACTCCTTGATATCATCTCTCTCACCTCCCTAGTTAGGCAATCCTTAATTCAATATAAGGCACCTATCTTTTGATTTATGGACCTTATCACTTTCCTATTATGTATAGAGTAAGTCAAACATGGATCAAGTGTAATGCCTAAGTATTTAGTTTCATTTACTTGTTGTATAATGTTACCTGTTAAATCACTAATTATTAAAGGTTCCATATTACGCAATTTGGGTAGAGAACCAAATAAAATGCGTACCGTTTTTTTTAGAATGCAATAACAAAAAATGATCCAACCACCACCTAGTCAAGGCAGAAAAATCCTAATTTAAAAAGACATTTATATCACTTATTTTAGTTGAGCTGGAAAACAAAATTATATTGTCGGCATATAGCAACATTCTAGAGTTGCTTGAAACCTTAACATTAGGGTCTATAAACATGGAGAACAACAGGTGCCCCATCATGGACCCCTGTGGTACCCCGTGCTGAAGCTCACGCAAATCTGAATCCACTCCTCCAAGCTGTACCCTTACAGGTCGAGCAGTTAAATACATATAAAACCAATCACAAGAAACCTCCAAAAGCCCAAGCCTCCTCAGTCTCCGGAGCAGCATGGCATGACAGACTAAATCAAAAGCTTTTGATAGCTCAATAAATGCTGCACCTGTCAAAAGCCCAGCATCTATAGATCTTAAAGTATGACTGGTAAAATGTGCCAGTGCTGTACCAGTACTATAAAGCTTCCAAAAGCCATGCTGCTCTGGAAAGCGAAGATCCCCAGCTTCAAGATATTCAACCAGTTGGCAGTTAACCAACTTTTCAAATATCTTACTTGGTGGGGAAAGAATAGATGTAGTTCGATAATTATCTATATCATGAGATTGACCAGATTTAAATATTGGTTTAATAACAGTCTGCTTCCAGACCTCAAGAAAAACTCCAGTAGCAAGAGACAAATTGAAAATTATTGTCAGCAGTTCATATATAAAATTAATCGCAAGTTTAAGGAACTGTGGTTCCAACCCATCAAACCCAGCACTTTCGTTAATAGACGTTTGTCTCAACATCTTGTGTAAATGTTGTGGCTGAATCATTCCAAAACAAAAATCACTATTGGGATCAGGTCTACCAAATATAGAATCATATGAAGGAAAAGAGGGATCAGAGCCAGTTAAATAACTAGATAGATCAGTGAACTTTAAAAAAAAAAATCAAAAAATTCTTTTGGGTTATTTACTGTATAACAACACCATTTAAATTAATGGAACTGATGCCTCTGTTTATCGCTGAATCAGTTAATGCTTTTATTATCCTCCAGAATGTTTTTGAATCCCTTAATGAATTTGTCTGTTGCGTATGATAAAAATCTGGTTTTTCTTTACACACAAGCAACTTACATTTATTTTTCAAATAGAGGTCCTTTAAGATGTTTGCACTATTGAAATTCCTTCAGTTCCTTTTGTAAATATAAGTAGAGGTGGAGGGTAATATGGGTGTTGTTCACACACACGCTATGGTGCAGTGATCGCTTAGGTCTTTAAAGAACACTGTGGAGTGAGAAAAGTTGTGGGGCTTATTTAGTAGAATAAAATCAAGAAATGAACTATGGGTGGGGTTTTTGTCACTGGGGAAGGTTGCTTCAGAAATGAGCTGAGAGAGGCTGCATTTATCTCAGAGCTCTTTAAAGGAGTGGAATATGAGGAGATTCAATCAAGATTTAGGTCTCCCATAATAATCATTTCAGCAGAAAGACTGCCCAAAAGGCAGTGTAAATGATTGACCATTTATAGACCCCTGAAGGAGGTTGATAACATCCGATAATAATTAAAGACTCAGATGGCGATAGCTGCAACCTCAATGAAAGATGTTCAAATTGTTTGGGGATGGATGTGGTTTCAATTAGGGAGGCACTGAACTTAACATGGACGTAGATCACTACCCCCCCATCCCCAATTGTCTGTCTGCTCTAAAGGCATTATAGGTGAGGAGGTTAATTGCATGGTCCTGTATTGCACCTTTAAGTCAGGAGTCTGATATGACCAGCATGTCAGGTTTGGACTGGCAGGTCCAAGCTTGGACAACATTGAAATTCTTGAGCAAACTGCATGCACTGATGCCCAGAGCAGAGATCCCTGCGGATACCAAGGCCTTTCTGGAAAATCTTTCCTTTCCTAAAATTTCTGCCCAACAAAAGGAGCTGCTGGACACCCCCATTAGGGTTCAGGAGGTGACAAAAGCCTTAATGTCATTAAAAGAAGGCAAGGCTCCTGGTAGGGTTGATTTCTGATAGACTTCCTGCAGACCCTTGTCCCCCCCCCAGATAGCTCCTATCCTCTGCCAGGTATATAATGAAGCAGAGACAAAGGGTATATTCCCACCAATGCTTAGAGAAGCAGTTATAACAGTACTGCTGAAAAAAGGGAAAGGCCTTACCTCAGCTATGAGTTGTAGGCCCATCTCCATCATAGGTGCTGATAGCAAGGTATATGCCAAAGCCATACCCACAAGCCTGAACCCACTCCTCCTCTATCTCTGATACACCCTTCCCATGTCAGGTTTGTTCAGGGCAGGTCTAGCCCAGACCATATCAGCTCCCTGTTTAACTTAATGCATGCTGTAAAGAATGTTAACACCCCTGTACCCACCCTGGCAGTCAACTTTAAGAAGGCGTCTGACTCAGTCTAATGGGACTACCTTCACATGGTTCTCCACCACTAGGGGTTTGGGCCTAGATTTCAGTCCTGGGTTAGCTCCATGTACATGCCCCCCCTCCCAGCTGTAGTACTTATCACCTGTCGTCAGTTGGACCTGTTTGTTCTAGAGTGAGGCACAAGACAGGAGTTCCCCCTTTCACCCCTTCTGTTTGTCCTACAAGTGGAACTCCTGGCAGCTGCAATCTGAAAGCACAAGGATGTACTTTGCCTACAAATCGATAGTACCCAGTACTCCACCCTGATGTATGCTGAGGATTTATTAATCCCCCTAGCAGACATTTGTAACTCCCTGGCACCTCTAATGGCTCTCCTAAATGACTTTACCAGGTACTCAGGCCTCAAAGTAAATCCAAACAAAACAGAAATCCTCCCCTTAACCAAATCTTCCAATCGCAGACCCTGCCCATCCAGAACCTAAAATGGTCTCAGGATGAAATTACATATCTAGGGATTAGAATCGGTACAGGACAGAAACCACTTGGGACAAAAACATGGACCCTCTTCTATCAGAATCTAAGGCAGAGTTGGAGTGCTGGACTCATTTCCAGCTAACCATGTCAGGGAAGGTAGCCGCCATTAAGATGACAATGGCTGCAAATATCTTCTATCTCCTATCACACATTCCCCTATTCCCACCAACTTTTTGGAACCAGAGGATGGATACAATGGTGGGGACTTTACTGTGGGGGTCACACAAACCAAAGTACAGTCGAAACAAATTGAGAGCCCATTGGAGGGTAGGAGGGTGGGGCCTCCCTTGGATGGAGGGATATAAATTGACCATCAACAAATCACAAATGTTAAGCTGGTTCAGCCCAGGATCTGACACATCTCCCCGGTGGATCCAAATGGAACAGAAGCTGGGGGCAACTCATCTTCTTGTCCCCCTTCTGCGGTCAGACCTTCCCCACACTCTACACACACACACACACACACACACACACACACACACCACCACCATCGGACCTAGGGTCAAGTACTGGAAGCAATTACATAAATAATTAGACACAACCCTGAGGCCCATGGTGCTCAGGCCCCTATGGCAGAATCCCAAACTTATCATAGATAAAAATATTATATACTGGCCCCAATGGGCAGCTTGGAGAATATACTATATCAAAGACACAAACTTACCCACCACTGGAGGCGTGGACACATTCCAAAACATACTGGTGAAGTGAGATATACCCTCTTGGGACTCCTGGAGATATCTCCAATTATGGGCCACTGTGAAGCCTCTCCTTTCCCTGGACAAGAAATAATACACAGGCCCATCAACCCTCACAAGCTATAGCTCTCTAGAGGCACCACAGGAGCCATCTACTCTCAGGTTAGGGACACTTGCCCTTCAAGACCGTACTCAAAGATCTTATATGGCATTAATCTCTGCATGTGCCAAAAAAGAAATGCTCAGACAGTGGGTAGACACACTTACACCGACTCACACTGAATGGTGTAAAGAAATCATATTTGCCATTCAAGCAGAACGTGTTATTGCTGGGATTACTCATAGAGTGGAAAGATATAAGCAAGTTTGGGATCCTCTCTTTAATTTGCTGTTAATTCAGTCTAATACAACAACTTTTAGTATAAGTGCCCCTTTTTGATTTAATTTAATTTAACTTTGCCTTTCATTACAGTGTACTTAAAATTATACCCCCAAATTTACCTAAGCTCCCTATTTGTGGCAGTAGGGTAGGAGAAAGGTGGGTGTTGGGAGGGTGGGGATTCATGGGGATTGGGAGGGAGATGGAGGGGGGAATACTGGCATCGAAGCATCATTTTTTGACAATCGCTGTACTGTTATGATATTAGAACTCATGTCTTGCTTGTATACACTTGGCAATGTATGCCTGGTCTGTTCGTGATGTCTATATGTTGGGTATGGAATCTCAATACAATATATTTAATTGAAAGGTTAAGGACACCATACCAAGTTAGACCTCAGACTCAAAACACAGTTGGGAAAAGGTTCTGAATATAAATATCGGACATTCAGTGGAAACAATGTTGGAGGGTGGGCTACAAATGTCACTGGGATGCTAGAAACAAATTTATACATAATAAAATACTTAATTCCTGGTACAGGACTCCCGCTGCTCTTTATGCAGCCAAACTCTTGAGTCATGATGCCTGCTGGCGCTGCCACCAGCAAGGGTGTTGGGGCTGCACCATATACTGTGAGTTTGCTACCAAAATACACTCTCTATGGTTGCAAGTCATCCAAGTAGTTAGTAAGGAACTCAGCAAAAAAGTGCCTGTCTCAGCACCCTTACTGCTAATAGACCTGAAATCAGAAGCACCACAGTTAATCTTCACCGAACTTAGATGGCCGATGCTGCTTAGTATGCAGGTTAAAGGCCTACTACTCAGCAAATAGCGCAGCACCAACACCCCACCCTTTATTTAGATTATTGCAGCCCTTTCAGCAATCTCTGAACTTGATAGATATTCTCAAATAGTACAGCACCAAGAGAATCACTTTCAAAAATGTTGGGCACCCTACCAAGCACACCTGGTGCCAAGGGCTGGCATAGGATAAAGGGTTGTGGGCTCCCTGTAGTCAGAGACCAAACAGGGCACATGATAGTATATCCTTAAAGAACCAAGTCATGAGAACAGCTACTATGCTCTGTATGGCACCACCCAAATCAGATGTATATAGTTCTGTGTTTTGCATGTTATGTTATTTTGTTGTTACTTGTGGTATACTTTCTCCATTACAGACTGGGAGACATGCTAAAGAAACACAGATAGGTACGGTGGCCCGATCATACAGCAGACTCGATTTTGATCAACCTTCATTACCTCCTGAATGGTCTTGGCCTACTTCTCACAAGACAGATATGTACTTGACCCAAAATGTATATCTGAAAGAGACCCTGTCACAGCAGTCATGAAATATAAGACAATGCAAGATTAATGTATGGAGAAAAGTACTCTTGTATCTGATTGTACCCAGAATGTATGTTTTTGGAAAAAAAAAAATGAAAAGTCAATAAAGCATTTAACTGAAAATACATATGGTAACTACTGCGACCACCAGGAGTCCTTTTCTTGGGCCACTGTACTCACCTGGCTCTCTACTCTCTAATGCCGAGAACTCATCTCCTGTGCCACTGGACAGTCTCATACATCTGATTAACAGATATATCCACAGAAGCCCATCCATGATGTTGCTGGACTGTCCCCCAATGCTTGACTAATTGATATGGTCACCAGGAGCATATCCCTAGAACTGCCTGATTTTTCATGAACCATGTCTAGCTGATGAAGCCACGAGGAGCCTATTTACAGTGCCACTAAACTGTTCCATCACTTAATTGTGGATTGCAGCATCTGAAGCCTGTCCCTAGTGCTGCTGAGCTGTCCACATCCCCCCTGACTTGGCTCAGATGGTGTTGTGTAGCACAATAAATCCAGTTCCTGGTGTCCCAGACTGTTTCCAGATCTCCAACAAACTGATGTGTTACAGACCCTGCACTTAACATTGCTTTGTATTGTTTGTTTATTGTATCATTGCATTTTACTAATTGTATTTCTCAACTACTATACCAAGTTTGTCCCAAATGTGTTTGACTCTTTTGTATTTCTCTTGTACCACCCCATTCTTATGTATTGAACTGCATGTATCTGGTATTACCATTTTTGAATTTGTATGTCTCTATTACTACTCTTTGTGCCATCTGTATGGCCTGGATCATGCCTGAAAATGGTCCTTTGGATCAGAGCACCTACCCAGTAAACAAACAAATAAAAAATAAATAAATGTGGCCTACTAGAAGGCCATCCCACTCTGCTGGACATCCCCCAGCCCCTTACTAACTCTTATGGCCACCAATGCCATTGTGGGTGTTGCAGGAATTTTAGCCAACCATTGACTCATGAATGGGGTCACCAGGAGCCCCTCTCAAGTGTTAATAGATATCCAAGGCACTGAATCTGATGCCTCGTTTGCTATAATGGCACTTTGTCTTTATCCACTTCACACAGGGGTAGCTGATCTGCCTTGTCCCCATTCCCCTGAACCAGCCACCATCTTCCCTGGGACCTATCACAATTGCTGTCCTCCCATGAATGTCCATACATGGTGGGGCCAGGCAGAGGTGGGCTGTCCCCCCCATACACAAATATCCAGGGTAGACCAAGGTTCAGTCCTAGGTAATGGCATATGCCCAGGTACATCAGGCTGGGCTTCCAGAAGACCCCAACATTTTTTCCACTTTTTCTTCCTCATTCTTTCCATAGGACATCCAGAGTGTGTATGGATGTGATCATGTAGAAAGGTCTTCAGCTACATACCTTCCTGCCACCCATGCTACACTACCATCAGGACTTCACCTGGTGGCAGTCATAGGCCAGACTGATATCCCTCCTTTCCCTGGGAGAGAAAAGCAGTCATTTGGATGATCGATCCTCTCCCACCCTGGCTGACCCACCTGCAGCCCAAGCTCATTCCCATACTTTGACTGCCAGCATAGGAAAAGGTAAGGTGTAAGCAGTGCCTCATCCCTTTACCCCACCGGGCCAGCAATGAAATTTTGAACCTGACATCTCTCAATGGAAATCAGAATGTACATCATTTCTCCTTATTAGCCTGTCAATATCTAATTATAGTAATAACATTAAAGCATTATTACACAATAACAATGGTTTGGAACTATTTGTAATCAGATGTCATCTGACTGTGGAGGTGAAAAGAGGGCTGTGCTGGTCACCATCCAGGTGGGGCTTGTGGAAAGGGGTAGCAATAGACCCTAGGGAGTGCCTGACACGTGTTGAAAAATCAAGGACACCAAGGGCCACTTGGCATGAGACAGGGAGAGGGAGGTGGAACCAATGCATACTAGGGAGTGTGTGACAACTAGTGGGTAATAGGAGGGGCCACACAACACCAGGAACTGTATGGTATGTGATGCAAAGAGGAAAGGGAGGGTTTCCACAGGGGAATAGAGAGTGATTCACATTCAACTGGGGAGAGAGAGAAGATCTGCATGTACATAACAGGGATTAGCTGACATGGGAGAGGGAGAGAGAGGGGTTCATTGAACTCTAGGGAATGCTTCATATGGAAGGGAACAGGGGTGCTGCTGGATACAGATGACTGTTTTGGGATAAAACTTTCAGATGGATGGGGCGGCACTGGAACTCAGAGTGTTTTGCATGGTACATGGAGCAGGAGGGATTCCACTGGAGACTATGGACTGCTTCACATGGGAGCGGGGTTAGGGAAGGGTGTTACTGAACATTAGCGAGTGCTCTGCATCGGACAGGGAGAGGATGGGGTAGCACTGGGCACTGGGGAATGCTTGACACTGCTAATGTCAATTAATGTGCATCTGTTATCAAATATCCTTTCTATGAGTAGAAGTTAATTAAAAAATTTATATTAAGGTATTCATTATGGTAGTATCACAAAGCCACAAAAATAGGAAAAGACAAAATTGTGGTCAAAATTATCAGGTACTTTGGTGGATATCTAATGTGGTGTTCTTAGTGGTTAAAATTAAATTTTACAGCATTAGCATTACTCTAACATTTGCACCATCTTCAGAATAATAAAAGGATTTGTTATTGTGTGAGTGCATTGTCTTGCTCAAATAGACAGTGGATACAGTTAAGGGAATGCCAGTGATGCTTCGTGGAACTGCTTACACCCTAGGAACACCCAAACATACATTCACATGGATTCAGAAGAAATGGTACCTTAACTTCATGTTTTCTTACTTTATGTTACTCAAAGGGATACACTCATAAAATGTTTTATCTCACTTTTATGAGGATCCAGGGAATGAAAGAGCACCAGACCCATAAAATACAATGTATTAATATTGCAATAAAAAACTTCATACAGTGTAAGCCTGTTTAAAATAATCATGTACTTTACTCTGTTTATCCAGAGTACACTATACAAAAGGAAACCTGGTTTGTTTTGTTTTTGTTTTTCCTTACAGGGGCCACAGGAATATGAGGGAAATTTCAGCCTGTAGTGGCAAAAACAGATTGAAGGTTGTTTGGGACTTTTCTAGTCCCATATAGTTCTCATTCATACAACTTTTTGTGTAATAAGCAATTTTTAAAAGCATAGGAATTTTAGAATAAGCACTAAAGATACATAGTTCACTTTTAAATATTGCTAGATTGGTACTACCAATAAAGAATATTGTCTGGGGAGTGAAGCTCACAGCATGCAATCTTTGTCCTTCCACATCTACAGCCCTGAAATGATATACTCCTTATTTAAGTAACATTTTCTTGATAAATTAAGAGAAGCAGCAGTAACCATTACCACAGGCCATATATAGCCATTATTATCACTTAAGTATATTACAGAATATAATATCCGGTACTTAAAGACTAACTTGCATATGAAAGCTCACATAATGTCTAATAAAGTCCTTAAAATGGCTTCAATTTAAGAGTCTCTTTTTAAAAAACACCTTCAGGGAACATTGTAAATGAAGTAAATCTCCAATCTTCAAAAAATTCACACACTTGCAGAAATTTTTAATATAAATTGAACACATTAAAAATTAATTTTGCATGACCGTTTTGCACTGCTGTGCCAATGCATTGTTAAGATAAGGTCCTAACTCTGCATAAAGGCAACATGGAGACTTGTATTCTCTTATCTATGCATAATTGCTTCTTTTGATCAAAAATTTGTCACACCACCTTTTTCCTCTGATTGCTTCTGCTGTAAGTGACTGAAATTCTACCTGGGACCCCAGGGAAACTCAATTTGCAATAGTCTAAGAAACTACAGTATTTAGATAAAGGTATGATTCAGCCATTAACTATAGTGATGCCGTAGGCTTCTTCACCTTACATGTTATTCAGAGAAAATTGTATTCATTGCTAAAAGATCAAATACATTCTGAATTTGTCAGACACTGCTATCACTCTTTTTTCCAGCAGATTCCCTACAGTCTCAATTGTCAACCTTGCAGATTTTTTTGTGACTTTAAGGTCAGCATGCATGAAATAAACTCCAGTGCGTATTGTGTATTATGATATTACTTTTCAGTTGGAATAAAAAAATGTTCTGATTTTTTTTTTTCTTTTGTAGATTTTTGATTAGACTTGTGGCCACAATTTTACAGCAGAAATTCCCAGAGCAGGCATCAGTTGGCAATGAGACATTGACGAATGTCTTTTTCCACTGGAGAGCTGGTGTTGTATGGATCTGACATGCTGTAGTTGTGCTGTGGCGCTGACATGAGCAGCCTGCTGGCAGTGTAGTTTGCCAGTTGGGAGCTTGCTGTGATTCGCTGTGGTGATTCACCTATTATACCTCTGCAAGTCTTTTTTTTTAATGTAGAGGGAGGGTTGGAGCCTTGTACAGTATACTGAAGTGAAATATAAAGGTGGCTTTGGTATAAACAGTACAGAAAAAGCCTTTCATAGGAATAGTTCCTATGCCATTGGATTTCCTCTATTTATTCTAGAGAAGAAACTATGGATCTTTCTGATAGATGTTAAATATGCCTGATTGTGTACAGCATTTGTATAATAAACAGCAAGCCTTCTGGTACTCAATAGTCATATAACACTTTATCTTTTATCTGCCTTAATTGAATATCATGTTCTTAATACTGTGAGTTTAACCAGGGCTCTTAATCACTAGAACATTTCCCTTTATTGTCATTTGACCATTTAATATGATATATACTGGATTTGAGAAAGCATGCAGTATGAATTGAAATGGCAAATACTATTTTTTTTTTATTCAATGGTTACTAAATTGTCAAAAATGCACTATTACCTCTTAAGCTTGGAGAACATTGTTTAATTAATAGTGCCTGCTAAACTCCAATATACACTGTTATGTATGAAGCCATATATTATGAAAAGTATTCATACTTGGTTTATGCCTTTAACTTTCTCAAGTCAGATAAATATCTAGAATAAGGGAGTCACAATTCAGCTGTGCAATTAAGTGGGAAAAAAACTTTGCCTAGAAAAGTTCTTTTTTTTTTAAATCATACCAGCATTATCAAGTTTATGTCTTGAATCATTAGGGAAAAAGATTTTGTTTCACAAGCCTTTATCTAGCGTCATTTTATAACTTTCTGAAATGATACTAAGGCAGTCTGTAATGTCAGCAGTTTTAGAAATACAATTTTAAAGCTGTAAAAATTTTAATTGAAAGGAACGCTTTAATGGCACTAATAAGTTAATTCGTGTACCTGGTTGCAGAGAGGTCAGTCTAGGGTCAGGCTGTCTCTTCTGTAGTGAATTAGAGACATCCATCTATTATCTTCCTAGACCTCATTAAAACTGCTTTAATGTGGTGACCAGTTGATGTTAGACATGGGCTTTAATCTTGTTAACTTCAAACACACCTGCATTATATTTCCTGTTCTGGACTGCTTGTAAGGGCAGGTTAATAAGAGCTTTTGCTCCCCAATAAACTGACATTCTTAAAAAGTATATATTATATATACCTGGATTTGAACTTTATAGTGCTATGCAAACCATACCTATTAGTTGCAGCCTTAGTCATCTTCTTTTGGCAACTCTAATCACTTGATCGATATTTCAAGCCTTTCTCTTGGTACATTGTTAACTAGAGTCATACAGACTGGAATCATCTGCTTTTCACTCTGACTAGACATGGATTCAAATGCCATTATTAGAACTTTATAAAAAGTTTTTCAGTCAAAGTACAGTAACAACAATGGTACCACATTGTGCTTTTTTATGTTTTGCAGCAACTGTAAACAACTGTACCTTACAAATTCTGAACATGAATTTATGTTCACTACAACTGTAAGGGATAGACAGTTTTATTTCTATAATTCAAATATGCCATAGGAGCCCTAGGTTTATTCCAAAATAGTAAACCTTGGCATTTTCAATTTGTAAAATAATCGGACAGATAAGGTTATCTTATCAACTCAATTTTAGATTTGTTTTCATATTTTTACATTAGTAGAAACATACTATGTGCCTTTACAAAATCCTTCATTAGAATAAATGAGCTACATCCATAAGAGAAAAAAAATTAGCTGAAGTATACATAGTCTGTCTCATCCCAACACCAAAACATAATTGGAAATGAGGTGTGTTTTATCACTGTGTGCTTTTCCTGGACAAATGTTCTTAATCTATAAAAATTAACAAGACATTAACACTTATTATGAGTTTTTTATATGATTAACTGTACTCCCATCCCCATTTCCCCGGGTTGCACCTGGAAATGAGGCTTGGCTCAGTGTGCCTTATCTTCTTCAAATAATGAACTAAATAAATAAATACAATGACTCCTTATGGGCCATGGAATATAAACATAAATGGAGTTCCTTTGACCTGGGTCATGACAGGGGTGTGAATTTCATTGGTCACAGCACACAGTGCCAAACATGTTTTCCTCCATAGACAAACTTGTAAGTGGCTGCCTATTAGTTTAACTTGCTATAATTGTGCTTCTGGATCAGAATGAATGAAAGCATCAAACAAAATCAGGATAGAGATTAATAGCTTACAATGGTCAAAAATGTACATAATATAAATTACTTAGTGCTGATCAACTACTGTACAAGCTGAGCTCAGTATGGATATCCTTCAGGTCTGAGCTAAAATGGTCTATCATAATCTTCTCACAACAAACAAGTTGATTCTAAACAGCAAAATGACAAAGGCTGTGCTGTTTGGCTAAAAACTAAGATGTGATACAACCTCCTCCAAACTCTCTGAGTTGGCTGAAGTGAATTGTTATCTGTGTAGTTATCTAGGTGTAGAAAGAGTTATAAATTAGGGGGAGTGGCTTAACCAGAAAGAAGTCAGATGTTTAGGATTTAAAAACTGCCCTAGATAGCTTCTGGCAGAGAACAGCAAGAGGAAAGAGGTGCTGCTAGAACTATACTTCTCTACTGGGACTATATTGCCCTCCTTCCCTCCTCTCCACCCCCCCACACTCTTAGCCAGTTCTACTTTTATAGGCAAAGGATTTGACTGACAACAGGAACTTCTTGTTTGGAAGCAGGAAAGGAGTGATCACAGAGCCACAAAAGACTCACCATCTTAGAAGGAAAAGAGTAGCTCTCTGTCTCCCCCCCCCCCACTGCTGGAGGTCTGACTCTGAGCAAGTAAGGAAACTTCTGAGAAATATAGGAGCTTCCTGTCTCAGAACAGGGAGATAAGGAGCTTTAAGGGCACAAAGGCAGTAAGTAAGTAGGTGATAAAAAACTATATATATATATATATATATATATATATATATATATATACAGAAGAAAGAGTAAGTATTCAAAACAACAGTTAAGGGGCCAGAAATAAGAAATGATGGGAGTGGTGCACTGCAGTGGTTTTGGAGCAGCAGTCTTCCAGGAGACATTCTGGAGGATGCAGTGTTGTCTCATCTGCAGACACCTCTTTGGGCTGAGAGAAGAGGTTGCTCATCTCCAGGCTGAGTTGGCCAGGATTTGGGGGACTTCCTCTCCCACCCAGGGACCACCAGGCTACTACTGCTGCCTCAGAGGTTGCCAAGAAAAAGGAGTGGTTGGACCATAGTGGCCTCAGGGAGGGTGAGGGTGGTGGAACAGAGGTGCATGTCTTCAGTTGTACCTCTCCACAATTCATATGCCACTCTGGTGGAGTGTGATTCCTCTATTGAGGCACCCACAGTGGAGACCAAAGGAGGATGTTGGGAACCTCCATAAAGGAGATCTACAGGAGAGTGGCGTGGGACCCCACAGGGGAAGGAAACAACTCCTGGTGGGGACTTCATTGTTAGGAGGGTAAAACTGGGGGAGGGAGGGGAGAGGGAGGTAAGGTGCCTGCCAGGCAACATGGCTTGGAGGGACAGGGAGTGAATCCTCAGGATCACGGGAGCAGCTGCATGGGGGAGGGAGCTGAATGTCATTGTCCACCTAGGGTGAAATGATCTGGCTGGAAAAGGGATCAGAAAAGTGCAGGAGGAGTTTATGGAGTTGGGGAGGGGCCTTAGATGAGTAGCACACATGGTAACCTTCTCGGAGGTGCTGCCTATATATGGCATGGGTGAGTCTAGGGTGCTCCACACCATGGGGATTCAATCAGTGGTTGAAAAACTGGTGCAGAGCTCAGGGGTTTGACTTCATTGGAGACTGGGGGTCCACCTGGAATGATGCAGGCATATACTGGTGTGATGGTCTGCATCTGTCCAGGAGGGGAACCAGGATCCTAGGTGATAGGTTTAAATGCTTTACTGGCAAGCATTTAAACTAGCCAAGGGGGAGGCAATGGAAAGGAGCAGGGAAATCCTATACCCCCAAAATATCAGGGTATTTAGTGAGGTAAACACCAAGATAGAGAAGTTGATAGGGCAGGGGTAAATGGATAAAATGACAAAGGCAGTAAGGACAGGGATGGGGCAAAAAAGGGGTAAGGCTATCAAGAAATGGAGGGTAATGAGCACCAATGCCCATAGTCTGGGCAACAAGCTCCCTGAACTGGTGGCCTTGATGGAAGAGGGATGCCTTGATATCATGGCAGTCACAGAAACATGGTACACAGATAACCATGACTGGGATGTTAACATACCAGAGTACACAACATACAGGAGAGACAGGGAGGATAGAAGAGGGGGAGGAGTAGCTCTCTATGTAAGGGAAGGGATAAAAGTAATGGAACAAAAGAGTAAGCAGGGAGGAGAGGAGGCACTGTGGGTCACCTTAGAGACTGGAAATGGAACCACAATCCACACAAGGGTTGTATACAGACCCCCATCTCAGAGGGAGGGAATGGACAAGGATATGATAGAAGGCATCCTTAGGATGGCAGAGAAAGGGGAGCTATTATTGATGGGGGACCTGAGAATGTCAGATGTTAACTGGAACACTTTAGCTGCAGCCACATCCAAGAGCAGGGCCATTCTTGATGCCCTATAGGGGCATGCCTCAGAAATCTACCATTTGGAACTTACTCAGGAGGGAGCAATCTTAGACCTCATACTCTCAAATAGGGACAGTGAGAGGATCTCAGATCTAGAAGTGGGTAGCCATATGGGAACAAGTGACCACCAAACAGTGTAGTTCACAATAAACTCAGCTGCAGAGTCAAGCCATACAAAAGTGAGGGTACTGGACTTCAGGAGGACTGACTTTGTCAAAATGGAAGAATGCCTTAGAAAAGCACTAGCAAGCAGGCAAGAAGGAGGGGTGGATCAACAATGGAGAAACATCAAAACTGCCATCACAGAGGCAACAAGCCTTTGTGTGAGGCACATAAACAAATCAAAATGAAAGAAAAAGCCACTATGGTTCTCAAAAGAGGTGTTAGGGATGGTTAGGCAGAAAAAGATAACAATTAGGAAGTATAAGGAAACACAGAAGGAACAGGGCAGAGAACTGTACCAGTTAAGGCAGAAGGAAGCAGGGAAGGCAGTCAGAATAGCAAAGGTCCAAAATTGAGGAAAAGATAGCCAACTCGGTTAAGAAGGGGGATAAAATCTTTTATAGGTACATTAGGGAGAGTAGAAAGATAAAGGGAGGGATAGTGAGGATGAATGGAATGGATGTGGGTGGGCAGAAAGGGACAGTAAAAAAGCAGGGATACTGAACCAATACTTCTGCTAAGTATTCACAAAAGAGGAGAAGGGGGAGGTACCTAATCTAATTAACAGAAGCACTCTAAATAGGGGGTCGATCCCAGTCCTTTCACAGAAGAAAGGGTTCTCAAAGAACTCCTAAAACTGAAGGTAGACAAAGCAATAGGGCTTGATGGGATTCACCCCAGAATTCTAAAAGAAATAAGGGGAGAACTAGCGACACCACTGACTATCCTTTTTAACAAATCATGGGAGGATGGTGTGGTACCTGAGGACTGGAAAAGGGTGGATGTGATTCCCCTTCACAAAAGTGGGAGCAAGACAGAGGCAGGAAACTACAAACCTGTCAGTTTGACCTCTGTGGTAGGGAAAATGATGGAATCACCTTGGAAGGAAAGCATTGTTGAGTACATAGATGCCAGCAGGGCACAGGACCCAAGGCAGCATGGATGCACAGTGGGAAGGTCATGTCAGATGAATCTAATCAATTTCTTTGACTGGGTGACCAAAGTAGTAGACCAGGGAGGGGCTGTGGACATGGCCTACCTAGACTTTAGCACAGCATTTGACACAGTATCACACAAAATATTACTATACAAATTAGCCAGCCTGGGAGTGGGTCCCAGGGTGGTAACCTAGGTAAAACATTGGCTGGACAACAGGATACAGAAGGTAATAGTAAACGGAGTCCACTCAGAAGAAAGGGGGGCTACTAGTGGGGTACCACAGGATTCAGTAATGGGTCCAGTCCCTTTTAATGTCTTTATAAGTGACATTGCAGAGGGACTGGAAGGAAAGTATGCCTCTTTGCAGATTACACAAAGATCTGCAACAGGATTGATACACAAGGGAGGGTGGAAAGGATGAGAAGGGACTTGGCAAGGTTGGAGGAATGGTCAGAAGTATGGAAGTTTGGATTCAATGCAAAGAAGTGCAAAATAATGCACCTGGGAAACAAAAATCCAGGGGAAGAGTACACAATTGGGGGGAGGGTAGTAATAACAACAAAAATGGAAAGGAACCTGGGGGTAATCATATCAGATGACCTTAAGGTTAGCAGGTAATCTGAAAAGGCAGTAGGGAAGGCTGGGGGGATACTGGGATGCATAAGGAGAGGCATCACCAGCAGAAAACAAGAAGTTGTTATCCCTCTGTACAGACTGTTGGTGAGACCCCATCTGGAGTACTGCGTCCAGTTCTGGAGACCCCATCTCCACAAGGACATGGACAGAATGGAGGCAGTCCAGAGGGGGGCAACTAAAATGGTGCAGGGTCTGCAAGAGAAGCCATACAACGTGAGACTAAAGGAGCTTAATATGTGTACCCTTGAGGAAAGGAGGGAGAGGGAGAGGGGGGGACATGTTTGAAACTTTTAAGTACCTCAGTTGAATCAACAAAGTCCAAGAGAGTAGCATCTTTCAGAAAAAGAGATGTGCAAGAAGAAGGGGACACAATTTGAAGATAGAGGGGAGATAGTTCAGGGTCAATGTGAGGAAGTATTCTTTCACAGAGAGGAAGGTAGACACATGGAACCACCTTCTTGAGGCATTTGTGGGGTCTAAAACTGTGGGACAATTCAAGAATGCATGGGACAGACATAATGCAATTCTTGTGGGGAGTGGGAAGAAATAAACTGTTGGTTAACCAGGATCTGGAGCTTATCCAGTAGGTAGGGAAATGGGAAGATTAGGTGGGCCATGCAGTCCTTATCTGCCATCAGTCAATGTTTCTATGTATGTTTCTCCCATGCCTGTGTTGTCAGCTTCTACTAGGTGGGGAATAATGTTAAGTACCTAGGAGCCTTGCTAACCCCTCCCTTGAATTTTCATTTATCTGCAGATCAGTGAACATAAAACTGGGAGTTGCTTTTGAGGTGAAATACTGTCTTTCCCTTGCTGCCCAACTGATCATAGCTCAGGGGGTACTCCCTCCTAGGCTCACTTAAGTCCTCCTAGCATTCTTAGGTTCAAGAAAACCCTCTTCTCTAAATGGGATGTCACTTAACAACAATGTATATCCTTTTTAGTTGGCCATATCTAGACTTACACACATCTGCAACCTTTACCTAGGCCTGGGCTGGCCCTCCAATACAGGCTAGTGTTCCTTTGTTAGGTCAGCTACTGACAAACTCCTTATGGCAGGCTTCCCATCTTCCCTTTCCAGTACCTTTAGCGTCCTTCTCCTTCCTACTCACTGAGGTCAGTTCACTCTCAACCTCTCCTTTAGCATAGATGCTCCACAGGCCTTGGTAAAATGACTTTTGCAATTTATAACCCCAATTTTTGAAACTCCCTCCCTTTCCCAAACTATAGGATGGTCTCCCAGTCATTCATTAATGCCCTTAATATGATTAATTTAACAGAGATTTGATGTAAGTAATAATACCCGGAAGGGTGGGCATTATTGGGATATAACGGATGGCCCAGGAGCATAATGAGGCCCGACGCCACAGGCAGAGGGCCTTATAGCCCCTGGAAGGTCCATTATATCTCTATAATGCCCACCCTGGAGGGTATTGTTACACTTAGAAAATGGGCTATAGGTGTAACATTTTGAGAAAAACATTACAATAAAGATTAATGTATAAGAAATAAATAGAAAATAAAAAAGGTACATTTCATAGTAAAATAATCCCTGTGTTACTGGAATCATCACAGGAGGGCACTGCTGTGTTTGTGTGTGCCTTGAGTTTGTTCGCTTGCTTTGTTTCTTCACGTAGTACCTCGCAGACATGACAGCTGTTTATGCAGCTTGTTGTCTCATTCTGTCTCTTGTTCGTTGCTCAGTGAGGTATGGAAATAGAGAGAGGAAAGATGTTTATTTACTTGTCTGGACCATTTGTTAGAACTGGAGAATGTTGCCTGAACATTTATATTTGAAAAGAGGTATGTTTTTCTGTTGGGAGCTGTGGCATCGGATGAGTGTGCAGGCTAGTGTAAAATGCAGCTGTGTGTTGACACGGAGCACAATCGGGCTCAGTAAGGAAAGTTAAATTAGTTAAAAGAGAAAATAGTGTTGTATGCATTTTCTTTCACTGTACTGTGACAGTGTGTGATAGGGTGTGGGTATAGATAACTCAAAATAGGCAGAGTCGTGACACAGAAATTCAGCTTGTGGCACACAATAACTTCTTGTGTGTCATTTATTAAAAATAACCAAATTGAAACTCAGACAAAATAAAATAAAAAACAAACTTCAAAAGCAAATACAAAGAAAAACCTATCTCACCAAGAGCTTGTAAAGATTACTTTCACATTCCCACTATCTTCTATGTTCTCCAGGAGAAGAGATAGAACTGCTCTCTCCCACCTCTCTCCCTTCTCATTCTAGAACCTCATTGAAAACATGTTAGACTAGGCATAATTAATCTTGTGGTCAGTATGATCTGCCTCTAATTCTAAGAACAAAGACATAGCTATGCTAATACATACATGAGGGGGATCACATAGCCACAGCATAATATCTTTCATTCCAATATATAAAATATGTCCACAGTATAAACATAATATTGCAGTTTAAAACAGATAAATAGCCTGCATATTTAATAGTCCATCATGACCTGAGGCTCCTCCTATAGGGTGATGTCATCCTAACCCATATCCCTATAAGTATTCCTCTTTCTGGGCCACCTGTCCCTGTAGTAGAGCCTTTTCCACCTAGCAACAGCTTCAAGGTACAAACAATTCCTGTACACCTTTTTAAAGTTTGTAAAAGTGGCTGTCGTTTTCCCCAGCAACATTTAACCGACTTAAAGTGTGAACACTGTACTAAAACAAACAAATAGCTACTGACCTGTGCACTCGCTTAATTTAGACTGTGAGCACACACAGCTGGTAGAGAAAGCTACTAAAACCCAGGTGGCTTTCTTACACTGCCTGCAGGTATGAAATTATCATGTTCAGCACTTAGAGTAGAGACATAGTTGTGTTTAGGGGTTTAAAAGCCTGTCAGTTCACCTAGTAAATGAAAAACCCTCAAGACTCCTTGCAAACAGACTCTTTTTTCATTTTAACCCACTCTCTGCAGGTACCAGTCATTTGAAAATGAAGCAATGCACAGCAGAGCCACAGTATGTGGAGAGCTTTATGGTTCTTGTTTTACTTTTATTTTAATTTCTGCAGTTTTGCAATTTGTGGATGACCACTACCCTTTATGCCCATTTAAACGGGGATTTCTGAAATGCTATACCACTAGTGTCAATAGTGCTCTGAAAAGAGGATTTAAGGTGCAGTTCCCCCCCTTTCATCTTTCAAAACGGGGAGTCCCTTCAAAACAGAACTCAATGTACATTTTTTTTCTTCTAGCCAACAAAGGGGGGGGGGTTCTGAAAATAGAATCAGAGGTGCGCTACTATACCTAGCGCAGTTCGAGTGCAATTAATGCACATTAGTAAAGTGAAGGAAAGTCCTTCTTTCTTCCACTGCAAGTGGCATACCCTAATGTCATAGGGTCTCAAGGCAAACGAGAATTAAAGAGGGGGAAGCAAAGAGAGACACTATAGTAGGAGGCCACCCTATTATAGTGGGGAAAGGAAAAGGAGTAGAGAATAAGGAGACTGCTGCAGCAGATTTAAGAAATAGGGGACAGGTAAAGAGGGAGAAGCCTTGAGGTTCCTCATTAGTCACAAAATAGGGGCTTTACTGCCACACACTCCCATGGTTAAGCAGAAACTTGTTTAGGTTTCTAAGACAACCTACACATTACCATCGGGGTAGGAAGGAGCTCCGGCCCTCTCTCACCCTAGAGATCCACCCCAGGGTCCCAAAACAAAAACATAGTAATAATAAGTACTATATATTGCTTTAGTACTTTCTTTATTCATTACCCTGGATTGTCTCAAATAACGCACTAGCTTGATGATCTTTACTAACTCACTTAAGTATTCTGTAGCTCTTGCCTAGACAGAAAATCTGCATTTCCATGTGAGGTGCCTGCTCTGTGTTGTACAGTAAAGGTAAAAGGCTGCAATGCTAAGTACCATCTCATAATCCTATTATTCTTATCCTTCATTTGGAATAAGAAACAAAGAGGATTATGATCTGCAACTAATGTAAAGGGGGCACCCCACAAGTAAAAACGTAAAGATTCAATTGCCCATTTGGGCGCAAAATATTCTAACTCCACGGTACTATATTTCTTTTTTCTGTCATGGAGTTTTTGAGAGATATACACTATAGGGTGTTATTCCCCATTAATGGTTTGACTAAGTACAGCCCCTGTGCCTGTCCCTGAGGCATCTGTATGCACTTCAAAAGGGTGGTCAAAATCAGGGCTCTTCATTACTGGGGAAGAACAAAGTGCTGCTTTGATGGTTATAAAGGCCTGCTCACATGCTTCAAACCATGTTATATTGTTTCCACATCTTTTCTTAGTGAGGTCTGCTAAAGGTGTAGCAATAGTGGAGAAACTGGAGATAAAACTTCAGTAGTATCCCGCTAGACCTAAGAATGATCTAATTTGTTTTTTTGTCTTTGGCCTTGGGCTGTTAGCTACAGCTTCGACTTTATCCACTTGTGGCTTGATAAGCCCATTTCCTAGTAAAAACCCTAAATATTTGGTTTTATTCATTGATAGGGCACACGTGGTTGGGTTTATGGTCATCCCGACCATCTTGATAGTATTAATCACAGCTCTGAGATGTGTCATATGGGAGTCCCAGTACTTGCTAAAAACTACTACATCGTCCAAATTGGCTGCACAAAATGTAGCGTATGGTGCCAATATCTGGTCCATGTAGCGCTGAAATGTGGCTGGAGCTCTGTGAACATACGTTAACAATTTCTTTCTTAATAGCTTTATATATTCAGCTATCCCAGTCTGCTTCATCTCCTTCCCTTCTTCCCATAATTCCTTCACTACATTTAGTGGGCCACAAGGGTTTCTACTGAATAACAGGGAAAAAGGGGAGTAGCCTGTGGAGGCCTGGAGTACCTCACGATAAGAAAATATCAGAAATGGTAAAAATCCATCTCAGTCTTTTCCCTCTTCATGAACAAACTTTATCAGCATTCATTTTAAAGTCTGATTGAAGCGTTCGACGAGTCCATCAGTCTGGGTATGATAGGGGAAGGTTCGTACTGCAACAATACCCAATAATCAATAAAGTTCCTGTAACAATGAGGCACTAAAATTACTTCCTTTATCAGATAAAATCTCCCTGGGAATACCCACCCGACTAAACAATTTTACCAGTTCTTCTGCTATTTTTTGGGCAGTAACTGTACGTAGGGGAATTGCCTCAGTGTATTTTTTCCATAGTCACATATGACTAGAATAAAACGATTCCCACTTGAACTCTTAATCAGAGGGCCTACAATATCTATTCCAATATGTTCAAAAGGAGTGGTCACCAGTGTAAGGGGCATTATAGGTACCATCTCTTTATGCCCTACCTGGCTGACATTTTGTCATTCTGCACAACTCTGGCAATATCTAGCCACCTCCTCGTGAATACCTGGCCAATAAAACCTCTGCAGAATTCTCCCCAAAGTTCTATCATGCCCTGCATGACCTGCCAAAGGTATATCATGTCCCAGGTATATCGGGTTTTGCCTGTAAGGGGTGGGGGCTATTAATTGCTCTACCTGTTCTCCAGTGTTTTCTTTTGTACATACTCAATATAAGATACCCTTTTGTACAGTAATCCTAGGGGTACCTGAAACTTGGATTTTTCCAATTTGTTGAAATAAAGAGGTTAATGTGGGATCATTCATTTGCTCTTTAGCTAGGTCACATTTAACAAAAAAGGAAGACAACTTCTCAGGCAGTCCATTCTGTTTTTCTTTCCACCTGTTTTGCAATTGCTTCTTGGCATTTTGAGACCTTTTTGGTTTACCAGGTTGGTCAAAAAGGTCCTCTTAAAATGGGTATACATCCCCTAGTTGTTGCAACTGTTTACTCTGGGCCCTTGTGGTCACTGCTGATATGGACCGTCTGTTTTTTAAGAGTGTATTAAACTCAGGGTAGTCATGGTTAATCAGAATGGGTACAGGAAATCTGGTGACTATTCCTGCTGTTACCGCTAAACTATTCCCATTAACCGTTACATCAATTTTAACAGTAGGATACTGATGAGAATCTCTATGCACACAAATAACATGCATGTCAGGTCCTAGTTGAATACCAGTCTTTGTTTGGAATAGTTCAGGCCTTACCAATGCATTTTTACTGCCAAATCTATCAGACCCATCACAGTATGATTGTCTAGTTCAATGGCAGTCATAAAATAAGCAGTATTTAATAATGCCAGATGAGCAATGTCCAATCTCTAGTTTGGACAATATCTGGTTATGTGGTCCAACCCTTGGCAGTTCCTGCAAACATTGTCTGCTGCAAAGGGATGTCTTCTAAACTCAGTGTTATTCTCATTTTTAAAGTCAGTACTACTGGAAGGACCAGGACTTACCACAGGTGTTGTCCTTCCCCTTGATGGCTCTTAGGGATGAGGGTTCCCTCTCTGGTATGGCTGGTGTGCTGTTAGGAAATCCTCATCCAAGGATATGGCTTTATCCGCTGTCTCAGGTTTATGTTCCTTCACCCAAATATGTACATCGTGGGGAAGGATCTGTAGAAACCGCTCTACCACAAATGTTTCCATTATTGCTGTCACTGAATTCCCCTCTGGTTGGATCCACTTCCAGAATAATTCCCATAAGTAGGTGAAGGTCTCTCTGGGATAATATTGGGGATGGTATTTTAACGTGCAAAACCTCTGTCTATGGAGGCAGTATAACGCAGTGGTTTAAGGCTCTGAGCTGCAAATTTGGTGACATCCAGCAGACATGACCTGGGTTTGAATCTCACAGCTTCCACTTACATACTGTGTGACTCTGAATAAGTCACTTAACTTCCCTGTGCTCCCAGGTCGCACCTGTAAAAAAGCTTTCAGCTTAGTGTGCTACTCCTGGTTAAACAACTAAAAAAAATAAAATAAGTCTCTGTACTTATGTCATATCTCTTTAAGATCTCTGTCTTTACCAATTCATAATTATCAGCATTTCTAATGTCCATATGACTGTAGGCCAATTGCACCCTCCCAGTCAGATATGGGGATAGACATACCACCCATTGGTTTTGGGGCCAATTACAAGCTCTGGCCACCCTTTCGAAAGTTGTTAGGTAAGCTTCTATGTCATCGGCATTAGTCATTTTTGTTAATTTAATGTCTTTATGGTTGGAGGTAATGCCATCCCCACTAGTACCCACATTGGTCCCAATGGTTTGTAAAACTTTTCCAGTCTCAGCCCACCTTAATTCTTGCTGCTTCCTTTCTCTTCTTCTCTCCTGGACATCTATGTCTTGCTGCCTTTCCATCTCAACCTGACGAACCACCAACCAGCACAATATGCCCGCCAGATCTTCAGGTGGTTCTTCTCTAGGTTGAATCTGCAGTAATTTCTCCTCCATCTCGTCCTCACTGTTCTCCTCTTCCTTAGCCTTGGTTTCCTTCCTCCAGACAGTCTGATCCAGACCTGGATTCAGAGGGTCCCACGTCAAGGCCATCTGAGTTCTGGTTACCATTCCAGCCTTCTTGTCTTCCACTCTGGATGCCACCTCTGCACAGAGTTATCAGGCACCAGTTCAGATACCCTACTGGTTTCTCCCTATGAGCCACAGACAACCAGTAAATCCCATTTCTGACACCACTTTGTGATAGGGTGTGGGTATAGACAACTCAAAATAGGCAGAGACGAGATACAGAAATTCAGCTTGTGGTACACAATAACTTCTTGTGTGTCATTTATTAAAAATTACCAAATTGAAACTCAGACAAAATAAAATGAAAAGCAAACTTCAAAAGCAAATACAATACAATAACGATTACTTTCACATAGAGTGGAAATACTACGTAACACATTCCCACTATCTTCTAGGTTCTCCAGTAGAAAAGCTAGAACTGCTCTCTCCCACCTCTCTCTTCCTACTGACTCTAGAACCTCCTTATAAATATGTTAGACTAAGCATAATTAATCATGTGGTCAGTATGATCCATCCCTAATTCTAAGAACAAAGACATATCTATGCTAAAACATACATGAGGGGTTCATACAGCGACAGCATAATATCTTTCATTCCAATACATATAATATGCCCACAGTATAAACATAATATTGCAGTTTAAAGCAGAAAAATAGCCTGCATATTTAATAGTCTATTATGACCTGAGGCTCTGCCTACAGGGTGATGTCAACCAGACCCATCTCCCTGTAATTATGCCTCTTTCTGGGCCACCTGTCCCTTTAGGAGAGCCTTTTCCACCTAGCAACATCTTCAAGGTACAAACAATTCCTGTACACCTTTTAAAAGTTTGTAAAAGAGGCTGTCATTTTCCCCAACAACTTTTAACCAACATACAGTGTGAACACGGTACTACAACAAACATATAGCTATAGACTTGTGCACTCACTTAATTTAGACTGTGAGCACACGCTGCCGGGACAGAAAGCTACTAAGATCGAGGCAGCTTTCTTATACTGCCTGCAGGTATGAAATTATCGTGTTCGGCACTTAGAGCAGAGACTTAGTTGTATTTAGGGGTTTAAAAGCCTGTCAGGTCACCTAGTAAATAAAAACCCCTCAAGACTCTTTGCAAACAGACTCTTTTTCATTTTAACCTACTCTCTACAGGTACCAATCATTTGAAAATGAAGCAATGCACAGCAGAGCCACGGTATGTGGAGAGCTTTATGGTTCTTGTTTTACTTTTATTTAATTTCTGCAGTTTTGCAATTTGTGGATGACAGCTACCCTGTATGCCCGTTTAAATGGGGATTTCTGAAACACTATACCGCTAGGGTCAATAGTGCTCTGAAAAGAGGATTTAAGGTACGGTTCCCCCCCTTGCATCTTTCAAAACAGGGAGTCCCTTCACAACAGAACTCGATGTACATTATTTTTCTTCTAGCTAACAAAAGGGGATCTGAAAATTGAATCAGAGGAGCGCTACTATACCTAGAGCAGTTCAAGTGCAATTAATGCACTTTATTAAAGTGAAGGAATGTCCTTCTTTCTTGCACTGCAAGCGGCATACCCCAACGTCAAAGGGTCTCGAGGTAAACAGAAAATTAAAGAGGGGGAAGCAAAGAGAGACACTGTAGTAGGAGACCACCCTATTATAGTGGGGAAAGGAAAAGGAGAAGAGAATAAGGAGACTGCTGCAGCAGATTTAAGAAATAGGGGGCAGGTAGAGAGTGAGAAGCCTCGAGTTTCCTCATTAGTCACAAAATAGGGGCTTTACTGCCACACAGTGTTCACAAATGTTGGTGTGACTAAGCAAGCGGGGCAAAAATGTCAGCTGGATGGTTTTGAAATTTGGGGTGCCCATAGCATCAGTACAGTAATAGTGTACTGAAGTGGAACTTGTTTTTCAGCACGCCGTTTTTAAGAAATAACAACCCAGGTGGCAGGCTGTTTCAGCCAATCAGGATGCGAGTTTCACTTCACCCATTATCTAAGGTACTGTGTTGCACTTTAGTCACTTATACTGTGCATTTTTATTTTATTACCATTGATGTTCCTGCCGCTAATTCATATTACATTATTTCAATTCTACATGTAATTATTTCTGCTTCCTTGTAATTCCCTGTTTGCTCTCGACCGTTACTACCATATCATTGATGGTGTAGATTAAATTCTTTTGTCTGTGACTGCTTTTGTAAGAAAGGATTTGCCCTCGAACAGGCACTCCAGTCACCAGTGGCAGTGGTTGACCTCTAGCCATCTCGCCCACTTCTTCTGCCTGCCAACAAGCCTCCCTGCCAAGGTACAGTATATCACAAACCAGGGCTCCATGGCTGGATGCTGATTGGTCCTCAGCCCTAGCTCTTGGCATGCCACTGGCTGCTGCTCAGTGGCTTTGTCCCTGATTAGTCTGCAGCTGAATACGGTAGTACTGCTGGCTCCATGCTCAGTGTGTTATCTTAGCCTACTTGAATTTTGTAAATCTGTGGACTGCATTGGGCTAAAATCATTTCAATCTTGTAGTACTGGTGCAAGAAGTGAGGGGGTCTTGCAGTAGTTTATTTTACTGCTTGCTAATTCAATCGCTGGGAATTTTCTAAATGTTCTGAACTGCTTTTACAGGTTATTGGGGAACTTGCTAAAATTGTTAATAATTGTTATGCTTGTCCTGTTTTCTGCTGTACTACTGGCACTAAATCCCTCTCCTCTCTCTGTTGTCCTTGTTTCAACTTCTCTACCTACTCTCTATTTTATTAGCTTAAATTCTTTGCTCCCTATTTTAGTTAGCCTTATTTATTTGCCCTTGTGGTCTAATACTCTCCTCCCTGTTCACTGCATTTTTCTGAAATTTACTCCAAATACCCCCCAAGTCATACTTGACCTGTGAAGCAACCGCTGGTATCAAGTCTAATGACAACCTCTCAGACCCTTTGTTCTGCACCTTCCATATACAGACTTCGGTTTTGATCTTAACCTCCACACCCCCCGATTTAACTAACTAATGCACTTTAGCAGACAGCCTTAAATTAACCTCCCATTTTTAATTTCCCCAGGGAAGAAAGGATTCGCCCTCAAACAGGTTCTCCAGTGCACTAGCAGTGGCGGCTGACCTCCAGCCCTCCTAGCTGCTTCTCCTGCCCACCAACAAGCCTCCCTGCCAAGGTACAGTGTATCAGCACCTGGGGCTTCATGACTGGACACCAATTGGTCCTCAGCCCTAGCTCTCGGTGTGCCACTGGCTGCTGCTCAGCAGCTTTGTCCCTGATTGGTCTGCAGCTGAATCCGGTAGTACTGCTGGCTCCAGGCTCAGTGTGTTATCTTAGCCTGCTTGAATTTTTTTCCGCCCACCCCCACCTTTAATTAAATACTCCATTGTTTACTCCCCTAGTGTAATGCCCTCTGCCCATTGGCTATCTTCTTTCCTTTGTTCTACTCTCTAAGAGACAAATTTCATGGGATTTCTCGAGCACCAGTGGCTCAGCTCTGTTAAACTGCACCACAAAGAAACCATAATGCAGCCAATGTGGTTTAGCATTCTTAGTCTCCTACTTTTGCCTACTGTTACCCTGGATCTGTACTCTGAGCCTATTCATTTAAATAAATCAAAGCTTGATGTGCACTGTGAGTCCTGGCAGCTAGTAATTGTTTTGGCCCTACATACGGACTTAACCTTATTCAATGGCTTTAATGACCTAAGTGCACCTCCACATGCAGAGTTCAGGTTCCATGAATACCTTACATTTCTTTCCCTGGCTGTGAACCTACTCTCTTTCTCAGCTTGTGTACTACTCTATGTGTCCCTGGGCTCCTGTATCTACCTACAAAGGACCACTTCACTACCTATCACTTACCACCACAGGAGGGGCCTTACCTGACTCTTTAAACTAATGCTAAATGCCACTACTAGACTTTTTTGGCTGTTTCTCCTATGCTCCAGTAACGTGGAACTCAACCCAGGGCCTAGCTCTGTCATTTTGGCACCATCTGACTTAGCACAACTTAAGGGCTTGAACATTATCCATATTAATGGTGCAGTTTGTTGAGGAAGCTTGACACCCTACAGGCATGGGTCTGTCACACCACGTCTGCTGTTCTGGTAGTTTCTGAAACATGGCTTAGACCTTTCACCTCTGACCATGAAGTTAATTTACTGTCTTACAATGTTTTTAGAACTGACAGACAGCCTAGAGGGGGAGGAGTTGCAATTTATATCCGCAATAAATTCTCTGCCTCAGTAGTTGATTCTACCTCCATGCCTAAGGAGTTTGAGTGTATGACAGTAAACGTTTTACTGTCTTCTTCTGCACCCCTTACAATTATCGGCTGTTATAGGCCACCCTCTGCAGGGCTAAAAGTGATACAGCACTTGTCTTGCTGTCTGGACAAATTATCCTCGGAAGTTTTTATCTTGGGAGACTTTAACCTTGACTGGTTCTCTTCCAGCTCCTTACCTCTAAAAGAACTCTGTGATTCCTTTGGCCTCACACAAATTATTACCGATATTACCCGACCAAACCTAAAAACCCCTGCTCATAGCACTTTACTTGATCTTATATTTGTAAATAAACCTCACCATATTTCTCATTCTGGTACTCTCCATAATGACCTAAGTGATTATTGCCCTATTGCTTGTGTACACACCATAGCTAGACCTGTTTCCACCTCTAGATACACTTTCATACGAAACAACCATAACTTCAACCTCCACTCATTTTTAACAGACCTAAGAAACTCTCATTGGCAAGACTTCTACCTGGCCTCAGCTGTAGTCGAGGTCTTTGAGAGATTTCAAGCTATAGTCCTCAAAGCCATTAATTGGCATGTGCCCTTGGTTAAAGTATGCATCAGGAAACAGTCCTGTCCATGGTTCACCCCCTATTTAAAATCACTAATGAATAAAAGGGACGCCTTATGGAAGAAAACGAGAAAATACAAACTACCAGCCTACTGGACTGCCTTCAGGGCCACTAGGAACTGTTGCACCAAATCTATTCATACTGCAAAAGCAACCTTCTTTAAAGATAAATTAATGCCTGCCTCTAATTGCTCAGCTAATTTCTGGTGGACCTTAAAGGAGATCAAAGGTCACCATCAAGCCAATTTTCTCCCAGACAAAATCTCATTTGGTGACTGCTTTACTTCCAATTAGCATACCGTACTTGAGCTGATCAACAACCACTTTGCTACTGCTGGCTTTGCCTATGACTCCTCTCCCACAATTAGCTTATAGATGCAGCTTACTGCCACGAGCCCGATCAGTGCCAATCTTACCAATCCCTCTCTGAACCCTCCCTTCTTCTTCTGCACAGCCACATTCAAACAAGTAGAGGACCTCCTCCTGGGGCTTGACTCTAGGAAAAGTGCAGGCACTGATCATATCAACCCTTTTTTCTTAAAAAAGTCACCACATTCTGACCGCTCCTATCACCCATCTCTTTAATTTGTCCCTCTCCCAGGGCATCCTCACACAGGTATGGAAAACTGCCTATGTTATTCCTCTCTTCAAGTCCAGTGAACCATGTCATTTAAATAACTACAGACCCATATCCCTTCTTCCTACCCTATACAAGCTCCTTTAAAAAAATGTCAATGCACAGCTTAGAAACCACCTAGAAACCTTCAATTTGCTTAACCCTAGTCAATCTGGCTTTTGCCACACCACAGTACGGTCTCTGCCCTTGCCAAAGTCTCTAACAACTGGTTAAGATCCCTGGATTATAAGAATTTCACTTTTGCCTTATTTCTTGACCTTAGTAAGGCCTTTGATACAGTGGACCACGACCTACTACTGCTCTCCTTGCAAAACGTAGACTTGGCTCCACAAGCCGTCAAATGATCCTCTTGTTACCTTTCTGGCTGGCAACAGCAAGTCAAAGCAGGTGGGGAATTCTCACCATTGAAACCTCTCCTCAGAGGTGTGCCTCAAGGATCCATATTGGTTCCTTTATTATTTGCAGCTTACATGAACAACATCAGTACAGGTATCAATTCAGCTAAAATCCATCTTTTTTGCGGACAACACTGTTCTCTATATCAACAGGCCTACACCTGAGCTTGCCTGTAAAGACTTACAATTTGACTTTAACCTTCTGCAGCAAAACCTCCTACATTTAAATCTCTTGCTAAATGCAAACAAAAAAAAAGAAGTCCATGCTCCTGTCTCCTACAACTAAGCTATCCAGTCCCTGCATTGTACCCCAAATCACCACCTTTATGGGGGAAATCCTCGAGTTTGTAACCAAATTCAAATATTTGGGATTCTGGATTGACTGCAAGATGTCATTCATGGACCATATTGAGGAACTTGCCAAAAAACGTAAGCAAAGGCTTGGGCTGTTCTTCCGCATTAGGCACCTCCTTACCTACGAAGCAAAAACTCAACTGGTTCAGTCCACTTTTCTTCCACTTATCAATTATGCAGGCCTTCTCTATTGCCAAGGCCCTAGTTCTGCCTTGTCCAAGCTTGACATTCTCTATGACTGAGTACTCAGATTCATTACTGATTCTCCTTATTCCACTCATCACTGCTCCTTATACTCCAAATTAGGAGGCTTTCACTTAAGCTCAGAAGGCAAAAAATGCAGTAACCTGGAGATATCAAGCTTTTACAAACAAACTACCCCAGTACATCTCAGAATGTCTGCCTGCCACCTCTTCAAGCAATGACCCACTTTATCACTTTAGATGTCCAGAGGATCAGAACACATCTGGGCAAAGCTGCTATATGTTATGTGTTGCCAGTTCTCTGGAATAGCATCCAAGAAACCTCAAAACAAGCTAACCTCATCAAATTTACCACTTTTAGAACTCTGCTAGCTCACTCTATCAAAGAGCTGTGCAGCTGTTCACAGTGCTGACCGCTTCTCTTCATACTGGCCTCCTCCTCACCTCCCTTGCTGACATTCTACTCTGCTGCTCTCTCTCACCCTTTGCCATGATCTCTTATATCCTTGTACATACCATGCTTATACTGTAATGAAGTATAGATTATCTCTCCGTAATAATGCTGGTTACTTCTACATTTTTGCTACCTTGTTATTCTCACTTGTATTATTTGCCACCAATTAATTATGTTATTCTCTCTTGTATTATCTACCTCCAATGACTGAATGACTTATGTATTATGCATTATATGTTTACTGTTGTGTCATGACCCAGGTCCATCTTGTAAATGAGTTCTTCTCAATGATGTTTCACCTGGTAAAATAAAGATTGCTTGATCAATTGATTGATTGATTATCCCAGGTTCTGCCTGAAAAATAGGCATATGTATGCCTAGTGTATCATACCAGGTTATCAAAAACAAACTAATAAATTGTTTGAGAATTCATGATGGACAACACAACTGGATTACAAATCAATGCCATGAATGAAAAGCTCTGGCCCAATATGGTGCCTTCTACCCCAACAAGGATTACTTTCCACTCCTAGTACACTGGGAAGCAGTTACTAAGATGGTGTTCCCAGTGTTTCATTATGCCAATGTGGTCTATGGTGCCACCCCTATCTCTGTTCTTGCCTAATTGGGCACTCTCTGTGATGCCTTCTGCCATTTTGCCTCTAATGCTTCTTCTCTTTAGAGATGCAGCAAAGTTTAACTCTGCTAGTGAAGTAGAGGCAAAGTACTCCACTCCACCTCACTTTGTAGCTATGCAAAGTGGCCATTAAAATGCACTACATTGCCCACTTCACCTCATAATGACTTTGCACTATGTACTTCACTATGCTTTATTTTTCTTTTAAAGGAGGAGTGAGTGAGCATTGAAACTGCCCACAGATCATATGGCTCACAGTTTGCAGGTCACATGCTTCAGGAAGGAAGTTAATCATGCAAGACAGTGAAAGACTTTCACTTTCACCTTACCTTGTGTGGGAAAAAGAGCTGTTGTTTGAGAGGAGATTCAGGAGAGAGATATACCTAAAAATCTTATAAACCTTTTGAATTTGTTTCATAATTAGCTGATTTTTTTGTAGTTTAATAGCCTATTTGTTGTCTTCAGTTGTGTTTGTGCACCTATGTCAGTCTAGTATTTCTTAATTGTTAATGTGTGTGTGTGTTTTTGTGTGTGTGTGTGTGCGTGTGTGTGTGTGAAAGACAAAAAAGAATGGAGAGAGGTGGTTTTCATCCACAGAGCAGAAATTGTGTAGGTGCATGCACGTGCGGTGGCACACCGTGTCTGAACCAAAGTACCTTCCGGGCTAGTGCTCACCTCCTTGAAGCAGGAGGTAGTGGTGCCATGGAAGCACCACCTCCAGTGGCACCTACCAGTGCACCCCACCAGTGCTACCACCTGCCATGGCAACTGCACCAGTGGCTCAGCAGGAAGTGAGGGAGGAGCCACAGCAGTTGCACCCGCAGCAGTAGGTTTCCCCACCCCGGTCCCAATTAAGCACCAGCAGCAGACACCAACATCATCTGGGCCTCCCATGCCTGTGCCTGGTCCTCCCCACAGCTCATTAATGTGGGAGTTCTTCATTACACTGCCTTAGGACACCAGTGTAGTGAAGTTCAATCTGTGTGGTGTGGTGGTGTGCCGTGGCCCAAAGAGAAGTCATCTGGGCAGAGGTGGTCAGTGCACCCACCTATACAACCACCACCATGCAGAGTGGCAGGTCAAGGTTGCTGAACAGGGCAGGAATGTACCTGCAGGCCCTGCTGGGCAACAGGTAGCAGCACAGTCTTCACCTGCACGTGTTTCAAGTGGGAGCGGGCCATGGAGCAAGCAGCTGCTCCACAACCTGCAGGTGATGGTGGCAATCCTGCATGAATACCTGCCATACATGCAGATTTGGGCCTGCTGTGTGAGGTGAGTTGGACCATGTGAACCACGGGATTGACAACATGGAGCAATGGTTGGAGTGCATGGAGGTGTACCAACTCCAAATTATGGCCATGCTTCAACTGCTGCTTTCACACCATAACATTGATCATTAGTTTTTGTTTGTCCTTGCACCCACCACCCTCTCAATGAAAAAATAGTTCCTGATGTTGCCCCTGATCTGCCCCCCCCAACTTCACATTTTGCCCCCTTGTTTGTGCACATCTCTTTTTCTGAAAGATGCCACCTTCTTGTACATTGTTGATTCCCTTTCGGTACTTGATAGTTTCTATCATGCTGCCTCCTCCTTTCCTTGAGTTTATATGTATTAAGCTCCATTAGTCTCTCTTCATATGGCTTATGGTGCAGACCCTGCAACATTTTAGTTGCCCTCCTTTGTACAGCCTCCATCCTTGCAGAGATATGTTCTCCAGAACTGCATGCTGTGCTCCAGATGAGGTCTGACTCCTGTCAGTGTCCCAAAAATGCCAGACTCCAGATCAAGAGAATTAACATGATAAAATGCTCTGCTGAAAAGTCTCAGCTATTTCCTGACGCTCTGCTTTATGCATGCACCCACTCTGTATAAGTGTGCTGTCAACAATGGCTGCTATCAAAGTGTCCTATAAATGTCAAACTCCAGATCAAGAGAAATAACATGATACAATGTGCTGAAAAGGCTCAATTATTTCTTGATGCACTGCTTTATGCGTGCACCCACTGCATAAGGGTGCCCCCAAAAATGGCTGCTGTCAAAGTGTCCTGAAAATGCCAGAGTCCAGATCAAGAGAAATAACATAATAGAATGTGCTGAAAAGTCTCAATTATTTCCTGATGCACTTCTTTATGTGTGCTCCCACTCCCACAACAACTATGACACCTGCTACTGCTCCCGTATTTCTATCTTCTGCTGCCTGCGCTGACTGGGCTGATGCACAGTGTCTTGCCAAATGATGATAGCCATAGATGACCATTGTATGAACAATGCGATGATGCTATGGCAGACGGAAAGTGTGCTGAGCTGGCTGTAACATGATGCCATATGTGTCTGTGTGTACTCATACTACGATTGGTAAGTTACTGTACCATGCACGCTCATGTATTTTCACAGAACTGGACATTTAATTTTTATACACAACATATATATATATATATATATACATATGTATGTAATCATTGCTGTTTTTTCTCTCATAGGTCATCTAGTCGTACTTGGGCTGCACACTTTTTGGCTTGCTGAGGAATTTTGCTGTAGGAAACCTGTCAAGCCAGGAAAGGTAAGTATTTTGTTTTTTTTTTGGGGGTGGGATCATTTGGAATCAAGTTTCATTAATAGTTTTGTTCTGACTACTTTACAGGTTTTCTGTGTATCCTCTGGATTCAAAAAAGTTGCGTGTGTTCTTATTTGAAGAAAGTACCGATGGCAGCACACAGCACTGAAATGTTACCTGCAAACAGATGAAGAAATAATTCATACTTCATTGCACTAACACATTCTGTTCTAACTAAGTGTCACTGTTACTGTCTGATATATCCAGCTTAACAGATACCAAGCTATTAGTAAGCCACACCAAGACTAACAAGTTTAATACGTGTGACATGCTCTGGCCCACTGTCTTAACTTAAGTTACATTACAAGACATGTTGTCATGACCGGATAAAACTTTGTTCAACCCCATGGCCTGCTGAAGTAAGGCAGTGACTGAAGTGCATGAAAAATATATTATCTGCTGTATATGTCACTTACTTTGTATGATTTACACTGGCTTGAGAAAATGAAATTCCTAAAAGAAGTGATGAAATAAGATTGATATACTTACCTGAAACTGATATACTATAGGTGGTTGTAGACAGTATTGCAGTACTCCAGTCCTCTGGTCCTATTACAACTTGAAACTGGAAACCTGTAAAAAAAGGAAAAAAGTTGACTGTATGTTTCTCAAGAGCATCTCTAAAATGGTAAAGAAAAAAAAATAATAATAATAATAACTTTATTTTTAAAGCGCCTTTCAGAAATATCAAGGCGCTTTACATCAAAACACAATATACAGTATCAATTATAAACATATAAAATAAATTCATTAAAACTTCACTCAGTTAAAACAAACCATGCAATCATCCATACGATCAACAAATATTTACAGATAATTTCCATTAATCATCCAGATAGGCCAGATCCCATAAATAGGTTTTAAAATCTTTCTTAAATACCTCCACGGAGGTGCACTCCCTTAACCGGCATGGTAGAGAATTCCAAAGAGTGGGTGTGGCATATGAAAATGCCCTACTACCAGAAGATTTTAAATTCACTCTTGGAATCTCTAACAACCCCTCGTCGGCCGAGCGGAGTGATCGGCCGGGACAGTAAGACACCAGAAGTTCTTTCAGATAGGTCAGACCCTGATCATGAAGGGCTTTAAAAGTCAATAAAATGACTTTAAAGGTAATCCGCCACCGTATAGACAGCCAGTGCAGTTTGCGCAGCACCGGGGTAATGTGACTGGATCTCCTTGTCCCAGTCAAAACCCGGGCTGCAGCATTCTGCACCAGCTGAAGGTGATGGATTTCAACCCCAGAAAGCCCAAAGTAAAGGGCGTTGCAATAGTCCAAGCGCGAGGACACAAAAGCGTGGACCAACGTTGGTAGGGAGTCAGACGGAACAAGGTGACGCACAATGACAATATTCCTAAGATGGTAAAAGGAAGTTCTGACAACAGCCAACACCTGAGATTTAAGGGTCAGCCTATCATCTAGGACAATCCCAAGGTTGCGCACCTGTTCAGAGGTCGAAAGTGACACACCCCCAAGAAAAATTCCAGAGGGCGTGCCATCATGCAACCTCACTATCTGACCACCCGGGTCCACCACTAACACCTCCGTCTTCTCTGAGTTCAACTTTACCCAACTAGAATCCATCCACCCTTGGATTTCTTCCAGACAGTTATTAAACACTGAGAGTGCTCCATCCTGGTCATGTGCAAAAGACAAGTATAGCTGGGTATCATCTGCATAGCAGTGAAACCTCAGCCCATACTGTCTTATAATGTCTCCGAGCGGCAGCATGTACACTGCAAATAACATGGGTGACAGCACTGAACCCTGAGGCACCCCACGCAACAAAAGAGTTGGGCCGGAGGAATGAACCCCTGACACAACTCTTTGTGATCTCCCAGTGAGAAGTGAAGTGAACCATTTTAAAACAGTTCCCAACATTCCACAAATTGACCTCAGGCGTGCAAACACCATCAAGTGATCCACAGTGTCAAAAGCTGATGAGAGATCAAGAAGAAGTAGAATGGAGCATCTCTTCTGATCTCTTGCCCTCAGAAGATTATTAAGCACCCGAACCAGTGCAGTCTCGATGCTGTGTCTTTTACGAAAACCAGATTGGAAGGATTCGTAGACATTATGGATGGTTAAATGGTATTCCAATTCGGCTGCCACTACCTTCTCAATAACCCTCCCAATAAAGGGAAGGTTAGAGATAGGTCTGTAGTTTGAAAAACAGTCTGGGTCCAGAGTAGCTTTTTTCAAGAGGGGTGTCACCACCGCCTCTTTCAGGGAGTTAGAAAACTCACCAGACTCTAAGGAGCACCAGACTATTTGCACCATAACTGGACCAATGGTCTCAAGACAACCCAAAATTAGGGGAGTTGGTCCAGGGTCCAAACTACAGCTCGTAGGCCGCACACTATGGATGATCCTCATAATATCCACGACTTCCAGTTGGCAAAAGGAACTCCAAGAGAACTGAGGTACTGTGAGCTTGCACTGTTCCACAACATCACCCTTAGAGATTGCCGGACGCAGGCCCGCCCTGGTGTCAGTCACCTTAGTTGCAAAGAACCGAGTGAGCTCCTCGCACTCTACTTGTGAAAATGCTTTTCAGACTTGCAGACAGGCTGGGTTGTACAGTCTGTCTGCAGTCCGAAACAGCTGAGATGGTCGATTCTGTGCAACTGCAATCTTACTGGACAGAAATTCTGCCTTCTTATGGGAGATTGCAGATTGATAGATAGAATAATGTTCCATCAGTCTAAGGTGGTTGGCATCAAGGGCTGATTTGCGCCAACAACATTCTAACCTTCGCCTCTGTCTCCGCAACTCCCTTAGTGTCCCATCAAACCAAGGGGACCTGGGGTGAAGGGATAGGGGGCGCTCATGAACAGGAGCAATAAGATCCAGGGCGCCCATAACAGCCATATTATAGGCCACCACCAGTGCCTCTGGGTTACTGCTAGTCAACACGAGGGATGAGAGGTCAAGGACCACTACAAGGCCTTGGGAAGTAATATTCCATAATGGGCAGTACCTGACCATCTCCACAGGGGAAGGCCTTCTCGGGGGGTGTAAAAATTGAACCTCATGGTGTGGTGGTCAGACCAGTTGACTGGTTCCACCGCCCACGTTGGAGGAATCAATCCCTAAGAGGAAGACTCAATCCAAAGAGTGCCCAGATTTATATGTAGTAGTGGAAACTACCTGTGTAAAGCCCAGAGAAGACATAAATTGGAGGAAGTAATTACCAAATTGTGAGAGTTCATCATCGACCCAGGCATTAAAGTTGCCCAGAACCATCAATCTGGGTGACTCAAACGACATATCGAGGAAGTCTGATACTTCCTGTAAGAAGCGTTTCCCATCTCCGGGTGGAAGGTAGATGAGAACGATTCAAACGCCTACACCTGCTACAACTGTACACTCAAAGGATTCAGTCTCACCTACTACCACAATCGTGAGGCCCAATTTGGTCTTAAAACAGACTGCAACCCCCCCACCCCTGCGGTCCAATCTCGGGTGGTGTATTACTGAGTACCCGGCCGGAATCATGGCCTCCAATGTGGGGCCAGAATTTTCATCCAGCCAGGTCTCGGTGATGCATGCCAGATCAGGTGAACTAATAAGATTGGCTAAAATAGCGGTCTTATTCTTAACTGACCTGGCATTGCATAACACCGCCCAAGTTGGACAAACCTCGGAAGCTGTCCAGCCTATCTGCCCACCAAATTCAGTAGTGCCCTTGAGTATGTGCACCAGGCACGGGAATCCCCGGTCTGGATTCATATTCACACAGCTCAAGGAAATTCCATAGTATGACAAATTAGTACATACTCACTGTAAACTACTGATTATAAGAAGCCTGATGGCTATGGCTGGATGCGGGCTCCTTCTGTCAGTGCATGGGCACAGGAACACATTCCCTCTCACTGTCATACAGACTGGTGGCTTTGGCTAGCTGCAGGTTACTTCTAGTCATGGGCACAGAAACACATTCTCTCTCCTTATTAGACAGACTAGTGGATTTGGCTGGCTGTGATGTACTTCTGGTCATGGGCACAGGAACAAATTCTCATTCACTCTCAGACAGATAGCAAGGTAACTGGATATGGTGTGTTACAGTCTTTCAGTGTCATTCAGGAGGAAGATATCTTTAAATGGCAGGATTTATATGGTTACCACCTACTACAAATGGACAGTTGTGTTTAAGAGGCTGAATGTGTTTGCTTGTGACAGCACACATTCTGTTAAAGAACAGGTACCCACTGTCAGGTACCCAGCTCCCCTCAAACATATATAATAGCAGACCTGCTCCATTGTTGAGAGGTATTAAAAATTCCATGCACTTTCATCCAGTTAAAAAGTTATAGCACCCCAAATTTGCACCTCCATAAAAACAGAACCATGTTTGACACCCCCCCAGGCAGATACCCCCGGCCTCCTTTTGTGATGTCAGAAAATTAATACTGAGTGTGCATTCCATTAACCTGCATGTATGCAATATTTCTATGGCTTTTAGTACTATTTAGAGGTGCCATGTAGAAAAATTAAAAGCATCCACTGGAGTAACAGTCTCTGTTTACTGGAGTGGTTGCTTTCATTTTTCCAAGTGGCAACTCTAAATAGTACTAAAAGTCATTGAAAAATTGTGCCAATACAGGTCTATAGAGCACTCACACAGCCTTCATTTTCTGACATCATGAAAGGGGCTGGGGGTACCTCCCTGGGGGCATGTCAGGCATGGCACTGTTTTTATGGAGGTGCACATTTGGGATACTATAATTTTTTAACTGGAGTGAAGCACATGGAATTTTTAAAAACCCCTCAACAGTGGAGCAAGTCAGCTATTATATATATGTGAGGGGGCTGGGTACCTGATGGTGGCTACTTGCTCTTTAAGTGTAATCAGAAAATTTACAAAGGGAAAGGTAGAATAAAATGTTTGTGATGGGTCATTATTTGTGCAAATCTGAATTATGAAATGAGACTGAGTCAAGAACACTGGTTTTATTCTATGAAAAATGGAAAATGTACCACTAATTAAATGTGACAGCCTTTCAACCCGTTAGACTAAATACCAACAACATCCACCTCATCCTCATCAAACTTGAAGCTGCCATCGGAGTCATCAAGGACAGAATTGTGCCCACTAGGGGAATTCTTTGTCCAAGATTGCATCATCAACCTCAGTGTTAGGCCATTTGATGTTGCTACCAGGATGGTCTGCTTCTCCCACATCATCAGTGCAACCATCATCATGATGGGGTACAAACACAGATGTGGTAGTTTGAGTAAGTATGTGACCTTCATTCATTTTTATGAATATCAGCATGCTGACATATGTCAGCGAGAGGTTGGTACGACAGTCACAAACTATTGCCCCTGTAGAACTGAATACCCTTTCCATACTTACACTGGAGAGTGGGCTAATCAGGTACTTCAGTGCCACAGAAGTCATCGTAGGCCATTCACTCACCTTTTCACTCCAGTACAGCAGGGGATCGTCAGTTACTGACAGATGCCTGTTTTCAGCCAAATATGAGTCAACCATTCTCTGTGCTGCATGCAGTCCTGTTGTTGTCTCATCTTCCTGTTCACTGGATTCATCAATGTCACACCCCACCTGGACCCACAGCCTCCTTACTGGATTTGCTTACTAGTCCACAGTGACCCTCAGCCTTGTTGTGCTGTGGTTTGCTGAACTTGACACATGACTTCTGTGCTCCATGAAGACTTGGTTTGCTGGCCAAGGCACCTAGCTTCACCTGAGCTCTTTCCTTCTAAGATTGCTTGAAAGGCAGAGCAGAGAACCTTACCAGAGCAAAGGAAAAGGATTAAGACTTCTTTTGGCTAAGCAGATTTACTGTGTGTTGTTATTTTTTATTTTGTACTCACAGGGATTGCTACTGTTTGTTGCTAACATTTCATTGCTTTATTTTTCTCTGATTCAAATTGTTTTTGCTGGTATACCTCCTTCTGCATTATTACAAGGTGAGCCTACAGGTATGTGCTAACAGATTACTGCTGTAATCTGATTCAAATTGTCTTTTGCAAGGTATATCTTCTGTTACTGCTTTATTTTTCTCTGTAGCAAAGTGTTTCTTACAGGGTGTATCTTCTCTGAAATTATTACAGGTGGTGCTTTACAGGTTTTACAGTTTTATCTAACATTAGGATAAGCTTTCAGGGTTACTGCATTTGTTGTTGACTGATTGTTTCTGCTCTTACCTCCTTGTTCTTTCATCCATGGTTCTTCTTTTTTGGCAGGGGAAGGGCCCAGCCACCCACTCCCATCCCCAACCACCCCACACTTCACTCCTTTTATAGGATAACACAGTTGTGATATTTCCTGTGGCAGAGCAGGAAGGGGTGGATCAGTGGGGCATCCACAAGGTGAGCTCATTTATAGGGGCACTAGTAATTTAACTTGTTATAACAAGTTATAAGAAAACAAAACACAAAATCAAACCTTACTTGCATTTTCTTCCTTCTAATTACTCTGACCAGGTTATAAACCCAGCAACTTATCTGGAATGGATATCATTAACTGCAGGTACTGTGGAACACTTTTCAGAAGGACAGTCTTACAGGATTTAGGACACTGTCCTACATGCTGGGCCATTGGAGATCTTAGGGCTCAGCTCGGGCAGCATGGGCAGAGATTGCGAGCCTCAAATTTCATATTCAAGAGGAAATACATTATAAGAACCACCCGCCATTTCCCCAACATCCAACAGAAAAACCTCGACCGCAGAGGGTAGTTGGTCCAGGAGGTTTGGCAGGTGGTTAGGAGGGGCAAATCGGGTGCCCCATCACTCTCTGCTCCAACATATTACCTCCAAAAACATATAAACACTACAAACAGATATCTGCCTCTATCTCTGAAATCAAATAAAGGGACAGAGGACACTGCAGAGCAGGACACTGCAGCACAGGAGCTAGCACAACAAAACTCACCCAAATCAGGAACCAAAGCAAAAAAATCAAAAAGGAAATCCAAAAAACTTCTGATCACAGGAGACTCCATGATTCGGGGAGTGGATACCCTTCTCCAGCCAGGGGTAATAGTCAGATGTCTCTCAGGTACATCAGTGTGGAGAGACACTGACTGCATTGCTAAAATTGTTCAAAGCAGGAGAAAACATTGACGTCCTGGCACACAGGGACTAATGATCTCACCAGCCAGTCAGTTGAGGAGACCAAGGAACACCTGACCTGGGCTGGGTGACAAACTGTCATCCATTTCATCAGGCATCTCCTTCTCTGAGATCCTGCCAGTCTGGGAGGAGGGCAGATGGACGGAAGGTCAGAGAAGGGGAGATAGGGAGCTAAACATGTGGCTCAAGGTCTGGTGCCAGGAAAAAGGACACAGATTTGTAGGGAACTGGCAACAGTTCTGGGGTAAATTCTTTAAATTTGATGGACTGCATCTTGACTAAGGAGGAGTCAGTGCATTGGGGCAGAAGTTTGACGTCTTTGCAGAATATTTAAACTAGCAAATGGGAGGGGTGCAGCACCCATACGTCGAATGGGAAGAACACCCTCCCCTCAGCTAGTGGTCAAACAGGGATTCAGCATGTTTGCAGTTCATTTGCATCACCAGGTAAGAAAAAGGTCTGTCTCCCCATATGGCACAGCGGAAATGCCAAACCTCACCCAACAACTAACACACTGAAATCTGGCCAATGGAAAATCATACACAAATGCTCACAGCCTTGGAAATAAGATCCCAGACCTGCAGGCAATAATGTCAGAGGCTAAACTGGACATAGTAGCAATTAGTGAGACATGGTTTACCAGTAACCACACTTGGGAGACTTCAGTACCTGGCTATGTATTGTTCAGAAGAGACCGAGGTGCAAAAGGGGGAGGAGTGGCCCTGTATGTAATGAAAATATCAAAGCTACAGAAATTCAGAATACACATAAGGAGCCAGAAGAACTGTGGGTCACCCTGGAAACAGGAAATGGGACAGCCATAAGAACTGGGGTTGTCTACAGGCCCCAGACCAGGGAGGACATAGACACATTACTGTTAGAAGATATACAAAACATGACAGCTAAAGGGAGGTTCTGATAATGGGAGACTTCAACATGCAGATACAGATTGGTCAATACCAGCAGGAACATCTGCCAGAACTAGACACATAGTGGATTCCCTGCAGGGGGAGGGCCTCAAACAACTGGTACAACAACCCACAAGAGACAGGGCTATCCTAGATCTAGTACTGACTAACAGGAAGAGGATCACAGATCTCCAGGTAGAAGGTCACCTGGGGGCCAGTGACCATCACATGGTATGGTTCAATTTGGCTACTACATCTAAATCATCCCATTCCAAGGCAAAAATATGGGACTTCAGAGGAGCTGACTTTGATAAGATGGCCAACAGAGTTAAGCTAGCCCTGGCAAAAAAACACAGGTGAGGGGTACAGGCAAAGTGGGCAAGCATTAAGGATGCAATACTTAAAGCAACATCCCATTGTGTTAGACAGAAAAGGAAGTGCAAAAGAAGAAGGAAACCACTTTGGTTCTCAAATGCAGTAACTGAAATGGTCAGAGCTAAAAGGCTGGCCTTCAGGAAATATAAGGGAACACAGCGGGAATAGGGAGGCATACCAAACTGCCCTAAGGGAAGCAGGGAAGGCAGTAAGGCAGGCAAAGTCTCAAACTGAGGAAACACTAGCACGAACAGTAAAAGAAGGTGACAAGACTTTCTATAGATACATTAGTGAAAGGAGAAAGTCCAGAGAGGATATTGCTAAGCTCAATGGAGAAAAGGGGGCATGTGAGGAGAAGGACCCTGTAAAAGCATCTATGCTAAATAGATACAGTACTTTTGCTCAGTATTTACTGAAGAGAAGGTAGAGCAGGGCCCACAACTCAGCACCATGGACACAGGGGGGAGGGAGGTGAGCACTACTCCCTTTGCAAAAGAAAGGGTCCTACAAGAGCTTGCTAAGCTCAGGGTGGACAAGGCAATGGGACCTGATGGCATACATCCCAGGGTACTTAAGGAGCTAAGGGTAGAACTAGCAGAGCCATTAGCAGAACTGTTTAGTGAGTCTCTGAACACAGGAGAGGTCCCAGAAGACTGGAGAAGAGCTCATGTGATACCACTCCACAAGAGTGGTAGCAGGGAGGGCAGGGAACCACAGCGTCAGTCTTACCTCAGTAGTGGGCAAAATTATGGAGGCACTCTTAAGGAAAGGATAGACAACACCTGGAATCCATAGGGCATGGGATCCAAGACAGCAGGGTTTACAAAGGAAGGTCCTGTCAAACTAATCTCATAGATTTCTTTGACTGGGTAACCAGAGTGGTGGACCAAGGGGAGCAGTTGATGTTGCCTACCTTGACTTCAGCAAAGCTTTTGACACTGTTCCACATAGAAGATCGATAAATAAGCTGGGTAGGCTCAGGGTAGGTCAGAAGTTGGTCAACTGGGTGGCAAACTGGTTGACAGGCAGAAAACAGAGAGTGGTAGTAAATGGTATACAGTCAGAAGAGATGCAGGTCACAAGTGGGGTAACTCAGGGATCAGTCCTGGAGCCAGTCCTCTTCAATATCTTCATTAGTGACATTGCAGATGGACTAGAGGATAAGGCTTGTCTGTTTGCAGATGACACCAAGAGCTGCAACAGAGTAGATGATCCAGATGGGGTGGGCAGAATGAGAAGAGATCTGGATAAACTAGCAAAATGATCAGAAGAGTGGCAACTGGGATTTAATGCAAAGAAGTGCAAGATCATGCATAGGGAAGATAAACCCTGAAGCCACCTATATAGGCTGGGAGGAGTTGCTAGCAGTCACAAAGGAAGAAAGAGACTTGGGCATCATCATCACTGATGACCTAAATCATCAAAGCAGACCTCTAAAGCAGTAGTGGTAAGGCTAGGGGGATGTTAGGGTGTATTAGTAGGGGTATCACAAGTCGTAAGTGGGAGGTAATAATCCCTCTTTACAAGACACTTGTTAGGCCCCATCTGGAGTACTGCGTGCAGTACTGGAGGCCACACCTTCACAAGGACATTAACCAAATTGAGGCAGTCCAGAGAAGGGCAACCAAATTGGTGCAGGGACTGCATCAGAAGACATATGAGGACAGATTAACAGAGCTCAATATATATACCCTTGAGCAAAGGAGGGAGAGAGGTGATATGATCGAGACATTCAAAGACCTTAAGGGCATTAACAAGGTGAAAGAGTCTAACATGTTTAAATAAAAGAAAAATAGCAGGACAAGAGGACACAGCATGAGATTAGAGGGAGGCCGATTAAGGGGGAATGTGAGGAAATTCTTTTTCACAGAAAGGGTGGTGGATGCATGGAACAGCCTACCTCAGGAAGTGGTGGCTATGAATACAGTGCAGGGCTTCAAACAGGCATGGGATAGGCATAAGGGAGCAATACAGATGAGTATGAATAGATAGGCCGCTGACAGAGCAAAGGTCAATGGCACATTTATAGGGTAGAAAAAGAAATGGGCAGACTGGATGGGCCTTGTGGTCCTTATCTGCCGTCAACTTCTATGTTTTTATGAACCAATCGCACCCGTTGTCCAATGAGATTTTTAACCAGTCCAGGCCCTCCCACCAGTAAAGATGCAATTCCACGTTTGTATCATGGATCCAGCATTGTTGCTATTCCAAATCTGGCACTTTGTAGAATTCTTGCGATGTGGCAATTTTGATCAAATAGTGACAGCATTTGTTTAACTAACGCACTGCTTGAACAATCTCCGAACACATCTTGGCTACGCTGCAGATTCAACAAAGTCTGCCTCAGAACCCACAGCAGTGGAATGGCTTGGCATATGGAGACAGTGTTGCCACTAACTGCCTGTGTGGCATGTTCAAATGGACTCAACATTAATATCACTGAGTCCATGAGGCAACACTGTTCTGTTGTCATAGACATCGTGGCCCCAGAAGTGTCACGGCTAGTGTGCATGACTAGGTATTCTGAGAAGGCTTTGTACTGTTTATACAGCCTATCTGCCATGTAAAGAGTTGAGTTCAAGTACGTGACAACTTCCAGCTTGAGGCAGTGCTGAGGGAGGCTGTTTTGAATCTGCAGCTGCCGAAGCTGGTCACGGGCTTTTCCAGAGCATGAAAAGTGTGCACAGATGTGGTGTGCAACTGTCAACATTTCCTTGATGTCAGGGTGCTGCAGAAACTCTTGAACTATGACATTTAAACTGTGGGCTATGCTTGGAACCAGAAAAAAGCTACCGTTGATGATACATTTCACCACATTTGAGACATTGTCACTGTTTATGAAGCCAGCTTTGAGGGACAGGGGGTTCAGCCACTCATGTTTCAGTCAGTAGCAGGTCAAGCATGTTTTCACCAGTGTGGGAATTGGCCACACTGCGCACTGCAACTGTTGCATGCTGTTGAATTCCCAGAAGGTTACTACCACAAAAGTCTGCCTTTCTACACTGATTTCTAATACCACTAGCACAGACAACCCCCAGTACCTGCACCCAATGTGCAGTAATAAACAAATATGAATTGCCTGTCATTTTGTCACTTGACCACATATCCATACTTAAGTGGATGAATGGTGAGGAGGAATGTTGAAGGGCATGTCTTACAGACTCTGTCACATTCTGGTATAACTTTGAGACAGCACAGGTAGAAAAGTATGTCCTGGACGGGATTTTTCATTTGGGACAGATGCATGCCGCAAAATGCCAGAATCCAGAAATCTCCACAAAGGAGAAAGGCAAAAGGTCAATTGCCAGCATTTCCACTAAAGCAGCACTCAGTTCACACAACACCACATGATTGGGTGGGTATTTCATGTTCCAGGCAAAAAGTCTCCGCAACATGGGCTGCGTTGTTACCCGTTTTGCACATGGTGTGCCAAATGGCTCTGCTCTGTGAATGGCCATGGGTGTGGTGCTTTTGCTGTGTGATGAAGAGGGGTGCACAGGTGACACTGACAAGTCCACAAATGTTATTTTCCCTGTTTTAGCACTGGGGATGATGCTGGACTAGAAATACTGCTACATAGACTACCACCACCACTGCTACTACTCTGACCACCACTTGATAACAATTTAAAATCATCATCCTCCTCATTCCTTTAGTAATCCTCAGTTGTTATTTCACCACTACTACAGACATAGCTACTTGGGCTACTTACAGTCATGGAAGGGATACCATGCTTAATAAGGTGGATGAGGGTGAATTCCCCACTATGGCATTAGCTGCCATCTGGTGCCGAGTCCACAGTGCCATGTGCCTGTTCTTCAAATGTGTATGCTGGCCTCCAGTGCCCAGATGACTACCCTTTTTACTATGTCTGACATGTGCTTGGCAAAACTGTTAGATTGCCACTGCTTCATCACTTGGATCTGTACAAACAAATCCCAAATGAGGGATTTTGATCCCCTACTTTTATTTTTCACAGGTTCCTGATGCTGCTTATTGGACTCCAGTTTTTTTAGACAATGACATGGGGGATGTACTACGTGATTTCTGTTGCTGTCCACACTTGGGCTTTACCTGTCTATCACTATCTATGATGACTACTACTGGGTCACCATCATCAATAACAGAAACTGCCACATCATAACTTTGACAGGGGGGTGATTTAACACCAACAGACTGAGACTGTTTACACGAAGCCACCTTTAATTTCTTTTTCTCCAGTTTCCAACTGGTGTCACTGAAACCATCATCATATTCCTCATCCACGTCCACAATTTCAGCTTGGATGCTGTCCTGTGGAGATCATGTACCAACCGCAGCATCATTATGATCATACAATATTTTTTCTCCAACATTTTAAGGGTTGGATGGAAGGCATGACCTCATCAACAGCACTGGAAACATAAGACTGCAAAGAGTCTTCATTGCATCAGAATCATGTTCAACCAATGTGGGGACGGGGATGAGGATTTTGGGAAGTGTGATATCTACTACACTCTGTCTCACAATCATGGCTTTAGACTCCATAATATTTTGGAAACCGGTTAACTTGTTGTCATGGGTTGAACTTGTGGCAATACTCATGCCATCAGCAACTTCACTACCACAAGCGGGGGCAACAGCATCTCCAGCCATGATTGAAGCTATTGATTGTGCTGTGAAAAACATAGTCAGAGAAATCCCTTTACTGGCATCAACTATGCATTTCTGCTGCATGCTACCATGCCCACAGCCACTCCTACCACTGGCAGCACTGCCATGGATAGAAATATCTTTGCATGCACATCTCTTTGGGGGTATTTTTTTGGATTACACAGAAAATTCACAACAAATTGAGATTTCTGAATTGGGGTAGATACGAAGCCAAAAAACAACAACTATGGATTACAGATGCAGATGCAGAAAAGTAAATTACACCTTTTGTAGGTTGGGGGGGGTGCGCTGCAGTAGCAGTCTACTAGCTGGATAGAAGGAAGTAGTAAAAAATACCACAGATGGATTTACCGATTCAGAGTGCTGCGATTACAGCGCGGCACTGGCACAATAAAATGTGTCTAACTTGATGGTACACACACACACACTCACATATTACTACAGGTAATGCGCAGAAAATTTAACAGTTCAGTACACCATATAGCCAAATCTTTTAAACTGACTGAAAATATGCACAACAAAAAATTATCAAAAATGAATACAAGTATTACTGTGTTTACATGAACACACAAATACTAACACACTACTACTACCCAACAGTTAGAAAGACTGCCTTTCTCACTGTGAATCTCCCTCCACCATAGATACATCCTTCCCCCGAAGCACACTTCAAGCAGTGTCTGTCAGTACACAGATTGAATGTTCTAAATTAACATTCAAAATGCACACAAAAACAATCAACACTTGATGATATGAGCACAAGAGGGTTTCCTATAATCTATGTACTAAATTTTGACCAAAATAATTGGCTCAAAAGTGATTTTTTAAAGCTTTTTTAATGGTTTGATTCTCAGAGCTCTGAGAACAAACTGTCTCCAGCTTTTCACTACATACAGTACACTACACAGAACTGAGGCTGTGCAAGACAATCTAGAGTCCATGTGATCTGCCATCCTATGAATCACTGCAAAATTCACCTCAAAGAGCAATAAAAAGGTGAAGTAAAGCGAAGTCCATTCAGATCAATGGCACTTCACCTCAAAATAAGGGGGAAAGCAGCAAAACAAAGTGAAGCAATGCAAAGTCCATTGCAGTTAATGCACTTCACGTTAAAATTAGAAGGTGCAGTAATACGCTTCACATTGTAGAGCACTATGCAAATTTGGTGCTAATACGCGCAGTGCTTTGTGTAGCAAAGTTTGGGAACTTCACCCACTTCTACTTCTCATACTCATCACTGTTTCCTTTATGCTAATTTCTTCTTCCAGCCTCTTGCTTCCCACCACCTCCTCATTTACTGTGCAACTTTCCTTTCTAAATACTGGTTTTCATTTTTCCCTTTTTACCTTTCCTCTTTCCTGACCATTCCTACTCCTGTTCCTACTCATTTTGCTCTAGGGATTCTTTCACCTTCTCCATTCCCTTCTCCAGATCTGTTGATGAGTATCCACTTCTCCTCTTATTTTTCCTCCATTTGGAGCAAACTCTCCCCCAGGCTTTGTCTCTTTTCTTTCTATCATTCACTCAGACATCAGCTCCTCTTCACACACTTTTACTCTTGCCTGGCTAGTCCATTTGACTGCAGCTGCTTAATTTATACCTATGCCTTAGGTTAGGTAATTTCTCAGTATTCTTCCTTCACCCTTACTGAATGCACTACAACTGTTGTATATATTACCAGTGCAACTTCACTGAATATACTGCCTGAAAATTTGCCACTGTATATATTGCCATGGGTTGTACATATTTGTTGCTCAATGTCTACTGTATATGGGCCCAGATATTCAAACTGCGCCCAAAAAGTGTGCAATAGCAGGAGCAAGCACAAGTCTATTGTGCCCATGTGCAAGAGATGCGATATTCAAAAAAGGAGCAGGCCAAATTGCACCTACAGCCAACGTCTGAATATCGCACTACCTGTGCCATAGCGCAACTAGGGAGGGGAAGCTGAGCAGATGTGATGCGCTATAGCGCAACAAGGGATGTTCATTTGAGCAGTTCAGAGGCACCATAGCGCAACCAGGGATGCCCCCCAGCTGCAGAGCAATGTAACTGCACAATCAGGGAGGTAGGGGCCCACCACCCATGCCACAGAAGGGCACAGGAACACACAGCAGAACAGACATTGTCCCCCCACACCCCAAGCACTGAACAACTGGGGGAGGGCTGAATAACCACTGGCCCATGGAGACAAGCAAACATCCCACAGCTGGGCCATGGTGCCCCATCACACCTCCCGGCAAGCTGTGACTGGCACACAAGGAGGGCGGACCACCCTGTGCCACACCATCCCCCCAGTGCACAGCACACCCTGCACCGTGACCCCCAGACACCTCCCCATGAGCAGTGACCACCACTGCAGGAAACCCCATGCATGCCACCACCCCCACAGTGTCAACACAACCCTGTGCACCACAGAACCATGCAAGCCAGCCCCACCAGCAGGTTGCAGCACACGGCAATGCAACAACGGCAGACAAAGTGCCACCACGCATAGTTCCCTGAGGTACTGCTGACAGACCAACCATGCGTTGGCACAAGTGTGACCCCATATGGGATGGTCATGTTGTTGACACCTCCACCAGTGGTATAGTGCCCTGCACAGTATTCCAGTGACACACCCCAGCCCACCACTGGCCAGAACAGACACCCACAGTAGTGCGTGGCAGCATGCACCACACCAGATGCCACACAGTGTCTGGACAGACACCCACCCATACCCAAGGGCACAACAACACAGGGACGCAGTGGTGGGGCAATCAAGCCCCCATTGTGGGCCCATGTAAGCCGTGTACACACAACCTGCAGTCTACCATGTCACTGGAGTGCCAACCACCCTGCGCAGGCACCATGGACCAATACACCACCATTAGTCACCTGGAGCACAAGCCACAGACAGTGGGGCACATCCCCTGCAACAGACACAAGCCACAGCATGGAGGTGGGACAATGACCGTGTCACCCACAGTGCCACCTGAGCCAGGCATGCACCACAGCAATGACATGGGCAAGCCAGCAAAGTGATGGGTACAGTGTCCGCCCTGCAGGGAATGCCACCACTGACATGCCAGCAGACCATGCAGGTCACAGACAGGCATGTGTGTCAGCTGCACAGGCCATGGATGGACCGATAGGTGCACCATGGACACAGAGCACATGCCATGGACCACTGCACACAGTCATCCAGTGCACAGGGAACAACACACACAACACAGATACTGACTGATATCAACCCCCACACCATAGACACCTCCACACGGACACACACACACACACACATACCCATGACTGCACCACCCCTGATGCCATGCACAACACTGCAGCTGAGCACCTATAGCCCACTGCAAATCAGAGACCACCACGGTATTCATATAAAAGTCAAATGTATTGTAAAAATAAATAAATCAACTATGTACATAAACAACAACTATATACAGGTATGTGGTTGGGGACACAAAAAAGGTGGAGGTGGGCAGGGGGAAGGGGTGGACAAATGGGATGGGATAGGAGGGGTGTGATGGTGGGTCCAGGGGGGAAGGGAAGTCAGGGAGCAAGGGACTATTGGTTCCCATGTCGGTCCATGCTCTGGCTCCCCCTGGCTCTGTGCCTCCGAAGTACCCCCGACTCATCGATCTTCCAAAGGATAGTGATGGTCTCACGTGCCAGAATGAGGAGCTCCTGCAGAGTATCCCTGATTTCCCTCAGATGTCTCACACCTAGGACAAGGGAGCACAGTCAACAGGTGTGAATGCACAACCCCATACAGCCCACCCACTGTGCATGGCATACGGCCATAGGACATGCCACTGTGATGGTGTGTGACCAGCCGCAGTGATCACGTCCACAGGACCTGCCCACCCAGGCACATACAACCATGTGGAATGCTGCACACACCCACCAGCCAAGTCACACACAGCACCACCATGGCCATCTAGTGACGTGGCTATGTGGTGCAAAGGCAGTGGCACAGCCATGCACCTGGTGCACACATGCACCACCAGTGATGCACACCCAGACATGCATTGCCACTGGACAGTGTTGACTGTAACAAGTGGCGTGCATGGCAGTGATGTCAATGAATGGTGGCCACGCCCCGCTGCCCACCTTGTCACACAGCATGCAATATTAATCATGGATGTCTGGCACTCACCCACATCGGGCCGGTCAGGTGGCCGTTGATGGTCCTCAGCCCGCCTGGCTGTGGCTTCCACCACCCTCCACTCCGCACGCACTCGGCGCAGTTTGTCTGGGCCTGTGGGGACAAAAAGGAGAGAAGAACATCAGTACATTCCTGAAACAAAGTCCCCCTGCCCCAAGGTGTGCACCCCCCCACCCAGCCAGACCCACCCATCCCACACCTGTGAACACCGCCACGGCCAACCTCATATGGTCCCTCCCCTATGTGCTGGACACATACAACACTGTGACTCATATGGATGATAAGAGTGTGTTGATGGAACCCCTACCTGGATGTGGTACTCTGCCCCTCCTGGCACGTGACCTCAGTCGGGCCAGTAGCTCCGGCTCCCTCCTCTGCAGGTCACCATATCAGTGCCTGCACTGCTCAGCTGTTCAGCCCCTGCCTGTCATCTCCTTGAGGGCTGTGGCCACCTCCTGCCACACCTGGGACCTTGCCCTATCCAGGGGGGCCTCCCCAAAGAGAGGTCCATGGTGTGGCTCGACTGTGGCCACCAGATTTGCCAGTTTGATGGCCGTCCAGGGAGCAGCTCTTCTCCGCGCCATTGCATTAGGTATAGTAGGCAATATGGCACTCTGCAGCATGGTACCCCACGTGCAGATGCTGCGCGGTACAGCACTGCCATTCCCTATTGTGCTGTTACTGAACAGCATGATAGAGGTGCACCTATGCCTGATGCATGGCGCCAAGCGGGTAAAGGTCGGGCACAGGGTCCAGGGTCCCTGGCGCAAGGCCATGCACAGCACCATCGGATGACAATGGGTGTAGCGTGATTGGCTGCCTGTTTGCCAGTGCCACAGCAGACTATTGGGCAGTTGGGCCATTGCACCTATGAAGGCCCATTGCCACAGCGCCATGTAGTGACCGTTGCTATAACGTCACTGGCACAATGGTGGCTGTGCCCTGCATTGCCTACCATGCACAGCACGTCATCAGCATGGCAGATGCCTGCATCAGCAAGCTGGGCATGTGCAGTGAGATGTACTATGCATGCCACTGAACTGCACCATTGGCTCAGCACGTTCGACACAATTGCGCAAAGCACAACAGCGCGATATTCAGCCATCATATGCAAATCATCCGATCAGCCATTCAATGGCGCAGCACTGCAATTTGCATCTAATTAAAGTTGCTCCTCACCTCATTTGCATGGATTGCACTATAAAGGTGCGACAATGTGCTGCAGTGGCCATAGTCGGTTACTGCAGTTTATTGGTGAGTTGCATGCTGTGTGGGAGTGTGGACTGTGGATTCAGGGACATGCATGGGACTGCACAGTCACAGGTAACAACTGCCATTCTTACAGGCTACATAATGACCGAGCACGTTCTTGGAGAGGAGGACAACAGTGGTGGGAGGAGGAGGAGGCCGAATTTTACTAAGGCCCAAAACCGAGGCCCTTTTCAAGGCCTACCTTGCTCAGGAGCCACTGCTCAGTGGATGGCGGGTCACCACTCAGGCCTGTGCTGCTTCATGGGAGGAGGTGGCACGTGCCATGAGCCTGCATGGCAGCCACCAGTGCTCCGTGCAGGAATGTAAGAAGAAGGTGGGCAGACAGGAGGAGGGTAAAGGAGAAGGTGGCTGCCATTAGGGCAGCATGTGCTGCAACAGGTGGGGGACAGCTGGAGGTGGTACAGCTCACCCCAGCGGAGGACAGGCTTGCTGTAAGCATGTACCGAAAGTGCCATAGAGGGAGTTCCAGGCGGTGGCTTCCAGATGGGTGGTGGCCCATCTCTGCATGGTAAGTCATGGTCTGTCTAGGGGGGGCAGTGTAGGTCACACGCAGTAACGTGACTTTGCTTTCCCTTACAGATCCTGAGCATCTGCATGGGTCAGCGGTGGTGGGCCTGTCCACTGCGGACAGTTGGATGGAATTGGAGGTGGGACCATCCACCTCCACAGGTATATGTGGATCTGCAAGACAGTGGGGCTGCCTGGCTGTCCACACTGATGTCGTTGAGACAGGTGTGGAGGAAGCCCTGCCTGTGTTCCAGCGTGCTGGTGTCCATGGATGCCAGCATGCTGTGGCTGGGGTCGGGGCAGAGTCCGGCACCAGTGATGATGACACGACTGTCATGGGCAGTGACACATGTGTGCTACAGGATGGACACACAGCAGGGCAATCCACACCCATGGCTGTGGGCGGTGCCGCCGTGGGGGCCTGTGTGTCAGCACAGTCCCAGCACTGGTGTCTGTTCAGGACAGTGGGACTGTTGCGGCCACTGCGGCGGCACCACTGAGCCCTGGGGTTCAGCAGCCAGAGGGCAGCATCAGCAGTTGCCCACCGGGCCTGGGGGTACAGGGTTCAGTGGCCGCGTCTGTGCACCACCTGTGGACATGCCCAGACCTGGTCCTGGTGCGCAGCACCCACCCTCAAGGGGTGCTGAACATCAGGCCCTTGCACACCCTGAGGGACAGGATGCTGAGGAGGCTGATGACCTCTTGGATGAGCAGACCCGCCTACTGCGAGCATCGGTCCAGCAGCAGATTTGGCTCACGACATCCATGGAAGCACTGTGTGTGGCTCTGGAGTGGGCAGAGGAGCGTCACAGCAGGGACACCAAACAGATCCTGGCACAGATGGACTGTTTGCGGGAGGATGTGACCACTGCCATTGACAGGCATGCACAGGCATTCATTGCTGTCATGGCCACAATGGGCACACAGTCAGGTGCCCATGCATCGCGGACACCACGCAGTGCACTCTCCAACCCCTGTTCCCGGCGTCGTGCAACTCCCACCCTGTCTACGCTGGGTTCAGCTGTGGGCATCCTGAGCACTCCTGGTGCAGGCATGTTCAGTGTGCTGCAGACCCCTGTGCGGGCACGGTCGTGTTCACACAGTGGAACCCCTAGGGGACCATCGGTGCCACCCCATGAGGCCAGTGGTCAGCCTGCCAGTGATGGCGGTTCTCAGTGGGGCTGCCCATGCATCTGTGGTGGCTGTGGCACTGTGTCATGAGACTGACCTGTTTTCCAGTGTGGCTACTGTCTGGTGCTGCCCTGTGTGCATTGTGTGTTTCAGTGGGCAGTGCACGGGTGGGTACCCAGCCCTGCACGTAGACACACAGTCCACCTGCACACCCTCCAGGCTGCTGTCCGCAGTTACATGTGCATGATGATGCCTACATTTTGCTGTACACCAAAGTGCAATGGTGCCCAACATCTGACACATGCACACGGACAGGCAGTGGGTTTGGTGGCCTGTGGACATGTGTGCTGCTAGGGTGTGCGTTATGGGTCAGTGTGCCTTCTGGCCTCTGTGCATGTTTGTTGCATTGTGTGTGTGTGTGTGTGTGTGTGTGTGTGTGTGTGTGTGTGTCCTTCGGCTTGGCATGTTAATCCTCACCCATCCCTGGCTGTGTGTGTGCCTCTGTGCCCTGCCACTTCCCTCGATGGCATGCACCTCCAGTGTGGGTTCCTGCGTGCTTGTGGGTTGTGCCTTGGCCACTGGTGGTTGCACATGGCCCCATGATTTACCTGGGTTGGCTGAAGTGCTCCTCCGTGATGGTGTCCTGGTGCAGCTGTGCCAGCCAGAGCAGTCGGGGGTCCCATCAGCCAAGGGGGGGCTGCCCACCACCATCATCACTGGCATCCCCACCGTCCCTATCACTGTCCCCCTCTTCGACCTGTACGGCTATCCCACATTTGTTGGCCATGTTGTGCAGGATGCAACAGGCCAGGAATATCCCACAGGCCTTTGAGGGGCTGTATTGTAGAGCACCGCCAGAGGTGTCCAGGCAATGGAAACGTGCCTTCAGCATCCCGAACACCCGCTCGATGACATTGCATGTGGTGGCGTAGGCTCATTGTAGCGCTATACGATGGGGTCATCGCCACCGGTAGGGTGTGAGCAGCCAGGGACGGAGTGGGTATCCACTGTCACCTGTGTGTAGAGGGTGGAGGTTAGTTTGGTGATCAGCATCGCCCTGCCCCAAGCCATGTAGGCCACTACCCATGGCACCTCTGGCCATGCCCTCCCAGGCCCTATATTTGTCCATTTGGTTTGCATACTCACCCACTAGGTGTCCAGAGGGGATGTCCCCACTCTCGAATCTGTGGCACAGTGCCGAATGGTACCAGATGAAAGAATCGTGTGCTCCTCCAGGGTGCCTAGCACAGACATTGATGATGCGATCCCTGGCATCGCACACCACCTGGCAGTTGATGCTGGCATAGCCCTTGTGATTTATGTATGTGGCCTCCTCATGGCCAGGTGGTGTGCAGATGGCCACATGGGTGCAGTCTATTTCCCCTAGCATGCCAGGCATACATGCTACCCTGTGGAACTCCTGTATATTTGTTGTGCGCGCCGCCACTGTGCTGGGGAAATGGATATACTCCTCAGCATGTGGCAGCAGTGTGTTGAGGAATTGGGTGAGGTGGCATGACTTGGCTGACTGGGTTATGCCTGTGGTGTCCCCGGTTGGTCTCTGGAAGGTACCTGTGGTGAGCAAGCACATGCAGGCTGTTACCTTGGTCTCCACTGACAGGGCATGGCTCCGTCGTGTGGATGCCTGCATCACATCACTGCAAAGCTCACAGAGCCACCTCAGAATTGTCCTGTTCAGGTGGTACTGGCCCACAATCTGGTATCAGTGTACAGCTCAAAGCTGGTGCAGGCTCGGTACTGCCTGTTGAGCATACACGCTGATGGGCGCCTTCCCGGCCTGACCCCATCACCTGCCTTCTCACCCCTCATTCGGCCTCATGTGGAAGGTGGCACTGGCCATGTCCCTGGCTTGCATTCATCCCCCCTGGCAGCTGTTACTGTATTCCCCCGCTGTCCTGGCTGCTACCTCTCCTGCACCGGGTACACCTGTCTGTGCCGGCCTCTGTGCTGTGTGGCTCCCCACACCTTCCCTGTGCCTGGCTGTTAACTGTGGCCTTTCCCTGGCCTGCCCTGTTCCTGCCACTTGCCCTGTCTGTGTGCCTCTGCCTCTGCCTCATGTGGTTTCCCTGTAGCGTTCTTGCGCCACTTCCTTGCTCCTTTTTATTTTGGCTCATTTCCACTATGGCGCAACTTCCGCTTGCTCCACTGTTGCGCATTGCTCAAGTCTTTGAATATCACACTGTGCCATTTATGCATGGTTCCTCCCCCTTTGGTTGCACATGCCATCATTATCATTGCGCTGTTGCTCAGCATGATTTCGTGGTCAAATGCCTTCTGCAGAACATCGAGAATGACGCAATTGACTTTAGAGGCGCAACTCCATTCTGCATGGCTCAACTTTTGAATATCTGGCCATGTTGTTTAGACTTCTCCTTTGCCATTTGGCAATTCAAATTTTCAGTACAATGTTATAGTTTATGTTTACTGTACGTTGCATCTGAATGTATTGTTATTTCTGGTCCCTTCCCAATGACACACCTGGAAACAAGCATTGGCACTGTCTGCCTTTCCTGGTTATTATTTATTTTTCATTAAGGTGTTTATCCAACTCCTTTATGTCCCCCTCCTATCCAAGCCACACATCTCACTCACCCATATTCCAAAGGATTTACTGGCTGTTAATCCAGCATGGATTACCCTCATGACAGGGCAAGGAGAGGGAGGGCCATCCTCCAGCCCCACTGTCATCATCCAGATGCTGGCCATGCCTGCTCAGTGGTGTGGGGCCTGGAATGGTTGAGTTATTATCCTGCTGGCAGGGTTTATATGTCCTCCATTTTCTCCCTTCCCTGCAAGCCATCTGGTGTAATGCCACAAGAACATTTGAATGCCTCTGGATGCACATGTACAAAATCAGATGACGTGCATATGCTGTTCGGACTCCCAACTGCATTACCACCTGGTCTGTACTAGATGGCAGCTGCCAAACAGGAATTTCAGACTCCCCCTCACCCCAAGGAAGGAAAGCAGTCCATCAAATGCTCAGTCCTTCCTCCATCCCTGGCTGGCTGTCAGCAGAATGAGTCTGTTCCCAAACTCCAGTTGCCAGCATGCCAGTTGTAGCACTATCACCATGCCCCTGGGTTGGCCACAGTTATACATTTTTAATAAACAAACATCAGAGCTCCTCGATTGCTTCCAGCAATGTGATAAAGTTTGGTGCAATTACAAGGTCTCCCTTGTTGACCAAGACAGAGATCTAAACAGACAGCAATAGTGTAGGTTGCAGGATACTCCTCATTTACCGTCCACCAGGTGATGGGGGTTTATTCCTGTAGGAGATTGCATCTTCATCATCGACATGGTATTGGAGTCTCCCAGATGAATTATTCTGGGGGATTTTAATGCCTGGGTCGATGATGAACTCTCGCAGTTTGGTCAAAATCTCCTCCAACTAATGACAATGCTGGGCCTTACACAGATTGTTACCTTCTCTACCCATATAGGAGGTCACTCATTGGACCTGTTATTCCTTCTGGGGATGGTGATCTCTGACTTGGGGGTGGAACCAGTCAGTTGGTCTGACCATCATACCATAGGGTTCAGTTTTGGGCCCCCCCCAAATAGGCCTACCCCTTCAGAGATGGTCCGGTACCACCCTTTAAGGGGAGTTACCCCAGAGGGTCTATCAGCAGTTCTTGACCTATCAAGATTGCTGAGTGAAAGCATAAGTCCGGGGGATCTAGTACTAGCCTATAATAAGGCAGTGGGAGATGCTCTGGAATTGATTGCTCCTGTTCGTGTTTGACCACTCACTCTTCACCCAAGGACCCCTTGGTATGATTAGTCTTTGAAAGAGTTGAGATGGGTTGGTCAAAGGCTGGAGAGAGCATGGCGAAAGTCTGTCCTTGATGCTGACAGACTTAGATTGATGGAACACTATGTGGGCTATCAATCAAAAATTTCCCATAAGAAGGCAGTGTTCCTGTCCAGGGAGATTTCTGCTGCGCAAATTCAACTGGTTCAACTCTTTTGAACCATCGATAGATTGTGCAATCCAATCTGTATTCAGTCCGGAAGAGCATTTTCACAAAATAATTGTGATGAGCTAGCTCGGTTCTTCATCCATAAGATTGCCAGCATTAGGGCCAGAATAGGCCCGGTTCTCTCCACGAGGGGTTGCGGAAGTTGATGGGAGGTAGTGAACACTCGGTCTGTCTGGACTGATTTCAGCCGACCAGAATTCATGGACATTGTGAAGATCGTCCAGTCCTTGCACCCAACCTGTCGTAGTTTGGATCCGGCCCCTACTCACCTATTAGTGGGTTGTGTAGATGTTATCTGCCTGATCCTAGCTGAAATTGTATGGAGATCCTTGGAGAAGGGAGTCTTTCCAGACCCCCTAAAGGAGGCGGTCATTCAACCACTCCTTAAAAAAAACATTCTTGGATCCTGACAATCCAGTTAACTACCGACCTGTCTCTAACCTTCCTTTTTTGGGGAAGGTTATTGAGAAGGTGGTTGAGTTGCAGCTGGATGATCACCTTGTAACTCATAATGTCTATGAAGTTCTCCAGTCTGGTTTTAGGAAGAGGCATAGCACACTGCCCTTGTTCAGGTACTTAATGACCTCCTAGTGGTGAGAGATCAAAAGGCATACCATCTTGGTCCTTCTTGATCTCTCAGCAGCCTTTGACACTGTGGACCATGGGGTGCTTTTGCAGACCCTGCTATTCCTTTGTGGACTGTCAGATCAATACTCAAATAGCTTCAATCTTTCCCTGTAGGCAGGTCTCAGAGGGTGGTCACTGGAATTTATTCCTCTGACATCCTCCCCTTGTCCTGCGGGGTGCCATGGGGCTCCATACTGGCACCCATGTTGTTTGCAGTATATATTCTGCCATTGGGAGATATCATCAGATGATACGGCTTGAGTTTTCAGTGCTATGCAGATGATACTCAGATGTATATGTCTTTTGTGCCCAGACTAGTTGATGCAGTCTCTGTGCTAAATAGTCACCTCTCCGAGATCAAAAACTGGATGAACTCGAGTTGGTTGAGACTAAATCTGGATAAGACTGAAGTGCTTGTTGTGGATCCGAGTCACCCAGGGGCAGGTTTTGGGGATGGACAGATGTTGGGCCTATGGCTTGATGGTGTCCAGCTCCCTACCTCAGACCGGATGCATAACCTGGGCATAATTTTTGATGACAGTCTGACCCTGAAATCTTAGGTGTCAGCTGTAGTTAAATCCTTATTTTGCCATCTGAGGAATATTGCCAGGGTGAAACACCTGGTTCCTCCGGGTGACCTTCCAACATTGGCCACACCTTCATTATTATCCATCTTGACTACTGCAATGCCCTCTACCTAGGGCTATCTGGGCCTGATATCCACCGCTTGCAGCTAGTGCAGAACTCTGCAGCTAGGCTGTTGACTGGTGCCTCCAGGACCAGTCACATAACACATGTGCTGTGTGAACTGCACTGGCTGCCAGTTCAGTGGTGGATCACCTATGAGTAGGTTTACTTACCTTTAAGGCCCTATATGAACAGGGACCTGACTACCTGAAAGATCTCTTGACTCCCTACTCCCCCAATCATCCTCTCTGATCTGATGATGAGGGATTGCTAGATGTTCCCAGGATTCATTTGAAAACTTCTGGCACACATGCTTTTTCATTTGCAGCACCAACGCTGTGGAACTCTACCTCATTGGTTAAGAGAGTGCCTGACCGTCAGTAGTTTTAAAATTATGCTAAAAATGTATTTATTCTCTCAGGCTTATCCAAACTGATTTTAAAAAATTTATACCGTTGTTGTTTTTATATACTGTGGCTCGTGTCTGTACAGTGCCTTGATTCTGAAAGGTGCTTTATAAAGAAAGTGTTGGTTGGTTGGAATTGGATGGTCACTATAATCAAAAGAGAAAAGACAGTTTACTATGCTGGATACTGAGAGAGGACTGATTGCAAGTACAGGAACCTGTTTTGAGATACTTACTTACTGTTAGGCAAGGATCATTCTCAGTCCCTATCTCATGTAATCCATAATAGAACCCTGATCACAGGTAATTTCAATACTGCAAAAGCTTTTAAACAACGCTTTCCAAGTTTCAATATGTTTCCCTCTACATCATGTCTGCTTCAGACCAGGTACTACCCCTGCCAGGAGGTTAAACTATATGCACTTGTCATGTGCCCCTAACATTGGGCCTCACTGAGGACACCCACAATATGGTACTAATGCCAGCACAAGGGCTCAGTACCACAAAAAGTGTAGCTACAATAATGTAAAACATATAGCAGATTCTAAAAGTAGCAGCAACACAACTGGTACAGCCCATCACAACCACCTAGAGTCTCTCCATTCATACAGGACAGACCACAAATGACTGGAATATTGGTGATTTCACCCCTCTACTTAAACCCAGCTCCACTTCAGACCTAAACAATTACTGACCCATCTCATGCACACCTGTAGTTAGAAAATTCCTTGAAAAAACTGTACACAGACAACTGGATTACTTACTCCTCTGCAACATATTCACTGATGTGCAATAATGAATCTGCCTGAAGCACACCACATTCTGCCCTATTTTAAGTAGAAAGTGACCTGGTATCTTCCCTTGACTCTGACCCCCACAGGGGTGCAATCCTTATTGACCTCACTAAGGTCTTCGGCACCATGGACTGCAAGGTACTCCTACACAAATGGCAGCTGCTAGGATTATCTCAGAATGCCCTAGCCAGAATAGGATTCTACCTGGCCAACAAATGAAAAATTGTAAAAGTCAATGGTGAATTGGCCATGCATGAGCCATGGAACAGTCTTTCAGAGGAGGTGGTGGGCAACAAAACCACTAAAGGTTTCAAGCACAGATGATACAGAGTTAAGGGCTTAGTAGTTAGACAGACAACAAGGAGGGTGACAGTATAGACAACAGCTCCATATTGACAAAAAGGTCTTGGGTATGATAGGGTGTTATGGGCAAATGGGATGAACCATTGGCCTTTTTCTGCTGACATTATCAAAGTTTCTATGTTATTCTCTTCCTCTAGCTCCCTCAGCATTGGAGACCTTCATGGATCCATCCTTGGTCCTTTGTTGTTCAGTATCTTTGAAAATGATCTCTCACCAGTCTGCAAGGGTCACAAATCCAGCATTCACCTATACACCAATGACACCATTATAGATGCACAGTTTGAATCTGCCTGTAACCTTTGGAAATTCCTGCTTCAGTATCTGTTCCTTTGGTACTGTCTTGAAAACTAGTAATGAGCCTCAATGGGGATATCTCATTGCAAAAAAATTCTAACTAAATAAATAAAACAAACCAAAAAAAACTGTTTAACAATTTGCCTGTTACTATTACTACATATACTACATTCACATATTTTAAATTTGGAGTACTGGCTTTTTTATCATGCACATCTATATGGGATTCCTTCCATTACTACCTATAATAATGTCAAGTGTCTGGTGTTAGTTATTTGTTGTGATAAAAATCCCACACCATGGACTTCTAGTTCACTGCTACCACCAGGTTTTCATTGGGACAGGAACCAGGAAACCTGCTTCTTACCTTCTCATTGCACAAGGTCAAGAAAGTCAACACAGTAACTGCCAGTAGAATGCCTTTCAGAAACAGACTGCAAACAGAGTCATGCAGAAATAACCAAATTACCATTTTAAAATAGTCAGGCAGTCAATTGTTCTATCAAAACAGATTATTTACTAGAGGACTACAAGTATTTACAACAGGATATATATATATATATATATATATATATATATATATATATATATATAGTCATACAACAGGATTGCCAGTTTACTAGAAATGAAAATAAATGGAGTTAAACCAGATAGCTGACAGATAAAAAAATCTGAGCTATTCTCACTCTAAAATCGATTTATCTGCTGCTAGCTAAAAAATACACTTTTCCCTAAATTGTACTTCTCTTACTAAGATATCTTGCAGCTGGGCCCTCTTGCATTCAGATGTTGCATATGCCAGAGAAAAGAGGAGAAGCTGGCTTTCAGCACAGCACTTTATAACCATTTACTGTGAGGGGTGGTTATACCCCTTTTGACAGAATGTTCCCTGCTGTTTAGATATGTGTTTGTGTGGATGACATCATCAAACCAACTGGCTCACTTCACACCCAGACATCCTTTGGTCCAACTTTACAACTCTGTTTTCCAGGATGTCTGAGGTGTCCAACCCCATGCCCCTGCCTTTAGGGATGCCTGAGGCATTCAAAATGGCGCTGTCACATTTGCCTTTCAGGATCTGTAGCTAGATGTTCCCATGGCAAAATCCCCCTGAGCAGCTGAGTTGCCAATATTTCCCCATGAGACCTGCTTGGACATGTGATTCTGGAAGCCATGTTTGTTCACTTATAACAGAAGCATAATTACACTAACAAAAGAAACTAAAAAAAATTAAATAATACATAATCCTGGTCACATGTCCATCACAGTTGTCATGTATCAAACTGTAATGTATCTGCATTACTGTATTTATTATTCTATGTATAGTATCCCAGGTATGGCTGAAAGCAGACATTTGATCTAGTACCAACACCAGGTAAAATACAATTGAAATTAATTGAATTAAAGCATTTTTTGGTCACTAAAGGCACTTTTCCCTGCAAAAATAATAACTGAGTTGTTACGTTTTATTCATTTATAAGGCATTTACTAACTGTTAGGCACATCATTTTAGCAATAAAAGAAGCATATGTTCACATCTGATTGTTCCTTCTAAACACAAATCTGTATTTCTACATTGGTGGACTGCATTTTTATTTATAGCAATACATATACTATAAAAGGTATTGTTTTCAATAAAAACAACACAACTGGTAAACATTTTGATCTTTTGACTTCAGAAATTGTAAAGTTCAATCTGACAATAAATATAAATACGTGCTGGATTTTCCAGCTACCTAAATATTCATTCAGCTCTTGAAGCCTGCTTTGTTTTCAGTTTTGTATGTCATACCTCAAAGTGTGCAGAAAGTGGGACATCAGTCCCAAATGGGAGGATTACTTCACAAGCAAGAGCAAGTATTACAGTGATTTACTGAGACATACTAAAAGTAAATTATGTTGTAAATGGTTGTCCCCTGGGTCAGTAAAGAATCAGAGGAAAACTGTAAAAAATAGTTTGAAATTCCCCACAGTAAAGGCTGACAGGAAAATATGGTGTTGTTTTTCTATGAGTAAAAGTAACTTTTATGTCATGTTTTCCCATGAGAAAAGATAAACTTTCAAAGGAATTTTAGTCTCTTGAATGCATACATAAAAACAATTTATCTTGTACCACCCCAGTGAAAACAGTTTTAAGACATGCTGTTGGAACTAAAGAACTGGTTACACACTTTGCAGCTGAATATTCATTGTTGCTACTTATTTTCTATTACTTAGCTTGAAATGTTTATAGTCTACAGTACATAACATTTATAAAGATAAGTTTTCTGACATAATGCACATAGCTCTGCAGAATGTGGAATTCCACTAGAAAAAATCAGGCAAAATGGCAATTCCAGTTAAGAAATACATTTCAGATTTTTTTTTAGCAAAATCAGATGAATTCTGAAAATGTTTTAATTCAAACAGTGGATTATTTTTCCATAGTTCATATGAAAGTAATCCATGGTTTAGTGACACTAATTAGCAGTTTATTTAAACTGCAAATTACTAATCCATGGTTTCAACTGAAAGCTGCAAATCACTTCAGGAATTTCATAATTCCACTTCAATTGAAATTCCACAGAATAAGATGGCATTTCTGACATTCCTCGGAATCCTGTTGGTGCTATAATGTGACTGAAAAGGGGCCCCATATTCAGCAGCCATGTTAACCATCATGGTGACTGTTTTTTGCATGGTACAATAGCACCTTGCCAGTCAGCTATACACATGCATTGCACTACGACACTGCACAAGTGCAGGAATGTATGAATATGGATCTTGTGGCCCAAACAACAACCAATGCTCATATAGTCCTGTACTGTGCAGAAACCAGTTGCCACGCTGATTAGTATGACTTCTGAAGATTGGGCACACTGCTGACATCCAAGAAACAACACGAAGAACAGCATGTGAGCACAGTACATGCTGCAATGTAGTGAAGCACAACATGGCAGGGATCATCAACAGGGAAGGAACAATACCAAACCATACATGCGCCGAAGCCATGACTGAGGTGTTGTCAAAATGACAATGACCATCTGCCAACAAGTAGCAAAACCAAGAGTTGCAACATAGTACAAATGCAACACAGCCACTGAAGGGCTACATCAATTGAGGTGTAGAAAAATAAACTTTTTCTTTACTAAAAATGTACATGTAACAAAGAATATATGTAACAGCAGTGCAGCCTGCAGTACAAACCCATGGGAAATACTGCAAATAAAAAGGACATAACTCCTGTCCAAAGATAAAGTCACCCACCCAGGCAACAACTTGCCCACCCTCAAAACAATCCTGTCAATAAAACACAAAGGAAAAAAAAAACACACATACAGAAAATTGCAGCACGAAGCACTGCTCTTATTTAATGGTGCCCTGCTGACTACGTAAGTCATCACAAAATCTATGAGCCTGCAGCCCCTTTGTAAGCAACTTCATGGCAGCTTTGCCATCTAGCACTGTTACCCAAATGTAATGCAGCAACAAGACCTGGTGCCATAGCAGCTTATCTGCCTTCTCTGTCCACAGATTGACAGTGTACCTCCTGGATCCCGATGTAGAACATACGAAACAGAGGGGACACAGGTCAGAATGCAATGCATGCACACTGTAACACATCAGGCATAGAGGTGGGCTGAAGTTTAAATTTGTGGGTGAATTTTCCATATTGCGTATGGAATTCACCTCCATGGAGCTCCATGTTGTTTTCCCCACCTTCAGAAATGTAAAAATGGTGAACTTCCACCGTAAAGTGCAGAATTTTGCACAGGAACCGCAGAATTTCACCCACAAAGTGTGTAAGTTTGGTGAATTTCTGACATTCATGGGCGAAATTGTGCACTTCATGGGTGGAATTCCACACTTAGTGGTGGAACTTCACCATGCAGAATTTGTGAAATTCCACAGAAATTGCTGATTAATCCATGGAGCAAAGTTGGTACCTCTAATCAGGCAGCACTTATAGTAGAATGGACTGAACTGCTGTTAAGATGGCACATGGCACAGGTGTGCCGACAAATGCAGTCAGGTCAGAAGTGTGCATGTGCACACACACACACACACACACACACACACACACACACACACACAGTGAGTGCTGTCACACACGTGACTTGTAGCAGAATGAACTGCTCTTAGGACCACAGCATGTGTTACAGCACTGGACAGTAAGAACAACCCATAGTGATTATGTCAGTGATGGATATATAATGCACAGACTACAATTCTGTGGAAAAAAAAAAACCTATACTCAGTGCCTTGCTCAGTTATGGGTGGGGGTACATAAATACATTGGCCACAAACCTACCCTGTCCCTGAACTTGAGCCTGAGTAAATATTTTGTTGATAACAGAGGATACAATCTTTTCCTACATCACACTATGCTCAGATGGCAGAAAAATGGGATTCATACACTGGGAGACCTATACTATGGTGGTATGCTAAAAAGCTTCCAGCAACTTTGCGAACAATTTGGGATTCCAGCCTATGATCACCTGTATTATAACAGCTTGCTGCCTTCTGTCCTGGGTCTAAATCTGAACCTGTATCCTGTAAAGGAGATATTATACAGGCCACAATGAGGCTCATCTCCTATATCCTCATTTTTTAGATTGTTCCTAGGGGCCAGACCCAAGCCAGAAACCAAGGCAAGAGTGCAATGGGAGGAAGACCTTGGGCTGGAAATGCATGATCATGTATAAGCTAGAGCTGTTCAGAATATTCATGAATGTTCAGTCTCACAAATTAAGAAGGATACAATTAAACATTGTCTATAGAACATACTACACCCTTTGTACACTAAAAAAAAATCACCCCCTCTAGATCTGATCTGTGACCAAAGTGACAATCTCAGGCTGGAGATTGTCTACATTTGGCACTAACATGTCCCAAGGTTGCTCCCTTTTGATTGGGTGTACTCGGTACAATGCAAAAAATATTAAATACCCAACTACCAAGAACTGCAACCAAGTTTATGCTGGGGATTGGGGTGGGGGGGCAAGGCCCATTTGGGCTGGGTAAGTCTCAACCTAACTACAGAATGTGGGAGGTTGCCCTGATAAATACAAGAAAGACAGTGGTGCAACACTGGGTAGGGTCTCACACCTCTGAGTATCGCCCACTGGCTTAATAACCTTCAGATGTGCATGAGACTAGAAAGATGTCAGCTGTCTGCAAATGGTTCCATCCAATTATGACATAAAACCTGGGACACACTCATCACAGCTATAGAACAAGGTTTTGTTTCATCAATGTAATCTATTATAGACTGTACCAGCAATAGTATCAGAAATGCTATATTGTCTTGTATATCCATTGTCATATAATGCTCAGATTTGTGTAGAACTGCAAAAATGATTGACTATGTAATGTGATTGTTTACTTGAATCTTAATTAAAAATCTTAAAAAAAATGTCTGTGGAAAACACAATGGCCCCGGTATGCTGGATAGTGCTGGACACTGTGTGACACAGCCTGTGGATATGTCCAATGCAACACAAAATGGCATGTACTTATGGCTACTGACATGCACCGCCACAACATGCTGTATATGATAACAACAACACAAGCAGAATTCCGGAAATAAAAAAAACAACAACACATAAATAGGAGCAACATAATACCATAGTACAACTGAGAGTAAACATGACAGCAGCACACATAGAATGTACAGAAGAATGCACAGGATGTTAAGTAAGCAAAAATACTGGACAGGCTGGGTGGCATTGGGCTATATCGGACCGCTCAGGGGCATAATGAGACCCAGCGCCACAGCCAGAGGGCCTTATAGCCCCTGGAAGGTCCAGTATAACACAATACTGCCTACCCTGGTGGGTATCATTGCATGTAGAAAATGGGTTATTTGTGACCTTTTTTATAAAATAATTCAAAAATGTCAAAAAATTACTTACAAAGTACTAGCAATGAAGAGAAATGCATTGTGTGGTAAAACAGTCACTCTACTGATACTAGCAGTAGTGGGCATTGCTGGTTTTAGTATGCTAAATTTTCTCATTCTGCTCTTGATTGCTGCTTTTTTCATTCTGCCCCCCAACCTTCACCTCCACTTGTCCAAGTAGAGCTTTATGTGTTTTATTGATTGCATATTGCATCACCTTACAGCATCCCCCATCCATTGCCATCTGGGTTACTTCCATCTCATAGGCTAGTGATGCACATGTGACCAAATGTTTGAAATCTGATCTCCTTCTCTAGACCCAACTCCTGACCACAGGACTCCAGTTACTTAATGTGCATCACAGAGGCTACAAGCACCTTGCCTAGTTCCCACAGCTACCAGTAAATAAGGTAAGAAAATAAAACATTCAAATCTCCTACTTTAATATATAATTGTCAAATAATTAAACCACAGACTTTTACTGCACAGGAGTAGTGGCTCTGAGATCCAGTTTAGGCAATTTATGTTTGCACTAACTTAAAATAAAAAAAAATGATTATGAGGGGTCTTATTGTTAGAGCACAGTATAGAACTGCTTAAATTGCATATAATCATTATTAGGACTGTTTAATTCAGATATAAAGCATTTTACTATACAACTATGCATAAGCAAACTATAACCACAACCTAGAAGCTAGAGCATGCTCAGTTGGAAATATAGATCTGTTGTCAGATACATTGCAATTGGAAATTCAGAGTGCTTATACCGAGTTATGCAATAGACTAGAACTGTTGTCTTAGCCCAGACTTAAATTGTGTTCGATACTGATGTTAGCAGCAGCAGCAATACCTTGGAAACTTTAAAAATGGCACCTTACAGCACTTTTGTCTCCTTCTCCCCCTCCCTGAGAGCATATAGAACACAAAGAGGACTGGGATCATTAAATAGTATTATACCAGGATGATCCAGGTCCATTAAACAAATTGGGTCAGTTTTCAGATCTTGGAACCCCTATTGAGCGGTTCTGAGATCCCTGGCATGGGTTGAGCCCCCTTGCAAGCATGCTCCTTCATAGCGATGGTGCCACAAGCCCTACTGTCTCCAGTTACCAACTTAGTTCCAGTTTCTGGTCAAATCCTGACTGACTTGGGCATGGTGATAATCCATACAGTGTATTTAGTGTCCCGGACAGGATTCCCATCACAGCAGCACCCAGACCTCCTGGGGGCATATCCTAACCATTCTCCATGTTGCTGATAGCCCCCCCTTTGTTCAGGTTTTGCCCCTACACAACAAGGAACTATGAGTATCCTCCCGTTGCTGTCAGCCATGTTTCTGATGTCCTAGTGCATGCGCACTAAAGCGCAGACATCATGGCTGAAACCTTAGGATGGCACAAGTCGCCATCTTGAGAAGGGTGGCAATCACTCAGTGTGCATGTGCACTACACCCCTGAAGCCTGAGCACCATATTGGTCATAGCACTGGCCAGCAAATCCTTAAAGAAGCGATGCATGGATACTGAAATTTTAATTGGGCAATGCACAATCTGAATGCAAAGACTCGGGAAATGAGGAGGCTCAGCCCGAAGAAGTGGAAGAACTCACACTAACAAAGAAACTCACGGGTGGCCATCAAAAGATACCAGAACTGATGAGGGTTGTAAAGGAGACAATGGGTTTCGAAGTTCAAGAATCTCAACAGCAGTCGAAGCTAAACCCACTTATTTGGGCAAAGCAAAAGTAAGATGAGTATTTCCCTATTTGTGAGTCATTAATGGAAGTGGTCACGAAAGGACAGGAATCTCTAGATCCAGCTAGAATAGCAGAGAGATGTGCATTCAACAGGTTTTAACCTATTCAAAATGACAGAAATAAGGTCTGGTGCATCCTGCCGATAGTACACCACCACGTGATGGCTCTATGCAAGAAAATATTACCTTCCAAAACCACTACTCCACTCAGGGACACAACAGATATGAAAATGGAGGAGTTCATGAAGAAGAGCTTTGAAATGGCAGAACTGGCATGCAGAGCTACTGCTGTGGCTATATACACATTAAGGGCCCTAGTGATGTGGTTAGAAGAATTGGCGGCTTCCTTGGACCCAAAGTCCAAACAGGCAGACCTAGCAGAATACACCATCCAATCAGCCAAATATGCAGTGGACACACCCATAGATACACTGAAGATGTCGTCAAGACTCACTGCAGTCTCCAATAGAACAAGGAAACTCATATGGCTCAAGATATGGAATGCAGACTCAGAATCCAAAGCAATGTTGAACAAACTTTCATTCAAAGGCAATCTGGTATTCAGAGAGGGGCTGGAAAAATATGTAAAAAATAAAAGCGAAGGAAAAGGACTAGACAAGGAAATGCAAACCAAGAACACATACCTACCATCCTTTCATGGAAGGTTTCACACCACCAAAACAAAGTGTACAGCTTTAAACCCATCTACTTCTCCAATGACAGACAAGGCAGAGTGTGGAGCAGGCGACAGAGAGGCAGATTCAACACCTTCTTCTTAAGAGGCAAATCAAACTCTAGCTGACTCCTGGCCAGTAACAGGCAACAGCCTACAAACCACAACCCTGACAAACCAACACAACAACCCACCAATAGAGGCCAGATTACTCCAATTCTCACACACATGGAGTCAAACGACAGAAGACAAATGAGTATTGGAGGTCATATCATAAGGCTACTCAATAGAATTCAAAAAGAAGTAATTCAAAAACAGACTTGTGGTGTCTATGGTTTCACAACAACTAGCAAAGATCCAAGCAGTTAAATCCATACTTTGTAACCTTTAGGTGAACAACCAAACAGACGGGAGGTTGCGAGGGCCCTGGAGCTGCCCTCCACCTGACATGAAGAGCCAACTCAGCAGGTATGGAACTCAGGCACTGGTTTCACTGCTGAGGAGCCGACTGACGACTGCTTGTGATTCTCCTCGCTCTACAGTTGGACATTGTTTTGGTGCCTTTTCTCAAATTTACTTTGTGTCGGCATAACAGTGGAGATAGTCTCTACACTAGGAATTTTATGTTCTTTTTACCTCCTAATGTGCTAGTGCTGCCGTTACTTTAATTCAATTTATTTAATGCAACTGCCTTAATTTTTGGTGCTATCTCACTAGGACTGTTTAACTTTAGAGCCTGTTATCAGTAGAGTGGAGGAAACAGCTTGTTAATTGCCTAGCTCTGAGTCACTTTAACAGATTGTTTATCCATCAGGGCATAGAGCGGGTAAGCAATTTATTACTTGCCTATCTTCACATTTATCAAAATGTAATTATTTTTGAGCAGCTGCCTTTTCTAGGCTTTACATTGCTTACCTCCCTGGCTCTGTATTACCTTAATGAGCAGCATTATCAGCCAGGCTGCAGAATGAGGTAGATGTTTGGTACCTGCCTAGTTCATACCCAGTAGTTTTTTATTTCTGCATCATGCTTTCCCTTTGCACCCAGCCAAAAGCCGATTAGTATCTACAGTATGCACATTGGGGAAGCTGCCTAATCCCACTTGACTGGCCCAGTTTTCTCACTTACATTTCGCTGCTACCTCCAAACAACTGCAGTGTCCCCTGATTAAATTTTACCGAGCAGTGTTGCCCTTCCCCCACAGGTAGCAAGCTGTGCCCCTCCCTAGCATTACCTAACACTGTTTGTCACAGGATAGCTGCTCTAACTAGGCCATCCCGAAGCCTCCTACCTTACTAAATATCATGTCCTCTCCCTCTCCTTTGTCCACCCACAGAACAGACAGGAGGTCACAAGGGCCCTGGAGCTGCCCTCCCACTGACACGATAAAGCCAACTCAGCAGGTACAGAACTTGGTCAATGCTTTCACCGCGGAGGTGCCGACCGATCCCTGTTTGTGATTCTTCTCACTCTACAGCTGGCCCCACCAATGCTCTGCATTGGCTGCCCCACCACCCCCACCACCACCCTTGGTGAACACTCCGCTTTATATAGCATACCACGTGCCCATCTGAAACCAATCAGCCCATTTTCCTACTTGCAGTTGAAACTCTCCCACCTCTAGTTGCCACTAACCCTTCCTTCTCTTCCTCTGCCTCTATTCTAGCACCCCCCTGTATGTACTTCCCCTTCTGGCCTATAAGAGTCGCTGTTGCCCCCCTACCTACTCTTCTTTCTCCTCTGACATATCTCCCATCCTCTACCTCTCCCTACACATGCAGACTGCCTGATTTGCCCTCTCATCCCTGCTCCACTCATCCCTCCTTCTCCGGTATTCAAACCCTGCACCATCACCCCAGAGACTAGTGCCTTTCTACTGCATTTTCATAGCAGCTCACAACTGGCTGGCTGTTTTCTCACCATTATCTTTCTCTCTTCCGTTCAGGTGCACCATGACTATGGGCTCCCCATCTCGCTCCCTGAGCATTGCCTACATGAATATCTGTACCCTGCCAAAAAATTACACCAGCCTCCCAGGCTGGGTTCAGCAGCACCATCCTGATGTCATTGCTCTGGTTGAGACCTGGCTCTCCCACACCACCCCTACTCCTTTGTGGTCCTCCCAGGCTACTCTTTCTTCAGAGCTGACAGGCAAGGAAGAAGAGGCAGTGGCTGTGCCCTACTCTTCTGTGACTCCATCCATGCCCTACCTCTCCCTGCCCCCACTCTGGAGTATGGTGCTCAAGTCCTTATTGTCAAACTGCTCCAGATCCCTCCAGTGCTCCCATCTACTTCACTACTGCCTACCTCCCCACAGCATCGCCAAAAGCTCTCTCGCCCCCCATCCTCCTTGATCACCTCTCTCAACTCTCGCCAAAGTCCGAGCTGAACTTGGTTTGTGATCTAAACATTAATTGGACCTCACACACCTCGGACTTTGCCAAGGATGCTACTTCAGCCTTGGATCTCTCCCAGATGGTGTCGCAATCCACCCATATTAACCCAAAAAATGGTTCTACCACAGACCTGGACCTACTACTGTCTAACCAATTGCATAAAATCACTGGGACCTCCATTCTCCCCAATTCCCTCAGTGACCACTCCCCTATTCTGTTCCACTGGCATGGTCATGTCAAAAAAACTCCTTCAAAAACAGTCCTTTGATGCTGACTCAAACTGGGGTGTCTCACTCATCAAAAGTCCTACCTTTCTCATTGTGATTGGTCTCCACTCACCCGGACTCCAGACATTGACTCTGGCCACAATTACCTTATTACATCCTTCAGTACTGCTTGTGACATTTTTGGCCCCTTTGCTAAATGCTATTTAAAAAACACCAGCACCTGCTTACCTTGATGAAGCAGTGGGACAAACTATAGTGCAGAGACATTGATTCTGGTAAGGCCACAGATCTGCAATTATATAGAAAGGCCCGAAATAAGTGCACATGGGCCATCCATAAAGCTAAGGCGGTGCATTCCCAAACTGCCTTGTACTCCTCCTGGGGCTGACTCTGTGATTTCTGGAGGAACATAAAGGAGCTAAATGGTAAGGCCACCACCCCCTTCCATCACAAGTCTATGCTGTCAAAAGCCTCTCCACTGACCCTGCTTGCATTTGCAAACATCCTTAACTCCACTTTTACTAACTTCAGCTCTGTCCTCCCACCAAACTTCTTTGATCCAGCACCACTCTGTATCCCTGTCAATCTCTCCCGCCCCCCTTTCTACTTCTGTATTGTCTTGGAGATGGAAGCCAGGCCCCACATCCAAAAAAGTCTCAGCAACTGCTCCAATACTGGTACCCCTCTTGACTACAAAATCCTCTGCCTCACCCTGGACATCATGTTAAGGCCCCCAACCTTGCTACTAAACCATTCCCTCTATCTGGGGCAATTCCCATGTACTGGGAAGGAAGCCCTTGTCACTCCAATCTACAAAAGTGGGGATTGCTCCTCTCTGGGTAACTACCGACCAATCTCCATTTTCCCTTCCCTCTCTAAGGCTTTACAGAGACTTGTCTCTGACCAATTGAAGGAGTATCTGGCATCCCACAAGCTCATCTGTAATGAGAAGCACGGATTTCCTGCTAATCATAACACCACTACTGCACTTGTTGAACTCTCCTCCTTCTTTCACTCATGGCTCGATAGTGGTCATGTGGCTTATGCCATCTTCCTAGACCTCTCTAAGGCCTTTGACACTGTGTGTCACCCCTTCTTCCTCACTACCCTTGCCCAGCTTGGCCTCTCCCAGTAGGTCACATCCTGGCTTGCCAGCTACCTCTATTCCTGCTCATAACTGGTGAAGGTCAGTGACACTATCTCCACCAACCTCCCCGTTCTCTCAGGTGTTCTCCAGGGATCCATCTTTGGCCCTCTTCTCTTCTCTCTCTATCTTAACTCCCTCCCATCATCCTGCTCCACCCATCTCCTTCTCTACGTTGATGATGCAGTTCTTTTCTGCTCCTACCCTGACCCGCTCACTCTCCAGTCCTCTCCTCAAACTTCCTTCACCCAAGCTGAGGCCTGGTTCACATCGTTCCACCTGGTACTCAATCAAAAGAAAACTAAGACCGTGCTCCTACACCATCCTCAAAGCAGACATCGTAGCTTCTAGATGGACATTCGCTCCTCCACCCAACTTCCCATTGAACAGGTGCCCACCTTCAAATACCTTGTTGTCACCATTGACTCCTGTCTCTCCTTCCAGGAACATATCATGGTCCTCTGCTCTACAGCCAATGCTCATATCGGCCAGCTCTACCATCATAGGGACTGTTTCACCCCTGAGGCCCTTCAACTTGCTGTCACCTCCTCAGTCCTCTCACTTGTGGACTATTTATTTATTTATTTGCTTTTGGTAACCAGGTAAGAACACTAGACAGCTAATGCCTATTTTCAGGTGCGACGTGGTCTCCCAGTGTTTGGTGCAGCCTCAAACACTACCCTCAACAGGGTCAGGACTATGCTAAACAAAGCGTATTGCCTGGCTATGGATTGTGATCACCGTACCTACTCTTGTATCCTCTATGACCTTGCCAACATCCTTGACTTTGTCAAGTGACTTCAATACCAGTCCTGTTCACTCACTAAACAAAATCCTGTACAGCCTTGACTCACCACACTGCTCCCACCTGCCCTCCCATCAGTACGTACCCACCAAACTGCTAGAACCACTCTGCTAGTACCCAGGGTCAGAACCTGCCTTGCCCAGTGATCTTTTTGCTGTCAAGCTCCTTCTCTCTTCAATTTGCTCCCTCACCCTTTCTCTAGCATCTTCAGGCTAGGCCCCTTTAAGTCTGCTCTACTCCTGCACCTCCGTGCTCCACATTTCTGCTCCTGCACTCACACTTCCTCCTAACCTTATTGTGCACTGTCTGCTTCTCTTTCATTGCTCACTTCCATTATCTCCTTATGACAATGAGCCTTACGGCCCTGCTTCCCCTCTTTCCTTCCACCCCCCCAACCTCTCTCACACAATACTGTATAAGCTACATAAACATGTACAGTGCAGTGCATCAGCAGCTAGAAGTAGGTGTCTGTCTTACAGTATGCATGGGTACCTGTGGTCACAGAAGAGCTGGCCTCATAGGTGCTTGAACTTCTGCAGATAAAAAGACTTTTGTAATTCAGGGATTATGGATTTGTATCTGTGGCTGAATGGCCTGTGCTTTTGCAGGCAGAAGCAGTGTTTTGATTTGAACATTATGAATTTCTATCTGCAAACAGAAATTAGTGAGTGTGTCTTGCAGTGTGCATGCAGCAAATACTGTACAAATCCATGGATGCAGCATATCAGTGCTACTACTGTACATTTGTTTCATCTGGAAACAGTTGTTTGTTGTTTGTCTTATTGGATGATGACAGTCAGTGGTTGCTTGTGTGATCTTGTCTTTTGCTGCTGGGGGTGAGCAGTTAAGATTGGAAATCCTAAGTCCACATTTTATGTTTGTGGTAATGAATAATATACATATCTATCTATATATATATATATATATATATATATATATATATATATATTTATATATATATTCATTGCAAAAAAACTACATTAATGCATCAGTTAGGGTTGAAGATAAAGTGACAAATGTAGAGAAAAGTGACGTTAGGGTTTTCAACTCTGAAACACCTGCCCCCTGAGGCAAATGATGGGTGGAGTCTTCCTTGGGGTTGTCAACCATAATGCTCACCCCATTGCAGTAACAGAAAAGATAAAATGTGATAGAGACAGGTGTGTATATTTCATGAGTGCATGCAATGGGGTGAGTGTTAGGGCTGACAACCCCAAAGAGGACTCCGCCCCTCATTCGCTTCAGAGGTGGGACAGGTGATTTAGAGTTGGAAACCCTAATGTCATATTTCCCTGCATTTTTCACTTTATCTTCAACCCTAACTGATGCATTAATGTAGTTTTTTTGCAATGAACCTCCTTACTGTTTGAGACAGTGTAATCATAGCCTTATTTGCCTGAGGGAGTACAGGAACTTTGGGCCCTGTGTTACCATCTCTCCATAGATGCATATATGTATGTAGCTGTGTAAGCACCCTGCACTTCCATTTATAGGACAAAAGTAACCAAATTGTCAGCATAGACATCTTATTACCTCATTTCATGTACCTATTACTGAAAATGTTTGATTCCCCGCCAAAATGTAATTCTGTGCAACTGCAACGCCACTCCATGCTACAGGTACAAAAATACATTTTCACCAGGATTTGAAAAATGACAGCTGTGATATACATTTAGTTGGGTAATAAGAAGTCTATGTTGAAAATTTGGGGTCAACACTTTTTTAAAATTTCCCAAGTTACAAGTGTGGGTAGTGAAATTGCAACAGATCTTCATAATTCTGCCATTTTTACATATTTTGACCCCACATTTTCAACATAGCCTTCTTAAGACCCCTTCTCATGAACAAGGTCAGGAAAAATGGTTAAATCCTGCCCAAAACTTGAATTCACCAAAACCGACCTTGAAATCACCTTTCAGGTGGGAGTTGCATAATGACAGTCATATTGTTCATGAGGTGGGGTCCCCAAATGTACATGTTGAAAATTCAAAATGTCCAAAAAAGGTGAAGTTATGCATAAAGGTTGAAAGCCCCATTGAAATACACTGAGCCACATTTACCTTCATTTATCACACTGCAGTCGCCGGTTTCAGCAGCAAGATGTGTCTTTGATCAAAAGAGTGGATCTTGAACCTGGGACTTGTTCAGGTGACTGAGGGTGTGTGTAGGTGTACTAAGGGTGTGGGGTGGTGGTGTTGAGTGGGAGGTAGGGGTGGGGGCAGCTGATTGGTGAGGGACCTTTTTTCTGTAGGAATAAAAAAAACATTGAGGGATGGTTTTCTTTATCTCAGGGACCAACATCAATGGGGGGGTGTGGGGCCACTAGACACCAGAGACATATACTGGTACCAGGGAGATGGCAATCAGAGAATGGGGAAGGAGGAGGAACCACTAGACTACTAGGGAATAAAAAACAATACACATGATGATGATAAGAGAATGGGGGAAGGGGAGGCACCACTGGACTACCAACAGGAATAAAAACCAAAACACATGACAATGATAGAAGAATGGGGGAGAGGGAGGCACCACTGGACTATAAACAGGAATAAAAAACAATACACAGGATGGTGATTGGGGAATGGGGGAGGGGCTGCCATACTCCAGGGAATAAAACATAAAACTCGGGATGGTGACTGGATAATGGGGGAAGGGGGAGGGACCACTGGACTACCAGTGAAACTTTTGGGGGGTGTGGGGACAGTGATCAGACATCATTTTCCATTTGAACAGTAAAGTTTGAACTATTAATAAATGCATATGGTTATTTACTGTTCGAACAGTAAACTTCAAATAGTTAACTCAAACAATAATTACTTAGTGAGTGATGAGGGACATGATTGTCAGTAAAAAGCACTTCTTTTCCATGTAGAGATACTAATTTTAAGACAAAGGTTGAACTAAGTTAATCACTGAGACCTAAATACAGGTGTTGTGCTGTCCTTATCAGGCAATAGTTGTGTACAACACTAGTTTTCAAATTGTTAGAAAAACAAGATGGCTGACATCATGAAGAGTAATTTCTCTTAGCAAGACCAGTAAATTTACAGTTCAAACAGTGCATTTGCTGATCAAACTGTTTTCATTTTCATTTACCTGCCTGTCTTGCAGCTATCACAAAAATAGTTATAATTCAAAAATGGTAAAATATTTTTTCACCAAACCATGTAAAATCACACCCTTGGCACAGACTCCATCATCCCTAAAATTTCAGAGAAAAATTTCATTCTGTCTGATCGGAAGATGATGACAAAAAAATCTCATGTTAACCAAAGGGGAAGTGTTTTTTTTTTCCTTTTTTTAACACTGTATCTCTCAAAAATGATACAAAATGCCACCATGAAACTTTTCAGATCTTGAAACTCTGGCAGAATGCCATGCATGCCAAATTTTGAGCTATTTCATCAAAGTACACCAAAGTTATTCAGGTGCAAAATTTGGAATTTAAAGTAACAGTGCTGTTCCAACACTAACTATTGTGGTGATACTGTGCCACTATAATACACACACACACACACATATATATATACATATTATAGGGGCACCAGTGTTCCTATAGTTAGGTTTAAGAAGGCACTTTAATGTTAAACTTCAAATTTTGCACTTTTTTTAAAAACGTTATTTATTAAAGAGTTGGTAGACAGAGAGAAGCAAAGACAATTGCATCATTGTACATAGCAAGTGACTTTATATACAGGGGTATGTATGGGCTCCAAAGCAGAAAGAAAATATCTTAGGCAGCAAAAATGAAATTAACATCTGTGTCACTACTCATAGGTATTTCTTCAAGGCTGATCTACTGAGATTGTAAAAATCAAATTATCATTTACAATTATATTAAGGCTACCTTCTTAAAATAGAGGAAACCATATTTCACTCAGGGCCTTCTCCACTGGAGACCAAATCTTGTCATATCTATCTAGACGTCCCAGAACCCTATATTGGATATGCTCTAATTTCATGTTGTTTAATAATGTTTAAGCCCAATGGGCGATGGTGGGTATAGCCTGTGTCATCCAATTCTGCATCAAGACCTGCTTGCCCTCCACTAAGGCCAATCTTCTCAGGGGATGTGAAGCTTTTGCCTGGCCCTCCTGACTTCTATATACTCCCAGTAGGATATCCACCGGATCCAAAGGGACATCACATTCCAAGACCCTATTAATCAGATGATTCATCTCATCCCAATATAACAACACCTTTAGGCATGTCCATACCAGATGGAAAAAGGAGTGCCCCTGTGAGAAACACTTTGGACATTGATCAGAGACCTGGGGGTTTATTTTATGAGCCAATGCAGGGGTGAAATAGGTTCTATGAATAATACTATAGTGAATGTTTCTAAGTCTGTTATTTACTGAAATGGACATACTTCCCCGGAGAGCAAAATTCCAGTCTCCTCCCAATAAAGTGTCCTCTCCCAAATCCCTATCCCACCTATCTCTCAGTCTCTGGAACACATCTGGCTGGGCTCCCAACGGGGCTCTGTATAATGTGCTTAGGGGTTTCACATTGCTGTGCATACTACAGTGCTGAAGGACCTCCTCAAGAGATGTTCTAGTTAAAGAGGGACTACCCCCTTCTGGTTTATAACACCTACTTAGCCTGGACTTTATCTGAAGATATATAAAATAATGGATAGGTTGAATGTTATAGACTTGTATTAACTCAGAAAAGTTTAAAAAAGATCCATTTTTAAATAAATGCGAGAGGAGGAAAAGCCCCTTCTGCTCCCACCTCGCTATGGTTCTCCTAACAGGAAATGGGGCACCTCCGTCTTTCCATAAGCTGTGTAGGATAGATCCCTCAGGTGATAAGCCCCCTTCCTTCCCCAGAATCCACAGGGCCTGCTTCAAAGATCTGAGAGTGGTCTTAGTAAATGGATTCAGAGGTGGCTCCTCCTCCCATATCCCAGAGCTTAGAGGTAGAAGGTATTGAGCAAAAGGAGAGACCCTGGGGGAATGCGACTCCATAGAGACCCAAGCCAAGGACCTAACCCCATATTCCAGTCAATCCAAAACATGTGTTAGCTGTGCCACAAGGGCATAAAGCTTCAAATTGGGGAGTGCCAGGCCCCCCTGTGAATTGGCATCCATAATATTTCTTTTCTGAGTCTGGGTCTACGATTTGCCAGTAGGAGGAATGTTATAGAGCCCTCCAATGACTGTAGATAACCCAATGGGACCACTACAGGCAAACTTTGAAAAAAAATAAAGGCATTGGGGCAATATTTGCATCTTTACTAAATTCACTCATCCCAGCAGAGACATAGGGAGTGACTTCCATCTGCAACACTGTTCTTTAATTTTAAGAGCCAGGGGCTTGTAATCAAAGTGGCCTACTTCTGTCACCTTTCAGGGAAGTTGTATTCCAAGGTATTTTATCACTGATTTGGGGGGTATATTCACTCCATCTATATGGATTGATCCACCAGTATTTCCTAGTGGAAGCCACTCACTTTTACTCCAGTTAATCTTGTGACCAGACAGAGGGCCGTAGCCCTTAAAAAGAGAGGTCAGGGCAAGCATACCATTTGCTGTGTCTGACAGAAACAGCAAAACAGCATCTGCAAAAAGTGAAATAACATGTTCCTTCTCATTAATCATGAAACCTCTAATCCCCTGATGACATCTAATAGCCGCTACCAACGCCTCGATTGTGAGGACATATATCAAGGGTGAGAGGGGGCAGCCCTGTCAAGTACCCCTAAAGAGCCAGAAAGGGCTCGAAAGAGTATTATTAGTGAGTATTTGAGCCCATGGGGATTGATACATGCTTATCACCCATCAACAAAATGCCAGATGAAGGCTGAATTTGTTTAAAACAGCAAACATAATGGCCATTCGACCCTATCAAAGGCCTTCTCCGCATCTAGGGCAAGGATACTGCCAGTGCCACCCCTCCCTTTCGACCCATGCCACATGATGTTCAGGACCCATCTCAGGTTATGCCTAGCCTGTCTGCCACTAACAAACCCCCCCTGATCTGGGTGAACTACCCCTGGCAAAATGCCCTCCAGTTTCCTTGCCAAAATCTTTGCTATGATCTTATAGTCTGCATTAAGCAGTGAGATAAGGCAATAGGAGCCACACTTTTTTGGGTCTTTACCTGGCTTAGGGAGAATCGTTATTGTAGCCAACTGCTAAGATGTTGTCAAACACTCCCCCTCCAGCACCTCCTGGACCATACCCATAAAGAACGGGGACAGCTCTACCCAGAACTTTTTATAAAATTTCAAGGGCAGTCCATCTGGACCTGGGGCCCTACCTGATCTTGAAACCCAAATCACCTCTCTAACCTCTTGGGCTGTAAGTTTCTGGCTGAGCATCTCATTTTCAGCTACTGATGGGGTAGGTAGAGGGACACTGTCCAGAAAGCTCTCTGGTCCAAATTTTGGGGAACCTCAGAGGTATATAATTTTTCATAGAATAATTTAAATGTATTATTTATCTCTCGAGCAGAGGAAGTGTAATCCCCATCTTCATTTTCTATAGCAACAATGGTTCTTTCCACCCTTTGTTTCTTAATTAACCAGGCCAGCCACCTCCCTGATTTATCTCCCTTAAAGTATTGTCCTGCATTAGACACCATAATATCCCTCTCTATGCATCTGGAACATATTTGATTGTATTCCCCCTTCAGGCTTTTCAACAATGCCATTTCATTAGGGAACTGACATCTCATGTCCTGCTTCTCTAGTATCATAATGTGCGACTCCAGCTCAAGCTCCTGTTCATCCCCTCCTGTTTCTTTCTAAATGCTGCATAAGAAATAGATTCCCTCCCTAAAATATGTTTTTAGAGCTTCCCATGTAACCCTAGCTGAAGCATCTTCCACCGTATTGGCTTCTAAAAATTCCTTAAGTCATCTAGACATTTGCTGAATGAATTGATGATCATTCAATAAAGTAGGGTCAAGTCTCCACTGCCATGCCCCCACCTCCCCTGTCCCCTTTTTCAGTTCTAAGTAGAGGGGGGCATGATCTGAAATAAGGATAGGACCATATTGGATCACCTCTATTCGGTCCATAAAGACAAGGGGGGGCCAAAAAGTAATTTAAACTAGTATAGACTTTATGGGCATGGGAATAGAAAGAGAACTCCTCAATATCAGGATGTTTAAAACACCACAACTCCTGCAAGGCCCTCTCCCTTGCAATATTTCATAGGGCCAACACACTTTTGTGGTAACAGCTGAAACGGGGATTAGAGTGGTCCAACATGGGGTCCCAATAAGTGTTAAAGTTGCCCCCTATAATCATCCTGTCAGAGAACATAGCTAATGTAAGAGCAAGATGCTCAAAGAATTCAGGGCAGTCAAATGCAGGACCATAAAGGGAAACCAATACTACTAATTCTTCCACAGTGGCTTGTACTACGACATATCTCCCCTGGTTATCAATCTGGGAAGAATGAATCTGGACCCTGACCCCCTGTCAAAACCAAATACATGTACCTCTAGCCTTGGATGTAAAATGAGAAGCTATCAATGTACCCGCCCCCCATACATTTCCCAACTTCTTTGTTTCCTTATGTGTTGGATGTAATTCCTACAGCATAACTACATCTGCCCTCTTTTTTCTAGCATAGGACCATGTTTGTTTTTGCTTTGCTGCTATCTTAAGTTCATTTACATTCCAGAATAACAGCTTTAAACTAGCCATCTGGGGAGACAGATAGATAACCTTTGCTTGAAACCCCCAACCCCTACCCTAGAAACATAGAAACATAGAATTTGATGGCAGATAAAGACCGCTTGGCCCACTTAGTCTGCCCATTTCCCTACCTAATGGATAAGCTGAAGATCCTAATTAACCAAAAACCTACTTCCTCCTACCCTCCACTAGAATTGTCTTATGTCTGTCCCATGCATTCTTGAATTCCCCACTGTTTTTGACTCTATGACCTCCTTAGGAAGGCTGTTCCATGTAACCATAACCCTCTCAGTGAAGAAATACTTCCTCACATTACCTCTGAGCCGTCCCCCCTCTATCTTCAAATTGTGCGCCCTTGTTCTTGCGCATCTCTTTTTCAGAAAGATGCTACCCTCTTGGACTTTGTTGATTACCTTGAGGTATTTGAAAGTTTCTATCATGTTCCCCCTCTTCCTCCTTTCCTCGAGGCTATACATCTTTAGTTCCTTTAGTTTTTCTTCATATGTCTTCTGATGCAGACCCTGCATCATTTTGGTTGCCCTCCTCTGGACAGCCTCCACCGTGTATATGTCTTTGTGGAGATGGGGGTCTCCAGAACTGTACACAGTACTCCAGATGTGGTCTTACCAACTGTCTGTACAGAGGGCCAACAAGTTCCTGTTTTCTACTGGTGATGCCTCTCCCTAAGCATCCCAGTATCCCCCCAGCCCTCCTTACTGCCTTCTCACATTGCTAGCCCACCTTTAGGTCATCTGATATGACTACCCCCAGGTCCCTTTCCATTTTTGTTGTTGTCAATATCTCACCCCCCATTGTGTATTCTTCCCCTTGGTTTTTGTTTCCCAGGTGCATTACTTTGCACTTCTTTGCATTGAATCTAAGCTGCCATACATTTGACCATTCCTCCAACTTTGCCAAGTCTCTTTTCATCCTTTCCACCCCACCTTGTGTATCAACCCTGTTGTAGATCTTTGTGTCATCTGCAAAGAGACATACTTTCCTTTCCAGTCCCTCTGCAATGTCACTTATAAAGACATTAAAAAGGACCGACCACAGAATTGAACCCTGCGGTAGCCCACTAGTGACTCTCCTTTCTTCACTGTGGACTCCATTTTCTATTACCTGTTGTGTCCTGTTTTCCAACCAGTGTTTTAACCAGTCTACCACCCTAGGACCCACTCCCTGTAGCACTTGTATATGCCAATCCTGTCCTACATGACTCTTGAACTTTTTTGTTTTTAAACCACTTAAGAAACAACCCCTAGTACCCCTCCCCCTCCTAGTACCCCCTAAATCCCCATTCTCTATCCCCCTATGAGGCATTTGGGCCTCCAAAAACTAGAAAACCAGTGCAACAGGCGCTAGGAGAAACAAGTAACTTAGACCCTAAAACAGCTAAGGATGGCAACAGCTGTTGCTGACCTTGCCTCCTGTATCCCTCCCCCCATTTCAGTACCTACTTGGCAACGACCCCCTTTAGTATTGTGGATTAGCCTACTGGCCGCACCTTCACTGTCCACATGTTAGATCAGCATGTGGAGCCCAGGAAAACCTCTCCAGGGCCCATCCACTCCTGTAATATAAAGAAAACCTGACTGAAAGTTAAACAAGACTAAAGAAGCTTTAAAGTATTATCCCATCAGAAGGCACCTCAGAGACAGGGCTACGCAGGGAAAACTTCAGGTTGAGTACCTCATAGGATAAGCCCTGACCCTGCCATATGCTTTTTTATATAGTACCTTAATTGCTCAAATGTTCTCTCAAACCCTAGGTGCCCCCCCCCGTATCATTGCAAAAACAACTCGAGCCATATCATATTAGTACATTGAACTCCCTGCGTGGCTCCCAGACAACAGACATGAACAAAATATTCAATTTCTTGTTTCCCCCAACCCCTGGGACCAACCCCCTCAATCTTTAACATTAGATATAAGTGAAACTGAAAAAAGTATTACCTCATACAAATTATAATAGAATAGCTATAGCTTAAGACTATAATATATTGAAGTCCGCCAAGATCAGAGTCCAGAACTAGGTCTGTTTTAACAGTGTCTCATATTTAAAGTCTCTCAGAGCATAAGGTTTGTACTGGTAAGGCTCCAAGAAAAACAAAACCGGGGAGGTGGGAAAACAGAGGGGCGCGGGGAGGCTGCCATATCCAGCCACTGTAGGTCTCTGACCAGTTGTGGACCCTGCCGGGCTTAGCCCAAGTCCCTCCACGATCCACCTCCCAATGTCTCCAGAGCCAACAAAAACAGAAAAAAGCCCTGAAGTCTCTTGGCACTATCTTATGGAGCTCAGTCTCCTCTTATAAGGGAGCTAATTTAGCAGTGTTATCTTGTTGGGAAACCTTCTGCTCGATATACTGCAACACCACTTCAGGACTTGTAAAGGCCTTCGAGGGGGTGCATCTTTTCTCTGTATAATCAGGCAAGCTGTATATACCAACACAAAGGGCCAATCAAGCTGGTGTAATTGTCTCTTCACTGGCATGAAAGCATTTCACTCCATCTGCACTGTACAAGAAAAATCCTGAAAGATACTGACAGGCCATGAATCTACTCGGATGGGGCCTCCCTTCCTTGCAGCTTCCAGCACCATCACTCTATCTTGGTAACACAGAAATTTTAGTATAATGTGCTGAGGTCTTTCATTCAGAGCAGGGTGGTGACCATGGGTTCTGTGTGCCTGTTGGATCTCTAATGTGCACTCAGAAGGCACATCCAAATGTGATTTCAGCCAAGTTTTACAAAAAGCTGCTCAGTTGCAACCCTCCGCTCCCTTAATCAGGCCCACTATTTGAATATTTGTATGTCTCTCCCTATTTTCACGATCGTCAAGCACTGCCTTTAATTTCTCTATTTCAGCTAAGGCTGACTGTAACTGGGCGGGGGGGGTCATCTGGGAGCAGCGATCCTCCTGCACACTCACCCGCTCCTCCACCTCTGTTAATCGAGCCAAGTGCTGCTCCACCATTTCCCCCAGTGTGTTCACCATTGTTTGGACGTGCGCCAGCTGAGTGGAGACTTTTTCAAACCCCGCATTCATTTTACAGGTAAGATTGTACTTTAAGTTGTTGAATAACATCTCCAAGGCCAGAAGTGGTGAATTTACATTGCTCTCCTCCACGTTAGCAGCTTGTTGTGGTGCGTGCACACTCGCCATTATCTCAGCCTGTGGCGATAGCACCTCAGATACCGATTCTTTGAGCCCACTGCTGGAGCTTTTGAAAGGAAGATGCCCTTGCTTTTTCAACATCTTTGGCGGCATATCAGTTATCTTAGGTATTTTTCGGTTTTCTTGCTGGAACGGGTCCCAGGGAGCTGGGGGAAACAATTTATTCGACGGTGAGGCATAGAGCTCCAGAACTATGCTGCCATTCTGGATGCTGGCTTGGCCACGTCCCCACATTTTGCACTTTAATAACTTTGCAACCATTCAGCGGATTTGCACAAGCAGTCTTATGTGGTAGATCTCTTGACATGCCAAGTTTCGTTTCTGTCAGGTTAGTGGATTTCTAGCTGCACATAGTGCAAAAAATGTTAAAATTCACCTTTTTTGTGCTTTTATTTTGTCATCGTGCTGCATGTAGATAGTTTGAAATTTTGGTCTGAAATTTTCAGGGTACAAAAGGCTTGCTCCACAGAAGTACCTTTCTCTGGTTTGGTGAAAAAAATATTAATCCATTCCAAACACATTTAATTTTAAAGTTTCATGTTCTGGGTGTGTGCAGTACAGTCTTTTGGATAGGTTTCTGGAACGAAAAAGGAACTTGGTCTCACAAAAAAAGGACTAATTTTCATGAGGGGCTAATTTTTTTTCACAAGAAAAAATTCCTTTTTCGTGAGCCGTCATCTTGTTTTCCATTTTTTCAAAAAAAAAAATTTGAAAAGCCGCACAAAAATGATATTCTACCCATACACCAACACATGTATCTTGCTCATCAGGACTCTGTTAAATGAAACCGTAATTTTTTTTTTATTTAGCTATATGGCAAGCCTAAAGCTCACCCTATTTTCATACAGTCTACACATCTGTCCTTATTTACAGATGGAATGGGGTGAGCTTTAGGCTTGAGAATCTTAAGGCACAGCTCATACCTGCTGAGCTGCCTTCTCCTTACTCAGCTCTTTCATTTATTTCTCAGGAGAGGAGATCTGATGGTGATTTTACTCTGTGGTCACTTTAGTTTTAGCACCCAGAGTTTTAAATTATAGCCTTGTTTTTTGTTAGATATCAGGGTCAGGGCATTAATGATTGGTAAGGACAGGGAGACAGTTAGGTTGAGAAGCCAGTTTTCTTTTTTTTCAGTGAGGGTAAATTTCATTGCCATGGAGTATAAAGGAGGGGAGGAGCTGAGGAGCAACTACCACTGAGTGTTGTGGTTTGGAGATGTGCAATCGATTGGAGGCTTCAAACAGGGTAGCCTTTGCCTGGAGGATTCTGTACAACTGTACGATTGGAACTTCTGATGATGCCAGGTGAGACTCGGGAGGTGGGCTGCGGTCGGGTGAATATTCTTGGGCACAATCCAGAAACTAAGTGGCTGAGGAAATGTGCCTGTGGGAGCCTGGTAATCTGCTTGTAGTAGCCCAGTACTGTGAGTGTTATCACACTCAGGACATCTGCTCTATCTGGCTGCTACCTGTGGCAGGTGAGTGTGACTCCTTCATTAAGTTGGATTGTGACCTGGTTTTCTGACTGTTTGGGGTGCCTGTCCACTTGTCGGTCCTGGTGTAAGAGCCACAGTCTGCAACTTGATGGTGTGGCTTAATGTTTTGAAACTTCTGATTTGTTACCTGTTGGAAATTTGTGACTGCTGGTTCTTATCTTGGGGAGAGTTACATTTCATGGAAAACTGCTTGTTCCAGACTTCACTTAAGCACAGGTGAGAGTGGTGCTGGGCAATATTTTCATTGAGTTGGCCCAGTAAGGGCGAGCCTCTACATACACCTCCTGTTTGTTTTCTGGCTTATCTTGTTCCCAAGGCAAGTGAGACTAGTCTCTGGAAAGAATATGGGAGGCAGTATAGTGCAGTGGTTTAAGACTCTGAGCTGCAAATTTGGAGACCTTGGTTTGAATCCCACAGCCTCCACTTGCATACTGTGTGACCCTGAGCAAGTCACTTAACTTCCCTGTGCTCCCAGGTCACACCTGTAAACACGCTTTCAGCTTAGTGTGCCACTTCTGGTTAAACAATTGAAAAAGAAAAAAAAGAATATTGCTTGGCAACTGCCTCTCTCAGAAAGTTTTCTCTTATATTACAACATTTGTCAGCTGTGCAGTTTCTGTTATAAACTAACATCTTGGAACTTTTCTGGTGAGAGTACAGTTCCCTATGGTAACTTTCTCCAGTTTGGTGAGGGCTCAATGCAGACATGACTATTTTAGCAGTGACTGCAGTTGGATTAAAAACTTTGCTGACTCAACAACTTCAAATTTATAGTGGACTTTGGATATTGCTTCTAGCAAGGAAGCTATGGTTATATTGGACTTTCTCTCCATGGCATTGTTCTTTGACTTCTCCTGAGGACTGGAAATATGAGTTTTCTGTTTTATTATTACTGACTGGTTTATTGAAGAAGGGGTGGGTGGTTTGGGGAGGGTTTATTTAGGTTTTGGGTTAAGGGGTGGATGTGTGTGTGTGTGTGTGTGTGTGTGTGTGTGTGTGTGTGTGTGTGTGTGTTTATGAGTTTAGGTAGCTAAGTGGGTTATTGATGTGTGTGTGTGTGTGTGTGTGTGTGTGTGTGTGTGGTGTGCATGAGTGTGCACGCGGAGTGTCTGGTTAGTTACTTTTGTTTTGTATTAGGTTGCATGTGGACTGTGTTTGTGTTTTACAATTAGAAGGCAGTGGTAGTGGTGCTGATCAGTTGGGTTGTGCTGGGGTTTTTGACCAGACTGCTTAAAATGCTGCACGACCTTTGTCCCTTTGCCAGCCTCCCTGTGTCAGCTACAACAGCGAGGTGCTGTTGGAAGGTCAGAATTACTAGGGAATGGGAAGGTAGGTGGTGACAGGGTGATATGGGCCCAGCCAAGGTGAGAGATATTGGGGTGGTCAGGTGCAGGAGATGCCCTGGGTTTAGATGGAGCCTAAAGAGAAGCCAGACATATTTGGTCTCTGTCCCCAGTGTTCCTACCAGACAGAGTGGTCAGGTAGCCAGAGGGGCTGCAGTGCCTACCAGTCCCCTGCAGGCTGTGATGATGCTCGGCCAGTTTTTGAAGCATCTGTCCTTGCTGGGTACTCTGTGGTGCACTGCCTGTGGCGAGAATGCAAGGGTGGAGGAGTGGACACTTGTTTTAGTTCTGACCTAGGATTCACTATGCCCCCAGTGGGGATGGTCAGGTCCTTTGAGTGTGTGGTGGTGCGTTGGTGTCCAGGTGCAGCATGCAAGATTCTTCTTATTTACTACCCTCTGGAGGCAGGGGAAGACTTCCTGCAGGAGGTTGTGGACTTCGTTATCGACATGGTGTTGGAGTCCCCCAGATGTTTAGTACTGGGGGACTTCAATGCCTAGGTCGATGATGAAGTCTCACAATTTGGGTCTCACCTCCTCCAGCTGATGTCATCACTGGGGCTGTTTCAAGAAGTTACTTCCACGACCCATCATCGTGGCAGCATTCTGAACGTGGTATTCTCACTGCGACTCGAGGTAACTAACCTTGGGATTGATCAGATTGTATGATCTGATTATTGCATGGTGAAGTTCTGGGTCAGGGCACACCCTGAGAGTCCCTCCCCTGTTGAGCTATCACAAGTTAAGGGGATTGTCCCTGGATAGACTTCTGGCAGTAGCTGATCTATCTAGTGTAGATGCTGCATGTGATGTGGGTATTAGCGAAGCGGTGGCCACATATAATTAGACAGTTTCTGGGGCACTTGATACCCTCGCACAGGTCCTTGTATGACCCAGATCCTCTCTCTCTCTCTTGAGGGCTCCATGGTTTGATGGGATCTCAAGGTGAAGAAGATCAGAGGTCGGAAGTTGGAGCATTGTTGGCAGGGGACCCAGTCGGATGTGGACATGCTGTCCCTACATGCACATCATTGTGAGTACCGGGGGAAATCAACCATAAGAAGGCAGAGTTCCTGTCCAGGGAGACTACTGCTGGGAAGAACCAACTAACTCAGCTTTTTAGGACTATCAACAGACTTCTTCATCTGATCTGTCTGCAGCTGAAGAAAGACTTTTCAATCACTTTATGTGATGAGTTTGCTCAGCTATTCTCGGACAGAATATCTGCTATCTGACAGGGGATCCCATCATTGTGTCGCATTGTGACTTGCAGTGATTGGCTTGGATGGAACAGAGGCTCTCGACCTGTCTGGGAGGAGTTTAAACTGGTGGAGTTAGCCGAGGTAAGTGAGGTCATCTTGAAGCTCAAAGCTAAAGCACACGTACTGTGAACTGGACCCATCTCTAACTCATTTCCTGATGAGATGCATTGGTTCCATTGGCCCAGTGTTTGCCAGGATTGTCCAGTGTTTGTTATTGGTGGGGTATTTCTGGAAGCCTTGAAACAGGCCCTGGTGAGAACCCTTCTGAAGAAGTCATCTCTTGACCCTGGTATATTGCCGTCCCATCTCCAGCCTTCCTTTTTTGGGTAAGGCTGTTGAGAAAATCATGGTGCAGCAGCTCAAAGAGCACCTCATGGTCTTTGACATCTACTGTATGAGCCACTCCAATCAGGTTTCAGAGCCAGGCATAGCACTGAAACAGCATTAGTCACAGCACATAATGACCTCCTCAGGTCTAGAGATAGAGGAGGCAGGTCAGTTCTTCTGCTCCTTGATTTCTCTTCAGCTTTCAACACTGTAGATAACACTGTGCTTCTTGATCACCTTAAAGAATACTGTAGACTCACTGGCACTGTCATCAGTTGGTTTGAGTCCTACCTCTCTGACAGGAGGCAACGGGTAGTGATGGGGATTTTCTCCTCCTCTACAAAGCTCTTGTCATGTGCAGTGCCTCAGGGGTCGATCTTGTTGCTGATGTTATTTATAATGTATATGCTGCCCCTAGGTGAGCTCATTAGGCAGTACAGTGTGGGTTTTCACTGTTACGTAGATGATGCCCAACTTTTCCTGTCCTTTTTCCCTGGAACATCAGATGTTGTGGAAGTGCTTAACATCTGCCTGGCCAAGATCAATGACTGGATATCCTCCAGTTGTTTGCGACTGAACTCAGACAAGATGGAGGTACTAGTGACTTGAGCCAGGATGAGGGCGTGATGGGAGTGCCTCTGATGTGGTCCTGGTTTATTCCTGGGATCTACGTTGTTGATGGCATCCCCTGGGGTGCAAGTTCTTGGCATGATCCTTGATGACAGACTGACACTTGAAGCTCAGGTGTTGGCTGTCATCAAAAGTGTTTTTTACAACTTAGGGAACATTGCCAGGATCAAACCCCTAGTTCCGCCTGAGGACCTGCCCATGTTGGTGTATGCATTTATGACATCCAGACTCGATTACTGTAATGCTTTCTACTTTGGGGTCTCTGGAGGTACCCTTCACTGGCTGCAGTTGGTGCAGAAAGCAGCTGCCAGGTTGTTATCTGGCCTGTCTAGGTCTAGCCATGTGACCCCGGTGCTGTGAGCTCTTTATAGCTGCTGGTTAGGTAGAGGGTCATCTTCAAGGTGTGTTTGCTCACTTATGAGGCCCTACATGGACTAGGCCCTGGATACCAAGCTGATTGTCTGATACCTGCCACCTCAGTCCACTCCCTCTGCTCCTCAACCAGGGCCTCCTTGAAGTTCCTAAGACGAGACTTAGAACTTCCGGCGACCGGGCCTTTAGTGTCGCCGGACCGGTCCTATGGAACTCCTTACCAGCTGAGGTCAGGGATGCCCTGTTGGTTGAGAGGTTCAAGGGTGGCCTGAACACCTATCTATTTTCCCTGGCCTTCCCGGACATAGTAATCTGACCAGCCCACAAAATCTGCTTATTCTGATACGGTATTTGATGTTTATTGTTTTCACCTGTTTGGATTTTATGATATCTGATTTTAATTGATACTCTGCCTACTATATGTTTTATGTACGGCACCGAGAGCCTCCAGAATTGAGCGCCATATAAATAAACTTTGCCTTGCCTTGCCTGGTTGGGGTGGTGGTGGAGTATTAGGGTTGGAAACCTTAATGCCACATTTCCCAGCTTTTGTCACTTTGACCCTAACTAGTGCATTAATGAAGTTTTTAGCAATTTATATCTATAGAAGACTGATAAACAAACTGGAGAACCTAGAAGTAGGTTGTAAAATAGTGAATTAGGTGGAGAGTTGGCTGGAAAATACAATCCAGAGGTAAATGGCACACACTTTGGAGTGGGCAGATTAATCAGTGGGGTAACCCAGGGAGCAGTGCTAGGTCCAGTCCTCTTCTACGTCTTTATCAGTGACATAGCAGAGGGGCTGGAAGAGAAAGTATGCCTGTTTGCAGATGATACAAAACTCTTCAACAAGGTGGACACTCCAGGGAGGGTTGGATAGAATGAAAAGAGACTTAAAAAGACTGGAGGACTGGTTGAGGGATTGGCATCTGGGTTTCAATGCAAAAAAAGTGCAAAATAATGCATATGGAGCACAGAAACCCAGAAGCAATAAACCACCTGGGAGAAGAGGCAATCAAAGGCTCAAAACAGAAAAGGAATCTGGGGGTTATCATCTCTGATCACCTGAAGATATCAAAGCAGTATGACAAGGCAGCAGGTAAGGTTAGCAGGATACTGGTATGCATAGATATGGGAATCAGCAGCAGGAGGAAGGAGGTAATAATCCCTCAGTATAGATCATTGGTGAGGCCTTACCATGAGTACTGTATCCCGTTTTGGAGATCCCATCTTCAAAAGGACATTAACAGGGAAGAGGTGGTAAAGAGGAGGGCAACCAAAATGGTGAGAGGCCTGCATCAAAAACCCTATGAGGAAAAATTTGAGGGAGTTAAATATGTACTCCCTGGAGGTCAGGAGGGAAAGACAGGAGATGATTAAAACATTCAAATACCTCATGGGGAAAAACAGAGTACAGGAGGTAACCATCTTCCAAATAAAAAGTTGGTCAAGGACAAGGGGGGACAAAATGAAGCTGGGGGAGTTCAGAGGTAATGTGCCTCCCAGGATGACCAACTACCCAATAGGGTATGGTAATGTGCATTGTCTTTGTCTCGTGTATATTTCTATTGTTATAACTCTGCATGAAATAAGTGTAAACACTGTATCTTAAGCCTTGTATATCATGTGTGTACTTCTTCCTCCTTTATTGTTACTGAGAGCTGACATGGAGCCTTTGCAAATGAGTCCTTGATTCAAAGGGTTGTAATTCCTAAACATTAATAAATAAAAAATAAATAAGTACTTTTTCAAAGAACGGTGATGAACAAATGAAACAGTCTACCAGCAGAAGTGGTGGAGGCAGAAACGGTTACAGGTTTCAGGAATGCATGGGACAAACACAAAGGGATCTTGAAAAGCAAGGGGAAGGGACAGCAAGTTGATTAGGGCCTGCTGAGTCACAATAGATAGGGCGATAGGGTAACAGGGCAGATAAGGTGGCCCTGGAGACCTTTATCTACCATCAAGTTCTATGTTGATATATATATATATATATATATATATATATATATATATATATATATATATATATAGTAGGTGGGATATTCAGACTACGCCAGGCTGTGGCGCAAGCCTGAGCGCAGTGCAACTGGGATGTGCCAGGACTTTGACAGAGTGATATTCAATGGTGCTGCTCCATGGCTCAGCACCGTTGAATATGGCACTGTGGCCACCTGCATTGCGCACGGTGCAGTGACACAGCACCAGCGCAAGTGGCCAGAGAGGAGCAGGGGGATGCGCCAATGCAAGTGCCATTGCGCTAGGCTCAGCAACCGTGATATTCAGCGGTGGATATGCAAATGAGACATAATGCATGCAAGGTGCAAATAGGGCCATTTGCATGTCATTATGACCCGATTTGCATACAGGTGTGCCTATCCCCGGCGACTTGCACCTGGTGTCCTGCCAGGTTGCAGCCATCAGGGACCGATGCCCCCTGCCCCCGGCGGTCAACGTGCCACAGTGCCGGATCGCGGTCATTCAATGAATTAAACTCCCTGATGGTCCAGTGGACCTGATCCCACAGCCTGATCATGGACTTTCATTAAATATAAACCCTGGTAGTCCAGTGGACCCAATCCCTCAGCCCGATCACAGGCTTACATTAAATATAAACCCTGGTGGTCCAGTGGACCCAATCCCTCAGCCTGATCAAGGGCATTCAATGAACCTCCCTGGTGGTCCAGTGGACCCTACCCGTCAGCCCAATCATGGGCTTACAGTAAGTGAAGTAGCCCTGGTGGTCCAGAGGTACCCCCTCTCCCAACCCTCCCACTCAGTCCCACCACCCCACTTCCCCCCAGTCAGCGGCGGGTGGCAGCACCCCACCTGCAATCCACCCAGCCACCCGCCGACTGACAGTGTACGGTATGGCTGTTGCCTGTTGGTTCACAGCATGGCCATGTGCTCACCATACTGTACCACAGTCTCAATATGTGTTTGAATAGCTGCATTCACAATTTGGGACTGTGTAGTAGAGTACGGTCTGCATGCCCATTGGCCCACGCTCTGGACCAATGGGCGTACAGCCATGCCATACGCCATCAGTCAGCAGGTGGCCAGATGGCTTGCGGGTGGGTTGCTGCTGCCCACCACTGACTGGGGAGGTACTGCTGAACCACCAGGTCTACTTCACTTACTGTAAGCCCACGATTGGGCTGATGGATAGGGTCCACTGGACCACCAGGGATGTTATTTGATGAAAGCCCGTGATCGGGCTGAGGGATCGGGTCCACTGGACAACCAGGGATATTATTTAGTGAATGCTCATGATCGGGCATGGGGGTGGCGACCGCGAAGGACGGTGCTGCCAGAGCTCGGGTGGCCACCCACAGCTGGCAGCTGCCATGTTGCTCCCTGCAACGTGGCAGCTCACCTGTGGGTGGCCAGCTGTTACTTCTTTTCCTTTTGGCACAACTGTCTGCGGCACATGTAGGGGTTGCTCCTGCCTATGCTCAGCACATCCCTGGCTGAATATTGGGCCATGCGGGGTATGCATGGGCATGCCCCCCTACTTGTGCCACATACATTACTGATGCACCCTGGCACATCAGGATTTGTGCTGGGCACTTTCCTAGTTTGAATATCATGCTGGGGTGCATCAGTGGGTTGCACATGATGCACCCCTGTTGTGCCATGTGCAAACTCCTTTGAATATCCCACCCAGTATATATATATATATATATATATATATATATATATATATATATATATATATATATATATATATAAAATATATATATATATATATATATTACAAAAGAACCCCATAGCAAGTGCCCTGAGGCATGGGTTATCCCAGAGGATATTGGCCATACAACCAAATTTTAAAGAAAATACAATTGCTCATACCCAATAATGCAAAGCATTATGGGAAACATATGCAAATCCCGATGAGAGAATTTGGACTGGCTCAACTTTAAGCCAAACTGCATGGTGCCAGAAGACCTCACAGTGCAATCAGCAAAGGCTAAGAACATATATTATAGTGGCACGGTAGTGCCACTTTAGTTAGAGCTGCACGGCCACTTCTATGTTAAACCTTAACGTTTGCACTTTAATAACTTTGCAACCATTTGCCCAATTTATCTGAAATTTGGACGGTAGAACTGCCTACCATAGATCTCTGGATCTGGAAAGTTTCATTCTAGTCCAATGTATGGTTATGGAACTGTAGCACGCTCAAAAAGTGAAAAATCACGCTTGTTGCGGATTCTTCGGTAAGCCATAATGAACTGAAGAATGCATTTCAGTGGCTTCAGATTTGTTGGTCTACATGTGGCCTCGGTTGAAATGGTTTCTTTTGAAGATTTGCTGAAAAAATATTGATCCTTTCAAAAGTTATTCAATTATTTCTTGCCTAATTATAACCTATGGAAAAATTTATATGTGCATTGCAAAAACTTTCGCGATCACATTTTTTTTGAGGAACTTCACGAAATTCTTTTTGTGCAATGGCCGTCTTGTTTTTCAGTTAGTGACAGAGAAAAAACACTGTAATTCAAAAAGTAATGCAGTTTGGTAAACACCAGCAGTTGTGTTTATCTAACTAGGCCCTGAGGAACATAACCCTGGCTTTAGTTTGTCTCCATCTTGTCTGCAAATATGTTTTTCAAGTTTTTGACATATTTTGATCGCGGCAACATTTTTTGCTGCCGACGAGCATTCGAGCTCAGGAACAATAGTAGCCACAGCAACATTTTTGTCTGCATGATAACATTGCCATTATAGAGATAGGAGACTCACAAAAACACTAAAGTAATCAGAGCAATACTTGACAAACACATTTTGCTATGCGTTGTTTTCTTTGTTACTTCATTGTGGCAAGGTGGATTGTACTATTGGCATGAAATATTCAGGGTGGAACGCCCTCATCCCACAGATGTGCTTTTTTGTGGTTTGGTATGAAAACATTGAACAGGCTCATAGTTTTAACATACTAAAGTTCACAAATTTTCCTTCAGGAAAACATTGCGGCGTCCGTGATGGCTTCTGGTGCCTGTATTTCAAAAACAGTTAGAGACACTGATTTTTCATCGCAAAAATTCTTAGGTCCCCATAGGGGCACTAAGTCAGAGAAGCAGGTTGGAAAGCCATGAATACCATGAAATTTGATTTTTTTTTTCTACCTTGTATGGTTAGTGAGATATTTGGGAATTAGTGTTCCAATTTCTCATTTTCATGTCCATTGTCCAATTATTATGCCTTCAGAGTTAGCACTCACAGTGCTTTTTGGAGATTGCATCCCGGAAATGATGCGAGATATGGATTCAGCTGACATATGTTGCGAGAACTACTCACTGTCATGATTACAATGACACTTGAATTTTAATTATATCTGCTACGTTTCACAATACATTGGCAAATTAGTGGCAAAAGGGTTCCTTGCCATTTAGGGCTGCTGTATGGCTCCATGCTTATCTGTAAGTGGGAGCACAGTGCCCGGAGGGCCTGCGCTCCCACAGACACATATCATTGTGCACAAAAGGGCAGCTTGATGGCCCCGCCCTCCCACCAACACAAAACATTTACTACTTATATTATACATTTTCAAAAGAAAGGAAATTCTTTGCAAAAAACTTCATTAATGCATCAGTTAGGGTTGTTTCCACACTGACAAAAGTGTGGAAATTCATTGTTAGGGTTACCACCCCACTACCCTACCCCCACGCCCCCAACTCAAAACCCTAACTCTGCATTTGACCCCGCCCCCACAACCCTAGCTGATGCATGAACAAAGTTTTTTGTAAAATGTACATATATATATATATATATATATATATATTATAGTGCCACAGGTTGAGTAAGCCCTTTAATTTTAAATCTCAAATTTTGCACCTTAATAACTTTGCCACCGTATGACAGATTTGACTGAAATTTTGTATGCACAGTTTGGTACCATAGTTCACTGGATCTAGCAAGTTGTGCTACAGTCGGATGTACAGTTGTGGATCTGCAGAATGCCAAAAAACAGCAAAAAACTGACTTTTTGCATGTTTCTTTGCTTGCGCCCACAGTCAGCACAATTTGTTCATTTGGTCTGAAATCTTCAGGGAAGATGCAGTCTGGATCGTCAATGTGTCTTTTGAAGATTTGGCATAAAAATATTAAACCGTTCAAAAGTTATTCAAAAAACAAACTTCCCATTATAGCCAATGGGGAAAAAATCTATGTGTCTCATGAAAGTGTCACAAGTACAATTTTCCTTTCACAAATGGCTCTTTTACTTTCGTGCTGCCACCATATTGTTTTCAGTTATTGAGAGGGAAAAATGCCTGCCATTTAAATTTGGGACCTTCTAGGTAAACACTGACTGTTGGGTTTACCTAGTCGGGTCCTGATGATGCCAGTCCTATCTTTTTTTGGGGGTAAAACCCCCTAGAAATGCCATTTCTAAAATCGACTCCACAGTACTTTCACAAATCGCTGGAAAAACTGCCACAACACTCTTGCAAATGCAAAAGTTTTGTGCTGTTTTTTGCAAAACTTTTGCAATTTGTGAAAGAACTTTGCCCAAAAACTGCAAATCTTTGCCATCCTCCTACAACAAAATGGTTGGGGCTTTTTAGCTGAAATTTGCAGCTTGGCAAGCCCTGGTCCCACAGATGTGCCTTTTGGTGGTTTAGTGCCAAAACATTCAATTGGCCCAAAGTTACAGTGTTCCAAAGTTGAGAAATTTCCCATAGGATAACAATGCAGCATCTGTGATGCCTTTCGGCACCCGTATCTGGAAAACGAAGCAAGATACGGAGTTTTCACTACCTGAAATTTTGATCACCTTCAGGTAATCTAACCTGCAGAAACAAGTTTGGAAATCATAGACCAGCAATCATTACACCAGCAGTGGAATTCTTTCCTACTTGCTATGGTTACGGAGATATTGGTACATTAGTTTCACAAGGGTTCCAAGGGTGCCTTTTCAGCATATTTCGGTGCCCATATCTTGTAAACAGTGTGAGATGTGGATTTGGTTGATTTACCTAATGTGAAGTACTTACTGTCATGATTACAACAGGAACATATTTTTTTCCTAGCTGCTACGGTTGCTGAGATATTAGCAAATTAGTGTTACAAGGGTTCCTTGCCAAGTATGGCTGTTGTATGGCTCCGTAGTTATGTGTAAGTGGGAGCATAGGGCACAGAGGGCCCGTGCTCTCACAGATGCATACCATTATGCAAAAAAATTGGCAATATGAAGGGAGTGCAGGGCCCTGAGGGCCCGCGCTCCCTTTAACACATATCACTAACTAGTTAAATTACACTCTCTCAAAAAGAAAGGAAATTCATGGCAAAAAACCCAGTTCATGCATCAGTTAGGGGTCATAGCACAGCAACAAAGGCATGAAAATGTGGTTTTAGGGTTACCATCCCTATCACCCCACCCCTTCACCCTCCACACACCAATGAGCACCGGGGTGTGCATTGGGGTCATCGTGCCTAACTCTCATCCAATTCTCCTAAACTGCACCACCTCAGCTTCTTTACACATGGAATTGGGTGAGAGTTAGGCCAATGACACCAACGCACACCCCGATGCCTGTTGGTGTGTGGAGGGTGGAGTGGTAGGGGTGGTAACCCTAACACCGCATTTCCATGCTTTTGTTGCTGTGCTATGAATCCTAACTGGATGCATTAACAGAGCTTTTTTGCTATGAATATATATATATATATATATATATGTATATGTATGTATGTATATGGTAGGTAGCTAATGCAAAATATCAGTGATATTTTGCAGCCCATTGTGTATGTCATTTATGCAATGTGTTGCCTTGGTTTTAATTTTAATACTTTTTTATATATTTATTTTGATTTTTTTTCTGCTTCGTTGTTTTATTGTTGTTTTTTTTTTGTAGATAGGGTTGCTAGCATGGTAGCTAGGCTCTGTACGTGCTTGTGTTGCCAAACATGGCATTTTACTGGTTGTTTGTAGTGTGTGGGTGGGCTAAATAAGTTTTAAAACATGGCGGTGTTGCTCCCGCTTAGCGAGGTTTCTGTGTGGCAGTTTAAGCATTTTTTTCTTTTAGGTTTCTTTTAAGAGATCATTTATCTGGTTGATCCTGCTTTTGTATTGCTCTGTAGAAGTGAAGCAGAATGGATTAAACTCCTGAGGAGGAGCAGCTAGTTCTGCTGCCATCTGCGTAGTAGAGGAGCCGGTTGCTGGGTATTGGGAGCAGTGTGAGTCAGTTGAAGGTTGCTGGAAATGGAGGTACGAAGGTTTTTAGTATTGCATTTCATGGAAGGATATGAGGGGATTGTAAGAATGACAAGGGCTTATACTTTGGTGGAAGAGTTCCTATTTTGCATTTCGACGAGTACATTAGCTTGTTGCTGGTTATCGGGGATGTTGGAGAAGTGTTCAGAGGAGAGCTTCTGTTGTTGGGGATTGAGAAGTCTATGTGGTCGGGGACAGAAGGAAAGCGGCAGTGATGGGACAGTGGGGAAGCTGTAGAGGGTGACTTAGTAGCTGTGGTGTGTGCAGGGATTTACCAAAGAAAACAAGAATTTTTTTTAGATGTGTGATGTACGAACATACGAACATACGAAATTTGCCAGCAGATAAAGGCCTAGAGGTCTATCAAGTCTGCTCGAATGTGCAGCTAGCACCCCTTATTCTGCAGCTGCCCCTCCCTTCCACCCTTCCCCTTCATTAACCCTCCCCCTTGTCCTGTCCCATCCCCTTTTGAAGCAGTCCACTGTTCTACTGCATACCACTTCTGCAGGTAACGCATTCCACCCAGCCACCACCCTCTCTGTAAAAAAGTGTCTCCTCATCTCCCTCCTGAACGTTCCTCCCTCCAGACTCATATCATGGCTCCTGGTGGCCCTCCCCTTCCTTACTTTGAACAGCCCCCCTGTACCCGTCTTGTTTATTCCTTTCATGTATTTAAAGTTTCAATCTATGTCACCCCTGTCCTTCCTCTCCTCCAGTGAGTACATGTTCAACTCCTTCAACCTCCTCTCGTATGATAAGTCCCCAGCCCTTGATCCTCTTTTGTCGCTCTGCGCCTGTACCCACTCCAGTAACTTAATGTCCCTCTTCAGACATGGGTGCCAGTACTGCATGCAGTACCCAGGTGTGGTCTAACTAATGACCTATACAGTGGCAGAATCACCTCCTCCCTCCTCGAGGATATACCCCTTGCAATACAACCCAGCATTTTGTTGGCCTTTGCAGCTGCCTTCCTACATTGTGCTGAGTTGTTCATTGACCCTGTAATGAGCACCCCCAGATCCTTCTCCTCCTCTGTCTGGGCTAGCTGCCCCCCCAGCTGGTAACTCCTCCTTGGGTTCTTCATCCCAAAATGCAGCACCTTGCACTTTTTGGCATTAAACCCCAGTTGCCAGGTGTCTGACCAGGTTTCAAGCTTTGCCAGATCATCCTGCAACCCCTGCCATCCCCCTTGGTCATCCACCACCGTGCCTACCTTGGTATCATCAGCAAACAGCCTGATCTTGCTCTTGATGTCCCATGATATGTCTGCAATGAATATCCCAAACAACACTGGTCCCAACACCGAGCCCTGTGGAACACCGCTCGTCACTGCCCTTGGGTGTGAAAGCTCCCCACCCACCACCACCCTCTTTTGCCTTCCCTGAAGCCAGTTCCCTACCCAGCTCACCAGCTTTGCACCTGCCCTGTGCCTACTAACTTCCTTCCCAGCCTTCCATGCGGCACCGAGTCGAATGCCTTACTGAAGTCCAGATACAGGACATCCACTGCATGGCCCCTGTCCAGTTGCCTAGTTACCCAGTCATAGAACTCGACCAGGTTAGTTTGGCAGGATCTGCCACGTATGAAGCCATGCTGTCTGCTGTCCTGTAGTCCTTTGGCCTCTAGGAGGGCCACCAGCCTCTCCCTCAGGATAGTCTCCATTAGCTTACCCATGATGGATGTGAAGCTCACTGGTCTGTAGTTTCCCGGTTCGTCCTTGGGGCCACTCTTGTGGAGGGGCACCACATGAGCCATCCTCCAGTCCTGAGGTACACACCCTGAATGTAGTGAGGCATTAAATAGGTCTGCCAAAGGTCCTGCAAGGATGTCTGCCAGCTCCTTCAGTACCCTGGGGTGGATGCCATCTGGGCCTGGTGCCTTGTCCACCCTCAGTGCCTTCAAACCCTCTAGAACTCTGCCCTCCATGATTTCCCCATCTGTCACCACTTCCCCCCTGCTTCTGCCATTTCTCTCACCTTGGGTGACACCCCCTCTTCTCTTTAGTAAATACTGAGCAGAAGTACTCATTTAGTGCTTCCGCCTTATCGCACCCTGTTTCCACCCAACCACCCTCCTTCCTTATCCTTACTATGTGGTCCTTACAGCTACTTTTTCTCCCTGATGTACTTAAAGAAGTCCTTCTCCCCCTTCTTAATGCCTTGTGCCAGCCTCAGTTCCGTAGATGCTTTGGCTCCCCTTACTGCCCTTGTCACCTCCTTCGATTCTGTCAAGTACTCCTCCCTGTCCTCCCCCCTCCCTGTTTTCTTGTACTTCCTAAAGGCAGTTCTTTTCCTCCTTACCTTTTCCATGACCTCCTTGCTCAACCAGCTCAGTTTCTAAGCCCTAGCCTTCTTGCTCTGGGCTTTGCAACAGGTTTTGGTTGCCTCCACCATCCCCAGCTTTATGAGCTCCCACCTCTGGTTAGTGTCCATACTAGATTGAATTCTGGCCAGATACCCTTTTACCACTTCCCCCATCCTCCCAAAGTCAGCCCTCCTGAAGTCCAGCACTCTTGTGCCAGATTCCACTCCTTCCTTGCCCATATCCAATGTGAGCCATACTGAGTGGTGGTCACTCCCTGACAGCAGTTCCTCCACTGTAAGTTCTCTCACAAAGTCCCCATTTGCCAGCACAAAGTCAAGGGTATTCCCTAACCTGGTTGGTTCACTGACCATTTGCAGCAGGAAGCTGTCCTGGAAGGCATCCAGCAGTACCTGCTCCCTTCTGTTCCTGGTTGTTGTTGTGCTCCATTCCACTCCTGGCCTGTTGAAGTCCCCCACAATCACCACATTACCCTTCTCGCAGGTCCTCCTGATCTGTCCCGCTAATTCCCTGTCTAACTCCTCCGTCTGAGATGGTGGCCTGTACACCACTTCCATTCTAAGAATCCTATTCTTGGAATCCTGGATTTGCACCCAAAGTGACTCTGTACTACCCTCCTCCCCTTCCTCCCTTACACACTTCAGTCCTTCCTTCACATATAGTGCCACCCCACCTCCTTTCCCAATCACCCTGTCCCTATGAAATAACCTGTACCCTGGTACAGACAGGTTCCAGTCATTGTATTGGGTGGCCCATGTTTCTGTGATGGCTGCAATGTCCACCTCTCCCTCTGCCATGAGAACCTGTAACTCTGCAGTTTTCCTCCCAAGGTTCCTAGCATTAAGTGATATGGGGAGAGTTTGGAGAAATGTTTAGATAAGCTCTGTTGCTGGTGATTGTAGAGTTGTTGCTGTGTTGTCAGAATTAAAAAGAAACTGTGAACCTGTAATGTGGCATGATGGGGTGCAAAGGGGAGTTTATAGAATTTTTATTTTTACATTTTTTTGAAGGAGTTCCCCAAAGTCTGTATCTCCTGTTTCTGTTGTTAAGAAAATATTTGGGGAGAAAATGAAAGTGTTTGGTGTGCTGCTAGACAGAAAAGAAACTGACAGTGGGAGCTGGCATGCAACTGAGCAGGTGAATTCTGATTGTGCTGCTCATGCTGCCAGCTCCCACCAATCAAAACGTTTTTGAGCAGTTGTGGTTAAGTGCAGTTTGTGTCTGGTTATTACCTACAGTGAGAATAAATGACCAAGAGTGAGAATAAATACAATATTCTCACTGTAGGTCTGTGCAGGCAAAAATACTGCTGTTATTTGTCAGTTTTTATCCTCACCCCCATTGCATATATATATATATATATATATATATATATATATATATAGATAGATATAGATATGTATGTATATGTGTATATATACATATATATTTATATACATATATATATATATAATGGTAGCATGGTAGTGCTACCATAGTTAGGAGTTGAGGAGCCATTTACATGTTAAACCCAAAATTTTGCACCTTAATAACTTTGTAACTGTTTGACAGATTTGCCTGAAATTTGGAATACACAATCAAGAACCATATACCTTGGGATCTGCCAAGTTTTGTACCAGTCGGATACACGACTGCGGAGTTATTAAGCGTGATCTGTGCGTGCGTTTATGCTTTTTTTGGAATTCTATGGTCGTGCCTTTTGAAGATTTGGTGAAAAAATATTAAACGGTTCAAAGTTATTCAAAAACAATTTCCATTATAAGTCAATGGGAAAAGTTAACAAAGGTTCGACAGTGTCGCAAATGCATTTTACTTTCACAAATGGCCCTCTTTCTCAAATCCACCATCTTGTTTTCAGTTAGTGATCAGAAAAATGCTTGCCATTTAAATTTGGGACCCTCTAGCAACCTAATTCTTTTTGTATTCACCTAGTCGGAGCCTGAGGATGCTAGCCACATCTTTATTTTGGGGTAAAACACCCCAGAAATATGTTTTTCAAATTTCTGGAAAAAGTACTTTCGCAAAGTACTTTCGTGCTCACGAAAGTGTTGCAAATTTTTGTGAAAGCTTTCGCAAATTGCGACAGTACTTTTCTAGACTGTGGGAAATGACAGCAATTCTTTGGCACCACTGCAAAAACGGTTGGGAGTTTTGGGCTGAAATTTGGAGGAATGCAGCCGAAATCTCGAGATGTGCCTTTCAGTGTTGTATTGAAAAAATATTACATGACGGCAAAGTTACAGCACTCCAAAGTTGACATTTTTTCCCATAGGATAACATTACGGCGCTCGATGCATTACAGGAATCCTTTGGCACCCTGCTGCAAAATAACGGTTTGGTCTTTTTTCCTGAAATTTGGAGGGAAGACAGCCAACAGCCCACAGATGTGGCTTTCACTGGTTTGGTGAAAAAATATTACAGGGAGGCAAAGTTATGGCACTCCGAACTTCTCTTTTTTTCCAATAGGATAACATTATGGCGTTCGCCACACCTTTCAGGGCCCCTATCTCGGAAATGGTGCGAGATACGGACTTTTCGTTGGAAAAATGCTTAGCCCCCTGAAAGGGGCTAAGCATAAAACTAGCCAAGACAGTCATAAATCATATAACTTTAAACTTTTTTTCTACGACGTACGGTTCCTGAGATATAACCTATTTAGTATTCCAAGTCCTCATTTTCTGCTCCGATACCCATTATTATGCATACATTCTTTGTACTCACTGTCTTTCTCTATGCAGCTTTTGGGGAAAACCAGCCTGTGCGCTTACATTACTGTTACTGTTGCCCTTTCCGCTTGCGGTTCTGTACTCGTTTCACTTACCGTTGACGTCTACACCACCATGTGTGTTATCCTTTGCGTTTTCATTTGCCCTTGCGTTTCTGTTATTTTTTGCCATTTGTGTCTACAGTACTGTTTCTCTTTCTGTTTCACTTTGCGTCACCATGCCCATTGACATTTCCGTTTGCAGGCACCATGTCACTATGTGACAACACATCACGTGGCAGACCGTTCCTGTCTACGCCACCATGTGCGTTACCCTTTCTGTTCTTATTCACGCTTGTGTTACCATGTGCACCACTGTTAGAGCTTCTGTTTGTGTTGCTGTTCCTGTTACTATGCTACAAGACATCACGTGGCGGTGAAGTCCACGCTCCTGCCACTGCATTACATTACTATTTCTGTTATCATTCTCAAAAAGAGAAATTAAGGCAAAAACTCCATTTAATCATTAGTTAGGTTGTTCACAGCGACAAAAGTGAGAGATTCGGTGATGGGTTGAAAAAACCCTTGGACCCCCATGCCCCAACCAGCATTGGGTGTGCGCATTAGGGATGTGGTCTAACTCTCACCATTCTCCCATACTTCTGCTGCTTTACACATGTGATGGGGTGAGAGTTGGGCTGGCGACCTCAATGTGCACCCAATGCAGTGAGGCTGGGTGGTGATTCAGGGGTTTTCAACCTAACACGAAATTCCTCACTGTTTCACTGTTGAACAACCCTAACTAATGCATTAAACGGAGTTTTTGCCTCTAATATATATATATATATATCATGGTAGCATGGTAGTGCTACCATAGTTAGGTTGAGTAGCCCCTTTAAGGTTGAAGGGTCAAACTTTGCACCTTAATAACTTTGTCACAATTGAACAGATTTGCCTGAAATTTGGAATGCATGATCAAGAACCATACATCTTGGGATCTGCCAACTTTTGTAGTGGTCAGATATACAGCTGCAGAGTTTTTTTTTGTTGACTGGGTAAGTGAACTAGACAAATCCTGCCTATTTTCAGGAACGGCTCTGGAGAGGGGGATACAGATGAATGCCAACTGATCTTGAACCAGATTAAGCTGTTGGTCGTATTTTTAGTGAATGAGGGAAATTTGGCCAGGACATCGGGGAAATTCCCCTACTCTTTTCGATAAGTGCCATGGGATCTTTAACATCCACCTGAACTACCACCAATCCAGGCAGATGGGACCTCAGTTTAACGTCTCATCCGAAAGACGTTAAACGTCTGACGTTATTAAGTGAGATCTGCGCACGCATTTACAGTTTTTGGTGAATTCTTTGCTCGCACCTACAGGTGGCATGGTTTGTGTGACCAGTCTGAAAACTCCAGGGAACATGTGGCCACGGTCCCCAATGTGTCTTTTGAAGATTTCCTGAAAAAATATTAAACGGTTCAAAAGTTATTCCAAAAACAATTCCCATTATAAGTCAATAGGAAAAGCTAACAAAAAGTTCAACAGTGTCACAAATGTACTTTTTAGTATCACAAATGACCCTAGTAGTGTCGTAAATCTACCATTTTGTTTTCAGTTGGTGATCAGAAAAATGCTTGGCATTTAAAATTGGGACCCTCTAGGGACACAATTCTTTTTGTGTTCACCTAGTCGGACCCTGAGCATGCTAGCCATGTCTTTATTTTGGGGTTAAACTCCCCAGAAATATGTTTTTCAAATTTCTGGAAAAAGTAGTTTTGCATAGTAGTGTCACACTCACAACACTTTCATGATTTCATTTGTGAAAATGTTGTGATTACGACACTATTTTGTGACACTATGCCCAAAATAACAGGAATTCTTTGCCACCCTGCTGCAAAAGAATGGTTTGGTCTATTGGGCTGAATTTGGAGAGAAGACAGCCAACATGTCACATATGTGCCTTTTGGTGGTTTGGTGAAAAAATATTGAGGGCTGCAAAGTTACGGCACTCCAAAGTTGACGCTTTTTCCCATAGGATAACATTACGGCCTCCGATGCGCCTTTCGGGGCCTGTATCTTGGAAACGGTGAGAGATACAGACTTTTTGTCAGAAAAATGCTTAGCTCCCCAAATGGGGATAAGTACAAAACTAGCCAAGAATGTCATCATTCATATGAAATTTTCATTTTTTTTCTACATTGTACGGTTCCTGAGATATAATCAATTTAGTATTCCAAGTCCTCCTTTTCTGCTCAGAGGCTCATTATTATGCATACCTTCTTTGTATTCACTATCTTTTTAATGCAGTTTTTGGGGAAAAGAAGGGTGTGCCCTTTCATTACTGTGCCAATTAGCATTTCCAGTTGTGTTTCCATTACCGTTCGCGTCACCGTTCCCATGTACGCCACCGTGTGCGTTACAGTTTGCATTTTCGTTTGCGCTTCTGTTTGCATTACTATTACAATTTGCGTTTCCATTACTGTTCATGTTTTCATTTTTTTTTGTACCAGTCTGTGCATTGCCATTTGCATTTGAGGTCAACCTTCCGTTTGCATGTGTCTTTCGTTTTGCATCATCGTGGCTGTTACCATTACCATTGGCGTTTCCAATCGTGTTACCATGACCGTGCGCGTTATGGTTTGCGTTTCCGTACGCACTTTCATTTGCATTTCCATTTCTGTTTCCTTTGTCATTACTGTTGCTGTTACCATTACCATTTACATTTCCAATTGCGGTACCGAGACCGTGTGCATAACGGTTTGCATTTACATGTGTGCTTGCATTCGCATTTCCATTTCAGTTCCCTCTTCATGTTCATTTTGCTGTAACACTTAACATTTGCATTTAAAATACCAGCACCGTCACTGTGCGCATTACCAGTTGCATTTTCGTACGCGCTTGCGTGTCCCTTTGCATCACTGTTCACTTCGGCATCACTTTGCGCTTGCCTTTCTATTAATGTTTGCTTTGACATTTACGTTTGTGTTACCATGTGCGTAACTGTTGGTGCTTGCATTTGCATTGCTGTTCCTCTTACTATGTGACAAGACATCACGTGGTGGGAGCACCGCATTACATCCACTATTTATCATCCTCATTCTCAAAAAGAAGCGAAATTAGAGGCAACAGACTCCATTTAATGCATCAGTTAGGGTTGTTCCACAGTGACAAAAGTGAGGAAATTTGGTGCTAGGGTTGAAAACCCCCCTTGGACCCCCCAGCCCACCCCCCCAACTGGCATTGGGGTGCTCGTTGGGGTCATCATTCCTAACTCTCACCCCATTCTCCTATACCGCAGCTTCTTTACACATGTAGTGGGGTGATATTTAGAGCTGATGACCCCAATGTGCACCCTGATGCCAGTTGGGGGGTGGGTATGTCCACTATAGTTAGGGTTGAATTCCCCATTTAAGGTTAAATCTCAAATTTTGCACCTTAATAACTTTGTAACCGTATGACGGGTTTGCCCGAAACTTGGAATGCATAGTTTTGTACCATAGATCTCTAGATCTGGCAAGTTGTGTTATGGTCGGATGTACAGCTGTGGAGCTACAGTGTGTCACATGATGCATAAATTATGCATTTTTGCATGTTTTTTGCTCGTGCCTACAGCCCGCATGGTTTGCACGATCAGTCCAAAACTTCAGGGAACATGCAGCCAGGGTCCCTGATGTGCCTTTAGAATATTTTGTGAAAAAATATTAAACAGTTCAAAAGTTATTCAAAAAACACCGAATCCCATTATAGTCAATGGGAAAAGTTAACAAACTATGTGACAGTGTCGCAAATGCAGTTTTTACTGTCGCAAATGACCCTTTTACTTTTGTGATTCAGCCATTTTTTTTCAGTTGGTGGTCAAAAAAATGCTTTGCATTTAAATTTGGAACCCGCTAGGGATACAATTCTTATTGTGTTCACTTAATTGAGTCCTGAGGATGCTAGCCATGTCTTCTTTGGGGGTATAACACCCCAGAAATATGATTTTAAATTTTTTTTTAAAAAAAGTAGTGTCACAAAGTACTTTCACAGATGTGACACTTTCGTGATTTTTTTTGCGAAAGTGTCATGATTTGCAAAAATCTAGATTTAGTATTTGCCGTATTGGTCCTTGCAAGAACAGATCCAGGAGCAAATGATTTGATACCTTTTAATGGACCAACATAGATGTAACAACAAGAACAAAGTTGTCTAGCTTTCGGACCAACCAGTCCTTCTTCAGAAGCCTAATGGCAGTTGTTTAGAAAAAACAATGGGCCTGATTCTTGAAAGAGAAATATGCCAGATGTAAGAAAAGCAGTTGTGTAATATAATGCAATAGCAACTGCGACATGCGAGATATGTGCAATTCTAGAACCCCCAAGAATACACTAAACACAATTGCGTAAGTCGTGAGATGCAAGATACACCATATAAAAGTCCGCAACATGCAGTAGCAGCCCAACATATACACCAGCAGATATGCCACAGCAATGGCACAAGCTGCAGCGGAACGGCAGAGAAGGAAAATGAATTTTCACCATGAGAAGGTCAGCACCCTGGTGGAGCAGATAGATCACCACCATGCACTCCTCATGGGCCACAGAGGGGATGCCAAGAAGAGGGAGAAATGGAAGAGGGCATGGGACAGGGTGGCATGCAGGGTCAATGCCATTGCTGCACAACGCAGGACAGTAAGAGATGTGTAGAAAAAATGGAATGACCTGAAGCACCTGGTGAAGTGCAAGATGGCACAGAATAGACGCAGTGCCCTAGCACAGGGGGTGGACCCACTCTGCAGAAGCCACTCAGTGCCATTGAGAGGAGGATAGCGGCACACCTCAGCCAGCAAAGCATTGTTGGTGTCATACAGCTGGACACATACAGATAGCAGATGGGCACAGGTAGGGGCAAACAACCAGCAATGTACGGGACAGGCCAGACAGGGCAACAGCACCCAAGCCAGTGGCAAAGATGAGGGGAGTGGGGTGGCAATGTGAAGGCAGTTGTAATGGTGGGGGGGCATTCAACAGGACTGCCACATGGCCACAGCCAGTCACAAAGTGGGCCAAGAGAACCAGAAAATGGTGAGGGGCAGGCCAGGGACAGGCATGAGTGCAGCTGCCATGTGCAGCAGTGCAAAGTAATGACCCATGGGCAACCATGGAGGGGCAGGCACAGGCCAAAGAACCTGGAAGGGGGGCATGCAGAGTGATGGGCTGGGCTGCACTGTGTATCCTGCACTGTGAACTGTTGGGGGGCATGATGAGGGATGGGCTGAGCTGCACTGTGTGTCCTGCACTGTGAACTGTTGGGAAACATGCTGAGGGATGGGCTGGGCTGCACTGTGTGTCCTGCACTGTGAACTGTTGGGGGGCATGATGAGGGATGGGCTGGGCTGCACTGTGCATCCTTCACTGTGAACTGTTGGAGGGGCATGCTGAGGGATGGGCTGGGCTGCACTGTGTGTCCTGCACTGTGAACTGTTGGGAAACATGCTGAGGGATGGGCTGGGCTGCACTGTGTGTCCTGCACTGTGAACTGTTGGAGGGGGCATGCTGAGGGATGGGCTGGGCTGCACTGTGTGTCCTGCACTGTGAACTGTTGGGGGGCATGCTGAGGGATGGGCTGGGCTGCACTGTGCATCCTTCACTGTGAACTGTTGGGGGGGCATGCTAAGGGATGGGCTGGGCTGCACTGTGCATCCTTCACTGTGAACTGTTGGGGGGGCATGCTGAGGGATGGGCTGGGCAGCACTATGGGATGCTGTGATCGGCACTGTGTGCTTGGGGGGGCCATGCACAGGCATGTGCTGGGCAGTAGGGAGGGAGCATGGGTCACTGTCCCAGTGCCTGCTGAGTTCAGGCGAGGGCTGCAGAGTCTGTGCATGTTTGGCATGGAATCCGTAGGCACCCAGGGGTGCAGACCCCTGCAGCGCAGTGAGGCCCCATGGGTGAGCCCATGCACAGGTGTCACTGTGCAGTGGGGAGCAGTATGGGGTGGCTGTGGGACAACCAGAGTCGATGTACCAGGATGTGCAGCACAGCAAGGGCAGCAATGGTAAAGGTCCACACCAAGGGTGCAGGATGCATGTACAGTGGAGGCATACACTAGGTGGGACAGCAAAGATGTGTGGTGGGTGCACTGCCAGAGTGACATGCTGAAGCAGACCTGTGAGAAAAACACTGATCAGGCAGGTGAGGCACACTGTGATGCATGGGGGGGACACTAACACGTTTCCCATCCAACAGGTGCAGTGGCAGCTGGTGCAGGGTGCCCTAGTGGGGCTGGTGGGTGGGAGCAGCAGCGGCTGGGCCAGAAAGGTGCCAGCATGGCCCAGGCCACTGGCATTGTGTTGTCTGATGATGGCAGCCCAACGGACGCTGGAGGCAGCCTGCCGCCAGCACACCTGAGGCAGGAACACCAGAGCCGATGTCTGAGTCCAAGGGGAGTAGGGATGTCAGCAGCCCCATAGCAGAAGAGGCAGTGGACAGCAGTGAGGAGGATGCAGCTAGATCACCACAGAAACAGCAGGAGACTGCCGAAGACACCACCAGCAGTTCCGCCACAAAACCGCTGGAGGCAGTGCAGACACCCATGGTCGAGCGGAAGACATCAGAACCAGACCTGCCGGTGGCTGAGGACACTGGCATAGGGCTGCTCAGCCCACTAAGCACACGTGGACCTAAGGACAAGTTGGATGAGGCCGTTTGGGTGCTGCAGGACCAGCTGTCAGCACCAGCCAACATCGGAGACTACTGCCAGTAGGTGCTGACTGGCCAGGAGGACTGCAGGCAGGAGCTGGCAAACATACAGCAGGGCATGCAGAAGCAACACACCTGCATGGAGCTGCAGCTAACTAGCATCGCCAGCACCCTGCAGACATTCACGAGAGACACAGCGGTATGCATGGCTGGCCTGGGGGATGACAGGGCATCCGGCACTGTGTCAAACACCAGATCATCATGGACCACCTCAGCACAGGCCTGGAGAACATGCTGGCATACCAGTAGCACCAGGATACAGCCATGGCCACTGCCATGTAGGCCATAAGGCATGCATGGCTGCTGCTGCACCATCTGTAAGGCCTGGCCCAGTGGATGGCGCCCCCGGCCACCACTCAGTCCAGCACCCAGACACAGCCGGGAGCCAGTGGAAACCCCTCCCCCACCCCAGGCCCAGGCATCAGTACCCGTCCACCCGCCAGTCATGTTGCCGGAATTGCACGCCCAACCGGGCACTGCCCACACTGACCCAGGCACAGAACAGCACCAGGATGCGACAATGGTGGCGCACACAGGCGTTCCGGCAACACAGGCACAGGCCGGGCTGAGCACCACACACAGTCCCACAGGTATGGGGTCAGTCACGGGGCATGCACAGGGTGGAGGGAACACCAAGGAGGGTGTCCCACAGGCTGTACAAGGCCCAAGGTGTTCAGCATGGGATGGGGGAAAACACCGTGCAGCCCCACATGGCCACTGCCACACGTGGCACAGATGCATGTAGGCTTGCATGGGCGGAGGCACAGCAGACCACCTATGGGGGCAGACACAGGCTCAGAGGGTGCGATGCCAGGGGAGGTCTACCAGGGCAACACACAGCCTGCCAGACAGGCAGGGTCCCCCACAGCCCAGCACCCCGCACCAGACAGGTTGGTGCGAGGATGGCATGCACGTGGCAGATGGGCGTGAATCGCCTGGGGAACCTGTGCAGTAGGGTAATTGTGGGGCTACAATGGAGTGTGGGGCCATATGCATGGCAGGGGGCACATGTCCATGGAGGGGTACTGTGCAGTCATATGGGTGTGTGTGTGTGTGTGTCTATGCATGACTGTGTGCATGGGTGTGTGTGGGGCATGCAGGTTGGGTGGAACTGGGGTGCACCATGCAATGGGCACGTGTGTGTAATGTCCACCATGTAAATAAACATGTTTGCATCTCAATCCTATGGTGTGTTGTCATTTTGTCTTTGCATTGCTAGGGCCTTAGTGGGACCATGTTGGGTAGGATGTGCTCCCTGAGTGCAGCATTGCTCTATGTGTGCCACAGCCAATGGGCAACTGCCTGCCATGCCCCACCCTCATGTGTGCGCGTGCACACACACACACATATTCACAGGGAGCTCTACAGGCACAGGTACCACACAAGCAGGGCCACCCACACCCATTCCACAAGTGCGTCAGCTGCAGCTTTGGCCTTGCCGCATATCGTTAACAGGTAGGCTGCATCCGCGTCGCAGATGCCATTCTGAACAGCGGCATTGCTAGCGCAATTGCTGTCACTTATGCCGCATATGTATGCTCATCCATGATGTGTGACATGCGATACGTCTGCAACCACGTGGAGCACCATCTTGATTCTTGTAGAAAGGCCAGGCACTGTGGCGGTACAGGGTTGCAGACCTGAGAATGGAGAGAGCTACAAATGTACAGTGCCAGCAGGATTTGGACAGGGTCAGAAACTCAGCAGACTGGTGAGTATTGGGCCACAGCAGGCCTCCCCCCCATATACCCCTACTACATCTGTTACTGGCATAAGGCACTGGGACAGGCATGCATACCTCTGTGCCATATGTAGCCCATTTGTTGTACAGTACCTGTCACACTGTGGAACCCATGGCCTGCATGTGGAGAACTGCAACAGACATCACCATGGCAGGGATCTAACTAATTGATTAGCAGTTGTCTCCTTGGGACAATAGTAACTGTACAGAATGCATTAATATTGGTATCCTACAGGTGTTATGTTTACTGCACACAGTGAGGCAAGTGCTTTGTATTGTCACAGTGTATGATAACCTTTATAAGCAATACACTAATCACTTATTAGAGTTAAAGGAAACCATGCCATGGGGCACAGGCCACTGTTGTACTGTAGGAGACATGTACAAGGGTGTAGGCAGGCGTACACTCTGTACACAGTTGTGTACAGACATGTGGAGTGCCTGTCATGTTCCATATGCTGTTCACATTGCATTAGCACTGTGATCCATAGTACGTGTGCCTGTAGGCCACTGCCAGGTGTCACTGTAGATACATCTGTTGTGTGGGGGGGGAGGCACATGTATGGCCACTTTAGGCTGTAGGGGGGACTTCTTACAGTAGTCATACATGTTTGGAGGGGGGAGCATTTGGTAGGGGTGGGTACTGATATAGATGGGGGGCATGGTGTTAGCATGTACAATATGGCACTGTCTGGCTCCACCCCTGTACATGTTCCGCATGTCTGTCTCTGGGTGACTGACATAGTGACAGGCAGCATGTCCAATGGAGTGATGCACTCGTAGGCCGACAATGTGTGTGGCACATGTGTCCGCAGTGTGGTTCGGGGAGCCCCTGTGCAGTGCAATGGGGTACAGTCCCCGTACCATGGAATGGGAAGGTAGGTGTAGATGCACAGACAGTGTGCCAGTGGCCACACCATGGGTGCACAGTGTGACTGGTACCGGTCACTGGTATCATGGCTATGTTGCCAACACGTCGCCCGTACTGGCCCACACAGGTGATGCCATGGCCCAGGCACACTGTCACTGTGCTGATGCATCAGGGAGGCATATCTGTTTGGTAGGGGGGTGTTACTGCAGTGGTGGGCTGGCCCATCCACAGGTCTGTGTGCAGTGTCCAGTCATGCCGCACCGTCCAAACTGGTAGTGACATCCATGCCTGTATGCAGCACATGGCAGACCAAGACCCAGCTGTCCCGCATGGCAGGGGCCGGGTGCTGCCTGCCATGGCCAAGGCTGTGCAAGGCGGGGCCTACACAGGACATTGCCTGTGCCATTCACACAGGTGCAATGCCACCTGGCCGGATGGCTGTATGGCACTGTCCCTGTACCACACCCTCCATGCTACACCTGTTGGGTCTGCACCCGACCACCCCTCCATGTGCATGGGTGGTCATGGCAGGCTGTCGTGGGGGCATTCCTGGATCTTGCGCAGGTACATGGCTGTGGGATGGTGACAGTGGGTGTGGTTGCGGCACCTAGGGGCTGCTGGCCATGGGGGCACATCTGGCTATGTACTAACCAATGTCCATTCCCTCCCTAGCTCCATGGCAGACATATATGGAACTTTGGTGAGTGTGCGGCATTGTTCAACTCACACACTCTCAATGCCTGTCCAGCACTGTGTGCCTAACATTGTTGCTCTCTGTCCCCTGTGTAGGTTTCAGCACCACTGCACAGGTCCAGGTAGGTACACACTACCACACCGCAGCTGCTCCGGGGTCCCCAACAGTGCCACAGGCTCATGTTGCCCTGCTCTTTCCCCATCCAGGTGTTCTCCAGGCCAGTCCATGCCACCGACTCCAGACTCCATGGTGTGCAAAACAGGTAAGTAACAGTTTGTCCCCATGCCGGCACCCACGGGCATCATTGTGTCAGCCCCATGTCCACCTGGTGGGTGTGGCTGCATGCACCTCCACATTGTGCTGCTGGTGTGAACATGTGGCAGGGCTGCATGTGGAGCTCTGTGCCTACACTGTGCAGGGCCATACCATGGCATGCCTCTGCAGGGATGGGCACTGTGGTGGTGCACTGTGATCACTGTGTGCAGCACTGTGTGCCTGACCCCTGCATGGTGCAGCTCATCATATACACTCATCGCACTGTGCGTGGCATTGACACAGGGGTGCGACATGGGTGGGTGGGCCATGGTTGCAGGTCTGTGGCCTGGCACTGACCCATTTCCCATGGGCAGTGTCCAGTGTTGTGCATGGTGGGTGGGGGTGGTCTGCACGGCCACGGTGAACATCTGTTGTGATGCATGTGCCATTCCTTCCCCAGTTACAGGTGCCATGCAGTAGATGGGCTGAGATGTCATCTGGCTCTTCCCTCAGCCTCAGAAGATGGGCACCCAACTTTACACCACATGAGATGGCCCTCCTCATGAATTATGTGCAGCTATGGGGCTGGATGCTGCTGCCACCTGGGTGACACAGGAGCAGTGCTACAGACTGTGAGTGGGCCTGGATGGCCATCTCAGCTCGTATGGCAGCAGCAACTGGTATTGGGTGCACCATCCACCAGCTCACCCACCGCTGGCAGGACCTGATGCACAGGGAGGCTGGGGTACTGCAGCGTCTCATCAGCATGGCCTGCTGCAGAGATGCAGAGATGTGATTAGGTCAGGACCCCACTGTTGTTATGTATCCCTACAGCTATTTGTCTGTTGCTGCAGTGCTGGCATGGTGGCCATGGCACGCGGTGCCTCCAACACTCTCACCTGTCCCTTCACCCCACATGTTCCACTGGCGCATCGCACACCGTGCAACAGGGATGCCTCGCCAGCCTCAGACAGGAGGCACGATGGTGGATGTCAGGTAAGTACGTTCCATGGACCCCTTGGGCCATGGCCTTGGCAGGTGGCCACTGTGTGGCCTGTGCAGCACCCTCACATTGCTTGCCTATCTGTGTGTGCACCCCTGTCTGGTACCAGCACTGACTGTGTCCTTTACATCCCTACAGGTATCCATAGCAGGCTGTCACAGTGGCAGAGGGCCCTGCTGCGGGTGTTGGCAGCAGTCAAGGCCAGTTATGTGGAGGAGTACAAGTTGCACACCCAGTGCAGGCAGCAGAGGGCCAGGGTGCTGCCACCAATGTCATCCTCCTCCTCTTCCTCCTCCACCTCCTCCGCAGTAGCAGCTAATGCCGGGGACCAGGCACCATTGGAGGCATGGCCAGTCTAGGGGGACCCCACTGATGGTGGGCAACAGGAGCCAGTTGACCCACAGTCTCTCAGCCAGGAGGGAGTGTGCAGTGACACAGCAGATGGGGATGGGGCCTTGGCTGCACCACCAACCGGGGCCACAGATGAGGATGTAATGGCAAGGGCAGCCATGGATGCCCCACCAACAGCCACCATGCCTTGCACTGCTGTCCCTGCAGCTGGGGACTCTGGACTGCAGCAGAACGTGGCCATGCCCATGTTGCAGCAGGAGGATCCGTTGCCCGTGATGGATGAGGGACCGGCCATCGAACATGTGCAGGGTGGGGGCCCAGACCGGGCCTGCCTTGTCATACTTGAGACTGCCATACTCCAGGACATTGGGTGCCTTCATGGGTCTGTGGCTGCCCTCCTTACTGAACTCCAATGCACCTAGTGGCCATGTCCGCCTCAGCCACAACCGGTCATGGGTTGGGTCAACTGTGTGGGTGGGCATGTGTATATAGGGGTGGTTGTTTTGCTGGGTCTGTTTATGTGGGTGTTGTGGGTGTACATTGGGTGGTTGGGTTTGATTATTGCTGTTTGTTTGTGGGTGGGACTGTTGTTTGGGTGGTGGGCCTGTGTTGGGGTGTGCGGGTTGGTGTTAGGGGGTGTTATGAGTGGCTATTTGGGTTTGGGTTTCTTGTGCTGTTAAACTGTGTAGTTGTTGTCTGTTGTTCATCCCCATCCACCTCCCATTGTTACCCTGTATTCCTGCCCCTGTTTTGTTCATTAAATCATTTGCATACACACTGTCTCTGTGTCTGTTACTGGTATGCTTGGCTGTGTGTGTGTGTGTGTGTGTGTGTGTGTGTGTGTGTGTGTGTCTGTCTGTCGCTATGCGCGGGTGTACACACTGGTGTTGGTGCCTGTTGTCCCCAGTGTTCCCTCCCTGTGCATCAGGTTGGTGTTCCATTTGTGCTGCCCCCAGCACAAGCCACTGTCCCCAGGCCACATCTGTGTGGTGTCCTGTGTCCTGCAGGTCACCTTGCATGCTATGGTGTCCTTGCCACCTCAGAGTGTACCTCCCAGCTTTGTGGTGGCACGGTGCCTGTGCTGCACCTTTCCACCTTGGGGTGACATTGTTCCCTGCAGGTGGCACTACTGGCATGGACGTTGGTGTGTCTCACCACTGACTGTCTATGGGTCTGTGCCACCCGGTGCTGTGTTCCTGTTGTGGTTGCACTATTTCTATGTATCAGTGGCCATGGCAGGGGCATTGTGCCTGGTGGCACCATCATCCCTGCATTGTGCCTGCAGCCTCTGTGCTCCCTTTGTACCCTGTGCCACACTGCCCCTGTGTACCTGCCTTCCTCGGTCACTCTGTATCCTATGTCACAAATGTGTTGCTGTGTGTCTGGCCTGTCTGGACCTGCTCCTTTCTTTGCTGTGTATTTGTTAAACCTACTCCCACCTGGCTTATGTTGTGCCGTCTGGTCTTGGTGTATGTTGTGGCACTGCTGCTTCTAGAATCCCACCCTGGCATTTCTCTGCCATTTCTTGCGCTATGTCCAGTTGCGCTTTTGTGTATCTTCGGGTTTAGCCATGGCTGTGGCGCTAAGTCCCTCGATGGCGATACTGCGTTGCATCAATGTGCATCTCGCAATGTAGAATTGCATTTGGTGTATTTGCTGGACATATTTGTGGCTTATGTCATTTCCTTTGGTGCATTTGCATTGCGCATTGGCATATGCTTTCTAGAATCGGGCCCAATACTTTTAACAGCTAGATCATGCAGAAAAAAACAGAAAACATCCCCATTGGTTTAAAATACTCATTTAAAAAATACAGATGATGATGTCAGAGAAGTTTAACAGTACCATATTACCTTTAGGCAGGAGGTTCCCAGGGTCAAAGGTGCTTGGTGCAAAACACATACAAAGAATCCCATTGCATATAAATTGAACTTACATAATATAACACTGCTGGAGCAGATGACTCTTAAATCAAGCTATGAGTGTCACAGTGTGTATAAGGATGTGATTAGTGAAAAGCAACCCCCACCCAGGTTAAAGACATACTAAGATTGTCTTAGGACTCCCAGAAGTTTCAATGCATGCATCATTGACAAGAAATTACCAGTAAACTTGTCTTAAAAACATCAGTGCACACTGTATGATGTGTAAAACTTAGCTGGACCTATCTCCCAGTTGTACTCTCTAGCTAGATATCATGCCCCATAAACTTCAAAAACCTCTACTGTAGTGACAAGGCTTTATAAATGATAATTTAAATATAAATTGACAGTATTAGTGTCAAACAAAAAACTCATGCTGAGGACCTCCAAGGAATTAAGACCATGTAGGCTGATATGTACTGATGTCAATATATACTGATAATTTAACAACTTGATGTACCAGAAGTGTCTAAGGAATCTGAAAAAGATATAAAAATTTGATTTCTCTCCTCCTCCTCACACAAACAATACACCCTACCCCACCCCACATCCCCATTATGGTGGGGGGGGGATAACTAGCTTTAAGGAGATAATCTCTCTCTCACACACACACACACACTCTCTCCTTATGATTTGCAAAAGTAATTTGTGACAGTATGACCAAAACAATAGGACATCTTTGCCACCCTGCAGCAAAACAACAATTTGGTCTTTGGGGCTGAAATTTGCAGGGAAGAAAGCCAACATCCAGATGTGCCTTTTGTGGTTTGGTGCCAAAGTATTACTGGGCTGCAAAGTTCAGTCACTCTGAAGTTGACCATTTTTCCCATAGGATAACATTACGGCGTCCGTCTCACATTTCAGGTCTCGCATCTCAAAAACGGTTTGAGATACAGAGTTTTCATTTCAAAAATACTTAGCATCCCCTTAGAGGGCTAAGTACAAAACTAGCTGGGAAAGTCAAAAATAATATGAGATTTAATTTTTTTTCTACTTCATACAGTTCCTGAGATATAAGCAATTTAGTATTCCAAGTGCTAATTTTCTCGTCAGAAGGCCACTATTATGCCAACATTCTTTGTATTCACTGTGCTTGTGGATGCATCTGTTTGGGACAGAAAGCAGGTGCATATGTGTTACTGTTACTGTTAGCGTTATGGTTCTGCTTGCATTTTCATTACCGTGTGTGTTAGCATTTCTGTTTGCGTCACGTGTCCATTACCGTTTGCATTTCTGTTTGCACTTGCATTTACGTTACCTTTTGTATTATTGTTAAGTTTTGAGTCACTGTTGGCATTACCATTTGCATTTGCATTACCATTTGGGTTTCTGTTACTATTTTCATTATTGTTTCCATTTGTGTCACCGTGTGTGTTACCATTTGCGTTTGCGCTTGCATTTGTGTTTTTGTTTGTGTTACTGTTTCCTTTTGCATTTCTGTTTGTATTAACATTACCATTTTTTTACCATTTGCGTTACTGTTTGCGTTTCCCTTACCATTATCATTTGCATTTGCTCTTGTGTTTCTGTTATTGTTTGAGTTAAAATTTCTGTTTGTATCACCGTTACCATTTCTGTTTGCATTTGCGTTTGCATTCCATTTGCATCATTGTTACCTTTAACGTTACTGCTCCACTTTGCATTTCCATCAATGTTAGCATTACAGTTAGCATTACCATTTGTATTAATATTTGCGCTTGCATTTCCATTGTCTCTGTTACCAGTTCTATTTGCGTCACCGTTACCATTTGCATTTACGCTTGTGTTTGCGTAACATTTGCGTTTCCATTTCTGTCACCATTGCTCTTACTGCTTCGCTTTGCATTTCTGTCGTTAGTGTTAAATTTAGTGTTACCATTTTCATTTACATTTGTGCCTGTGTTTCCGTTACCATTTGTGTTAGTGTTTCCATTTGCATCACCTTTACAGTTACTGTTTGCATTTTCATTTGCGCTTGCTTAACCATTTGTATTTGTGTTTATGTTTGCATCACCATTAGCATTACCGTTACAGCTCCGCTTTGCATTTCCATCAACGTCAACATTATGGTTACCATTACCATTTGCATTTATGTTTGTGCTTGTGTTTCTGCTACTGTTTGCATTACCATTTCCGTTTGCATCACCGTTACAGTTACCATTTGCGTTTGCACTTACGTTAACATCAACATTAGCATTATCGCTACCACTTCGATTTGCATTTCCATTAATGTTAACACTACCATTACGATTACCATTTCTGTTTGCACTTGCATTTGCATTACCATTTATGTTTCCATCACCTTCTGCATTACGGTTTGTGTTTGCACTTGCGTTTCCATTACCGTTTGCATTTCCATTTACGTTTGTGTCATGGTTACTGTTAGCATTTGTGGTTACATTACAATTATCATTACCATTTCCTTTTCATTTGCTTTTGCGTCACCATTGCCATTTGTGTTTTGGGCCCCGCACTCCCACCACACATTCAATTCACTATTTAAATTGCACATTCTCAAAAAGAAAGGAAATTCGTTGCAAAAATCTCAGTTTAATGCATCAGTTAGGGTTGTTCCATGGTGACAAAAGTGAGGAAATTCAGTGTTAGGGTTACCACCCCTTGGACCCTACACCCACCTCACCCCCACCTACAGGCATTGGGGTGTGCATTGGGGTCATTGAGACTAACTCTTACCCCATTTTCCTATACTGCACCACCTCAGCTTATTTACACATGGAATGGGGTGAGAGTTAGGCCCAATGACCCCAATGCACATCCCAGTGCCTGTTAGTGGGGGCAGGGTGGTGTGGGGTGCAAGGGTGGCAACCCAAACAATCACTCTCACCTTCTTGTCACTGTGGGAACAACTTAACTGATGCATTAAAAGGATTTTTTTTGCCATGAATATATATACATATATATATATATATATATATATATATATATATATATATATACATATATATATATATGGGATACATGATGGGCATTAGTGTGATATGGCAAGTATTGTCACTCCTGCAGGTGAGCTCTGGATATCTCACAAGTGCCAAAGGCACACATGAGATATCCAGAGCTCACGATGCAGGAGTGACAATATTTGCCATAGCACACTATCTGCCCATCATGTATTCGATATTTGCAATAGGGCCAATAGTTTTAGAAGTTTTGTTAAGCTGTCTTGTGTTCTGTTCCTGTTTATGTGTTTGCTCATTCTGTGCGTGAGCTTTTCTGAATAGGCTGGCAGAGTTATAAACTCTGGGAGTCACATGAGTGTGTTTTGCAATGCTAAATGAGTTAGTTTTAGGTAGGAGTGAGAAACATAATTTTGTGAGGCTGTATTGTTCAGAAGTCTGGCTGCAATGAAGCTGACAGCATCACAGTAATTGTAATGAGCTGAGAGGCAGAGTGTCAGAACAGCTGAAACTGTTTGCAGTGGTAATTACCTATAAGTTAGCTGCAGGCAGAGTGCAGAGTGTTCCGTGAAATTGTGCTCTTTAGGATTCTGGCTGCAGTTAAGCTGAAAGTATCACAGTAATTGTAATGAGTGAGAATCAGAGTTTGAGGAACACGTGAGAATGTGTTTCAGTGGTAGTTGAGTAAGCTGCAGGCAGTAGTTTAGACTGTTCTCTGAAGCTGTGCTGTTTAGAATTCTGGCTACAGTCACAGTAATGAGCTGGAAGTTGGGGGGATAGGTGTGTTTTGTAATGCTCACTGTGTTAGCTGTAGGCAACAGTGAGACCTCAGAAGTAGTTCTGCATTTGTGTCTATGGTAACAGCACAGGTGTTTCTTGCATGCTGAGGGGAATGCTGCCTAGAGTGATGACCTTTTCTGACCTGTGTGTGTAAATGGTTGATATCATCACAGCAGAGCAGAGGATAAAAATATCACATTGCAGTGGCTGATACACTGTTTCATCTCACTCATTTACCACTCACCCCTATTGTATCTATATATATATACTGGTTGCATCTATATATGGGCTGGTCAGACCACACCTTGAGTAATGTGTACAGTGCTGGATACCACACTTGAAGAGGGACATACAGCTCCTGGAGAGGGTACAGAGGAGGGCAACTAAGATGATTCGAGGACTAGGAGATTTGACGTATGAGAACAGACTTGAGGCACTTTGCCTGTTTTCATTGGAGGAGAGCAGAGATGGGGGGACATGATTGAGATCTTCAAGTACCTCAAGGGAATAAATAGGGTAAGCATGGAGGGGATCTTTAGACTAAAGCAGGGAGGTATCACCAGAAGTCATGGTTTGAAGTTGGAAGGTGGAAGGGTGAGGGGGGAAAGAGGAGGAGGTTTTTCACTGAGAGGGTGATGGACCCTTGGAATGCACTGCCTGGTGAGCTGGTTCAGAGATATACAGTGGAGGGCTTCAAGAGAGGGTGGGACAGACACAGAAAGTGAATGCATGAGATGATGGCCTGGCCTGGGGGGGTGGGGACGGATGATAGGGGTTTCTGGAACACAATGGGGGTGGGCCTCGCACCCAACTAGGGATCTGAGGTTCAAACAGACTCGATAGACCATAAGGCCTAATCTTCTGGCAATTAGTATATATATATATATATATATATAAATTATAGGGGTGGTTGCACCCCTATATTTAGGGTTGAGTAGGCACGTTTTAATGTTAAGCCTCAAAGTTTGGACATTAATAACTTTGCAACCATTTAATGGTTTGCACAAAATTTGGAATGCGTTGTCTGGTATACTAGATCTCTTGATTTACCAAGTTGTGTTTTGGTCAGATATATGGTTTTGCACAGCAAAGCACCAAAAGTGCACTTTTCACCACTTTTGTGTCTTTTTTGCCCATGGTGCTGTGTGGACTCCATGTGGTCTATTGGTCTGAAACTTGGGATATAGACAGAGCTTGGGCCAAGGAACATGCCAGCTTTGATTTGGTGAAAAATGTTAATCCATTCAAATGTTATTAAACTTTTAATTTCTCATTATATCCTAAGGGAAAATTTATATGTGTATTTTACGAAAGAAGAATGGCAATCTGGATATCCGGTCGTCCCCTCATGGCCAAAGATTTTGTATGCTCAAGGTGGAAAATCTTCCGCCATGAGAAATTTTTCATTCGTGAGAGCTGCCATGTTGTTTTCAGTTTTTTGACTGAAAATATGTTGTACTTTTCTTCACGGGTGACTTTTGGAACAAATGAGGCATGGGAATTGCTCAGGGGCCCCCCTCTATCAAGCCATGCCTTTGGTTTGCTTCAGTTTTGTAAAAAAATAGAGTTTTCAAATTTAAAATTCTTTTTTGGTGATTTGCTAATGTTTTCCCACAGTGAGCCTGCAAAATATTCAGCCGTGAGACAATTTTCAGCTGTGAGCTTCCTCCGTGAGGGGATAACTAGATAGCCAGATTTTCACAACCAGATGTCCATTGGGAAGATGAGATGACCCTAGGGATGACCAAATGGCCCAAATTGGGATGACCAGATGTTCACTCATGGCTGAAGAATTTCTTGTGGTTGAAAATTTGCTATTGGTGAATTCACCAAGTGATCACAAAATCACCTTTGTGGTCAAAGCTGTGTAGTGACAGTCATATTGTTCATGAGGTGGGGTCCCCAAAATTCCATGTTGAAAATTTGTGGTCAAAATGTAAAAAAATTGCTGAGTCATACATATGAATTGAAACCCCTTTGAAGTACATTGAACCGTATTTCCTTTAGTTTCTCATATTGCTGATGCTGGTTCCAGCAGCAAGACACGTCTTCAATTGGAGAGTGGATCTAGAATGTGGGACTTGCTGAGGTGAGTGATGGTGTGTGGGGTGTACTGAGGCATGGGGTGGTGGGTACTTAGTGGGTGGTAGGGGTAGAGGGATGATTGGCAAGATACCTTTTTTTTGCAAGCTTACAAAAAAAAAACTGGGATAGTGACTGGAGTGCACGGAAGAGGGGGAAGGAACACTGGACTACCAGGGAATGTCATGTTAACTTGTTGATGGTGATCAGAGAATGGGGGAGGGACCACTAAACTACCAGTGATTTTATTCTTATAAGCTGGAATGGTAATTGAAGAATGGGGGAAAGTGGCAGAGACCACTAGACTACCAGGGAATATAATTTTACTATGGGAACAGCAATTGGAGAATGGGGAGGAACCACTAGACTACCAGGGTATATCATTTTTACTATCAGGGACAGCCATCATAGAATGGGGATTGGGAGGGATCACTAGACTACCAGGAAATATAATTTTACTATGGAGATGGTGATCAGAGAACGGGAGGTGGGAGGGACAACTAGACCTGCAGGGAATATAATTTTTACTATGGAGAGTGTGATTGGAGAATGGGGGGGAGGGACCACTGGACTACCAGGGAATATAATTTTTACTATACGACAGTGATCAGAGAATGGGGGAGGGTGAAGGGACCACTAGACTACCAGGGACACATTATTTTATTTTCAGGAGCAGGAAATCAGTGGGTGGGGGTACCACTAGACACTAGAGAGCTATGACAGTTCAAACTGTCATGGACCTTTACTGTTCATAGTCTTTTCAGTTCAACAGTAAAGTTGGAACCGTAAAGAACTGTGAATGATTATTTTACCATCGATTGATCCTTAACTAAGCGAGTGACAGGCGATATAATTCTTGTCCCAAAAAGACATTCTTACCCTCAACATTTTTAAATAATATGCAAAGTTAGTGCAGTGTGCACTGGGATGGCAGTGCAGATTTTAAAGTTAATTCAAGCAGATAATGAGAATCGCACTCACCTCTGCAATTAGGACTCAGGAATACAATATATTTAGGTAGTTACCTAATTTATTGTAGACATAATATTGTGCAGCAAAACCAGAATAAGGGACTCCTGCCCTTTTCTTATCTTTCATCTCCCACTGGAGGCTTCCTCAGAGAATGAATTTAAATGCATTGATACAGCTCTTAAATAAACTGTGGAACTTGTCAGGCAACACTGTGCAACAATAATAACATCACAGTTCTGTATTTTAATTTACACAATCAAAAAAATTTAATATAAACAATTAGAGTCTATTTGTATGCAGTAACATTTTTCTTGATCATATTATTTTAGTCCACAAGCATATCAAGGTATGCAAAAAAATATTTTATTCAAAAGATTCAAATCCTTGTTCAGTTTGGTGACACCTCGGGGGACCTGAAAAAATAAGAATAAAGCAAAATAAGTAAACTTACTGAATGAGGCCAGTGCATGTATTTTTAAATAATAATACAATAATGGAAGTAAGCATGTGACTGAGACCTAAATACAGGTCTTGGTCATTCCTTACCAAGTAGCCTTTCTTTAGAATTGAAAAAAAAAGTGGCAGATAGTACAATCAGTGTTTCTCTGAGCATGAACAGTAAATCCTTAACAAATACCAGCTCAGTTTTCATTTGCCTGCCTGTCTAGCAGCTCTCACAAAAAATATTATAATTCAAAAATGGTGAGATATCTTAACACCACACTGTCCAAAGGCATACCCATGGCACAAACCCCATCTTCCCTGAAAATTTCAAGAAGAAATTTCATTCCGTCTGGGCCGTAGATGAGGACAAAAAATTCTATGTTAACCAACAGGAAAAAGGTGTGTTTTTCTGTTTTTGTTTACCACTCCATATCTCAAAAACCAAACAAGATTTCATCACACAACTTTCTGCATCTTCAGACACTGGCAGAATAACCATGCATGCCAACTTTTGGGCATCTTGGCTTCTTCATTCAAAAAATGCCAATGTTATTAAGGTACAAAATGTTTAATTTAACATTATATATATATATATATATATATATATATATATATATATATATATATATATATATATATATATATATATTATAGTGGCACAGTACACCACTATATTTAGTGTTAGTAGGTAGTTTGATGTTAAATCTCAATGTTTGCACTTTAATAACTTTGCAACTGTTCAATGGGTTTGTATGACATTTTGCATGCACAGTCTCATGTGATACATGTCTGTGGATTCCAAGTTCTGAATAGTGCAAAATGTAAATTTTCATAAGTTTTTTCTTATTGGTTTTAATAGATGTAGTTTGACACATGTAGTATCCAGACAGTTTGGAATTTTTACATGACATTTTTAGGGTGAAAAGGAATGACTCACAGAGGAGCCTTTTGCAGGTTTGGTGAGAAAATATTAATCAGTTCAGAAGTTATTTAATTTTAAAATATTCATCTATTGTTTCTGAGAATGCTAATAAGCACATCAAGATAGCAGTATGAAATGAAAAAAATATTCTTATTTTGTATTAATGTCATCCTTTTTCATGAGTGGAAAATCCTTTTTTGTTTGGATGCCATCTTGCTTTCTGTTTTTCCTAAAAATTCTAATTTGGAAACCCCCAAAAAAGACATTCTGGGGAGCAACCAACACATGTATCTTGCTTATTGGGATGCCCTTAGCTGGATTCTGCACTTAACTGTTCAAGAAATGCCCTTGAAATGTGTTTTGTTAAGTTCATAAATCATTTTTTGTATCACTAGTGATGAAAAAAAGATCCTTTTCTGTGAGGGAAAATTCCTTACCCTGGTGTCCAGTGGTACCCCTGCCCTCCGATTACCATCCCTGTCATTATAATAATTTTACATGGTGTCTTGTGGGCACACCCCTCTGATCACAGTCCTCACTGTTATTATCAGTTTTCCCAGAGTCTAGTGTCATCCCTTGCCCTCTGATTACTCTCCCCATTACTGTTGTTATTTTCCCTAGTGTCTAGTGGCACCCCCATCCTCTGATAGCCATCCCCATTGTTATAATTATTTCCCCTGGTGCCTTGGGGCACACCCCACCCTCTGATCTCTGTCCCCAATTTTGTAATATTTCCCCTGGTGTCTAGTGGCACCCTCACCTGTGGAGAGGTTGTGGGATAACAGATGGACCAGACACAGAACTTCAGGTTCAACATACAATCTGTGTGTGATGCTTATTTAAAACACAGGGTATAACCGTAATCAGTGGCATATCCCTTCTTCAATACATCAGTTTTCAGCAGCAGACTATGCATGTCCTTCCTCTGCACTTAGTCAGCATCTGCTGATCTACTGTATTTATCTATCTCTTCAGTGGAAATTAGATCATTCCCTATGTTGGTCTTGTGTTTTGAAGTGATAGGGAGCGCAAAAAAGAAAAAAAAAAAACAAGCTAAAGGCAAAGAACCTCAGTGCAAAAGCATTGAAGTAAGGGTTACCCCAAAGGTCATTGGCAATAAAGCCAAGTTTCAAAGGAACACAAAATTACACACACCTCCATAATGCAAAGCATCATGGGATGTATATGTAAATCGCCATGAAATTTTAGGCTGGTTCAGCTTAAAGCAGGAATACATGGTGCCAAAGGGACTCTCAAACAATCTGTAATTTACATGCATTTTAAATAACACAACTGGGGTTTTCTGATATCTCTACCCTGGTAACTTAATTCTATAATAGTCACCTAGTAACTTTTTACCTTTATCAAAAACACCTAGTGCCACAGTATTTTCAACATTTACAGGTTTCATACACATAAGGCATATACATCAAGGTATTTTATGACATAGTGCAATTGCATACTAAATCCAACAATGGGGAACACAGCCTGTTGTTTTACATCAGCTAAGAAGTCAGCACAATAACCTCCCTGTACGAGGACCTGAAGGGAAAAGTAAAATTAAAGAGGACACTATAGCATAGTCAAGAAAGGGGAGGGGGGCACATAGGTGACCAACTTTATGGACTAGAAATTGTAAAGGATAAAATTGACTATGAAATAGAAGAACTGCTGCAATAGATTTAGATAGGAAAAGGCCAGTCCTCAAGAGTGGCAGGATCTCCCTTTTACACCACCATCTGATTGCCATTCCCATTGTTTTTGTAATTTTCTCTGGTGTCTAGTCATACCCCATCCTCTGATCACAGTCCCCATTGTTTTCATAATTTTCCCAGGTGTCTAGTGGCACCCCAACTCTCAGATCCAGGTCCCTGTTCTTAGATTATTTTTCCTTAGTGTCTTGTGGCAACCCTCACTCTCCGATTGCTGTCCTGGTTGTTACAATGATTTTCCCTGGTGCTTAGTGTCACCCCCACCCTCCCTTTTCTGTTCTCCTTGTAATAAAGAAAATGGTCCTTCAATGTCTTTTTTTTTAAACCTGGAAAAAGTAAAACAGTCCCTTGCCAATCCAACCCCCCACCTCACCTCCCACTCAGCACCCTTAACCCCCACACCACTTACTCACCTGAAAAGGTCCCAGGATTTTGAACATTTTCACTAACCTTGTTTATCAGGTGGGGTCATAAGAAGGCTATGTTGAAAACTTTAGGAAAACATATGTAAAACTGGCAAAATTATGTGCATACATTGGCATTTTGCTATGCTCACTTGTAACTTGTAACAACAGAAAGAAGGGTTAAAAAGTCAGGTTAGTTGATATCTTGGAGGTAGAAGACTTGGTTTGCTGGCCAAGGCACCTAGCTTCACCTGAGCTCTTTCCTTGTAAGACTGCTTGAAAAGCAGAGTAGAGAAACTTACCAGAGCAAGGGAAAAGGATTAAGACTTAGTTTGGCTAAGCAGATTTACTGTGTGGTGGTGTTTTTATTTTTTACTCACAGGGATTGCTACTGTTTGTTGCTAACATTTCATTGCTTTATTTTTTCTCTGATTCAAATTGTTGTTGCTGGTATACCTTCTTCTGCATTATTACAAGGTGTGCCTACAGGTGTGTGCTAACAGATTACTCCTGTAATCATCTGATTCAAATTGTCTTTTGCAAGGTATATCTTCTGTTACTGCTTTATTTTTCTCTGGTGCAAAGTGTTTCTTACAGCGTATATCTTCTCTGAAATTATTACAGGTGGTGCTTTACAGGTTTTACAGTTTTATCTAACATTAGGATAAGCTTTCAGGGTTACTGCATTTGTTGTTGACTGATTGTTTCTGCTCTTACCTCCTTGTTCTTTCATCCGTGGTTCTTCTTTTTAGGCAGGGGAAGGGCCCAGCCACCCACCCATCCCAACCACCCCATGCTACACTCCTTTTATAGGGTACCACAGTTGTGACATTTCCTGTGGCAGAGCAGGAAGGGGCGGATCAGTGGGGCCTCCACAAGGTGATCTCATTTACAGGGGCACTAGTAATTTAACTTGTTATAACAAATTAAAACAAAGCACAATTAAACCATTACTTGCATTTTTTTCCTTTTTTTTTTCTTCTAATTACTCTGACTAGGTTACAAACCCAGCAACTTATTTGGAATGGATTTCATTAAATGCAGGTAATGTGGAACAATTTTCAGAAGGGCAGTCTTACAGGATTTAGGACACTGTCCTACATGCTGGGCCTTTGGAGATCTTAGGGCTCAGATCCGGGCAGCATGGGCAGAGATTGCACACCTCAAATTTCATATTGAAGAGGAAATACATTATAAGAACCACCGCCATTTCCCCATCAACAGAAAAACCTCGACCGCAGAGGGTAGTTGGTCCAGGAGGTTGGCAGGTGGTTAGGAGGAGCAAATCAGGTGCCCCATCACTCTCTGCTCTCCAACACATTACCTCCAAAACCATATAAACACTACAAACAGGTATCTGCCTCTATCTCTGAAATCAAATAAAGAGGCAGAAGACACTGCAGAGCAGGACACTGCGGCACAGGAGCTAGCACAACAAAACTCACCCAAATCAGGAACCAAAACAAACAAGCACAAAGGAAATCCAAAAAACTTCTGATCATAGAAGACTCCATGATTCGGGGAGTTGATACCCATCTCCAGCCAGGGGTGATGGTCAGATGTCTCCCAGGTACATCAGCATGGAGAGACACTGACCGCATTGCTAAAATTGTTCACAAAGCAGGAGGAAACATTGATGTCCTAGTACACATAGGGACTAATGATCTCACCAGCCGATCAGTTGTGGAGACCAAGGAACACCTGACTAGGCTGGGTGACAAACTATCATCTATTTCGTCTGGCATCTCCTTCTCTGAGATCCTGCCAGTCTGGGAGAGGGAGCAGATGGACGGAAGGTCAGAGAAGGAGATGGGGAACTAAACACGTGGCTCAAGGGCTGGTGCCAGAAAAAGGCACAGATTTGTAGGGAACTGGCAACAGTTCTGAGGCAAAGTTCTTTAAATTTGATGGACTGCATCTGACTAAAGAGAGAGTCAGTGCATTGGGGCAGAAGTTTGGCGTCTTTGCAGAATATTTAAACTAGCAAATGGGGAGGGGTGCAGCACCCCATCGTCGAATGGGAAGAACACCCCTCCCCTCAGCTAGTGGTCAAACAGGAATTCAGCATGTTTGCCATTCATTTGCATCACCAGGTAAGAAAAAGGTTTGTCTCCAACGACGCCCACAGGGTAATGTCAAACTTCACCCAACAACCAACACACTGAAATCTGGCCAATGGAAAATCATGTACACAAATGCTCACAGCCTGGGAAATAAGATCCCAGACCTGCAGGCAATAATGTCAGAGGCTAAACTGGACATAGTAGCAATCAGTGAGATGTGGTTTACAGTAACCACACTTGGGAGACTTCAGTACCTGGCTATGTATTGTTCAGAAGAGACCGAGGTACAAAAGGGGGAGGTGGCCCTGTATGTTAATGAAAATATCAAAGCTACAGAAATTCAGAATACACATAAGGAGCCAGAAGAACTGTGGGTCACCTGGAAACAGGAAATGGGACAGCCATAAGAACTGGGGTTGTCTACAGGCCCCAGACCAGAGGAGGACATAGACACATTACTGTTAGAAGATATACAAAACATGACAGCTAAAGGGAGGTTCTGATAATGGAGACTTCAACATGCCAGATACAGATTGATCAATACCAGCAGGAACATCTGCCAGAACTAGACTCATAGTGGATTCCTGCAGGGAGGGCCTCAAACAACTGGTACAGCAACCCACAAGAGACAGGGCTATCCTAGATCTAGTACTGACTAACAAAGAAGGGATCACAGATCTCCAGGTAGAAGGTCACCTGGGGCCAGTGACCATCACATGGTATGTTCAATTTGGCTACTACATCTAAATAATCCCATTCCAAGGCAAAAATATGGGACTTCAGAGGAGCTGACTTTGATAAGATGGCCAACAGAGTTAAGCTAGCCCTGGCAAAAGAAACACAGGTGAGGGGGTACAGGCAAAGTGGGCAAGCATTAAGGATGCAATACTTGAAGCAACATCCCATTGTGTCAGACAGAAAGGAAGTGCAAAAGAAGAAGGAAACCACTTTGGTTCTCAAATACAGTAGCAGAAAAGGTCAGAGCCAAAAGGCTGGCCTTCAGGAAATATAAGGGAACACAGCGGGATGAAGATAGGAGGCATACCAAACTGCCCTAAGGGAAGCAGGTAAGGCAGTAAGGCAGGCAAAGTCCCAAACTGAGGAAACACTAGCATGAACAGTAAAAGAAGGTGACAAGACTTTCTATAGATACATTAGTGAAAGGAGAAAGTCCAGAGGGGGTATTGCTAAGCTTAATGGAGAAAAGGGAGCATGTGAGGAGGAGGACCCTGTAAAGGCATCTATCCTAAATAGATACTTTTGTGCAGTATTTACTGAAGAGAAGGTAGGGCAGGGCCCACAGCACAGCATCATGGACACAGGGGAGGGGAGGCACTACTCCCTTCACAAAGAGAGGGTCCTACAAGGCATGCTAAGCTCAGGGTGGATAAGGCAATGGGACCTGATGGCATACATTCCAGGGTACTTAAGGAGCTAAAGGAGGAACCTAGCAGAGCCATTAGCAGAAATGTTTAGTGAGTCTCTGAGCACAGGAGAGGTCCCAGAAGACTGGAGAAGGGCTCAGTGATCCCACCCACAAGAGTGGTAGCAGGGAGGAGGCGGGGAACTACAGACCGGTCAGTCTTCACCTCAGTAGTGGGCAAGATTATGGAGCACTCCTTAAGGAAAGGATAGTGCAACACCTGGAATCCATAGGGCACAGGATCCAAGACAGCATGGGTTTACAAAAGGAAGGTCCTGTCAAACTAATCTCATAGATTTCTTTGACTGGGTAACCAGAGTGGTGGACCAAGGGGCAGTTGATGTTGCCTACCTTGACTTCAGCAAAGCTTTTGACACTGTTCCACATAGAAGATTGATAAATAAGCTGGGTAGGCTCGGGTGGGTCAGAAGTTGGTCAACTGGGTGGCAAACTGGTTGACGGACAGAAAACAGAGAGTGGTGGTAAATGGTATACAGTCAGAAGAGATGCAAGTCACAAGTGGGGTACCTCAGGGATCAGTCCTGGGGCCAGTTCTCTTCAACATCTTCATTAGTGACCTTGCAGATGGACTAGAGGGTAAGGCTTGTCTGTTTGCAGATGACACCAAGATCTGCAACAGAGTAGATGATCCAGATGGGGTGGGCAGAATGAGAAGAGATCTGGATAAACTAGCAGAATGGTCAGAAGAGTGGCAACTGGGATTTAATGCAAAGTGCAAAATCATGCACATAGGAAGAGAAACCCTGAAGCCACCTATAGGCTGGGAGGAGTTGCTAGCAGTCACAAAGGAAGAAAGAGACTTGGGCATCATCATCACTGATGACCTAAAATCATCCAAGCAGACCTCTAAAGCAGTAGGTAAGGCTAGGGGTGTTAGGGTGTATTAGTAGGGGTATCACAAGTCGTAAGAGGAGTAATAATCCCTCTGTACAAGACACTGGTTAGGCCCCATCTGAGTACTGTGTGCAGTATTGGAGGCCACACCTTCACAAGGACATTAACCAAATTGAGGCAGTCCAGAGAAGGGCAACCAAATGGTGCAGGGACTGCATCAGAAGACATATGAGGACAGATTAACGGAGCTCAATATGTATACCCTTGAGCAAAGGAGGGAGAAAGGTGATATGATCGAGGCATTCAAACACCTTAAGGGCATAAACAAGGTGAAAGAGTCTAACATGTTTAAATATAAGAAAAATAGCAGGACAAGAGGACACAGCATGAGATTAGAGGAGGCTGATTAAGGGGAATGTGAGGAAATTCTTTTTCAGAAAGGGTGGTGGATGCATGGAATGGCTTACCACAAGAAGTGGTGGCTATGAATACAGTGCAGGGCTTCAAACAGGCATGGGATAGGCATCAGGGAGCAATACAAATGACTATGAATAGATAGGCCACTGACAGAGCAAAGGCCGATGGCACATTTATAAGGTAGAAAAAGAAATGGGCAGACTGGATGGGCCTTGCGGTCCTTATCTGCCATCAACTTCTATGTTTCTATGTTTCTATGTAACTTTGTCAATTTTATATATTATAACCCCAAATTTTCAGCATAACCATCTTTTTACACTGCCTCATAAACATGACAGCTGTCATTTCTCAAACCCCAGCCAAACTGTGTTTTCATGCCTGTGGGGCACAATGGCATTTCAATGGCACAAAATTACGTTTTGGAGGGTATTTCAAAATTTCCATTACCAGGTTTATGAGGCCAGGTAATAAGAAGGTTATGCTGACAGTTTTGTTTCTGTTTCACTATAAATGCAAATGAATGGCCCAGAGGGCCCTGCCCATCCACCACAATATATATGTATGCATCTAATGAGGAATGGGAGCAGATACAATTATACTATCTCAAAAAGTAAGGAAAGACTTTCCAAACAAACTGTGTTAATGCAACATTTAGGGTTGAGGCTACAGTGAAAAAAGTAGGGAAATGTGGTTTTAGTGTTTCCAACTCTAAACCCCCCACCCGTACAACAAATCAGGGGTGTAGTCTTCCTTGGGGTTGTCCATAACCATGTTCACAATTTGGGGTCAACATATGCTAAAATGGCAAAGCTATGCATCAAAGCTGAAAGCCCCATTAAAATTCACTGAGCCACACTTACCTTAGTTTTTCATACTGCAGTCACTGGTTCCAGTAATAAGTTGTGTTTTCAATCAGGGAATGGATTTTCAGCTTTGGGATGTTCCGGTGAGTGAGGGTGTGTGGGGATGTAGGGTAATGGATGTTCAGTGGGAGGTCAGGGTGGGGGCTATATCAGTGAAGGACCATTTTCTTTTTTTTGCATGTAAATAACTGATGGGTGGTCTTCTTTTTATCAAGGATAGTGACATGCATTACAACACTGGGATTGGGCACCCCATTCACTGGCACCACGGGTGGGCACCCCAGTGCCACTATGTATGTTGTGGGAAGTAGGGGATGACCTGTAAGGAAGGGAGGTCACGAGACATGGTGCCAGGGGTGGGCACCCTGGTCCCCTAATAAATACACAGATAGATAGACAGACAGACAGGCAGACAGACAGAGAAAAAGAGACAAAGTCAGGCAGACCAAACAAAAAGACCAGTAGCTCACTGCTGTCACTGCAACCTGTAGTAGGACTCCAGTTGTGGCTACAGAATTCAAGAAAGTCCAGCTTTTCCCATTCACAGAATGCAGGTGAATGGCTTCTGTCACTAAGCTGGCAAGGCAGGCAAGGCAAGGCAACTTTTATTTAAAAAGACACCCATCCTGGAGGCTCTGGGCTCCATACAATTAAAATCACAGACAGACAAAACCAACTATATAAAAATATATAAAAATGACAGCAATATATAGAATCTAATAATAAATATGTTATACTAAAACTCACTATTGTAACATTTTTAAATAATATACTCAGCAGTAGATGTACACCAGGGACAAAAATAAACATGAAAGTCACATATCAGATGAAGTTATAAAACAAAGTGGAGGTACTAAACGAGTACTTCTGCTTAGTATTCATAAGGGAGAAGAAAGGACCCATCCCTTGGGGGATGGATGGGGGGATGGTCGGAGAGGAGGGGACAACACTTATTGAGATCACAGAGAAGAGGGTGTTGGATGGCCTAAGATCCCTTAGGGTGGACAAGGCTCCAGGTCCCCATGGGGTACATCTGAGAGTGCTGATGGAACTAGCAGAGGTGTTGGCAGCACCCCTAATGGATATATTCAACAACTCCCTATGGACAGGATGTGTGCCACTTGACTGGAGAATGGCACACGTGGTACCCATTCATACGAGTGGCCCCAGGGATAAGCGAGGAAATGACAACCCAGTCAGCCTCACATCCTTAGTGGGGAAATTGATGGAGACCATCCTAAAGGAACAGTTGGTGAAATTCGTTCAAGAACATGGGCTGGGGATGACCAAAAACATGGATTCATCAATGGATGGTCCTGCCAAAAAATCTTGGTTGCATACTTTGACTGGGTGACTAGGTTGCTGGATGGGGGAAAGGCGGTTGATGTCCTGTATATGGATTTCCATAAAGCCTTTGAATTAGGTGCCTGTTGGCACCCTTTGCAAACTGTGTGAGAGGCCTTTCGGCACCATACATTTCTGCTTAAAGTTGAACCAGCATACTATTCTGTGGTGATTTGCATATGAAGCCTATGATGCTTTGTATTGTTTGGGGCATGTGTGATTTTGTATTTCTTTGAATTAGTGAAACATGGCAGACTGATAAGTAAACTGAGGGCATGGGGGCAGGGCAAAAGCTAGTGAGGTGAGTGGAAATTTGGTTGGGAAAATAGGAAATAAAGGGTCATAGTGGGGGGGGACTCTCAACACCCCAGGCAGTCCTCTGCAGTGTCACACAGGGCTCAGTCCTAGGATCTGTCCTATTCTAATATATATATATATATATATATATATATATATATATATATACACACACACACACACATATATATATATATTTATACAATGGGGCGAAGGATAAATGAGTGTGATAAAAACATGTATCTTCACCAGAGTGAGATAAATTTAAGGGCTGACATTTATCTCATGGCTCAGAGTGTGATTAATGTAAGAACTGACATTTATCTCATGGCTCAGAGTGACATGACTCACTGCTGCCTGCAGCTAACTTAATTACCTTGGCAAAACATCTTCACCTGCTTCCCATACTCTCTCACTTCCAGCTCATTACTGTGATACTCTTAGCTGACTGCAGCCAAAATTCTAAAGCAAACAACTTCACAAAGCAGTTTCTTTCTCACTACTGCCTGAAGATAACTTACTTAGCATTGCAAAACACACTCAGCTTTTCCCACAGCTTGTAACACTGCCAGCCCATTCAGAAAATGTCACACCCAGAAACAGCAAACACAGAAACAGAAACAGAACACAAAAGATCATAACAATACTTCTGAAACTCGTATCCCTATTGTATAAATCGAACACATGATGTGCAGATCGTGTGTTATGAAAAATATCTTCACTCCTGCATCATGAGTTCTAGATACTCTCACTCGTGCCTTTGGCACTCGTGAGTATCCAGAGCTCACTCTGCCGGAGTGAAGAAATTTTCCATATCACACTCCTGCCTATCATGTATCCCATATATAGATATATATATATATATATATATATATATATATATATATATATACACACACCACTGGGTGAGAGCTATTCCAGTGGAATAAACAGTGATATTTTCTCTAGAGTGAGAAGAAATCCTGATGACATCACCAGAGTGAGGATATCACATTTATCCTCACTCTGCTGATGTCACTGGAGTGAGAATATCACAATTATTCTCACTCTGGTGATGTCACTGGAGTGAGAATATCTGCACTGCAGATAGCATTCTAAAGGAAACTGCTTCAAAAACAGTTTATCTTTCTCACCAACGCTGCAACTTACTCAATTAGCTTTGCAAAATACTCTCAGCTCTGTCCCACTGAATTTCTAACACTCCTAGCCCATTACTGTGCTGATCTGAATTTCCAAACAACCTGAATTCTAAATGAAACTCTTTTACAAAGCAGTTTCTCTCTCTCACTGCTACCTGCATCAGTTTGTCTTTCTCACTGAGCATCTGACTCACTCAATTGCCTTTGCAAAACACTGTCAGCTGTGTCCCACTGACTTTCTAACACTCCTAGCCCATTACTTTGTTGATCTCAGCCTTAAAACAACCTGAATTCTAAATGAAGCTTTTACAAAGCAGTTTCTCTTTCTCAGTGCTACCTGCACCAGTTTGTCTTTCTCAGTGAGCCTCTAAATCACTCAATTAGCTTTGCAAAACACACTCAGCTGTGTTTTTCACTCCCAGTCCATTCAGAACACACACACACACACACACACACACACACACAATGAGCAGGAAACACACAGAAACCGAAAAAAATGTTTCTAAAGCTCTCACCCCAGTGGTTTAAACCACACACATGATGTGCAGATAGTGGGATATGGAAAATATTCTCACTCCTGCATCGTGAGCTGTGCATTCTCACTCATGCCTTCGGCAGTCATGAGAATACAGAGCTCTCACTCTAGGAGTGAAAATATTTTCCATATCCCACCCTGCCCATCATGTATCCATATATATATATATATATATATATATATATATATATATATATATATATAAAACTAGTTAGATAAATAGATAGATAGATAGATAGATAGATAGATAGATAGATAGATAGATAGATAGATAGATAGATATAGCGGATACTGTAGAAGGAGTGGAGAGCAAGATAAGCCTGTTCGCCGATGGCACCAAAATTGGTCCAATGGTAGATTCAGAGGAGGAGGGGAGGGTGCTTCACAAGGATTTGTAGAAAGTGACAGCTGGTCAAGAACATGGCAGCTGAGGTTCAATGCTAGGAAGTACAAGGTCATGCACGTCAAGGCAAAGAACCCAAGGAACACCTACCATATAGGAGGGAAAGGTTAAAGGTCACAGATGAGGCAAGGGATCTGGGGGTGGTAGTCATAGGGAATATGAAACACTCAGAGCAGTGCAGGTTGGCAGTGGTCAAGGCCAAAAAAATGCAAGCATGTATTACCAGAGGCATCACTTCAAGGAATAAGGAGGTGATCCTGCCGCTGTACAGATCAATTGTGAGGCGGCACCTGGAATACTGTGTACATATCTGGCACCCCTACTTAAAGAGTGACATCAAGCTCTTATAGGGGGGTTCAGAGAAGGGCAACCAAACTAATAAGGGGGGTGGAGGATATGCCCTATGAGCAGAGGCTGAAGGAGCTAAATATGTACTCCTTGGAGGATAGAAGAGACAGGGGAGATATGATTGAGACCTTCAAGTACATGAAGGGCATAAAAAGGGTTAGCACTGGGAGTATGTTTCAATTAAAGACAGGAGGGATCACTAGGGGCCATAGTATGAAGCTGGAGGGAGGAAGATTCAAGAGGGATCTGAATAGTCACTACTTTACAGAAAGAGTGGTAGCAGCATGGAATATACTGCCAGAGGAGCTGATCTCACAGTGATTGGTGGAGAGTTTTAAAAGGGAGTGGGATAGAATAAAGGGCAGAATAACCACAGGAGTCAACTGGACCCAATGGCTGAGCTTAGAAAAGGAGAAGAAAGGTGATAGTGCTAATGGGGGAAGGGGTGGCAGCAGTGGTGTTAACCATGGGCTGCAAAATCATGCAGATATGATAGACCTTTTTGGTCTTTATCTGTTGGCTTTTTTCGTATGTTTGTATGCACATTTTAAATAAATAAAAACATTGAAATATTTCAATGTTCACTCATAACTTAACTAATTTTAAATATTTTTACTCCAAACTTTCAACATAGCCATTTTATCAAACCAGCTCATAAATGTGACTGGTGTCATTTTTTAAATCCTGGCAGAAATGTGTTTTCATAGTTGTGGCACAAAATTATGTTTCTGACACTGTTCTATAAATGCCACATGTCACGTTCATAAGGTGGAGTCATGAACTGACTACAGTATGTTTAAAATTTGGGGTCAAAATTTCAAAAAAATATTATTAAGAAATGTTTTTTTCTAGTACAAGCCTTTACTCCAGCAGGGAATGCTTTGTGATCCCATGCTGGTGAGCTGAGTTTGAAGGTGAGCTCAGTGAACCAGCTGGATGGACTGAGGCTGGGGGAGGGGACAGAACTGTCATGCGGAACCACCCTCAGCCTGGGAAGGGAAAGTGCAGAGTTGACCTCATGGGCTCAAGTACCATACAGTGAAGAGAAATCTTCTCTTGACATTGACATAAGGCTCTGCACCTTTGTACCTGTGGCTGCCAGAGGGACCTGTGCTTTGGCAGACAGATGGACTCTGTGCCCTGTATATCTGTATGTGTAGCCAGTGGAAGTACAAGGTCCACAGGACCATACAATTCTGCAGCCCACCAGACAACCCCACTAATCCTTGACATATGTTGCCAGAAGGGACATGTACTTCCACAGGCAGACAGACTTTTCCCTCGGCACAGAGCCCAGGAAGCTCTGTGTCTGCATCTATTCACACAGGTCCTGAAGGGACCTGCATGAATGAGGATACAGTTCCAATATCTCAGAAAGAAAGGGAATTCTTTGCAAAAAAACTATTAATGCACCAGTTAGGGTTCAACTTAATACAAGAAAAGCAGGGAAAGGTGATGTTAGGGTTTCCAATCCTACCTCCCACCCCCACCCCACCCCAAGCAGCAAAAGGAAACAAGTATTAGGGTTTTCGAGTCTTCAGAGTCTTGTCAAATCAGTGGTGGGGTCTTCCATGAGGTTGTCAACCCTAATGTTCACACCTCCCCTTCCCTCCCCAACTCATAGCTTCCTGTCTGAAGTACAAGGTACAGCTTCAAGCCAGTTCTTCATAGTGATACACTCTTCAAAGGTAAAGAAGTATGTCTCACCACATGTTGCTAACAGAATGTGTTGCAGTTAAGACATCACATCTGAATTTGTTTGCTCAGGGAAGAAAGTGGGCATTAGGGGTGACAACCACAAGGAAAACCTCACCACTGATTTGCCAAGACTCAAGTGACCCAAAAAACTCTTTTTTTTTTCCTTTTGCTGCTGGGGGGTGAGGGTGTGGAGTTAAGATTTGAAACCCTAACACCACATTTCCCTACTTTTGTTGTGTTAAGTTGAACCCTAGCTGGTGCATTAATGCAGTTTTTTTTGCAAAGAATAAATATAATCTCTATCTTTATCTATCCTTGTCTGTCTGTCTGTCAGTCTGCCTGTCTGCCTGTATGTATATCTGTCTCTCCCTATCTATCTATCTATCTATCTATCTATCTATCTATCTATCTATCTATCTATCGAACTAGAGAGAGAGAGAATTCTGTGCCAGTATGCAATGAAGTGTGACAAACTCCTGCTGGACAAAATGGAATTAACTAACACTGAAATTGTATTGATTCCTGCAGTAATTTAGCATAGTTCTGCAGTATTCTGCATTGCATCTTGGTCATCTCTATGTGGTAGCACCTCTGTGTTATGGTTAAGTTAAGTTATGTGTCAAATGCTATTTTTTAACAAATTATATCTTGATTATTGTAGCCCCTAGGACTGCAAAACTGGGTATGCATGTTGCCATTCATTGGAGAGAGCATTTTGGCAAGTTTGGTGCAAACTGTTTTTTGGTTCAAATGTTAATAATTATTGGAATAATGTAAAATCTCCCCTTTCAAGATGATTTGTTTTTGCCATCAGCTCAAAACTAATCCTTTTGTGGTGTGAAATGATCTTGTTGTAATTTTTAAGTTATAAGGTTTTAATGGTTTGAAATCATGTGCCTGTGCAGTAAACAGAAAACAGCTGAAAAAAGTTATTTTTTTTTAGTTAAAGTTGGGTATGAATAATAACTTCAAAAACCAAAAATGAGTAAAAAAAAACTAGTAACACTTTCTATGTTAATTAGAATAAAAACTTTTGATGATTCTGTGCCAACAATCACTGAGATGGACTTTAGTGAGTCCAGACTGTATACATTAGACAGTGCAAGCACTTGGTAAAACGACAAAATGTGACAAAAACCTTTATGAAACTTCTTCTAAGTCCAACATGAACAAAATGTGTAAAGCAGAAAAATTGTCATGAAACATGTTCTAAGTCAAATGTAAAAATAAAAATACAAAAATCATAACAAAAATGTAATACGTTGAATATGAACAAAATGGTTAAAGTACAAAAGTGGTAAAAAAAAATGCAGCGAGTCCTACATAAGCAAATTGTTTAGAGGAAAGAAAAATGGAAAATGGTTGCGAAAACAAACAAAAAGTGTGTATTTTGTACACAAACTCATGCAAAATAGATACTGAAAGACAGTTATGTCTCATCTACTGTTTTGTATAGACCTGCTGAGCTCTGTGAAATGAAATTCAGGAATAGTACACATTGAGCAGGAACTTAGCACTCATCTCTTTCTTTGTTCAGGGCATGAAGGGGCTTCTGTAAAGCAAATTAGGACCCCCCCCCCTTTAGCATAGGGCCTTGCACTTCCTGCTTCATGCAGGGACTAAAGGTTCCTATATAAAACAAGTTAGGACCCAACTGTTTCTTTGCAGAGGGCCCTGCATGACACAGTTTAGGCCTCACTTCCTGCTTTGAAACACAGAACATAGACTTTGACAGCAGATAAGGACTGCTTGGCCCACCTAGTCTGCCCATTTCCCTACCTACAAGATAGGCCGCAGGTCCCAGTTAACCAACAGCCTATTTCTTCCTACCCCCCACAAGAATTGCCTTATGTCTGTCCTATGCATTCTTGAATTTTCCCACAGTTTTAGACCCCACAACCTCCTCAGGAAGGCTGTTCCATGCATCCACTACCCTCTCTGTGAAAAAATACTTCCTCACTTTGCCCCTGAACCACTCCCTCTCTATCTTTAAATTGTGTCCCCTTGTTCTTGCTCGTCTCTTTTTCTGAAAGATGCTACCCTCTTGGACTATGTTGATTCCAATGAGGTACTTAAAAGTTTATATCATGTCCCCTCAACGGTATGCATATTAAAATTCTTTAGTCTCTCCTCCTCCGGCTTCTCTTGCAGACCCTGCACCATTTTAGTTGCCCTCCTCTGGACTGCCTCTATCCTGTCTATGTGCTTGCTGAGATGGGGTCTCCAGAACTGGACGCAGTACTCCAGATGGGGTCTCACCAACTGTCTGTAGAGAGGGATAACAACTTCCTGTTTTCTGCTGGTGATGCCTCTCCCTATGCATCCCAGTATACCCCCAGCCCTCCCTACTGCCTTCTCACATTGCTTGCTAATCTTAAGATCATCTGATATGATTACCTACAGGTCCCTTTCCTTTTTTGTTGTTGTTACCACCTTCCCCCCAACTGTGTAATCTTCCCCTGGGTTCTTGTTTCCCAGGTGCATTATTTTGTACTTCTTTGCATTGAATCCTAGCTGTCATACTTCTGACCATTCCTCCAACCTTGCCAAGTCCCTTCTCATCCTTTCCACACCTCCTTGTGTATCAACCCTGTTGCAGATCTTTGTGTCATCTGCAAAGAGGCATACTTTTCCTTCCAGTCCCTCTACAATGTCACTTCTAAAGACATTAAAAAGGACTGGACCCAGTACTGAACCCTGTGGTACCCCACTAGTAACCCCTCTTTCTTCAGAGTGGACTCCATTTACAATTACCTTCTGTGTCCTGTTATCCAGACAATGTTTTACCCAGGCTACCACCCTAGGACCCACTCTCAGGCTAATTAATTTGACTATTAATCTTCTGTATGGGACTGTGTCAAATGCCTTGCTAAAGTCTAAGTAGGCCATGTCCACAGCCCCTTCCTGGTCTACTACTTTGGTCACCCAGTCAAAGAAATCTATTAGATTCGTCTGACATGACCTTCCTGCTGTGAAGCCATGCTGCCTTGGGTCCTGTGACCCACTGACCTCTAGGTACTCAACAATTCTTTCCTTCAGAAGTGATTCCATCACTTTCCCTACCACAGAGGTCAAACTGACAGGTCTGTAGTTTCCTGCCTCTGTCTTGGTCCCACTTTTGTGAAGGGGAATCACAGCTGCCTTCCTCCAGTCCTCGGGTACAACACCATCCTCCCATGATTTGTTAAAAAGAGTAGTCAGTGGTTTCACTAGTTCCCCCCTTAATTCTTTCAGAATTCTGGGGTGAATTCCATCAGGCTCCATTGCTTTGTCCACCTTCAGTTTTAGGAGCTCTTGCAGAACCCTTTCTTCTGTGAAAGGACTGGGATCGACACCCCTATCAAGAGTGCTTCTGTTAATTGGATTAGGCACTTCCCCCTCCTCTTTTGTGAATACTGAGCAGAAATATTCATTCAATAGCCCTGCTTTTTTGCTGTTCCCCTCTGCCCACCCACCGTTCATTCTATTCAGCCTCACTATCCCTCCCTTTGTCTTTCTACGCTCTCTGATGTACCTATAAAAGGTTTTATCCCTCTTCTTAACCGAGTTGGCTATCTTTTCCTCAGTTTGGGCCTTTGCTTTTCTGACTTAACTCCCTGCTTCCTTCTGCCTTAACTGGTACAGCTCTCTGTCCTGCTCCTTCTGTGTTTCCTTATACTTCCTGAATGTTATCTTTTTCTTCCTGACTTTCCCAGCCACCTCTTTTGAGAACCATAGTGGCTTTTTCTTTCATTTTGATTTGTTTATTTGCCTCATACAAAGGCTTGTTACCTCTGTGATGGCAGTTTTGATGATTCCCCATTGTTGCTCCACCCCTCCTTCTAGCCTGTTTGCTAGTGCTTTTCTGAGGCACTCTCCCATCTTGCCAAAGTCAGCCCTCCTGAAGTCCAGTACTCTCACTTTTGTATGGCTTGACTTTGTAGCTGAGTTTAACATGAACCACACTGTTTGATGGTCACTTGTTCCCAGATGGCAACCCACTTCTAGATTTGAGATCCTCTCACTGCCCCCATTTTAGAGTACGAGGTCTAAGATTGCTCCCTCATGAGTGGGTTCTGAAACTAGCTGTCTGAGGCTTGCCACCTGAAGGGCATCGAGAATGGCTCTGCTCTTGGATGTGGCTGCATTAAATGTGCTCCAGTTAACATCTGGCATATTCAGGTCTCCCATCAACAGTATCTTCACTTTGTCTGCCATCCTAAGAATGCCTTCTGTCATATCCTTGTCCATTCCCTCCCCATGACATGGGGGTCTGCACACAACCCCTGTGCAGATTGTGGTGCCCTTTCCAGTCTCCAAGGTGACCCACAGTGCCTCCTCTCCTCCCTGTTTGCTCTTATGTTCAGCTGCTTTTATCCCTTCCTTTACATAGAAAGCTATTCCTTCCCCTCTTCTCCCCCACCTGTCTCTCCTGTAGGTTATATACCCTGGTATGTTAACATCCCAGTCATGGTTCTCTGTGTACCATGTTTCTGTGACTGCTACAATATCCAGGCATCCCTCTTCCATCAAGGCCACCAGTTCAGGGAGCTTGTTGCCCAGACTATGGGCATTGGTACTGATTACACTCCATTTCCTGATGGCCTTACTCCTTTTTGCCCCATCCCTGTCCTTCTTGCCTTTGTCACTTTCCCCATTTACCCAGCCCTTCTCCCTATCAACACCTCTAAGTTGGTGTTTACCACACTTACTACCATGATTTTTTTGGGGAGGCTAGGATTTCCCTGCTCCTTTCCAGTGCCTTCCCCCTTGGCTGATTTAAATGCTTGCCAATGAAGCATTTAAAACTATCACCTAGGATCCTGCTTCCCCTCCTGGACAGATGGAGCCAATCATGCCAGTATAGGCTAGTATCACTCCAGGTGGACCCCCAGTCCCCAATGAAGCCAAATCCCTGAGCTCTGTACCAGTTTTTCAACCACTGATTGAATCCCATGATGCAGAACACCCTAGCCTCTCCTACACCATAGATGGGCAGCACCTCCAAGAAGGTTACCATGCGTGCTACTTGTCTAAGGCCCCTCTCCAATTCCATAAACTCTTCCTGCACTTCTGTAATCCCTTTCTTAGCCAAGTCATTTGTCCCTAGGTGGACAATGACATCCAGCTCCCTTCCCTGTGCAGCTGCTCTGACAATCCTGAGGATTCATTCCCTGTCCCTTCAAGCCATGGCATCAGGCAGGCACCTTACCTCCCTCTCCCCTTCCTCCCCCAGTTCTACCTTCCTAACAATGGAGTCCCCCAACAGGAGTTTTTTTTTTCCTGTGGGGGTCCCATGCCACCCTCCTGTGGGTCTCCTTTGTGGAGGTTCCCAGCATCCTCCTTGGTCTCCACTGCAGGTGCCTCCATAGAGGAACCACACTTTGCCAGAATGGCATAGGAATTGTGGAGAGGTACAACTGGAGGGATGCACCTCTGTTCCACCACCCTAACCCTCCCTGAGCCCACTGTGGTCCAACCACTCCTCTTTCTTGACAACCTCTGGGGAAACAGCAATGGCACTGGTGATCCCTGGATGGAAGAGGAGGTCCCACAAATCCTGGCCAACTCAGCCTGGAGATGAGCAACCTCCTCCCTCAGCCCAGAGAGGTGCCTGCAGATGGGACAACACTGCAGCCTCCAGAACGTCTCTTGGAAGACTGCTGCTCCACAGCCACTGCACTGCTCCACTCCCATCATGTCTTATTTCTTGCCCCTTAACTGTTGTTTGGAATCCTCACTCTTTCCTTTGTTTTTTTTCCTTCTCTCTCTACTTACTTTCTTACTTTCTGCCTCTGTGCCCTTTAAGCTCCTGATTGTCCTGTTCTGAGACAAGAAGATCCTATATTTCTCAGTAGACCCCTTACTTGTTCAGAGGCAGACCTCCAGCAGCAAGAGGGGGGCTGGAGAGCTACTCTTGCCCTTCTAGGATGGTGGGTCTTTGGTGGCTCTGTGATCACTCACTTCCTGCTCCCAAACAGGAAGTTCCTGTTGTCAGTCAAATCCTGTGCCTATAAAAATAGAACTAGCTTTGGGTGGGAGGGTGGAGGGGAAGAAAGGAAGGAGGGCAATATAGTCCCATTAGAGAAGTTCAGTCATGCAGCACTCCTTCCTCCTGATTTCTTCTGCCAAGCTTCTAGCAGAATCTTTCTAAGGCAGTCTTTAAATTTAGCTTCCTTCTAGCTAAGCCACTCCCCCTACTTACCAGATCTTTCTACAAGTAATTTAAACTGCACAGCTATCAAGCCCTTTCAGTCACTTGAGATTTACAACTAGATAACTGTTCCGATAACCATTCAGTTCAGTTAACTTAGACAAACACACTAATTTTTTTTGTTTTGTTTTTTTTTTACCCTAAATTAAAGGTCCAAGTACAAGAATTCTACTTCTTTAGTCACAGTAGAGAAGTCCAGTTACACAGCACTCCTTCCTCCTGGTGTCTTCTGCCAAGCTTTGTGCAGTGACTGAACAGCCCTGCATATCCTGCTTTGCACCGGGTCCTAAGAGCACTGCATGAAGCAAGTTAGGTCTCCCCTCTTTCTTTGTACAGGTCTTGAATGGCATTGCAGACCATGGGCAAAGCAAGTTAGGACTTAAACTGTACTTTAAACAGGGCCTGAAGGCCCCTGTATGGAGCAAGATATAGTTGCAGCAAGACACTATCAGATATTTCCATTGCAGCCAAAGACACAGCCAAAGATTTTCTGAATTTGCTGTGATATCTCCACAGAAATTCACTGCCTGCATACAGTACCACTGTGAGCCACCAGAGAGTTTATTTAGATATATCACATAATGCATGGAAATATCTGAAATTTATGACTTCAACTGTAGGACTCTATTTTCTCACAAACTAAGGTAACTAATTGCACAACTATGTTAAGGCATTATTTGGGATCCAAGGCAACACAAGCAGAAAAATGTGGCACTAGAGTTTTTTCAACTGAAATGTCTCCCCCATTACAGCCCCTAGCCTTGACCCATAGCCAAGTTACAGGTCCAGGGCAATGCTGCATGGGTATGCATGTTGTTTGAAGTGACAGATTTGAGACCTTGTACAAAGAAAGTTATGCATGATTTTCTTTTAAGAAAGCCGTAAGTAACCTTATACTTTGCACAGGCATCCAGAGAACTGTAAGAAGACATACATGGTGTTAAGTGCAGAGACTAGAGCACGTAAATACCCCACTCCTTAATGTGATAGTGTCTATAATAAATTCAGACAACTTAAAAATTGACTCTCTCTCTCTCTCTCTCTCTCTCTCTCTCTCTCTATATATATATATATATATATATATATATATATATATAGGCACAGCCATGCCCTATAGTTAGGGTTGCATAGGCACTTCAATGTTAAAGTTAAAATTTTGCACTTTAATATCTTTGCAACCATTGAATGGATTGGCACTAAATTTGGTTTATGCCTTCCTGTGGTGTAGATCTCTTGATCTGGCAAGTTTCATTCCAGTTGGATTTGCAATCTCCGAATTACAGAGAGGTGAAAAAACATGTTTTTACCCATTGACGTTGCTGGGATTTTTCTTTGAACTTTCCTAGAGCCCAGCTGGTTTGTTTGTTTGTTTGTTTGTTTATTTGTTTGGTATGAAATGTTCAGGACAGAAAGGGACTACCCCACAGATGTGCCTTTTGCTTGTCTGGTGAAAAGACAATACGCCGTTTTTAAGTTATTGCAATTTAAAAATTTGAAAAATTGTTTCTGAGCATGCTCAATAGACACTTCAATATAGCTGTATGATATGAAACAGGAATCTTGCATTGTGTGAGAAAATTCCTCTTTCATATTGCTGCCATCTTGTTTCCAGTTTGCCTGAAATTCAAATTTGGAAAACCCCCAAAATGATATTCAGTGGAGGAACCAACACATGTAGCTTGCTTATTGTGACCCCCTAGGTGCATTCTACACTTTACTGTTTTAAAAATGCCCTTAAAATGTGTGTTAATTAACATTTAAATTCTTTGTTCGTATCGGCGTCATACGAAGTACGATATTGGTTCCTATGAGGAGATACGAACTAAGATTCTACTTCATATGATTTTGATGCAAACAAAGATTTTAAATTTGAATATCTAAGTGATTTTTTGGTATTTTTTCACCTAATTTTTAACATAGGCATTTTGGGATCCCACCTCATTAACAATGTCACTGTTATCTTGTTAGTCTGTCCTGAAAGGTAATTTCACAGTCACTGCAAGGAATCACTTTTTGGGATCAATTAACCAAATGACAGTCCAAGTGTTCATGGGGGAGGTCCCAAAAAGCCCATGTAAAAAATTTGGTGCAAAAAATCCCCAAAACGGCCATGTTACAAGTGCTCATTGCTCATTTTCTACATGGACTTGTAACTTCGCCAATTTTTAATATTTTCACTCCAGATTTTCAACATTGCCATTTTTTATATCTCCTCATGAACAGTGCAACTGTCATTTCTCACATTCTGCCCAAAATGTGTTTTCTCACTGGTGATACAGAATGGCGCAGTCACTGTGTGAAATCTACTTTCAAGGGGGATTAATAAAGCCACAGTGACAGTGTTCATGATGGGATTTCCAAAAAAACCATGTTGAAAATTTGGTTAAAAAATTCCCATAAATGGCCACGTTACAAGCGTGCATGGTGCAGTTTCTACGCAAACTCATAACATCACCAATTTTTCATATTTTCACTCCTGATTTTTAACATTACCCTTTTCCACACCTCCTCATGAACAGTATACAGCTGTAATTTTTCACATCCTGCCCAAAACATGATTTTGCACCTGTGGCGCAGAATGGCGTGTTCACTGGGCAAACTCAACTTTTGGGACAGACTAATAAAATGACAGTGCAATTGTTCATGAGGTGTGGTCTCCAAAATGCCATGTTAAATTGGGTGAAAAAAATCCTGAAAATGCCTGAGTTATGTGTGTCTATTGAATTATGGTGCCTTTCAGCACCCTTATCTTGAAAACGATTCGAGATACAGATTTTTCACTTTCTGCAATTTGGGCCACCTATAGGTGAACTAATCACCCATGGAGGCTTTGAAGTCATGATTGCAACTGCAGTGGAATTTTTTCCATATCAAATTAAATCAAATCAACTTTATTTTTATAGCGCCTTTCAAAGCCAAGGCACTTTACATAAAACATATACATACTGATAAAAATTTTTAAAACAGCATTAAAATGTAACAACCATAAAACAAATACTAAACTAAATAAATATGTTTTCAAACTGGTTTTAAAACTATCAATGGTTGGGCATTCTCTCAACCAATGAGGTAGAGAATTCCACAGGCTTGGTGCTGAAAAAGCAAAAGCACGAGATCCTGATGTCTTTAATTGAACCCTGGGAATCTCTAGCAATCCCTCGTTGGCGGAGGGGAGAGGACGGAGGTGGCAGTAGGGAATCAGGAGATCTTTCAGGTAACCGGGTCCCTGGTCATGTAGGGCTTTAAAGGTTAGTAAACCAACCTTAAAGGTGATCCACCACCAAACAGGCAGCCAGTGCAGTTCGTGGAGCACAGGTGTAATATGACTGGTTCTAAGAGTACCAGTCAAAAGCCTGGCCACTGCGTTCTGCACCAGCTGCAAGCAGTGGATATCAACCCCAGGTAGCCCTAGGTAAAGGGAGTTGCTGTAATCAAGATGGGTAGTGACAAAGGCATGGACCAATGTTGGAAGATCACTCGGAGGAACCAGGTGTTTCACCCAGGTGATATTCCTCAGATGGTAAAAAGAGGATTTGATGACAGCTGACACCTGAGATTTTAGGGTCAAACCGCCATCAAAAATAACACCCAGATTTCGCACCTGATTGGAGGTAGGGAGCGACATACTATCAAGTAGCAAACCTGATGGCTGTCCAGCTCCCAGACCCACCCCCAGATGACTTGGATCCACTACCAATACCTCAGTCTTATCCGGATTCAGTCTCAGCCAGCTGGAACTCATCCAAAGTCTGATCTCAGCAAGGCAATTATTCAGCATGGAGAGTGCATCATCCTGGCCGGACAGAAAAGATAGATACAGCTGAGTATCATCTGCATAGCAGTGAAAACCCAAACTGTATCACCTGATGATTTCTCCCAATGGCAGCATATACACTGCAAACAACATGGGAGCTAAAATGGAACCCTGCGGTACCCCACAAGGCAGGGAGTGAGCACCAGAAGAATACATTCCAGTTGTTCCATAGTTGTTATGGTTACTGAGATATTGCCAAATTAGTGTTACAAGGTTTAGTTTTCATGACTATAGGGCTGCCTTATGTCCGTACTTATGGGTAACTGGAAGCGCAGGGCCCAGAGGGCCCATGCTTCCACTTATGCATATCATTATGCAACAATGGGTAAGGTGAGGGGAGTACAGGGCCCAGAAGACCCACACTTTCACAACCACATACCAGTTACATTACACTTTCTCAAAAAGAAGTGTAATTTATTGTAAAAACTACATTAATGCATCAGTTAGGGTTTTTATTAAAGCTTAAAAAGATGGGAGATTCGATGTTAGGGTTACCAACCCCACCACCCCACCCCCTACCACACACTAGCAGGCGTTGGGGTGTGCTTCGGCATTGTTGAGCCTAACTCTCACTCAGTTCTCCTATACTGTACCATCTCAACTTTGTTTACAAATGGAATGGGGTGAGAATTAGGGCCGATGACTCCAAGGCACACTCCAATGCCTGCTGGTGTGTGGATGGTGGTGGTGGGGGGGTTGTATAGGGTGGTAGAGTTGGTTACCCTAACAATGAATTTCTCAGATTTTTACGCTTTAATAAAAACTCTAACTGATGCATTAACGTAGTTTTTTGCAATGAATACATATATATATACTGTATATATATATATATGAATACAGACAAGAACATACTGTATATAAATATATTAAGGTGATCCCTAAATAAATAAATAACCTGTTCATAACTTACACTGAAAGGTTAAAACAAAAATAGAAAAGGAGGTATCACCACCAGTATCCTCAAACTGTTAGTTTCCACCAAAGAACAGCAGAAAAAATGTAAAAATATTTGAGGTTACAAACAGTATAAAAGAGAATCACAGTTTGTAGATAGATAGATAGATAGATAGATAGATAGATAGATAGATAGATAGATAGATAGACAGACAGACAGACAGACAGACAGACAAACTGACTGACACACACATGCACGCACACACACACGCACACACAGATACAGCATACACATAATATCAAAATTCACCTCCTGATTCACGTAGGACCTGCACAGAGCAAGCTAGGACATAAATATACATTGCAGAGGGCATGGAGCCACCATACCAACTGATGCCCTCTGCAGGGAGTCTTGTAGTGTCTTACAGCCAGTTGACAGTTCTTAATGGTTTTGCACCTGGTCTGGCTGCCAGAATCTGCAGTATGCTTCCCAACTGGTTTCCTGCTACCTTTGTACACATGCTTCATGGGTAGGATCATATATTGTTTCCATCTGACAGACTCTGGATTGCCTGGTGACTGTAATACATTCCTGAACCTAAAACCCATCGGTACCATACAGGTTGGGCACAATACAGGTGCTTGGTATGGTACACTATTTGCCGCTAATTGACATTTGGAAAACTGTCGTCACCTTGCATCAGTACTCTGTCTGGACACTGGATAGCCTGTGCCCCTGGGGTCATGCATGTTGGGGCAACACAGCATTGGGTACTCCCGTGCTTGCAGGATCCATCACTGGTAGAGCATGTACAGTACATATCAGCACATAGGGCCAGCTGTCTATGCACCAGGAATGACAGACAACTCCATCAAACCCCTCCCATGTACCCCCCATCCGTGCACTTTCTGCCCCACCTACCTTTTAATATCTTCTCCTTCTTCCTTTCCCCTCCCCTTTTCTCCTTCCTCCCATCTCTACCTCTCCCCCTAGTTTCTCTTAACCCACCCCCCTACCTTCTACCTGCTGTGCTCCTCAGTCTCCCCTTGCAACCTATATCTTGCAATTATTTGTTCACCTCATAGCACTTCTTGTACTTGAGGCTAATCTAATTTTGGCTACCATCGGTTTTGCACTTATACAACAGAACTGTTACTATTTTACATGTTCTAGCTGTTTATATTTAGTTTTGTCGCTTTTCTTTGTTTAGTTTTTCTATTTTAAGTTTGCACAAGCTAATTGGGACTGTGCATAGATATCACTGAATATGTACTTTCTTTTACTCATTATCTAATTTGTTCTGTATTACAGTAATACTGTTTTGTCTACTGTTATCTGTCATGATGTGGAACCTCTGTAAATGAGTTTCTGAATCAAAGGTCTAATCTGAGACCGAAATAAATAAATAAAATAAAATAAATAAATAAATAAAATGTGCCAGCTGTGTGATGCACAGGTCCACTTGTGGCATCTTTGGGGACTTTGGTGTCGGGACCGATGCACTACTAAAATGTGGTGCAGGGTCCTTGGCACACCCAGCTTTCCTGTAAGCAGGGGTTCTACATGCCATGCATCATTACCAAAACAGTTTAGAACTGTTAAATCTCATGTCTCTGGAAAAAAGAAGACAAAGAGAGGACCTTTTGTTATTGTGGGATGTTGTAGTAAATGACCCCTATCTATTTTCAGAAATGGGATTTGCATACTAACATGACAATGTGGAAACCAGGGGGCACCCACTGCAACTTCACAAATTTAAGCATAAAACAAGCAGTAGGGTGGCTTTTTTTCACAGAAAGTTATTGGAACATAGGACAGTCTACCATTAGACCTAATTGACAGTAAAAAATAAAATGACATTTAAGAAAAAACTGGATAAGTGGATTCTTAATAGGAGGGAACCAACTGGGTAGGGAAACTGGGATGGAAACTATAATAGGTGGCCCACCTTTGGTTTCCGATACCACCTCAGTATGAACCTCAGTATGAGTAAGGGTGCACTTGTTGATCATCATGCCAGGCAGGCTATGCCACTTATCTACCACTCTCTCTACAAAGAATAACTTCCTCACATCCTTTTTGAATATGCCCACCAAAAATTTAAGATTATGGCCCTTATGGTTGAATTCATATTCACTTGGAAAAGTTCAAAATGGTTGACCCTATTGTGTCCTTTCGAAAACTTAAATGTCTCTTTCATGTCCCAATCTATTTCTATTGTTACAGATAGTACATGTTAAGACTCTTCTGTCCTTCCTCACATGATTGTCCACATTGTCCCTGGATCATTTTAGTGGCTCTGTGGTGGGTGGTCTCCAATCTATCCCTGTCTTTCTTTAGGTGCAGTCTCTAAAAGTGAGCAGAAGTACCCATGGTGAGTCCTCACTAGAGAACTGTAAAATGGTGAAATCGCCTCTTGTCTGCAGCTGGTAAAGCCCAGCCCTATACACCCAAGCATGTGATAGCCTTTCCCATAAGATTTGTTTCATTGAGAGACGACATTCATGTTTTCACTAACGATTATTCCCAAGTCCTTTTCTTCCTGTGATTGTTTCTTTTCCACACCACTGATCCAGTACTTTGTTTTTGAATTTCCTGTTGCCCATGTGCATAAGCTAGCACTTTTTGACATTAAATTTTAATTGCCATGTACTAGACCATTTTTCTGACTTTTCTTTAGCCCATTTAAGAGGCAGTGTAGTGTATTTCTTAATGGCACTGAGCTGCAAACCTGAAAACCTGGGTTTCAATCCCATAAGACCACACTTGCATTCTGTGTGACTCTGAGCAAGCAACTTAACTTCCTAGTGCTCCCAGGTCACACCTAGAAACAAGCTCCGGCTTAGTGTGGCTTTCTTGGTTAAACAGCTTCCCCTTCCCTTTCATATCTCTTACACCTGCTGTGCTATCCATGCCAATGCAAAGTTTGGAGTAGTCTGCAAAAAGATGTACCTTGCTTTATAATCCATCACCTCTGTTGCTGATATACATGTTGAAGAGGGTTTGGCTCAGAACAGACCACTGTGGTACACCACTGGTACAATACAAACATAGGAAAATGCCAGCAGAAACAGGCCTCATGGTCTATATAGTCTGCTCAATTGTGAAGCTAGCCTCTCATTTTCCAGCTGCCCCACCCTCCCCATCCCTTTTCATCAGTCCCCCCTCCTCACTCTGTCCCATCCCTTCTTAAAAACACTCACCTTCTACAGGATACCACCTCCTTGGGTAGAGTGTTCCATTTGTCCATCACCCATTCCATGAAAAAGTGTCTCCTGATTTCCCTACTGAATCTTCCCCCATCCTGTCTCATGAGGTGCCTTCTCATATACCTCTCCCTTCTAATCTGGAAAATCTCTTATGTATTAGTCTTATTAATCCCCTTAATGTATTTGAAGGTCTCAATCATGTTCCCTCTATTCAGGGAGTACATGTTCAACTCGCTCAGCCTCTCCCTGAAGGACATTCCCCCCAATCTCTGGATCATCTTTGTCACTCTACACTGCACCCCCTCCAACAGTTTGATATCCTTCTTCAGGAATGGGTGCCAGTACTGCACACAGTATTCCAGGTGCGGTCTGACTAGTGACCTATACAGGGGAATGATCACCTCCCTATTTCTGGAGGAGATTCCCCTCGCTGTACACCCCAGCATCATGTTGGCATTTGCTGCACCCTCCTGCACTGAGCTGACTTACTCATGCTCCCCACTATAAGCACTCCAAGGTCCTTCTCCTCTGCTGTGCTTTCCAGTGGAACACCCCCTGCTTGTAGCTCCTCCCCTGGTTCCTAGAACCAAAATGATAACCTCTTTTAACCCCAAATAGCTTACCATTTAGTGCCATCCTTTTTGTTCTTTCCTCAAACCAGTTACCTAGCAACTTAGTTTATTTCCTAGCCCCACTTCTCTCACCTGCTTTACCAACCTCTAGAGTGCTGTATAACATAATTTCACTGATGGAATTGAAAGAGAATTGCTATTTCAATTCCATGAAATCTTGCAGAATTCCCACTACAATTCTATAGATTTCTTCACAAAATTTTAATTTATTCATATTTAAGTTTGAAAGTGCTCATTCCAGTGTTGCAATATGTTGCAGATACAAGGTCCTCACCATATCTATAAGTGTGCCATGTTCCAGAGTATTGTCTTTAAAGGGGGCTGAGTTATATATGGTCAAACATTTCATCAACATTTCATGTTCAGTCATTCCATCTAATTTTAATTGTTCTACAGAGTTTCAGTATTCAAAGAACAATGCATCCTGGGTGTATGTACCATGTTCTAGATCTCAAGCTTTAATTGGACTCTATTACTGGCAGCCAAACATTTTGCTTACATTTAAATTTCAGTTATTTTGGTGTAATTTTAAAAGTACTTATCCAACTGTTTTGACATTTGGTAGGTATACAGGCCCACACTGTGTGTACATTATATGTGCACCATGTTTTTCATTCCTAGCTGTAATGGGGATTGAGTTATAAGTAAACAAACATTTAGCTAACATTTAAATATCAGTTATTTCTATCTAATTTTAAAACAACTTATCCAAAATTCATTAAATTTTAAACAATTAAACTACTATACCGTATGTTATGTGTGCCATATTTCACATTTTTAGCTTTCAATGGGATTGAATTATACTTAGCTAAAAATTCAGAAATTTTAAAATAAAATTGTGAATGTATATAAACCACAACATTATAAATTCTTGCAACATTAAAACTAGGTTATGAGTGCCATTAAATTTGGCAGGTTTATAGACTATAAAAGGAGACTGTGTGTGTGTGTGTGTGTGTGTGTGTGTGTGTGTGTGTGTGTGTGTGTGTGTGTGTGTGTGTGTGTGTGTGTGTGTGTGTGTGTGTGTATATGAATTTTATTAATCATTTGCATACATAATGTCCGTGTTATAAGTTGCCAAAAACTGCAAAAATAACATCAGTACTTAAAGTCGAATTTCAGTGGTGGCATAGATGAAATTGGGAAAGCCACATGTAAGATATGAACAAGAACAGTTTCTGCCTGGTGATAAAGCAAAAGTTGTGTAATGTTGGACATTTGTATAGAACCAACAAGGATACAGCTTGAAACAAAAAGGGCTCCAGTTGAGTGAAGATTGCACTGGTCTTGTCAAGAGGCATTAAGTCTAAGGTTTCAAATTAAAGTATAGGAAACTGGAGATGTAAATAGTGCAAGGAGTCAACAGTTGCAAGAGTGAGATGCATGATTTCACCAAGAAACAGTTCAGCTGGGTAGCACAAGAATGGTAGACCACCCCAGTTGGAGCAAGGAAGCACAGCGTGCTAACAATTCCAACTTGAATGCAGATTATAGAATAAATCATGGAGTAGTGTGTGTAACATACAGAATAATGTATGGGGGGAGTGCATAATGAGAATTCAATGCCCACCCAAGGTGTGGGATGCTACATAAACATGGAGGGCAATACCTGAGGGGTTTGTTAAAGTACCCCACCCCAAGGGTGGGCATTACATTCTCGTTATACATCCCCTTCCCATACATTGTTTTATGTAATTGCTGGGGAGTGTTTTCTTGCCAGCATCACTTTGTGAACATTAGTAGTAGTGTGGCCTTTCGCAGTTGCTGTTTAAAAACAAGGAATCAGTTTCCTATTTAATCCCCAGTAATTACATAGATACATAGATACATAGACAGTGTCTGCAGATAAGGGGCTATGGCCCACCCAGTCTGCCCATTTGAGCTTGTAAGTTCAGTTTATGTTTTCCTAGAAGTCTGTTGCCCCTTACCTCTGACCTCCAGAATTCCTTTATGTCTATCCCATGCATTCTTAAATCCTGTGATTGTTTCAGCCCCCACCACTTCCTCTGGCAGGGTGTTCCACTTGTCCACCACCCGTTCTGTGAAGAAATTCTTCCTTACGTTTCCTCTGAATCGCCCTCCTCCAACTTCATCCCATGCCTCTAGTTCTGGAACATCTTTTCGCTAAAAAGTGTATTCCTGCACCCTGTTCCTCCCTGTAAGATACTTGTATGTCTCTATCATATCCCCTCTCTCCCTCCTCTCCTCCAGGGAGTACATGTTCAGTTCCTTCAACCTGTCCTCATAGGACTTGTGATGCAATCCATGCACCATCTTTGTTGCCCTCCTCTGAACCTTCTCTACCCTGTCTATGTCCTTACGTAGGTAAGGTCTCCAGAACTGCACACTGTACTCCAGGTGGGGCCTCACTAGTGTCTTGTATAGTGGAATTATGACCTCCTTTCCTGCTGGTGATGCCCCTGCCTATGCATCCCAGCATCCTATTTGCTTTACCTGCTGCCTTGTCACACTGTTTCCCTACCTTGAGGTCATCAGAGATGATAGCCCAAGATCCCTTTCCTGCTTGGTGCATGCTATATCCTCATCCCAAGAACTGATTTATTGTGCCAGGGTTTTGTGCCCCATATGCATTATCTTGCACTTCTTTGCATTGAATTTCAACTGCCAAACCCCTGACCAATCTTCAAGTTTCTGCAGGTCCCTTCTATTCTGTCTACACCTCTGGTGTGTCTACTCTGTTACAGAGCTTTGTGTCATCAGCGACAGTAAAATTCTGCCTTCTAGGTCCTGCGAATGTCACTGATGAAGATGTTGAATAGGACCGTCCCAGCACTGATCCCTGTGGTACCCCACTGGTCACTCTTCCTCTGTGGAGTGACAGCCATTTACCACCACCCTCTGTGTCCTGCCACCCAGCCAGTTACCTACCCACCACACTACTGTCCTGCCCACACCCATATTCCCTAGTTTGTGTAATAGTCTTCTATGTGGCACAGTGTCAAAGGCCTTGCTGAAGTCCAGATAGGCCATGTACACTGCTCTCCCTTGATCCACCTCCCTAGTCACCCGGTCAAAAAATTCAATGAGGTTGGTCTGACATGACCCCCCAGTGAAACCATGCTGCCTTGGGTCCTGTAGTCCATTGACAACCAGATGTGCCACCAATATCTCCTTCAGTAGTGCTTCCATGATCTTCCCCACTACCGAGGTGAGGCTGACTGGTCTGTAGTTCCCCGCTTCCTCTTTGTTCCCACTTTTGTATAAGGGGACCACATCTGCTGTCCTCCAGTCTTTGGGTACCTCCTGTTTCCAGTGATCGGCTAAACAGGATAGCCAGAGGTTCAGCCACCACCTCTCTTAGTTCTTTATGACCCTGGGTGCACCCCATCTGGCCCCATTGCTTTATCAACTTTTATTACTTCCAGTTCCTCAGGACCCTTTCATGTAAAGGGACTTGTGTCCATTTCTGCACCATTCTCACCCTTGTACTCCCTTCAGACCCATTACACCTCTTCCTCAGTAAAGACTGAGCAGAAATACCTGTTCAATATGTCAGCTTTACTGTTGTCATCCTCCACACGGCCCCCATCCTCCCCCTTCAGTCTCACTATCCCTCCCTTTGCCTTTCTTTTTTCTCTTATGTACCTGTAAAAGGTTTTGTCCCCTCTACCCACTGATTTTGCAATGTGTTCTTCTGTCTGAGCTTTGGCTTCCCTTACTCACCTCCCTGCCTCCCTTTGCTTCTCCTGGTACTTCTCCCTATCCCCTTCTGCCTGTGTCTTTTTGTATTGCATGAATGCAATCTTTTTGACTTTCACTTTCATTGCTATCTCTTTGGAAAACTGTAATGGTCTCCTCTTCCTTTTCTTCTTGCTAACCTGCTTAATGGATAATTCTGTTGTTCTTGTAATCCTCATTTTAAATGCTGCCCACTGTTCTTCAACCCCTGATTCCTGCCCCATTCCCCTTAATGCCTCTTTCAAGTATCTCCCCATTTTTCCAAAGTCTGCCCACCTAAAATCCAGGATACGTGTTTTTGTGTGATTTGGTTCAGCTCTTTCTGTGATTTCAAACCACAATGACTGGTGGTCACTGTTCCCCAGGTGCTCCCCCACTGTTACCCCCATCACACTGTCCCTGTTTGTGAGCACAAGGTCCAGTATTGCCTTCTGCCGAGTTGGTTCCACGACCAGTTGCTTGAGGAAGGCACCCTGAAAGGAGTGCAGGATAAATCTTTTCTAGTTGATGCTGCTGGGATGTTCCAGTCCACATCTGAATACTGAAAGTCTCCAACCAGTACTACCTCACTCTTGTCTGCCATCCTTTGGATGGCTAGCATCAGCTCCCTATCTGTTTCTTCCTCCTGGGCTGGTGGTCTATAGACCACACCTGTGCGGATGGTTGGCCCCATTTTCCTTTCCAGCTTAACTCACAGTATCTCTCCCCCATTTTGTTCCTCCTGGATCTCTGTGGCCCTTATGTCATTTTTCACATACAGTGCCACTTCTCCTCCCTTCCTGCCTGTCCTGTCTCTTCTGAATATGTTGTAGCCAGGTATGGCCATCTCCCAGTCGTGGTTATCATTACACCAGGTTTCAGTGATGGCCACAATGTCCAGGTCCGACTGCACCATGACAGCCTCCAAATCTTCCATCTTGTTGCTAAGGCTCCTGGCATTTGCACACATGGCTTTCCATGATTTGACCTCCCTAGACTGTTTTGCTGTTCTACTCCAGCCCCTTCCTCGGTTGTCCTTTATCCCTGGTTCTCCTTGCTGTCTGCCCTTCTGCTGAATTTTGCCCCTTTTCTGCCTATCTACCTCTTGGGTGCTAATCTCCATCTTTTGCACACTGCTTTGTAGAGATAGCCACTCCTCTGGTTTACTGGTTCCACTGCTAGCTGTGGGGGGTGAGCAAGTAGGTACCCTCCTTGCTGGCCTGCCACCCCCCTTTGCTAGTTTAAATGCTTGTCAATGTAGCATTGAAACTTATCATTAAGTGCTTGGATTCCCATCCAAGATGGATGCAGGCCGTCAGGCTTGAACAAACCTCCATCTCTCCAGGTGGGTCCCCAGTCACCAATGAATCCAAACCCTTCCTCACAGCACCAGTTCTTCAACCATGAGTTAAAGTTCCTGGTGCATGCACCCCTATGTTCTCCCTTGCCTCTCGCAGGTAGTACTTCTGAGAAAATGACAGAAGTAGCTACTTGCTTGAGACCCCTCCCTAATTTCCTAAACTCTTCCTGAACTTCCTTTGGCTCCCCATTTGCCAGGTCATTAGTACCTAGGTGGCTAATGACATCCAGCTAACCCTCCCGTCTTGCCTTCCCAGTGATCCCCAGGATCTTCCTTCCATCCCTCCATGCCATGGCACCTGGTTGGCACCTCACATCCCTGTCCTCCCCCTCCTGTGTTCCCAGCTGGATCCCTCTTATGATGGAGTCCCCCACCAGGATTCGCTTCCTCCTCCTCTGGGGTCCACTGCTTTCTCCGCTGAGGTCACCTCCTTGGCTAACCTCCACATCCTTTCCTTCCACTTCTCTGGGTACCTCTATTTGGTTGTCCCCATTTGCCAGTGTGGCATATGAGTTCTTGAATGGAATAGAATCTGGGAAGTGCCTCTGCCTGACTGCTCTAACCCGCCCTAAGCCCACTGTCATCCAAGTGCTTCTCATTCTCTGCATCCTTTGAGGCAGTTGCATTGGACTGGGTGGTCTCTGGATAGGGCTGATGGTACTCCTGACCCAGTTTATTTCCACTCTGAGTCTGGCTACCTCATCCCACAGGCCAGAGAGATGCATGCAGATAGGGCAGCACCTCAGTGTCCAGAAGGTCTGCCTGAATATGGCTGCCCCACAGCCACTGCATTGCACCACTCCCCACATTATACTGCAATTATACTGCTATTCCACTACTTGTCTGTCTACTGAAGCTCTCCTAGTTCCCTTTTTATTAATTTACTGTCCTAAAAATCCTGCCACTGATCCTCAGATAATTTTCTTTTTAAAAAAAGAAAATAAACCAATAAATAAATAAATGAGTCAAAACACTTATCGTGCTGAGGGTGGGCTTCTTCCCCCTTATGCCCCTCCTACTCCACACCCCTTACTATACCCTGTGTTTAGCTCCTGTCAATCAGATTTAACAGGGCATGTAATAAATCTCACTTGCTACCTCAACTCTGACTAAGCCCCACCTCCAGTTATCACGTAGCTGAGGTCAGAGGCCAGACAATTAACACCTCTCACCCAAACTACAGGGCAAGTCAGACAAGCCAAGAAAAAATTTGCAGCAATTAAAGACAGCACAGAAATACACCACCACTATGTTTAAAATTTTTGACAACAAAGAAAGTACAGTGTCACTAAAAGCCCACAATCTAAGTTTAAAAGGAAAATAGCAATTACTAGTTACTGTAAAGCACTGAATTGAATATGTTTCCTTCCCCTTCTGGCTTCTTCTGAGAAAAAAAAAATTAAGTAGGATTTGGTAATGATTTTTACTTTTTTTACCTTCAACAATGAAACAAAAAGAAGAAATTAACAGCATTCACATTTTCATATCTTATTGGATGTAGTGGGGATCCGAAGGCTGTGTCCTTGCTGTGGAGGTAATCACCATTTGCTGCCTGAATATGATGGAGGAAGGCGGCTGTTTTCTAATTTTAGTAATCCTATTTATTTTTATTTTTCAGTAATCCTAAGGTATGAGTTTAAGTGTAAACTCTTGATTTTCGTGTGATGTGTGCCGTGGTCATACTTGTTGAAGAGGCAGTTCCAGGATTGACAAGCGAGGAGAAAGATTGAGCACATGTGAATAGTGATAGAAACATGGCACATACTCTTTGTTGCTTTTTACACACACCTGAGGTGCTGGAGGCTATATAAAACCCCAAGATAAAAGCTCAGGAAGTCTACACAACCATCCAACACCAAGGGTGTCTGTAAAATTCAGATTTTACACTACTCTATAGTTTGTTTTATATAATTGCTGGGGAACATTTTTTCATGACAGCAATTATATAAATATAATGTCTGTGGACTGTGATGAGGGTTGAAGCACAGTCCACAGTTGGGACTCTGGTTCAACTGATGTACCTATTTAAACCTTTGCTTTTTTTTTCTTTTGTTTCTTAGCGATTCCTCTGAAAAGTTAAAACGTTTTGTTAAAAGAACTTCATTAAAAGAGAAAAGTTCAGTATTGTAAGACTCATAGGATTGGAGTGTGAGAGTTGCTAAAGTATCCAGTGTGACTAAGGGAAGACCTTGGCTGGTCTATGTGTGGAGTGAGGGAAACCCAGCAAGTGTTCTCAGTTATAACCAGCTGATTCTAATGACAAATTATAAACGGGTCTCCCTATGGGAAACAAAAAACATTCCCCAGTTATATCATAATTACACCCAGTAAACTGATTATTCAGAGGGCATGGTATACTTTCAAGTCTAGGAATTAGAGAAGGTACTCAGACATTATGTAGTGGAGGAAGACAATATCCAGGGCTCCATGAAGCAGTATTTCTGGCCATTCTAATGGGCTAGGTCTGATAGCAAAAGAAGTAGGTAACTCTCTCTCTTCTTTTTTTCATTGTAGTTATCCTCCTCAGTGGGTCACTGGCAGGGTGTGAGGTGTGGCATCCAGCTTCTCAACCCTCTAAGACACAGAGCCAGCATGGTAACTCTCTATTTAAGGAAGTATGTCACTGTAGATAACTTTCTGTCTTTAACGGAGTGTGTCACTGTAAAGAACAAAGAGGATATCAGAAGGACCAGCAGTTTCACTAAGTCTGTTATGGCTGTGCAGAACATTGAATGTCCAATAGAACAGAATGCCACATAATTTTTTTTTTTTATCATATAGGATTTTATTAGTTTTCCAAGTTTATCCAACCACGGTAGAGGCACTCAAGCCAGCCTCCTGCTTATAACCACAGATATCACAAGCATGTTTACACACTAAAGTATCATACACATGAATAAGATATCCCCTAACATTGTCAGTTGTATGATTTCCTTCTTACATACAGTCCTCTTTATACAGTACTCTTCTACACACTGAGTTCCCATTACTGGAACCACACGCTCATATGAAACAGTCAGCTTCTAAAATTATATCATCATCCAACCAGGGGGGTTTCCCGTGTCTAGCCATTCGTACCCTATACTAACAGGACATGGGCCAGACTTTCTATGTTTCAGAATGCCACAGAATTTTAGAAAATTCTGCTGCTTTCCATCAGTTGCAGAATTTCATCATTCCACATGTGAAATGCTTTTTGCAGATTAATAATCCCTAGTTCACATAAACCCTGGATTTTTTCCACAATCTGCAGAAAAGTGTTCCATAGTTTACATGATCTGCTGAAAATTATTTTGCATTTTGTACATAAACGCTTTTCAAAATTCTGTGGCACTTAAAAAAGAATTTCTTCAAAGCATTTTGGAAGCAGAATTGCTATTCCAAAGTAATAATGAGGGTGGAATTCCATGTTCTGTAGGTGGAATTTCACAACTTTGCACCTGGTGAAATATTTCGCAGAACGGCAGAAGTTTACAAAATGTTTCTCGCAGTGAAATTGCCAATTTCGTGGCTATTTCGCTAGCTAAATTTAATTTTGCAACATCTCTAGTTATGAAGCTGGAAGAAGGTAGATTCAGGAGAGACATGAGGAAATACTTCTTCACAGACAGGATGGTGGATTCCTGGAACAGCCTTCCATTGGAGGCAGTGCAGACGAACCCACTAGTGGGTTTCAAAAATGTCTGGACAGACACAAAGGAACCCAAGGTGAAAGGAAGGGTGCCAAAACTTGAAGAGGCAGTGCTATAGGGCAAGTTGGGTCTGCAACAAAAGTGATCAAAACTAAACATGGGCAGACTAGATGGGCCCAGCAATCATTATCTGCCGTCAGTTTTGTTAGGAATAAAATTGCTTATCATATTACAGATTAGTGGCAACTAACCATGAATAAAACACTAGGCAGTGATTGACACTGATGATAAGCAAACAATATGGGTTTTGTATACGAGTTGTGACCAAATGACCATCCAGCACCCATGTAACATTTTAAAAACCCTTTACTAGGGTAATAAAGAAAAGGTAAACTTACACCAGAGAACAGACTTCATAGACAGCTCTCACTAATAGAAGTATACAAGGCTAAGGTCATCATGAAAGTCCTTCGTAGGATCTGCTGCAGCTTCTTTGGACCCTCTTCTGGTGTGGCCATAGAAGTACACACAGAACAGGGTCTTGGGCTGACATTATTTACAGTTTCTTCTTACATAAAGCTGAGATATTATCTTCATAAATACTTTGAAGAAATCACGTAATAGCTATTTTGTCAAAAACAATTCTTTGGAAAAGGGTGTATACCTGTTCTACAAACACTTCAGATAATATGCTAAACATCTTATGTCAATAAGTCATATCATCATAATAAAATTCTAAAGTCCTCACACTGATAATAGGCCTTTCTCTATTCCTTGGCTTATAGAAGTTGCAAGTCATACTGATCTGTTACCTTATAGATAAAGGTTATTTTTGTAAAAGGACTGAAAAACAACTTGTTTTCATGTATTTCATTATGAGCAAGCATTTCTATGTGTGTCATGCTCTTTGTGGGTCTGATTTCTTCTGGTCAGCATGACAAAGCAGTCTTCCCCAATATTTTATATTGAGTTATAAGGAACCCTTTCTCTATTCACAGCCAGTAGATACTGTAGCATAATTAGCTGCATAGAATATTGGGATATATTATTTCATTACAGTCCTCCCCCTAAAGACCCGAGAGTGTGTAACTCATGGATGTTCACCAAGCAAAAGAAACACACATGCCCACTCAGCAGAGAAAAATCTAAAAGAAGCAGGCAGAAACATGGAAGACAAGTAATTAAAGCCATATGAGACTCTCCACTGAGAGAGGCTGAAAGGACCCTCCAAGACTGTGAGATCTAGATAAGACTCCCTTGTTTTGTGGATAAGCAGTAAAATATGAGCCAAGGTGCGGAGTACGAATGGTCAAACTAGAAAAAAACCAATATGAACACTTGCTCTCTGTTCAGCTTCCAAAACAGCTTGGCCCTTAAGATAAGGCTTTTAGCAAGCAAAGGGTCACATGACAGACTTAGGAAACTTCACTCAAGGACTCACTTTAAACTGAAGCATGAGAACAGCGGTCATTTTCCTATTCTAACTGCTATTTAAACAGAGGACTCTGCTATATTTCTTTCCCCATGAGGATTTGAAACCATTAAATGGCTTAGTTACGATTTCAGGATGAGACGTGCAATGGGATTACCCTGGCTAAATAAGGGAATTAGCATGCGAAGAACAGGAAAGATGCCCACAATGAGAAGAAACACCCAAAGACAATTCCAGAGGAAGCCAAACCAAGGTATGAGATTGGAAAACCAATCTGGTATTTGTGAAATAGCATCCCATAAAGCTTGAGGTTGAAATAGCAAGGTGTTGTTCATATGCTGAGCAGCAAAAACTAGCTCATTACTACTGTTCTGTATGTCAGGAACAAGGGAAGCTAGGGTAATTACCTCTCGTAGTTTGATAAAATCTTTTAAGCCATATGGCACCAGAATGAAACTGATAGATTGAGTGTCAGGGTAGATAATGTATACAGCTGGCACAATGGGCAAAAAATCATAATTACATGCATGAGTATGGGTTTGGAAAGTGACCAGTGTAAGCCAGGTAGACCCCTCAGTGAGAAAACAGTGAGGGTCTAAACTGACATAAGAGCCACTGGTTAGCCGATGCACTATATTATGAGTTGGACCAGAGTCCCGACTAACTTGTAGTGGACAGGCCTGAGATATCTCACAAGGATTGTAGGCTGTCCCCTCACAACTATACAATCTGTCATGCCAGAGTTCACAAGAATCATGCAGGAAGGCTTTCCAGTTGTCTGTACTATAAGTAATGTAGGAGTAAGGTACTTTTAGGATGGCATGTAGTGCTCTATTACGGGAATAAAATCCAAAATTAAGCACAAAATACCCAGTACCAGACTGTCCCTTGAAAATGGCAGGCATTCATAAAATAAACTCTAAACAAGAGCCACAATCTCTAGAGGATGAATGATGTGGGTATACCATGGCTGCAAAGGCCATGGTTGCCAAATCTAATAAAGGAGCAATTCCTGAGTCTAGACTGTATATTAATAATTGAACAAAGTTTGGACCCACTAATTCCATTGGCAGGATGCAATTTTTTAAAACAGAAAGGGTTCCTTCTATTAAGTTGTGTACTTCTGCCTGCAGCACACTGTCATGTTGAGACGTTAAGATGTTTGCACAGGTATGAGGAGTCGTGATTGCATTACATAATTCCTGTGAGAAGTTAAAGGTAGTAGTAAGTATAGTACACTGACTACCATTTGTTTTTATATTATAGCAATGCAGCACCTCTACAGAAATATCTTGACCTTCAGCTCTCTGGTTTTGCTGTTTGTTTAACCAAGAAAGGCACACTAAGCTGGAGCTTGTTTCCAGGTGTGACCTGGGAAAACAAGGAAGTTAAGTGACTTGCTCAGGGTCACAAAGTATGTAAGTGGGGGCTGACCCGATTCAAACCCAGGTCTCCAGGTTTGCAGCTCATTGCCTTAATCACTACTAAAATGTAGGCTAAAGCCATCTTTAAAACCCTATCTCAGTAGTTCAGCTGCCCTATGATCCAGATAACCCTTTACTTATTCCCGTGCTATGTCTGCTCTGATCAGTGTTCTTGACAATTAAAATTGCCCTAAGCCACACTTTCCCTTCTTCCCATCATCTCTCTCTCTCTCTCTCTCCTTGTAGATCCCCTGATTAACCTCTCCCAGGCACCCAATTCTCCCAGCTGTTCCCCCTATAGCTTCTATGTCCAGTCCAAAAGGACTGCCCCTATAGTTGCCACCACTCCCATTTTCTAGATAAGTCCTGCATTTTGAAGATGGATGCAGACCCCTACATCTAGAGCAGGCATGTCTGAAACAACAATTTGGCCATGAACAGTGCACCCTGTTGTACCCCCAACAACACTTTTGATACCCCCAAGCCTTTTGTACTTTCACTTTCTGCCCCCCCCAGGCACTGTGATGGTTTCAAACCATATATCAGTCTGTCTGGTGCCCCATCTCACATCTCCAAGTGAGGTCATCCTTTGTCTAAATAGCTTATTGTACTGAATCCAATAACTACCCCCCTCATTTTGTAAGCATTACATATAATTAATGAATATGCCAGCAGTGGTGTTGCCAACTTTTTTTTCCTGCAGTATAGCACTAAAGTAAACAAAATCTATGGACCAAGCATCCCAGATTCTCCCTTTCACGCCCCATGTCTCCTCCTCTTTTCCCAATAGCACCACTGCTGCTGCCATGTCCTTCTTCTCAAAGCTCTCTTTATCTCCGTACCTCTCAGCTGTCTTCTTATCCACTAAAGCAAATGTGTCCACATATTCACCTTTCCATATCTTTTCCTTTATTGCCAAAGGGACATGATCCCATATTCACACACCCAGTGTCCCTATCTCCTGGCTTGCACCCCCCCTTATCCATTACCACTGTAGCCGCTGGTTGTGCTTCCCCTTTTCCTTTCTTTATTTTGAACAATACTCTCAGATTCACCAATTCCATTGACCTCCCCATGGTACCTAGCAATTGCTTTTCATATTCTTTTATGCTGTTCTCAAATGACACCTCTACTGTACCTATCATGTTCATTGCTGGTGTTGGTAATGGTGCCAGACTCCCACCATCCAGTTGTGGCATCGGGCTGTGCAACAGCCCAGAGGTTGGTTCCAGCTGTTGTTGGGGCATCGGTTGAGGTTTTGGGAGAGGACCTGGAGGAGGTAGAGGCCTAGGTACTGGATGCAACCCTGGTACTGACACTGGCAAGGACAGTGGCAGAGGAACCAGCAGTTGTGCTGGTACTGATCGTGGTTGTGGTACTGGCATTGGAAAGGGTACTGGCACTGGCCCTGGCAGTGGCAACGGGCTTGGTTGTGGCACTGGGAGTGGCAGCGGCATAGGAGAGGGACCAGGTTGTGGGACCGAAGTAGGCAGAGGGAATGGACATGGCCCAGGCTGCGGGATCAGGCCCACAGGCTGAGGTTCCGGCACTAGTAGTGGAAACGGTAGGCCGGGCAAGGGGCCTTTGGAGCCGGGGCCCTAGGGGCTGCTCCTCTTGGCTACTTCCTACCACTACTTCCTGTGCCTTTCTCATTTTTCCTCATCCTCCCACTTCCCTCTGGCTCCCTTTGGTCTGGCTCCCCATCCTCAACTGTATCCAGAACTTGATTTATTTATTTATTTATTTATCAAGTCTAGGATTACAAATACCTTTGAGCCATGGCTCTTTTACAAAGGTTCCACGTCAGAGAAATACAAATTATGGGGAACATCAAGACAGGCATTACAACAATGTGGACATTGCAAACAGAGTACAGATTAATACAGTTCAAGGGTAGCATTGTAACAAGGCAGCCAGCGGCATTTGTCAGAGAAAGATAGGCAACAGATAAGAAGTGCCAGAGTCATAGGGAGAGGGAAGAGGGTGGGGGAGAAGGAATGTAGGAAGGGTGGCAAGAGGGTAGAAAGTGCAGCATTGGGTATACCAAGATGTGAGGGTAGAATCCAGTGGGGGGGGGGCAACTAGAGCAGAAAGGGAAGTGGAGAACAAGGTTAAGTTGGGCAGTCACAGGAGCTGTTGGTAGTGAGATAGTCCCGGAGCCTAGTTTTAAACATACCAATAGTTGGGGCAGAGGAGATGGTTGTGCTGAGGCCATTGAACCAGAGTGGCGCTCGATAAGCAAAAGAGCGTTGTCCCTGTGAAGTGTGACAGTGGGGGACTTTCAGTAATTGTAGCGTGGATCTCCTAAGGTACCATTTGTTAATTCGGTGTTGTAACAGAGTTGAGACCCCAGAAGGTGCAAGGCCAAGGTAGATTTTTTTTCACCATGGAGCAGGTGAGAAACTTTATGCGGTTTGATAGTTGGAGCCAGCCAGTCTGAGGTACAGGTCACATGTGTGGGTGAGACGGTGAGCACCAGTGATGAGTCGACATGCTTTATTTAAGGTAGTTGAGAGGCATCTAGGCTTGTGGTTGTGGGCGAGCCATAAATGATGAGACCATAGTCTATTACAGAGATCACAGAGCTCAGGACTGCAACCTTCAAAGCTTGCATGGAGGTGTGGTCTGAGTTTGTAGAGGAGACCAAGCCGTGTATTAGCAGCTCTAGCTACATTATCTACATGAAGTCCATAGGAGAGATTAGGGTCAAGCTGTATCCCTAAGTATTTGAAGGACCCCACCTGATCTAGAGTGTTCCCCTGGGTGGTGGAGATAGCCAAGTGGTGTAGCTTGTGTGGGTTATGAGAGCTGCAGAAGAGCATAGATTTGGTTTTCCTGTCATTGAGGACCAGTTTATGATTAAGAAACCATGTCTCTACAGAACTGAAACCAAGTTGAAGGTTGTGTTGAAGAATTGCAGGATCTTTGTGAGTGGAGAATACAACAGCATCATCGGCATATAGTATGATCTGCTCAGAGCAGTGGTAAGGGAGGGAGTTTAATAAAAGGCTAAAAAGGAGGGGTCCCAGTATGGATCCCTGTGGGACACCCGAGCGAACAGGCAGGGTGTTAGAAAGAGCGTCCGCAATTTTCACTCTCTGTGACCGGTTTTCTAGGTAGCTTTTAAACCAGAGAGAAGAGTCAGGTGATAGCCCGGCATTCAGTAGTTGGTGTATTAATAATCCATGGTGTCCTGTATCGAAGGCCTTGGAGAGGGCGACGAAAATGGCCCCTGTAAGAAGGCCGTTGTCAAGGGATTTGTGCAAAGCTCCAGTGAACTCAAGAAGGGCTGTGGTGCTGCTGTGACCTTTCTGGAAGCCGTGTTGTTGTGGACAAGGTATATTGTATTTATCCAAGTGGTCGGTAAGTTGATCTGCCACGATGCGCTCAAGTGCCTTAGAGAGTGGGAGCAGTATGGAGATAGGGCGATAATTTGAGTGAATCGTCTTGTCCCCACTTTTATGGATGGGTGTCACAGTGGCTGTTTTCCATAGGTCTGGCAATTTTCCACAGCTGAGAGAGAGGTTTAGGATTTTTGTTAATGCATGAATTACCTCATCGAGGCTGAGCAAAAGAAGCTTAAGGTCCAGGGTGTCGCTACTAGATCTAGATTTAGAGATAGCTGCAGTAATATAGAGGCGAGCTTCATTCAGCCTTACCTTCCTGAAGTAGAAGAGGGGATGGTTAGACTGAGGGCTGAGTATTTGGGGAGTAGGCCCTGTTTTGAAAAGTCATGGGGTAGAACAGCACTAAAGGTCTGAAAAGCCGTGTTAAAGATGTTTGCGATCACCTTGGGGTCAAGGGTTGAGGATCCATCAACCATTAACATGGCCAGAGAGGTTTTGGCTGCTTCCTGTGACATCCTTGATATTGTCCCATAAAGCACGACCATTTCCCCATGTATTGGTGAGAGCATCTTTGTAATAGGTGGATTTCATTAGCCGTATGGCTTTTGTGCAGGCATTTCATGCTTGTTTGTAATTGTGGATGTCCAGTTGTTTGCCAGTGGCCCTGACAACTGCCCAGAGGTGATCCCTTAGTTTCAGCTGTGAGAGAAGAGCCACGGTGACCCATGGGTTAGAGAGAGATTTTGTTTTGCACCTTTTAGCAGGGGCAAAGAGGTTGCAGGCTTTGTTGAAAATTGAGATGAAGTGATCAAGAGCCAAGTTAACATCTGTTGCTTCATAGATGGGTAGCCAGTCTTGTAAAAGCAGGTGTTGTTTGAGATGTGGAAGTTTTCCATGAGCAAAGACTCTGCTAGCGATAATTTTGGGAGGGGGCTTAAGGAATTTGTTAGACCATGCACACATGACTGGAGAGTGGTCACTGAGTGAGTCTAGGAGAATGGTCGTATGAGAAATCCTTGTGGGGTGAGTGGTGAGGACCCAATCCAAGAGGGTACTGGTGCCAGTCTTGTAGTTAATCCTAGTAGGGGAGTTTACCATTTGCATGAGGTTAGCAGTTGAGATGGAGTCTTTATAGGCACTGGCACTCGATGCTAACCAGTTTATGTTGAAATCCCCTAGTAGAATAAGTTCAGTTTCGGGAGGATGTGAGTTGATAAAGTTTAGAACATCGTTGAATCCATGTTTAGGGTCCCTGGGTGGGATGTATATGGAGACAATAGTCAGAGCTTTATGGTTGGGACCTAGGATGATTTTTATTGGCAGAATCTGGGCTGAGGTCGAAAGTGATGGAGTTGCTACATGGTGCCAAGACAGGGAGTCTTTGATATAGATTGCGCAACCACCGCCTTTTTTGGATATCCGGTCCAGCCTGTGAACATTGTAGCCCTGTATTGTTACTGCTGAATCAGGAACTTTAGGTGTCAGCCACGTTTCCACCACTGCAAGGATGTCAGGGTTGTGTTGGCATATGAAGGCTTGGAGTGCATCCAGTTTTGGTAGTAGGCTGCAGATATTAATGGTTGCAAGGATAAGGGCACCTGGGTTTGTGTGTGGCCTAAACTTCTAGGGCCAGGACTGGGATGGACGCTGCCTGAGATGAGAAGGAGGAGGAGCAGGAGTTTTAAGGAGCAGAGTCGCAGCTCTTTGAGAGATAGTTTTGATTGTTGTTTCCTGGAGTAGAAGTTGCAAGGTTCCAGGCGGTGTCCCATATGGACTGCAAGGTGGTACAGTGTAGAGAGTGGCCACACTTGTTGATAGTAGTGGTCATGTTAAGTAACCGGAATATCCAAACGGTGCACCAAGCACAAGTCTCGAGTGGAAGTGGAGAGTTCTCTTGGAGTTGCAGGGAAACCAGAGTAGAGGGTGGCGGGGTGGGGTGGGGTGGGGTGGCTAGGACCAGGGAGAGAGAAGAAGAGGGCCAGGGCAAGGAGGAGGAGGAGAGGCGAGAGAAAGACAGAGAGAGACCACATGGCTTATGTACTAGATAAAGAGATAGAGATATAGCCCTCTAGCGGTGAGAGGATATAATCTGCTAATGGAAAAGCTCTAATTTCACTTCTAATATCAACTCAGAACTTAAAATGACTGTAAGGATTAAACAAATCATTAAACCCTAGCACATGAATTCAACTAGAGACACAGATCTGTCTTCTATGTGTCTTATATTGATGTGCTCTGCCTACCAGGTTCATAATCATTTTCATGGCATCTTCCTTCAGGCTTTCTCATGCTGGTGTTTCTACTCATTCTTTAAGAGAATGTACTGCAAAATTACCACAAACTGTAAAAATCATGCTGCCTGGTAAACCTCCATTTGATATGCAGTAATCATTCTAGCTTATATTGCCTTGTTGTTGTCTTTGTTTATTGTTCTATTATATATAATTTATTTTTGATACTCTCAAGAACATAGCAAGTCAACCAGTGTGCTGAAACCTTTTGTCCACCTCCTTGCTATATATTGCTACCCTATTTCTGTTTTATTATACTTTCTTTTTGTATACTCCTGTGGTCATTATCAAAAAGAAAATCCCTTTTCCTTCCCTGTCCAAATAAGCCCCCACTTAGGAGTTTCCCCCTACTGTGCATTTTGTCCCAAGTGGTTTTCTTGTGTTCCTTATATATATATTTTTTTAATATCCCTGTGCCCTGTATTGGAAACCTGATTTAGCTCTTCCCTGAAATTAACAAAAAAACCTCCCCCCTACTTGTATATTATCCCTCTGATCACATTAGGCCTTTCTGGCCCCTTTTTCTTTTTATTTATAACCTTTGTCCCCCTACAGCCAACCCTACTGTACCCTTGGGCCCATATTGTGTGGCCCAATCTTGTTCATTCAGCCCTGCCTTGTGGCTGCATTCACGGTCCTACATATGGTAAGTCTGTTCTCAAAATGGCTGCTGTCACATGGCCTGCCTACCTAAAATGGTGGATTGCCAAATAACTGGCTGATCTCAAGATGGTGACCGCCGTGTGGTCACCCTCATGCTGTTCCTCACCTCCTTGTGGGGCAACCGTGTTTTCTTTGCTGGACTACATCCAAAGACATCTCCCATGGTCCTCCCTACATGTCCCGACCAACTGGACAAACCTTCCCCACATGCCAATGTGGTCCAGCCTTAAACACAGCCCTGCTATTGTCAGGAGCGGTAGCCTTTTTATAGGCACAAGCTGCAGTCGCTATATACACCATTCTACAGAACTTCTGGTACATGCCACTAGAGATGCAGCGAAGTTTAACTTCGCTAGTGCAGTAGAGGCAAAGTGTCCCACTCTTCCTCAATATATAGCTACACAAAGTGCCCATTGAAATGCAGTACTTCACGTCATAATGAATTTGCATTATGATGACGCTGTGTTACTTTGCTTTATTTTCTTTTAAAGGCAGAGTGAGTGAACATTGTAACAGCCTACAGATTACATGCCTCACTGTCTTCAGGTTACATACTTCAGGCAGAAAGTTAATCATGCAGGACAGTGAAAGACTTTCACTTTCACCTTACCTGGTATGGGAGAAAGAGCTGTGTTTGAAAGGAAACAGAGAGATAGCAAAAAATATAAACCTCGCTTTGAGAGGAGACAGAGAGATAGCAAAAAATATAAACCTTGTGTCTGAACCGGAGCACCTTCCAGGCTAGTTGTCCCCTTCCTGAAGCAGGAGCTAGTGGTTCCATGGAAGCACCACCTCCAATGACACCTACCGGCACCCCCCCCACCAGTGCCACCACCTGCCATGGCCCCTGTGCCAGCGGCTCAACAGGAAGTGAGGGAGGAGCCACATCAGTCGCAGCCACAGCAGCAGGTTTCCCCAACCCCAGCCCCAATTGAGCAACAGCAGCAGCTAGCAACAACATCCGGGCACCCCCACTGCCTGTACCCAGTCCTCCCCACAGCTCATTAGTGTGGAAGTTCTTCACTACACTTCCTGTGGACACCAGTGTAGTGAAATGCAATCTGTGTGGTGAGGTGGTGCTCCATGAACCCAAGGGAAGTCATCTGGGCACAGATGGTAAGCGCACCCACCTATACAACCACAACCATGCAGATTGGCAGGCCAAGCTTGCCAAACATGGCAGGAATGCACCTACTGGTCCTGCTGGTCAAAAGGTGGCAGCACGGCCTCCACCTGCATGTGGTGTCAAACAGGGGTGGGCCATGGAGTAAGCAGCTGCTCCACAACTTGCAGGTGACGGTGGCAACCCTGCATGAATACCTGCCACATATGCTGATTTGGGCCTGATGTGGAATGAGTTGGACCATGTGAACCACCAGACTGACAATGTGGAGCAGCGGCTGGAGTGCATGGAGGTGCACCAACTCCAGATAGTGGGCATGCTTCAATTGCTGCTCTCACACCATAACACTGATCATTAGTTTTTGTTTATCCTTGCACCCACCACCCTCTCTGTGAAAAAATAGTTCCTGATGTTGTCCCTGATCCGTCCCCCCTCTATCTTCAAATTTTGCCCGCTTGTTCATGCACATCTCTTTTTCTGAAAGATGCTACCCTCTTGCACATTGTTGATCCCCTTTCGGTACATGATAGTTTCTGTCATGCCCCTGCCCCACCTTCCTTGTGGTTATACATATTAAGCTTTAGACACCACAATATTTGGGAAACCCTTTAACTTGTTGTCATGGGTTGAAATTGGGGCAATACTCATATCATCAGCAACTTCACTACCACTAGCAAGGACAACAGCATCTCCAACCATGATGGAAGCTACTGATTGTGCTGTGACAAACATAGAGAAATCCCTTTACTGGCATCAACTATGCACTTCTGCTTTATACTACCATGTGCATGGCCAAGCTTGACACTGGCAACAGTGCCATGGCCAGAAGCATCTTTACATGCATGTCTCTGCAGCCATTTTTTTGGATTACATAGAAAATTCACAACAAATTGAAATTTCTGAAATTTGGGGTGGATGGGAAGCAAAAAAACAACAACTGTGGCATACAAATGCAGACTGGGCACTAAACAGATGCAAATGCACAGATGCAGATTGCACACTATAAAGAGATGCAGCCGCACAGGCACAAAAACACCTTAACCAGTGGTCACACAAATCCAAAACTGGAAAAATAAATTATACCTTTTGCGGGTTGGAGGGGAAGTGGTGCTGCAGTAGCAGTCCACTAGCTAGACAGAAGGAAGCAGTTAAAATACTGCAGATGTATAACCAATTCAGAGTGCAGCAATTACTGTGTGGCACAATAAAATGTGTCTGACTTGATGGCACACACACACATACACACTCAAACACTACAGGTAATGTGCTGAAAATGTAGCAGTGCAGTACACTATATAAACAAATCTTTTAAACAAAATGAAAATGTGCACTGCACCACAACAAACAGAAATTAATTATCAAAAATTACTTCAAGTATTACTGTGTGTACAGTACATAAACACACAAATACTAACACACACTCTCCTAGTACAAAAGAGTTAGAAAGACTGCCTTTCTCATGTGAATCTCACTCAACCACTGATATGCCCCTCCCCCAAAGCACACTCCAACAGTGTTTGTCAGTACATAGGCTGAATATTCTAAATTAACATTCAGAATGCACACTAAAACAATCAGCACTCGATGATCTAAGCACAGGAGATTTTTCTGCAGTCAATGTACTAAATTTGGAACAAAAAAAATGATTTTTAATGCTTTTTTGATGGTTTGACTCTCAGAGCTCTGACAGCAAACTGTCTCCAGCTTTCCACTAAACACACTATGCAGAACTGAAGCTATGCAAGACGGCATAGAGCCCATGTGACCTGCCATCCAATGAATCAATGCAAAATTAGCCTCAAATAGCAATAAACAGGTGAAGTAAAGCAAAGTCTATTAAAATCAAAGGCACTTCGCATTAAAATTAAGGAGAAGGCTGCAATGCAAGGCAAAGTAATGTGAAGTCCTTTGAAATCAATGCACTTCATGTTCAAATTTATAGGTGGAGTAATTTGCTTTGCATTGCGGAGCACTATGTGGATTTGGGGTTAATACTTGAAGTGGTCCTCGTAGCAAAGTGGGAGCACTTCGCCCACCTCTACATACCACTGCTCCTGATGAAAAAACAGCTGCAATTTGCTCCTTCTCCTCCTCACAGCTTGCGTATGTCTTATTTCAGATACCCCCAGCCCTTTTCCAAACTGAAGCAAAACTGTGTGCTAACCAGGAGAAGGGGGGAGGGGTGGAAACAAAACCAATCAGCGAGACTCTGTGCCACTGCAGCATTTAAGCAAGTCCCACAATACTGCTAAATGGGGCGGCCTGCTTCACAAGTAACACCTTATCTAAACAATACATAAATGATAATAGTGATAATGATAATAATAATAATAAAACTTTATTTATACCACTCTTTCTCAAATTCAAGGTGTCTTACAATAAATACAAATAAAACAGATAAAATATCAATCTGAGCTCATAACATCATATTAGCCAATTAAAATAAATCTTAGACCACAAATAGGTCATCAAGGCCTTTTTAAATTCCTCCACGGATGCACTCTGACGAAGCGGATGGGATAGAGAATTCCAGAGGGTAGGGGCAGCACACATAAAAGCACAAGCTCCTGAAGATTTTAAAGACACCTCGGAATCTCTATCAACCCCTCATCCGCCGAGCGGGAGATATCACTTAGGGCAGTAGGGAACCAGAAGCTCTTTCAAGTAGTTTGGGCCCTGTCCGTGTACGGCCTTGTAAGTCAAAAGATCAACTTTAAAGGTGATCCGACACTGTATTGACAGCCAGTGCAGATCACGCAGAACCGGTGAGATATGACAGGCATGAGACGTACCCATCAATAACCGGGCCACAGCATTCTGCACCAGCTGCAAGCAGTGGATATCAACCCCAGGAAGCCCTAGATAAAGAGAGTTGCAATAATTAAGGCATGAGGTCACAAAAGCATGGATCAATGTAGGTAGATCGCTGGGCTGAACAAGGTGCTTAATCTTGGCGATGTTCCTAAGATGATAAAAGGAAAGTTTGACAACTGCCGACACCTGCAAGCACAGTGTCAGCTCATTGTCAAAAATCACCCCCAGGTTCTGCACCTGTTTAGAGGTAGGGATCTGGACCCCCCAGAAATAAACCTGAGGGTAAATTTGCTCCCACCCCCTCTACCCTGTGACCCAGGTCCACAACCATTACCTCAGTCTTCTCCAAGTTCAACTTCAGCCAGCTTGAATTCATCCAGCACTGGATTTCAGTGAGGCAGCTATTAAAAACCGAGAGAGCTCTATCCTGGTCAGGTGCAAAAGATAGGTAAAGCTGGGTATCATCTGCATAGCAATGAAACCTCAGCCCATACCTTCTTACAATGTCTCCGAGGGGCAGCATATACACTGCAAACAACATGGGGGACAACACCGAGTCCTGGGGAACCCCACATGACAGCGAGACTGGGCAGGAAGAATTAATCCCCGACGCCACTCTCTGAGTTCTGTTAGTGAGGAAGGATCTAAACCAGCTGAGGACTGTACCTGTCAGGCCACAGATGAACTCCAGGCACTCGAGAAGCACCCCATGATCCACAGTGTCAAAGGCTGAAGAGAGATCAAGAAGAACCAACATGGAGCGGCTCTTCTGATCTCTAGCCATCAGGAGATCATTGAGCACCCGAACCAGCACTGTCTCGGTACTATGCCTCTTTTGTAAACCAGACTGGAGTGGTTCATAGATGTCATGGATGGTTAAATGGTTTTCCAATTGTATGGCCACTATTTTCTCAATAATCTTCCCTACAAAGGGAAGATTAGAGATCGGACTGTAGTTAGCATGGCAGTCAGGGTCCAAGGAAGCTTTCTTCAGGAGAAGCATCACCACTGCCTCCTTCAGGAAGCTAGGAAACTCACCCATATCCAGGGAGCACCAGACTGTCTATGCTAGGATTGGGCTGATAATGTCATGACAACCCTTTATCAGGGAAGTCGGGTCCGGGTCCAAACTACAGCATGCAGAGCGCATACTCTGGACAATCTTCATGACATCAATGAACTCAGGCCGGTCAAAGGAATTCCAGGAGAGACTAGAGGCTGCAACCAACCACCGATCAATAGCTTCTCCCATGGAGGTAGCAGGCTGGAGTGCAGCCCTTATGTCAGCCACCTTAGCCGAAAAGAAGTGAGCAAGCTCATCACACCCCACTTGTGAAAAAGCTTTCCGAATCTGCAGGCAGGCTAGGTTGCACAGTCTGTCGACAGTTCAAAAAAACTGAGCTGGTTGGTTCTGAGCAGCCGCAATCTTCCCAGACAGGAACTCTACCTTCTTATGGGAGACTGCAGAATGATATAGTTGATAATGTTCTATCAATCTAAGATGGTCGGTATCAAGGGCAGTTCTCCACCAACAACAGTCTAATCTTTGTCCTTGTCACCGCATCTCCCTCAAGGTCCCATCAAACCATGGAGACCGAGGTCGAAGGGGGAGAGGACGAACACGGACAGGAGCAATTAAATCCAGAGCTGAGGAGATGGCCCTATTATAGGCCAGCACCAGGGCATCGGGATCATTGCTCATTTCAGAGAACTCTGATAGGTCAAGCACCGCTGCCAGGCCAGCAAAGCTAATATCTCACAAAGGGTGGTACCTGACCATCTCCACAGGGGTAGGCCTACAAGAGGTGGTGCAAAAACTAAAGCCCACAGTGTAGTGATCAGACCATCTGACAGGTTCCACCCCCAAGTCGAAGGTCTCAATCCCCAGGAGGAAAACTAAGTCCAAGGAGTGACCACTCTTATGAGGGGCAGAAGTAACCACTTGTGTAAGGCCCAAAGATATCATTAATTGGAGGAAGTGTTGTCCAAACTGTGAGAGTTCATCATTGACCCAGGCATTAAAGTCACCCAGGACCATCAGCCTGGGTGACTCAAATGCCATGTCGATGATGAAGTCTGCTACTTCCTGCAGAAAACACTTCTCATCACCTGGTGGACAATAGATGAGAGCAATTCTGCAACCCACACCTGCCACTGCAGTACACTCAAAGGACTCAGATCCCTCTACTGGTACACTTGTGAGGCCCAGTTCAGTCTTAAAGCAGACCGCAACTCTCCCCCCCCCACAGTTCAACCTTGGGCAGTGCAACACCGAGTACCCAGCTGAAACTGCTAAATGAGCAAGTTTATAGCACAGCCTGAAAATGACCCAAACAATAAACGCCTAACCTTACTTGCTAAATAACTATTTTTGATTTCAGATTAAAAGAAATCTATGCAGCCTTAAGTAAAATAAACACCTGTATTGATGAACTTAATGATCTGAATTCATTTAAACAAGCAACTACCCAGTACCTAGAGTATGCAAACAAGCAACTTTTTTTTTTGTAAATCTTGAAATTGAAGCCGTATTACATACCAAAACTTCTCAGACTGAAACTAGCAAAATTCTGCAGGAACAAAATTAGCAAGCAGACTGATGTGCTGAACAGTGCAAAGAAAACTCAATTGGCTAGCAAAAAAGCAGAATGGCTTTTTGTTATTGTGCATTGTGTTATTTATACCCCTCTCTTGTCTGTCTGTCTGTCTCTCTCTCTTTTCCTTAGCTAGTCCCCGTGCCAGTGTTCCTTTGTAAGCTCCAGCCCCCTTTCTGATATCATTCTGACATCATGCCCCCTCCCCTTATCCCTATCCTCCTCTCCTACCTCCCTCTCTGTGCCTGACTGAGCTCTCTTTTTTCATTGGATAATGGCCCAGGACAAAGGGATCTGCCTTTTACTAAGGCAACCCTTCTTGTTTTCATCCAGCACCAGCGAGGAAAAGGGACCCTGTGTGTGACATTCTTTACCTGAGTAACATGGTCACTGGAAGTGTTTCTGCTGTTGTGGGTGCCCCCTTCCCACAGACATATTCCATCCATACCCCTAGACATGGGGAAGAGGGCTACATTTCTATGTATGACAGATTATATGATTCAAATGGATAAGGTGCACAGCTGTTACAGTTTTGCACTCATGCAGTTGGTTTACAGAGTATGTTTAGATACAAATGTGTGTGGTGGCTGTTGGGGGTGGGATAAGTAGATGTGGGCTCGAGGATAAAACAAAACTAAAACAAAACAAATTAAATACCTGTGCCATATAGTACTATGCACTCCATCAAGCTCAGCTGTAACGAACATTACATACATATTCTGTCAGTTACAGTCAGTGATTTCAGAAATACATTATTTTTTTATCCAAGCCATCAGCCTCCATTCAGTGCACGTAGTAGGCTTTATTTGTAAAAGGCTGGGAAATAATATCAAAGTTTAAGTTGACAAAAAAGTCAAGTAAGTTATCACGTTTGATCAGCTTCACCTTTCAGCATTCCCCTGTATAAGTCTGGTTCAGAGAGAGAGAGGAGGAATAGAGGAGCCATTTGTCATTTAGTCTTAGATTGTTCTTTAAAGGGTTAACAGTCCCTACAGACAGCAGTAAATCATTGTACCCGGCTACACACACACACACACACACACACACACACACACACACACACACCACACAGTTGTGAGAGAGAGAGAAGTGTAATCTAAATGTCTGCTAGAGCAATTCAGTCTCATTACGAACTCAGTTTTGACCAACAGGCAGTGGTGTAGTGCTAAATTTAGAAGTGAACTACAATATCCCCAACCCCCACTGGCTGGTGGTCTGGGGGCTGCATAGGACCCCAGAAGCTGGCAGATTTTAGATGCATTCTGGTGCATTTTGAGGGTGATTTTGAGACTGTTTGGCTGCTTTTAAAGCGTTCTTTGACTTGCTACAAACAACCAATATCACTATCAAAATAACTCCTTTTTTATTTCATTTCAATGTCCTGCACAGCCAGTATAATGTTATGCTTGTGCAAGTGTGTTAGTTTGATTTTGGCCATTCACAGTCTCTATTCTACAGGAATCACCACCCTGTAGGGGTACGAAAGGCAAGGAACCCTCGGAGAGGGTTCCAGCCCTAGAGGTGCCGCGGGACAATTCCCATGGCTAAAGGTACCTTAGGAATCCCCCTAAGGAGAGAAGTGCTGACACTGGAGGAGGAGGCGAGGATGGTGGGCAAAGAAAAAGTACTTCACAATGAGGCTGAGAGGAACTGCTTATATAGCTCAAGATGTGGGGAGTAGCTGGCTGCTTGGCCATTGAACTCTAGGCAAAGCCTTTCCAATTCAATATCCTGCACAGCCAGTATAGTGTTATGCTTGTGCAACTGTGTTAGTTTGGTTTTGGCCATTCACACTCTCTATTCCAGAGGAATTACCAGCCTGTAGGGGTACGAAAGGCAAGGAACCCTCGGAGAGGGTTCCACCCCTAGAGGTGCCATGGGACGATTCCCGAGGCTAAAGGTACCTTAGGAATCCCCCCCAAAAATGGACTACAATCATATCCCTAAGAATGAGATAACACAAAGTTTATAAACAAGCAGTAACTGTGACTTTACAGTTCTTTACATTAGTTATATTTTCCCCCTCCCTCCAATTAAAAACCAAGTTATGTAGTGTGATTTTTCAGGCCCTGTGGGAGAGTTGTGTGAACCCAACAAAGAGAGGGACCACATATAGAATGGTAAAAGAGGGGGGTCTGGACATTATAGATCCAGGAATGTTTTACTATAGTATTTTTATATACTATGTTTCCCACACTAGCAGTAGAAAGGAATCCATGGGAAGAGGTGGTTTTTGAATGGCTGGAGATTTGCAAAATGGTATGGGAACATGGGAACAGCAGATTACCATCTAGAACTGCAGTAGTCTTGGGCTATGTGAAACCTATGATTCAGGAGCTGATCAAACTGAAAATTCCTGGACAAAATATATAACCTAAGACAAGACGAGAGCTGTATGGTGCAATGATGTTGAAAATAAAACAGGAATTGGAAATACTAATGTGTCCAACAGCTCAGATACAGACTACATTATCCCAACTAACTAATGCAAGGATACCAACTTTCACAAGGGACATACTGTGGCTGAGTATTCATGGGAGATGAAATGTAAAGAACAATCTCAAACATAAACAGCTGGTGGAAAGATATTGTCCAAGTAGTTCATGTACAGAAATCCTGGAAATGCAAGAACATCTGTTCTTGGAATGCGCATTTGTGAAAAAAAATTCTGGGACACTGTAAATAGAACATGGAAGACCACCTTGCTTCAGAATTTATCCTGCACAGAAATAGTTCATGCAGTGTATGCAAACAAATGGAATGGGTTCCAAAAGGACACATTATAGATTATATTTGCACTACTTAAATATTTTATATGGCAAGCAAGATGCAAATGGGTTATCCTGCAGCAGAAGATGCTACCTGAGGCTATGATAAAGAATGTGATTATTTCAATTGAGCAAGTCTATGAGAAGAACACAGAGAAGATGGCTAGGGGAACATTACATAAATTATGGAAAAACTGTATTCCCTTTATGATATAAAAAAGGAAAAGGGGAAAACAGAGGTGTTTTTGGGAGAGGAAGTTTTGGGTGGGCACATGTATGATATAGGGAAGGGAGCACTGATGAAAGAGAAAAAGGAAAAAAGAAGAGGGAAGTATGAAGTAAAATATTACTAAAACAGGAAAAGTATCTATGTATAGAAACAAAACAAAATGGTTATATTAAATGCAAGCTGAAAATAGAGTTAAAAATCTTCGTTTCGACCTTAGGTCTTCTTCAGGAAATATCTAAAAGAGAAAAAAAAACCAAGAAAGTTAGTGTAGAGGGGAGGTAAAATGATATATATATATATATATATATATATATATATATATATATATATGGGGAAAGAAGAAAGGGGAGGCTCAGGGAGAAGAAGTGATAAATGGTAAGATTAAGAGACAATCTGTGAAACAAAAAGGTGATGATGGGAAAGATAAAGCATAATAGGAGTGAAAGAGCTAGGGAAGTTCCCAGGTGGGGACTAATTAACAGGGCCTAACAAGAAGGCTGAAAGGTGACAAATGTGTGGGAAGGAGACAGAGATGGAGACTTATGGTGAAAATGAAAAATAAATTAAATGAGTACAAAAACAAATAGACTTTGGGAAAAAAGGGATGGCTGAAAGATGTTAGTGGAAAATAAGTCTATCAGTTAAACGAGAGGGCTGCTGGGAGCTAAGGCGGATGATCAGCTTTGCTTCCATGTTTTTTCTATGGTCAGGATCCCAGAAGCCCTGCTGAAGGACACAAACAGAAAGGTCATTGACATTGTGGTCCCTGGAGATAAAGTGGTATACAATGGGTTTAGCAGTTTCACCATTTCTGACTGCTCTATAATGTTCCCTGAAACGATCAGCAAGACGCCTACCAGTTTCTCCGATGTAAATAGCTGTACACTTCCTGCAAAGAATACAATTCACCACACTAGTGGAGGTGCATGAGAACTCCTTGGTGATGTGAAAAACACCTGTAGGCCCCCAAATTTCAGTCACACTGGAAATAAATTTGCAGGTGTAGCAGCGAGTCCTGTTGCAAGGTTTGGTACCTGGGAGGGAGGAACTGTTAGGAGTAGGTAGACTGCTTTTAACCAGGAGATTCCACAGGTTAGGTGGCTGGTGGTAGGAGGCAATAGGTGGTTCTGTAAAGGAAGCACCAATGTTAGGGTGAGTTTGCAAAATGGGAAAGTTACTGGTGATGATCCTGTGAAGAGAAGGTGTGCTCTGATGGAAAGGAAGCACTAGCGGAATTCACCATTGTTCTTGTGTGACAGTGTCCTTCCTGTGGGGGTCAAGGTTACGGGGCAGGTTACTAACCCGGGAGAGTGCTCTGTCCACTGTGCTTTTAGAGTATCCCCTGTTGATAAAAAAAATATGCATTATTTGGGTCTGCTCAGCAAAATCATCCTCTTCACTGCATAACCTGCGAAGTCTAAGAAACTGTGACTAAGGTAGGCCATTCTTGATATGTTTAGGATGGAAGGAGCTGTGGAGGAGGAAACTGTGAGAGTCAGTGGGGTTGTAATAAACTGATGTCTTCAGACCAGTGTTCTGTACTGACAGCTGGATATCCAGAAAAGGCAGTGTAGAGGAGGATACTTCAACAGTGTATTGAAGGGAAGGATGGGCCATGGCAAACTTGTCAAGGAAGACTTGGAGGGTCTCCCTGGAGCAGGAGGTGGCCCCCACACAGTCATCAATGTAGTGTTTGTAGAGTGCAGGCACAGTCCCTGTGAATGAGAGAAAAAATGTCCTTCACCCAACCCACAAACAGATTAGCAAAGCTGGGACCCATCTTGGTACCCATGGCAACTCCACTGACCTGCTGAAAAAACTGTTATTAAAAGAAAAAGCATTGAGTGTAAGAACCAGTTCTGCCAGACAAATTAGTGTGTGTGTGGGTGACTGCTGGACTTCCCGCTTATTCAAGAAATGCTGCAAAGCTGTCAGACCATCATCATGGGGGATCAGTGTGTAAAGAGATTTGATGACCATGGTGAAGATGAGCTGATGAGAGTCACTGAATCTGAACCTGTCAAATAACTGGAGAGCATAGTTAGTGTCTTTAACATAGGTGGGCAGGGACTCAACAAGGGGTTTCATGAGGCTGTCCAAAAATGCAGAGATGTGGGATGTGGGGCAGGAGCAGGCAGACACTATGGGACGACCTGGGTTACCTGTTTTGTGGATTTTGGGAAGGAGATAAAACCTGGATGTCTGGGGATTCTGAACTATGAGTATCTTAGCAGAAATGCGCATATACCAATCAATCAATCAATCAAATCTTTATTTATCCAGGCAGGCACCATTGAGCAAACTCATTTACAAGGTGGACCTGCATCACACAAGGTCAGGTACAATACACAGAAGTACAGGCATCACACAAGGTCAGGTACAATACACATAAGTACAGGCATTAGGGTAGACAAGGGATAAATAATAAATCAAGCTAAATAACAGAAAGACAAACATTCCATTTAGGCACACATTGTAATTTATCTAATTATGTACATGTCATGTTTAAGGAAAAGATGAGAAGAAAGGAGATTATACGTAAAGGGGATATATAAGGAGAGGGGAACTCAAGGTCAGGATTTAAGTGGAACCTCACATAGGTGTAGGTTGCAAGGGGTGAGGAGGTGCAGGGGCAAGAGTCCTGAATGGTGGTACTGTACGGAATACCCATTTATGGCTTAGGGCTAGTAGTTTAGGGTTGGAGGTTTCAGCGTCACTGACTACCCGGTTGCCTTAGTTTCCTGAGGCAGCTGAGTTGGGATCCCTGAGGGATCTCAGATCTCAGGGAGCAGAGTATGGTCAAAAGGATACGGGCAGTGGCTTCAGTAGTGCTGACCGCCCGGTGACTGCGGGTGCATGCGGCATCCAAGCTGGGACCCTAGAGGGTTCTCAGTACTCAGGGAGCATAGTCCGATTGAGTGGTCTCAGGTGGTGGCTTCAGGGGTGCCGACCACCGATGACCAGCGTTCCTGTGGTGACTATGATGGTAGCTCTGTGGGATCATTGGCACTTTGGGATCAGAGTCAGAGCAAAGGGTAGGGAGGCTTGGGAGATGTAAGAAATGATGAGGCAAGGCGAGGAGGGTATAAGGTTTCTGAGAGGTAGTGTTTTTTATAGTGTGCGAGGCAGGGGATGTTATTACACAGAGGGGGAGTAGTTCACAGGCGGTGGAAGCAGTGACATACTTTTGTGATTGCTTTTACATATAAAGTCTTGAACACGGCGAGGCTTACTGGGGATCTTAGCTTCAAGAATTTCTGTATCTCGTTCCAGAGAGTTGGCAGTGAGTAGCCTATGGCCGCACTCCCAAGGCATGTGCGGACCCTGGAAATCCTCAGGGAAATTAGGGAGCAGCTCCTTAGGGCATAGTTTTGGACCCCGCTTAGAGGCAGTAGGTCAGAGATGTATTGTGATAATTTGCCAGTAATTGCTTTAAATGTTCATACAGTGGCATTTCTATTGCATCTGTATTGTAGGGAGGTCCATTCCACTGCAGTGTATAAGGAGCAGTGGTGGATTGAGAAGGGGAGACCGGTGATGAAATGCAGCGCTCTGTGATATAAGACGTCAAATTTATCCAGATATGAGGCATTGCAATGACTATAGATGAAATCAGCGTAATCTATTAAGGTGATGAACGTGGACTGGACAACCTGCCTTTTTGCCTCTGTAGTCAGAAGGCAGTTTATCTGGTAGAAAAGCCCCATTCTCTGCCTCAGTTTTTTTCACCATATCCTCCCAGTGTTCCCAAAAGGAGAGTTTGTGGTCTAGCCAGACCCCCAGGTATTTAAACTTGGGAACAAACTCCAAGTTTTCTCCCAATAATGTGGTGGGGGGGGGTAGGGTGCCAATAGTAGGGTAAGACGGATGGTTGCCAGGTGAGATAATCATTGCCTTAGTTTTTTTGGCATTGAGGAGCAGCTTTTTGCTGAGAAGCTGGTATTGTATTATATCGAAGTCGAGTTGCAGATCTTTACAGGCAGCTTCAGGTGTTGACCGGCTTAGGTAGAGAACTGTGTCATCTGCAAACAGGTAAACGTTGGCCTCCTTGAAGCCGAGGTCGATGCTGTTAATATATATAGTGAAAAGTATCGGTCCCAGGATGGAGCCTTGAGGGACACCTCTTAATAGCTGTTTAGGGGAGGAGCGCTCCTCTTCTGCCTTGACCTGCTGGTGCCTGTCCGTTAAGTAGTCCTGGAACCAGACCAAGGAGGTGGTGTCTGGACCTAAGGCTTTTAGTGAAGAAAGAAGTAGGCAATGGTCAACAGTGTTGAATGCCTTGCTGAGGTCCAGGAAGACATCGCAGATGAACTTTTTGTTTTCAAGGTCATATTGCCAATTGTTTGTTACCATGGCCAATGCTGTAACCGTACTGTGGTTAGTTTGGAAACCTGACTGTATAGGATTTAGAAAGTTTGTCTTTTCCAGGAAGGCTCGTAACTGGGCAATCACTATATTTTCTAGAAGTTTTGATAGTATGGGGAGTAACGAAATTGGCCTGTAATTATTTAGGACACAGGGATCCCCAGATTTAAATAGTGGGATAATGTGGGCAGTTTTCCATAAATTAGGGAGAGACCCCTGTGATAGTGACAGATTAAACAGATGAGTAATAGGCACCGCTAGGACATGCCAGGCAATCTTTATGTAGTAAGGGGCCAAAGAATCCTCGACGGCACTTTTCTTGGTATCCAAATGAAAGAGATGGTCTTCAACTTCTTTTAAGGTAGCAGGTGAGAAGGAAAAGGCGGTGTTTGTTAAGTTTGGCTCAGAAGGCGAAGCAGTCATCTGAAAGTGCAGGCTGCAAGCAGGTGAGTTATCGAATGCTAGTCCAGCTGAGGCAAAGTGATTATTGAAGGCTTGTAGTATTTCCTTTTTATTGCTGATAATGACATTGTTTGAGGAGATTTTTGAGGGGAGTACGTTTCCTATCGTATGACCAGAAAGGTTTTTTATTATGGACCAGAATTTGGTTGGGCATTTTGAGGTGGCATCTAGCTCTGTGCGGTAGAAATTGGACTTGGCCTCTTTAATCAACTTTGTACAGGAGTTCCTGGCGGTTCTGAAGAGACATCAGTCTTTGGCAAGTTGTGATTTGTGAGCATTTTTCCAAAGCTTGTCCCTTTTTAATAATGCAGTTTTAAGGTCTGCAGTAAACCAGTGATATGTTCTAGGCTTTATGTGAGTTTTGACCAGAGGAGAAACATAGAAACATAGACATAGACTTTGACGGCAGATAAGGACCGCTTGGCCCATCTAGTCTGCCCATTTCCTACCTACAGGATAGGCCGCAGATCCTAGTTAACCAACAGCCTATTTCTTCCTACACCCCACAAGAATTGCCTTATGTCTGTCCCATGCATTCTTGAATTCTCCCACAATTTTAGACCCCACAACCTCCTCAGGAAGGCTGTTCCATGCATCCACTACCCTCTCTGTGAAATAATACTTCTTCACATTGCCCCAGAACCACCCCCCCTCTATCTTTAAATTGTGTCCCCTTGTTCTTGCACATCTCTTTTCAGAAAGATGCTACCCTCTTGGACTTTGTTGCAGTTAAACATTTTTTATTGTTGACTTAAGGCAGAGCATACACACCAAGGCAGAGTCTACATATAGAAAATCAATAAATACCACAACATAAGGTATGATCAGTAAATACAATTGACACAACATTCTGTCATTTAGCTGTGACCATTCAGGGTGTCGATTAACATATACTTTACACCACTGACTAGGTGGCCAGAGAATAAATAATTTAATGAAGAGTCACGTCCTTGCAACAGAGGAGAGCATAGATCAATATAAGAAAAATTACACCCTAAAGAGGGATATGACAAGGGAAATCAGTAGTTTCTGGTCACTCTACCAAGGGTATGTTTTATTCCCATGTAGTTTGTAATATCAACTATATACAACAATGGCAATCTTTCGTCATGTTTAATTATGTCGAAGGGAAGTATAGAAGAGACGGGAAGGAGGAGAGAGAAGCGGGTGACTTGCAAAAAGAGAGGGGAACTGTCCCCACCCTATAAAAAAAGGGGCAGGAGTCTAAGCCGTGGAACTGGAAGAAGTATTGTGGCAGTACTTGGACCTTAGATACGGTTGCCAACATTGGTCATACCGGGATAAAGAGTCTTGGGCAAAGCTCGAGATCGTCTCAAATGTGGCCCTTGGGCTAGGGCCAAAAGGAACTGATGGAAAGTGGGGCTATCAGGGGTTCTCCATCCTATCAGTATGAGTCTTTTGGCCAATGCCCCGACCATAGTGATCCACTGTGCCCCAGGACTATACTTGGAAATCTCAGAACTGCCGCAACCCAGAAGGAGTAGGGCGGGACACGGGACAACATCGGGGAATAGTTGTTGACACATGTACTGAATGGCTCGCCAGAACTGTTGAAGGTTAGGACAATCCCAGAGAATATGAAGCAGATGAGCCCCTTGGTTGCCACATCTCCAGCAAGTGTCAACTGGGATAAGTCCCATTTTAACTAGTTTTGCCGGGTCTCTATACCATCTATGAAGGGTCTTGTTCATGATAAGCCTTGTGCGCCCATCCCAGCAAGCCAAATGGATACGTGCCCACCCATCCTCCCATTGTTGTTCTGAGATCGGGATCTGTAGCTCTTTTCCCCATTACTGCCTATCACTCTGGGTAGGGTCCGAGGTGGAGTCTCTGAGGGCATGATATATATTACTAGCTTTGTTCTTGGTGACTTTATTCCATGAACCAATAGGGTGCGTTTTTTTTTGTGAAGAATTACTAAGGGACGACTTTGGAAGATGAGATATAGCATCTCTTAACTGAAGGTATCTCCAGAAATGAGAGGCCGGGAGATGATATCTCACCCTCAGGGACTCAAAGGAATCAATAACAGTTGTCCCTGGGAGTAGGAGGTCATGTATTAAGGAGATGCCCTGTCCCTCCCACATTTTCCAGTGCAGGATAGATTCCCCTATTTTCAGGGCCTGATTATCCCATAGAGGCATATATTCCCAAGGGGCCGGGTCATGGCCCAGCAGAGTCATAGCTTGTTTCCAGTATTTAACTGAGAGTAATATGGGGGGAGAAAGGCCAGGGGGCAGTTTCTTCCTAGCATATAAAGTAACCGCCGGAGAGGCAGTGTGAGTTAGGGATGCTTCTAACTGAAGCCACTGTGGGGAACCCTGTCCAGTTTTAGAAAACCATCTAAGAGTCTGAGCCAACACAAAGGACATATGGTACTGCTGTAACCAGGGGAGTCCCCAACCCCCCCTTCTCCAGTGCTGTCGAAGTTTGAGTTTGCTATGGGGGCGCACCCTCCCAAATAAAATTACCCATAAGGGTCTCCAATTTCTGAAACCACTTCTGGGGCATAGGCAGGGGTAGGTGGGCCAATAGGTAAAGCATCCTAGGAGCAGCCATCATTTTGATCGAGTCAATTTTCCCAGCCAGTGAAAGCTTTAGTGCTTTCCATCTACCCATATCAACCCTAAGTGAGTCAATCAGAGAATTGAAATTGGCCGCAAACATTTTAAGTGGGTTTGGGTGCAGGATAATACCCAGGTATTTGATACCTTGAGGGGACCACTTTAGCCCTAAGGCAGTAAAATCCGATCCAGAGGTTGAGGAGTTTAACGGGAGAATTTCCGTTTTGGACTGATTTAACTTTAACCCTGATATCTTAGTAAACTCATTCAGGATTCCAAAAATTGTCTGAATCCCCAATTGGGAGTGTTCGGTCGTAATAAGCATATCATCTGCATACAGAAAGGTCTTGTAATTGATGTCCCCCACCTGGATCCCCAGGATATCACTGGAGGACCTAAGTGCAATGGCCAAAGGCTCCATAGCTAAAATAAATAAGAGGGGAGAAAGAGGGCATCCCTGTCTCGTGCCCTTTTGTAATTGGAAGGGCTGAGACATGGTGCCATTGGTCAGCACCGAGGCTAGGGGTGCGGTGTACAACAACCTTATCCAGGCAATATAGTCTGGGCCAAAACCCATGATGGACAGAGTATGAAATAAATAGGCCCATTTGACCGAATTGAAGGCCTTTTCGAAGTCGAAAGCCATAGCAACTGAGGGGATTGGTGAGAGTTTAACAAAATGCATTAACGACTCTAATGTTCTATGATGATCAGACCCTAGACGGCCTTTAACAAAGTCCACTTGGGAAGGACCCACCAAGTCTTGCAAAAGGGGTTCAAGCCGGGCAGCAAAAACCTTAGCCAATATCTTGGCATCCGCATTGATTAGAGAGATAGGGCGATAGCTGCCTGGGGACAGCGGGTCTTTCCCTTTTTTTGGAAGCACTGTAATAGCAGCTTCTTTCATGGAGGGGGGTAGTTGTCCAACCATTAAGGAGTGCCGAGAAACCTGGACCAAATAGGGGGCCAAATTAACACCAGGGAGTCTGTACAGATCAATAGGCAGTCCATCCTTCCCGGGGGTTTTGCATGGATTTAAAGCGTGAATCGCCTGGTTAACTTCCTCAATTGTAAAGGGGTATTCTAACAATTTAGTATCCCGGCTGGAGATGCTGGGGATGGGTAGCGAGGATAAATAAACTTGGATCTTAACTGGGGTCAGGGGGGTTTGGTGAAGTATATAGATTTTCATAAAATTGAGACATGATCAAGTTTATCCCTGAGTTTGCACGACAGGGGTTTCCAGATGAATCTGTCAATGCATATATCATCTTAGAAGCATGCTGAAGCTTAAGGCGATAGGCCAATAACTTGCTGGCCTTTTCTCCCCCCTCCCAATAAACATGACGCATGCGTCTAAGATTTAGCTCAGCCTGCCGAGATAAATGAGTGTTGAGAGAAATTCGGGTGCTGGCTAACTGTGCTAGCAAGTCAGGAGAAGGAGGTTGATTATCTAGGGCTTTGTATTGGGCTTCCAAGTTATATAATTGCTTCTCCAAGGCCCGCTGATCAGCCGCCCGGCAACGTCTCCTGGCTGCTGCAAAAAGCTATTATCCTGCCACGAATGGTAGCTTTAAATGCCTCCCATATGGTTGAGTCAGATACTTCACCATTATCATTGTCAGGCCAATATTCCACTACAGCCTGGCTGAGCCAGTCAAGAAAAGTTTTATCTTCTAGCAAAAGTGGGTCTAACCACCAGGCCTGAGAATGATGGAGATCAAGTCCCCTCTTGAAAACTAATTCAAGGGGGGCGTGATCGGAAACATAAATTGGGTGAACCGAAGCCCCCACCACCTTCTCATATAACCCTGAGGATACGAGCCAAAGATCTATCCTACTGGAAGAGCCATGGGTTGGGGAAAAACAGGTATAGTCATGCTCTCCTGGGTGTAGCGCCCTCCAGGCATCCAATAAACCAAGTTCAGACATTAGTTTCCCCACTGCTTTCTTAGCCTGTCGATGGGGTTCAGGGGATTTATTGCTTCTATCTAAAGTATGATCCAATCTTAGATTAAAATCCCTTCCCAAGAGTATTGGGGCTCTGTTTTTATTGAAGTCCAGGATAGCCTGGTTAACCGTATGGAAAAATTGAGGGCAGTCCTGGTTAGGGGCATATATATTGGCCAGGACCAGGGCCTCCGCTCTCGACTCTCCAATAATCCATCTCCTTCTGATCCCGTATAAAGTCCTTCACCATCCATCCCAGGTTTTTATGCAAAAGTATGGAGACTCCCCTTTTATGGGTGGGAGCCACACTGTGAAGCTCTTCAATCACCCAGGCTTGCTTAAGCTTAGTGGCTTCCTTGGAAGAGAGTTTAGTCTCTTGCAGGAAGACCACCGTAGGGGCTAACTTTTTTAGGTGGATTAACATCTTCTTCCATTTAATAGGCGAATTAAGCCCCCTCACATTCCATGAAATTAGCTTAGGCTCCATTCAGACTTACAGTAAAACATATCAGCAGGAGTATGTGGACAGAAACATTAAGTGGTGAGCCTAAGCAAGTCCCCTTGCTCCTTCTTACTTCCCCATCAAGCATTAACAGAGCACCACCTAGCCCCTTTAGAAAGATTGCCATAATAAACTTAACACAACACCAAAATATCAACATTATAACATGACAGGGATATATACTAACATGCACTATCCCTACTAACTGAGAGCAATTCAACCCCTTTAAAATAACAAAACCCATCACCCACCCCCCCCTTGTTCGCAACTTTGCAATCCCACAAAAGACCAGCATCCACTGTACGTGTCGGCTAAAAGTAGAAGCAAGCCCAGACACCAGTAGAGGTCGCTGGGAGGTAAGTGACCCCATGAACCCATTGTAACTAGGTAAATAAAATCTCCTAGTAACCCCTATTAAAGGAGACATAATAAAAAAAAAAGAAAGAAAACTTCCAGACAGCAACGGCCAAAGGGCTGTCATCTGATATAGTAGTAAGGGACACTTGTGAAAGCTGAGCATGACCCCTCCATATATTTGTGATAATATCTGAGGCTAGTTTACAGATATGTAGAGCCACAAGTTAAACCATGTGCAGCACCCTATTTGTCCCCGTTGGTCATGCATATCAGCCAGTGCAAGCACAAGGAACACTGGATCTGCACATCAAGTGGTAGAGAACAGCAAGTATCAGAGTAGCTGCTCGGGTGTGAACCTAAGGGCCACTCTTGACTATCCTCTGAGGGGAAGTCCCCTTTAACTTGGTGCGTGGGGATTCATCCCTAATCAACGGCAATGTCTGTTAATCCACAGACAAGCCAGGCATTAAAAAACCCATAAGCGATAAAGTACTAGCAGTCAACCAGCTGGTTTTGCAGCAGAGGTGAGGATATCCATATTGCTTGCAGTTAGTTCCAAAGCCAGTCCAGCAGCCGTGGCCCCAGAGTTCTCCGTAGGGGTGCCAGCTGCCTCTTCGGCCCAAAGCAACTGTTTGGCTGCTGAAGATTTTGAGCCGGCCGAGCTGGAGCGTCTCGGTGGAAGAGGGAGGTCGCGAGGGATATCCTCGGTAGGGAGATCCATCAGGACTTTATACTGATTGTTGCTCATATCTGGGGCAAAGGAGTCATGAGAGGCACTCGGACCTGGACTGCAGCTCCTACTTCTACTTCTGGAGCTAAGCCGTGGGGTTTTGTCTACGTGACCTCCTTCGATCCTCACCCTTCTTCTATTCTTTTTCTTACTTCCTGAGGATTTTTGAGGAGATGACCGGGTGGGAGTGAAGAAATTTCCAGCTGAGTGAGAAGACGAAGCTGCCACAGCATTTGGGGTTGCAGATCCATCAGTGTCCATCGGGGCGGATTGAGCAGGGAGGGCCCTTGGGCTATAAGATGCACGCAGCTTGCCCCAGTTTAATTTGGGTGCCTGTGATGCGATAAAGTCCTCAGCTGATAACGGATTATCGAAGACCCTTGGTGATCCATTGATCACGATCCATAGAGATGCAGGGTAACGCAGGGAATATTCAAGGCCCAGTTCTGCACACGTCCTCTGAGCTGCTGTAAAGGCCTTCCACCTATTAGTGACCTCCAATGAATAATCAGCAAATATTTGAATTTTGTGTCCATTCCAAATCAGCTCTTTCTTCTGCCGTGCTAATTGGGTGATCCGTTCTCGATCTTGGAATCAGAGGAAACGGGCTAAGATGGTACGAGGACGCCCCCGAGGGGGGCCGTGGGGCCAAAGTTCTATGTGCTCTGTCCAGCTCCCACGGGGACCCGCACTGGCAGTCCAACAATGAGGGTAATACTTGTTGTAGAAAAGATATTGTATCATTCCCCTCGCAGCCTTCAGGGAACCCAACAAATGTGAGATTATTTTGGCGGCTACGGTTTTCCAAATCCTCCACCCGGGCCCAGAGATGCTGGATCAGCTGTCCCTGTATTTTAGCCCCGGCCTTATGCCAGCCATCTTCCACCTCCTCTAGCTTATGCTCGCAGACGTCGGCCCTCTGTGATAAATCTACAATATCCTTAGTGTTCTTTCTCATGGCCACGTCCACTTTATCCATGTGATGCAGGATTTCTGCGAACATTTGCCTTATTTCTGCTAGATTACTTTCAGTTGCCGTCGGAGAGGGCGTTGATAGGGACTCCATGTTGTATGCAGTTAATCCGGGTAGTAGCTGAATGGAGCGTGAGCACACCGTAGAAAAAGAAACAAAACAAAAACTCGCCCGATTTGTAAAGCGCCGGTCCGAATACAAATATCGGGATAGCCACCGGTAAGTACTGAATCGAATTTTTACACTGCTGTGCAGAAGCAAGTACAATAATGCTGGATTTTGGGGTTACTTTCAAGAGCAAGCCGTTTAAGCGACCATTCAGTTCAGCTGGTGGCCACGCCCTGGGCTTTATTGATTCCACTGAGGTACTTAAAAGTTTCTATCATGTCCCCCCTCTCCCTTCTTTCCTCAAGGGTATTCATATTAAGCTCCTTTAGTCTCTCCTCATATGGCTTCTCTTGCAGACCCTGCACCATTTTAGTTGCCCTGCTCTGGACTGCCTCTATCCTGTCTATGTCCTTGCGGAGATGGGCTCTTCAGGAGCGTGGATATTGAGGGCATTTGTTAAAATTTCTTGGAAGATGGCTTATGCTTTGTTTACTGATTTGGCAAGGAAGAAACTCTGCCAGAGTAGCGAGGCTTTTAGATCATTGATATAGGCCAGTCAGTCAAAGTTCCATTTTGATCTTTTAGTAGAGAATTTCGAAGTGGATTTGGGCATATGGTTTGTTCTCACACCAGCAATAAAACAGTGGTTGCTAACATCGGCATGGAAGATGCCAGCATGGGAACAGAAGTGTGGTTTATTTACTAGCAGGACATCTAAGAGGGTGCTACTTGATGGGTTTTTCTTATTAATGCGTGTTGGTTCATCAATGAGTTGTAAAAGTCTATGGGAATCGCAGAAGGATTTGAGAGGTAGCGAAGCGCTGGACAGCCAGTCGTAGTTAAGGTCTCCCAAAATAATAGTTTTGAGGTTACTGGAGTCCATGATAGAGGGCAGGTGAGTCAGAAGCTGTGGTCTAGCAGATGGTGGTCTGTAGCAGCTGATGATTCGGATGGCTGACATGGGGTAGTTTCAGTTTTTAAGGACATGTATTCGTATACGTTGGCAAGCAAAGGGGAGTCAAGTATGGAGACTGTGAATTTGTCCTTGGTGTAGATGGTGACTCCACCACCCCTAGTTTGTCTGTTGGTTCTGAATAGCAGATAGTTGTGGATGCTGACCTCCTTGTCAGGGGTGGATGGCCGGAGCCAGGACTCTGAGATAACAAGCACGTCAGGTTTGGTGTGTGAAATCCAAGCCTGGATGGAGGAGAGTTTTTTTACAAGGCTACATGTACTGCATGCATGAAGCTAATTCCTTTTAACTTAGTGAGCTTTGAGGGTGAAGTGATGTCTTTTGCGGGGCCAGGATTGAGCTCAACATTGCCTGAGCAGAGTAATAGAAGGAGTACAAGTTTCCTTAAGGCAACAAGGGATATTTTGGAGATTTTTGTCCTTTGACGGGTAGATGAGGCATCTGAGTAAGTTTGTGGGAGCTTGTTGTTAGTATTATGTTGTCCTAGAGTTACATAGTATAGAACCCTTGCTCTGAAGTACCATGGGGTGTAATCACTTGGGGGGAAGTGGATGATTCCTTCCCACATGCATCTGGCTTCTTGAGGCACCCCGAATATGCCAACTGACTTGGTGAGGGTGCAAGTGTGCAGAGGTGTTGCAAGAATTAAGTAATGACCTGATATGTCCACACTCTAGGGAAGAAGGATGTATTTCCCCAATTAGGTATGTCCTACCCAGCAGTTCCCCTAATAAGGGTAATATACATAGGGCGCTAATAAGCTGGAGCCCAAATGCCACCGACATGGTTTTAGTGTATGTATTCAGGCAGGGATGCTTCTAAGGGAGGCATGACTCCTTAAGGTAAGTTAGGTAGTCAGGACTAGGGTGTTGGTCAGTACCCCAGTAAGTACTGTAGTACTACTAGGCCAGTAAGAATGAGTAAGAGAGGAGAAAGGGTAGGCAGTGGTGGGCCAATGACAACAAGGGGCAGGGCAAGATGGTCTATATAGAAATGTGCAGGGAGGGGGAATGGGCAGGTGGGTGAAAATTTGTGGCTTTGCCGCACTTCTTGGCTTGAGTCCAAGTGTGGTCTCGGCAGCGCTTCTGGAGCGAACTGCCTGGTGGCCGCTGATCGTGCGGCAGTTGAGCTGGGAGCCCTGGAGAGGTCTCGGCTGAAGAGGGAAGGAGAGAAGAAGCCAATCAATACTGGAGGAGGACAAAAGGTCTCACTAGCCAGTGACAAACTTAATTTACAAGTGAATAGGGATGATTTCCTTGGCGCCCAGGAGTCTGGGCTACAGTTACAGAGTCAAGGAAAAGGGCTGTAAACACTTAATCACTAAGGCTAGAGGAGTTTCTTACAAGTAATACAGCTTTTCTAGGCAGTTTTTAACAAGATACACAGCTTTCTATGCAGTTTAGGCAACTATAACAGAATAGGCATTTAGCATTCAGGCAGGATTTTGTAAAAAATAGTGCCTTTTTGCTCCAGTAGCGAGGGAAAGAAATGGAGGAGTGAATGACCAATCGGAGTGAGCCTGGCAAAAGGCGCTCGCTCTCCAATTTGTTTGTGGCTTTGCTGTACCTCCCTGGGGCTTGAGTCCGAGTGTGTGGTCTCAGGTGGCAGCTTCTGGAGTGCCGACCGCCCGGTGGCCGTGGATCGTGTGGTGGTTGAACTGGGAGCCCTGGAGGGTTCTCGGCTCTCTGGGGCTTGAGTCTGAGTGTGTGGTCTCGGGCGGCTGCTTCTGGAGCGTCGACCACCCGGTGGCCTCAGATCATGTGGTGGTTGAGCTGGGAGCCCTGGAGGGGTCTCAGCTCTCTGGGGCTTGAGTCTGAGTATGTGGTCTCGGGCAGTGGCTTCTGGAGCGCCAACCACCCAGTGGCCGCAGATCATGCGGCGGTTGAGCTGGGAGTCCTGGAGGGGTCTTGGCTCTCTGGGGCTTGAGTACAAGCGTGTAGTCTTGGGTGGTGGCTTCTGGTGTGCTGACCACCCAGTGGCCGTGGATCGTGCCAATGGAAGGGTCTTGGATCATGCAGTGGTTGAGCTGGGAGCCCTGGAGGGGTCTCAGCTCTCTGGGGCTTGAGTCTGAACGTGTGGTTTTGGGTAGCAGTTTATGGAGTGCCAACCACCCAGTGGCTGCAGATTGTGTGGCGGTTGAGCTGGAAGCCCTGGAGGGGTCTCGGCTCTCTGGGGCTTGAGTCTGAACGTGTGGTCTTGGGTGGTGGCTTCTGGTGTGCTGACCACCCAGTAGCCGCGGATCGTGCCAATGGAAGGGTCTTGGATCATGCAGTGGTTGAGCTGGGAGCCCTGGAGGGGTCTCGGCTCTCTGGGGCTTGAGTCCAAGCGTGTAGTCTCGGGTGGTGGCTTCTGGTGTGCTGACCACCCAGTGGCCACAGATCGTGCCAATGGAAGGGTCTTGGATCATGCAGTGGTTGAGCTGGGAGCTCTGGAGGGGTCTCAGCTCTCTGGGGCTTGAGTCTGAGTGTGTGGTCTCGGGCAGTGGCTTATGGAGTGCCGACCATCCAGTGGCTGCGGATTGTGTGGTGGTTGAGCTGGGAGCCCTGGAAGGGTCTTGGCTCTTTGGGGTTTGAGTCCGAGCATGTAGGCTCGGGTGGTGGCTTCTAGAACGCCGACTACCTGGTGGCCTCAGATCATGTGGCAGTTGAGCTGGGAGCCCTGGAAGGGTCTCGGCTCTCTGGGGCTTGAGTCTGAGTGTGTGGTCTCGGGCGGTGGCATCTGGAACGCCGACCACCTGGTGGCCTCAGATCATGTGGCGGTTGAGCTGGGAGGCCTGGAGGGGTCTTGGCTCTCTGGGGCTTGAGTCCGAACGTGTGGTCTCAGGCGGCAGATTCTGGAGCACCGACCACCCGGTGGCTGCATTTCGTGTGGTGGTTGAGCAGGGAGCCCTGGAGGGGTCTTGGCTATCTGGGGCTTGAGTCCGAGAGTGTGGTCTTGGGTGGTGGCTTCTGGAGCGCCGACCGCCCGGTGGCCTCGGATCATGTGGCAGTTGAGCTGGGAGCCCTGGAGGGGTCTCAGCTCTCTGGGGCTTGAGTCTGAGCGTGTGGTCTCGGGCAGTGGCTTCTGGAGCGCTGAACACCCAGTGGCCACGGATCGTGCGGCGGTTGAGCTGGGAGCCCTGGAGGGGTCTCGGCCCTCTGGGGCTTGTGTCTGAGCATGTGGTTTCGGGCAGCAGCTTATGGAGTGCCAACCACTCAGTGGCTGCAGATTGTGTGGTGGTTGAGCAGGAAGCCCTGGAGGGGTCTCAGCTCTCTGGGGCTTGAGTCTGAGCGTGTGGTCTTGGGCGTTGGGTTCTGGAGTGCCGACCGCCCAGTGGCTGTGGATCGTGCGGCGGTTGAGCTGGGAGCCCTGGAGGGGTCTCGGCTCTCTGGGGCTTGAGTCTGAGTATGTGGTCTCGGGCAGCAGCTATGGAGTGCCGACCTCAATGGCTCATGGATTGTGTGGTGGTTGAGCTGGGAGCCCTGGAGGGTCTCGCCTCTGGGGCTTGAGTCCGCGCAGAAGTCTTGGGTGGTGGCTTCTGGTGTGCTGACCACCCAGTGGCAGCGGATCATGCCACTGGAAGGGTCTTGGATCATGAAGTGGTTGAGCTGGGAGCCCTGGAGGGGTCTTGGCTCTCTGGGGCTTGAGTCCGAGAGTGTGGTCTCAGGCGGCGGCTCTGGGCACCCGACCGCCCGGTGGCCTCGGATCATGTGGCAGTTGAGCTAGGGAGCCTGAGGGTCTTGGCTCTCTGGGGCTTGAGTCCGAGAGTGTGGTCTCGTGTGGCGGCTTCTGGAGCACCGACCGCCCGGTGGCCTCGGATCATGTGGCAGTTGAGCTGGGAGCCCTGGAGGGGTCTTGGCTCTCTGGGGCTTGAGTCTGAGTATGTGGTCTTGGGCGTTGGCTTCTGGAGTGCTGACCGCCCAATGGCTGCGGATTATGTGGCAGTTGAGCGGGGAGCCCTGGAGGGGTATAGATACACTCTGGTCTCAACTGAGTGGATTAGGACAGTAAACACTGGTCACATGGAAAGGCATGAAAGAGATACAGATAGAACTGAGGAAACAGAGGAAGACTAGACATGATGGAGCAAGTCAGAAGATGGAGAGTGATACTATAGACACTACTGAAATAGCTTTGGAAAGGGCTTTTGAGTGATGTGAATTTTACATCCCTTCCCCCCAAAATAATTCCCCTACTCTTTTCGAGAAGTGCCATGGGTTTTTTATCATCCACCTGAACTACAACCAGAACAGGCAAATGGGACCTCAGTTTTAACGTCTCATCGGAAAGATGGCACCTCAGGAGTGCAGCACGCCCCTCATGCTGCACAACAGTGTCAGTATTGGAATATTAATGCAAGTGCCTGGTGTGGGGATAGAACCCACAGCCTTCTGATCTCCCAGTCTCAGAGGTGAGTGTGCTACCTGCTGAGCCACTGACACTGCGATACAATGTATACAAATACAACAGTGAGTATAGATGCTGAAAAACAAGTGATGCAGATAAATACAAGCTGCTTAGGCCAGGTTATACAAATATACATAATTACATAAATGCAGAAAGTAGTTCAAACAGTGCAAAATTGTCAGCAAGTGACTCAAGCAGAACAGGGAACTTGGGTGAGGAAGTAGGCAATTAACAGAGTAGGACACGATGCAACCATAGTAACCCCATGAACGACTCATGGGAGGGTTGCAAGGCTGAGTGAGGAAGGGAGTGTGGAAGGGAGCAGGATGAGGCAATGGAGGGAGAAGAAGTGAGGTTTGATGGTAGGAGTGGGAAAATATTAGTTGCAGGTGCAGTCTTGAGGGGGAGATAGCTGGGATTTAAGAGAATTCTTGAAGGAGTAAAGAGAGGTACAGGTCAGAGCAGTAGAGGGTAGTGCATTCCAGAGGAAGGACCAGAAAAGGTGAAGGCATGATGGCCCACTGCTAGGCAGGGTTTTGGGATGGAGAGTCAGTTGACCTTAAGGATCTAGTAGAGATTTTATGTTGGATGATGTGTAAGAGGTAGGGGGGAGTGAAAGTATGGATGAGCTTGTAGGTCAGGCAAAGGTTAGGGTATCGAAGTCTGGCTTCAAAGGATGGCCAGCCAAGGGAATCAAGGATAGAACAGTGGTGCATCCTGGCATTAGCACCCAGGGTGAAGTAAGTAACCCTGTGGTAAGCTTGCTTAAGTTTGGCAAGATGGGAGACTTGAGCAGAGTGAAGAATAGGGACACCATAGGTGATGAGCGGGAGCAATAAGAAGAATGCTATGGCAGGTCAGGAGGGGAATGTAAGGTAGGGTAAGTGGTAATACAGAAGCCCAAGCTTTTGGAGGATGGTCTTGACAATGGTTGAAACACACGAGTCGAAGGATAGGTGGGAGTCCAGTGTGATGCCAAGATATTTAAAAGATTGAACCTGATCTAGGGGGTCCCCTCGAGAGGAATTGATCACCAAGGGAGGTGGCGGGGTAGACTTAGGGGTCCGATGGTAGAACAGCACTGATTTCATTTTCTTAGTGTTGAGCACCAAGAGCTTATTGAGGAACCAAGCTTCAAGAAGTTGGAAGTCCTGTTGCAAGTGTAGATTCAGCAGGGTAGGGTCAGAAGAGGACCTGTACAAGATAGCATCATCCGCTTACAACTGAACTGATGTGTCTTCACAGTGCTGCAGGAGTTCATTGGTAAATAATGAGAATAAGAGAGGGCCAAGGATGGACCCCTGGGGGACACCATCTCTTATGGCATTAAACGTGGAAGCATGTATGGCCCACCTCACACATCGGGTACGGCTGGAGAGACAGCTCAAAAACCAGCTTAATGATGGGACATCAAGACCAAAAGAGTGGAGAATGTGGAGCAGGAGGTTATGGCTGAAAAGGTCAAAGGCATTGGTAAGGTCAACAAAAATAACACCAGTTACAAGGCCTTTATCTATGGGAGAAAGGATATCAGATGTTACCTTAATGAGGGCAGTGTGGGTATTGTGGAATTTATGGAATCCATGTTGGTTAATGGAGAGTGAAGTATTTTTCTCTAGGTGTTGCTGAAGTTGTGCATCTATAATTTTTTTCCTATATTTTAGCGAGGGGGCTGAGTATGGTGATCGGTCGGTAGTTCTCAAATGCAGAGTTCGGGCCATTCTTGTGAATAAAGACAACAATAGCTGCCTTCTACTTTGAAAGCACAGTGCTGGAGCAGAGGGATTTGTTGATTAGGTCATGCACAGGGGAGGCAATGGCGACGGCACCAAATTTTAGGAATCAGGGTTCAAGGGTGTCGAACACTGGCGAGGAAGTTTTCTTGATACTCTTGAGGTGGTACATCACCTCATTCCGGGTGGCCAGATTAAGATGGAAGGTGGAGCTAGTAGAGATAGGGAATGAAGAGGGAGGAGATGGAACAAGGGCCGGGAGGGAGGTCTTATGCTTAGAGAGGTCGGAGAAGGCCTGTTAAATTCTGAGGCAATGGCTGTGGGGTCAGTAACCTCAGCACCATCAAGCAGCATAGTGCTGGGAACGGATGCTGATTTACCCTTTAATAGAGAGTTAATTTGACCCCAGAATTCTTTGGGGTTGGAGAGGTTATTAATCTGAAGGGACTGCAGGAAGGAGCATTTGGTTAAATGCAGCATGTTCCTGCATCGATTATGTAGCTTTCTATAAGCCTGCCAGTCGGTAGGTAAGCCATAGCTCTTATAAAGCCTCCAGGAGGTACCCTGAGTAGCCATGAGGTTCCTGAACTCATTAGAGAGCCAAGGAGCATGATCCCCCTTGGCTCTTCACTTGGACAAAGAGGCATGATGCTTAACTGTTGAATTAAAAGTATTTATAAAGAATTCCAACTCAGAATCAACATACGGTAAAATGTTAACCAGGGACCAATCAGTCTGGAAAAAGTAGGCTTGAAAGGCTTGCGGAGAAAAAGAGGTCATGTCCCTAGATGACATGATCATGGGGGGAGGGTAAGGAGAATTGTTCCTCCACACACAGAAGGTGGGGGAGTGATCAGTTAAGGCATCAGGAAGAACACCTGAAGATCTGATATGATGGTGGGCATTGGTGAGAACCCAGTGGAGGAGGGTGTGGCGACCAGATTTGTTGTTGACTCTTGTGAGTTTACTAATGAGCTGGGAAAGGTGGATGTCAGCAAGGGCACTATGAACTTGACCTAATCCAGGGCCAATCCAGTTGTAGTTGAAATCCCTGCATAAGATCCAGTCTGTCAGCGGGAGGCCAGCCCAGGAAGAAATGAGGGGAGATGAGGGAAGAGGCAGGAGTGCTTGGAAGGAGGTAGGTACAATCAACTATCATATACACAGACCAGTCACATGGCAAGGGCTGGGGCAATGCCAGTGGTAGGCTCATCCCACTCTAAACACCCACTCAGGAGTCATCCCAGACACCAAAGCCAAAAAACACACATGACTTAATGCCTCATCCGAATGTAGCACAGGCTTTAATGCTGAAGAATTGCCATCCACCATCAAATGGATGTGGACTTCACTTCATGGGTCCCATGCTCACTAACAGCAGGGGGATTGGAGGCTGGCAGCAAGGAGCAAGCTTGGGGAAAAGAGGGATCTTTCAAGTTGCTGGACACAGCCCAGCCACTCACCATCAGATAAGGCCATTCCATACAAACAAAATTACTAATAAAAAACAGCACACTTACCTCACTGTTCCTTTTATGATAAAGGCAGGCTGGTTATTAATTCATATTGTTTTGTTGGCATTGACCATCTAATTCACTTGGTCCTGGCAAAGTCCTGACTCACGACTTGTGAGAATTAATCCCTCACAGGCTCATACTGTACAGTGTGAATAGTATGCTGTTTCCCGCTTGCACTCTGCATAGTACCAGCCACTCCTCCAGTCACACAAGTACAGCTAGTTACTTGCTGGTTTAGAGGATTTCTGCAGGACATTCCCCAGACTGCAGATCAATCTTTCACATGAACAAAAAGTACCAACTACAAGACAAGAGCAAAGTTATCACTGCCATGTTGTTAAGTTACTAATCCTTCATGGAGAAGACATTTAAACATGTACTACTGCTTTGTTACATTAAAGAAGCTGATTAAATAAATAAGTCCACTATACTGCTCTGTCTTGGAAAAATATATAGTAAAAGCTGGACCCCACTAAAAATGAGAAATTGCCTCTCACTTGGTCTGTCTTGGGTAAACACATTATAAAAATAGGTAAAAGAGGACCCCAGTGAAAAAAGAGATCTTACATCTCCACTGTATTGTCCTGGGTAAATACTGTGTAAAAACTGGGTCAAACAGAACCTCACTGCACATAGGACATTACAACTTATCTGGGCTATCCTGTGTAAATATATTGTAAAACTTTAAAAGCAGGACCCTACAGCACAACCCCAGTGAAAGGCAGATATTGCATGTAAACTAATCTGTCCTGGGAAAATACATTGTAAAAGCATCCAGATCACCTGTCTTGTAGTTGTCTGGTATTTCTGGTGGTCTAGTGGTCTCCCCTATAAGGGCATCTGATTGCCTCACGACTCACCCTCTCAGGCACTCCCCAGCCCTGGTCATGTAATGCAAACTGCAGCACCAGTGATGACTGACATAGCCCTCTGCTCAACACCTCAACTGGTTTCAATCTGATGGTCTCTGAGCAATCACAAATGTTGTACAAACACCTGTGTCTACTGTACTCATGATCGCTAACTGGCAACCAGACAGCGGCCGGCCAAGGTGTTAAGCAGAGTGCAGTGTAGGTCACTGTCACTATTGCCATACTTTGGCCTAGGTAACCTGAGCAGATGAGGTTGTGGGGAGGAGGGTCCTGAGCAGGCATAATGACAGAGGATCAGATGCCCTTACAGGGGTGGGGGGAGACCACTAGACTACCAGAAATATTCAAGACAGCTACAGGATGTACTTCCTGTGATGTCTGCAACCTTGATGGCCACCTAATCTCGGAGCTCCAGCTCCCCACTGTCTACAGTCTTATTACATCACCCATTAAAAGATGTCATCGCCAGCAAAATCTAAGCACAAGAAGTTGGGTAAACCTCCGGCTACACCTGCACAGAAATTGAAGGAACTCCTCCATGCAGATAAAGCAGATCCCCCTGATGATCGGGAGACACCAGAGGACCTGCACCAAACCTTACCTCATGGCGATGCAGCTCAAGAAGACCTAGTGGCCACAATTATGCAGACAGCTCGCACGGTGACAAAAATTGATCAGATTTTATCTGAGCTCCATTTGGATATGAATAAAATAGACCACAAAACTGAACAATTAGATCCGTACCTCACTCAAGTGTCTGAGCAAACAGATAGGCATGACCGGCTGCTCTTGTATCTACTTGCCTGGGACAGAGAACTCACACACCGTCTGGACAACCTTGTGGGGAGGAGCAGGAGACACAATATCAGAATTTATTGGGTCCCTGAGGGCATGGAAGACAAACACAGAGATGCAATTGCATTCCTTCAAGATCTGCTGCAGAATGCGCTCTCACTGGCAGAAGACTTCAACTTGGAGATGGACTGTGCTCATCGGTCCCTTGGCCGCAGGCCCCGAAATCCAGATGCAAGGCCCAGATCCTTCATTGCACACTTAACCTCCTACAAAAGCAAAGAAGAGCTGCTTCACAGGGCCTGGCAACAGAGGGTCCTGGTATACTCAGGGCACAAAATCTTGATCGACAATGACTACACTTCGGCACTTCAAGAAGCATGTAGAACCCTCTGGCTGATCGTAAAACAGCTATGTGCTAAAAACATTAAAGTCCAGACCTTATACCCAGTTAGGCTTAAAGTTACCATGGAAGAAGAAGTTAAAATATTTTGGGACCTCCTGGCTGCTTCGCCATACCTTGAACAACTGGGAATCAGCACCCCGATTAAAGAAAAATTAGAACTGGACTTATTGGCATCAGCATGGACTGCAGCCAGAAGGGGACCTCCAGGATGGGCTCATCGCAAAGAGTCCCCCAAATGAACCTTAGGGCAGATGTGTCATCGATGCTTCGAAAATATGGGGACCCAGCTGTTGTGAATCGAAAAGCACCTCATCTGCAGGAGAACGACGAGGAATCTGGCTCAGCTGTCACCGCAGACCTGGCTCTAGGCCCTGAAACATGAAGGACTCAATCCCAACATATTCCTGATGCCACATGTAGCCCACACCCTCGCTGAGGCTACAACCCCCGGACTCTGGACTAGCTTGGTTCCCCCGCATCTACTGCTTTCCAGCTCCAGAACTCACCGGGATCCCAGCAGTGAAGACCTCCTGCAGAGGACACAAGACAAACTGATTCCATGACACAGTGAGTATGCTGGGGTCCTATCATTATCCTCTAGCCAATGCAACAGCTGCTTTGCTGCCATGGGGGAGGCCCGGGTGGGGGTTAAGTGGACCCTGCTGAAGTGCTCTGACTGTATTCAATGACCCCCTTGGGATTTTTCTGCTTCCCTGTGATGACTGCGGATTTGGCAGGGACTTGATCCCCTCTCCCATTGGCTCCCTCCCTCATAGTTGACTTTGTTCACCTGATACATGCGTGAGACACTTGCATTTTGGAGGCAAGATGAGGGAGATTGAGTGGAGAGGTCTACACATATCTCTTCTCCACTGTACTACCTAGCTCTCACTGGACTGTGGACAAGCCCCTGCCCGGCTGAATGCAGAAGATCCTGGAACTTCTCAAGAACATCTGAACCTCACCTATATCAGGGGAAGAGGTTGGGGCACATAATACTGTTGTTTGTACACAACTACTGTTTAACCAATAATCGTTTGTCTTGAGGGCAGTTTGAGGCTTAAGCTGTGCCTGGTCAGGGGGAGGATGGAACAGGTTTACCGCAGGCTGGCTCCCACCTCCACCTCACCACCTCCCACCTCCTGCACTGAGCATTTCACATGCATCTTAACTAACATAGAATTTACTGTCTGTAGTTAGACAAGGGCAAAGTTGCTCCCTCTTTAAAAAATACATACTTGGTAGAGGGTAAGTCTCAGAAGGGGATGTTCCCTTGGAGGATTGCTGATAGAAGAAAGGTCAGCCACACCCAGGAATTTTCCAGGGGGCCACAGGGAATGCTCATCATCTTTCTGAGCTCCCTTATCCTGAACGCGCAAGCGGACACCTTTGAGCTGAGGTCCACCTTTCAGCCATTCCTTGGACGTCATTACACAAGATACTGGGCAGTGTGGTTTCAAGATTCCCCAACCTCTAAATACCTGCCACACTATTTGCTCATGGCTCACAGTTTGATGAGGTCTGAGAACAAAATCTGTTGTTCATATGTGTTACTATGGGTTATGTTAATGTTAACTTGGTTCTCTGATTATCTCTTTAAATTCCTACAAGGTACTCTACACTGACTCCTAATTTAAAATGGTTTTGACAGAGTTGGTACAGGCATATCTCCATACTCTGAAAGTCGGCTGAATTTATATATTATTTTCTTAATGGCTAAACAATACACGGAAGTTCTTTCTTACAATATAAATGGGTGTTCTTACCCCATAAAGAGGAAACAGATTCAACGATATTTAACAACACAAAAATGTGACATTATTTTCTTACAGGAAACGCACATCTCACCTACAGAGGTCCTGAAGTTAAAGTCCCGATCCTTTCCCCACATGTACCATTCATCTCTGCCTTCGTGCAGAAAGCCAGGAGTAGCCATTTTACTTTCAGCTTCTCTCCCATTCATGCAGGAGGAGGTAGTGGAGGACCCTGGGGCCAGATGCATTATTGTGACAGGGTCATCCAGGACACCCAGGTTACCCTGGTAAATGTGTATGCCCCCTCTCCCCCAGGCTGTCCACACTCTTTTTACTCCTCCCTCTTTTCAGTTTATTGCCGAGAAGGCTAAGGGCCTTCTCATAGTGGGTGGGGATTGGAATCTGGTATTTGACAGGGCCCTAGACACTACCTCCCAGATCCCTAAACTGGAGCTCTGGAGAGCCTGCTCCCTAAAGATGCTTATGGACCAGATGGGGATGGTGGACATTTGGCGCAAAATATATCCTAGGGTGAAGGAATATACTTGCTATTCTCCGAGGTTTCGGATTTTTTCCAGACTGGATACCTTCCTCACCTTTACTAGGGCCATCCCTAGCTTCCCCTCCATGTGAGTTGGGACCTTCATCCTCTCAGACCATAGCCCAGTTTTCTTGGAGGTAGACCTGGGACTGCCTAAACGGATGACCCACTGGAGACTGAACACCTCCCTTTTCCAAGATAAAATGGTAGTTGAAGAGCTGAAACAACACATTAAAAACACTCTAGAAGAGAACATCACACATGGGACAACCCTCAAAAGTTTGTGGGACACTCTCAAAGCCACCCTTCAGGGAAGCTAATATCCATAGCTTCCCATTAGAAAAACATACTCCGGCCAAAACAGCAGGAACTTCTTTCCCAAATTAGAGAACTTGAGGGGGCCCAGAAAGTCAAATGGGAGGAGGGCAGGGATAGGGAGCTGAAATCCCATAGAAACCAACTGCAGAAACTGCAAAAAACAGAAATTGAGAGAGCCCTCTTCCACCTAAAACAAAAATATTATGAGGGTGGCCCTAGGGGAACTAGGCTCTTGGCTTATAGGCTCAGACAACATGCAGCCAGGGCTACTATCACCAACATTGCTGCTCCCCAATCAGGCTGATTAGTCAACCAATCAGGTCAAATTGCAGAAGCCTTTGTATCCAACTAGTCCAAACTTTACAGCCTTCAGGTGGAATTGTCCCTACAAGAGAAGAGGAACTACCCTGGATCTCTCTCCCTTCCCTCCCTTCCCCCAGAGATGGCCCAGGCACTCACTAGACCAATCACTCAACAAGAACTATTAAACACTATAAAATATTTAAAAACTGGAAAATACCCCTGTCAGATGGCTTTAGTGCTGAATTTTATAAAACCTTCAAGATGGAGATGTCTCCCCTACTCCTCGAGGTTTACTTGAGCATTAGGATTGAGGAAAACCCAGCCCCCCCCGGAAATATGCCACCATCTCTCTTATCCACAAAGAGGAAAAGGACCCCACCCACTGTGAATCTTACTGCCCTATCTCCCTCCTCATTTCAGACTACAAAATATTTACCTCCATAATAGCATCCAGATTGAATCCCCTTCTACCAAATCAGATCCACCCAGACCAAACTGGTTTTGTAATTGGCCGACAGGCCCCAGATAGTGTCCTCTCCACCCTAAACTTGGTTGATACCATTCAATGCTCCCACAGCCCCTCATGCTTGATGAGCTTAGATGCCAAAAAGGCTTTTGACAAGGTCTCCTGGGGATTCCTATTCTTAGTCCTGTAGAACATGGTTTTCCCACAATCCTTTATAGACACCATTAAGGTACTTTACTCTGGTCCACAGGCTTTGTCAGGGTGAATGGGGGTTATCCAACAGATTTAGACTTGGTAGAGGTACCCATCAAGGATGCCCCCACTCTCCTGTATTGCTTGCCCTTTATATAGAGCCCCTACTGGAGGCCATACGGAAATTGGATGGGGTCCGAGGGGTGGAGGTGGGGGGCCTACATCAGAAAATATTCCTTTACATAGATAATGTACTGCTTTGCCTCACTCTGCCTCAGCAGTCCATTCCACAGGTGTGGTCCATCCTGGAGGAGTTTGGGGGTCTCTCTGGTTACTCCCTCAAGAGAACTAAGATAGGGGTACTCAGTTTCTTTTACAGCCCCTCAGAGGACATTCGTGACCGCCTTCCCTTGAATTGGGCAGCGAGGAAGATGAAATTCCTGGGTGTATATATTCCTAAGCACACCTCCCAACTTTTTAAAGTAAACTACACTACCCTTATAGGTCAAATGAAAAAAGACTTTGATAGGTGATCCCTGATTAACTTCCCTATGTACTCCCAGATCCAAACCATCACAATAAACGTACTCCATAAATTCCTATTCATATTTCAATGTCTACCTTCCTTTATTCACAATTCACATTTCCAGGCCTGGCATAAAATTATCTCAAAATTTACCTGGAACAATAAAAGGCCCCAAATAAACTTAAAAATCTTACAGACCCCTAAAAATGGAGGGGGTTGATCCTTCCCAGATTTTGAGGACTACTTCCATGCAGCATAACTTAGGGCTGCCCTACAGTGGTCCAATCCCAATTTCTCTGCAAATTGGAAAAAGATGGAGAAGGGGGAGGAGGAGGAAGAGCTGGGCCCACTCCTTGAAACTAGACTATTTAATTTAATTTAATTTAATTAGTATTTCAGAAATATCTTTGAGCATGAGCTCTTTTACAAAGGTTCCACGTCAGGGTGGACAATAAGACAGTACACATATTCAGTGGTTACAGAGGCCTGACCATAAGGCATTAAAGAGTGATTACATGAGAATTAGACAAATAGGAGAAAAACAGAGCAGTTGTTATAGAATACTAAGCTATTTCTAATTGGTGGCCCTGGGTAGCACACTCCTGGAAACCTCTAAATCCGTTAATAGACTATGGCAGAGTAACTGCATAGGGTTTAATGCTATCCCAGATGGTGAGAGGCTGGGTGACATTGAAATAAGGGGGATTGGGTTTGAACCTACCACAGAGAGTGAGAGGTGGGGGATAGTGAAATGGGGGGTTGTAATGGGGGACAGCAGCTCCAGAAGGCTTTGTCGAATAGGGTGTGTGTGGGGGGGTTAGGGAGGGGCAGTACCAAGAGCATTTAAAGAGGAATGATAGCTTACTTAAGCCCTTGGCTAGGCTGGAATGGAGGCAGGGTTCTCTAGGTAACCCTGCTGGGTGCTACCTTGGGGGTAGGCCTGCCTGTCATGTGGGACCTGAGAAGCAGGTGCATTTTGAGCTGGACATTAGGTGCTGTTTGAGGCCTACTTTGAATTGAGACAGGCTGTTGTTTGTTTGTAATTTCTGTAATGCCCCTTAACACTTATAACTCTCCACCCCCCCAAACTGACTGCGGTCAGGGACACAGTGAGAGCAGTCCATAGGATCCGGCAAAAATACAGACTGAAAACCTCCATCAGGCCCTTGTTTAGGCTGGCTTGGGATCCCGAATTTCCCCTGGCATACAAAGACCATACCTTCAGGACCTGGGACAGAGCTCGACTTAGTTACCTGGGTCAGTTTTTACAGGGCGGTGTTGTCCTAGACTTTGAATCTATTAAAACCACATTTGGCCTCCGGAACTCATACCACTTTAGATACCTCCAGGTCAGGACCTATATCACTTCTCTTCAGAGAGCAGACCAGGACCGTACCAGAGCTGCTCCCTTTTTGATAGATCTCAAGATGGGCAGGTCAAGCCCAGGTCCAGAGGGGTCTGATTTCTGCAAACTATAAGTCCCTGGCTGGGTTGAGGAGGGACTCCCTAACAAAAATCAAAGCAAAATGGCAAGAGGAAGAGGATCCTGATTTGGTAGACTTCAATTGGGACAGTGTCTTTCAGATAGTTAGAGAGACCACACAGTCTTCACATTGGCTGGAATTTGCCTGGAAGACCTGGGTCAGTTACTTCCTTACCCCCAAGGCTTTAAACAAAAGGTACCCAGCTAGGCCAGCAACATGCTGGAGAGCTTGTAAAGAAATGGAAGCAAACCATTTGCACATCTTTTCGGCAAGCCCAAAGATCCAGGCTTTATGGACGGTGGTGTCCCAGGCTCTTGGGAATATTTTCTCTCTGGGTCTTCCCTTGAGCTGGTCATTAGCTGTTCTGGGTGCCCCCATGGGTTTAAGAGGTGTAGACTCACTTTACCTCTGGGCCATCCTTATAACACCTGCCCACAAAGCCGTTATGAGGTCATGGCTGAAACCTTACCCTCCAACCAAACAAGACTGGAAACAGGTAGCATAGGATATGTCTGAGCTTGAGGAGCTTACCTTCAAAATAAATCAGACATCTGCCCTCTTCACCAGGAGATAGACAAGATGGGAGATCTGGCTGAATTCTACCCCAGGCCTGAACAGCTGGAAACCTCCCTGACATACAGCCCAGGACCTGGGCCTATACAATCTGTGGTGGGGAAGGAGGTAGAGATCAGGGCAGATGCTTGAAAGGAAGAGGAGAAAGTTTTAAGAACTAGTAAAAATTGACTGTATGTATTGCCAACAACACTAATTAACCGACCAAAATGCTTCATATATGTATAAACACACATATGAAATGTTTAATTAAATGTATTACTGTGAGTTGTTATAGAGGACCTGTACTTGTACCTGTATCTACTGAAGCTATGTACCTGATTGTTGTCAATAAACTTGAATTTAAAAAAAAAAAACAGCTACAGGATGGTTGAGTGGAGGTACGGGAACCACTACACATCCAGGAATATTGAGAAAGCTACAGGGCAGGTGATCAGGGGGTGGGGACCATTAGACTACTAGGAATATTCAAGACAGCTACAGGACAATCAGTCAGGGGGTACATGAACCACTACACCACCAGGAATATCTGAGACAGCTACAAGACAGGTGAATGGGGGGTTGGGGGACCAGTAGACCACAAGTAATATGATAAACAGCTACAGAGTGTGGTGAGGCACCGCACACATGTTAATGGGCAAGAAATGGCTATGCAAATGGACCATAGTGCCTTCCATGCCCAATGAGGTCATTAACATGTTAGGGATAAATATGGCCCACAGGAGCCCTGCCACTGTCCCATTTGATCTGCGCTACCTTCGTTGCATTCCTGTCAGCCATATTCAGTCTAGGCCAGTGTCAGCATAGTGCAAAGTCACTATGCACTGTACCAACATGGCCCCATATTTAGACAGTTTGCATGCACCAGTTGCAATGAGTTAATTCTCAGAATTTTGCCCCCCAGGTAGGCTGTGCGCATGCTGCCACTGACCACACATAGTCAGCTCTGAATAGGGGGGCCTATACTCCTTAGCCCAGTGGAACCCAAAGTCCATGAAACAATGGCTCATAGGGTAAGAAAGGCCTGCTTATAGCATTGAGTTAATGTTGTTCTAACTTGTAACAGCATGAAAGCAGACATGTTTGGCACTGACTTATGCTTGTTTGTTTGGATGGCAAAACATACATACTGTAGCATTACCACATCAGCCAAATGCTTCATTTAATACAAACAGAAAAATATTGCACAAGTACATACATAGGAGACAATATGACAAGTCAAAGCAGAGCAGTGCATTCAACTCCAGGTACCGTGCTATTACAATTGCATAATTAGGCACCACCATAGGGCAGGTATCAGTAAAGTGTAATCCATGTTTAATGTCATAGTTACTCTGTCTTACTGTTTACATGTTTGATTATATTACTAAATAGAGGAGACTCTTGCTTACAGTACCGTTCAAGTCACAGAGGAAAGATAGCCATTAGACACAGGCACCAATAAAACTGTCACTTTATTATCAATCAAGCAGTATTTCCAAATAAACTCATTACAAATGCAAATAAAGTGTAACCACCCGAATTCTTCCACAGGATTGTCAATACAAAACCTGAACAGAGGATTACATGATCTTTACTTACCTTAGAAGGGAAAGTAAATTTAACTTAGCAAACAGATTTACTAAAAACTGTGACTGCCTGTTTTACTCAATTGGATGCTCATCACAATGACTGCCTGTCCCAGCCCAGAGACCCCCCCTGCCATAAGCTAAAACCTGATCTCAAATTACCTTGTGCTCCTCTGTGAAGGAATTCAGCAGAGAAGCTACAGTATAAAACAAGTTCCCTTACAGCTCTGCTTCAAGACTGTTCAGTTGCTGATTTAAGACTGCTGCCTGGAGAACTACATAAAAAAATCATTGATGACTTTAAGAAGTAGGGGAGCAATACATTTCTGCCAACAAGGCATTGCATACATACAAAATGTGCAAAAAAAGTGTTCAGGTGTTCATTAACACTAAAACAAGCTGCCTGTGTTGTTTACACTCCACTGATTGTAATTTGAGCTGGCAGGAGAATACTATATGTAGAAAAGGAATTCTCCCCCCTCCCCCAGTGTAATGAAGTCAGTCAGTGGAAGGATCGTGATTCATGTCTGAAATTTTGCTTCTGAAGGAGTCTGAAGTGCCCTTTTTCCCAACTGATAGAAAGATGTCTGCAGGGCTTCCCCCCTTCAGCTGAAAAAGAAAACATGATTAGGTAACCAGAGAGGAGATAGGGGAAACTGAAACAAACACTATAGCAGAAATAAGTGATCAAAACAATGGCCCAGATTGATGGTCTGTGGTAACAAATAACACAAATAAAAAGGGTAGGAGAATATTAGGAAACTTTGACCTGCCACTATAAAAAACAGATATGAACCCCTCATTGTTAACTCAGAAAATGATAACATAATAAAATAGTCTGGATTACAACAAGGTACAAATGTATCTTACCCCAATATGCAGGCACTTGTTGTGAGAGACTCCATATTAAGGAGATGTGACACTGTAATATGCAGAAATTACAAGGTAATTAGGGAGGTTAATTGCTTACCATGGGCAAAAGTTAAAGACATTGGAGAAAGACTAAGATTATGACTTCACAAAAAGATAACCAAACAGTGGTAGTGCATGCAGGAATAAATAACATAGGAAAGGAGCACTAGAAGGATATTGTGGAAGAAATCATAGAGATGGGTCACTGCATAAAGAACAAGGGAAATAGGGCAGCTATTTCCAGCATCCTGCCAATAGTAAAGAGACACCCAGAGAAGAATAAGACCATCCAGTGTATCAATATTAGAGAACAAAACAGGTGTACTAGGGAGAGAATTGAATTTCTTGATGCATGGGACAACTTTTACCAACATACCGAGTTATACACCAAACATGGACTTCACTTAAAACCTTCAGTTACAAAATAGCTGGCAGGGCTAATAAACAAGATGATAACAGGGGAGCCTTTACACTAACATGAAGGGGGGAAGGATGGAAGCTGTGAACAATAATAAATCACACAACACAACTAGTGTTAACACAAGAAAGGATAACCCAACATATAATAAAATAAACTGCCATCTCAGCAATGCCTGCAGTCTAAACAAGAAAATGGAAGAGCTAGAAGCTGTATTCTGCTCCGAACATAAGATCAACATGACATTTATCACTGAGACTTGTTGATCAGAAGATAACTGGGGTAAAAAATGGCTTTAAGTTATATAGATATGATTGGGCTAACAAAAGAGGTGGAGGGGTAGCGGCCTATATCTCAGACAGACTTATATCGCAGGACATTACTAAGAAAATCAAATCTAAGGACTGCAGAACTTAAATAGTATGGATAATGGTCACACATAAGTCAAGAAAAAATACAATCATCAGGTTATGTTACAGACACCCAAATGAGAACAGTGATAATAGCATTGCTATAAATGAAGAACTTGACCACACATATGCTATGGAGACATTACTTTTTATAAGTGACCTAAGTTATAACAATATATGTTGGGAAGCTAAAAAAGCTAATAAACATCTAAGCAAAGAATTTTTGAGGACAACAGAAGAACTTGAGTTAGTTCAACATAGCAAAACACCAACTCATGGAAATAACACCCTCAGCATTTTACTTAGTACATCTCATCTGAATATTGATACATGTTTCATAGAGGTCCCTTTAGGAACTAGCGACCATAATAGTATTTCATTCACCTTTCAAGAATGTTATGCTGTTAAAAAGGGATGTAGAATGATATATAATTTCAAGTCAGCTGACAAACACACTATACAAGAAGAAATCTATAAAATAAAATGGAATGAAGAGCTGAAGAATTTATCAGTAAATTATATGTGGGCACTAATAAAACAGCATATTATCAGAATATATGATACTTACATTAGGAAAACAAAAAAAAATACAACAATCTGGGAAGGAAACCAAACTTATTAACAAAAGAAATAACAAGACTCATTAAAGACAAAAATTGTACAAAGACTATATGCAATTCAGATCCAAATAGGCCTGGAATAAGTACAAAACAGCTCTTAGGAAATGTAAATCCACCATAAAAAAAAAGTAAAAGAAGTTTTGAAAGGCGATTAGCAACTAAAAAAATTAAAATAATCTAAGTGAATTCTATGGTTACCTTGACTCACTATGAAACTCTGATAGAATATAGAAACATAGAAACATAGACTTTGACGGCAGATAAGGACCACTTGGCCCACCCAGTCTGCTCATTTCCCTACCTACTGGATAAGCTGCAGATTCTAGTTAACCAACAGCCTACTTCCTGCCACCCTCCACTACAATTGCCTTGTGTCTGTCCCATGCATGTTTGAATTCCCCCACTGTTTTAGCTCCAACAACCTCCCCAGGAAGGCAGTTCCACGCATCCACCACTCTCTCTGTGAAAAAGGTTCCTCACATTACCCTGAGCCGCCCCCCCCCCGTATCTTTAAATTGTGTCCCCTTGTTCTTACACATCTCTTTTTCTGAAAGATGCTACCCTCCTGGACTTTGTTGATTCCCTTGAGGTACTTGAACGTTTCTATCAAGTCCGCCCTGTCCCTCCTTTCATCAAGGGTTTACATATTAAGCTCTCTCAGTCTGTCTTCATATGATTTCTGATGCAGACCCTGCACCATTTTAGTTGCCCTCCTCTGGACTGCTTCCATCCTGTCTATGTCCTTGCGTAGATGAGGTCTCCAAAACTGCACACAGTACTCCAGATGGGGTCTCACCAACTGTCTGTACAGAGGGATAACCACTTCCCTTTTTCTACTTGTGATGCCCCTTCCTATGCATCCCAGTATCCCCCTGGCTCTCCTCACTGACTTCTCACATTGCTTACCCACCTTTAGATCATCCGATATGACTACCCCCAAGTCCTGTTCCATTTTTGTTGTTGTTAGTACCTCCCCTGCTATTGTGTACTCTTCTCCTGGGTTTTTGTTTCCCAGGTGCATTACTTTGCACTTCTTTGCATTGAATCTAAGTTGCCATATGTCTGACCATTCCTCCAACCTTACCAAGTCCCTTCTTATCCTTTCTACCCCCCCTTGTGTATCAACTCTGTTACAGATCTTTGTATCATCTGCAAAGAGGCATACCTTTCCCTCCAGACCCTCTGCAATGTCACCTAGAAAGATGTTAAAGAGGACTGGACCCAGTACTGAGCCCTGAGGTACTCCACTAGTGACCCCCCTTTCTTCGGAATGTGTGCCACTCACTATTACCTTCTGTGTCCTGTTGTGCAGCCTGTTTGCAACCCAGGCTACCACCTTGGGACCCACTCCCAAGCTGGCTAACTTGATTATTAATCTTTTGTGCGGGACTGTGTCAAATGCCTTGCTAAAGTCTAGGTAGGCCATATCCACAGCCCCTCCCTGGTCTATTACTTTGGTCGCCCAGTCAAAGAAATCTATTAGATTCATCTGACATGACCTTCCTGCTGTAAATCCATGCTGTTTTGGGTCCTGTGCCCTGCTGGCCTCTAGGTACTCAAAAATTCTTTCTTTCAGAAGTGATTCCATCATTTTCCCTGTCACCGAGGTCAAACTTACAGGTCTGTAGTTTCTTGCTTCTGCCTTGCTCCCACTTTTGTGAAGGGGAATCACATCTGCCCTCCTCCAGTCCTCCGGTACCACCCCATCCTCCCATGATTTGTTAAAAAGTGTGGTCAGTGGTGTCACTAGGTCCTCCCTTAGTCCCTTAGTCCTAATATTCCCTTAGTCCCATTGATCTCTGACAATAAAATGATAGATGACCCGATTTCCATGAACGAGGAATTTAACAACTATTTTGTTTCAGTATTCATAGAAACATAGAAACATAGAAGCTAAAGACAGATAAGGACCACAAGGCCCATCCAGTCTGCCCATTTCTTTTTCTACTTTATAAATGTGCCATCAGCCTTTGCATGGTCAATGGCCTATCTATTCATACTCAACTGTATTGCTCCATTATGCCTATCCCATGTCTGTTTGAAGCCCTGCACTGTATTCATATCCACCACTTCCTGAGGTAGGCCATTCCATGCATCCACCACCCTTTCTGTGAAATAGAACTTCCTCACTGTAATAGGGTGTGGGATGAGTGACAACACCAGAGACAAAAATGTTCAATTTGGTGCTCACACTAACTTTGTGTGGCCCATTTATTCAAAAATAATTCAGTATAGCAACTGAGCTTCAGTATCCCCACATGGAATACTGCCACAGAGTGGTGCCTACAAACATAGAGAACCACTATCTTCTGTGAAATCCACTTATCTGTCTGGTTCTCTGTCTTTTCTCTTTTTATAATGCTAAGGGGATGACATAATCAGTCACATGATCTGCCCCCTAACACTAATACATGAATTTGAGCTATTCTAATACATAAATGTGGGGCATCACACAGACATAGTCCTTTGTTTCTATAATGTTAATTCAATACATTACATTGTATACCCAAAAGACTAATGTAAAAGGAGTATTTTAAAATGAATAAGGAAGGGCTAATTATAACAAACGGTCCCTCCTACTTTCTGTGACCTCATCTGAAGAGGGGACTATAAAATTAGCCCACTAGAGGGCCACTAGCCCTTAAGAAACAGCCAAGCACATAGAAAGCAAAAGGACCAGTTCCTCGGAATGTTCAGGCTTTTTAAACTTATAAAAAAAAAATTCCTACAACTTCATTTAGATATAGTATACATTCCTTTACCTTACCACATGCATTATTTCTTTTAGGCTTTCTAAAGCTAAAGCAAACATAACAAACATAAAGCTCTTTATAGCCGGACTTCATCTGGGCGTCTTTTATTATTATGGTCTAGAAAATTATTATTATGGGCTGTTTTAAAAAAAAATATGGGAAAACAACAGGTAGGAAGGCATTAAAGTTCTTTTTAGAATCTATCCCTCTGTATTACCAGAGAAGCTCAATGCAAGACGTAGCTTTCTTCTTTTTAAAACCCCGAAGCCCATTTATTTCATAAAAATATGAAGACTGTCAGAAGGTTCAAATGCAAGTGTTTGACTATCTGCAGAAACAGAGCAGTTTAAAAAGAACCAGAGCCTTTTCCTAATCTTCTTAAATGTAAAAAAAAAACAAACATATAATCGCTCTGGTTCTCCTATGGCTGCTTCACCCTTTTAAACAGAATCAGTCTGCCTGTATTTAATTTTTTTAGTGCAAAGGTGTGGTTGCGCAATAGTGCTTTCATTATGGTTTTAAAACTGCAAACTGGGAAATCTTTTTCTTCAAATGCCACGGACGATAGGAGTCTTAAGTTTCTCCCACAATATCCTGGTTTTTGGCTTAATAATTCAGATACAGTAGTCTATTTATTTATGTGTGGGGGGGGGTTGAAATCTTGACACTTTGCACAAATCTAGAACTGGGAAAAAAAGCTTTATGAACTGCTTGCATACTTTTTAACCAAGGCTGGCCTGCATTATGGGAACTGTGTGGTTTAAGTGAACACTCCATGTTTTTACCTATAGGCAGTTTAAAATACACTGCCTACATTTTCCAGGAGGATTTTTAAATTTTTAAAACATGCCATAAAAATCCAAACCCCTTTTCCACCATATGGACATATAGAGAACTTAGCAAAAAAAGAACATCATGATGGGAGGCCACCCCAGTATGATATAACAGAATAAAGGATAGTCAAGGAAGAATTACGACTGCAGTAGATTTTTATAAATGGGAAAGAGAAAAGAAACAGAAAATTTCCATACCATGGTGGGGGGTTGCTTATACTAGCACACTCACATTACCCCTTAATCGGCCTCCCTCTAATCTCATGCTGTGTCCTCTTGTTCTGCTATTTGTCTTTTATTGAAACATGTTAGACTCTTTCAGCTTGTTAATGCACTTAAGGTGTTTGAATGTTTCGATCATATCACCTCTCTCCCTCCTTTGCTCTAGGGTATACATATTGAGCTCTATTAATCTGTCCTCATATGGTTTTTGATGCACTCCCTGCACCATTTTGGTTGCCCTTTTCTGGACTGCCTCAATTTGGTTAATGTCCTTGTGAAGGTGTGGCCTCCAGTACTGTACTCCAGATGGAGCCTAATCAGTGTCTTGTAAAGAGGGATTATTACCTCCCTCTTCCAATTTGTGATACCCCTACTAATACACCCTAATATCCCCCTAGCCTTACCTACTGTTTTAGTGGTCTGCTTGGATGATTTCAGGTCACTGTTGATGATGATGCCCAAGTCTCTTTCTTCCATTGTGACTGCCAGCAACTACCCTCCCAGCCTATAGGTGGCTTCAGGATTTCTCTTCCCTATGTGCATGATCATGCACTTCTTTGCATTAAACCCCAGTTGCCACTCTTCTGACCATTTTGCTAGTTTATCCAGATCTCTTCTCATTCTGCCCACCGCATCTGGATCATCTACTCTGTTGCAGATCTTGGTGTCATCTGCAAACAGACAAACCTTACCCTCCAGTCCATCTGCAGTGTCACCGATGAAGATTTTAAAGAGGCTGGCCCCAGGACTGATCCCTGAGGTACTCCACTTGTGACTTGCATCTCTTCTGACTGTATACCATTTACCACCACTCTCTGTTTTCTGCCTGTCAACCAGTTTGCCACCCAGTTGACCAACTTCTGACCCACCCCAAGCCTACCCAGCTTATTAGTCAATCTTCTATGTGGAACAGTATTGAAAGCATTGCTGAAGTCAAGGTAGGCAACATGAACTGCTCCACCTTGGTCCACTACTCTAGTTGCCCAGTCAAAGAAATCTATGAGATTAGTTTGACATGACCTTCCTTTTGTAAACCCATGCTTTCTTGGATCCTCTGCTCCTATGGATTCCAGGTATTGCACTATTCTTTCCTTAAAGAATGCCTCCTTAATCTTGTCCACTACTGAGGTAAGACTGACTGGTCTGTAGTTCCCTGCCTCCTCCCTGCTACCACTCTTGTGGAGCGAGATCACATGAGCCCTTCTCCAGTCTTCTGGGACCTCTCCTGTGCTCAGAGACTCACTAAACAGTTTTGATAATGGCTCTGCTAGTTCCACCCTTAGCTCCTTTAGTACCCTGGGATGTGTGCCATCAGGTCCTATTGCCTTGTCCACCCTGAGCTTATCGAGCTCTTGCAGGACCCTTTCTTTTGTGAAGAGACTAGTGCTCTCCTCCCTCCCCCGTGTCCATGGTGCTGACCTGTGGGCCCTACCCTACCTCCTCTTCAGTAAATACTGAGCAGAACTATCTATTTAGGATAGATGTTTTTACATGGTCCTCCTTCTTACATGCCTCCTGATCTCCTTTGATCTTAGCAATGCACCCTCTGGACTTTCTCCTTTCACTAATGTGTCTATGGAAAGTCTTGTCACCTTCTTTTACTGTTTCTGCTAGTGTTTCCTCAGTTTGGGCCTTTGCCTACCTTACTGCCTTCCCTGCTTCCCTTAGGGAAGTTTGGTATGCCTCCCTATCTTCATCCCACTGTGTTCCCTTATATTTCCTGAAGGCAAGCCATTTGGCTCTGAGCTTTTCTGCTACTGTGTTTGAGAACCAAAGCGGTTTCCTTCTTCATTTGCACTTCCTTTTCTCTATAACACAATGGGATGTTGCTTCAAGTATTGCCTCCTTAATGCTTGCCCGCTTTGTCTGTTCCCCCTCACCTGTATTTCTTTTCTGCCAGCGATATCTTAACTCTGTTGGCCATCTTAGCAAAGTCAGCTGCTCTGAAGTCCCATATTTTTGCTTTGGAATGGGAAAAAGATGAACCATACAAAGGAATTATAGCCACTTACCAAGCCACTAATATAGTGGTAAGTGATGAGAATCTTATATAAAGAATCATAGGGCTCAAAGTAAGTTACTCTACAGATCCAGATAATATCTCCTCCAATATGCTTATATTGTTAGTACCAAACATAGCCCAACCAGTAAAACAGTTGTTTTAAGCATCAATAACAAATAATGAAGTCCCTACTGACTGGAAAATTGCATTTGTTATTCCAATCCATAAGAAGGGTAGGAAGGATAATGGCACCAACTGTGGTCCTACCAGCCTGACATCTCTTATAGGGAAAATAGTGGAAGACATAATTAAAGATATGATGCACAGACATCTAAACATACATGTTAGCTGATGATGAACAATAGGGTTTCACTCCAAAACGATCATGCATAACACATTTTGGTTTTATGAAAAGATCTCAGCAGCATTAGATAAGGGTAAACCTGTGGATTGTGCCTATCTTGACTTTTCTGAGGCATTTGATACTGTGCCACACATAGCCATCATTAAATAGTTGATAAAACTGAACACAGATCATAGGATAGTTGGGTAGGTGAGTAATTGGCAAACTGACAGAACACAGGTGGTATGTATCGATGGATATTTTTGTAAAGCTAAACCCATCACCAGGGTGTCCCACAGGGATCCATGTTGGGACCAGTGCTATTCCAAATATTTATATCAGATATGTGCAAGAAAGTGGTAAACTGGTCAAGCAAAGATGCTGATGATACCAAAATAGCAGGGGTAGTACAGTACATACTGAGGAAGAAAGGGACAACTTACAAGAGAACTTAAATAAAATTAACAATTGGGCTACAGAAAGAGGAATGCAATTTAATACAGATAAATGTTGCCTGATACATTTGGACAGCCAGAATAAAAGGTATGCAATTCTGCCATTATATAGAACTTATGTTAGGCCCATTCTGGATTATGGAAGTCCAGTGTGGGGACCTATCAATAAAGGAAACATCCTAAAGATTGAAAAGGTCCAGAGGCAGGCAACAAAGATGATTTATAACATCAGCCATAAGACATATAATGAACTTCTAAAAAATACACAGAGGGGTCAGCACAATAAATCTTTTTAATGAAGTGTATATAACAACTTTTTTTAAAAAGACACAATAAATGGCATAGATCCCAACCAAAAATACAGTAGAGGTGCGGGTGTAGAACCAAAAGTCACTGTTTCTAAAAAAAGCCAAGGTCCTGGGTCTCCCTTACATTTCATGCAGATCCACAGAGTCAGCGTGCACAGGCATGTCAGCAGCGTTTCGCAATGGTAATACCAAACACCAAAAAGAAAAATGGATTGCCATACATGCAAATAAATCTGATTCTAGGGTGAATACCTTGCTGAGAATAATGCTGAAACCAAAGAAATTGGCAAAAACGCTAAATACTCATGTTGCAACAAGGACCCGCTCAGACCACAATAAAAACACTTCCAGATACGCTTACGTAGTGACCATAGGGCGGTCTTCTTCAGAGCATACCATGCAAAGCAGATGAGCCCTTTTAAAGGAAAAATCTGTCTTAAATTAAAGTGATGGCTTGAATTAAAGTAATCATGTGCAACAGAGACTAATCAGAATAAATACCAGAGCCAAGTGCAAACATGCTAAATATTAAAGTGCTAGATTTCATGCAGAAAGGAGAAAAGAAAGGAAAAAAAATCTAGCAACCATACTATGATTGTCCAATGCATTAACATATTGCAGAAAGATGTGCAACCACACATAAAGTATACAGAGGCTAATAGCCAGTATCTCTAACTGGCCTACGAGAGTCTTTTATATTTGTATCTTACACTAATTAATGCACAACATTAAGGGAAGAGCAGAACCGACAAGTCATAGTCATCCTGTGGCCAGAGCATGAAAAAGTCACGGTCATAGAATGTGCTGTAAAATTTACTGATTGTACACTGTTAAACCATGCACACATACTAAGGGAAGGGCAGAGCCAGCAAGTCATACTCTTCCTGTGACCAGAGCATGAAAAAGTCATGGTCACAGAGCATGCATCAATATTCCTTTTTAAACAGAAGACTTTTTAACTTATACTAGTGATTCATGCACACATACTGAAGGGAAACCAGAGCCGGCAAGTCATACTCTTCCTGTGACCAGAGCATGAAAAAGTCATGGTCATAAAGTGTGTAACACTAATAAATAAAAAGAGCAGAGCCGACTGGTAATCAAAACACCTTTTCAAATCTCAATCAGTCAATGGGACACTACCCGATTTATAGATAGCTGTATAGTGAATTCTCTTTGTTCGATCCATGAGGAGTCATGGTATTTAGTTTGAAAATCCAGAACGCTTCCCTTTGTAATAATCTTGTTACCAAATCTCCTCCTCTGAATCCGACTTCCACTTTCTCCAGTCCTGTAAATCTTAGTGTTGCTGGTGATCCATGTCATGTTGTCTGGTAATGATATGTCATTGCATACTCTGTACTGGCATTTCTGATGGCTCCTTTATGTTTGCCAGTATGAAGTTTAAGGGGTCTTCTAGTCTGTCCTACATATGACATGCCACAAGGGCATGTCATCATGTAATCAACCCCAGTGGAACTACAATTAATAAACAAATGAATATCATATTTCTGTCCTGACCTAGAGTGATTAAAAGATTTTGCATCCAACGTATTAGAACAATGGACGCAGTGGCCACACCTATAGTTCCCTTGCGGTGGAGATGGGATCCACATCTTTTGTGCCACAATCTGCACAGGGACATAGGATCTAACTAGCATGTCCTTTAAATTCTAGCCTCTTGTATATGTAACCATTGGTGAATTCTCTGCAATTTCTTTGAGTCTGAGATCCAATCATATAGTATGCCAATGTTTATTTAAGATCTTACTAATCTTAGGTGCTACTTGATTATATTTAGTAATGAATATTAATCTGTTATTCTCTTCTTTCCTGTGTCTCAATTCTAACAAAGCATCTCTGTCCATGTTATCTACAGTATGCAAAGTGTCTAAAAGTAGTTCAGGCTTATATCCTGTGGCAATAAAATGGTTAGTAAGATCCCTCTTCACATCTCTGAATGTTTCCTCTGATTAACATATATGTTTTGCTCTAATATATTGTCATTTAGGGATATTTGCTACGATGGATACTGGATGGCAATTGTTGCTTAAATGCAATGTATTTCTTGAAAGGGGTTTTCTGTACAAACTTGTTGCTAAATCAGTTGTGTTCTTTGCAATCATAATGTCCAAAAAGGGAATATATTCAAAACTACTTTCATACGTAAAATGTAAGTGCACACTGGTGTGATTAATGTAATCAATAAAATGGCTCAGTTCATGTTCACTCCCACCCCAGATCAGCACACAATCATCAATATATTGTTTCCAAAGTTTAATATGTTTGAAAAAGACATTTTGTGCTCTGTTATAGATATTAGTCTTCTCCCATTGTCCCATATAAAGGTTGGCCAGGCTAGGGGCAAATGTTGTGCCCATCGCAGTTCCTTTTTTTTTGAATGTAGAACTGTTCATTGAATCAAAAATAATTTTGTTCCAATATGAACCCTGCTAATTCTATAATATACTCTGTTGTAGGTTTCGTTTTATTTCTCTGGGCCAAACTTTTGTGTAATGCTGCTAATCCCCCGTTCATGTGGGATGTTTGAATAGAGGCTTTCCACATATAATGAACGACTAACCAAATTAGAATTGATGTCATTGGAGACCAGGAGATTGAGAGGGGATCACTTGTTACTGTATATTATGACATACAGTCAAGTCTGCTTGTGTGCACATGGTCGGGGAATGCCGAAAATATGCACACATCCAAAAATGCACTAATCCGTAAATAGTGATCTACATATTGACATACAGGTCTGTGTCATGCTAGTGGTAAAAGCATTTCATTGATTTACTAAATACATGAAAAAAGCTTCAGCAAGTCATAGACTGCAGTATAAAAATTGCTATTTAAGAGAAAAGTACTGTAGCAGCAAGTAATAAATATAAGAAACAGTATATTTATTAAATACATTTACTGTATTGCATACAGATAAAAGTGACTACCAAAAGTGCTTGTTCTGTGTGGCTGCAACACACAGACTGATAAAAGTAATCAGTGCAGCATAAACAAAGGTAAAACAAACAGCTGTGCAAAGGAGTACTATATGTTACCGGCCACAGTCCAGGAGGATTACAAAAATAACATTCAGTGATTTGGGCTTGTCTGGCTTGTGGGACACATTGGGATGAAGTTTATCCATATTGCTGACTGTGGCAGTGGTCTAGCTGAACTGAGAGCAATGAGGTTTCAATCCTCACCCTTCAATACCCCCCTAAACTGTTCGCACCTGAAAGTAATAATCCCAAGTATTGAGTGACACCCTGCTAGGGCTCCACAGGTCACTCAGCATGCCATTTACAAGTTAATCACACACATTCACACCTCTAGTCAGTGGCAGCTACACAGAGTGAATTTGTGCACACAACTGAAAATCATAGTGCACACATCCAATTTTTTTTAACATTGAACAGGTAGGCAGAGAAGTGGGACCAGACAAATGTGTGCATATAACTAGAATGTGCACACATCTGTATGGCACACAAGTGGAATTAACTGTAATTCATGAAGACTATCTGTTTAGTGAACTGGGTTTAGAATATAAAAACTACAAGATGGGTACAAGAGGTCATCCCTTAGGGATAAGATCAATAAGATGTAATACTAACAGAAGGAAGGCTTTCTATATGCAGAGAGTGGTGAACCCCTATAATGGACTTCCCTTGGAGGTTGTTATTAGTAAAGATAATTAGAATTTAAGTGTATGCTAGATGTGCATATACTGCATGGACACAATTTATTATATTATGGGTGAAAGACAGGAGCAATAATGGACATACTGCAATCTTGGTTCCTACATCCTTACTATGCACCTTAGTAATATGGTGAGGTTAATGGCAGAGAGACAGAGGAGCAAAGAGGGGAGGGGGGTTAGTTCAAGCTGAACTATGAGATCACCGATCTGCTAGAAGCCTAGCCAGTGCTAGACTGGTGAAGGCCTAGGCACGATCCAAGCTTACTTGATGGTCTTTTCCTGTTCATAAACATCTATGCATTTATTAATGTATAGTGTATGGTGTAAGAATGTTGTGTATTGGAACCCATACACATTAAAAAGTTGTTCTGCTGCAGTAGTGATGGCCATACTAATGCAGAATTACTTTTCGTTCTGCGATAGTATGGATGTCACAATGAAAGTGTCCTCATTGATGCTTTTGATATGGCTAGCAGTGGTTAAATGCTTGTGACAGTGAGCTGTCCAGTGGGTGGCTGGCAGAGAAGTGCAGCTGCTGAAAGCAAGCATAGTTTTGTGGAGCACAAAAAGTAAGTTACTTTTTACTGGATTCCCCATACACTGTACAGAAAAGTGTATGGTAACCCCCATAACACAACCACACTATTCTTACACCTCCTGGTTACCATGACATCAAAGAGACCTCTTGAGCTTTGCTGTTGAGGTCCTTGACAGTATAGTAACCACTTGGTGTAAGAATAGCATTGTGTATGGGCTACCATACGCAATCCTATATATGTATCAGTCATATCAGTGGTCAAGTGTATTGTGCCAACGGTTGTGTTTGACAAAGCATGTACAAAGGAGCATGAACAGTGTCCATAAGCTTGCGTACAGTCACGCTCCTGACATGTTCTATGAAAGAATATGACAACATATCAACTGTAAGTATTTCTGCTGCGTCAACACTCAGTTCCTTGGACTCTATGTGATTATGGGTATACTTTGTGTGATAGGTGGATGACTGCCCTATTATTTGTTGATACAATACCTTTCTTTGAGGAGTAGGTATAATTTTTTTACTACTTTTTCACCAGAAGCCCGTGACTGAGTACTAAAAGTGAGACAGGTAAGTACTGTCACTTCTGGTTGTACAGTATTTCTCCACTTCAAGAGATCCGATGCATTTAGGGTCATACTTCCAACTTTATCCTGTAATTACTACCCCAAAGCAGCAGAAGGCTCTCACCCTGGGGTTGTTTCATCCCTAATGCCCATTTTGGTTACCATGTGCAAGCAAATTAGTTACCTTAACATAGTTTAAATTATATCTTGCTAAGATGATTCTGCTTTACTATGAAAAATCTTCACAGAAAACAATATTTATTTATTTAGGTAGTTAGTTTTTCTTAACCAGGCAAGAAGGACTTGACAATTCTGTTATTTCAGCCTTGTCCAGGGGGACAGAATACAGATGCAAAGTGCCATACTGATTCAGATTGAGCTCTTGGTGGTATTTTTAGTGAATGGGGGAATGGGGAAATTTGGCCAGGACAGATGGGGAATTCCTCTACTCTTTTCTAGAAGTGCCATGGGTTCACTATCATTCACCTGAACAACCACCAGAACAGACAGCTTGGACCTCATTTTAATATTTTATCTGAAAGAGGGCACCTCAGGTGTGTGGCACCTCCATCATACTGCATTGCAGTGTCAGTACTGGTATTTATGCAAGTTTGTGGTGTTGGGCTAGAACCCATAACCTTCTAATCTGCCAGAAAAAGAGGTGAGTGTGCAACCTGTTAAGCCACTGGCACTGCTATAAAACTATGCACAATAATAGATGTAAGAATGGAGGCTTACTTGTTACTAAAACAAGCATGTGGTCAAAAGGAGCTTGCATAATTTTTAGAATATTATAAGTTCATGTAAATTATGAAAACTAATGATATGATATTTCACTGCCATTCTTGTATCCAGTATTCTTTCTGAAAATTAACAGTGTCATAATCCCAGGACACAATAAAAAGTAATGCTACCCTTTTCCCTATTTTTTCAGCTTTTTCTTTATTCTTGTGAGAATTAATAATTTAATGTTCTAATATAAACTGTCACCTTAGCCTTGATAAAATTAATAATTCATTCAAATAATATCAAATGTGTGGCACACTATATTTATCATTTTTGTGCTAGAGTAAAAAAATTAAATGGTATTGTTTAGAAGGAATCTAAAAGGTTGTATTTAATCTAAGAATACCAAATGTTGTTATGATGCCATTGATATACTCAATTTTATTTTAATTACCAATTATGATTTTTACTTTGACTAGCAGAATATATATTTTCACAGATAATGGATATCGGTCTCATGTTCCTAAAGACATTTATTTTGGATGAATCCTAGATATAATCCTGTTCATCTCTATAGTGTTGATAAAGCATAATAAACAAACAAAAAGAAAAAAAACTTTTATATCAGGAAATAAAATGCATGAAATAAAGGGTACTGATAGCTGACATATCATAGTGATCATGGTGCTAATATTAATCACTTTATTGTCAACTATGATCAGGTGCAATTGGTATCTGCCTGTATGCATTCCCATACAATAGTTCAATGAAACTGCAATGAAAATATCAGTCTCATTTCAACCGATGTGTTATTTTCATAGTACAATCATTAATCACAGATTAGTAAGAACTTACTACTAGGAATCAGTATAGGCAAGTGTAACTACACTAGAAAATGACCTGTTAAAAAATAATCTACAACTAAAAATATTGATTTAATGGACTGTATCTGATCTTATTTTATAATAATCATTTTACTAAACCCAGGAATGGAAGTATACATGTAATATAGAACCTTCATGTTTTATACCAGTCCAGAAGCATTTATTAATAAGTCATGGAAGAGATTACCAGATGTGGTGATACAGTCCGTACAATCAGTGCTTAGAGTTTCAAGACTAGACATGTAGGCTCCCATATTTGAAGTCAGCATTGAGCACCATACAGACATGAGTGCTGCATGGAAAATAGCATATGACCAACTCAGGGCTATATGCAGGTTAATACTCCAAGTGGAGCATGCTGATGGTCTGAATATGGAACCGTGTCGGCAACACTCATAGTGACTTTTCGTTGTGCTGACACAGGGTCTGACTTGAAATAGCCCACTGACATTCAGCGGAGAAAGCATGTCCCAAACAGGATAGCACCAGGGTTTTTGTGAGCCATAGACAGCCCTAACATGGTAATTACCTAATTTTGCATACGTGGCACTATGGGTGATTTGCATGCTTATTATGGTCTCATTAAGATGCTGCATAGCACAACTGCATAGGCAGGCTGGTAGTGTTCTGAAGAGCTGGTTGCCCCCTTCCCCCAAAACAATTGTCACCCCAAATGGGCTGTTAAATGGAGAAATTCAGTTGGTGCATATTGAACCCCCACCACACACACACGATTATCACTCTTGGCAATCTGTAACATATTTCAGTCCCCACTGGTGTATAGTGACCACTACCCTTGATCATCACTCAAACATATTTCAATTCTCATTGGTGTATAGTTGACGTCCCAGGCCCCCGATCTTTGCTACCGGTGACATGTAACATATATCAGTACCTGTTGGTGTATAGTAAACCCCTTCCCCACTCGCACCTCCCAGACATCCAAACCCCTCTCATCATGCCCACTCAGGACCCTCCACCTGACACATACTCTTTGCCCCCACTTACTGTTGCACTGACACTGCTCTAGGGCATGAGAGATGGAGACTAGTACAGGCCCTCCACACACCACTTCATCCAGCTGCTATCTGTATGACAGGAAGTAAATGCATGCCTGTTGTACTATACAAATTGAGATATGTTACAGCTCACCAGGTGTGATGGTTGGGAGATAGAAGGTCTACCATACACCATCAAGAATTAAAATATGTTACAGGTTAATAGGAGTATAATCAAGGGGAAAAAGAGTACACTATATACCAACAGAGATTGACATACCCTGTAAGTTACAGGTCACCAGGAGCAATGATTGGAGGGTGAGGGTCCACTATACTCCAATGGGCTTAACACAGTTATGAGGTCAACAGCAGTGGTGTTTTGGGAGGACAACTGTGAGCAGGGACAAGGCTAGGGTTTCAGAAACATAAAGTAGTGCTAAAATGGTGACTGGTAAGTGCTGCTGAAACTGCTGACTATACCACTGCATCCTGTATGCATGGGAACCCCTCATTTTCTTGAGTAAAGTGGTATATTCTGCACAGTCATGCTGTTAAGGTGGGGTTGCACACTAAAGGCCTTTGAATATGGCCTCCTACCTAACCAGTTTGTGCTATTCTTACTCAGTGCAGCACTAACATGGATAGTGTCACATTAACCATTTGAATAGCAGGCTCAAATACTACCGTGCAGTGCCTGAAAGAAAATTACATTTTAGGCTGTTGCTTTTAGGAGCTTAGGGAAGAATACTTAATGGGACATAAATAATAGCCTTATTTTATCTATTTAGTTTTTGTTGATCGGGAAAAGAGGACTAGGTTATTCTGCTTATTTTCAGCCTCGTACCAGCGGGAAGGGGAAGATACAGATGCAAACTGACTTACAAAACCAGATTAAGCTATTAGTGGTATTTTTAATGAATGGGGGGGGGGGGATTTGGTCAGGACACCTGGGAAATTTCCCTTCTCTTTTCAAGAAGTGTCATGGGATCTTTAACATCCTCCTGAACAACCACCAGAACAGACTGGACCTGAGTTGAACATCTCATCTGAATGCGGCACCTCAGGAGTGGAGCACCTCCCCATGATGCACTACAGTGTCAGTACTGGGATTTACAGTATCCCACATTCCCAGTGAGGGGCTAGAATCCACAACCTTCTGATCTTCTGGCCTCCGACGTGAGTGTGCAACCTGCTGAGCCACTGACACTGATTCTGCCTCAATACATCTCTGCACATGTATACATAAGTTTCTGTCTCTTTGTGTTCATCAAGCAAAACTTATATTTTAGATTAAGTCCCTCAGTCGCTGAGTAAATATATTTTATAAAATAAGCCATGAAAATTTTGTAACCTCATGGGTCAAAACACATTACATGACAGCTGATTATTTTCTGACAACTGCATACCTTCCCTGAACTATATATGTTTTTAACAACTAAAAGACATTTATAAGTGGGATAATAAACTCCAGGGTGTGTTGTAATGAGAAAAATAATGCACTTCTCAGGTGGCTGAGGCACTCGGCTACACTTCGTGCCAAGCAACCACCCGAAGAATACATTATTGCCTTATAACCCTGTCATGTGTTAGCCATTACTTTTTCAACTCCTGGTGTGTTTCCTCTATAGATGAATTTAAAACAGGTAAGAAAAATGAAGCCACCTAATTGGCTTACAGGCCATAATTGCAAATGTTAGGACTGGGACTTGTTATCAGCCATATCACAGAATGAGCACATCAGTCTTTCTACACCTAGAACTGACCAGCCATCACAAACAACGCTACCATATTTACTCACTATAAACCTTAAACTAGGCCCTAAAAATAAAACTACATTAAATAAAAACAAAACAATTATTTAAATGTTGCTTCCCTCATTGTCATACTGCTCTTAAAAAAAATACTAAACATGAAGTACTGCACATAATTTTAATTACTACTGTTCCTTTGCTGACCATGAAATATCCCTCCTCCTGTCTTTACCAGCTTAGCAAGGAAATCTCTACTGTTCAGCCCACCATGGATAAAGCTGAGACTTTGGCTACATGTGAAGCCTTTTGGGGGGGGGGTCTATGTGTCTGTGTGTGCATTTGTGTATAAAATAGGAGATGAATATTCTACTAGTGGAACTGTGCAAAACTTTAAATTCCTGCTGTCCATGGTAAACAATCCATCTTTTGAATGTGGAAAAAGAGAAAAAAGTAACAGGATGAGGGAAATCAGCAATAATACAAACAGCGAGGGAAATGTGGGAAATACAGTTAAATAAACAGATGCAGACTCAGATTGTTTAAAGAATGCCCTAAAGTTGGTAACAGCACATCAGTGTCAATTTACAGGTGAACTTGATCAGGACAAATTAACCCCCACTCCAAACAACCTGGTAGTTTCAACAATTTTAAATGCCTATCCATAAGTAATGATGTATTAGTATGAAATGTAAATTAGGTAACTTGTTTTTGTTTTTTAAAACAAAAGTGTGTACCACACAGGGGTTATGTTGTTTTTTTATTTATTTTAGCTACCACCAACACCACCTTCCAGCAGCACATACACAGTTACCTGAATTTGGAGTACTATTTGGCCCAGATATTCAGAAATAAACCAAAGGCTGGCGCAAGTCTAGCACAGCACAAATCCGATGCACTATGGTGCAACAGGAGCATTCAGAGGTTGTGCAGGCATCACTGCGCCAGTGCAACCTGGCTGAATATGGCAAGGTTGCACAACCATGTTTGCACCATGGCACAGAAAGAGATGCTGCAGCACAACTGTGAGAGCAGAGCAGCAAAGCAACAGAGGTGGGCATGGCACAGAGAGGAGACCCAGGGATGGAGCCAGGGATGCACAGTGACAGGCCGCAGTAGGCCACCACCAGCAGGGAACAGCAGGGTGCACACAGGCACCCGGACACCCCCCAGAACACAACAGTGGCACAGATAGTAGGCAACGGGAGGTGCCAATGGCCAATGGAGGGCCACCAAAGAAGCCCCACCCCAGCAAGCTGCATGCCGTGCCCCCCCATGACCAGAGCATGCCACACCCAGGACCACGCAGACAAGCACACACACACACACACACACACACACACACACACACACACACACAGGCACACAGGTGGCCCACACAGTAGGCACTGAATGTGCGAGGAGGCACGTAGAGCAGCAGACCACATGGGACAGGCCACACAATGCCAAGCAGGAGCCCTAATATAGCATGTGGCCAGCACCTGACCAAAGACCATGGCCATGTGCCACCACCACCACGCACACACCCACTACACACTCCTAACAGCCACCCCATGGGCACCCCAAGGCACAGCCACCGACCGAGGGGAGGGACACCACCACAGTGGTATACACCACAGCACACGGCAGTGAACCACAGAAACACAACACATGCCCCAACACATGCACACCACATGGACAGACACTGGGCCACTGCAGCATGGCTCCTCATGCCACCTGCAAAGCAGACACTGACATAGGCAGGTAAGTCAAAAAATATATAATTCCAAACCAAACTATTTACAACAACAAGGGGGTGGGAAAGGGTAGGAAAGTGAGGGAAGGGGATAGGGAACAGGGACTGTACAGTGGGATGGGGGATGGTAGGTGGAGGTACAGCAGGAGGAAGAGGGGAATGCTGGGTCCAAACTACCAGCGGCCATGGCCTGCCACCCCTTTTTATCCTCGCCACCTCTGGTCCTCCAGCAGCAGGCAGCAAACCTGCAGGATAGCTTCCATAGCAGTGGACATTATTAGAATAAGCTGCTGGAGCAGTCTGCAGTAAACGGGCCTACAACATCTTCGCTGGACACCTATAACAAGGGACAGGATAGGTGATCAGTGCAATGTCACAAGGAACCGTGCCCACTCACAGCGCGTAATGGGCAGTGGGAACACACACCCCCAGAGGGCCCATACTGGTCACCTGCAGGGGGGTGGACCAACCCCTGCCAGCAACTTGGCACACCACGATAGTACATGGAGGTGGTCCCCTCCACACAATGGCCACTTGACTGCACAATAACAGTCACATGGCACAGTGCACCGGCAGCACCACAGCGCCAGGGTGAACCCTTGCCCGACACGTCCCGCACAGCTGCATTGCAACCCAAGTGGTGGCTGGCAGTGCCACTCTGCGATGTGCATGATGACAGTGCACCATTCTGCAGGGCATGCTAGGCAGCCTAGCCAACACCACAGTAAAGCACCAGGGCACACATGCAATATGGGCTGATTTACCTGGCTGTGGCACAGCCCCCACACCTGACACATGCCTCAAGCCTCCTCAGGTGCTCTGGGTTCTGCCTCATTAGGTCACCATACCGGTGGTGGCATTGTTCCCCTATCCTGGCCACACCAGTCCTTTGCTGCAGTGTGGCACCAATCCCCTGCCACACCGCAACCCTTGGCTGCTGCAGGGACACCTGGCCAAATTTTTGGGGGCGTTGATCTGGACACAGGCCACCAGGTTGACTAGCTCAGCCTGTGTCTAGTTCTGTGCTCTCAGGACCCCTCTCTGTGCTACACTGTACAACAAACACGGTACCCAAAATGGCGGCAGTAAGCGCATGTGTCCACAACATGCACCAGATGCAAGATGCGAGGGAACATGCACTACATCCGCCCAACACGCAGTCCCAGAGATGCATGGCATGAGTGTGGCTAGGTGGTGTCACCGGGTGTGGGGAGTAACCCAGGGGTCAGGGGTCACAGCAGGGATCAGGGGGGTTGCCTGCCTCTGTGCAGTGTGCATGTACGTGATAGCAGGCCTGGTGCATCATGCGCTATGCCCCCACATTGCGCTTTTGGCACACGGTGCATGATCGACACCATGATACTGTTTGGCACATATGCACTGCAGGTCTGCACACGGCAGGCGTGTGCATTGCACTGCGATTTGCTCCAGAGCAATCTCATTGCACACAGAGCAAAATCATGATATTCAGATGCCACATGCAAATGAGCTCATCAGCCAATGCATGGCACACTGGGTATGCTGGCATGTCATTACCAAAGCACCAAACTTCATTTGCATGCATTGTGCTATAAGCACCATGGAACAGCACGTGCCATTGACCATTATTGCATCCTTTTGGGGTAAGTTGTGCATGCCGCTGCATCTCACTCAGAGCAGCCAGCACAGCAGATGGGATGGAACAGAGTGATGCTGCCACTGACACACTGTGCTGTCCATGTCTACAGGAAGAGACATGTTGGAACATGAGCAGGGTGAGGAGTGTGAGCCTGCTCGCAAGCGCAGGCCCAATTACACAAAATTGGAGACAGAGGCTCTGTTTGATGCATACCTCAACAGGGAGCCCCTGTTGAGTGGTGCCACAGGCACACCATGGGCTAGGGTTGGGGCCTGGGAGGAGGTGGCAGCATAAGTCAACCAGCATGGCAGCCACCAGCGGTCGGTGCAGGAGTGCTGGAAGAAGGTGTTTATGGACAAGAGGTGCATCAAGGAGAAGGTGGTTGCCATCTGTGCATCCCAGAATGCCTGTGGATATGCCACCACTTATGGTGCAGGAGGAGTTGGTGGCAGTCACCATGCACCGCAGCACAGTGGAGGGTGTGCCTGACGACGGTTTCCAGATGGGTGGTAGCCTATCACTGCATGGTAAGTATGTCAGCCACGCACAGCTGGGGGCACGGAGGGTGTGTACACGGGCATGCTGGCATGCATGTCATGTGCATGTGTGTGCACCCACTCACATGCCATGTGACAGGAAACATGCAGTGGCAGTTTGGGGGGCACACGTGGGCAATGCATCACTAACACACCACTCTTTCTCTTGTAACACCAGCACATCTCCATTCGGATGAAGGGGTAGCGGCAGTAGCAGATGTGGATGCTGTAATGGCTCGGGAGGACCAGTCTCCCACCTCTACTGGCATCCGGGGGCCCAACAGACTGCAGCTCACCACCACTGTGCAGGTGGATGTCCTGGACCTGGGTTCGGATGAGGCCCAGGATGTGTTCCTGAAGGATGCCAGCCTTGGTGTCCTCTGCACAGAGACACAGACTGGGGCAGGGTCAGACACCGATGATGATGGCATGCTTATCCTGGACAGCATGGCCACTGTTGTGGGTGAGACGCTCCTGCTGGCCACCAACACAGGCAGCATGCCCAGCGCTCTGCTAGTGGTGGAACAGCTGCCCGCCACCACTGCAGGTGCAGCGGTGTGTGCTACCCTGGCTGTGCCCTGCGGTGGTGGTAGTGGTGCAGCCGCACAGGTGCTGGGTGGTGTGCAGCAGCCAAACGGGTGACAGCATCAGGCTGCGGGTGCCACCGGGCAGCTGGACACAGGGTCTACTGCCGATGTGCCTGCTGTGCCCATTCCCCTGCAGACCCCACTGTGCAACGTCCACCAGAGGATGGACTGTGCAGCATGGCTGGTCACCACATGGGAAGCAGAGTCCGGCCCGGAAGCCCCAGGATGTTGACCCGGTTGCTGAGCACACTTGTCTGTTGTGGGTGTCTGTTCAGCAACAGGTGCTGCTTGCCACTAAGGTGCATGCACTGCATGCAGAGGTGCACCAGTTAGCGGAGTAACAGGAGAGGGGCACTACACAGATCCTGGCAGGGATGCAGCACATGCAGGAGACAACGACTGCATTCCTGGATCGCATTGCAACTGCAATCTCAGATGGCTTTGCTCTGCTGGCTGTCACAGGTTGTGGCCAGGCACAGATGACCACCCCCACAATGGGCTGTCCACCCCGCAGACCAGGCATCAGGTGACCCCAGTGCAGTCAATGCTGGGATCTGATGTCAGCATTCCAAGCATGCCTGGGGCTGGCCTGTTTGGGTGCCTTGACATGCCCACGCAGACATGGTCACGGTCCCGTGGTTCAACCCCTGGGGGGCTGTTGCACACCCCCCATGGCTGATACGCAGCCTGTTGCTAATGATTGGCCCAGGTGCGGCCACCCCCATGGCCGTGGTGGCCATGGATCTGTGCAGTGGACCTGATGTGTAGACTGCCCCACCTGCGGTCTGCAGCTGCTGCCCAGTGCACACATGGGTGGTGTGAGTGTGCCTACCACTGATGTGGTGCCTGTGTATCATGCCAAATGCTGCCTGTGTGCATGCTTGCCCGGCTGCTGGGCCATGTGGCGTGGGCATGATGATGTTAGTCTTGCACCGGTTGTGCCTGTGCACCAGAGTGATGCATCTGATCCATGCTACATACCTACGCCTTTGCGTGTGGGTGCATATGTGTGTGTGTGGGGGGGCTGTGAGAGATGCTGTGTGAGGTTGTGTGTGGCTGTTTGCACCTGTCTCCCCTACCCCTGCTTCACACCTCTGTGTGTGCATGCCCATTGCCATGCATGCCCCTGCATGTGTGCTGTACCTGTTTGTGTGGCCCATGCATGTGTATTGCACCACCTACCTGTGTGCACCATAGTGCTCATGTGGAATGGCGTCACGGTGTCGTCTCACCTGCTGTTGTACCCAGGGATCCCTACACCCAGGGGGTGACTGTCCACCTCCCTCTGGCTCACTGCCTCCATCATCCCCACTACTGTCGCCCTCATCAGCCTCAACAGCTATCCCATGGTCAATGGCCACGTTGTGCAGTATGCAGCAGGCCAGGAATAGGCCACAGGCTCTTGAGGGGCTGTACTGTAGGGCACCGTCTGACCTGTCTAGGCAACGGAAACATGCTTTCAGCATGCCAAAGTCTTACTCAATGATGTTGTGCATGCTGGTGTGTGCCTCATTGTAGCATTCCTCTGCTAGGGACAATGGGTATCGGTAAGGGGTGAGCAGCCAGGGCCACAGTGGTAGGCACTGTCCCCTGTATGAATAATAACAAGGTTAGCCCTCTGCTGTTCCATGCTGCACCCCTTGCCTGTCCCTGGTGCCCCATCCACCATGCACAACCTGCCCTCCCCCATCCCATGGTCTGCTCTGCCCATCGACCCTTGCCCGTGCCATACTCACCCACTAGGTGGCCCTTGGGGATGTCCCCATATTCAAACCTGTGGAACATCACAGAGCTGTGCCAGATGAATGCATCATGTGCACTCCCATGGTGTGTGGCACAGACATTGGTTAGACAAGCTGTGGCATCACACACCACCTGGCAGTTGACACTTGTGCTCCTTTTCCTGTTGATGTACGCCACAGGCTCAGGGTCAGGTGGCATGCAGATGCCCATGTGGGTGCAGTCAATGGCCCCAATCATGCCAGGCATACGTACTAATACAAAATGTCCTTAAAGAAACAGGGGGTTCATGCTTGTCACAGCTAAAAAAAACACTTCCAGAACAGAGTTCAGTTCTTATTCTTTTTATTTATTCAATTCCAACCCCTACGTTTCGCTCCTCAGAGCTTGTTCATGAGGCATTTTTCATAAAATAGCTGCCATCTGTTTAAAACAGAAATTCAGCATTTTAATATCACCACTTAAATTATACATACATTTGACATGTTTATAATCATTGCGGGATTTTGTATTATTAATTAACCAATAGGTTCAGTTGTTTGTTGATCATTCATTAGATATTTTCCATCGGGCTATTTTAAATCACCTTCTGTGAAAAAACGTAACAAACAACTAACATTAGCACAAAGCCACTCCTTCTAAGTACTGGGCAGAAAAACTCATTTACTTCAGTATCAAACTTGTTACCCTATAGCCACCCACATACCTCTTATATTTAGAGCTTTATCATTTCAAAACATCTTTCTTTTTCAGTAAATCAGAACAGTATTAAAGCAGTGGCTATCATGCATTCAGCAGATTCTTTCTTAAACTTCCTTTAAAAATATATGCAAACTCTTTACTACTAGCATTTTACAATTGACACATTTTCAAAACAGCAGCAAAACTCTTTATTTATTTTTACATCTTGCCGCTTACCTCAGCAAGCAATCTGCTTTACTTATTTCATCACTATCTTGTGCTTTCACCGATAGTATTAACTTTCCGGTTCTCTCCGTTCGGAGTTTGTTCAGCGGTTCAGTTAGGTAATGGCATTCTCCTCTATATAGGAATGAATATAGAATATAATTGGCAAGCATGTTTTTAAAAAATTAAAATAAATTGAAAAACTAACAAGTTCAACATTGGAGTGTACCAATCTGCTGGTAAAATAGGTGGTGAACAGTATAGTTTAAATAAATAAAAGCCTGTTATTTCCTGTAGCTCCCTCTCTAGCCAGCATAGAAAACTACAGGGACATAGTAAACTTTTAAATAGCATATAAGGAGTTTATAAATAATTTTGGAAGTAGTGGTAAGAAAGTATGATTATGTTTCTAACAAAGGTAGTATTTACAAAATTATAAATATTTCAAAGTATAGTAGTGGATTAGTCTGCTGTGTCCTTTTTACTTTAAATAATTGTGACAAGCAATGTAACACTGTAAGCACCCTGTATCTGATGACTGAGCAGAAGACACAAGACCTTGTTCGTTAAACCCGATTCTCTCCTATTTGGGAGAGAATGTACTGTTGCTTAGCAACAATCTCGGAGACATCCGAAAGGTACATGAAGTGATACGTCACTTTGGCGGCAAAAATGAACAGGCTCAAGAGGTAAGCCACACCTCTTTTGAGCAATAGGTAACGAGGAGAACGCCATTACCTAAGCAAGCAGCCCGCTGAGTAAAACTTTTTAAGCTTTCACAAAAGGACTAGCAGATTGTGAATACAGATGGAATCTTGAGTAATTTGACTAAGAAATGGAGCTTTTAAATAAAGTCAAAGTAATAAAACTAAAGTCTAATGGATAACATTTTGAAATATTTAGATCTAACTGAACCTCTGAACAAACTCCGAACGGAGAGAACCGGAAAGTTAATACTATCGGTGAAAGCACAAGATAGTGATGAAATAAGTAAAGCAGATTGCTTGCTGAGGTAAGCGGCAAGATGTAAAAATAAATAAAGAGTTTTGCTGCTGTTTTGAAAATGTGTAAATTGTAAAATGCTAGTAGTAAAGAGTTTGTATATATTTTTTTGAAGGAAGTTTAAGAAATAATCTGCTGAATGCATGATAGCCACTGCTTTAATACTGTTCTGATTTACTGAAAAAGAAAGATGTTTTGAAATGATAAAGCTCTAAATATAAGAGGTATGTGGGTGGCTATGGGGTAACAAGTTTGATACTGAAGTAATTGAGTTTTTTTGCCCAGTACTTAAAACGAGTGGCGTTGTGCTAATTAGAGATGCAGTGAATTTAAAATTCACCGGTGAAGTAAATGCGAAGTGGGCACTTCGCGTTGCTACTCCGCTACGTGGAGTGGGCAATGCAAAGTGCTCACTTAGCCTTGTCATTATCACTTTGCATTAAGGTGGAATGGCAATGCGAAGTAAGGCGAAGTCATTGATTTTAATGGACTTCGTGTTCCTCATTAGGATTCTAAGTGATCCACTTGGTGTTTCAGATTTGGCAGCCCCTCCCACACATCACATGGCTTACTGTACTATAAGTCACATGCTCTTTAGTTAGGCAGAAAGAAAGTGAGTCATACAAGTAGGCACTTTTACTTTCTCCTGTGCAGACGGAGAGAGAGTAGTGTGTTTTGTGACTGCTGATACTTTTAGATCAGAGTGAGGAGGAGATTTAAACTTTGATTTAGACCCAACAACTTTTTTTAAAATCTACATTTTGTGTCTTTTCTGTACTTTTTTTTACTTAATTTGTTCTTTCTGTAAATTTTATTTTTCTTACCTTTATAAGTAGTTAGTTGTTTGCCTGTGTGTGTGTGACTGTGTGTGTGTGTGTTGTGTGACAGTGTGAGTAGTGATTGCTCGGACTGAGGGAGCTCAGTAGGAGAGATGGACCAGGATGAGGGAATGTCTGGGACGGGGCTGCTTTGGGAGAGCGTGGTAGTGGTAAGCATCATACCATGTGCATGTGTGGAGGGCATGGGCACCCATTCCTGTTGGACCACTCAAAACTTGTGAGTGCCCCAAGCAGGACCAGCACCGCCTCCTGTCCTGACTCTGAGGCAGTTGAACCACCACCACCAAGTCCAGCACCAGGTCCTCTGGAGCAGGAAGGATGTGCCTGTTCCCCCGGGCCCAGGTGTGGATCCCATTCCTGTTCAGCACCGTGACCAGCAGGCTTACAATACATCCAAGTAACTATTAAAAAAAATGCATTTTGTGATTCATGATGTGATCGTAATTCGTGATTTGTGACTGCATTTGTGACCATGATGATGAAGAAACGTGAACGCCTATGGCTGTACTTCCCCGGGCCCCGATAAGCTGTAGCTTAAAACTTCCAGACTTAAAAACACGTATCAATGAGTACAATGGTGGGGTGGTGAAGCCTGGAGAGATGCTACAAAACAGGCTTACAATACATCCAAGTAACTAGAAAAATAATTAATGTGATTCGTAACTTGAATGATCGTGAATCGTGATTTGTAACTGCATTTGTGACTGTGATGATGAGGAACGTGATTTGTATCACGAGTGACTCATGATGATGGTCCTGACTTAAAAATGCATATTAATGAGTACAATGTGCATGCAGAATTAAGCACCACACCTGTCCAGTACTCTGAAGGGAAGCCAAAGAAACAATTGTGACTTAAGTTACAGATGGAGATTGGGCCCTAAAGAGATGCAAATGCACAGACAGATTAAGATTGTGCTGTGCACTGAAGAGATGCAGACACAAAGGCACAACACCTAACCAATGCTCACCATCATAAATTCAAATCTGGAAAATAATACCTTTACCAGTTGGGGCGGGCCACGTGGTGGAGGGGCAGTGTACTGTACTGCTGCAGTAACAGTAACTAGTACTAGCACCAGTACCAGTAAAGATACCACAAAGAAGTACAAAAATCACACAGCTACAGTGGATAGCAGCTTCACATTGCTAACATTATTATGTGGCACAATAAAAGGTGTCTGATTTGATGACATGCATCACACACATACTCACACACACACTAAGTAATGCATAACAAATTGAAAACTTCAGTAATATAACCACATATTTTAAACAAACTAAATTATGCACTGCTGCACCACAACAATCAGCAAAAAATGGCAAGAAATATTGAAAATATTACTGTGTGTACATTAACACAGTTAAACAAAAAAAATCACCAAAACAGAAAGCACTGTCTTTTTCTCCAAGTTAATCTACCTACACCACAGATACACCCCTCCCCCAAAGCACACTTCCACTGTCTCTCAGTACCCAGACTGAATGTTGTACATTAACAATCAAAATCCATACACAAACAATAAACACTCGATGATATGAGCACAGGAGGGTTTCCTATAATCGATGAACTAAAGTTTCAGAAAAAAAAAATTACTCAAAAAGGCTTTTTTAACAGCTTTTTGAAGGTTTGAATTCAAGAGAGCTCTCAGAGCAGATTGTCTCCTACAGCTTCCTACACACACACTACCCCAAACTGAGGCTGGGCAGAACAATCTAGAGCCCATGTGACCTGAAATCCCATGAAACACTGAAAAATTCGCCTTTGGAGCTTAAAAACAAGGCAAAGTAAGGCGAAGTACATTGTTTTCAATGTACTTCGCCTTAAGTAATTAGTAGTGGTTTGGGAAGGCTAAGTAATGTGAAGTCATTGTTTTCAATGGACTTCGTTACCCATTTGAAACAACGGTACCCGACTCACGCTATGAGCACTACACTCCGCTTTCACCGCGGATCACTTTGCAGAGCTAATTGGGGCCACTTCGCCCACCACTAGTGCTAATGATAGTTGTTTGTTACATTTTTTCACAGAAGCTGATTTAAAATAGCCTAATGGAAAATATCTAATGAATGGTTAACAAACAACTGAATCTATTGGGTAATTAATAATACAAAATCCCGCAATGATTATAAACATATCAAATGTATGTGTAGTTTAAGTGGTGATATTAAAATGTTGAATTTCTGTTTTAAACAGATGGAAACTATTTTATGAAAAATGCCCCGTGAACAAGCTCTGAGGAGCGAAACGTAGGGGTTGGAATTGAATAAATAAAAAGAATAAGTGAACTCTGCTCTGGAAGTGGATTTTTTAGCTCTGACCAGCATACACCTCCTGTTTCTTTAAGTACATTTGTATCAGTTTGCACCTTCGAGGGGGGTTATTTAAGATAACCATTTCCCAGTTGTTTCATTGTTCAGGCATATGTACTACCCTGTGGAAGTCCTGCATGGTTGCTGTACGCTCCGCCTGTGTGCTGGGGAAACAGATGACTTATGATGCACGTGGCAGCAGAGGGTTGAGGAACTGTGTGAGGAGGTGGGACATGGCCAACTGGGTTATGCCTCTAGTGTACCCTGTTGGTCTCTGGAAGGTGCCCGTGGTGAGCAGGCACAAGATGGCTGTCACCTTCATTTCCACAAACATGGCATGGCTCCATCTGGTGGGTGACTGCATCTCCTCACTGCACAGATCACACTGCTGCCTCAGAATGGCACTGTTCAGGTGATACCAGCCCACAATCTTCATGTCACTGTACTGCTTGAAGGTGATGTGGGCACGGTACCACTTGTATTGGGCATACCACTGACAGGCTCTTCCATGGCCACGTTGCTGTTCCTCCTGCCCACTCACACCCCTCATTATGGCCTCCATCATGAAGGGTGCACTATCCATGGTCCTTGCTGTCCAATATCCCACTGGGTAGTTGGCTGCTGCTGGCTGTGTGACACCATGGTGCACTGCCTGGCAATGTGTCTATCTGTCTGTCTCTCTTTCTTTCTTTCTTTCTTTCTTTCTTTCTTTCTTTCTTTCTTTCTTTCTTTCTTTCTTTCTTTCTTTCTCTCTCTCACTCTCTCTCTCTCATTCCCTCTCACCTGGTGCAAGTGCCGTCTGTATGCTTGCACCCTGTATTTATAGGAACAAGTCTGCTCGGCGCATCTTTGATTTGTTCCATACTTGCACCATGGTTTCACAGTTGAATATCCCACTGCACTGGATATTCATGGGAATGCCCCCTGCACTTGCTCCTGCATTCATTATGGTTGCACATTGGTGCAATGAGATTTGCACTGCGCACTGGCTCCTGCTGAATATGCCACCGTGGCTCAAGTCCGCACTTGCACCGGTGCAACTCCGTTGTGCCATGCGCAACTGTTTTGAATATCCTGGCCTTTGTCTTCAAGTTTAAAATGAAATCATATGTCAATGAAAGGTTTTTATTATTATCTCTTTAAAATCATTCTCACTTTAAGTCAAACATTTAAAAGCCACTTTATAAGAGCAATACGACATTCAATTGTATGCCACTATGGTGATGTAATTACTAGGCACTTTTCCAAGAGTTAGAATTTATTTATTTATTTAGTTTTTGATGACCAGGTAATGCACTAGACAAATCCTGCCTATTTTCAGGCACGACCCGGGGAGGGGATACAGATGAATGCCAACTGACCTTGAACCAGATTAATCAGATTGGTGGTATTTCAGTGAATGGGGTGAAATTTGGCCAGGGCATCGAGGAAATTCCCCTACTCTTTGGTAGGGTGAGCTGCTGGACCATGGCCTCATCCTCAGAGTGTGTTCAGTGTGCTGGTGTACCTGCAGGAGAACAGAGCTCCGCTCCTGCAGGTCCATCTGTGGAGCCTATCTCACCAGGTGTGTCTGCATTTTCTGATGCTATGGACATGGATTTGTCTTCTGCTCTTATTTTGGGTAGTTCAGATTCTGAATTTCTACCTGCAGATGAATTATGGCTCAAGAAACTACTTGCTACTAACAGACATTATGTTCTGGCATTGCTAGCTGCTGCCGATGGTTCTCAATGACATTATTCTAATGCTGTTCCTGAGTGTGCTGGGCCCTGTTTGGATCCTGTGCCTGATTTGTGCAGTCGACCTGTGGTTCTGTCTACATCCTCTATGGACCTGTCATCTCCTTCAGCGGTAAGTCAACTACCTACTTTTCACCCCTCTGATGCATTTGCATCAAAGGAATGCCACTCGCATGACTCAGCGGCTGTCAAGTTTCTGACTTTACCCTCTGACATTCCCCAGCCTACCTGTTTGAATGCTGCTGCTGTGCCTTTCACCGCCATACCTACAGTCTCCCTGCCCTTGACTACCTGCTTACTTCAGCCTGCAGTTGAGTCTAATATGCCACCTGCAAAACCAGAGGTTTCTTCACCGGCTTCACCCTGGGTGGCAGGCATTACTCGTTCCTTAGAACAATCTCTTCGGGGTGTGGGCTGGAAGCCTGAAACGGAAGGCCATTTGGTGCCCGATCTGGCGCATAGTCCAATCCCTGACCTAAACCAAAACTCTGAGCCTTTGTTGGAACTTGCTAACAGGGAGTCTACCTCCACACCCGTTGCTTTCACTATGGATTCTGATTTGGATCTCCATGCTGCAGATGTGCAGCCTCCTGTTTTGGAGCTGCATTCATCGGATAAGGTGCCGCTTCTATCAGCCTCTTCCTCGGCTGATGAAGGTACCAGCACTAAACTCCCTACCTGGGGGGAATGTATGGAGACTGCCTTCTCCATCCCTGACTTGCCTCCTGACCTCAGAGACTGAGCTAAGACCAACTGGGAAGAATTTCAGAAGAAGGACACTTTCAGTGGACAACCTCCTCCATTATAGAGGAGGAATGCTGTCCGCCTACAGTATTTAGCTGGTTTGGCACTTGCCCCAACCCTACTTATGTTGGAGCAGGGTTCTTTGTTTTTTTTTACTAATGAAGTCCATGCCGCTATTCATATTTCAGGTAACACCTTGTTTGACATTAGCTTTAAGACTCCTCAGGGCCTGGACAGGTTTTGGACCAAATATGAGACTCTGCATTATACTGCTCTTTGGTTGCCCTTTTGGGCTATCCTTCTTACTCGTCCTGCCATAAAAGTTTTTACGATATTGTTTAGGAATGAGAACATGGCTGTCCATGGTATCTCTCATTAGTTACAGCAGAGGTGTGAGTTATTGGGGATGCCGCAACCTATCTTTGACTCAGAACATTTCTGGACAGGTGGCTGGAACTTTAGGGTGTGGCCGCGGCTGCGGCTGTGGAGTAATAATGTAGGCCCCATCCATTTTCCGAATAGCCTATTTTTAGGCAGGGAAGGGGGTCATTGTTTTTATGTGGGACAACTTAGGACCTGCTTTAAATGCGGGTCCTGCTTGCATTTAAGTGCTGCCTGTGATAGGTTGCATTTCTCCCTTTGTCTTTCCTATGGGCATGCTAGTATGGATTGTATCAATGAGTTAAAATGTAGCTTGTGTGATGAGCCTGTGCATGGGTTTTGTTCTTGCCCTTGGGCCACACATAACAGGACTGATTGTTTTAATCAGGATTCTATCCTTACTGAGGCTCAAAAGAAGGATATACCAGCTACTAAACCTACTCCTGCTCCTGCAGTGATTGTCCCTGACCCCCCCCCCGTTCCTGACATGGTGCTCGTGGAGCCTCCTGGGCCTCCCCCCCCGGGGTGTCTGCCTTGGACCTTGCACTGGATGTCCCTCTGCATCTTGGGTCCAGTCTTCCTTCCCTGGTACATGCTGCTGTTGATCTGGCTGCTGAGGTATCTTCTGGGGTAGCTGTGAACAAACCGGTGATGCTGCCACCTGATTTGAGTGTAAAAGCCAAGAAGAGGGCACAAAAGCAAATTTAAAACTAGGTCTAAACTAGCCTATGCTTCTTCCCTGGTACTGGGGTGCCCCTAAGTAATAAATTTGCTGTCCTTACTGGTAAATCCCAATCTTCAGATTTGGGGGGGTGACTCTGATGCCTCTTCTCAGACTCTCCTGTCCTCTGATTCTGAGGGTGATAAATCTAGGGATGCTGATCCCTCGATCGGACCTTGAAGATCTGGAGTTTGACTTTGTCACAGCACTAGGTCTGGGAAGATTATCTGATAGCTCCCTTTATTCTGTTTTGTGTGCTTTATATTTTAAACATGACACCTGCTGTTCGACTGACCATTGCTACTTTGAATGCAAATAGTGTAAGAAATGCTCGTCGTCGGCTACTGACATTTTCTTTGTTGCAGGATTTGTCGTGTGATATTTGTCTTCTCCAGGATATCCGATTGAACACCGTTTTTTTGGTGTCCATAGCTAAAAAGCTTTGGCGTTGGAGCCCTTCTTTTTTTTCTTTTGGGGTAGACATGTGTGATGGTGTTGTAGTTTTTTTTTCATGGGGATGGTTTCCACATTATTAAGTTGGTTCAGATTGTTTCTGGGAGGGCCCTTCTTTCAGATTTTACCTATCTACACACTTCTTGGAGAATGATTACTGTTTATGCACCAGTTACTAAGAAGGGCAGGGTTGACCTCTTCAAAACTATCAAACCTTATTTGTTTACAATTAAGCATGTCATCTGGGGATGATTTTAATTGTGTGGTTTCTCGGCAAGACAGGGGGGCCCGTACTGAAAAGGACTCCTCTGACACCACCTGTCTTAATCGTATTCTCATTGTTAGTAGACTTCAGGACGCCTATCAAGTGTGTCACTCACAGGGTGGGCATACTTTTGTTAATGGCCGTCTTTCTTTTTTTTTGTTTAAACTTCTTTATTAAAGTTTATCAGACAAACAGAAAAGACATACATACATATAACCCAGGCTCACCCCGGGCCCACATCCCCAAACTGGCTGTGGCCACTGGCATCCCCCAACCTGCCCCCTCCTGTCCCTCCTTCCTAGCCCTGCTAGCAGGTGACATTGAAACCAACCCAGGACCTACAAACGAACACATTGACCACAGTAATGCCACATGGGCTGGACGCCATGGTATCAAGATCACTCACCTAAATGTATGTAGCCTTCCTTCCAAGTTCACTGAGATAGAGGCCTGGATGACCCTATATAAACCCCATGTGCTAGGTATCTCGGAGACCTGGCTAAAACCATACCACGACAATGGCTTGTACCAACTCCAAGGCTATTCCTTCCTCTGGCTAGATAGGACGGGCAGGAAGAGAGGAGGCAGCGTTGCACAGTATGTCCAGGACCATATATCAGCTGCCACTGTCACCTGCTCCACTGCCCTCTCACTTAGTGAGTGGATTATTACTGAGCTAACCATTAGCGCCTCAAAAAAACTGTATGTTAGCTGTTGTTACAACCCCCCTCCAGCTTCTACCCAGGGACTATCTAGCTTACTGTCTAGTCTAGCAGGCGCCACCCCATCTAGAGATGTCTTCCTATTGGGGGATTTCAATCTCAATTGGACAGCAAACTCAATCCCAGAATACACAGCCCTACTAAAGCCACAAAACCTAGAGCAAGTAATCTCGACCACAACAAGATTTAACCAACACACACCAAACCTCTCTATCCTTGATTGGATTCTAACTAACCAGTCTGACCTACTCCTCCTAACAGGCACCATGTCAGACGCAATTAGTGACCACTCCCCCACCTACATCGTTGTGAACAATAAGTCAGTTGACCCACCAGCAAAATTACTGTCCTTCAGAAATTTCAGCAGCCAGAATCATGAACCTGTGACTAGGGAAGCAATGTCCTTAAACTGGTCCTCCCTATACCAGATTGAAAATGTCGCCGCTGCTGTCCAATACCTCACCATCACCCTTCAGAAACTTCAGGACCAGTATTTTTCCACCAAAACCAGAAGGGTTAGGGGAGGCTGCACGTGCTGGATAACAAAAGAACTGTTACTGCAAATGAAGGTCAGGGACTCTAAATGGAGAGCATTCAAAGAGTCTCCATCCCCACAAATATGGAATGCCTGCAGACAACTGTGAAATGTCTGTAAGCAGGTGGCAAAGCCACTAAAAAAGAAATACTTCACTGAGCTCCAAAAAAAACACCCTGGGGAATCCACATAGTTTCTGGGCCTCAGTTGGGTCCATCCTAAGCCCAAAGACCAGTAAGCAAACAACTAAACTTGCCTCCCCAGCAGGCACCATTGATGACCCTGCTCTCATCGCTGACCTCCTCAATAATATGTTTACCAACCTGATCCCTTATCTTAGCAAGCTCCCTCCTTACCCTCCCTCCAAACCAAACAGCAACAATAGCTCCCCCACTCCCACAAACACTGAAGCTTCCACCCCTCCTTTCTATTTCAAGGCCATTACTCACAAGACCTTTATAAAACTTCTGAAAACCCTCCCTTCTAGCGGCAGTCCTGGAAGTGACAGGCTGTACCCTACTTTCCTGGGTATCATCTCCCCTGCCCTTGTCAAACCACTAACACACATTTTTAACCTTGCTCTGTCTACATCAACAGTGCCTGACACCTGGAAACATGCAACTGTGATTCCCATCTTCAAGGCGGGAGACCCCAGTTGCCCTGAAAACTATTGGCCCATCTCCCTGCTACCACACCTCAGCAAACTACTTGAGAAAGTAGGCCATTCCCAACTAACTGAACATCTCAATAAATATAACCTCCTGTGTCCTTATCAACACGGCTTCCGCAAACACCACAGCACCTCCTCTGCCCTGGCAGCTTTCTCAAACCATGTCCTCAGAAATATGGACACAGGTATGGCCACGAGTGCAGTCTTTGTTGATTTATCAAAGGAATTTGATCTTTTTGACCATCAACTTCTCCTCTCCACACTTCAACATTTTGGTTGTGCCCCTGGACCTGCAGCCTGGTTTCATAGCTACCTCACAAACAGGTTCCAGTCCATGCTTATAGGCAAAATAGCCTCGACTTCCCTTCCCACCAGCACTGGAGTTCCTCAAGGATCAATACTTGGACCCCTTCTTTTCTCCATGTTTATCAATGCGCTACCGGTATACAGCCTAAACTGCAACACTCTCCTCTATGTGGACGACCTAGTCCTATACCACAGCAACAAGTCCCTAGAAGCCATCTCCTCCACTCTCACCGACAGCTATGCAGTGGCTGTTCACTGGTTCACATCCAGAAAACTCCTTTTAAATGGGAAAAAGATGAAGGCCATGCTCTTTGGATCAAAGCCTTTCCTAAACAAGTCAAAGAAGTTAAACTCCTCCTTCACTGTATATACACCTGACAGACTTCCACTGGAACAGGTCAACTCTTTCAAATATCTTGGTGTTACCCTCAACCCATCTCTCACCTATAATGATCACATAACCCTGACTATCAATAGGATAAACCTGAAACTAGGAGCGGCATACCGAGCAAGCCACCTAGTATCATCCGAAGCTCATCTCGCCATTGCACAGGGAAACCTCTTACCACTCCTTGACTACTGCTTCCCCATCTACTCCCAAGTGTCCATAAAGTAGCACTCCCACATCAACATGACATACAATGCCATCTGTCGCTTTGCTCTCAAAGCTTCCTCCTTAACTCATCACTGTACACTCTACCAGTCCCTTGGTTGGCTCCCTCTCCAGGCACGCTTTGACTATACCGCAGGCTGCCTAGTTGACAACGCCCTCAGAAGTAACCAGCTATGCCCATATGCCCCCCTACTCATACACAGAGTGTCCACAAGGCCGCTTAGGGCATCCTCCATCCAATCCTTGGAAGTTCCCCGTGTCCCTACAGTAATGGGCAGTAAGGCCTTCTCTGTCTCTGCCCCCTTCCTCTGGAATCATTTTCCCGTGCCCGTCCGTACATCTACATCCCATGCATCTTTCAAATCTAACCTAAAGACCTGGTTAATGATAGGTTCCACCTGCAAATGCACACAGGGCAGCGCAGGAGACTGAAAGCCACCATAATCCTACCACGGACAGGCACTTTCTGCCCATGCAACTCTCCACTGCACCACTATCCTAAAGCACTAACCCACTGACTTGACTCTCTTACTGCCTCTCAAACCTACCTGTGAGACCTCCTCCCACATCTCTGAACCTGATCCAGGCAGGCCATGGCTCAAGGTAACACTAAGACTTAGTGGGGCTTAACACAAATCACCCTGCTCTCCAGTTTACTCAGACTATGCTCCCTCAGTGCCTAGACTCAGCGCACTGTCTAGAAGCCATGCCCTAATTTTACCACAAGCTCTCAGGTCAACCTGCTCTCTTTCTCAGGACAGGCATGTTACCAAGACTAGATATTGCTAAGTCTGTTATGTTAAACTATTCTTTGTGAATCTGTAACTTTTCTCCCATTGTACTGCTGCAGGTATCCCTATGGTACCTCACTTACCATTGTTTGTTTAACACAAGTAAGCTTTTGTCTATTGTTATCTATTGATGCTTATACAGTATATGTAAATTGTATATTATATCTACTACTTGAATCCATGTACTGCCACCTTGTGGCCCAGGTCGTGACTGAAAATGGTCCACTGGATCAGCGCACTTAACTGGTTACCAAAAATGTAAATAAATAAATGTACATCCCCATAACTATATACATAAAGAGTTGTCATATAAAATTCTAGCCATTATCCCATTGACTTACTGGTGTAGAGTTTAAAGCTATCTAGTCTAAGTTGACTAATAACATAGTCAACTTCTTATGTTGACTATCTCCCATTAGTACTAAAGTTAAGTTCTAATTGGCTGTAAGTCAGTTGAACCAAGCTTTTGCAACTGTGTCCCTAGGAAAGAGAGAGAATCCACCCTAAACCCACTGGTTTGGCAGACCTAATATGACCACAATAGAAACTATCTAAAGAAAATAAAGTACATCTCCTATACGGGTACAAAAAAGCAAGAAATTAAAATCCTATATAAAGATCAAAATCCCTTTTACCTTTTTCTTAACCAACTATTTCTAGCTAATCACAATCAGACAGACAGATCTAGGTTTGAGTACTCTTGAGTTGTGTTGAGTACACTGCCTCTAATGTCCTCCACCTTTTATCATAGATTTTCTTTTTGTCTTCCACTATCATTTGTCTCTTGAGTCTCTCTAGTATATGTAACAGATCTCTCACCCATTGATCGTAATTATAGATAAGATCACTTTTCCAATGTCTTAGGACAAATGCCTCAACCAGGGCAGACATCAAAGCCACACGGTGCTTAGCTGACTCCCTCGAAACCAAGTTCAAATCTCCCAAAAGACAGATCTCTGGCCTAATATGTTCCGAATAGTTTAGTAAGGGATCCATGTTTTGACCAATATGAACCCATAATTAATGTATTTTGGGACAATGCCACATCACATGTAACAAATCCCCTGGTTTCATTCCACATCTAAAGCACAGATATGTCTGTCTGAGTCTCCTGGAACATAGCTTAGCAGGGGTGTAGTAGATATTTGAGAAAATAAAAAAAATTGCATAGTCTTGTATTTCGGTATAGGTAGGAATTTATCACTCTTCCAAATCTCTTTCCAGTCAGGCCTCAGAGGGGTTATGCTTTTCTCCCAATATGAAACCTGAGCTGAGGAACCAGAGCTCACAAAATCTAACAACACCTTGTAGACTTTTGAGAGGGGGTGTTGGGAATAGTTAATCTCCCTCAGATTATCCCAAGTAAATGGTCTCTGTCTGGCATCTCTACTATCTCTTAGAAATTGTTATATCATATTTGTGATCTGAATCTTTAAAAAAAATCTCAATCCCTAGTCTGCAGTGGGAGGACCTCCTTATCCTCTACTATAAGATCTGCCAAAGTTAGGTCAGATAAGTGCGGAGCCCAATGGTTATTGACTATTTGTCCCCCAAGGTGAAGATTAGGTTTTCCCTGTATAGGATGATCCCGAATGCTCATTTGGTCTCTCCTCTGTGTGGGATTTAAAAGATTCCACCACACCAACATTGATTTAAAAATTGTTGTCTGCTTTCCCCTTTTAGGTAAGCCTTTTGGATCTGAGAAAAGCAACGCTGCTGGGGAAAGTTTCAGGTCCTCCAGAATTTGTCTCCCAATTTGCAGCCAGGTTGGGATGTATCCCTTTTCTTCCAGGCCTCTGTACCACTGTCCCATTAAACCTTATTGTCCTGCAAGATAATATAAGTGTAGGTCTGTAAGTTTAATACCCCTCATAAGGTGGGGAAGGCATAAAATAGTATGCTTTCTCCAGGGGGGTTTTGAATTCCACAGGAATGCAGAGATTACCCTCTGAATTTTAATAAATCTTTCTTTAGGAATATTGTAGGGTAATAAATGAATCGGGTACAGCAATCTGGGCAGGAGGTTCATTTTGATCAGTCCCAGTCTGGCACTGAAGTTTAGGGGGAGTTTATTCCACCTTAAAATATTAGTTTTGATTGCCGACAAAAGACTATCAATATTTGCTACCACCCCATCCTCTAATTTTGCCATAATCCAGATGCCCAGATATTAGATCTTAATTGGGGCCCAGTTGATTTGCAAATATTCAAAGTCTGCTTTTTAAGTATAAGGGGTAAGAGGAAGAACCTGGGTTTTGCTCAAATTTAGTTTGTAGCTGGAGACCTCAGAGAATTGCCTAATGATTTCCAAGGCTTTTTGGAAGCTCTCTGCCGGTTTCTGTAAATGTAACATTATGTCATCAGCAAAAACCAAGAATCTGAGCTCCTTCCCATGAACCTTAATCCCTTGTACTGCAGGCTCCATGTAGAGCACTCTTAATAAAGGTTCCAAATAAATATTAAACAAGATTGGTGACAGGGGGCATCCCTGTCTGGTCCTATTCATCAGAAGGAACTCTTTAGATAAATAGCAATTGCACAGAACCCTGGCAGTGGGGGCTGCATAAAGGTTTTTGAGACCTCTGAGAAGGCACTCTGGGAAGCCCATTTTCTCCATCGTAAGAAATAGAAAAGCATGGGAAACCCTGTCAATTGCCTTCTCAGTGTCGAGCGCAATCAGAGCCATAGATAACTTGGAATTGGAGGCCTTGCCAAGGATATGATGAAGCTTCCTTAGTGCATCATGTGCCCCTCGACCTGACATAAACCCTACTTGATCCTGACTAATTAATAAGTGAGCAACTTTTAAAACTCTGTTAGCCAGGATCCTCGTTAGCACTTTAATATCTTGATTTATTAAAGCTATGGGTCTATAATTGCCAGGCAAATCCTTTGGTTTATCTGGCTTTGGGATAAGCGTAATATAGGCTTGATACAAGGGAGGATGGGGAACCCCTTCATGCATTATATGAGAGAATAAGTCTTTCAGTAGAGGGAGTATAGATAATAAATGAACTTTGTAGAATTTAGCTGAAAGACCATGAGGCCCTGGTGTCTTACTGTTTGGCAATGCTTTAATTGCTGCCATTATTTCCGCTTCTTGGATTGGGGCTGCCAAGGCCTGACCTTGCTCCTGCTCCAGCCTAGGCAGAGGTATCTTATCTAGGAACCCTCTAATCTCTTCTTCAGTACTAATAACCCCCCCCCTTGATAAATCCCTGTATAATAGTCTGCGAAAACATCTGCCATTCCCTGAGGGTCTGTAATAATGTCCCCTTTAAATTTTACTGCAGAAACTGTCTGTTCTGCCTCCCATTCCCTGATTCTATTAGCCAGTAAGCGGCCTGGCACATCCCTCTGCATTAAGTATTTTGCATTTAATCTTTCAAGCCAACGATCTATCCTATCATACATCATGCTTCTCATTTCATCTCTTAACTCTCTAAGCTTATTGTCCAACTCACTTGAAGAACACTCCAGAGGGAGTAGTGACTTAATGGCCCCAGTTAAAAATTCTTCCCGTGCTCTGTTCATACTGTTCCTCCTAGCAGTATATTCCTGGGCTATTCCTGCATATAGTATTTTACAGGTAGGCCAAGCAAGTCTCTTGTCCTGGAGTGTCAGTAATTGGGTCTGTATAATTTCCACCAGAGCTTCCTCTAATTTAGACACAGCATTGTCAACCATTAATACCACATCATCTAATCTCCATCTATATGATTTTGGGGGAATGGTATCTATTTCCCAGAGCATCTGTATAGGGGAATGGTCAGATAATGTTCTGTTAATAGTAGTCAGTTCCCTGATGCCCCTTAGTGCTGCCCCATTGTCCAAGAAGAAGTCAATTCGGGAGTGGGAGTTATGCGCTCCAGAATAGAAGGTCATGTCAGTGTCCCCTTTAGTATGCACCCTATAGGGGTCCACTAATGCTGTGACCTCCAAAAATCTAATCAAAGCTACATGAACCAGAGAAGGTGGTCTTTTGGAAGGTGGGTTCCTGTCCACCCAGTTATCCAAGCAAAGATTCCAGTCCCCTGCTAAAATAAGTGGGTAGAGTGGGTGAGTAGCAATATCCACCTCCAGTGAGGCAGAAAAAAGTCAGGTTTAGACAGTGTAGGGCCATAAACTGAAGCAAATGAAAATGGATTTCCCACAATAGTACCCGAAACATAAATCTCCCTACCATCCTCTCTTGCCTTAATTCGAGAGATTACATATGGGCAAGCTTTCCCTACTAGTATTGCCATGCTGCCTGATGCTTTTGCTTTCCCTTGTCCTTTTACTTTCCCCAACCATATTTTCTTCAATAGATATAGTTCCTCTTTTAATAAGTGGGGTTCTTGTAATGCAGCTACTTGAACCCCCAGTTGATTAATGTACGCAATATTACCAATCTTTTCTTTCTCCCCCTGAGGCCTTTAACATTCCAGGAAATAAATTTAAGCAATACCATTATTTATAACAATACCCCTGCTTTCCACCCTCCTACAGTCTGCCTACCATCTTATGCACACCGTGGATTCTCTCTCTTCCCTTTTCCCCTGTGACCCCCCCACTATAACCCACAATCCACCTATCACCCTCCTTAATCAAACTGAGATGTAAATGAGCTAGCCCCTAAGTGTCCCTGGACCCCCCGAATCCCATTAAGAAATCAATAGACCCCACCCATGATGTTAGATCCCACCCCAAGCTTCTTGAGTTACCAAATACCTTTTATGGTTAGAGGTGGATAAACTTAAGATGCTCTGTGAATTTATCCCTCTCCCCACTAGAGGTCTCTCCCTCAATAATATCAAATAGTAGCTGGGAGAATGCACTCCAACCCCTATCTAGTCCTCGCTGTACAATCGGAGACCAAAGAGCGTAACACCCCCCCAACCTCAGATAAAGGAAGCAATAAATTTGTTTCCCCATTGTAATAATGTCCCCCATGTCTAGTTTCCCAAATTTCCCCCTTTCTTCTAATTTAGGCGTAACCGATGGAAAGAAAACATCGAGCCCTTGAACCCAGTGAATAACCAACATAGAAAGAATACCCTTATATAACTACTATTTCAATGAAGGTATGCTCATTAGCACAGATTTACCAACATCCCATTTACCGCTGGATAAAGTCACTTCTCCTCTGCATGAAGCAACAAAAAAAAATTCAAAAAAAAAACAGCAATCCACATTGAAAAGTCCTGATACAGTTTAGTCTTTTCTGCATTGCTCAAACATTCCAGCTATCTGTTGTTAGCCCCCAAGCGTAAAATAAAATTTCTACTCCCTGAGTCAAAAATAAAATTTAGCAGACTTGAGCCCATTTGACCCTTGAAATGATAATTAATAAGCACTTTCCAAACAGTTCCGCACAGAATAATTCCAGGGTGGTCAAAACAGTAAAGGTGCAAATCCAATCTCCAAAGCGTGGAGAGTGAAATGGAGTTCGAATAATTCAAACTCTACATACATTTGTAGCTCCTGCCAGTCAATCCCTCTCTCACTCACTGCTATACTAAAGTAGGGCCTCCTGACACCTCGAATCTTCAGGTCTCAGACTTAAACAAAGCTAGTAACGCCACATGGAGGCATTCTGCAGCATCAGCCGCCATCACATACCTCCTATCTCCAGTCTGTAACCTCACAATCAGTGTTGCTGGGTGTTGGAGTCTAAATTTCACCCCTGCAAGATAAAGCTTCTTCTTAATCTCTGCATATTCCTTCTGTTTTTCCCGAACTGAGGGTGTCAGGTCTTGAAATAGCCAGACAGATGCCCCGTTCCATTGTAGATTTTGATTTGCTCTGGCTTTGAATAGAACATGGGTTTTTTCTTTGTAATTTAGAAAGCACATGATGACACGAGGTCTAGCTCCAGGTGGGGGATATCTCTCAAACAGCGATGTGCCCTTTCAATATTATAGGACTCTCCAAAATGTGTTGGGCTGAACAGTTTCATAAGGAGGTCCTGTATGAAGGTTGCACAGTCAGATCCTTCCGTCCGCTCGGGAAGACCAGCCATTATCAGGTTGTTCCTCCGACTGCTTGACTCTTGGTCCTCGAGTCGATCTTCCAGCTTCCTAACTTGTTTTTTTAAAGTAACCACTTCATGATCTATTGTTGCTGTCTTCCTTTCCTGAGAAGCAACCCTGGCTTCCACATCCCCCACCTGTTGCGTTAAGGCCTTCAGTGTCAGTTTTAAAGTAGAGAAGTCAGCCACTTGCCCTTGGAGGAGATGTTTCATTTTGGAAATATTGTCTGAAGATGTTTGTCCTCCTCGCTTTTCAATGAGCTGACTATCATTTTCCTCTGGCACCAGAGAGTGAGGTTTTGATCATTTTACAGCGCTGACCTTGCAGTCAGAGGCTCGGGCCTTCCACATTCCATCTCAGCCATGTTCTCGGCCTCTTGCACCTTTGCCTAAGGTGAGTGCGTTACTTTGTTTTATTCTTTCTGCTTGAACCCAAGAATATTATACCTCTTCAGCCTACAGAATTCACTTTTACGAATGAAATTGTGAGGTCAAAGGTAGGTATATACACTGCGATATTCAGCACGGCCCAGGAGCAACTTACAGGATGTCTTTTCCCCTCTAGCTCATCAAGTGATCCCCCAAGGCCATCTTTCTACTAGAATTGATTTTCTTTTTGCTGCTGCAGCTGTCTGGATTGTTCATGCAAGAACTGTTCCTGCTGAAACTTCGGATCATGTTGTACTGATGGCTACTTTGGAGGTGGGACCCTGTGCTTCTACTGAGAAGGGTTATTGGAAGTTTAATGTTACTTTGCTAGATAATGCCATTTTTGTTCATTGGGTTCATGACCTCCTACAAGCATGTATGACAGTAGCTGGGCTTAGGGATAATTTAAGCACATGATGGGTGGACACTAAGTGAGAACTGCAGTCCCTTGCTACCTCCTTCTCCAAAGCAACTACTGTAACACAATATAAGAAATATTTGACCCTGAGGTCCCATTTGGAAACACTGTATTCCACCATTAATACACAACGTCTTAATCTTACTTCCCAGATTCAAGTTGTGAAAAAGGACACGGACACTCTACAGTACTCTAGAGCAGTCTCTCTCTTGCATGAGCATAGGGTTTGTTCCCCTGGTAAAAAGGGTTTTGGGGATGCTTTCAACTGTTGTAACAAAAGGGCTTCTGATCGGGTGTTGACTGATGTTATGGGCAGTGATGGTACTATCTGTAATACTGTGCCTGATATTTTGCGGATGATTACTGACTATTTTAAAGACTTGTATTCTGCCCCTTCTTTGGGTGACCATAGTATTTCAAACTTTCTTATGTCTTTTTCCCTTCTAAATTGTTCTGATGTACTCCTTCATGCCCTGCTCTCCCTAATTAGTAGTGATGAGGTGGCCCAGGAAATTTCTCGTCTGAAGAATGTCACTGCCCCTGGTATTGATGGTTTGCCTTCAGAATTTTATAAATCTTGCAGTTCTCTTCTCTGTGACATTCTTGCGACTGTTTTTAACTGGTGTTTACAGAATCAGGTTATTGATTTTCACTTATGTGTTTTCATACAATTCTGGCTCTTTAAGAAGGGTGAGTGACATGACCTTCATATTTGGAGACCATTAAGTCTCTTGAATACTGATTTGAAGATATTGATGAAGATTTTTAACACTAGATTACTGCAAGTTGCCCCTTCCCTGATTTTTCTGAATCAAACTTGCTCCATTCCTGGTAGAACCATTGACCATAATCTACTGCTGATTAGGGAACTGGTGGAACAGGGGAAGGATGATGATGTCTCTGGGTTTCTCATGTCCTTTGACCAGAAGAGAGCCTTTCATTGGGTCCCCCATCAATTTATATTTCAGGTATTGTGCTCTTATGGCATCCTTGCTGCATTTTTTCCTGGCTTGTTTTGCTGTATAGGCATACCTTTGCCCTGCCCCAAATCAATGGTTATTTGGGTTCATATATCCCTCTTCATGGGGGGGGGGTCCAGCAGGGTTGCCCCTTGAGCCCCCTTCTTTATGTTTTTTGTTTGGAACCCTTGTTGAGGGTCATAGATCAGGATGCCCTCATTTCAGGGATTCATCCTAAATATACCTGTGCTAAAGTTTCTCAGTGCTCTGTGATATAGTGTATCCAGCTTGCCAAGATGAGAGGCAGTACACTGGATATAGATAAAGTCGGTGTAGTCAATTAAGGAGAGGAACAACGTCTGGACTAGTTGCTTTTTAGCATCAGAGGTTAGAAAATGTTTTATCCTGAAGAAGAAACTGAGTTTCTGTCTCAGTTTTTTTGGCAGGTCCTCTATGTGGTCAATAAAGGAGAGTTTGTAGTCAAGCCAGACCCCCAAATACTTAAACTTTGGTACAAATTCCAAGTTCTTTCCTAATAAAGGGAGAAGCATGCTAATGGAAGCAGGAAATGTTGCATAATTGACTGGTGTAAGTAGCATCGCTTTAGTTTTCTTTGCATTTAGGAAAAGTTTTTTGTTAATAAGCTGTTGTTGTCAATCAATCAATGAATCAAAATCTTTATTTACCCAGGTGATCACCATTGAGCAAGCTCATTTACAACGTGGACCTGCAGTTTGCAAGGACAATGGTACAGAATAGAGTACAAGTAAAATATACATAAAACAACAGTAGCAAGACGTATACAACAAAATATATACAGTGTAGAAATAAAGGTAAATAATATATACAGAGATGCCTTTATAATCCTATCCATCAATAACATGTTCATAGCCTGTAAAGGAGTCCCTGGGATATGGAAAAGTGCACGTGTAGGAGGCAGGGATACTGGCAAAAAGATTCTGGGATACTAAGCAGGTGGTATCAGGGCATAAGAGTGGGTGATGGGGGGAGTGTTGCAGTGAGTACGTAGTACCAGTGGGACTGGAATGGACTGAGGGAGGGGGGAGTAATCTTGGTAGCAGATTAAATTCACCTTGCAAGTCTTCGCAGGCAGCTGCAGGAGATGAACAGCTTAAATATAGCACAGTATCATCTGTGAACAGATGACTGTTAGCCTCCTTGATGTCAGCATCAATGATATTAATATAAATGGTAAAGAGCAGGGGCCCTAAGATGAAACCCTGAGGACCCCCTCTTGTCAGAGGCTTAAGGGAGGAACTGATCCCCAGCCATAACCTGCTGTTGTCTGTCAGTAAGATAGTCATTAAACCAGCGTAGGGAAGGTGGGTCCAGGCCAATCGAATTTAATGCAGAGTAGAAGGCCATGGTCTATAGTGTCAAAAGCCTTGCTAAGGTCCAAGAAGACAGTGCAGACACATTTTTTGTTATCCAGTTCATGTTGCCAATCATTTGTAACTTTAGCCAATGCTGAAATAGTTCTATGATTAGCTCTGAACCTGGACTGAATTGGATTTGGGAGATTCGTTGTTTCAATGAAAGTTCTCAACTGGGCATGCATGACTTTTTCCAGGAGTTTTGGTAAAATGGGTAGTAAAATGAAACTGCTTTCCACGAATGTACAAGGTTATTTATTTTCACAGAAACCTTACTTCTAAAAGTCATTATTCAGTAGCATGCTATCCAAAAGACTATTCAAGAACAGTGAAATTAGCCCAGTGCTTTAGCAATCTCTGAACTGTGCTCTTGATTAGAATATATCCATGGCAACATGGGATCAGAGATGAACCAACCTTATAATATTCAGCATAAGTTCTAGTTGTTGGACCTTTTAAACATTAGAAACAATAGTTTCATGGCCAGCCTGGTGGTGCTGAGGGTTGAGGCACTGGATGCCACACCTCGTGCCATGCCGGCGACCCTGGTTTGGGAATGGACTTGGGTCATTTGAAGGTCAGCCAGGGGAGGTAAGGATTGAGCGTCCATCAGACTGCTCTCCTTCCTCAGGGAGGGGGATTTGTGCTGCATGCATCAGCACAACAAGAGGGGTTCGGTCCTCTCCCGGGGTGCTTGGCTGCCTCCACGGAGGTGGAGACAGCTACTGTGCCCATTGCAGGGGCATGGGCACTGGGGAATAAAAATAGAGGAAAATACCAGCACCCAGCAGGACCCATGATGACCCTGTTGTGCTGTAGGACATACCCCTCTGGGGAGGGGTCGTAGCCCATACCAGGTCCACGGAGGTGGTGACAAATAATGTTGTGATATAAAAAAATCAATAGTTTCTAGTAATGTAAGTGGAACAATAGTTCCATAAAATAAAAGAATAGTGTCTAGTAAAGTGAATGGAACAAATAAAATGCAGACACATAGTCTGGTTTTCGCTACTGTATTTACACTACGGTAACTATACAAGAAACAGTCCACAGAAATTACATAAAACAATGCATGGGAATGAGTGACTAACTTGAATTTTATGCACACCTATGGTGTGGGATGCTTTGATGATCTGCTTAGGTTTTACCCTCAAGGTTTATTTAGCATCCCACACCTCAGGTGTGCATACAATTCTCATTATGCACTCCTCCCCATGCATTGTTCTTTATACAAGTAAATAGCCAACATTTTTTTTTTTAAAAGAGATGGGCAGTTATTATTTGCCATAATAACTGGCCAGTTATTATGGCAAATACTCATTGCAAGACACTTGAGCACATGGTTGTGTAAGATGTCATTTTTTTTAAACTTTCAACAGATATTCTATTTCAGTTAGAAATACAACAGAAACAGACTTTTTTTTTTGTTTTCTGAACAATCTGCTTTTAAATTGGAATGCCTAATGTGAAACTGGTGGTACATATGTGATTTCCAAACAGAAATCATCCTGCTCAGTGACGGACATCTTTGCGACTTATTTGTAACAAAAAAAAAAATGAAAAGGACTGAAGTGCAGTTTAGTTTGGGAGCATTTGAAATAATTGTGTAAAGGCACACTTAACGTAAGTTTTAGCCTAGCAAAGCCACACTTAATCCTAAATTTGTTTCTAGGCATGACCTGGGACAGGGTTACAAGGTTGCAAGAAGCCTGCATAACTAACATTTCAAGGGGGAAGGTGAGGAAAAAATTGATGTCCACTGATTATATGAAATACTACATGGGGTGGTGAGTTACTCAAATTTAATACGAGCTCTTAGTATGAGAAGTTTGAATAAATCCTCTTAAGCTTTGCTCTTTGGGTTTTTGTAGCATTACAAACCTCAGTTGTATACTAAATTCTCATAACACACACTGCTGCTCCATGTATTATTCTATATATAATCACACTTCTTAGGTGCATTTAATAGCACTCAGCTGCATCAATGTAGCCAAGGTGTGTAATTATATAGAGAATAAAGTATTGGTCTGGGTGTGTAACAAGAATTTACACACACCCGAGGGGTTTGATGCTACATAAACCCTGAGAACTAAGCCCGAGGGGTTTATGCATAGCATCTAACCCTGAGGATGTGTGTAAATTTGAGTTTACACACACCCAGACCCATATTTTATTTTATATAATTGCTGGGTTTCCCTTTTTCACCTCAACAATTATATAAAATAAACACCTTCCAGGGTAGCCACAGTTCAGCTTAGTTTCAGTTATTGCCCAGATTTGAATCGCAGTGTTTTATAAATGGTTTCTCTTTTTTGTCTGTCAGGATTCCAAAGTTTGTACCTCGGTTTCTACTCTATAGCAGGGGAAAAAAAAAAACAAGAAAACTTACCACTGAGTTCTTCTGGCGGTGCTGTTTCAGGTGACATGGAAGTGGTGAGCAGTCATGCTGCTGCATGCGCACAGCGAAGGAAACCGTACGCGTGTTTGCCATTATAAACACTCCTTTATAATGGCAAATTATGCCATGGTTTCCCTATGGGAACAAGGGGAAGCTAGTTATTATATTACATAATGCTTACCCAGTCATGTTCATTAAAGTTCACTGAGGAGTAAGGAGCAAAAGAAGGCATTAGCCCATATTCAGCTCCTGTGTATCACATATAACACTGTAAACTGGCCCAATCAGCAATATATTTGTCCAACCTATTTTTGAACTCAGACTTACTATTACTTAGAATAATGTCAAGTGATCATTTATTCCACAGATTTATTATCCATTGTATGTAATAAAACTTCCTACTGTTTGTATTAAACCTTCTCTGTAGTTGCAGAGGATGGCCTCTAACTCTCATCTTAATATTTTTAAACTCCAACTGTAACTCACTGATCAAAAAGGGATCTCTATAAATGTTGTACATGAGTATTCAATCACCCTAAGTCTTCTATATTCCAGTGACACTAATTTTAAATTAAGATGATTTTCATAAATGTTATTACATTCCTTGTACACCATTCTTGTAGCATTATGCAGCACACTTTTTTTAACACCTCTTTTTTGTAGGGACACCATAGGTGACTTCCATAATCTAGAATTGGTCATATGTGTAAGCCCTATAAAGGGACATCACCACTTCTTTTTTCCTACTGTTAAAGTTTCCTTATACTGTAGTACCTAAAACCCTGTTGGCTGTAGCAGTGACAGACATACACTGGTTGTTGAAGTCTATGTTACTGTCGACTAGGACACACAGATCTTTTTTTTGTCTATACTTTTCAGTATTGTGCTGAATAATTTGAAGGAGTGGGGGATAGATTGCTGACCAAAGTGTATCACACAACATTTGTCTATGTTAAATCACATCCAACATTGTAAGACCAATCAAGTAATAGTATTTAAGTCTGATTGTATAGATTTTATCTCAGTTATACTACTTACAGTTCCTCCTCAGAAGACATATGAAGAAAGACTAAAGGAACTAAAGATGTATAGCCTTGAGGATAGGAGGGAGTTGGGGGACATGATAGAAACTTTCAAATACCTCAAGGGAATCAACAAAGTCCAAGAGGGTAGCATCTTTCAGAAAAAGAGATGTGCAAAAACAAGGGGGCACAATTTAAAGATAGAGGGGGTGACAGCTCGGATGTAATGTGAGGAAGTATTTCTTCACAGAGAGAGTTGTGGATACATGGAACAGCCTTCCTGAGGAGGTCATAGAGTTGAAAACAGTGGGGGAATTCAAGAATGCATTTGACAGACATAAGGCAATTCTAGTGGGTGGTTGGAGGAAGTAGGCTGTTGGTTAACTAGGATCTGCAGCTTATCCGTTAGGTAGGGAAATGGGCAGATTAGGTGGGCCAAGTGGTCCTTATCTGCAGTCAAATTCTATGTTTCTATGTTTCTCCTAACTTAGCATCATCTGCAACTTTAACGGCCCAGTTTGTAATGTTATTTAACATATCTGAAACAAAGATCAGAAAAAATATAGATCCCAGCATGGACCCCTGTGGAACACCACTTATTACATGCAAAACCCTGGAGAAGTATCCTTGAATACAAATTCTTTAGGTTCCACCCAATAGCCACACCCTTATCCAGTTGATGATATATTTGTTTAGACCACTGTTTGTTATTTTGTCAATTATTGTGCAATGCAGGACAGTGTCAAAAGCTTTTGTGAAAGTCCAGGAATACGCAGTCTACTGGCATGTGCCTATTAAGGTTATCCGATACTATTTCATAAAAACTCAACAGGTTCTTAATACAGGATCTCCCTGTAGTGCAACCATAGATACCCCATGAAAATGGTAAGACTAAAATGGTGTGTACAAAAAACACGAGTGGAAAACAACGCAGTCACATAGGTGAGTTGGGAAACACAGTGCTTGCTGAAGTGATGAACTGTGGCTTTTCCCCCTACCCAACTTTCATCCCCCCTGAGTTGGCTATGTTTGATGAGGGGGAAAGTCACTGTGGCACTGTTGTCACCATTTTGGTGATCTCTGTGTTTTCTGACTCGCCCTATGTGACTGCGCCGTTTTCTGTTAGTGGTTTTTGTCCTTGCCATTTTAGTTTTGCCATTTTTCACATGGAACTAAACCATGATGGTCCATATCAATGTTGCCTGTATAACCGAGTTGTTCCTGTATCTTTTCCTTCAATATGGATTCTAAGATCTTTCCCAGAATCGAGGTTAAATGTATTTGTCTATAACAACGGTAGTCACTTTTATTGTGCTTCTTATGGATAGGCACGACCATAGCTGTAATCCAATCACCAGGTAAGACCCCCAGTTGTAACAATGCTTGAAACAGGATTTTTAATGGATGTGCTATTTTGTGTTTTATTAATTTACGAATATGCATTGAAATGCCATCAGGACCAGTAGAGCTCTGTTTTTTTTTTAAGTTAGTGATCTTGTTTTTGATTTTTTCTTCAGTTATTGATGGGGTTTCAGTCTTAGGTGAAACACATGTATTAATAGCTGCAGGCAATCAGAGTATTTATTGTAATCTGAGCTAAAATAATTATTAAAGATGTTAGCCATTTCCTTTGGGTTTGTCATCTGTTTACCATCCAGTGTTATTGGGGTTAGATATGTACAAGATGTTTTTAGTGAATTCACATAGCTGTAAAATTGTTTTATATTATTTTTTTGTAGAACTTTGAGCTAATTTAATTTCTATTCATTGTTTTGCCTGTTTGATTTTATTTTAACATTTTAATGCTGTCTTATAACTAGACCAATCTGCTGGACTCCTGGATTTCAGATATTGTATATACCTGTGTTGTTCTTTTTTATTTTAGATAGTTTGAGAATTCCTTTATTCATCCACTTTGGTTTAATCCCCCTAGTGTTGTATTTTTTAATCTTTTTTTATATGTTTATCACATACTGATGTAATAGTGTTTTGTATGATTTCACACATTGTAATAAGACTGCAACCCTAGAGTTTGCTTTCCCAGTCTATTTATTCAACATGGTTTAAGATCACTTTTGTGTCTGCTGTTTGGTAAAGACAAATTTCTCTACAACCCTTGACTAGTTTAATGCCCACATCAGTCTCAAACAATACAGTTCTATGATCACTATCACTAAGTATTACATCAACTTCACAATTTTTTTATAATTATGCTATCTGTAGCTAGAGTAATATCTAATATATTATTTTGGCTAGTCGATTCTTTGACATATTGCACCTAATATAGGTATTTACATGGATATAAGAATTCCTTACTAGGACTAATTTTAGCTTCTAGGGATTCCCAATTAATATCCCCATAGCTTAAGTCACATAGAAATACCACATCAGCATATTCAGTAGCTTTTTCAATCTCCATACTTATGTTATGATTCATATCGGAATCAGCACTCGGAGGGACATAACATGAGCCTTTAATTTTGCTTTTAGATGTTTGCATTGTTAACTGCAACATAAGGTTTCATTGTTCGATGAAGAAGAATCTTTAATCTTATCCATGATGTTTGATACACATAGATGATTTGAGGCGTATCCTACTAATCTACTTCCCTTTCAATACTTCTGACTTATTGATTAATCACTTTTTCTCAAATTAAAAGTCAGATTTGATCCAGTTAAGACAAGCAATAACAATTAGGCACACACATTTTTTGAGAATATTTTTATATCAGTTTCCTATCTACTCTGATCAAGTGTCTATTATCTAGGTAGACAAAAGAATGGAATGTTTAGATTTTCAGCCTAGAGGCTTTTACAATGTACCTCTTAAACAGCAGTTAACATGTTTAGTGTAGGTAATTCATGTCAAGGAACTGCCTGTCTGCGGAGTTAAGTTTCCCATACTTTGAGTTTTAAATATTACCCCTGCTATTTTAACACTTTCTAGTTGTTACCAAACTGCTGACTACAACTACAGTCCTATGCACCAAGTAAGCAAATGGTGCAGAGCTGTGAATGGAGCAGCAGTGCTGCTAATGGTATAAAAGAGCAATCGGGGGGAGCATCTGCACAAATATATGATTCATTAACTTTGCAAGTCATTGTGAACATTAAGGGGGTATATATATACATAATACTACCCCTAGCAAATAGTTTACAATGACCTACAAAGTTAAGGAATTGTATATGTATACAATGTATGTAGGAATCTTACTGTTTAAATAAATCAATTATTTTCCCAAGCATCTGACCAAGTGAAAAATAAATGGTGTTATTGACCCAATGGGTAAACAACACTGTTTGTGTTTCATTTGCCTGCATCACACCCTCAAAGAAAATGTCAAATCAACATGATTGACATCTCATTCTGGCCAGTCCCACAAGGAATCATCTTCACAGCAACAGCCAATAGTGCCCCATTCATTAGTTTTTTAATCCCTACTCCTATCGCCATGTTGATTCCCCACTTCAGGCTACTGTTATTAAAAAAGATTTTAAATAAAGCCATTTTTCATTGCTGCAGTCTTCCAGCGCCCTGTTCTCTGCCCATATCACTATTTTATGCTCTTCAATGTATTTGTTTAAAAAACAGCTCACCCAAGTTTTGTGCTCTCTCTCTCTCTCTCTGTCTTGAGACCACAAACAAACACTGCGACAAAGAAAATGGTCACCCGTGGGTCTCGCAGACAAGTCATAACACAACAGAAATTAATCTCTGACTGCACTTAACAAATTAAGGTGACAAATCTGAAAAAGAATTGGAAACTTTTCCATGTGTATGTCTGGTGAGAGAGGTTGGCACAGTACTTTTTGGGGGGAGTACTATTGAATAGTAAGGATCCAGCATACATATTATCACATGCATGCAAACATCTCACTCTGATGAAGAAACACACACACACACACAGAAACAGTTGGCATTTACAGTGGTCACTTGCTTTTGGACCACACATGTAGTCAGATGGTCAAAGGATAAATACCAGTACAGTACTTTTTAAAAGTTTCTGCACTACTCTTGTAGTGGGAGGGAGGACCCACATACAGGGGACTTCAGGTTAGGGGCAGAAAATTGGTGCTAGCACTGACAGCTAAAGAACCTTACACAGCACATCGGGGGAGGGGGAGTGAGCTAGCTTTAGCCCTTGCAGCCAAACTTTATTTAAGGACTACTTTCTGTATGGGGGCAGCCTGGACACTTATGCTCTAAGACAGACCATTGTATACACACAACATTCAATAGTCTATGTTAAAATATAGCATTTGTTTTCATTCTTGAGGGGGCTGGACTTTCATAACTTACTTTATAACTTACATGACTCAAATGTACATGACTCACTTCACTACTCGTGAGTTATAGTCCCACCCTCTCACTCATGGAAATAAATGCCATATTTTAACACAGACCATTGTATATCCTCTATTTATGCAGTTGTTGCCCCGATCTTACTTTCACAACATTACCAGCACTGCAGCTTCATTCCCTACTTTACATCATCAAATTCGACTTTGTGAACAAGGCTGCAGTGGTTATCAACAGCTCAACTACAACATTGAAGTGAGATGGTAGTCAGAATAAGTTACATCGGGAAAAAAAAAATCATACTATGCCTAATTTAGATTCTTGGGTAGGCAGCTCCTTAGCATGAGCTGCTTGCCCTGGAGAAAATATCATGTTAGCTGTTCTTTAAGAACAAGTATAGCTGTTGAAAATTATGGGGCATCTACCCATTATACCTCAAGCCCAGCCTAAATGCAGCACTCCCTGTGAAGTCAATGAGTTACTAACATTTTTTAACAAAAATCTTCATGTACAACAAGGGACAATATGCTGAACTGGAACAGAATCTTCATAAATTAACCTTATTAGTGCATTACAGTAAGTGAATGCCAAAAAAGCTTCTAATTTGCATTAAGATAGATTTTTCAGGTTGGCTGCATGATTTAATTAAAGAAAAGATTAAGAATCATTAAACAAGCTGCTCTACCTTGCAATAACAGAATTCACATCTGACTCAGGTTAACGAAAACACAGATGGTGATTCAGTAACTGTTGAGTTGCTGTAACAGAATGAAAATGATCCCATTAGTTCTCTGGAAATGTGAGGGAATTTGAAAATTAGTATGCAGATACACTGCATAGTGCTAGACAGCCTGGCCTGCTTGGATCATCGCTGATTATAGTTTGTTTGGGTTGGCAATACTGAATTGAATAAATGAAAAATGTTCCAGTATACCAGTATTGGAAACTCTTCAAGGTTGAAATAGGTGTGTAGATTTTCAAAAGAAAAACTTAAGTAAACAAATGTCAATCACTTCATTGCTGGTGAAATTTCAACAGAAATACTGCTATTTTGAAGACATTCTAATGAAAACTGAAAACACTATGTGATCTAAGAGTATGCTCATGGGATCTTTATTAATACAACACATTAGGCGTATAACACTTTCCAGTAACAGTTGCAAATCTTCAAAGCCACTTTTGTAACTCAAAAGAGATTACCTACAGTAATATCAGGGACTGTGAAGTCATGGAATACAATTTCAAAATTCAATGCATCATTAAATATATGCTTAAAACTCATCACTGTACTGTAAAACAAGGTAACAGAAAAGGCAAACAACAGTGTGGGAAATTGTCATCTTTATCAATTAAACCATACAGCTGCATCAGCCTTTGATATACAGCAAATCTGAGCCTGATGAGTTAATATGTTGAAACCTATGTAATACACCCAGTGATATATCATAACATGTGCCTTTATATACCTTTATTATATATAAATAAAGAAAATAGTTCCTTTAAATGCATGCTCTGTGAGATGAATAACTCATACTTTGTGAAATGAAATCTTTGTAAGGAACCATTTATTTTGCTAACCTTTTTTATTAAATAAAATGCAAAGCATATACAGTATCTTGGTAATCTATTGGCAAGTTGTTTGGTGCTAATTCCCATTGTTAGTTCAGGATTAGTGTATAGATACAGAAGATTATTAGTGCAATTGTGGGATATATTTTACAAATATCATGTGCAATTTTACCATTATTTCCTATAGATTTTTGTTGTCATTGCTCAAGAGTTCAGATGCTCACCTTGGTCAAATAATTGTTTAAAGTAACTTCTAGAATCATCTTTGTGACTGAGAAAAATGTAAAAGATGCTTCAAGAAAAAAAGGTCAGTTTCATGAACTTTTAGTTTTTCATTCTGTGCCTTTATCACACGTAAAGATCTCTCCAGAAGTGATGTAATGCATTGGGGAATTTGGTGCTACGTTAATACTCCACCACCTTTTTTTAATCACTAATTGACATCATACAAAGCATTCAGCTCTCAAATTCCCAGACTAATAGTAATTAATCTCATGGAGAAAATGACACATTTTAGTATTACAAGGTCATAAACAGGTTGTCTTTGCTTTGACCAGATTCAAACCATATGATCAAACTTCTAGCAGTGCTAGTGATTTACGTTTTCATTTAATACATGTTTTTAAAATCATATGCAGAGTAGGTCACTCAGAACCTGGCAATATTTTAAAGCATTTGTGTTATGGAAAACAATTGTGTCTTAGTTACAAACAAAACTATAACAATTCTCCTTAATTAAATTAAGATATTTGTTCTTTCCTTCACTGTGAGAAAAAAAAAACTTGAGTTTGACTTAAAACACTGCATTGCACTAACCAACTGTCCAGAAGTAGGGCAATCCTTCTTATCTAGGTTTGGCTTGAAGCCAAATAAAGCACCCAGCCTTGCTCATGCTTAATGAGGAATTATAGCAGCAGCAGCCTAGAAATGAGTGGCATTACAAGCTGACCCAATGACCTATGCTTTCATAAGGTGTGTTGGCATGTGAAGCATGAGATGGGTTTCTAAGGTTTTGCATATGATGTCTTTTTTCCAAAAAAAAGAATATTCACAATTTATGAATGTGCATTTTAGTTTCTGAAGGCTGTGAATTGGCAGCAGCAAACTTTGTGATTGTCATTATACAATGGCAAGGAAATGTTTTGCTTCCTGATTGGTCAGTGGGTGCCTGGAACAGTAATGTTATTAAACAACAATAATAATATCACTGTATGAAGTCCAGGCACCCTGATAACCACATAACCTACTCACAAATCATGGTACGGCAATTTCCAGCCCATTGTTTTGCCCTGAACTGACTGCTTCACTGAAATGCCCCCCCCCAACAAACACACACACGGCACACACACACACACACACACACACACACACACACACACACACACTGTCCCTCATTCCTCCAGGCAACACAGTGAAAGTCAAAATGGGGAAAAAAAGAATTTAAGAAATAGCCATTGAGTGCCACTGGCTTCACTTCTTGCTCTCTGTTTAATGAACCACATGCTCACTCACTGGTGCTCAGCTGTTCAGCAACTGCATGCAGTGCCTGTTTCATAAACTTAAAAAAAATGAAAATAATGTTCCCCTAGCCTATTCCCTTTATTAAACTGTTTAGCTAGTGTAGCTATTTCCCACCCTGTCATCCTCCTATAATAACTTTTTCTTTTCTTCAGAATCACCCCACAATCACCACTGCAGCTTTCCTGAAGGAGCGAGCGGTTGTTCACACAGGGCATGGTTTTCCGTTCCCCATACAGATTGTGGTCGCTTCTCAGAAAAACCCTTTACTTCTATTTAGTCTGTAAGTCTTTTTACAAATAAAAGAACCCCACACAAACCAACAACTTGCATGCTTTATCTGCACTGCCAGTGAAAGAGCAGAATTTGAAAAGGACACTACATACTTGTTCCTTTCAGTTACCATTCCAGCTCGGTCACTCTTCCACGAGTAGCAAAACCCTGTCACAGGCTACTCAGCACAGGGAAAAAGGAAACAACAGAAATGGAGAAACATTTTCTCCCAACCAGAGTAAGCGACTCCTAGGAGAAATTGGGGGGGGCACCATTATAAAGAAGATCAGACCTCCACTGACAGAGCAAGCAGACAGCATGCAATGGAACAGTTGCCTACAGGCCAGGCAGAAACAGAAACTGTGGACTTTTTTTTAAAACATACACCTCCACCTGAAAAAATAAAGCAAAAACTGCATTTTAATTTATTTTCTTATACCTTTTTTTAACATAAATGAGCCATTGTATAATAGCAATAAGGCACTCCAGAGTTGTGAGTTATTGTGTAATAACATCACACCATGGCTGCCAAACGCACTTTGCCTGCAGCCTCATGCTTCAACCACCCGAAGTGTGGCATTATTACACAGTAACACACACCCTGTCATGCCATATTGCTTAAGCATACCAAATGTGCAGTTTGCAAAATCGTACTCTGAAGGTTGCTGTAGGAAAATTACCTCATCTGTCAGCTTTACATGTGGAGAATCTTCTTTGATGCAAGATACAGGTTCACATTTTAATGAACAGCTGCAACTTATGAAAAAGAACAAATCTGAAAGTGGAACACTCAAAGGCAAAATTAAAAGCAAAGTTGCTGGATGTGAAAAGGCAAATGTACAGTATTTGGGCATAAAATCAGACAAAATTAAAGAACATCCAATCAAAGAACACCCATGCATCATATCATTGGAGCAATACTTCATCACAAGATACTATGGCCAAGTTTTTACACATAACTTTTTAATTTCTGGGGAAAGATGCCATTAAAGTTACAAAAGTGGGGCACTTACTTCTTGAGGGTAAGGCATACAGCATTGTATGTCACTGAGTGCTGAAACACTTCCTATTGGATTGCTATATAGTACCATTACAAAGGCATATTCTTACCTTTCTTCAAAATAAGATGAAACCCAAATAAAACATAAATGTATTTTCCATAAATGACAGCATATGTTTATAATATTCAAAACATTGACCTTGTTTTGCTATATTTGAAGTATAAAAAATAGAGGCAATATATAAAGCATACTATATATATATCATATATGACTTCTAGGTGAATGTATTTTCCACATATAAAAATCTCATGAAACATCATTTTGCATGGTAGATGTTGTTGTGAATCTTGGAAGGATTTGGCCATTTTCTTGCATTGGAGGAATTGTGTGAAACTCACCTATTTGCAAGTACAATCATTGGGTTCTATGCATGAAGGGGCACAAAGTACACAGAAGAGGGCTGTAAGTGCAGCACACAGCTACACAGCATGCAAATCAACCAGGGAACACAGCATGCAACAATGGGCATGTAGTGCCCACTGAGCCTGCAGGCAGTGCCACAGGAGACTCGCAGTGCCCTGTGCAGACAATACAGAGTGGACCAAGAATACATGGTACCTCCCCTTGCCCACACTATATATGAGCAAGCAATCTGCCCCATGCAGAGATGCAGGAGTGAACAGTGGATAGCAAATAACATGGATGGATTGTGGATAGTGGCAGAGACATGCAAGACCCAACAGCACAACCAGTGGTGCCCAATGTGGCAGCCCATAGTGGTGGACTGCATTATGGATGTGTCCCTACCTGAGGCAAAGGACATACCCAGTCCACAAACTTCATTGGTGGCCAGGTGGTATCCCTGGTATCTGTCATCTGGACCCATTACACCACACTGTATGGGAACAATCCACATCCATGGCCCAAGAGACCAAGTCTCACCTGTGGCTGGACATCCAGGCTAATATGAATGCTGCCAGGCCAGAGGCATGGACACTGGCAGCCATACAACACAGATGGCTTGACCTGCAAACAGCAGTAAAGAAAAAGGTTGCTGCGGGTGCAAGGGCACAACAAGGTACAGGTGGTGGACCACCCAACCAAGATCTAACCTTGACACAAATAGAGAGGATAATTGCTGACGCCTTCACAGAGGTGGCCCTACATAGAGAAGAGCAGGGCATAGACACACTGGCAGGCACATAGGGACAAGCAGGGACAGGAGGCTTGAGGGCATGTACTCCATGCATATGCTAACCATCGTGTGTTGCACCCCACAGTCCCTGGCAAAGAGGGACACACAACAACAGGGGGCCACTGTCCTCCCAGGACCACACAGCACAGTGGGTTGGATGCATAGATGACCAAGATTATGAGGAAGGCACAGGTGGGATAACTAGTGTCCACACACCACAAAAACTAACACCCACAGGTGCCCTGGCACAGCCAGCATAACATCCCCATGTCACCCAAAGGTACCAAACAGGAGAGAGGGGTGCAACAAAAAAGTAGATGGACCTGGATGGTACACAGAAGTGGACATATGAGGGGACAAAGGAGCAGGTTGAGGAGGTGGAAGATGAGAGCATCATCCATGACAGCCATCACAACCCCACACAGCCAGCAGGCCCGCCATAGAGATTATGCACCTGAGGTGTCCTGCACACCTACTATTCAGAGGTGCAGTAGCTGGAGTGGGACAGGTTGGATGCACAGACCAGAAACACAGAGGTGCTTCTGGGTCAAACAGAGGAGGTGTGGGACATGTAATGTGGGGTAAATTGCTGGGCAACATCGTGGAGAACCTTGTGGACAAGTTGGTGGCAGGGTTGGTACCACGAGTCCAGACAGTGTCCTCCCCACTCAATGTGGATGAAGCCCAACCATCAGAATGTTGGCAGCATGTTGCCCAATGAGGTGCAATGAGACACCCAGATGTGGAACACTGACAGCACCTTGGAGGCAGAGTCCCAGTGCACAGTAACAGTACACCTGCAATGCCCACACCAGCCCACAAAGACAGCAATGGCAGCACACCAGCAGACAATGTTCCCCCCAACCGCCATGTGCAACCACCAGACAGCTGCAGCACAGCACTTGAGGGAGATCCATGGAAACAGCTGATGGTGCCCACACCTGCAGCCATGCACCAATGTTGTGGTGGACATGCACAGACACCCACCCGGCATCTGGGCATATGAACATCCACAAGCCTCAAGCACAAACCCTACAACTGTACTGGGCAGTGAAACACCACTCACATGTGTCAAAGCACTGTATTACACAAGCACAGTGACAACCCCACAGCATGCAGATCAAGCATGCCAGTCATATACCCCCCACCATTGTACAGTTAACCCATGTCACACAACACACACATATAACATCCCTCCATACTGACAGGACCCCACCACCTACACATGACACCACAAAGACATGTATAACCCCCCCAGTACATAAAAGTACCCCAACCCCCCCTTGTTGGGGTACAATCAGTGTTACATGTCATCATTGTGCACTTGCCCACCACCCACACACACACCACACACACACACACACACACACACACACACACACACACACACACACACAACACAGTGATGCCCTCATCATTAGTGCACACATATGCTCTAGTGCAGCAGATATTCACAAAGTGGATGCTGACGTGCATGGTCCATGTCTGTCAAGGCCACTGTTTGGCAGTGATCATCACTACCAGTGGAATGAGCCCTGTACAAGGGCATCACATGCTGCATGTCCATTCAATATCTTTGTTCCTTTTCCAGGATGTCCATCATCCACATCAAGCAGAACATCGACATGGGTACAAGACATCTTACGGTAATGTTATAGAACATGGCACATGCTGTGAACACCTTGCATGCCCTTCCTGGTTACAGCATCATTGTACCACCTGTGTGGTCCAAACAACGGCACCTCATCTTCAGTAGATTGATAGTCCTATCTCTGACAGAACATGTCGTCTTGTGGCCATTGTTATATGCCTCCTCGGCAGTGCCATTTGGCTCCAGGAATGGTGTCATCAGGTATGGGTGTAGTGGATATCCACTGTCACCTATACGGGGGACACAGACAACACATAATCAGGTAATATTGACAGGTTGCCACATGGAACCATGCATGTTGATGTCTTATACTCACCTAACAGCCATCCATCAATCCGACATGAACTGAGAAGGGCATTGAGTCATAACCCATTAAGTATGTAGGCATTGTGGCATGCGTCAGAGTACTTAGCATACATATTGGTGAACAAGCCATCTGTATTACACACAGCCTTACAGATTATAATGAGGAATCCCTTTCTGTTCCTTTATGCCTCATTTGTAGACTGTGTCACTATCCCTGTATGCATGCAGTCTATAGCATTGAGTACACTGGGCATGCTATGCATGGCATAGAATGCCTGTTTAGTGGCATGAACATCAGCCTCCGTCATGGGGAATCTTATGTGACCCTGCACATGGGCCATCAGGGTGTCCATCACCTGCACCAGTGCCCAGGACACAAATGACTGACTGATGCCAACATCGCCAGACACCATCTGAAATGACTCTGTGGCATAGTATGCGAGTGCACATAGCACCTTAGTCTCCACTGTCATCACCCTGGAATGCTGAGTCCATGGTGCAACAATGTTGTGGACCATGTTGCACACCTGCTCGATTGTGTCTCAGTTGAGTCTGAAGTATTCAATGCACTGCGTGTCCCGCATTGTCCGTGTGTCCAGACATGGTATAAATACCAGTGGCCATGGCCGCTGTTGCTGCCACTGCTCCTGCTCTGCCTCAGCCTCTAGCAGGAACACATTCATTAGGAAGCCTGGATGCATCTCACCCCACCCCTTACAGACACCTCTTGACAATTAAGTGTTTGGACAATGGACTTTATGTGATTCAGAACCCCTGTGTGTACCTTTAAGTGGGCATGGGTGGGCCCCACATGGACGCTGATGATACCTACTTGGGTGTCACATGGATACACATTACAGTGCATTGCTAGAGATGGCAGCTGCTTTGGCTCATGATTATCTTTCTGCACCACAGGCTGGGTGATAAGGGGTGTACTCGCATAAACTGTGGAGAGTGTCTGCGGAGTGCTACCTTAACAAACCCAATAGGGGAACATCTGGAGGATCATGGTACCAATATGAGTATATACCTTGCCTGCAGGATGGGGTGTGGGGCATTGCTTTGGCCAAGGTATCCATAGTGCTGAATTCCATATCCTCATCTCTTTCTCACAGGATCACCTCATACTCCCTGACAAGTTGGTGCTAAACAAGGAGGAGCGGTCAGATGAGGCCACCTGTGTGGTACACACACCACGAAGGAAGAGGCATTGGTGACACAAGGCACCCTACTTTCTGTCCCTGTGGGTGGGGCCAGAGGAAATCTACTATAAGTCATAAGTAGCAGAGATGTGGAAGGTGATGGAGTCATTCAAAGCAGCTGTGGTATCCTGTGGCATACCTCTGCCTTTGTTTTCTGCCTGTTGGGCCCAGCATGTGTATCCTGCTCATGCCTGTCCTCCCGGTGTGTTCTCTTTGCAGCGCTATAGAGAACCACTGCTCCTCATGGTGCTGCAGCCACTGCCCTTTATGGATGCCACACCACTGGGGTCAAGTGAAGACTCCAAAGGGGGTGAGTAGGACAGGTCCACTGTCCTGGCACTGACCAGCTGGCACACATGATGGCTCCAGTCACACCTGAAATGTTGTCTGTTGGATTTTACATATAGTTGGACTGTGTGTCAGTGTACACTGCCTTGGTTGTTTGTGTGCTGTCCTGTACCTGGGCATGTTTCATACAGAATCTTTCTTGTACTCCATTTTACAGTGACCTGACTTTATAATGCATAGTTTATTTTCTTACACCTATGTTGTTCCTTGTGTCCATCACAGTGATTCTCCCACTGTTGTGGGTGGGTGGGTGGGGCACATGGGTGGGGTCTTGGGGCCCTATTTGGGGCTCCTTGTGGGTTGGGTGGTGTGTACATTGTACACTGTGGAGACTTGTGTTTGGGGGGCCACCTGTGTGGACTGTGCGATGTGGATTTTGTTCCCCTGGTAGTGAATGTACTAACAGTTGTGCTGCCTTGCCCAGTTGCTGCCTGCCTTTTGCTGGGGGCTATACTGTACATGCCAGTCACACACCTGCATGCCGGTCTTCCTGGTGGAGCTTTCCCATAGTGTTGCTGGTTATGTAACCCATGGTGATGTCCCTAGCAGTACCTGCCACAGTGTTCCCACATCCATCCCCTTCCATGGCACTCTATTCTGTGTGGGAGCCACTACCTGCCATGGTGTGGTGCTGCTTGTGGCAGCCATCCACATGCTGTTAGGATTTGCACTTCATGGCATGCACCTGGTTGTATTATCTAACTTTGTGCATGTGAGTTCGGGGGTGATGCACACATTGCTACGCAGCCACACACTCCCACATGCGCATTGTGCAGTGAGCACATCACTGCACGCAGGCAGCCAATGCATGCCTTTGCATGTGATTCATGCATGCCTCTCAGATGTGCCTTGCATGCATCTTGCACATATGTCCATATACGCGCATGTTGTGCACTCACGTACATGCTACATATCCTTTGTGCATAGAGCCCATTGTTTTCACACAAGAAGCTATTTGAAAGGAAAAACTGGGAGAATTCCATGAGGGAAACAATCTCAAGCAATATCAGGCAACATGAGTTTATGAGGGAAGATCATGCCAAAAAAATCTGATTGAATGAGGGAGGCTGATAAAGGACAGATGGCTGACAAAGTATACCTGGACTTTAGTAACGTCTTTGACTCAGTGTCACCAATGGCTGGTCAATAGAAAGTTGGCTCAAGGGGTGAATGCAGAGGATGGTCATAATCTGGGAATACTCAGAGATTAAAGAGGAGACAAGTGGAGTGTCATATGGTTCAATCCAAAGGTCTGTCTTCTTTAACATATTCACTTGTGAAACACAGATAGGAGTTCAGGTGAAGATCTGCCTATTTGCAGATAACATTAAGATCTGCAGTAGGGCGGGCAGTAAGTATAGGATCAGAACAATGATACAGGACTTTGAAAAGCTTAAACATGATGGTCCAAGATATGGCAGTTGAAATTCAATGCTAAAAATGCAAAGCAATGTACATACAGAGTAAAACCACCAAAAAGCAATACCTGATAGCGTAGACATAGAGATCAAGACCTGGGGGTGACAATGTCAGAAAACCTGCAAGCATCAGCACAGTGTCACTGAGTAGTGAGTAACCTTAACAGGATGATGGAGTGCATGGTAAGGGGAATCAGTGCTAGAAGCAGGCAGATGATCCTTCCCCTGTATAGGTCCCTGGTTCATCCCACCTGAATTACTGTGCAAGGTTCAGGAGCCCACACCTACAGAAGGACTATAACAAACATATAGACAGTGATGGCAGAAAACCCCACTGTTCCATACTCATGTTTCCTATTTAGCACTGGAACTTACTGTCCCTCTAAGTCCTAGCCCTCCCCCCACCCCCCAACCCATTCTCCTCCTTGGTTCTGCCACCCTGAGCAACCACTGTACCTTTCATTCTGTCACAACCATGTTTGAAACCACCAATGGTTTTTGCACCAATCACCTTGGCTGGCAGACTGTTCCATAGCTGCACTACCCTCTGTATCCGTTAATCAATAACCTGCAAGAAAATTTAAATAAATTATGTAACTGGGCCAACCTTTCTAAAATGAACTTCAATGAACAGAAATGCAAGGTAATGCACATGGGTAAACACAACATTAAGGCAGTCTATGTGATGAATGGAATACAATTAACCACCACTACAGAAGAAAAAGATTTGGGTGTTATAATCACTGAAAACCTAAAACCCGATACACATACAAATAATGTAGTAAAAAAATGCTACGGCATTTTTGGATGTATCCAAAGGCACATTAGAAGTAGAAATAAAGCAGTCCTATTACCACTATATATTAGCCTTATTCAACCTCACCTGGAGTATTGAGCTACCTTTTGTACACCAACAGTAGTGGGAACCAAAAAAATGGTTGAAAGAGTACAACGAAGGGTTAGAAAGAAAATTAGTAGTGTCAAAAACAAAAGCTAAAATGATAGATTAAGAACCCTGAACTTGTACTCCTTGGAATACAGATCTCTAAGAGGGGATCTGATTCTCATATTTAAAGCATTCCAAGACAACGCATTGTTTACTACAATTTGTCTTGAAAAACAAATGACTTATAATAATACTAGGTCACATAACCTTCAACTTAAGACAACTGTGAGCAGAACAATAAGGCGTAACGTTTCTTCTTTACACAAAGTGCTTCAGTGATATGGAATGCCTTACCAAGATATGTAGTCATGCGTAAGACACTGGAACAATTTAAAATAAACTTAGACAATCATATGATGGAAAATAAATTTAGTTTCCATCAGTAAACCAGTAGTGGTGGGTTTGTAATGGGTCTTTGGCCTCAAGAACCTGTATAACACTATGAAACTAGAGCAGTGCAAAGGAGAATGACCAAAGTGATTTAGGGCTTTAGGAGAATAAATGCAATGAAAGGTTGATATATTGCAACATATATACTACCCTCCAGTCAACTGGGGCCACTTCTGTGTTTAAGGAACAGTTGAATAGGTCCACCAGTGAAGCTGACTGGGGTCATGCCAGTTCTGTTAGCATTTGATTGTGCAGTCCACCTAGCCTGGGGGTTTTATCCATCATTAACCCCAATAGCATCTTGAACACCCTTTCTTCTGCAGTGGATCCCTTGGTCCATATTAGTTCTTCTCTTGCTTGGATGCTGCAATCCAGGATATCCCCTTTCTCCACTGTAAAGACCAAGCCAAAGTATTCAGTGAGCATTTTTGCCTTTTTTTCACCTCCATCTACCCAGGTTTACCCCTATTCAGTCTTTCTATTTCACCTTTGCTTTTGATTCTTTCATATATCCTTGAGGAGGCAGTATAGTGCAGTGGTCTAAGGCTCTTAGCTGCAAATCTGGTGACATCCAGCAGACCCGAACTGGGTTTGAATCCCACAGCTTCTACTTGCATATTGTGTGACCCTGAGCAAGTCACTTAACTTCCCTGTGATCCCAGGTCACTCTTGTGAAAAAGCTTTCAGCTTAGTGTGCTATTCCTGGCTAAACAACTAAAAATATATATATATATATATATGTATGAGGACAGACTTGAGGATCTCTGCCTGTTTTCATTGGAGGAGAGGAGAGATGGGGGGACATGATTGAGGTCTTCAAGTACCTCAAGGGAATAAATAAGGCAAACATGGAGGGGATCTTTAGACTAAAGCAGGGAGGTAACACCAGAGGGCATGGTTTGAAGTTGGAAGGTGGAAGGGTGAGGGGGAAAAAGAGGAGGAGGTTTTTCACTCAGAGGGTGGTGGACCCTTGGAATGCGCTGCCTGGCGAGCTGGTTCAGAAATTCACAGTGGAGGGCTTCAAGAGATGGTGGGACAGACAAAGTGGGGATGGATGATAGGGGTTTCTGGAACACAAGGGGGGGGAGGGCCTCGGCACCCAACTAGGGATCTGAGGTTCGAGCAGACTCGATAGACCATAAGGCCTAATCTGCTGGCAATTAGTATGTTAGTATGTGTGTGTGTATCTATATATATCCACTGTATATATAACTAAAAAAGCCTTGTCATTAGGCTTCACCCCACCAGCTCTGCATTCTCCTTTGCTTTTCTCGATGACTTTCTCATCTCCCTGGCAAAGCTGAGGTACTTCTCCCTACTGGCCTCTGACTGAGAAGATTTGTATTCCCTAAATGCAGTTTTCTTTGCTATTACCAGTTCCCTGTCCTCTTTTAACAATCAAGTTACTCTTTTCTGCTTCTTGTTTTTCCCCTACCTGCCCAAAGCAACTTTTGCTATGTCCATTGCCTTACGGACATATGAGCATAAAAAGAAGCCAGCAGAAGAAAGTCAATTGGTCTATCTAGTCTGCTCATATTGCAGGGTCCATAGTTTGAGCTACTGTCCCTGCCCTGCCACTCTTCCTATCCTCCCTACCATGATCCTTACCTTCCCATATGCCTATCCCAGTTGCCCACTGTCTTCAAGCAAGGCCACCTCTTCTGGCAGAGCATTCCAAGTGTCCACCACCCTTTCTATGAAGAAGTACTTTCTGACTTCCCTCCTAACCCCCCTCCAGTTTAAGACTGTGCCCCATCATGTTATGATTGCCACTTAGCTTACAGAAACCTCCTTAGCCACCTTATTTATCCCTTTTAAGTACTTGAAGGTCCCAATCATGTTCCATATATTTTCCTTTCCTCCATGGAGTATGTGTTCAGTGCCTGTAACCTCTCCTCATATGTTTTACCATGCTGACCAGATATCATCTTTGTAGCCCTCCTGTGGACCTTCTCCAGCAGGATAATGCCCTTTTGGAGATGTGGGTACCAGTATTGAACTCCATACTTTAGATATGGCATCACCAGTGACCTGTACAAGTGTAGTATAACATCCTCTCTCCCCTAATGATCCCCCTAGTTATGCATCCAAGCATCTTGTTTGCCCTTGCTGCTGCTTTCTTGCACCACATGGAGTATTGCAGGTTACTAGTGATCATCACTCCCAGGTCCTTCACCTACTCTGATGCAGAGAACTGCACTCCACCAAGGTAGTACTCCATCCTGAGATTCTTGACTCCAATGTGCATAACTTTGCATTTCTTGGCAAATCCCTGGCCCTGAGTTTTCCCTGCATCTTCTTGAAGTTTACCTTATGGAAGTCTAGCATCACTCTTCTTGCTGTTTGCCGGTGTGTCCTCAGTTCTGTGTCAAAATCACACTGTGAAATGATCACTCATACTGTGCAGGTCTCCCATTGATAGTCTCCTCATACTGTTGCCATTGGTCAGGACTAGATTCAAGATGCTCCCTGCTCAAGTGTGTTCACTACATGCTAGGTCAGGAAGCAGTCCTGGAGGATGTCCAACACCACCTGGTTCATGGTGCTGCACTCTAATGGAATACTGGGTAAGCTGAAGTCCCCAACAATAACCAGTCCCCCGACTATGGTGGCCCTCCTAATTTCTTTCCCCAGTTCCTTATCTACAACTAGTCCCATGTAGGGGTTCTGTAGATCACTTTCATATTGCTCTGTCTCTTCTATCCAGCTCTAGTTGTACCAGAAGTATTTCTGCTTCCCCAGCACTCCCTGTTTAACTGTCCTCGGTAGAGCTGCGTGGAATTTAAAATCCACCAGCAAAGTGAATGCAAAGTGGCCACTTCGCAGTGGCACTTTGTTATGCAGAGTGTGCCACAGGAAAGGCTCACTTCGCCTTGTGATTATTACTTTGCATTGTCATTCCACCTTAAATGTGAAGTAAGGCAGAGTGACAACAATATTGGCAGCATCCCACCCGCACAGTCACCAGAATGAATGTGCATCCCCAAAGTGCTACTGTCTTGTGTCCAGAAAACTCCCCAGTGCTGATAAAGTGAAATGAGAGTGTAACAAGAAATGAAAAGTCTTCCAGAATTAATGGTGTACTCAGTCATGCACGCAGTGGTCAGGTCACACACAGTCACCAGAACTAATGTACATCCCCAAAATGCTGCTGTCTTGTGTTCGGAAAATTTTCCAGTGCTGATGAAGCGAAATGAGAACATAACAAGAAATGCAGTCTCCCAGAATTAATGGTGCCATGTAAATGCACAGACAGATTAAGATTGCACGGCACACTCAAAGGATGCATACGAAAAGGCACGACAACACCTAACCAGTGCTCACAAGTCACAAATCCAAATTTGGAAAGGAATACATTTTGCCAGTTGTGGGATTAGTGCACATCAGTAACAATCCACTACTAGTAAAGATACCACAAAGCAGTATAAAAAATTCATGCAGGTGTGGTGGATATCAGGTTCACACTGCTACAATTACTCTTTAACACAATAAAAGGTGTCTGATTTAATGGCACACATCGCACACACACTCACACTCAAGTAATGCATAGCAAATTGAAAACCTTAGTAATATAACCAAATGTCTTAAACCAACAAATTGTACACTGCTGCACCACAACAATCAACGAAAAAATTTCAAGAATTACTGAAAATATTACTGTGTGTGCATTTACACAGTTATACAAGAAAAATATAACCAAAATGGAAAGATTGCCTTTTTCTCCCAGTTAATCTGCCTACACCACAAATACACCCCTTCCCCAAAACACACTTCACAGTACACAGACTGACTATTCTAAATTAACATTCAAAATCCACACACAACAATAAACACTCGATGATATGAGCACAGAAGGGTTTCCTACAAATGATGTACTAAATTTTGAGCAAAAAATATTACTTGAAAAGGCATTTTAAACAGCATTTAGATGTTTTGAATCACAGAGCTCTAAGAGCAAACTGTCTCCAGCTACCACTGCACACACACTACCCAGGACAGAACTGAGGCTGTACCGAACAATCTAGAGCCCATGTGACCTGCAATCCCATGAATAACTGCAGAATTTCATTTGGAGCTCAACTACAGGGCGAAGTGAGGTGAATTACGTTGATTTCAATATACTTCACCTTAAAATTGGTGGAGAAGTGGTTTAGGGAATGCGGAATAATGCAAAGTCATTGGTTTCAATGGACTTCGCATTCCTCATTACGAGGCAAAGTACTCCGCTTCACATTGTGGAGTTCTCCGTGGATTCTGCTTCACTCAAGTGAATCACTTCATGGAGCAAATTGGGGCTACTTTGCCCACCACTACTTACCGTACTGTAACTTACATGCTGTATGGGAAGGAACATGAATGCCTATGTCTGTACTTCCCCAATGAGCTGAGCACAAATCTCTCCTACTCAAAAATTAATGCGTACCGGAGTGGTGAAGCCTGGAGAGATACTACAAAACATGCTTACAATACATCCAAGTAACTAGTAAAAAAACTAATGTTGTGATTCGTGATGTGATCATGAATCATGATTTGTGACTGCATTTGTGACCGTGATGATGAAGAACGTGATTCGGTGTCGACGGTGTGAGATAAACAATATGGAACTGTATTGGGAACGCGAATGCCTATGACTGTACTTCCCCAATGAGCTGTAGCACAAACTCCCTGACTTAAAAATGCTCATTAATGATTACAATGGAGGGGTGGTGAAACCTGGAGAGATACTACAAAACAGGTTTACAATACGTCCAAGTAACTAGTCAAAAAATTAGTGTTGTGATTCGTGATGTGATCATGAATCATGATTTGTGACTGCATTTGTGACCATGATGATGAAGAACGTGATTTGTATCATGAGTGACTCATGATGATGGTCCTGACTTAAAAATGCATATTAATAAGTACAATGTTCATGCAGAATTATGCACCACACCTGTCCAGTACTCTGAAGGGAAGCCAAAGAAACAACTGTGACTTAAGTTACAGATGGAGATTGGGCCCTAAAGAGATGCAAATGCACAGACAGATTAAGATTGAGCTGCACACTGAAGAGATGCAGATGCGAAGGTACAACACCTAACCAGTGCTTACCATCAGAAATTCAGATCTGGAAAATAGTACCTTTGCTGGTTGGGGCAGGCTGCGGGGGCAGTGTAGTAACAGTCACTAGTACTAGTACCAGTAAAGATATCACAAAGAAATACAAAAATCACACAGCTTCAGTGGATAGCAGGTTCACATTGCTGAAATTATTATGTGGCACAATAAAGCATGTCTGATTTGATGACACATGTCACACACATACACACTAAGTAATGAGTAGCAAATTGAAAAGTTCAGTAATATAACCACATATTTTAAACAAACTAAAACTATGCACTGCTGCACCACAACAATCAGCAAAAAAATGGCAAGAATTATTGAAAATATTAATGTGTGTACATTAGCACAGTTAAACAAGAAAAATATCACCAAAACAGAAAGAACTGTCTTTTTCTCCAAGTTAATCTGCCTATACCACAGATATGCCCCTTCCCCAAAGCACACTTCCACTGTCTCTCAGTACACAGACTGAATGTTGTACATTAACATTCAAAATCCACACACAAACAATAAACGCTCGATGATATGAGCATAGGATGGTTTCCTATAATAGATGAACTAAAGTTTCAGCAAAAAAAATTACTCAAAAAGGCTCTTTTAACAGCTTTTAAAAGGTGTGAATCACACAGAGCTCTCACAGCAGATTGTCTCATATAGCTTCCTACACACACTACCCCAAACTGAGGCTGTACAGAACAATCTAGAGCCCATGTGACCTGAAATCCCATGAATCGCTGCAAAATTCACCTTTGCAGCTTAAAAACAAGGCGAAGTGAGGTGAAGTACATTGTTTTCAATGTACCTCGCCTTAAGAATGATGGAGTAGTGGTTTGGAAAGGCAGAGTAATGCAAAGTCATTGTTTTCAATGGACTTTGCATTACCCATTATAACGTGAAGTACTCCGCTTATGCTAGGAGCACTCATTCATTCACTCTTCACTCTGCGAATCACTTCGCAGAGTGAATTGGGGCCACTTCGCCAATCTCTAGTCCTCAGTAGCCTTGATGACTTTATTAACATAAAGGGTCACCCCTCCATCCTTGCCCTTGACCATGTTCCATCTGAATAAAACAGAATCTGAGACTGTGAGGTCACAATCATTATTTGGCATGGCCTACGTTTCTGTAACTGCCAATAGGTGTGGCTTGCTCTCAACTGCTAAGGCTTGAAAGTCACCTATCTTGTTGTGTAGACTTATAACATTCAAGCTTGTGATTGTCCAGGACTTAAGGTGCCCACCCGTCTCTTGCTGATTTCACTGAACCAAAGTAAATTTTGCACCCTGACTCTCTGCTGTGCCCCTTTACATGTCAGGTTCCCCCACTGAGTTCCCCCTTTCTTTTAGTTGGAGTCTTGTTTGGGTCATTCTTCTTTCTTGTACCCTACATACTCTCCTTGTTCTGGAGAGCACTTACCAGTTTTCCCAGTAGTCATCCTACTCCCTAGGTTTCCCTTTCACTAGCCTCCCCCTTTACTAGTTTTAATGATATTGTTCAGAGGCCTCTGATGTTTTTTTCCTGATTCTCTCACCCTTTTCCTGTAGGAGTAAAGGCCATCTTATTAAAACAGCCTCCTGTTCCCCCAACCACCTTTGAAGTGAAACCATTCTGTCACACACCAGACTTTTATCCGCTCATGAAATATGGTGATTTTGACTTTCCCACCCTCCCCTCTCCCATACACTGTAAGAACATCAGAGAAAGTCATTGTCTTTGCCAGGGACCTGAGATGTGCCCCTAGGGCATTGAAGCTAACTATAACTTCTCCAATGTTGCTGTGGAGGGGGTACAACATGGTGATATAACACTTTTGACTAAGGGTGACAAAGTGGGCCGCAGACATCTTTAGTTTGGTTTCAAGTTGGGGTCTGAAAATGTGGTTTGGCTTAACAAATTCAGCTGAATCTCTTTGACTCTTTATACAATTATTGTCATAGGGTAAAACAGACTACAAATAGGGGGCCTTAAGGTCAGCACTAAATATCAGTTACTGTGGCTTACTTGTGGCAGGTGCTGTTGGTATGAATCTTCTGTGGACTACCGTGATCCAATGTGAGCTACAGTAATAGTTGCTTTTCATAACTGACATCAAAGCATATACTCCATGTAGTCAAAATAAAAGGCATTGCAGAGGGAGCATCCTGGGCCCCCATTTATTTTAATGCTTACATGGCATACTGGGAAGAAAATTTTGTTTTCTATGCAAACCGAAAACCATTTTTTCATAAACGGGCTATACATTAATATCTTTTTTTTTTTTTTTTAATTTTAAGGATCAGCAAGGGAACTGTAGGAATTTGTGGTGTACTTACAGAGCACCAATCCAGTCCTGAAATTCACTATGGGCTATGATTTACAATTAGTGAATTATTAGATCTGGTAATCTCAAGGGATGGTAATGGAGGCATTAATGCCCATCTCATCAGGAAGAATACTAATAGAAATTCTGTTCTGCACTTCAATAGCTGCCATCCACATCATCAGGTGGAGAATATCCTGATGGGCCAATTTATGAGTGTAAAACACAGTTATACAATCGAGCAGAGTTATGAAAAAAATGCAGAAGATTTTGTAAAATACTTTCACCATTGGGATTAATAACAAAGAAAGTATTAATAGAGCAGCAGAGAGAGTAGAGACCATGGAATGTGCAAACTTGTTAATCCTCAACAGCAGAAATGATTGAATAGTTTCCCAGACAACAAATTTCATAACCACTTCTGGTCCTTTTCCCATATTATTCAGTTGATTTGGGCAGAAAAATAAGTAAATAAGACGTAACTAAGAACCTACCAGGTATTATCTATAGATGCGATCAGAACTTCTCTGATAAATTGTTTAACAGTTTACACTGGAGAGGGAATAAAAAGAATGGCAAGAGACATACATCTGCAGTAAACATTGGGTGTGGGCACTGCAATTTTAAAAAATAATTTCATACCAGGTAATGAAGTACAACATTCAGTCGTAGGTTAGTACTTTGAGATATGAGATTTCATTAACTACAGCATGAGTGCTATGGTTTACATTGCTATATGTGGGTATGACATTTTAAATTGGGTAGACTACAAGAAAATTTTCAATGAGGATCAGCAAACTTTGAGAAGCATAAAAAAAAATGATCTAGAGAATGCTTTGGCTCAAGCAAATGCAGAAAATGGGGAGAACTCATGAGTTCAGATTCCAAGCAATTCAAAATGTGATCTGGTCTTGAACACTGAGGGTGAGGGGTTGGAAGTACAGAATGTGTTCCAATGTGCCATCATGTTTAAATGAACATTTTCGGCTACTGTTTTTTTTTTGTAAATCATGCTTGGTAATACAAAGACTTGCCTCTAAGAATTTGAGCATGTTTTGAACTTTGTAATGAAGTACTATGTTTGAGTAATTTATTAGAATGCCCTTTGGCATCAAAGCAAATTAATTTCATTGTACTTATCTTGAGACATTGGTTTGGTAAATTACTGATTAGTGCCTTATGTGTATTTCCCTTTTTGCTTTCCATCTCTGCCCTTCCCCCAACCAACCCTTTCATCCCTCCCCATTCTGATAGATAGATAGATAGATAGATAGATAGATAGATAGATAGATAGATAGATAGATAGGTAGACAGACAGACAGGTGGTTGGTTTTTAAGGACTATCACTTTATATGGTTTCATATATTTTGATGACTTGCATTTATGCACTTTAGGTAGCATTCTTAAATATGCATGCTCACTTTAATTAAAGGGGTGCTTAAATGCTGCACTTGTAAAGTGATGTCATGTCAAGACAAAGTGCTTATGCACAAAAAACATTTGACTATTTGTGGAGGAGTACTCTGATGGATTGCTGTTTTTATCTGCTTTCTAATAAAGGTAATACCAGTTGAATTTCTACAACCAGGTTATGGTTCAGTTGCACTAGACACTGCTGGAGCCAAGCTGCTTTTTATAAGAAGACCCCTGTAGTCTCTGACTTTCCACATTGACCAATACCAACTACTATAGTGTCCCTTGCAGCACATAGATTTTTCAATGATAGAGTATTTTTGTATTATGATTATCATAATATATATATATACTGTATATATATATATCTTCACTTTTATTTTTTTTATTTTGATGGCAATTGTTTTATATATTACATAATAAATAGCAATATGACAGTAATATAATGTAAAAATCTGTTTTGTATGTAATTTGTTTTAATAATATTACAAGACAGAGGAGAGGCTGGACCAGGGTGGGCTCAGTGAGGGAGAGAGTGGAGGAACAGAGTTGCATCCCTCCAGCTGTACCTCTCCATAATTCATTCACTCTTCTGGAGGATAGTGGTTCCTCTATGGAGGCACCTGCAGTGGAGATGAAGGAGGATGCTGGAAACCTTCACAAAGGAGACCCACAGGAGGGTGGCATGGGACCCCACATGGGAAGGAAACATCTCCTGGTGGGGGACTCAATCATTAGATGGGTAGAAGTTGGGGAGGAAGGGGAGAGGGAGGGGAGGTAAGGTGCCTGTCTGGCACCATGGCTTGGAGGGACAGGAAGTGAATCCTCAGGATTGTGGGAGCAGCTACATGAGGGAGGGAGCTGGATGTCATTGTTCACCTAGGGACAAATGACCTGGCTAGGAATGGGGGCAGAGCAGTGCAAGAGGAGTTTGTAAAGTTGGGGAGGGGCCTTAGACAAGTAGCACATATGGTAACCTTCTTGGAGGTGCTGCCTGTCTACGGCAAGGGTGATGCTAGGGTACTTCTCACCAGGGAATTCAATGAATGGTTGAAAAACTAGTGTGGAGCTCAGGGTTTTGGCTTCATTGGGGACTGGGGAGCCACCTGGAGGGATGCAGACCTATACTGGTGTGATGGTCTGCATCTGACCAGGGAGGGAACCAGGATCCTAGGTGAGAGGTTTAAATGGTTCATTAGCAAGCATTTAAACTAGCCAAGAGGGGAGGCACTGAAAAGGAGCAGGGAAATCCCAGCCTCCCCCCACTAAACACAGTAATTAGTGAGCTAAGCACCAAGGTAGAGAAGTCATTAGGGAGCAGGAAAGAGGTAAATGTAAACAAGCATTTGTCAATGCCGAACGTTCGCTTGCAGGTATTTGCAGTAGTGTTTGGCATGTATGATGCTTTACCCTAATGCCCTGTGCGATTGCTGGTATTTGGACAATAAATTCTCAGCATGACCTTTTTGTTAGCCCCATTGTGCGCTACATAGACGGAAACACGTTTTTGGCAGGATGTGAAAAATGACAGCAGTACTGCTCATAAGGAAGTGTGGTAAAATGTCAATGTTGAAAATCTGGAGGAAATATTGAAAATTCACAAACCTAGGAGTGTGTGGAACTGTGCAATGCACTCAGAAACAGTCATTGTTAGGATTTTCACCAAATTGTCAACATTGGCATTTTAAAACCTCTGCTAATGAACAGTGTCACTGTGATTGTCTTACTGTGTGCCATACATTGATTTTTGCACACCGACTGCCTCATTATTACTTTTCATAGGCGGAAACACATTTTTGGGCTGGATGTGAAAAATGACAGCTGTACCGTTCATAAGGAGGTGTGGTAAAATGGCAATGTTGAAAATCTGGAGTGAAAATATTGAAAATTGCAAACTACGAAAGGAACTGCACAACGACGTCAGAAAACAGTTATTTTAGAATTTGTTCACCAACATTTTCAACATAGCCATTTTAAGATCTCTGCTCATGAACAGTGACACTGTGATTTTTCTTAATGTGTCCCATACACTGAGTTCACACAGCGACTGTGCCATTGTGCGCTACATGGGCGGAAGCACGTTTTGGGCAAGATGTGAAAAATGACAGCTGCAGTGCTCATAAGAAGGTGTGGTAAAATGGCAATGTTGAAAATGTGGAGTGAAAATATTGAAAATTCGCAAACTTATGAGCATGCATAGGAACGATGCAATGAACACTCGTAAAACAGTCATTTCTAAATGGCCTAAATAGCCAAAACCTACACAGTAAGGGAGAGAGGTTCAGGGCAGGAGCAAGAATTGGCTGTGCTTAAATTCACAATAGTGAAGTGTGTTTATCACACTGTCTTTCCCTTCAGTTCATCATGGTGCAATATTCTGATGGAAACAGCATGATGTCACTTGAGCTATGGCAGCTTTACTTCTACTAAAAAGAGCAATAATAACCTATTGTGTACAACAGTTAAATCTGTTATTATAATTGATATTTCACTACTCTTAAAAAATTATTTCCCCTTACTCTATGTCCATGAATAGAAATAATTATACAGTACACTTACAACTAAAGTGATTTATAAAATGGATACAAAAATAAAGAATTATGACTGGCTGACATCCATCACATGACCATGCAGTGATTTCAATTGCTGCACAGTCATTCTGGTACTTACTGTAGTCTTATCAGAAATCAATACATCATTACAAGATCATGAAAAAAAAAAGTATTTGGCAGCCAGTTTTCCCTTGCTAAACAGCCAAGCAGGACTCAACACCAAAGCCAAAAAATACTAAATATAGTCATATTCCAACACCTCCCCTGATGGCACCAAAAAATATTGTAATTACAAGGTAACAATTTTCAAATTATTTTTTCACTATTCTGTTGTTGCTTTCATGCATGTTTGGAATGTGTGGCTCTCATGCTCCCACAAACACTCCACCACTTCTGCAGTCAAATTCCATTCTTCATCAAAGTAAAAGTGTGACTTTAAAACATAAAACTAACAAAGACATGTTCAAATGCTGCCAGCTTTCTCTTTCTCTCTAACTGCAGCCAACACTCGCATTACTTTTACTGTAACAGAATGTATGACTTTTGTAACCGCTACAATGTGCATTCTGGAACCCGCTGCTGCCTATGCACTGACAGCCACCATCAGTCACTTGCACAACCATCTCTCTCAGTAGCTCAGTCATCTTTTTCCCTTTCTCTCTCTCTCTCTCTCTCTCTCACTCATACAGTGACAGCCTCATTTCATACTAAGGAAGACAAAAACAACATAGAATATTTCCTGTAAATTAAATTTAAATAACTACAGTAAGTGTAGGGGGTATGTTCAGAACCACATCGCTTGTCAAAATACTATAACTATATAAGCCACAGTGAGACCAGTCTCCAAAGGCAACATAAAAACTCTTCAAGTTTCAGCAGGTGAAACAACTACTGTATCCAAAATTAATCTAAGCATTTTAAAATTGTACTTATCTATTTTTTTAAAACTATTAATGATATTTTAAAAATAGAAACACTTTTATGAATACAATAACACACTCCAGGATATGCATTATAGTAGATCACTACTATTCCCAGGTGACTGAATGCACTCACAGTGCACCAGGCCATGCTATGACCAAGTATAATGCACACACTGCTGTGTTTTTTTCTTTATATCATCAGAATGTTGCAGATCTGAGAAATCAGAAAAGGGACCGTATGCCTGGGTTGGTGGTGCTAGTTGACAGCCTTGTGCTCCCATGCAGGAGACCCCCATTAATGCTGTGACCCTACTCTCTTCATCAAGCTGGTGGAGCTTTGGGCATGATGTGGAGTCAGTGTACTAAAGATACAGACAAGAGGTTGATGTCCATCTAGCACCTCCTATCAATAGCAAGACAGCACTTCATTATGGGTGGCCACATATTGCCCCCTATACCATGGGTGGATAGGATGTTTGTGTCATGAGCAGAGATAGATGTTGCTTGCAAGGTTTCTTTGAAAATATAAGAGTGGTGCACCTGAAAAACTGTAAAATCACTATAAATGTAGTAAAAATGCCATTAGTTTTCATGGTGAAAAGGAACCAACACTGGTCTCAATACCATGGTGCTTAAAACCCATGTTTCAGCATCTGGGGGTGGAGTTGCCTGGAGCCCAGCTCTGTTTATGCAAATGAGTTAAAGGCACAGTGACTTAATACTAATACAGCACAAAGTCACAGAGCATGAAATTAAATTATCAGTTCATATGGCATGCATGAAAGATGTAAAAGAAAGCCAAGCCTCTGCTATTATCCAATTATGTCCTTAACTGTCTAATAATAAACCCAAGGAAATTTAATATATAAATCCCCAATGTGAATATTATATGAAATTAGACAACTGACATGTGTGTGGCATCTTAAAAACTCAAACAAGAAAAAAAGCAAGGTGTATGAGAATAAAAATAATTGGACATAGTTAAACATGTATCAGTGGCCTCATCAGTATGCTAGATAGCAAACACAGTGCCTGTGATGATCCCATTTTACTATATAATTCAAGAGAATCCCTAGCAAACATAAAGATAGAAAAAATGAAAAACAGTATAAGGCATTTGTAGAATTAAAGTCTGCAGAAGGTTGGATTTTGTTATAATCTTTAATGATAGACAGCTAAATCCATTCTATGTCCTGAATGATAGCCACCATGATGGCAATGCACTGCTGTGACTAGCTTTGTTTTAATTATTTTCAGGTATTTTTCTTCACATAGTTCTCGTCTTGCACTGCAGATGGTGAGTTTAGCAGTTCTTACTGTACATGTGGCACACACAGGTTGCAAATATGTGTATCTTTATAGTGTTTGAATATGATCTACAAGTTGAAGCACTCAACTTAATTTAATTCAGTTTAATTTGCTTACCAGGTAAGCACACTAGACCATAGGGTCCATTTATAGGCATGACCTGAATGTTTAGTTAAAACATAATTGATCTTCCAATATGTAATATAATGTACATCACAATGCGCTTACAGGACATACTGTAAGAAAGAAAATTCAAATACATTCAAACACTTTTGATTTTGGCATGTTACATGGATGGGTATTATCACAATTATACAGACAATCCAAGGAAACGTTTCTATGACAAATGTCAGAAACATTTGCATACAGATGTAAACAACAAATGGGTTAAGAGCATATTTCGAAAAATTTGTAAAAATGGGACTAAACGAATCTCATTTGGGAGATCATTCCATTTTTCAATAGTATGATAAGCAAAAGCTTTCAGCCTGTTACTCTCTTGCACGATTTTTTTTTTTATATATGTTCTCTTTTTACGCCCCCTTTCTCACCACGGTGCTTCCTCACCTTCAGGAGTCTCCTATGGCCTTATATGTCCCTGCTCGTCTGCCAGCTTCAGGTGCAGTCATCCCCCCATGCTGCCTTGGTTTGACCCCCAGGTGGGTACGAGGTGGGGCTCCCCTTCCTCCGCCCCAAGCGTCTGTGTTTCGTCGGGTATCCGTCGCTTGTGCTGACAGGGGCCCCGGGATCAGGGCCTGAAGCTCCGTCTACAGGGAGCACCGCGGGGTATTTTTCTGCTGTTTCGCCCAGCCCATAGGATGTCCGCATGCAAGGAGAGCCTAGCAGCAACGCATGTCAAAATGTGCTGACACTTCAGCTCCTGGCAGACGTACTCCCTCCCTGCTACATGCTGTCTTCGCTGCACCTCCACCTGTGATCACACAGGTGGTGATATTGCAGTGGGACCCGCATACCACCCCACCCGGAGGAGGAGGGCAGCCTCTCGGTGCTCAATCCTCTTCCCCCCGGCCGGCCCTCCACCTGCCCAAGTCTGTTCCCAAACCCAGGTCGCTGGTGCTTAAGTGGTAACCCAACCTACTATGCTATGGGCAGACCTCTTTGCACGACTTTTGTTATAAGCAACAACTGATCCTTGCTGTTAGCACAATTTAAGCCACACCTTTTTAAAAAATCAGCCAAAGGGTTTCCACCATGTAACCTAACATTTTTAAAAATGAAGTCACATAAAAGAAAACCATGTTTTTGTGCCAAAAGTAACAATTCACTTTTTCATATATTTTGCTGTGATGTTCTTGATATGAGCTGCTGGTGGCAAAATTATATATCATATTATAGAGAACCTGTCTCTTACTTATGATCCCTGACAAGGTTGTCCCACAGAATACACTGCCATATTCCAAAGTAGGAAGTAAACAATTTCTGGCAAATTAAAGTTTTTGTTTCTGAAGATAACACATTGTATTTACTGATAGAGATAATCAATCTTTCTGTGTAAAATATATGTGACATTGTCCTTGTTTTTCATTATTTAAACGTGAATCCAATGCAACTTCTAGATTTCTGAAGTGCTCAGCTTCTTCAAAAACAGTCTGATCTGACATCTTGATACAAAACTATCTGACAAATTTAGCATACTTTTGAGATGTACCAAGAAGCTTGGCCTTGTTAAGTAACAGACTCTAACCACTCCTGTATTTTTGAAAATTCTAAGGATAATCTTCTGTTTAACAAATTTATATTTGTGTCTGACATACACATCACAGCATTGTCAATGTACAAAAATTAAATCTGAATTTAAACTTAAGTTAGGCATGTCATTTACAAAACTTGTAACAAGTAGTGGTTCTAAAATTGAGCTTTGTGATACAACATACTGTACTGAGCAAGAAGAAAGCAAGGTACCATCTAATCCCACATAGTGCTTATTATCTTTCAGATAGTTATCAAACCATTTCCTTGTTGACTCTCCAACCCTCATGTAGTCCAATTTGATCTCCAGGAGAAAGTGGTCCTCTAAACTGAATGCCTTGGTCATGCCCATGAGGAAAACACCACTCAGACAGCCTTTTCCATATCCCAGTGCAAGTAATTAGTGAACTTGACCAAGGCAGATGACGTCCTGTGCTCCTTCCTGAAACCAAACGGGGATTCAGTGAGGAGCTAGTGTCCAAGTATTCCATCAGCTGGGTATGATCCAACTCCTCCTGTACTTTACCAATACAAGACAACAAAGATATAGGCCTATAGCTGTCTTAAGCCTCAAATCCACCACCTTTATAGAATGGGATTGCAAATGCTGCTTTCCAGAGTTCTAGGAGTACACATGAAATGAAGGACAAGTTTATTATTTTCATTTTGGGACAGGCCAATTATTTTGCTTCAAGTTTTATACATTGTGTGTCAATCCCAGCCACCCCAAGTCCTTTAGTCACATCCAAGGTCTTCAAACACTTAAATACTTCTTTTCTTGAAACAACTATTAAATAGAACCTACCTCTATCTACTCCTGTTTCTTGTCCCCCATATTACCCTCTGATTTTAATTAGTTTACATAATTCTCCAGGTTTGTGAAACATTGCTTAAACTTATCTGCAGTTTCTTGTCGACCGGTTCCCTAGGCACATCAATTATTTTACTAACTTGTGTTTTGTGCATGGCTTAATTAACATGTTAATTTGCAAAACATCTTTCCATCAGTACATTTTTGAATCTTTTGAGTTTTGTAGTATGTCTTTTTGGTTTTTTTGATTTTTTTTTTTGCACCTGTTTCTCAAGATTCTATATTGTTGCCAATTTACAAAGCCTGTCTCTCTATCTCTTTCTTTCATTAATGCTTTAACATCCACATTTAACCACCTTTTCACATTCTAGTTAATTCTCATTGTTGCAAATGGTGCATACTTATCCAACACCTGGTTTTGTTTTTTATGGAAAAAATCCAAGGCATCATTTATTTCTGGAAATTGTATCCATCTAGGCAATGTTTTGGCCTTTTGTTATGCCATATGCAAAAAAATGATATGTGGTAACTCACACTTTCTGACAGAGTACTGCATAATGGGATTTTTATTCTATTATTAGTCAAGATCCACTCAATCAATTTGCCTTCAATAGTTTTATCATTCTGTCTGTTTTTTTTTACATTATAACTTCATCAAGGTTAAGTCTCAACAAAGTTCTGTTATATTCTTATCATTTGCTCTGAACCAATTTAGGTTCATATCTCCCAACAACAATAAATCTCCATATTTCTTAATAGCTAATGAACTCATCTAACCCCTGTTCACCATTTTGGGGGTAGGGGGGTTGTAAACGTCACCTAACCATAGTTTTTTGGTATTTCCCAATGTAACTGTAACCATAATAATTTCAAATAAGGTCTCTGTTTTTACCTTTTCAACCTCTAACACCTCCATCTGTTCCATCACATAAAACAAGATCATACCACCCCTTTTGTTAATCCTGTCATGGTGGAATACTCAGTACCCAGGCAAATGGACTTCTGGGTCCAAAATGTTGTCATTTAACCATTGTTCACAAACAATCATTATTTCTTTTCATATGTACCCATCTATGTTTCAAGTTTGTCTCACTTCAGGGTCAGACAGTCAACATTTATGTAGGTTATTCTCAACCCCAGTTGATTGAGCCAATCTCTTTTTAAGTCAAATGAATGATTACAGAATGTTCTAGGGTTTATCTTAGTATCTCCAGATAATAAAAGTTTCAAAATGAAAATTAAGTTACATGTAGAGTAAGTAATTTTAGTTTGTTTCTCAGGATGTACCCTTCCCTTGCAGAGTCCTTATTCTTTTTCAGGAAGTACCCTATCCTTGCAGAGTCCTTATAATTAATTAAACACCAAAAGTATTTTTGGGGAGACTATCTTTTTGTAATTTAATACAACTATGATTAAACCCAGATATTGCTAAATGATCCACATTATTTTGCAATAAAAAAAATCTGCTGTACAGGTTCCCATTATGTACAACAGACCCATTAAACATCCTAAAATGGCCATGTTGTTAAGTGCCTTTGCTCCTAATAATTTCTAAAAAAAAAAATAACAATATTAAAAATGTAAGCACTACTCTAAATAGTAAATGAGATAGTGCACAGTCTGCTAATTAGATAATTACTAAGAAGTCAAATTAGAAGTAAAACAAAAATAATAAATGCACCTCAATATTTGAGTAAGGCAGATATTATTTCAGTTTAGTCACTATTCCATTCAGTATTAAGGGAAATATTATTTTGGTTTAGTCATTATTTCACTCAGTATTCATAGTATTAGTAAGATAAAACCTCAAAAGAAATGATGGCTGCAACAAATTAAGGAACTTTTTTTTAATATAACAATACTGTTAACTTTAAAGAAACTGTAATAAATAGAGTATAAAATCTTAAAAAAAAACACTGCTTGAAAAGGAAGAGCATAAAAGAGGCTCTAACATGTGCATATAACTCAGATAAATAAGGCTGCCATTAAAAGGCAACCAGAATTGTCATGGGTTGCCACCAGAAATGTTGGAAAACAGGTCAGGTGGGAAAGGAGTGGGAGGTGTGGGGATGTGGGGGAGGGGTTTTGGGAGCTGAGAAGGACTTCGGGGTGGAGACAGAGAGAGGAAGATGAGGTCACAAAAGAGGAGGCACCCAGATACTGCAGGTAAGGTTTTTGATTGGGACAGGGCAGGAGTCAGTAGGGGTCCTGTTTGGGGTCTTTAGGGGGTATATAGATCTGGGGAGATAGGAGCTCATCCTCCTTTTACTATTGAAACTAATTTTCAACAGTGAGCACAGCACTTTGTTTGACAAGAGTTTGATCCAGATAAGGTAAGACCGCAGAGCAATGAGGGATGGCCTGTATGAGGTGGGCCCAGCAAGAAAGGGCACATCTTTCACTGCAGGCATCCTTTCAATGAGTAGAGTGGGTTTGCATTTCTTACCTGTAGTGATGGTTTATTTATTGTTATTTTATAGTATTTCTTAAAAGTCTGGTGAGAAAATGGGAAATGTTTGCTCTGATGCTAATGAAGGGTACTAGTTCAGCCTTGGTGTGGTTGGGAAAGCTCCAGGGGCTTTCGTGTTTATTCAAAAAAAAAAGAAAAAAAAAGGAAATGCTGTGGGAGCACATGAATCTCTAGAGTTTGTGGATACAGGTATTTTTTTATAGATGGGGTGGTATCCACATGGTTTCAAAGTGGGGGCAAGGATCTAGTGTTTGTCACAATTGGGAGTTGCAGTTTCTTTTAATGAATTTGTGGCAGAGTTTGAGACAAGTTTGTGAAGGTTTCACTATCAAAAGGTGCAACAGTGAGCAGGGGGCTGTGGCCATGCGTCCTGGTGGGGGAGCTGCCAGCAGCAGATTGTAAACTTTGTAATCCCTGGGAGGTTGACGTGACGTTCAAAGAACTTTCAGTATGTGGACCTCAAAAGTGCGCATCCTTCTGAGTATAAGGGAGTGCCTCATTTCTCAAGTGCTGGAGGACTGGATGAATGGGGGGCTTGAGGACAGCCTCAGGACACCAGGCCATGAGGAGTGTGGGGTGCCACAAGGTCATGGCAGACCCAGGCACCCCAAGTAGTGGGGGCCACAGGTGCAAGCCACTGGACTGAATGGCTATTGGGGGCTGGGAGGGAGTAAGCAATCTCGACCGAGCATGGAGGTCTAATTATACATGGCTGCAATAGGGCCGGCAGCTGGGTGCCTTGATCGAGAGGGCAATACTGATGGGAGGAAGGCAGAAAGAAAGTCAAGTATTGTGCATTTCAGGAAGCATTCTGGTGGAGCAAAAGGGAAATGAGCACATCCGGTCGTAAACCAAGCAAAGAGGGACAGCAGGCTGGAAGGCTGACAACTTCTGGGGAGGCCATGGGGCCGCCTGACTTAGGCCCAGGCATATAGGTAGGGTGGAAGGCAGAGGTGTAGAAGTAGGCCACTGTGAGTTAGCACCACCAAAAAATGGAACTGGTTAGCTGCCACATGAACTAACCAAATAATCCTGGATTTAAAAAAATAAATAAATAAATAGGTTTCAGATACTGTAGGTGTGTTTGTGGGCTACAGTGGCAACCTGGTGGCTCACATGGGTTGCGAGTTTTGTTTTCTCTATAGCATTAACCCCACAGATGCGCTGCTAAGGATTTCTTGGAGCATGAGTCAATAAGCTGTTCCCCCAAGTGAATAAAGTAGAAAGCCAAAGGCTCAGTAGTTTATCACGAGAAAAGAACAGGTTATTTAAGTGGTAAATGGATTTCTGCACTATGATATGAGATAATAACATAATTTCTGAGTGAATAATCTATCAGGCTGATGGGCATACAGTTTGTTAATTAGAGGAAATTGGGTTGTTACTAAGCTTTCTAGTTTAAATCATCTGATCATTGTTATTGTAAAAAAAATAATTAATCATTAAAATCCCTTTAACCTTTTCTGAGAAAGAAAAATGGCCTCCATGTAGCATTTAAATAGGATGGGAAGGTACTGCATGCATTTATGCTGCATTTGCTGTTGTTATTGGTGTCACATTATCAGTCCAAACAGTGCAGCTAGCTGGAATAAACAGACAGTACCTGTGCATTCAGGCTGGCCAAGAGAATCATTTTCATGATTTGAAGGTAACAACACTAGGAACACAAATGAAAAAAGGGGGGGGTGATCCAACCAGGCATGGGTAAGAGAGGACAAGGTTGCATTTATACATTAGGAATTAGGCATGTCACATGTGGAGGGCCAGCCTATGATATGGTGACTAATATATGCAGGTGTTTCTCTGTTTTATCTCCCCTTTGTCACTCCATGCCCTGCCCCCTTTCCCTCATTTGTGCACAGATTGGGAAATAGCATCATTATCAACTGCATGGCAGCAAAGAAGGTTCCTGTTCCATCCACTAGTGCCCAGCTGTGAGAGGAGGCAGTGCAATGGATGGCAAAGATGTCACAGCTCATCAAAGTGGCACGTGTGAGTGAAGAAGAGGATGAACAGACCAAGAAGTGGAAAACCGGCAGGGGTCAAAAGGGAAGGAGTAGGGGAAGAGGCTACCTCCCCTGGTCCCAGAAACCCCACCAGAACCAGAAGCACCAGACACAGGGCTGGGTAAGGAGAATGTTGAGCAAATGTGGATAGGGGTTTAAAGGACAATGAAGAGGGTATCAAGGATATAAGTGACTCCAGGATGGAAAATATGGAGAAGGTTTTATCTGAATTAAAAGGGGGGGTTTCTGGCAGCGGAGAAAGGGTGATGGGGGACATAGCACACCTGCGGAGGTTCAGGGAGTAATGCTGGTGGACCATGTCCCCCAGACAATCAAAGAGAAGATATGGAAGGGGGAGTTCATGGACTTCTTTGCATGTGAGCAACATGAAACAGTGGGTAAGTGGGAGATGGCAGTGGCACCAACTGTAGTAGGGAACCCAGTAGAAGAAGTGACATATAAAGGAAAAAAACGTAGAGACGTGGCAAGCAGGTTTTGCTATATTTAGTGCCCTATTATTAGAAAAACAGCCAGAGCTGGCCGTTCTGCTACTAGCATACTCAGCCATAATTAGGGACTCTTATAAGATCAAGATGGGTTATGGGTGGCTTAAGTATGATGAGGCTTTCAGACAGAGGATGGCAGCTCAGGGGGACCTGAGATGGGATTGCACCCATTCAGAGCGATGGGTAAGAGCACTGTCCAAAGTGGTTCATGGGGGACAACAGCAAGAAGAGAGGGGCAACAATGGTGACTAAGACATGCTGGGGGTATAATAAGGCTTTTTGCACTTGGGCAAACTTGCAAGTTTAGGCATGTTTGTTCTAAATGCACAGACCAACATCCAATTACCAGATGTAGGATGGGAGGTGAGAGACAAGGCTACCAACAGCAAGGGGAGCAGTCCTTTATCGGGGGCTTCAGTGGCACGGGGGGTAGTGGGCACTACCAAGGGAATAGAAGATGAGGGTAGAAAGGATTGGGGAATTACAACTGTGGGTATGTGGGAAATTGAAGACTGTCAAGAGAGAGGGGACAGGCTGGGCTTCCCCATTGCCCGAACACAGGTTAAGGCACAGGTGATCCAGGCTTGGTCAAAGAAAATACCCACATCAGGAGGGGGGGTTCTTATGAGAGGGTTTTTCTGAGGGTTTTTGAATAGGTTATGTGGGTCCAAGGAGGGTGATGGAAGTGAAAAATTTAGGCTCAGTGAAGGATAAGGAGGGGATAGTTCTCAAGAAGATTGAAAAGGAGGTAGCAGCGGGCAGGGTGGAAGGACCATTCAGGTCCCCACCATTTAAAACCTATAGATATCACCCCTGGAGGTGTTCCCAAAAAACAGGAGGAGAGTTCCAATTGATTGACAACCATTTTTACCATGAGAGGGCATCAGTAAACAATGGGATCCCAGAGGAACAGAGTGCAGTGTCATATGCAGCCTTAGATCAGGTGGTTGATATGATAAGGGCATCAAAGGGGAAATGAATGGCAAAAATGGACATTGAGTCCACTTTTTGGTTGCTGCCAGTACACCCTGGTGATTGGGATTTGTTAGACTTCCAATTTCAGGGTGCTTATTATTTTGTCAAGATCATGTCCATGGGTTGTTCCATAGCATGTTCGACATTTGAGGCATTCAGTACATGGGTACAGTGGGTTTATTGGGATAGTTATGGACATATGAAGATGGTGCACTATCTGGATGATTCTTTGATAATAGGTAGAAGCAAGCAGGAAATCACTTGGAGGTTAGGAACGCCAGAAATGTAAGACCATAGGGTAGTTCATGTGATAACGGAGATCGTGGAAAGGCGTATCACCGTTAGTGAGTGTACATACTTAAATGAATTTGTACAGCAAAAGGGCACCAGAGACTTAAATTTTTATTTATGTAGTGAGCTTTATTCCCCCACACCCACCCCACTAAAGGACTCTCAACTCTGGGGAGGTGCATGTCAGGGGTTGGTGCAAAAAAAAAATCCTGGATTGGCACAAAAGAAAGAACATGCCCAGAACCGAACCCAGCACCCTCCTAACCCTAGCCTGCCACCAACCCCCCATGCCACATGGCCAGCTTGGTACACTTCCATGCTAGACCTACAAACCTCCCTCCCTCCCCTTCTACCTGTCGCCTGTCGTGATCCTCCTCCCAAGTGCATGTACATATAATGACATCCTGTCACTATATTCACTGACCCCCATAATCAATCACCCTCCCTGCCTGGTAGCCCTGTGCACAGGCACTGTGATTGAGTCACTCTTTTTGAAAGTGCTCAGTTGCAGTCACCATTATCACAGGCTGTCCCATAGGCATCCCATTGGCAGAGGGAAAAACTGAGGGGCCATTCAAAAAGTTAGAGATCTTGAGAATCAAGGTAGATGCAGAACACATGCTGTTCTGGCTACCCAAGGACAAGGTGCAGAGGTTGAAAGCCTTATTACAGCATGTTATTTAGCAAAGGAGGGTGCCACTCAAAGATACAGCAGTTGCTGGAACACTTGAATTTTGCCTATAAGGCGATTGGTCCAGGGAGGACATTTACTAGAAGATTGAGTAGGTGCATGGGAAGAACACAGTTATGGACATTTCTAAATGGATTTGCCAAGACCTGGTGGTTTGGAAGCCATCTTTGGACATCTATAATGGCATCACATTTTGGCAGGCAGATTGGTTATTCAACAATGACCTAGAACTCTACATGGATGCATCAGGAGCACTGGGGATGGGGGCATACTTCAGGAGAGACTGGATGTCAGAGGCCTGGCAAATGGAGTGGAAGCATAAAGGCTTGTTGAAGAACATCACACTATTGGAAATATTTCCAATTTGGGCGGCACTGGTGGTATGGGACTACCAGTTAGCCAACCGGAAAGTCATTTTTCTGGTGTGATAATAAAGCAGTGGTGGAGGTCATTAATAGACAGAAGGTGTCCATGAAGATGGTGAGCAGGGTGCTGCAGCAGCTTGTGTTAGAGGGGCTGAAGTTTAGTTTTTCATTCAGAACAAAACATATAGAGGGTGCAAAGAACAGTATTGCTGACAGCCTTTCCCATCTTTGGGTGGTCAGGTTCAGGTCCTTGGTACCAGAAGCCACCACACAAAGGACTCTGGTGCCATCCCACCTTTGAGCAGTTGGATGGACCAAGCCTGGAAAGAGTACTGAAGCTCTTGGTCCAGTAACACACTGAAGGCCTATGAGGGATTGTGGGCTGCATTCCAAGAATTTCACCTCTGGGAGGGCTTCAAGGTGAGTAAACCAGTCATGGAGACTCAGACAATGTAGTACATGGTAGGGAGGTGGGAGACAGGTACGACACATACAGCCTTGAGGGTGGTAGTGTCAGACATAGGCTGGGAGTGCTACAACAGGGGATGAGCAAAGCCAAACAAATTCAGGGTGGTTAGACATATGCTCATGAGCTGTCAGAGGATGCAAAGCACCAGGCATTATACCAGGAGGCCCTTAGTGGGACAATTACTGGTCAGGCTACTTGGGGCAATGGGACAGGTTTACGTGTCAGAGTAGGAGGCATGCCTATTCCAGGAGGTATTTTCTGCAATGGCAAAAGTAGCATTTAGGGTGGCTGAGGTGGTGGCCCTGAACAAAAGAACAACAACAGGGGGGCTTTTATGGGAAGATATAACATGGACACCAGGCCTAATATCAATCTGGCTGAGAATGTCCAAGACCGACCAGGTGGGAAAAGGAGTGGCCATTAAAATAGCTAGTCAGTCAGGCCACAGGTGGTGTCCTGTGGAAGCCCTTATGGCATATAGAAAAAAATGATCAGAGGGAGAGGGGTCTCTGTTCATACATGGGAACAAAGATCCAATTATGTGCTAGCAGGTGGCGGCAGCCCTCAAAAAGGGAATGGCCTTTCTAGGGAAAAATCCAAGTTTATTTTCATCGCATTCATTTAGATTTGGGGTTTTCTCAGAGAAGGTGGTGGAAGGGGCATTGGGGAAGAGATCAAAGGGGTAGGCAGATGAAGATCCAATTGCTACAAAAAGATTGTGAGAAAGATGGTTTAATGTTTCATGTTTGTATCTACAGGTAGGAACCAGCAGCACCAGATCTGGATTTTAGGATATTCATATGTATATATAAGATAACCTAATATTCTTCAGGTGAAGCTACCTCTGGCTGGAAGCTGCAACACTGGAATTAGGATTGCAAGAAAGTGAGTTGTGCTCACAACAGAGGGAGGTGAACCTTACAATTTACAATTGTCTTTGGTTTGAAGCAGATTCCTTAGGAAAGTTAATATTCTTCAGGTGGAGGATACTTCTAACTGAAGGGTGAAATAAAGAACTTAGAATTATCAGAAAAGGCAGTCTTTCAATCAACAGAGGGAGATGGACCTTGCTTTACTTTTGTTATAATTGTTAAGATTTTCAGTGCAGGAAGAATTTAAACCCACAGGGACTGAATACTGTTTACTGTGTCTGTCCTTGTGCACAGCAGACTTGATTGGAGTTAGTGATTGACTATTTGCATTGCAATATTTGTGATACTGTGAGTTATTCACTGGGCTAAGAATTTGTCATAAGTCCTGAATTGAGAGCAGGCTACAGGCTGTGTATTGGACCCAGACAGTGCCTAGGGGGTGGAAACTGATTCTTCTTTTGTTTATCTCTGTGTGCCTTAAAAAGACAAGCCAGACTATGTCAGGAAGTGCTTACATCACAGCTACTTATCAGCCAATAGCTTTGGAAGAATCTTACAGACCTGATAACAGTACTAATTTTAGCAGGCTCATCAGATAACCTAATATTCTTCAGGTGAAGCTACCTCTGGCTGGAAGCTGCAACACTGGACTTAGGATTTGCAAGAAAGCAAATTGTGCTCACAACAGAGGGAGGTGAACCTTACAATTTACAATTGTCTTTGGTTTGAAGCAGATTCCTTAGGAAAGTTAATATTCTTCAGGTGGAGGATACTTCTAACTGAAGGGTGAAATAAGGAACTTAGAATTATCAGTAAAGGCAGTCTTTCAATCAACAGAGGGAGGTGGACCTTGCTTTCCTTTTGTTACAATTGTTAAGATTTTTAGTGCAGGAAGAGTTTAAACCCACAGGGACTGAATACTGTTTACTGTGTCTGTCCTTGTGCACAGCTGATGTGTTTTGGGGCTGACTGCTTTCAGAGCACAAGTCACCAGGCTGTTTTGGGGATGGGGAGGTTTACCTGTGTCTGACTTGGATGTTTGGATTTTTCTCTGTTTGATTAGCAGGGTATTTTCTCTGTCAAATTGTCGTGTAGGGCATCTTGCTGACAGGAAAGCACTTATCGCAGTGGTAGCTCAGAACTTTTAGCTGATTGTTTTCTGAAGGCACAGTTTAGGCCCAAACCCTTCCCAACCCTCACCCCACCCACCCCTGGAAATAGTTTCTTTATACCTGGGGTTCTGACATCATTTCCTCGAGAGGGCAAGGTAGCATCACTGTCATATCCTCTCAAGCACACTGCACTGACAATACAAGCATACACATTATATAATATATATATTTCTATTTAACAAACCAATCACACACACACACACACACACACGCACAAAAAAAACTAAACAAGGTAGACAGACATGTGGGGAGTAGTGCAATGTAATGGCTGTGGGGCTGCAGTCTTCCAGGAGTCTTTCTGGAGGCTGAGATGCTGCCCTGTTTGCAGACAACTCTCTACCCTGAGGGAGGAAGTTGCCCATCTTCAGGCCACACTGGACAGTAGTAAGGGAACCTACCCCATCCAGGGAGCACCAGAGCCACCACCACTACCTCAGAGGTTGCGAAGAAAGCACAGCAGTTGGACCACAATGGGCTTGGGGAGGGTAAGGGTGGTGGAACAGAGGCACACCCAGTCAGTTGTTCCACTCCACAATCCATACACCATTCTGGGGGACCATAGTTCCCCTATGGATGCACCCGCAGAGGAGACTAAGGAGGTTGCAGACAGCTGTCACAAGGGAGGCCTTCAGGAAGGAGGCAGAGGGCACCACAGGGAAAGGAAGCAGCTCCTGGTGGGGGACTCAATTATTAGGAGGATAGAACTGGAGGGAGCAGGGAAAACTGAAGTAAGGTGCCTGCCTGGTGCCATGGCTTGGAGGGACAGGAAGCGCATCCTTAGGATCACGAGAACAGTTGCACGGGAGTCTGAGCTGGACATCATTGTCCACCTAGGGACAAATGAGTTGGCTCATCATGAGATTAGAGCAGTACAGAAGGACTTTGTAGAGTTGGGGAGGGGCCTAAGACAAGTAGTACACACAGTATCCTTCTCAGAGGTGATGCCTGTCAGTGGCATGGGTGAGGAGAGGGCACTTTGCACCATGCAGTTTAACGAATGGTTGAAAAAATGGTCTGGAGCACAGGGATTTGGCTTCATTGGGGACTGGGGTTCCACCTGGAGGGACACCAGCCTATACTGGCAGGATGGTCTGCATCTGTCCAGGAAGGGAACAAGTCTTTTGGGCAATCGGTTTAAATGCTTCATTGGCAAGATTTTAAACTAGTCAGGGGGGGGGGCACTGATAAGCAACAGGAAAATCCCAGCCTCCCTCTACAGAACAGGGTACTAAATAAGAAAAAGACCAAGGTAGAAAGGTCAGTGGGGGATGCTGCTACAGAAGGTAAAACCATCAAAAAAATGGAGAGCAATGAGTACCAATTCCCATAGTCTGGGTAACAAGCCTCCTGAATTAGTGGCCTTGATGGAGGAGGAACATCTGGATATTGTGGCAGTCACAGAAATATGGTACACACAGAACCATGACTGGGACGTAAACATACCAGGATACACTATCTACAGGAGGGACAGGGAGGGTAAAAGAGGAAGTGGAGTAGCTCTCTACATAAGGGAAGAAATCAAAGCAACAGAACAAAAGGGTAAATAGGGAGGAGAAGAAGCACTGTGGGTCAATTTGGAGGCAGGCAATGGCACCACAATCCGCACAGGGGTTGTATACAGACCCCCCTCAGGGAGAGGAATTGGACAAGAAAATGATAAAAAGTATACTTAGAATGGCCGATAAAGGGGAGCTATTGCTGATGGGTGATCTGAATATGCTAGATGTTAACTGGAGTGTAGTTGCAGCAGCCACTTCTAAGAGTGGGGTTATTCTAGATGCTCTACAGGGGGCATGCCTTAGATAACTAGTATTGGAACCCACTCGAGAGGGAGCAATCTTAGAACTGGTTCTCTCAAATGGAGATGGAGAGAGGATCACAGATATAGAAGTGGGTAGCCATCTGGGAACTTGTGACCATCGAACAGTATGGTTCACAATAAACACAGCAATAGAGTTAAGCCATACAAAGGCAAAAGTACTGGACTTCAGGAGGGCTGACTTTGCCAAAATGGGTACGTGCCTAAGGAATGCACTAGCAAATGGGCAGGAAGGAGGAGTGGAAGAACAATGGGGAATAATAAACTGCCATCACAGAGGTAACAAGCCTTTGTGTGAAGCAAATGAACAAAACAAAATGATGTAAGAAACCACTATGGTTCTCAAAGGAGGTGGCAGTGAAGGTTCAAGAGAAAAAGAAAGCATTCAGAAAGTACGAGGAATCACAGAAGGAGTAAGACAGAGAATTGTATCAGTTAAAGCAAAAGGAAGTTGGGAAGGCAGTCAGAACGGCAAAGGCCCGAACTGAGGAAAAGATAGCCAACTCAGTTAAGAAGGGGGATAAAACCTTTTTCAGGTACATCAGGGAGCGAAGAAAGACTAAGGGAGGGATAGTAAGGCTTAATAAAGGGGGGGGTGGGCAGAGGGTGACGGGAAAGGCTGAGATACTAAACAAATATTTTTGCTCAGTATTTACAAATGAAGAGGGGGAGCTACCTAAAACAAATAGAAACACTCTGGATACAGAAGCTGATACCAGCCCATTTACAGAAGAAAGGATTCTGAAAGAACTCTTAAAACTGTAGGTGGACAAAGCAATGGGGCCTGATGGGATTCATCCCAGAATTCTAAAAGAACTAGGGTAGAACTAGTGACACCACTGACTACCCCTTTAACAAATCATGGGAGGATGGGGTGGTACCTGAGGACTGAAAGAGGGCAGATGTGATTCCCCTTCACAAAAGTGGGAGCAGGGCAGAAGCAGGAAACTACAGGCCTGTTAGTTTAACCTCAGTGATAGGAAAAAATGATGGAATCACTTCTGAAGGAAAGAATTGTCGAGTACCTAGAGGCCAGAGGGGCACAGGACCCAAGGCAGCATGGATTCACAGCGGGAAGGTCATGCCAGACGAATCTAATAGATTTCTTTGACTGGGTGACCAAAGTAGCAGATCAGTGAGGGGCTGTGGACATGGCCTACCTAGACTTTAGCAAGGCATTTGACACAGTTCCGCACAAAAGATTAATAATCAAGTTAGCCAGCCTGGGAGTGAGTCCCAGGGTGGTAGCCTGGGTAGCAAACTGGCTGCACAACAGGACACAGAAGGTAATAGTGAATGGAACACATTCCAAAGAAAGCGGGTTACTAGTGGAGTACCTCAGGGCTCAGTACTGGGTCCAGTCCTCGTTAACATCTTTATAGGTGACATTGCAGAGGGTCTGGAAGGAAAGGTATGCCTCTTTACAGATGACACAAAGATCTGTAACAGAGTTGATACACAAGAGGGGGTAGAAAAGATGAGAAGGGACTTGGCAAGGTTGGAGGAATGGTCAGACATATAGCAACTTAGATTCAATGCAAAAAAAGTGCAAAGTATTGCACCTGGGAAACAAAACCCAGGAGAAGAGTACACAATAGCAGGAAGTACTAACAACAACAAAATGGAAAGGGACCTGGGGGTAGTCATATCAGATGACCTAAAGGTGGGTAAGCAATGTGAAAAGTCAGTAAGGAGAGCCAGGGGGATACTGAGATGCATAGGAATGGGCATCACAAGTAGAAAAAGGGAAGTGGTTATCCCTCTATACAGACAGTTGATGAGACCCCATCTGGAGTACTGTGTGCAGTTTTGGAGACCTCATCTACGCAAGGACATAGACAGGATGGAAGCTTCCAGAGGAGGGCAAGTAAAATGGTACAGGGTCTGCAGCAGAAACCATATGGAGAGAGACTGAGAGAGCGTAATATGTATACTCTTGATGAAAGGAGGGATGGGGGGGGGACATGATAGAAACTTGGATAGACTTTAGCAAGGCATTTGACTCAGTCCCACACAAAAGATTAATATACAAGTTAGCCAGCCTGGGAGTGGGTCACAAGATGATAGCCAGGGTAAAGAATTGGCTGGAGAATAGGACACAGAGGGTAATAGTAAATGGAGTCCACTCTGAAGAAAGTAGGGTTACTAGTGGAGTACCGCAGGGTTCAGTATTAGGACCGGTCCTCTTCAATATCTTTATAAGTGACATTGCAGAGAGACTGGAAGGAAAAGTATGTCTCTTTGCAGATGACACAAAGATCTGCAACAGAGTTGATGCGCAAGGTGGGAGGAAAGGATGAGAAGGGACTTGGCAAGGTTAGAGGAATGGTCAAATGTATGGCAGCTTGGTCAATGCTAAGAAGTGCAAGGTAATGCACCTGGGAAACAAAAACCCAGGGGAAGAGTACACAATGGGGTTAAGATTCTAACAACAACAAAAATGGAAAGGGACCTGGGGGTAGTCATATCAGATGACTTAAATGTGGGTAAGCAATGTGAGAGGGTAGTAAGGAGGGCTGGGGGGATACTGGTATGCATAGGGAGAGGCATCACCAGTAGAAAACAAGAAGTTGTTATCCCTCTGTACTGACAGCTGGTGAGACCCCATCTGGAGTACTGTGTGCAGTTCTAGAGACCCAATCTCCGCAAGGACATAGACAAGATGGAAGCTGTCCAGAGGAGGGCAACCAAAATGGTGCAGGGTCTGCACCAGAAGACATATGAAGAGAGACTACAGGAGCTTAATACTGTATGTATAGCCTCGAGGAAAGGAGGGAGAGGGGGGACATGATAGAAACTTTCAAGTACCTCAAGGAATCAACAAAGTCCAAGAGGGTAGCATCTTTCAAAAAAAGAGGTGTGCAAGAACAAGGGGCACAATTTGAAGATGGGGGGGGGGCTCAGAGGTAATGTAAGGAAGTATTTTTTCACAGACAGGGTTGTGGATGCATGGAACGGCCTTCCAGGGCAGGTTGTGGAGTCAAAAGCAATGGTTGAATTCAAGCATGCATGGGACAATCATAAGGCAGTTCTAGGGGGTGGGGGTAGAAAGAAGTAGGCTGCTGGTTAACTAGGATTTGCAGCTTATCCATTAGCTAGGGAAATGGGCAGACTGGGTGGGTCAAGCGGTCCTTATCTGCCATCAAATTCTATGTTTCTATGTTTCTATATTGGCCAGAGAGACATGCAGCGATCATGCCAGGAGGGAGATAGCTGAACAAAGACATTGATAAGACATAGGTGCTATGGAAAGGGGTCCGGGGCATGCGATGGGCCCAACTGTTATCAGTACTGGAGGGATTTAGGTGACAGGGGGCAAGGCCTGATTTTTTAATTACTCCATCTGGGGGGGAATGATCTGGGGGAAAAGCCATGGGAAAACTTGGTACAGGAAATAAAGAGGGACTTTGACATCATTAAAGGCTTGTGGCTTGGAATGACCATAGGGTGGTCGGAAATTATTTCCAGGCATGTATGGAGATAAATTCGGTACATTAAGGCAGTGGAGAAAGCTAGGAAGTGCCTCAGTCAGAAGTTGGTGCCAGTTATGAAGGCCATTGAGGGACTTTACATTAACCATAAAGATATATCTTACTCTGTCCCGGGATACTATAGGGATGATGGTGTACACCTTTCCATTGTGGGCAGATCATTTTTTTATATGGGGAGCTTAATGGACATAATAGAGGCATGGGAGAGGAAGCAAGTTTAATAGGTGGGGGGAGCCCACCATTCTTTCGTAATTTGGAGGTGGGTTAATGGAGAGATAAAAGGAAAAAGGGGTAATAGGGCAGAGGGAGGACAACCAAGAAGGAGATGGGAAAAAAGGCAGAGTAGGTGGGGGAGGGGACTAGGCATGGGATGGAGTCATCAGCGCCTGGCTGTAGGGTGATAAAAAGGGGAACAATGATAGAGCTGGTGGGGGGTTAACAGTTGGAGGCACCTGACCCAGAAGGTAGATTTGGCTGAAGAAGCGAGGTGGAACATCACAGTCATGCACCTGGGCCCCAAGAAGACTGGAGTGGAGATAGAACAAACGCCTACAAGAGGCTGGTCAGAGTGTAAGCTGTGTAAAATGTAAATAAGATGTAAATGTGGTTTTAGTGATGGCATGAGGAAAATGTAATGTTAAAACTGAATAAATAAAACACTTGCCTTTTGAGCACCCAAAAAAGTAGTCACAGAGTATTCATTTCTGTGAAATCACTCTGACATTAAGAAATACTAATCACCTTTACTTAGTCTGAGACTTCAAAGAGTCACTAACGCATGTATAAAATGTGGCTTTACTTAGACTGAGAGACTGTGAATACTCCAGTGTTATGTGTGTTTTGTGCCTGCATACTGTGCATATGTCAACCACTATAATATTATGCTTTATCTCTGAATTAACTGCCCGTTCCCTGCAACTAAAGTTTGCCTTGGTATGCATATGTTTGCTTACAATGCTGTGTGTTCTTGTAAGTTTTCTATGTCCCTTGTATGAAGTCAAATGCATTATATGTTCATGTTGCACCACCACCAAATATGCTATACCGTAGGGGTTTGCCATCCTTCAGATGAAACATTAAACCTGGGCCCTGTCTGCATTTTCTGGTGGTTGTTCAGTGGACATTAAAAGACCCATAGCACTTCTCAGGAACATTAAGGAAATGTCCATTGTATCCTGGCAAAATGTCCCCCATTCACTAAAATACCACAGCAACTTAATCAGGTTCAATGTTTAGTTTGCAGAGAGGTGAACAGCACAGTGACTTCTAGAGATGTAGCATAACAGTGTGTGGCATGAGTGGCGACATCCACTGGCTGGCAAAGAAAACCACCAAACTGGTACCATTACTGATAGCATGGCACCCATTTGGCATTTTTTTAATAATTCTGTTTCAAAAAACAAACAAGTTATAAAGAAACATTGAATTAATTTAGTACTTACTCATATCTTTGTTATTTACTATTTTGACCACAAATTTTAACATACCATTTTTTTACCCCACCACATAAGCATGACAGGCGTCATTTTGAATATCCTGGCCAAAATGTCTTTTCACACTCGTGTTAAAAAATGACATTTTGGCTGAAATGTCATAAATGACATCTGCCATGTTCAGAAGGAGGGGGTCATAGGAACACTATGATGAACATTTGGGGTCAAAATCTCCCAGAATACCTGAGTTATAAGAAGTGGTACTGCTTTGTGTTCCTGTGCTGATGACTTGAGTTTGAGGACAAGTTTGGAATTTGGCTGGGGGTTGTGTGGCTGGGGGTGAAAGCTGCTATGTGGCACCACTCCCAGCCAGCGAGAAACAGCACAGTGTAAAATCACATGGATCACACATTGTGGCAGGACAGGGAACATTTCCTCAGAAGGGGTCGACATGTGTCAAGGCCTAATGGGCTGCACAGTGTGACAGGATAATTACTGTAGGTGGGCATAAAATATTGAAAACAGGAGCTATCAGGATGAAGATCTGTTTGGTGCAGTCAGCCTTGCTGCCACTAGCCATCCAATCCCATCAACAACCATCCCATGGACTTACTTTGGACTGTTGATCATTCCCACAAATTTCCCCCATGGTGGGGCCCAGAGGGGGACAACCATCCAACAGCCTGGTACTCACAGCTAGTTTGGAAGGCCTGTGCCCCAGGAACCTTGTAAGAGATCTCTTAATCTTCCAAGAATCAATCATCTCCATAAATTCCTACTAATGGGTCTGAGACAGAGTTGTTAGGACCCCATGGGAGTCAGAACTTTTCTGGAGGGGGCTAATGACACAAGAAGGACCAATGTGTGCATCACCAAATGCCCCTATTATTATAATACAGTGGAACCAGCCTCAACCACCTCAGTTTCTTTTTTTCCCACCATCATGTGCACATCAGTATCACTGCTCTCCTCATCAAGGCTAGAAATTCACCGTTTATACAACGACAGTGTTAAGTTCTTGGTTTAGATTAGAAGTACAATATAATTTATTATATATGAGTCAGTTTAGTTTGCCGCACAAAACTCATCAGTTTTCTTTCAGCCCGACCTCATGCTAATGGTCGACAGTGTTAGATGAAGGAGGGGAGCCTGAAAAGACAGGTTGCTTCAGCAAAGGGGCTGCATCAGGCCACCACCTCTCTCTAGGTAAGTGCCCTGGCAATGGGCAGTCAAGTACCCCGCAGGCTGGACACATCTCATGGAGTCACAATAGAAATAATCCATCTCCTACACACACCTGCCAGCAGGGTCTTCACACCATTCAGTCTTGACCTCGTACCGCAAAAAGCATAAGAAGAATAAAGGCGCCAATCATGGTCATCCTCTGATCATTCTGCTGTGAGACACTCGACTCCTGTGGACCCAAGTACCACACCGTCATCTCTGATGTCACTGGGGACACCTGGGCTTATGGGATTGAGGTCTCTACCCCAGAACCCCTTTCAGTCTAATAGTCAGGACTTTGGTGTGCAGTTTGGCCATTGGGTAGTTCTCATGAAACAGTGGGTGCAGCGTATAAGTTCGGCAGTGCTGTTGCTGGTGCCAGTTCCTTACCCATTAGGGTTTGTTGAGCTGGTGCCATCTTAAGCATGTGACTGATGCTGATTCCAGCTTCTGGGATGAAGAAGTTGTTGGTGCTGCCAACTACTGTACCAGGGGTGTTGTGTCTGACCTCTCTTGGGATAGGAACAGCCATGGTGATAATATTGGCTCCTTTTGGGGCTAGCACAGTTCTCAACACTGTTGGCAATGCAGCTTGCAGGGCAGGGGTTGGTCATTTGTGGCTTGCCTGAGTGCTAATGTTAGTGGTGTTAATGGTGCTACATGGGCCTCGGTGCTGGGCCCATTCCCTTTGGGTACAGTCACAGGGCTGTCCTAGATGCCACCAATAGTGCCATTCTCAAAACACTTCCTGGGGTCAGGTCCAGTGTTGCCTGCATTGCTGAGGCTGTGGCCTGTGCTGTTGCCCTTTTGACCCCCTTCTCACTACTTCCCCTCAGGAGTGAAAGGAGATGAGTCTGATCCAGATCTTATCACCACTGATGGGCAGGAAAAGGACTCCTGCTGTGGTCCAGAGAACCCAAAACCAGTTCCTGTCATTGTACTTCAGGAGGGAATCTCCTTTCAGGCTCAGCTCAGACATATGCATACTGCCCTAAATTTTGAGCCAACAGCCATAGACCATGTTACTCATCATCAAAAGGAGTTTCTAAATGTGTCTAATATCCCTGTCTCTTGAGCCCCTTACATCCAGCCAGCCCTGGAGACACTCTCAGGCTGCCTGGAGAAGGCTTGCTACTGTGGCAGCTGTCCCTAAACAGGCAAACAGAAAGTACATGGCATATAAATCTAAGCCAAATTATTTCACTCATCAAATATCAGATGCCGTTGTCATTTTAACTGTAACTGATAAAACCATTGTGCCCAAAGAGGTCACCATGCACCAAACTGGCAAGGAGTCACATAAGGTAGACTCCATGGGCATGCGGGTCTATACCTTGGCTACCCTCGGCATGAAGATAGCTAGCTACCAGGGTAACTTCTAGTGTTGCTTGGATAGTGCTTTTGTGGATCTGACTATCCTCCAACTGATAGTGCTGGTATCCAACCTAGGATTTGGTGGTTGGATCCATTGGATCCAACCTTGGATAGCTGGATCAGGTGGTCGGATCGATTGGATCACACCTCAGATAGCTGGATCTGATGGTCAGATCCATCAGATCCCTGGTTGGATCCATCAGATCCATCAGATACCTCGGATACTTACAGTGGATCCTGGGAGGTCAGGTCCTTGGTCGGATGTCTATGCCATCTAAGGCTATCTGATATCTGACCAAAATGATTGTATCCAAATTTGTAGGATACTATCCAAGCAACACTAGTCTCTTCTCAAAGTACTGAACAAGTACTTCCTTTGGTGCAAGTTAAAGTCTTTGACAGAGACTCTGCCTGACATACAGACAACACAGGAAATGTTGTTTACTATTAAAAAGGCAAGGGACACATTCTGTCAATGAAAATTGTCTGCTGGCCAGCCTTGCCTCCGATGCAGTGTTGCCTTGGAGGCAGGCACATGGATATAGCTGCCTCCAAGCAGGGCTTTAATCTCTACATCTACAGAGCTGCTCTTCACTGCTGTGCCAGTTTGGTGGTATAGAGGAAATCCTGATAAAGAAGAAACTGAGTTTGAATCCAGACAACATTTTTCTTACATCAGAATTTCTACGGAGATCCATGGAGTTAGAATAGTAAATATATAGGAAAAGGTATTTAAATGTGAGAAAGAATACATTCAATAGTAAAGTGCTGCCTCTGAGGTAGGGCTGCCCTGAAGGCAACTTTCATTTAAAAAAAAAAATTTGTCCCCTGCATTAAACAAGGTATTGAATTTAACAGTTACCATCTTACAGCCTCTATGGGTGTCTTCTATGAAAAAACTTGCTCCACAGCTACAGGTATCTGCATCAGGTGGCATTCCTGACTTTGGACTGCTGTCTTCACTCCATACATCAAGCAACAGATGCTGAATGGCGCGTATCTATTTGGACAACAAGTGGAGCAGTATCTTAAAGTCTAATGAGACAAGAATGATTCTTAAAACTTCCAGGCCAGCTCTCTTCAACCCACAAAGGGGAAGGGGATGCAGCTTTCTTTATAAACAGCAGTCCTTTTGTGATAAGAGCATGGCAGCCCAAAACACTAGACTTCAGCCTCCCCAAATCCAAAAGAAAGTTCTGCCCAATGTACAGGTGCCAAAAGTACTGGATGCCACCATCTGAAACTGGTTTCAGGTCCACTTCTGCTGCCACAGTGAACCACTCCTCCCCAGTAGAGGGATGTCTCACCCAGTTCTACCATAAGTGGGAATCCATCTAGATGTACAAGTGGGTGTTAAGGATCATCCAAGAAGGGTACTTCCAGGAATTGCTAGAATCTTTCCACAAGCAACTCCCCCTGTCAACTCACATGTCAGAGCATCTGGCACAGGAGATTGTGGCCATTCTGAGAAATACAGCAGTGTAAGTAATGACAGAGTCAGAATGAAACACAGGTTTCTATTCCCACTATTTTCTGGTGCCAAAGAAATTAGGGAACATGTGCCCCATTCTCGATCTCAGGAAAGTGATCAAATACTTGGATCAAGAAAAAAATAATTATTTCTCTGGGGTCCTTGCTGCCTTAGCTGCAGCATCAGAATTAACTAAGATCACTGGATATGCAGGACACATACCAGTACATACTGGTACACCCTAACCACCACAAGTACCTCTGGTTCTGTGTGGAGTGGCAACACTATGAGTTCAAAGTATTACTCTTTGGGCTTTTCTCAGCACCACATGTCTTTTCAAAGTACCAACAATACTGTACAAGTTCAGAGTCCTACTCTTTTGGCTTTCCTCGGCACCACTAATCTTTTCAAAGTACTTTGTAGTACTTGTGGTGCACTTCAGAAAGTTGAGACTCCAGGGGACCAATTCTCAAAGCCTACCTGAATGGTGCAAGGGACTTGCTCCACCAAGGAATAGAACAAGGTGCTACTTGCACTAAAAAAATGTACTGAGAGCAATTCTCAAAAGCAATCTTCATCAAATGCAGGCTGCATGCACCAAAGAGGGCTAGCACCATCCTTGCAGCACAAAATGGGCTAAAGCATGGTGCAAGGTACCTTACACCAGTGTAATGCTGCAACATCCCCATATCTGGTATTCTCAAAAGTGGCCAGTGCTGATGAAAACTAACACCGTTAGACAAGCAAGGGCTGGTCTATAGGTCCAAGCACCACCCATAGAGCCCTCCCTTGGCAGGAGGGAACAAATGACCCAGTCTTCTCTCTCTATCCTTGATCTCCCCCTTAAATACATATATATCTTTCCCTGGTGGTCTAGCGCCCCCTCCCCACCATCCCCGATCTGCTCGTATAATGTAACATATAACTTTCACTAGTGGTCTAGTGGACCCCCACCCTGGCAGGCAGTGCCCCATCACCCCGCTCCCCCTTTACCAGCACAGCCCTCTGCTCCCCACCACGGCTGGCCACCGACTGAGCTGTCAATGAGCACATACTGTAATAGCTTATTTTACAGTACGCACTCTTTGACAGCTCAGTCAGCAGCTGGCAGGCTGTGATGGAGAGTGGAAGGCTGTGCTGTTCGCTGTCTCATAATTATACCAAGCCATAATCCTAATATATAGGCACTGGTATAGCATTTATTAAATGTTATTTTTAATCCATTTAGGATTCACTATAAAAACTATTTATAGTCACTGTTGATATTTTATCTTATCAAAAAATATTTAAATCACTATAGTTATTTTTATCTCACTTCAGTGCAGAAGTGTTCTTAATTTTAGCCAAATGGTGTTTTTTTTTTGTTTACCAAAACAGACTGGAGACGACGCATCAAAGGGTACGCCACACAGCAGTTGAAAAGACTTTTACATTTACATAGCCACCCCAAATGATGGGAATTTTTGTTTACCAAGACAGATTGGAGACGACGCATCAATGGGTACACCACATGGCAGTCAAGAGGACTTTTACATTTAAATAGCCATCCCAAAATCGCAGTACAAGGGAAAACTTCCAAAAAAGCAAAAAGGGAGGGGACCTTAAATGCCTCGATTTATATACACTACAAAAATCTACTATTAATACTAAAGATGCATGAAAAAACTCATTTGTTAAACATAAGTAGTATTATAACTACTCACAGTTCCATTCCCATTCTTTTTAACATTATATAAAATCTTTTCATACATGAAAGCAAAATAGCACAGTGTGGAAGAGGTGATGACACATTCAAGGAGGATGTAACATACATATCCATAATATATCTTTCATTTTAGATATGGCTTCAAATCCCACATTTAATTTAATCCATATGGATATACTGTATTCAACGTATATATCCAATAACTCCCTTTTTAGTAATAGATCTTTCCAATTACCACCTCTTACATTACATTTTACATTTTCAATTCCCATGCATCTCTTATATTTAGGATCTGAATTATGTTTCTCTAAAAAATGCCTTCCAATTGCCTTATCTGTTTTTTTATTTACAATACTTCTCACATGTTCCTGTATTCTTTCTCTAAGAGAGCGTATAGTTCTACACACATATCCCAAATTACAGCTGCACCAAATTGGACTACATAAGTTGTACTGCACATTATAAAGTCCTGTATCATATGTTTGTTCTGATTAAATGAGTGTAGTGTATTCTCAGTTACTACATATTTACACATATTACAATTTTGACATGTAAAATTCCCTGCCAGTCTCTGTGGCAACCATGTCCTTTGCTTATCCATTAATAAATGGCTATGTACAACTTTGTCTTTTATGTTTCATGCTTTTTTAAAAGTTACTCAGGGTTTGGGATCAGTTGCCTCTTAAACCGTATTATCACTGGTTAGAATTGGCCAGTTCTTCCAAATAACATGTCCTATGAACCCAGCCTTGTTATTATACTGTGTGGAGAATGTAATCGGACATGATTCAGTCATAGATTTTTCTCTCTGTTTTGTTGCCACTAAATCCTCCTGGGTTTTTGTTTTTACCCGATCAAAGGCATCTAATAGTAGCTCCTCATTGTAACCTCTCGCTCAAAACCTTCCAATAAGTTCCCCAGACTAAACTAAAAAATCACCATCATCTGTACAGTTTCTTCTGATTCAAAGTAGCTGACTAAAAGGGATAGATTTTTTGAGATTAACGGGATGTGCACTGTTAAATCTCACAACTGAGTCTGTAGCTGTATCTTTCCTGTAACTTTTGGTTCTAACTGTTTTCGTGACACTGTCACCAATAAGTGTCAAATCCAAAAAATTAATTTGCATTTTATTCAAATTATAGGTAAACCTAAGATTCAGATTGTTTTCATTAAGCCATTTTACAAATTCACTAGCCGTTTCTTCAGTTCCATCCTAGATACACAGACAATCATCTATGTATCTCTTCCATTTAACTATATTTTCTAAAAATGAATTAATGACCAGATTATTAACTGACTTAAATTCCCAAAATCCTAAAAATAAATTTGTGTACGATGGAGCCATAATTGCCCCCATTGCAGTTCCACAAGACTGTAAATAAAAATCATCTTTGAAAATAAACACATTATGTGTTAACACAAAATCTAATGATTTCAGCAAAAACTCTATTGGTAAAGCTGAGGATAGTTCACTATTTTCAAGGTACCATCTACAGGCATTTATGCCATCCTTGTGCCTAATCGAAGTGTACAGTGCTTCAATGTCTATAGTAAGCCACATAAAGCTATCTTTCCATTCTAAACTTGCAAACTCTCTAATAGTGTCTCCTGTGTCTTTCAAATAAGAGGGGAGTTGACAAACTAACTATTTCAAATAGAATTCCACAAAATTCCCCAGTCTTTCAGTGAGTGAACCCATACCTGATATTATCGGTCTACCTGGAGGGCAGACCGAATCCTTGTGCACTTTGGGTAGTGCATAGATTGTAGATATAATCGGACATTCAGTATACAAATACTTATATTCATCATTAGAAAAAGATCCATCCTCTATTGCCAATTGTAGCAGTTTTCCCAGTTCTACCCTGTATTTTGAAGTTGGATTACTAGGTAATCGAGTATAATCCATAGGCACGTCAAGTAATTTGTATACCATGTCTTCATATTTATCTCTGTCCATAACCACAACATTACCCCCTTTGTCAGCTGGTTTAATAGCAAGTGTTCTATCTTCTGCTAATGCCATTAATGCTTTTCTTTCCAATATTTAAATATTTTTAAATAAGATAAAATATCAAGAGTGACTATAAATCATTTTTATAGTGAATCCTAAATGGATTAAACATAACGTTTAATAAATGCTATACCAGTGCCTATATATTAGGATTATGGCTCAGTATAATTATGGTCAATTTTCCTTAAAAGGAGTTGTAATATTTTATTTTGTAATTGCTATGGTAGTGTAATTAGTTCTAATATTACTAGGTCTTGAGCAGATGTACGTAAATATATGGGTAGACCTCATGACAATTAGAATTTTACAACCATTTTTCTATGTTATTTATGGTGTTCTGGATACTGGAGTATGCGTCTCTTAAACATGAAGTTAAATTAAGTAGATATGGTGAATTAATGAAGAAAATGTGTATAATCCTGTATAAGTGAGAGCATAGTTATTTTTATAGGGTATTTTTGGTAACTATTTGAAGTTAATTTTGTTCTATAAAGTTTTCTTGAATGTTTATAGAATACTGGTATCTATTGTAAATAACTAATTGAAATTAGGTGCCAATGATTTGTTGATGTCATGATGAATAGACTATAAAAATGAACTGACATTTTTAGAATGTGACCCTGTCATGAAGGCGTAGGAAGAAGGCGAAGTGCTGGGTTTCTCTTGTTGTGTAATAGACCGACATTTACTTTACATATTTTTTTGTTGTTTTTTTCTATTTCTGTAGTGCAGTTAATATTCTTTTTTTTTTATAGAGGAACTTGGTTGGTAAAGGATGTAGGCATTTGTACATCAGGCTCATCCTGAGCTGGCTACCTAGCATAGATGATATAGTCACCACCTATAAGCCTAGCAGACCTGGTTTTGATAATGGGACTGTAGAGATTTATTTTTTTTTGTTCTATGGAGTTTTTTTTTTTCATTAGAGAATGTTTCATTCCCACTGTTCCGTTCACCTGCCTGACTTTGTTCTGGAATAAAAGCTTGGAACTCTCAGCATTTCTTTTTGCATGGTGAGTGCCCAGTTTGATTTAGTGTGAGCATATCCTAGCAGATCACATTTTTGTTTCAACCCTTGCTCCTTCACTCTGCACAGTTCCTTTTTTCTGTGTGTTTGCCTTTATTCATCTAAGATTCTCATTAGAATTGCTTGTTTTCTGAGTCATAGGATCAGATCTGTTAATCCCATTTTTGGAAATAGGATTTTTGTAATTGAAATTTAAAAAATCCTAATTCAGCAAATAATGTTTAAAATATGTTTTTACATTGGTAATTAGGATTTCAAAATCAAAAAATTCAAAATATTGATTCTGATTACAAGGACCTTGTCAGAATCAGAATAGAAATCTGATTCAAAATCAGAAATTCTTAAATTCATATTTAAACCTATTGAATCATAATTGCCCATTTCCAAGCAACCCTAACTTATGTACTTATCTGAAAAACCCAATTAGTACCAGCAGGAGGGCTAGCCTTTGCTCTCACATTCCTGATTGAGTAGTCCAGGGTTGGCCTAAGCCCCATAGTGGGGGGTTCTACTATAGCTACAAAAGGCAAGGGCACAAGCCTCAGCAGGCAGAAGTAAAAGTAGGAGTGGCCTGACAGAAAGAGAAGAAGGTGGATACCAATGGAAGGGGGCAAATTATACATTCGAAAGCAAAAAAAAAAGGACACTATTAAAAAGGTTCATTGCACAGCCCAATGGTAAATCTGAGCTATCTATTTTTATGAAAATTATTTGATTCTAAAGATTTTATCAGATCAGTAAAATCAAACACAGGGCATATTGTGGTACCATTGCACCTAAAGGCATGTAGCACAGTAGAGGAAGCAATGCTGGCACCAAACCACAGTACAGTTTTGCTTGAGAACATCAGTTAGCAACCACCATGTAACCTGGGAGGCCTGCAAGACAGGAGGCTGGACATGAGTGAAAACAAACAATAATAGAGTACCAGCTACACTACCCTAAAGATGAGCAAATGTTAAAATTGTCAACTTCGTTTTGGCTTTAACACTTTAGCCAAAGACACTTTGAGTCTTTAGTATTGGAGTTTAGCAAGCTACAACTTGCTTACACTTATCCGTACTGCCCACAGCTCTTATTTCCTTAGGAAATCAGATTTTATCCTACTCAACGCAACTAGGACTCATACCTCCTTTGGCAGACAAGCCTTCTCAAGTGCCCTACCAACTATTTGGAATCAGCTGCAATCCACTGTGAAACTATCCAGTGTAGTCTCAGTAAATTTCTTCAAAAAAACTGGTGGCTTCAAAAATAAAGGACACCTGTAACTATTTCTAAACTCCCTCCCTAGCTTTCTCCTTACTTCCTTAGTTTGTTCTCACTATACCGCCTTCCTTAAACAACTTGTACTAAATATTTTTTTGGGTTTTTGTTTTTCACCCAGGACTGTTTACCCATGTACCTCGTAGGACCTGGTTCACCATTTATGTATTGTTATGTTATTGCCTACATTGTATATTTGTTGTAACCGTGCACCCAGAACATCCTTGTGAATGAGCTTGCTCAATGGAGCTTTCCTGCAATAAACTTGAACTCGAACTTGAACAACTAGGGGTGTTTTTTCCGCTTCCCCTTGCTAAGTCAGTCCCAAAGTCATCCATCCTGCAGAGGTCCTTCATTAAGATTAAAAAAATCTCAGTCAGCTCCTGGCCCAGTGCCAGAAGCTGAAATTGATTTTGAAAAATATGGCTGTGGAGGGAGGAGGAGGGCTGGAAATGATGAAGGGGGGGTGAACTTGTAACCATAAGACTAGCCCTGGCCACCTGGGAAGGCCTTGCATTTTTTTATTACCTGGCTAAAGATCAAAATAATTTTGAAACAGCCAGAATGTTTTTTTTTTTTTTTTTTTAATTTTATGTATACTCCTAGACCCAGTGCATCCTTCAGGAATTCCCACTCAGATATAGCCCTAACTCCCAGCATGAACCCCCACATCTCCCAGGATCTTTTCCCCTGAATGACCCCAGGCAGGCCCGACCGCTGGTATCACCTCCAGGGCTGGTTCTGCACTCCACTTGTGGTCAACTCCTACGTGTGAGGTGCCTTACCTGCGGCTGACGGGTTGGCCATGGAGAGAGATCCGGGTGCATCTGGGCCAGCGATTGGGATGTGGGTGTTCCCCTGGGGCAACCATCATCTCACTGGTGGTCTAGAAGGCATTTTTCTTAGTTTTTTTGCCTGAGCACAGTCATGCACTGGTGTCAGCATGTGGCTGCCCTGTAGACACCCGCTGCGCTCATCCCCGATACTTGTTCCCACACAAGTAGTACCCACGGTTTCCACCAGAGGTCACTACTGCACCGGGAAGACCCCTGGATCCTATCCCAGGGAGAGGAGAGCTGTCCTACAGATGCTGGATCCATCTCCCTTCCCTGCCAACTTCCAGCACCCAGGCTCGCTCCTGAAATCAGGTCGCTGGCATAGCACGAGGTGTAGCATCAAAGCCTCAACCCTCAGTGCCACTGGGCTGGCTTTAGCCAGAATGTTTAACTGGACAAAACTGAAGGTAAAAGTTAAGTTGAATTTCAGCACATTCACTAACCATATACTCAACATTGCCTTTTCCTTACACTGTACTAGTCAGACATTGGCTGCCCCCTCAATGAGACTAGAGGTGCATTTACCCAAATGTGGCTGTTCCAATTTTGCATGCCCACTGCTCCACTCACAGCACTTCCAACCCACATTTACAAAGTGGAAACTGTGCACCATTGTAGGGTCAGTCTGTGTGTCAGAGTGAACTTCTTGCCATCGACTACTGGATTTCCACCCAAGAGTCAGGCTGTGACAGTCTGCTAACTTATACATGCTGTGAGCATCAACACAGGGCAGTGACACATGAAAACGAAACAGCCTATTTGAAAAAGGATCCCTTGGAGTTTCTCCCCTCCTTACAACAAGGAACAGAGGGTGACCTGTCAGTTATAGGAAGGGGGAGGGGTTAGTATGGCACAGGGTACCATGGAGCTATACAGATGCAGGCAGAGCAGCATGTGTACACACTAACTAACATGTCTGCAATGATACTTAATCTCACAAAACCAGAGATTGTTCTGTGCTGCACTGGAGCGATTTAAATTACAATGCAGGCTGTTTATATAGCCTGTTCTGCACTGATACAACTCATCTTCACTGCTCACAATGGTGCAGATCAGGTTATGCTCACACATAAAGTAAATACTTAACTAGAGCTGATAACTTGCAGTGACTGAATTTGGGCTGGCAAGTACAGAACATAAATTAAGCACAAAAGCACTACTTTTCTTTAAATGAATGAATGATGTTCTCCTTGACAGAATATCACTATTATATTCTGATACTGCAGCTAATACTATAAGTGTTGTATAGATATAGCCATGCTGACCTGACCCCAACCTTTAATTAAAAAGTAAGTAAGGATATGATGCACAGCCACAATATGCAAAACCACACATCAGGGTGCATCTACCTCCCTGCTGTGACCATTAACTTTGCAGCTATCCACAAAGAACATGCTGGGTAAAATTGTTGGATCAGGCTTCTACAAAATGATTACAAATTCCACAAAGAACTGACTGAGGAGCCGGATCGGTGGCACTGAGGGCTGAGATGCTGGACGCCTTACCTCGTGGCACACTGGCAACCCAGGTTCGGGAATGAGCCCGGGCAGGTCGGCAGTGGGGAGGGTGGAGTTGGATGGAGCTGCTGGCAGGCAGCTCTCCTCTCCAGGAAGTGGGGTGGCTTCCCTTGGCTAACGGCCACCTCCTGGTGGAAGCCAGGGGAAGCTCTGGCCTAGAGGATGCCAGGCATTAGGCCAATGGGGTGGGGAATAGTGGCCATTATCGGGGCCGTAAGGTGCATGCACGCCTCCATGAGCATGCGCGACAACTCCTGGGGCCCCTGGGAGAAAATGGAGGGGAAAACACATCAGCAGCAGGATGAAGATTGACTCCCCACAGGCACCACTCCTGGACCGGGAGTAAGGTAAGCCCCGGTGATTCCTGGGGATGGGGCTGGGGGAGTCGATCGGATGAAGGGCAGAAGTAGCAAAACATAGTTGTGATAAAAAGAGCTGACTGAGGGACTGATACACAAATGTTTATTTTTTTATTTTTTTTCAGTCTTTGGTAACTAGGCACTGGGCAAAAATGTTTGTTTTCAGGGATGACCTGGGAGCACTGGGCTGTTAAGTGACTTGCTCAGAGTCACACAGTATGCAAGTGGAGGTTGTGAGAATCAAACTCAGGTCTGGTAAGCTGGATGTATCAAGCTCATTCACAACTCATTCCTCTAACCTCTAGGCTATACTGCCAGTCCCCAATTGACTGGAGATCCACAAAACAGGTACATAAATCTGGTGTGTGTGCCGCATAACTGGCCCCAAACACTCAAGGTCATGGTGCACCAAGCCTGGCTATCCTGATTAGTGCCGGGTGAAATTTTAAAAAATTCCACTTTTGCAAAATGTTTGTGAACTCCACTAATCTATTGACATTTTGGAGAATTTTGCAAAGTATTGCAAAAATCTTTATATGGTTATCGCTCAGCCAATGTTGTTCCACTTGCCTAGCTGATCAGGGAATTCTACTATGTCCTGGCTCCATGTGCCAGCATTTCCTCCCAGGTGTTTCTCCTGTGTTCCTCCATTTTGCCAGCAACTTCTTTCTCTCTGCGTATGCGGAGTAGGGCCCATGTCCCAACAGAGAGTTAGAGTGTTTGCGCATGTGCAGTAGGTATTGCTGCCTTCCCACTGCATGCTAATGCTAACCTGAGGCTTCTCTTTGTTCCTCCTTCTACATAGGCCTTGAAACCCCCCCAGGTACACAGATGCCATGGGAGCACAGGAGTGCTCAGCCACATCAGGGGGCCAGGTGAGAGGCTGCAATAGGTAACTAGCATCCACTCCTGCACCAGCTTGTTTGTTGGTGGTGTTAGCCAATTGACACTTCGTGTTGACTGCCCTGCCCACCCCAGTCGCCCACCCACGCAGGCCTGGCCATTAATTTAATGACTGCCTTGATCACATGACTTCCTGTGCTGTGAAATTCTAAGTCCCCACTTTCCCATTTGCAGCTTATGCTCTCTGCCCTCTAGAGGGAGCACTCCCCATCTAATACTTCCTACAAAGTCGAGTTGCTCTTTTCTCCTGCTGACCTTCCTACCCTTGCTGACTCTCTAGTCTCCCTCCCACTCCACTACCCCTCTCCCACTCTGTCTCCTACCCTGCCCTGCCATCTCCAATGTTCCCAGCCCTTCTCTAACAAGCCACCAGCACCTGCCCTGCACACATCCTCCTCTCCCCTACACTCTGTATGACCCCCTTCTTGGCCACTAGGATTCAGTGCTGCGCACCTACTTTTGTCCTTTCATCCCCTCCACTCGTTGGCTCCCACATAGCCCCTCAGGCTCTCAGACCAGGTGCCAAAGCACCCCCCCTTTGGGGATTTGAACCTTGTACCCTCAGCACCAAAGTCCACTGCCCTGCCACTGTACTATCGAGGCTGACGTACCCATTGGAGACTCTTGGCCAACCTCATCCCTCCCAAGGCCCCAGCCCACATAGTCATGGGTACCTTTTCCCTCCCATATAAGCTGACCACTCTACTAATTCTGGCACTTGCCATCTCCCTCACTGATGACACCACCTCTCCTACAATGACACACCCATGTGCCTCACCCCCCATCCACCCACACCCCCCACCCTGGACATACTTGCTACCCTCCCCTGCCAACACACATGCCCCTCCCTCATCCCTCCCCCATGCCTCCGGTCTTCTCTCCTCCTCCTCACTGTACCCACCCTCTGGTCCCTACCCATTCCCTGTATACCCTCCTCTAGGTCAACTTCCTCAAGCACCAAAACTAGCCAAAGCACTATATTGCTCTTGCTAGAATCCTCTCTTTACTCCTCATACTGGAGGGTAACATCCACCCCAATCCCGGCACCTTGTCCACTGACCAGCCCAGGCTGCCACCTGTATCAGGGTTGCGCATTGCCTCAATGAACATCTGCAGCCTTCTGAAGAAATCTGCTGCCCTCCAGGTTAGAAAATCATTAGGTAGCAAATCATTGTCAGTATGAGAAATTTATTGGAAGGTGGGATCATTTTCATGGGAGATGTAGTGGATATGAAATGAAGCTGGTAATATATCTGTTTATGTTAAATCAGCCTAAGACCATTTACACAGTGCTGTTACATACTGTACTAGAATATGCTATCAGGTGATGTAGTCAAAGCAAAGACTGAATGGATTTTTGAAAGGAATTTGATGCCTTTTTGGCTTTAAAATGAATTAACGCTTATAACTATTAAGATGGGAACAGAGTCAACAGGCAACATCTACTTGCATTCTAATTAACATAATCTGTACAGTATATCAACTATTGAATATTTAAAGGCTTAGAGGATAGCTGAAGGTTATTCTTAGCTGAAATTCAAGTGTTTTGTGAAACACATGGCCTCATGTTGGGATCACTGATGGAATGAAAAATGTTTATGTTTTGGGCTGAACACAATTGCCTTACCAGGGTATCATGAAAAAAATCCTTAGGAATGGGGTGGTGGGTCTGAGTATGACATCTGAATTTGTCTTACCTACATATTCAGGGCCACCACTGCTGCACTACTACTTCAGCTAAGAGGGTGGGTCAGCAGCTTGTTTCACAGCTGATGTCATATCTGCTCCCTAACTGGCCAGCAGGGTGTGCACCAGAGCCACGTACCCTTCAGTCTTCTTCCTTAGGACATGAACACCTTACCTTTGGCTTGCATACAAGGTGATGGATACCTTGATGAGGTACTTTTGTAAATGAGCCTCTGGCTCAAAGGTTGTAAACTGATTGCAATATAAAATAAAATAAATAAAATACAGCCCACTGTTGCCTCAGTATATGATTCTGGGGATCATGTGTAACCAGTGGGTTACCCCAAGGGTTGGGTTGGTGGCATTTTTGTGTTATCAGTGCTGTGTGGTGCCTCCATTTCTGTAACCCCCCTACCTGGGACCTGGGCTCGGGGAGAAAACTGTTGCTTGGTATTTTGGCTAGGTTTGACTTCTAGTCAGGGGCACCCAAGTAACTCCGGACACAGGAAGCAATAACTGAAATGTCCAATACTAGAAGTTGGGATTATAAAGTGTGACTTTTATTCACATCCAACAGAATAACAAAGCATAGATGGACCCCCATGGGGCTACACTCCTGGTAATACAGATTTATGGAGATCAGAACACATCCTCTTTACACTGAAACCCTCGGGTCTCAAAACACTCTGGGCACTGTACCCTAACTCAACTCTTTTTTGGTTTCTCTGGCTCAGTGCCATTGCCAGCCCTTTGGATACTTTCCATATAGCATGGAACATTTACTGTTGGCTCCCCAAACCACCTATGAGCACTTCTGGATCCATCAGGGAATCTTCCTCATCAATCCCACGTCTGGGTACTTTCCTCAGGCACTGTCCAAATACCTGAGAGAAAGCATCAGGTGTTCCAAAGCAAACATGTAGAGGTGAATTCAGTTACTACTGATGGGGGGGTCTCCCACCTCTCGCTCCCATAACTCATACCCGGCCATTTCTCTGGACTATAACACCTCATCCTTAAAACAATTTGATATGTAGAGTCTCTTTAAATGTATATCACATCCAGTATACTGTTTTTCCATCCCATTTGTGCTGAACTTGAACATACTTAAAAAGTGGCTGTGTCCATTACTTTAGACCACCCACAGAGTTAAGCAGTCCAATCCCCACATCTTCCAAACTGTACTTGGCTGTCTTTTCCTGACCCCACAGTTACAGTAACTTTCGTTTCGTCTTATCTCAGGTGAAAACACATTGACCCTTTAGCAGAGTGAATTCACCCTTTGGTTGCAGGTGCCCCACAGGCATTGTCTCTTCCAAAGAAATCTCATTCAGAACTTCTGGTGCCTCAGCACCAACTTAAACTCAGGCAGCTTCTTGTTTCCTAGCCAGACCAGAGGGATTGCCCCTGGAAACAGGCTGATTCCTTCCCCCCATCCCCCAGGGATGGGGCCCTGAACCACTGAAAGTGGTCTCTACCACTTCACTTGGCTCTTCTTGTGTTCCTCTCCAGGTGTGAACACACACCTCTACAAAAAAAATAAGTCTTTGACAGAGCTTAGGACTCTGAGGGCCTGCTTACAGCAGAGCACCTCCTTCCTCTACTACAGACTGCAACAGACTGACTTCAAATTCCCCAATGTTCTACTCTAACCTCCAACTGCAACATTCCAGTGTGTCTTATGCAGCTGCGACAGTTCTAAATGATGTCATAGCTTCAGCTCAGCAGAGACTGAAAACAGAACAAGACATTGTGAAATCCATTCAACTGGAGTTTCACTAGCTGCCTGTCCCTGCCTGCCACTAGGTAGTACTAGGATTCTAATAACCCTGGGTAACAGGGGGGGGTTACACATGGAAAAACCCAGATCTACTAGGTGGCAGGGAGTCACAGCTCCACTAGGCTGGCACCAGCATCAACATTTAACCATAGTCAGATTTACTTTCTTCATTACAGAGTAGCTCAAAGCAAATTCAAATTTCATATTCTAAACAGAGGCCAGTCATCTCCCTCCTTTAGTTTCTTGTGTTCAGGAATCTTGTAGTATACCTCTCCATCATGCCACTTGTTTTAAAATAAGCTACAGTTGGAAGCTTATGGTTATACACTCAATGAGATCCTAATGAAAGATCTTCAAATGCACTTTATCTGGCCTTCCTATTCCTCAAATACCAGAGCCCACTGGAGCCCTGTGTTATTATTTTTCTTCATCACTACATGGGCTCTGTAACCTAGGCTACAGTAGTTGTGCTGTCAGTACTTTATTGTACTGAGATGACCGGAGTGGACCTAGAAGCGAAAATGCCACAAACACACTGTGCCTTACAAAAGTGGCTTACAGACCATAAACAAATACTAAATAAAAAGAAAAAAAACTATGGTCTTTGGAAACAAGAAAAGACTAGAAGGAAATGATATGGTTATATAAGGGAAGACTGGTCAGGGTCTGGAAGAGGTACCTAGTGTTATTATGGATCTGGGCAGGAAGAGGTGCCTAGTGTTATTATGGCTCTGGGCAAAGCCTATAGCCACCCTGCTTTCACTTAAAAAAAGGTGTTTCTGTGGAACACATCTTTTAGGAGTTTTCAGTCTATCCTTCCATCAACTGCAAAATAGTGCTCTCCCCCTCTGATTTTTGCTATTAAGGCAGACTGAAAGGTAGGGAGGATGCTACTGTGCATCCCTGCATCTCAGGATATAAACACAAAAAACAAATTGAAGCTGCTGTCATTTAACCCTTGCGGGGCTGCAGAATGAGCATCTGTCCAGCTCAAGTCAAAGAGATTTGTTCCAGTTCTTTCAGTGGCCTAGGGGTAACTGTTGACTGAATACTGGCCCAGAGGCATATGGCTAATTAGGCACAAGTGTTATGTGGGAGACAGAGCAATGTAAGAAATGGACCCGGACTCCCCCTCACCCAGAATCCCAGACTTGAAGCTGGGAATCAACATGTGGGAATTTCTACTATCTATTGCTCTCAACACTCACACATGTCTAAGTTATATAGTTAAAAAATAAATTAGAACTACAAAGCCAGTCATACAGAGGGTATAATGATCTGAATAGTTTTTTGTTTGTTTGTTTCTTTTTGTTTGTTTTTGATTACTGGTCCAAAATAAGCATCCGTTTATAAGTGTATGAGCCCTGTTTGATAAATGAATGCTCTGCTATGCCATGCAGCTCCAAATGTCAGTACTAAAACAATGTTATCAATGTGTGTCCATTTGCCTGTTGCAGCAAGGTTAAACTGATTCCATGCCAAGGAGGCATATTCTGTAATTGAACACTGTCTATTCTGCTTCACTCTGGGATTTATTTTAACTGGAATTTCAAGAACAAAAATAGGGTTTAAGTATCCTTTAAATTCTGTTATTTTATTACCTCTGAGTGCATTTACTGTCAGCTTCCATAATGTTTCTCATTGGAACCAGTTTAACCTTGCTGTACAAGGTAAATGGATATACATTCTACAGCAAAATGTAGTCAACTCAGATTTAAAAAACAAATATGTGTGCATAGAGTCTATTTTGCAACAGTAGCCATGAACATGATGAAAGTATCCCTGATCTAACACAAGTGCTCCTGGGTCATCACATGTAAGTGGCTCTGGTGGGATTTGAAGCAGGTGATTCATTTATCTCAAGCCAAGTGACAACTTTGTAAACACAAGACTGCAGAATACTGTTTTCTGTTGTGCCATAAATCTGATGTACCACATTTTACTGTCATGTTTTCCATGACACATTTCAGATCACCTTATGAGGATAGTTTGAGGGACCTCAAAATGTACCCATTGGAGGAGAGAAAGGAGAGGGGTGATATGATCAAAACCTTCATGTACTTAAAGGGCAGCAACAGAGTTAGTACAAAGGGCATGTTTCGATTAAAGGGAGAAGGAATTACTATGTGGCATAGCCTGAAGTTGGTGGAGGGTAGTTTTGGGAGAGAGGTGAACAGGTATTACTTCATGGAGAGGGTGGTAGGGGTGGAATGCACTTCCTGAGGAAGAGGTATCTTTTAAAACATTGAAGAGCTTCAAAAGGGGATGGGACAGGGACAAGGGCAAGATACTCATTGGTGGAAAGTTGAGGGGGAAGAGAAGGAAGCAAGGGGTGGGAGACAGCAGCAGGAGTCTAACCTGTGTGCTGCATGACTGATCAGGTGCAATAGACCAATTGACCTGTATCTGCTGGCCCTTTTGTATTATCTGTATGTTTGTATCACTACATTTTCATACTTCAGAGCTGAAATTTGTACTTGCTACTGTTGCTGCTGAAGATGCTATTAGTTAAAACAGTGATTAAGTTATTTTTTCTGTTATGACAGGTTTGTACAAGGAGTAAGTGTGGTCATGTCAGAAATTAAAACTATAGAGCGGATAGCATTCTAATATACAGCACAGAGCAAGATGAATTATATTAAAATGTTTAGCGACTACAGTGTACAATTAGAGATTATGTTTTCATCTCAGTTAGACTGCTGGAAGCCATGCAAAAATAACAAAAAAACAATCATTTGTCAATGCTGAAGGTTTCCTTGCATGGTGTATGTGGGATGGCATTCAGCGGTGCTCATGGCGCTCATTACTTGGAGCTTCTTCAAGCTCACCACAGCCATATCGGCTCTGGCTAGAGTTTGTTTATCTAGGAGTAATGCTTGATAAATACACTGTCTTTTCAAGAGCATGTTACAAAGGTAACTAAAACAAATTACCAAGTTGAGTTACCTTTACAGGAATAAAAATAGTTTAATTTTGCCTGCAAACGAACTATAGTGAACCAAGTGCTTCTTCCAGCCCTAGAATACAACTCTCTTTTGTTGTAAAATTTACCAAACACAACACTTTAAAAGTACATGATCACATTTAATAATTTAACAAATAAGAACGTCATTGTGTCTTATATCAAAAGTTTAGAATCGTGTCTCCTTAACAAAGACTTCACTATTCAACACTAACATTTCTTCATAAGATTATTAAGACAGAAACTCCTAAAGTTTTAAATGATATGTGAAAATAAGTGAATGTTAGCAAATTACTGTATTTATCTTCAACAAAACAGTACCAAGAAAGTCGGATCAGAACTAAGGTGGCCGAACGTTCACTAACTTTTTATGTTCCCCTACTATTAAATTGTCTTCTTAAGCAGGGGATATATGTACATTCCAAAACATGTGTTTAAAAAAATTGTAAAAATTATCAGTATGTGGTTGTTTAGATAACACCTGAACTTTTAAATTTAATTTCATCTGCTCATCTACTTACAGTTGTGCATACATAAATAATTGTATATATTTTTTGAAAATACATCTGATTTGATGTTTATTATCTGTAATCTTGTATTGTTTACCTATTGTTGTCCCCCTCTCCCAAGACATGGCTGAAATGGGTCTTTGATCCAGTCAACCTTCCTGGTAAATAAAATAAATAAATAAATAAATAAATAAATAAATAAATAAATCTGATCAGTAAAGGGTCATATAGGCAAGGCTATAATATTGAACCAATATTTTTGTTCAAAGTAAACCAATATTTGTGTTCTGTATTTACCAAGGAAGAAGAGGTGACAGTACTAAATTGCAGTCTGGGGGTAAGAGGACAGAGGGGGAGCTCTACCAGTCAATGAAGTATCACAGAAGAAAGGGTGATGGAGGGGCTAAGAAAGTTGAGGGTAAACAAATCAATGGGGCAAGGTGGGATGCATCCTAGGATACTCAAAGAATCAGACAAACATGTTTAACTGCTTGCTGGACACAGAACTGGTTCCCAGAGATTGGAAAAACATTGATGTGGTTCTTCTGCATAAAAGCAGAAGAAAGGATGAGCCAGGAAACTATAGACCTGTCAGCCTGCTATCTAGAGTAGATAAGGTACTAGAGGTTATACTGAGGAAAAGACTTGTAGATTTTCTCTAAGTAATTGGGTTGCAGGACAAAAGGCAGCATAGGTCCACTGCAGAGAGGACTTGCCAGACAAATCAAATATAGTTCTTTGGCTGAGTGACTAGGCCAGCTAACAAAGATCTGGCAGGCAACATACTATCCCTGAAGTTCAGTAAGGCCTTTGATTTAGTCCTCTATAGGAGACTGGTCAAACATCTGAGAGACCTGGGAGTGGAAGAATGAATTGAAACATTGGTGGAAAGTTAACTGACGATGAGGACACATGCTAGCGGTAAATAGAGAATTATCAGATGTTAAAAAGGTAACAAGTGGGGTATGGTAGGGCTCAGTCTTTTAACATATTCATCTGTGACATGTGGCTGAGTGTACAGGCCATTATCTGCCTCTTCATGGATAGCACTAAGCTCTGCACAAGGGTGGACAGTGAGGGTGGGATTAAGTCAAAAAGGGAGAACCTGGGTAGGCTGGAAGAATGGCTCAAAATTTGGAAGCTGAGCTTTAACATGAAAAAAATGTAAGGTAAAAATCATGGGGAAAAAGAATTTGAGAACACAATATTAAATGGGGAGAGTGGTATTAGAAAGAACAGCATAAGAAAAGGACCTAGGAGTAATAATATCAGAAAATCTGCAATTCACAGCACAGTGCAACAAGGCAAACAGGATACAGGGGTGTATAGGGAGGGGATCCAGCAACAGAAGCAGGTAAGTGGTCTGTCTACTGTACAGAGCACTCATGAGCATCAGCCAATAAGGTTTGACTACAGGAAAAAAACACCACCATTCATTCATGTCATTACTGATACTTAACAGAGCAGATGTGCTGCACTGGGGGACGGTTTTCTTCTTTTGCAAGTGGTAAACAAACCTGGACTTATGGGGGTGCAGGGGAAGAGGGAGTTGGAGGCCAGTATGGATTGGGTGTATGACTCCTCATTCATGGCCAGGGTCAGGTCTTCCTCTGGAAGGAGGTGGAAGGAGTCAGTTTTGGGTCAGGGGTTGGGGGGAAGGAACTCTAACACACTATATACAGGTAATACAAATCAGCTGGGAGTTGGTGAAGAATTTTGCTGGAATGGATGGGGGGGAGTGTTTTTTACAATCCAGAGGGTTACAGGTTTGGGGGTAAATCTGCAAGAAAGGTTTAAGAGATACTAGGGAGAATTTTGATGATGGGAGCATCTGCAGAGCAGCTCCTTTTTTTTCTGTGCTCATTGTTTATGTCAGATCACAGGAAAGGTTCTATTCATTGTAGTGACAGGTTGAAATTACATTTTTCCACATCCAAGTACCATAGTTGCCACATATTGAACACACCGGTAAATGTCATCCATATTATCAGAAGGGTTTAAAATTACTGTAGATGTGGAATCAAACATGCTTAAGAATATTTTGTTCATAGGGAACTGATGATAAGAATTTTTTCACAAATGGACCAACTAGTATGGCTAATTTAGAAGAACCCACTGACCCTTCAGAAAACACTCATATAGTGACAATTAAATCAGCATTCACTTTTCTTGAAAGAATAGTACTGAAAATCAGACACCATTACTGGAACCACACTTCTTTGGAGGCATACATATCTGAAAGTTGGCTGTAGACCTCCTGGGCTTAGGATTACAATGCTCCCAAGATGTGGTCAGGACAGGGAGCTATTCCTTTCAAACAGAAAGGTGCCTAATTCATTATTGAACTAATTGATAGCCCCCAGACTTATCCTTTTCACTGTAGGATAAATCTGTGGAGGCATAATATAGATGACATCTTTATAATCTTGATGGGTAGCTGAACAGAGCTGGATGAGTTCATATGTTTTCTTGAAGGTAAAAACCCAAACCTGACATGTGCAGTCGAAGCAAGCCAGTGTAAAGTAAATTTCCTGGATCTACTTATCCAGAAGAAGACAATATCATCATGATGGGTTTATGCCATAAAGCCATGGGCCACAACTCTGTGTGTTTGACATCCAGACATATGATTCAAAACATCCCTAAGTCCCCGTTCTTGAGAGTGAGGCATACAGTAAATGTAGTGAGGTAGAAGATTTCCTGAGATAGAGCCAAGAAGATTCTAGCAAAGCGACTGCAGGACAGCTGTCTGAACAAGCAGAGAACCATGCTTTAGCCACTGAGTAGCCTTCTGTCAGTTAAGGATTGTGACACCAATAAAGAACAACTTTTAACGTTGTCACTACCTATGGGAGACAGGCCAGGGCAATATGAGTAACAATGACAAAACATTGGGGTATTCTACATACAGATTCCTTTCTTCACAACTACACCAAGAACCCTCCCAGAATGGTTTATAAGTATGCCCTAAATGTAGCAGACAAACTGGTTCAACAGTTTGCAGCCAACAGTAAAAACATCAACACAATTGGGTGCCACATTTGCTGCATGACAATTTTGATTGTGGACGCTGGAAGTATAGAGAAGTGATGGGAAAAAGCATATTCATATCTTCTGTTAATACTGGAAAGGTCTTTGAGATTATAAATTTCATCAACTGTGATACAACTAGTATTGGTTATTAAATAATGGCAAGAACATTTCCAGACTTCTGATTGGTCAGTGACCAACATGCACAGTGATGTTAGCCCAGCACAACACTTCTGTCTCAAGGTCTGTCATACATGACTGTACCACACAAAAAAAAATCACTCCCTCCTCCGAATGCAGATGCCGTCATCTCAGTTCCCTGGTCACTAAAACCCCAAACCACTGAAACAGAAGCGGGCAGGTAAAAACATTGAAAAGCCCATCCAATTAAAAACACTGCAGTACTTGCTTAAAATAAAAGCCTTCAATGTGACAGCCTTCAGTCCCCTGCTCTTCACTGTAAACAAAAAAACACACATCTGCTTTTCATAAGCAGCAGACCGCACAGCTTTCCAATGCTGTTATAGTTTTTTTCCCTTTCAAAACTCCTGTTCCAAAAGCTTCACCCATTGTCACTCGGACCATGACTGGCTGCAGCTTGTCACTGACCTGCCTCCAAAGGGACCACTTAAGAGAAATGACCACCCCCCCCCGTTTTCAGTCCTGTGAAAATGAAAATAAAAACATAGTTTAAAATCTATCGTTGTGAGCGGTGCTGGCATCTCCTACCTGGCTGGCACATTTTAAACCTCCACTCACAGCACTCCCCCACGGGCAGCATTATTTGCAATTATGATTGAAAAGCAGGCTTTTATAGCTCACTCACAGGACATGAGACAAGCCTGGAAGGCTTCCTGTCACAAAACTTAGGCCTCAGGGACACAGAGAGATGGAGTGGAGGGGGGAGTAGGGGCAAATGATGACCAGCCAAGAAAAGGGCTGAAGAAGAAATTCAGTGCTACAGAATAGCAGCACCTAGTGAACAAATCAAAAACAGGAACTTTTTTTAAACAAGTATGCTTCTACAGTCCCAAAACATACTATCAAACTGTCGTAATTTGTTTTCATTTTTTTATTTTATTTTATATGATAACAAGCCATTGTATAATAGTAATAATGCCCTCTACGATATTTGTTGTGCTGGAATAACATCACTTCTCTGGTGTTGGGTGCACTCGGCCTGCGGCCTTGGAACCACCACCCAAGGCATGATGCTATTCCAGCACAACACAGCACACACCATGTCATGCATTATTGCTTCATTTATTCACCTGCACAGGTAGTTATTTTTATGAAGGTAAAACTACAGACAATTTCAAAAAAAAGGAGAGAAGGTCATGTCTGATTGTTTCAGAAAAAAGACTTTAACAGTGCCCTTTCCCAACATGCACATTTTCAGTTGAGCATTATTTCCATCTTTGCAGACTTGAAAAAGTTAAGATTTGTAAAACAGGTGGGGACTTGGATACACTGTTGCTCAGGGGTGAGGCTATGCGGATGGTCCAGCTGGGCGGGCTTATGCTCCAGGGCAAAATTAAAAGTTTGATCTGGTACTCTTGATCAGAAAATGGCAAAAGGTTATCTGAATAGAGTAGGATATATACAGTATGTCAGAAAACTGTTTTGGCTACTGTAGTCTGAAATTACACATGAATGCATAGTATTTATTAGTAATCTGCTTTCAGTGAGTACTGCCCTAACCTTGTATTTTTTTCTCCATTCCAGATTAGTTTTGCAGGACAAGGGTTTTAAGATACTATGTGTGGACTGCCAGAAAGAAGGATACTCTGGAGCGTTCCAACCATCATGCTTTGAGGCTTCATATGTTTGTATTGTTATTAATCAGTCCTGCAGCTTTAAATGGAACTTTGCTGTATTTTCTTCTGCTACTTGATGAATTACTAAGTTTGCACCTACTCCTCCAAATTGGATGGTAATATGTATCTTTTTAAATATGTAATTTACCACTTTTAAAGCACTTTATAGACTTCATTCAATTGTTGGCACTGTAGCTTTAAAACTTACCTATAAAAAACATACTGTGATGAACATCCGGGACTTCTGAGTAAGCTGAGAGTGAAACTGGTAGAGTTAGCTCTCCATAACATTTTGTTATATTGTCTTTGCCTGGCACTACAATTGTCATTTGTACTTGCATTAAAGCACTTCATTAAATAAACCAGTGGTGCTTCTGAACCTGATGGTTGGTTCTGGCCTCATTCATTCTTTTTTGGAATTGTGACAATGGCATAGTGAGTGGGGGGCTTAAACATATCTTTAAAAACATTTAAAATAATAGGTTTTCAGAGTTGGGGCAGAGTGTATTAGGTTATACAGATCCTTTTCTACCACCTCTGATTTTAACATATTTCACACCTTGCTAAGAACTTTGGGTTCTCACATTTCTTACATACTACATGGCACCACAGCAGCAGATCAGCTGGTGTACAGAAAGCAGCACCACTGTAGTGACTTTCATTCAGGCGGTCCTGGCTGATAACCACCTTGGCAATCGGTGCCTCACTTCAAACAGTTCTTTGTTCTCACTAGGCAGTGTGATTGGCATCAGCACTGCAGTACAAACCTCATTCTTTCCTCTGGCAGCAGGTGGTAATTTCTTGAAACCCTCTGATAAAGGCAGCATCTCAAATACCATTATAGCATGGGATTCCCCATACCTATACTAGGCTTGTCTCCTATCTGAATCAGCAGCCAGTTCAAGTTATAGCTCCAGACATCTCACCATGTTTAGCAGAGCTGGTCTGGCAGCATTACTTAGGAGCAGGACCAAAATCACTCCAAAATGCTAAACTCTACTTCAGTGAGATCCTCTGCTGCAAGGCTGCCAAGAATTTCAGTTGCGGGGCAGCCCTTTAGGATACTCCAACACTCCTGGGCCCAATATTCAAAAAGGTGCAAAGCACAGTGCAAGCATTAGCACTGCCCCTTGTGGTTGCTCAGGTGTCCAAAAATGCTATGTTCAGTGGAAAAGTACACTGGCACTATTCAACTGAATATAGGGTCATGGCATCCCAGGGATAAGCCACTTAGCACTGAGCAAACGTGGCTCCCAAAATATGATACCACAATCTCTTGTGCACATGCTAAATTTCCAATATTCAATGAGCTCATTGGGCATGCAAGGTGCTAAGGGGCCATTTGCATGTCCATTATGGGCTCATTTGCATGGGTAGTCCGGCAATTTAGTGTGGCACCACCTCTCACTTGCCCCGGTCCCAGAGAGCTATCCCTGGTGCTTTTGGTGCCCCCTTCCCTGCCGATCACTGGCCTGATGTAAAGAAGACATTTTCCCTGGTGTCTGTTGGCCCCTCCACCCACTAATCGCTTGCTCAATATAAGAAATTGACTTCCCTTGGTGTCTAGTGGTCCCCCCCATAAGTAACAGGCCCAATGGAAATAATAAACATTCCCTGGTGTCTAATGCTTGCCAACCTGCTGATTGCATGCCTGATATAAAAAATAGAGCTTGCCTGATGTCCTTTAGTCCCCCCACTGATCACCAGCCCTATGTTAAAATACATCATTCTCTTGTGTCCAGTGGCCCATCCCCCCACCCTATAACCCACCTGACACACAGATACCATTTCCCCAATGTACAGTGTATTATCACCCGATCCCGATCCCCTGTATATTAAAGATGGACTATTACCTGTTGATCTTGTGTTCCCCCCTTCCTATCATTGATCTCTATTTGCAATAAAATGTATGCTTCCAAGGTGGACTAGTGGTTTCCCCTGCCTATCCATGATCTCCCCTTGAAATACAAGGCTCTAGTTCAGTCCTGAAACTTAATATCTCATCCCATGCTACACCCTTCCACTGCACCTCCCCTCATTTAGTTTGCCCCATCCCATTACCCCCTCCTCCATCCTCCCCCCTCCACTTCCTACTCCCCTCACATATGTCAATTAGTGCTCTGTCCCTTATTGCAATTAACTGTCGTCTCAACCTTTCCCTTCTTAGCATTAAACCGATATCCTTGCCAATGAACAGCAGGCGGTTCCAAAGGAAAAAAGCGCTTTCATTTCTTACAAGTTTCTTAAAAAAAATACTACTCCTGCTCCTTCTCTGCTCGGAAAATGTGAAGCTAAATCATGGCCCCCCATTACCGCTTACCTCACCTACAGAATTTGCAGCTGCACCTGGCCTTAAAATGATGCTGGTAAATATATTAAGCCTAGCTAAGAAATTTGACCAGCTACAAGCATGGGCAGCACATACTGATCCAGATCTCATCATTATTACAGAGTCATGACTAAAAAAGGTCAATACTAACCAACAAGTTTCTCTCCTGGGTTACAAACTATATTGGGCAGATAGAGGTTTCAGGTCGGTGGAGTGGCTGTCTACACTAAATCCAAGTTTTCAGTTAGTGATATTCTTTGTAAATCAAAACTGAAGGAATATGAGATTGTATCTCTGAAGCTCCACCTTCCTTCCACAAATTGCATTACTGTTATTGGTGATTATAGGCCCCCAGCTGGTGGCACTGATTTCCTTAATATCCTTAAATCTCTCACCACTTCTGCCAGTACTGAAACAATAATCCTTGGGGACTTCAATATGGACTGGCTTACCCCTAAATCGCTTAGCCTGAAATCCTTCTGCGATGAATTTGGCCTTGGCCAGATAGTTAGTGAACCTACTAGAATCAATACTTCAAATATTGCAAATAGCTCACTACTTGATGTTATATTAACCACGCATCCCCGGACAATGTCACACTCTGTGGTCTTCCATAATGACATGAGCGACCATGGGGTTGTTATTTGTATAAGATAGCAAGCAAAAGCTCGTCACCAGCCTCAGCTCATAACAATATGGTCCTATTGGAAGTTCAATGCATCAAATTACTTGTCTGACTTAAGCAACATTAGATGGCAAAATCCCTATCTACCTAAAACCGCTGATGAGGCTGTCACTGTCCTTAACGACAAACTCACAGCCCTTGCTAACAAGCACTCCCCGTTTATTAAGGTTAGGACACACAACACCTCTCACCCCTTGTTTACTTCAGATCTCAAGATCGCACTCACAAACAGTGACAGAATTTAGGCACAGGCTAAGCGAACTAAGAGTCTGGCAGACTGGCAGGCTTTTAGAACAGTTAGGAATGTATTCACGCTGCCAAAGCAAACTACTATGTTTCCACCAAGGAACAAGCAAATGGGAATCCCCATAAAATCTGGAGGACAATTAAGTCCATTGAAGGATGGCCTGCTGCTCCCTCCATTCCAACCAAGATACACAGCAATGGTAGGGTTGTTGAAAGTACAGTACAAGTAACATTAAACTGTTCCACCAATAAGTTGGTTTAGCATTGTTTCTTACAGCTGGCAATGTATTGGCAGTTCTTATTGCATTGCTTTTCAGTGCTTAACTAGCTCAAGAGCGATGTTTTTACAATGCTTTTACAGCTCATTTGGAGTGCATCTGCAGTCCAGTCACAATGCAATGCAAAAAAGAGTTTCAACTCCTAAGAAACAGTTTGTGAAGGACTTTGTGCTGGATCCAGCAGCACTTATGCAACTCAGTCAGAAATGCTAGAACTGCTCACTGGAGTAACAGTTTAATGTGACTTGTAATGTAATTGCCAAATCTTTGAAGAACTTAACTCCTATTTTGTCACTGCAGGCCTAGCCTTCGATGCATCACCCTATGCAGGCCGTGCTAATTATCAGGTCAGTTCTCTTACCACCCCACAAATCGTGACTTGTCCCTCTCAGCTCCTACCCACTCAACTACAAAGAAGTTGAAGATTCGCTTATCAACCTCAATACCAAGAAAAGCTCCGGGGACAATGGTCTTGAACCTTTTTTTCTTAAAATTAGGCTACTCCTATCTCACTGGCCCTATTCTTCATATATTCAATCTCTCTATCACCACAGCTATGGTTTCTTCTTGCTGGAAATCTGCCCACATCCTTCCCTTATTTAAATCAGGGGACCCATGCAACCTAAACAATTATAGGCCCATCTCAATCCTGTCCAGTCTCTCAAAAGTCTTTGAAAAACTGATTTATACTCAGTTAAAATACCATAAATAAACATTTTCACTTCTCAACCCAGCACAGTCTGGCTTTCACGCTAATCATAGCACTATCTCTGCATTGGCTAAAGTCACCAATGAATGGGTATCTGCTACGGACTCCAAGAAGATCACTGATGTAGTCTTCCTCAACCTCAGTAAAGCGATTAATACCATTGACCACAATCTGCTAGTTAGTAGCCTCATTAACTTAGGTGCCACTCCTTCCACAGCCCAGTGGTTCACCAGTTACCTAAAAGGAAGGACACAGAAAGTCAAAACAGATGGCCTATTCTCAGCCATCTTGCTGATTGCCAGGGGAGTCCCGCAAGGCTCCATCCTCGGCCCCATCCTTTTTTCCCTGTACATCAATGATCTTGACTCACATATTACCAACTCCAAACTGCATTTCTTTGCAGATGACACAGTACTGTATGCCTCTGGCACATCGATATCTGAATTAAGGGATGTGCTTCAAGCTGACTTTGCCCAACTTGAACAGAATCTTATTAAGACTAAACTCCTTCTCAATGCCAAGAAAACCAAAGCTATGATCTTCACTCTTAATACCACCCCTGCCATCCCCCTTGACATCCCTAAAGACTTTGTTGTCACTTCCTTAGGCGAACCACTGGAAGTCACCTCTAAATTTAAATATCTTGGCATTTGGTTAGATAACAAGCTCTCCTTTATGACCATCTCAATGACCTCTCCGAGAGATTAAAAGCCAGGTTAGGTTTCTTCTTCTGAAATAGGGCCCTCTTTCTGATAGAGACTAGAACCAGGCTTGTTCAAGACACGTCCCTTCATCTACTCGACTATGGGGACCTAATTTACACTTCTTATGCAACCACAAGCCTACACAAATTGGACATCCTCTATCATCATGCTCTGTGGTTAATTACAAACTCCCCATACTGAACACACCATTGCGACCTGTATGCAGTCATTGATTGGACATCACTTACCACTAGACGTATGCTCCATGATGGTATTTGGACTCTCAAAATACTCCTGAATAAGCTACCAAACTACATTACATCTCTTATCCGCATCTCCCGCAGTGCATACTCACTTAGGAAATCTGATTTTATCTTCCTTGATGCGCCTAGGACTCGCACCACCTTTGGCAAACAGGCTATATCATGTGCTCTCCCAACCATTTGGAACCAGCTTCAATCTACATTGAAACTATCTAGCATTGTCTGTTAACTTTTTCAAAAAGCTAGCTGTATCTAAATTTAAAGATATTTGTAACTGCTTTTAAGTCTCTTCTCCACCTATATATTTTTTTCTCAATGCCCTCCCAACTTACTGGTTTTAGCCCTAGTCCTATTGGAATCCTTCAAGAACTTGCCCAGACTATTACTCTGAAATGTCTACTGTGGCTAAACAAAATGATCCTTTCGGCTGACCTTAAGACTGTCCTCTACCCTTATCTTCATCACTTATCTCATGCTCCCTCTTACCTCCCCTAACCCTTTTCCTGCTCCCCTTTCCTCTATTTTTCTCTTAAAACTCTTCCCTACCCTTATGTTCTCCATTAATTCTCCCCCCCTCACTCCCTTCAGTCCTTTTCCTACTCCCTGTAAGCTTTATCCTCAACTCTTGTTCCTATGTAATTACTCTCTCCCAATGGCTGTACAATCTCGACTACTAGTGTTTCTTACCAGGTTTATGCAGTTTATATCTACCTTGTTAAGTCTTAATTTGAGCACTATGTACCATATGAACCTAAACTGTATCTTATTTACTGTGATGTTTTTTTCTTCTATGTAATGTATTCCTGACTATATACGTGCTCCAGGATCTCCATGTGAATGAGCTTGCTCAATGGAGTTTTCCTGCAATAAACTTGAACTTGAACTTAAAAAATGTATATTCTTCTCTGGTGGACTAGAAGTCCCACCTTCATATCTACAATCTCTCCTTGAAATACAATGTAAATCTTTCTCCCAGGTGGTCTAGCAGACCCCCTCCCTATCTCTGATTTGCCAGTACAATATAATATATATCTTTCCTTGGTGTCTAGGGAACCCCCACTCCAGCAATTAGTGCCCCATTACACCACCCCCCCATCCCATCCCTGAGCCAGCGAATGAAACAGCCCTCCTCTCTCCACCACAGCTGGCCACCAACTGAGCTGTCAATGACTACATACTACTGTACAATCAGCTGTTATGGTATGCTCTCATTGACAGCTCAGTTGGTGCCAAGGTAGATAGTGTAGGGCTGTGCCAGTCACCAGCAAAGGGATGGTATGGGGAAAGCAGGGTGGTGGAGCACTACCTGCCAGGTTGATGGGGTGTGGTGGGATGTCCACTAGACACCAAGGAAAGATATATATTGTATTATACAGGCAGATATGGGATAGGGAAGGGGGGTCCACGAGACCACCAGAGAAGGATATACATTGTATTACAAGGGGAGATTGGGTGTAGAGAGGGGGAACAGCTAGACTACCAGGGAAGCATACTTTTTATTGTGAGGGGAGATCAGTGATAGGGAGGGGGGACCACTAGACCACCAGGAAATGGTTTATCTTTAACATACAGGGGATTGGGATGGGGCAGGGATACACTGTTCACCAGGGAGACAGTGTCTGTGTGTCTGGCTGGTGATCGGGTGGGGGAAGGGTCACTAGACACCAAAGAAAGTCTTTCTTATATCAGGATATCAGGCCAGTGACCAGCAACAGGAGGCACCACTAGACATCTGGGAAAATTTATTATTTCCATCAGGCTGGTGATCAGCGGGGGGGGAGGACAACTAGGTGCCAGGGAAAGTCTATTTTTTATATCAGGCTAGTGATTGGTGTAGAGACCACTAGATACCATGGAAAGTCTATTTTGTTCCATCAGGCTGGTGATCAGTCAGGAAGGCACCGCTATACACCAGGTATTACTATGTTGTGGGTCAGAGGGGCCATCTCACTTCTTCCACCAACCACTAGGGTTTCACAGGAGTAAGTTGAGGTTTGGATCAGCAGTATGTCTGCTGTGCAAGGGAACTGTACAAAATGGCCTTGAGCAGTGCACATAGTCTGAATATTGGACTGCACCAATATGCTGGTCCCCAGACCTTCATTTGCTTTACGCCCCCCTCTGAATATTGCCCAGCCGCAAACCCTGTTTGCCCATGCTAACTAGGCTTCTGAATATAGGAAATCCATGCAAAGCCCAGTTTGCACAGTTAAACTGGGATTTGTGCCAAGGCAAAGTTTTGAATATTGGGCTCTTGGTGTCTCCCTTGCCTCCTATCATAATTAATACAGACTAGACTAAATGGCCTTCAAACATAAAATCTGCAGATTCTTTTCCACTGTCCTGGTGTGTCCCTAGAGGCTTCCAGATGACTGGACCATGAGTTCTGTTGTTCCCACACACTAGACCCACAGACAGCTGCTGCAATTGATGGGTCACTGCCTCCTCAACCAGCCTAGCAAGTGAACTGAAGCAAGAGTGCCCTGAATGCTCATCCGTACCCTTCTATCACTGAGGTATCATTACACTTCTGACCCTTACATAAAGCAAGCATTCCAAACTCAAAGTACTGTCAGAGGCTCTACCCATCAGTAGACTCCATGGTCTGGCATCCTTGTAAACAAGCCCTCATCCCTGATAAAAGACAGGACTGTTACACATAATGCACCAAACTTTGATAAAAAAGGGTCATGGATTGTGGTCTTGTTCCAAACTCCTGCAAGTCCTGCTAGTTGCAAAACAGCAGGTAGAAATGTGTTTGACTCTCCTCCCAAAATAGTGTACACACTACCTCCATAATGCACCCACCTGCAGACGGCACAAACAGTGAGAATCCAAAGGTTACTCATATCAAAACAGTGTACACATTAACTCCATAATGCACCCACCTGCAGATGGCACAATGAGGGATAATCCAAAGGTTACTGATCCCAAAACAGTGTACACACTACTTCAATAATGCACCCACCCACAGATGGCACAATGAGTTAGAATCCAAGATCAGTTTTAAATCTGAATCTTCCATTAGGCAACAAAGTATACTGCTGATGTGCAGACAGACTAGCTATAGTTGTTCTCATTATTTTACTGATTCCTTTCTCTTTAAGGGGCTGGAAAAAATGATGAGAGATCTAAGTAAGTTTGAGGAGCGGTCAAGAGTGTGGCAACTAAGATTCAATGGGAAGAAGTGTAAAATCATGAACTTGAAGCATAGAAACCTAGGGTGGAGTACATGGTGGGGGGGGCATAGTACTGAAGACCACCAAAGAGGAAAGGGACTTGGTGGTAATCATATATGATGACATAAAAGTGGCCAAGCAATGTGACAAGGCAGTGAGAAGAGCCAGTGGGATGCTGTGGTACATAGGGAGGAGTATCACCAGCAGAAAGGAGGAGGTGGTGATGCTGCTGTACAAATCATTAGTGAGACATCATCTAGAGTACTGTATCAAGTTGTGGAGGCCACATTTCTGGATGGACATAGACAGACTAGGGGTGGTCCAGAGGAGGGCAACTAAAATGGTGCAGGGTCTGCACCAAAAGCCCTATGAGGAGAGGCTGAAGGACATTAATGTGTACACCCTGGAGTAAAAGGAGGGAGAGCGGGATATGATAGAGACTTTCAAATACCTCAAGGGTATAAATAAGGTACAGGAGAGAAGTATTTTTCAGAGAAAAAATGTTCAAGAACAAGAGGTCATGGTATGAAGCTGGAGGGTTTAGACTCGGGGGAAATGTGAGAAAGTAATTCTCTTAAAGGGTGCTGGATGCATGGAATAGCCTCCCAGCGGTGGTGGTGGGGGCAAAAATGGTAATGAAGTTCAAAAATGCATGGCATCGGCATAAGGGATCCTTGGTGAATAGGAAGGAGGGGATAAAGCTGGAGATCAAGTAGGATCTGCAGTATACAGTATGTAGGGAAAATGTGCAGACTAGGTGGGTCAAGCGGTCATTATCTGCCATCAGTTTCTATGTTTCTATGTTTCTAGTAATATTAAATGAAAGCGTAGTGCGATACATAGTTCTAACTAGCATGCATAGTACAAGATGACAGAAAACTCAATATTTTAGTTTATTATTCGAGTCAAAAATACACATTCTGTTATTCCAGATTAGTAGTATTTATTTCAACCCATTTATTTAACACAACTCTGTGAAGATGCAGCATCCCATTGTCAATAGAGTCCTGTTTTTATCTAAGTTTGCAGCTGGGAAAACAAATCACAGGTAGGTAAAATAATTTGATGGAGACCCCACCATGAGTCAACAACTGCTGTGTGATTTATACCTGTGTAATATTCTTTCACAGTTCACTACTTTACCAAACTGACTTTTCACCAGTATGCTTCAACCTTGAGATAATCTTCCCAACTCACATCAACAAGATATTTTATTGTGGGTCTTCTGGAACTATACTACTAAATCACAGTCAAATATTGAACACTTTAAGGTGCACTGGGAATCAATGAGGCAACTTTAACTTATTTCACTTGTGCCCTATCACAACTCTCCCTCCACAGTATGTGTTTCCCTAATGAACTAATGCAGGCAGTGTATAATAATATTAAACATTTTTTACCCCATGCATTAAATACACAAGTTCATTTCCACCTTGCAAAGAGATTAATTTGGCTTAACTCATTCTTAATGCATGATCATATTCATCATTGCATGACTAGAATATTTTACCTGATGAAATTACATGGAAGTAATACTTACAATTTATGAGTTGTCACAGGTTATTATACTAAAAGACAACAGTAACAATTCAAACCCCTAATGATAAATTAATGTTAGCAAACTTATAACCTTTATCTAATAGCAAATTCTATGCTTCTGTTGAACAGAATTGCATACTGTGGCACATAACAGAATTGCTCATGCATGGCACTACCCAGCACGTTATTGGTGAGCACCTGTTTTCAATCATGCAGAATGTAAAATCATTTATTACATCAGAAGAGCTTCTGCATCTCCAGTAATCAAACAGCATTGAAAGGTAAAACAGGTGCCTAGCAGGTGGATCAAGACAGATGTGAACATTGGCAGGCATCCTTCTGTACAGGTGTTCTGATTTTTCAACTCTGTAATTACTGTTTAAGTAGGTAATGTTTAATTTTTTTGTGTTTCAATATTGATTTCAAACTCTCCACTTCTGTATTCTTTGCTGCAATCGTTAGAGTATTTATTCTCTAGATTAAGATGTAAATGATTCTGGTTGAAAGTAAAATTAAGAAATTAGACTTCTAATAACTGTTTGAGTGCACACAATCCTGCAGCAGTTTCCCTGACCTCATTTAGAGAACTATCTCTCTTAATGGCACCAGTACATTTTTAGCTCAAGTAAGCAATTAAACAGCAGATACAGGTGTTTTAAATATAGTCACACTCTACATTAAAGGCATATTAATACACACACAATTTTAATCAGAGCCTATTGTAGAGCAAAGAAGGGAACACAGTGTATGACAAAAGTACCTTTTGTATCTTTTCAAATGGCTCAGATGAATTTTCTTGAAAACTGTCCCTAAAATATAGAAAGAAGCTTTGTTAGCTGAAATCTTCTTTCAAAGCCTTCTATTCTTAAAAGAGCTTCAGAGTTGTTTCCCTGTTTATCAGGTTTGTTTCTAAGAAGTGCAGTTGTACAAAAAATATGAAAATAATACCAGAAATTTCCCCAAGAGCTGCATGTTTCACATTTTGTTTTACCATGTATTTTCTTTGTATCTCCCAGCTGAGATGTAACATTTAAAGAGCAGCCGACTCCTCAAAGAAAACTTTGAAAAATATAATAGCTACATGCAAATCAGTTTGCTTTCTGTGTATATTCTATAGATTTCTCCTCCTGATTATTTATTACTGAGGAAATTTGCATGAATACATGATCTTTATCCCTTAGAGTTAATCTACCTCTATAGCTTACTACATACTTAGCTTACTCCATACTTCAAGTCATAATTTTGTGTTGTGACATCATAGTCTGTTGCCATGGGAGTAACTGTGATGTCACAAGCAATGCATTATGGTTTCAGGTAAGGAGAAAGCAGCAGGAATAAACTCATCAAAAGCAAATATCCTGTTTTCATGCAACCAACCTCAGTAATAAACAATGGGACAAAGAAATACAGAGCTAATATAAAGTACAAGCTGGACAGTGCCTAAATATTATGTTTTGCTAAAGTTCACCAGAAGGCATCAGCTGCTCTTTAATTTTGTTTGGATCCTGCTTCTATCAAATATTTAGCACTTGATGACATGAAACACAGATGTCTATTTAATTGCTTAGGGTCTCACACTAAACTAACTGTTGCGGTGGGATTCAAACCTGTGATTTACTGTGTCACCCTTTGTGCTCTAACCAATAGCTCATTCTGGCTTTCAACATGCCTGAATGGCAGTGAAACTGGAACTGACCAGAATTCATAGAAAGTAGGAATGAAAATATTCAAACCTGCATTGCTAACACTGTTAAGCCCAGTCTGTTCACACTGGGTGAAATGTATCATACTGCTGTTAAGGAGACTCGGCTCTGACTTCCAGTGCCTGACATTTGGAGTCCAGTTTGAGCTGTAGAGACAATGCACTTAGGTTCCAGGGGAAAGATATTGCTTGGCCTGTCATTTGAGCACTTTCAGTGGTAAGTTGGGGGGCTGCACTAGACACCTGACATGATCACATCCTCCCCAGTGATGGACACAGAGGGAGGTAGGAAGTGACACACAGGGAAAACACACAGGGAAAATTCAATAGTCAGCACAAAGGCTTGATGGTAGTCCACCTGTACTCTGGTGGTCTGCCAGTATTTCTGGATGCCCCCTCATACTGGATCCTAAGGATATTGTTGGCCCACTGTGGGGAAGAACTGTAGTAGCATCTAGGAGGCAGTACCAGATGTGCAACTTGGAAATTTTACTTGTGTTGAGTAAAAAGCTTAAACTTTACCAAGGTAAGTGGCAACATAGGGATAATTAACGAATAAAGAAATGTTGCATTTTAGACTAAAACAATCATAGGTTATTATTTCTAAAGTATAATTGTGTAATATATTGTGGAAAGTAATTTCCAATCTATACAGTACATGAGGAGGTTGTGGAGTCAAAAACAGTGGCTGAATTCAAGCATGCATGGGACAGTCATAAGGCAATTCTAGGGGGTGGGGGTAGAAAGAAGTAGGCTGCTGGTTAACTAGGATCTGCAGCTTATCCATTAGGTAGGGAAATGGGCAGACTTGGTGGGCCAAGCGGTCCTTATCTGCTGTCAAATTCTATATTTCTATATGATTTCCTTTTAAAATATTTCAGAGAACAACCTGTAATATTACAGATTTGATGGCAGGTGGCTGACATTTCACTACCCTGGCACCAGTGATCCTAGTTACAGCACATTTTCAAATGTTGTTTCTGTTTTCTATTTATGTATCTATTTATAACCACAAAGTACATTAGGATAATATTAAGATTCCTGTGCAAAGCCACAAAAGTCAGGAAATGACAAACTAAATTTTACAGTAGGTCACGACAACCTTAACTTGAGACCTTCTCTGCCTAGCTATTGCAGCACAAATGAAGAAAAGTACTGTGCTGATCTCACACTATAGGTTAGGGACCTAAACTAGAGCCTAGAATACTGCACTGCAGGGACGGGTCGTAGTTGTCTTGGGAATTCAATATGATCTTAGGTTGTCTTTACCATTAGTTATCTTCAGTTACTCTATAGGAACTGTAAAATGTGTGATAGTGTGTTTATGTGCATAGTTACAGTATGTGTACGTGAGTGCATGTACTGTATGTATATGTATATGTATATGTATATGTATATGTATATGTATATGTATATGTATATGTATATGTATATGTATGTGTGTGCATTTGTACCACTGTCAAAGCAAGACTATAATTCTTCCTATTTTGTACAATAGAAAAATATTATTCCTGAATAAACCAATTAAAATGTAACCTCTTTGTTCAATGCTATTGAGTGACCCAAGAAAGAGTAGCATCAGCCTTACCATCCTGCATTGAACTGGACAGCACATTGCTGACAGTCTTGTGAATAAAGTGCAGTGGACACAAAAAGATCACATTGGGCTCCTTTTTGCAAGACTATGCATGCCTTTTCAGTATTGTTTCTTTTAGAAATTACTATTAGATGGGCATGTAAAGTGTCACTCAGTAGTGCTCATGGTTTCTGATGATATACAGTACAGTTATGCAAAGGAGCAGGCTACAGTGCATCAATATACTATATATAGTAAGGAGAGACCCCTCCTTGTTTTCTGAGTTGATAAATCATTAACAGTTTAGGACCATACTCCCTTTATGTGGGGCTAGTTGCTGTAATATCCTCATTTTACAAATTAGTGAAAGACGTTTTGGCAATTTTTTTTATGTATACTTTAAAAGGATACTATCATCATTAAGTGCAATTTTGTGGTCACTATTTTTAATTAGCCATGATGTTTAATGTCTTTACTTTGTCTCACTGAGTATGTAAATGGCTGAAGAACTAGGTCAAAAGGTAGTGGATATATTTGGTATCCTTTTTATCTCATTCTTTTAATTTAAATTTCTAGCAATATTCTTCGTTACCTCTTATCACTGCTGCATGGATTTTATACAAAGTATTGAGTTAACTTATAAATTGTTAGGATAACTTTATTTCTCAATGATCATGCATTATTTTCCAGGATACAATATCAAATACCATTGCCTGCAGGAATGGTCTTATTAATGAGGCCGACAGGAATTCTCTCATTGCTGATATAACTCAAGATGAAATAGAACTAGCTATTAGGAATTTATCCTCAGATAAAACACCGGGTCCTGATGGGCTCTCGTCCAATTTTTATAAGAAGTTCTCTTCCCAACTAGCTCCTTTCCTTCTCAGGTTATTTCGTCACGTTCTCTCAGGACAGGAGACAGATAGACTACTTTGAGGCGCTTATAGTTTTAATTCTTAAACCCAATAGACTTGCTAATGATCCGGCTAGTTACAGCCTATTTCATTGTTGAATTGTGATTTAAAAATTCTACCCAAATTATTAGCGGATCGTATTATAGAGTATTACCTAAATTAATAGGTAGTGAGCAGGTGGGTTTTATGAAGGGCAAGTCCTCGGTCACCATTTTAGGACATTGACATGTCTTCTTGGCTTCTGAGGAGACCAATCTTCCGATGGCTATCTCTTGGACGAAGGCCTTGATAGGGTTTATTGGGGTTTTTGTTTGAGACTATGAGAAAGTTTGGTTTCCCGGATATATTTGTGGATTGGCTTAAGGCGCTCTACTCTAATCCTTCTGCCAGGGTCACTTGTAATGGAGCTATCTCCCCTCCGTTTCAGCTTTATGTTGGTACGAGGCAGGGATGTCCTTTATGCCCCTTGTTATTTAATCTATATCTGGAGCCGTTGATTAGAAGAATGGTTCAGACCAATGAGATAGATGGGATTAGGATACTGAGTCTACCTATTAAAGTCACTGCATATGCAGATGACCTTCTGGTATATGTTTCGAGGCCTGCCAGATCTATTCCGAGCCTGTTAAACCTAATTAACCATTTTAGTCTGGTAGCAAACTATAAGCTTAATCAGGACAAAACAGTGGTTTATCCCCTTAATAACAAGATATTCAAACGGGAAATAACTGAATTAGGGTTGGGGTGGAGTCCTGATTGTCTTAAATATCTGGGTCTTTTTTTGACAAAGAGTGTTGCCCATATGCGCCAGTTGAATTTAGACTCCCTGGTTCATACTATTGACTTAGACCTCAAAAGGTGGATTAAACTCCCATTATCTCTCTGGGGGAGGATAAATATAATTAAAATGAACATATTTCCGAGACTCTTTTACCCGTTGAGTAGGTTAGATATTTTCCTTCCTATGTCCTGGTTCAAAAAACTCCATGCCATGATAGCTGATTTTGTTTGGAATCATAAAGGTCTAGAATGGCCTACCATAAATTAGCGACCCCAAATCAGTTGGTGGACTAAGACTACCCCATTTTGGCCTCTATTTTTGGTCTGCCCAGTTGAGTAGTATGGAAGGTGGGCTTTGAGGAGGACTCTGTCCACATCCGATTATGTTCCTTTGTGGGTGAAGCTTGAAATGGCTCTTATTAGGAAATGTGCTATCAATCCCGTAGCCCTTTTTGACCTGACCCCCAAAACACTTCCCTCGTTGTTGAAAAGATCCCCTGTAGGGCTGGCGTTGAGAGCCCATAATCAGCTTGTGGGTTTCTCAAATACAAGCATGTCAAAGATTGGGAACAGCCGGTCTGGGGGAATCCACGGTTTTTGATTGATAATAATACCATCAAATCAGGGTGGTTGAAATTACCGGAGGACTGCTCCCTCAAGGACTTTCTTAGTGTGGAAGGTGACTTAATTCCTGCTCTCACAATGATAAATAGATTTAATTTAACCTCTAAGGATATTTTCAAGGTCTATCAGCTTAGGCATGTACTGCTCCAGAAGTTTGGAGGGAGGGTAGAGCAGTCTCCCCAGATCTTGTTTTTGACAAATATATGCCCACTGATAGGAATTCCTAATACGATCTCCAAGATTTACTTAGTTTTATTTCATTGGGCATATCCGGTGAACTTTGCCCCATGTTCTTATTGGGCCGATGTACTCCCTAATATTGTCCTAGATTGGACGGGGATATGGCATGCATGCCATAAGTATATGCGACATGATCAATTGAGGCTTATACAATTTAAGGTATTGCACAATATTTACTATTCCCTCAGAAATTAAAGGATTTGGAGTTGTTAAGGGATCCTAAGTGCTTTAGATGTGAGGGTGATGCAGGGAACCTCTTACATATCTTTTGGGAATGTCCCAAGGTTGCTCCACTATGGCTGGAGATTAAAAATAAATTAGATCCCCTATTAGGCCTGGATGAGATGTTTAGACTCAAAGTTTGTCTGTTGGGGGAAATGACGGCTTTCCCGATCAGAAATAGGAAATATTATATGGCCTTGATTTCAGTCATAGTCAAAAAGTTGGTCCTTCGCCATTGGAAGGACAAGATGTGTCTCTCCTATTCCGAATGGCTAGCAGAGCTTCTGGCTTTTTAAGAACTGAGAGAATGATAGCTATCCTGCATAATCAATTGCCCCTTTTGACAGGATTTGGTCCCTGTTCTATGCTTGTTATCTAGGGTAATTCTTGATCTCATCCGGTCTCTTTTTGTTATAATTTGTTTCCTAGTGCCTCGAACAGAAAGAAAGTAAAGATGGGGAGGGGAGGGCTGGATGTTTTAGGGTGTATAGTTTTTTGTAGGTTTTTAGAGGGGTCTTGGCAGAGTAATATTCACTTTGTCTGTAATGTGAAACTTATAATCTGGATGTATGTTTCTTAATGTTTGTTCTCTCTGGACTAATCTCTGCTTAAAATAAATAAAATGTTAATGGAAAAAAAAAAAGGAATGGTCTTATTATGGATCAGACATTCTTAGGATTAGTAGAACTAGGCCTGCCTGGTGATGCTGATGGTTGAAGCTCTGGATGCCACACCTCATGCCATCCTGGCAACCCATGTTTGGGAACAAGCACGGTTCGTTGGGGGTCAGCATGCGAGGAGAAGGATCAAGCATCTGGAGGACTTTTCTCCTTCTCCGGGGTGGTGGGTTTCTAGGGTGTCGGCATCGATTGCCCTCTAGTGAAGGCTGGGAGACAAGTGTGCCACACCAAGACATGGAGTGGAGCTAGGACAGATGCACGCATCCTTGCATCATTGCATGTCCTTGCTCCAAGGGGACTTTAGCCACAAAATCACCGGCCCCGCATATGAGCCAGGCATGGTGCCTGACCCTTCAGCCACAACAGTTCTGCTTCTACAGCCCCACTCCAGGGGAGGCTTCCCGGAGTAAGGGTCAGGTACAGTGGCCAGGACAAGCCCATTCGTGGGGCTAGGGGACTCAGCGGCCATAAAGAGAAAATAATCGCCAAAATAAAAGGATTAGTAGAACTTGGTGGACTGGCCTGCTGGTACAGTAGTAGTGTTTCCACATGCAATGCCAACAGCCTGGGTTTGGAAATAGACCCAGGGAGTTGGAGGGCCATCTGGGAAGGTGGAGGATTGAGCATCCCGGGGACTGCGCTCCTCCTTGGAGGGGAAGGTTGACTAGTGCTCAGCAGGAGGTTGACCCCTGAGGGAGGCTGTGGAGATTGGCAACAGATGCTGTGTAGTTTGGAATGAATGCCAGATGTCTGCACTTCTGCGCATTACATCATTGCATGCCACATCTCCATGCAGATCCTAAACAAAAATGTCAGCCTCACCATCAATGCCCTACTTCCTGTTCCTGCTATGCCCACCATGACCACTGGTTGCCGACCGAGGTTAGTTTTCTGTTGAGATCTGCTCGACCCCGTGACCCCGCCCTGGGGGCTAAGCCAGGGAGCACTACTGGCAGAAGCTGGAATGCCGGTATCCTCAACTAGTCTTTATTGAGGGCACGCCTACTTAGTGGCCCCACCCTGTAGGGCAACCCTAGGATGAACCAGCAGCTAGAGCAAGTCCCGAGGGGTAAGCAGGGACTGGAGAAGTCAGGGGGCTGAGCCAACAGTGTGTACCGGCACCAAAAAAAAGAACTTGACTGAGACCATCTATCCCTGGCTGTTTGCTGTCTCTCCAGTTGATCATCTTTCCCCTAACAAAGTTGGGGGAATTTTACAGTTCTGAAAAATGTATCTGTCCTAGGCACTGATTCTTCCTTATGGTCTCACTGTAAGTAAAATCACTCAGTGCTACTTTGTGTTCATGATTAACCCTCCAGCTAGTGGTATTGCTGGTCTGTCCCATTATTCAGGTTGGATCTCATGTCAAGAATAATTAATTGTTACTTTTGTGAGACACGAACCTAGATTGACTGGGCCATAAATCTAGAATTAGTGAATTAGCAAAGTCAGCTAAACCAACTTATTTCTGACCCCACTCAACTTTCTAGTAATGATGACCACCCTAACTCACTTGACTGGGATGCTATCTAATAGAAGGGTGCAGAACTACCCACTGTGTTGGTGTCTTTTCTGATTCCAGCAGTGATCATTCTCTAACATCATGGAAGGCTTGCTCTCCAAAGTCACCTCATAGGATTAGTCAACTAAATGACTTTTCTAGGGTGAATCCTGATAACTTTATATCAGTACTTAGTAGACTTCCAGAGATGCTGGCCTCCTGCTCAGCATGGTTTGAAGAGGTGTTATGGTATAACCACAGCTTTAGTTAAACTCACTAATTATGTGAGTGTTCAATGGATAAGGGCCATGGATGAATTTCTAGAACTTATAGAAATGGTTAATATTATTTTGGCTGATGGAAATAAAGTACTCAGTTTGACAGCTATGGTGCAGGCATTTCAAAAGGCTTTATGATTTTCTAGGTCACCTGGACAGCCAGAGGCCTTATGGTTGCATCAAGCCAAGTCTGATATTTTGAGAACAAAAAATAGCTCAGCTGTGACTCCAAGTGATCTTGGTCCTCCATAGAGGAGCATGGGAATCCCAGACAGCCATAAATTTATTCTGAAAATCTGAGAGAACTTAATTTATGTCAGAGGCTGCTAATATGAAGGACCTGTCAGTATTTGACAGGTCAACATGGCGGACAGACAGATTAAAGGATCTGAAAGACTAGGTCTGGATAATATCTGGGGGCTTGGTTTGCAGTGATGATTCTTTCACATACTGTAGACTGTACTGTGATCACTGAGAGAATCAGAGAGTGTGTCAGCTTTCACAGTATGGTGAAGGTTGGAGGAAAGAATGCAATCAATGAGGGAGTGGTTAGAGAGTGTAGTTTTGAGCTACATGGACCTGACTAAGTTAGAGTGATTTACCATTCTGTCTTATCTTCTTGGAGGATGAGGATTGCAAATTTGAATTCAAGTCATCTATAACTATACCTATAAATTAGAAAACACCTCAGGATGAAAAAAGGCATACTGTAGGGCAAATACTGTGATACATCAGCTAAATAGGAAAAATGCAACAAATGCATTAGGATTCATAAAAAAGGATATTAAAAAGACCAAAGCAGCTTTAGAGTTCAAAATAGCTACTGCTGCAAATGATAACCACAAACTCTTCTATATTTACAACAATATTAAAAGGGACACAAATAAAGGTGTGGGACCATGGACAGTAAATCTCCTCCTGTGCCGAACCACTGCGGTTTGGTCAAGAACAGCCACCTGCCCGCCTCCACTCCCAGTATGCACTATGACTGTGGTTCGGAGTAAGCAAGCCGCCATCATCTCCTGGAACCAGCAGAAAAGGTACAGAGTATCCAAAACTGAACTTTTAAATTTGGTGCCTTTCTTCAAGAACCCCCTCACTGGCTCCGGCCACCTCTGCTGCTCTCTCTATTGGTCACTTGCCTCCAACTGCCTCGTGTTACTGTTTGCTCTACTCTGTTTGGATTTTTACATAGAATTGCATTTTATTTCCTTTTGCTGCATAATGTTTTAAAAGAAATAAGGTAGAACATTGTTTTAGCTTGTACCCTGCAGTCTCTGCTCCTTTTCTCACTCTCCCCCAACCCCTGTATCTCTTTGTTTAGCAAATCCCTCCCCCCGATTTACCCAACCTTAAAACTCTCTTTTCCTCCCTCCCTCCCCCTCTAGGCTGCAATATGGCCCTTGAACTGTGCCAGAATCTTCTCCTGTGTTGAACCGCTCCAGCGGTTTGGTCAAGAACAGCCACCTGCCCGCCTCCACTCCCAGCTTCGCACTGCTACTGCAACTGCAGTTCAGAGTAAGCAAGCCACTCGCATCCCCTGGAGCCAGCAGAAAAGGTACACAGCATCCAAAACTGAACTTTTAAACTTGATGCCCTTTTTCAAGAATCCTCTCACTGGCTACGGCCACCTCTGCTGTTCTCTCTATTGGTCACCTGCCTCCAAGTGCCTCTTGCTACTGTATGCTGTAATCTGTTTGGATTTTCTCCCAGCCTCCCACCCCCTCTCCTGACACTCTTGAAATAGGCTTTCTTCCCTAAAGGCCTGCCCTCCTGTGTTTCACTCCTCCACAAGTGAAACAGCAGGCAGCCTGCCCAGTTAAAGGGACTGATACTTTCAATTGTTTAACTTAATTCACACTAAAAGACATAACTCATCTATTCTGTAATAAGGTGAGTGCCCCTTCCTGGTAACCCAACTACCACTGACCTAAAGTCCCTCAGCCACCTCTTCTATTGCACCCCCAACCCCCACCCTACATACCAAATTTACTCTCACTATGTTTCAGGCACTTATCTAGTGATTCACTAACATGGGGTACCCTAGGCACTTGGTCACACTCATCTTTTTTCTCTTTTGTAATCCCCTCCTGCCTTAATGCCCCTGCCCCCATGACCTATTCCCCACCCACTCAACTGAAAGATATATGACAGAGCACAGGAACCTCCAACACCTTACAAAGTAATACCTCAAGGCCCTCCATTCTGGCTGCTTATCCAACCTGCTACCCACTCACACTGTCTTGCCCTTTCTCTCAATTTCTCACCATCTCAGTTTTTCACTCCATGCCAATACAGCCCACTGGTTCTAGACCATGTACCTCTCTTAGGTACCTCAAACTGTATCTACATAGGATTGTCCTGCTGCTTCTACTCCTATCAGGAAATGTTCTCCCTAACCCAGGCCCACCTCAACCTGCTTATAATACTAGGAGCAACAGCTCCCTAAAACTTGCCTCCATGAATATCAGAAGCCTCTTACCCAAACTTGACGATCTGCAAGTCTGGGTCACACATCATAAACCAGATGTACTTGCCATTATTGAGACATGGCTATCCCTTAAGGTCCCTGACATATCCATTTCACTAGCAGGATATACCTTATTTAGGCAGGACAGGATTGGTAAACAAAGAGGGGGTGTGCACTGTACATAAAAGACACACTAAATGGGCAAGTCCTCCTGCAGATAACCTCTGTGAACAACTCAAAAGTACTAGCTGTCAAGATCATCCTCGGCAAACATGGTAAATCAATTACCATACTGTCCATGTACATCCCACCCTGCGCACAATCTACTGGCTTTAAAATAGTCCTGGACTACCCAGCTGACCTACCTTTTAACACTGAAGTGGTGGTGTTAGGGGACTTCGACATTAATTGGCTTGCCCCCAAAGTTGACCCCTATAAAGATGCCATCACAGCCATCAATATTTCCCAACTTGTTACTACCCCCACTAGGAACAACCACAGAACTGTCAGCAGCTGACTTCTAGACCTCATCTTCACTACCCACCCAGGTAGAATAACCCACACAGAGGTCTTACCCGACTCTCTGAGTGACCACTCCTCAGTCACCTGCACTTGGTCACATAAAGTCCCTAAGTTTCCAGCAAAACTCACATCTCAATGTGCACTAAAAAGAGGGCAACTCAAGCACCTCCAGCACAATCTTGTGCAATGGACAAGTCCCCAATGGACACAGCCTGTAGTGTTGACACTGCCCTCGACTGTTTCATTGACCACTTTAACAAGGAATGTGATATATTTGCCTCTTTTCATTAACATAAAACCAAGGGTGTTATGAATCCCTGGATCATCCCGGCCGTATTCAACATGATGTACAACAGGGATAATCTCTGGCACCGGGTGCTTGCTTCTAGAAAACAAATAGATATGCAACGCTATAAGGCTGCAAGAACCTCCTGTACCTGGGAAATTCACCATGCCAAAGTTGAACATTTCAAGCATGAACTTGTGAACTACTGGGAAGCGCCTCTGGGATAACATTAAGGACCTCACCGGGAAGTCCTCTAAAACAGAACCCCAATCTGATTACCACAAATGGTGTTCTAGTTCAGGACCCTGTAAAAATAGTGGACACTCTCAATAACATCTTTACAAATCTCAGTGGCATACTCCCCCCTGACCTTTTTAATGAGTCTGACAATCTGCTCAGTGACAATGGCCCTGCCCACCAGAACCCCTTCTATTTCAAGCAAATCACCATGAAAGATGCCAAGAAATAACTTTTAAAGCTTCTTGGCAAATCCAGGTACAGCAGCAATACCTTAGACCTCAAGCTCCTTAACCTCACCCTTGCCTCTGTCCTCAAACCTCTTACCGCACTCCTCAGTCTCTCTCTCTCTCTCTCTCTCCAGGGAGTAATTCCCACAATGCTGGAAAGCAGCCATTGTCATTCCAGTCCATAAGAGTGGTGACAGAACACTGCCCTCAAACTTCTGCCATATCTCTATACCCCCCAAGCTTTAGCGCGTATAGTCACTGATCAACTGACCAAATACTTGGCAAAATACAACATTCAATGCCCAGAACAACATGGATTTAGGAAAACACACAGCATGACTACTGCCCTGCTGGAATACATGGACTTCTTACACAGTGCACCAGACCAGGGTTAGCTGGTGGGGTCAATTTACATTGACCTCACCAAGGCCTTCAACACCGTGAACCATTCACTCCTACTTTACTCCCTCCATTCCACCAGTCTCTCCAATGAGGTCACAGGCTGGTTCAAGAGCTACCTCGAGGGAAGGACCCAGCAAGTCAAAATCAATGATACCCTTTCCAACTGCCACCCGGTAGGATCAGGAGTCCCCCAAGGCTCCATCCTTGGGCCCTTGCTGTTCAGCCTTTTCATCAACACACTCCCAAGAGCCTGCTCCAATAACCTAGTGCTCTGTGCAGATGACACTGTCCTTTTCTCTGCCAGACCGGCCCCGTCTTGCTCACCAGATAACTTCAATTGGGTTTTGCTGCGGTCAAGTGCTGTTTCGGTAATCATAAATTACTTATGAACTATAAAAAAACAAAGGCTATGCTTTTCGCCAACCTGCATAACAAAAACAAATCAGGCTGCCTTACCATCATGAACAATCAAAACCTACCCCTCAAACAAGTCCAGGACTTCAAGTATCTAGGTGTAACCCATGATAGTTCCTTGTCCCACTCCATGTACATAAACTAAATATCCAGGGTTATAAATGCAAGACTTGGCCTTCTATAATGGCACCAGCAATGTCTTACTCCCAAGGCGCTCAAATTAGCTGTCACCAGCTTAATTATATCCATAATTGACTATGGATTGCTTGTTTATGAAGCAGCCTCCGATACGACGCTGAACAGAATTGCAGTGGCTCTGAACAAAGCATGCCGACTTGTGATTGGTGCCCATGGGAGTACCCACACTTGTGACCTTTACGCACAAACTAGCTAGTTGAAACTGAAATGGAGGGTCACCTACCAAACCTGTCTTTCTGTAAAAAAAAATTACCCTTGACCAAACCCCCCAGCCACAACATCTTTTCACCTGCCATTCCTATACACTCGTAACTTTCGTAGCGCATCCTCAACATACTGCCTTGTCCCTTTCTGCCAGATGGCTCAAGGGTAGTGATTGTTTCGGCTCAGAGCCTTTTCGTGGCTCAACTGCCTCCCTTTAGAGGTTCATGCTGCCATGACCCTTGGTTCCTTTAAACTTAAATTACACCAACTCCTCACTACACTCAGTTGCTGAGATTGCCCACCATAAGTCCTCTACCTGCCCCATTCTTTCTCTTACCCCTTAATTTCAAAATAATAAACAAAATAAATAAAAAATTAAAATTAAAAATTCCCATCACTGACCTCAGCCCAACCCTCCTAATCAACCCATTTTTTGTCACCCTCCACCTACCTTACCCCCCACTCCTAACATATCCCCACTCCTAATAAATCCAACTCCTTGCTGCTTTAAAATACCTACTATTCTGTAATCTTCTACCATATCAGTATTTTATGTTCCAGTGTATTAATGTAGTTTATGCTCCAATTAATCATTATTATTGAATGTTCTTTGTCCGACTGATGTGTAAATTGTTATATCTACCTCCTGACGTGGCACCTTTGTAAAAGAGCTCCCGGTTCAAAGGTATTTGCAATCTGAGAAATAAATAAATAAATAAACAGTAAATGGAAATATAGGGCCCAATTCACAAAGTTCAATGCAAGCTGCACCATATGCAGCTTGCTCCAAGTGCTGGTGCACCAGGGACCCTGCATTCAATTCACAATCGGGTAGGGTCCTGGCGGCAAAGTCCCTCAGTTTGTGGCAACCCTGGCACTGAGCCAAACAGATGGTGCACTGGGAGTGTTTGCCACAAGCCACAGGGCAGCCATTCTCAGCGCCAGACCCTGGTGGTATAGCGGTCTCCTCCCCCAACTCTGATGGTGCTCGTAATAAAAGTAAAATAATAATATGCCTAACACTCACCCCAAACTCCAATGGTGCTCATAATAAAAGTAAGATAATAATACCCCTGCCATCCTCCCCAAAGCCCGATGGTGCTGGTAATGTCAGAAGCATCATAATACCCCTGCCGTCCACCCAGAACCCTGATGGTGCTCATAATAAAAGTAAAATAATAATACTCCTGCCACCCTCACCAAAGCCCTATGGTGCCAGTAATGTCACTAACATCATAATACCCCTGTCACCCTCCCTGGATACCGATAGAGCCGGTACTGAAATGTAAAAAATAAAACCCCTGCTGCCCTATCTGAACTCCAATGGTGCCAGTACTGACTGTAACAAAATAATACCCCTGCTGCCCTCCCCAAACCACAATGGTGCTGGTAATGCTAGTAACATAATAATATCCCTGCCATACTCCTAGAACCCTGATGGTGCCAGTACAGATACTAAGCAATAGTACCCCGGCCCTGGTGGTATAGTGCTCCCCGCCCCAGCTGGCAGTGCCAACCACACCGCACAGCCCTCAGTCACAGAGCAGAGCCAGTGACCAGCACAGCCCAGCTTACAACTCCATGGGTGGCCACCAACTGAACAGTCATCGAGCTTACTGTAATGTGTATGCACATACACATTACAGTAAGCTCAATGACTGTTCAGTCAGTGGCCAGCCACAGAGGTGTGAGGTGGGTTGTGCTGATCACTGGCTCTGCTCTGTGATTGAAAGCTGCACAGGGTGGTCAGCACTGCCAGCTGGGGTGGGGGGCACTATATCACCAGGGCTGAAGTACTATTACTTACTATCTGTAATGGCACCATTGGGGTTTGGGGAGGGCTGCAGGGGTATTATTATTATACTTTTATTACCAGCACCATTGAGATTTGAGGAGGGGGGCTACTATACCACCAGGGTTGGAGTAATATTGGCTACCATCTGTACTGGCACTATTAGGGATTGGGGACTGTGGCACATTGCCAAACAGTGCTGAACTGTCCCAGAGGGACATATTCTAAGTACCTTTAGACCATCCCTGGATAGTCTAAGGGTACTTAGAATATGTTCCTCCAGGGCAGTTTTGTGAATCACGTTATGGCTGATATGGCAGCCTGCAACTACCACAAAGTCACTAGTGCATGCTGCAGCCACTTTTGTGGCACAAGGCTGGCACTTGCCCCCTTTAGAACAGGCAGCCTGAGTCTGACACAGGCTGCCTTTGTGAATAGCTCTCAGGGAAGTTTTGTGGTGCAAGCTGCACCTTGCACCATTCCTTGTGGCACAAACGGCTTGCACCATTCTAGGGAGATTTGTGAACGGGGCCCATAATATCTTTCGAGGAGGATATAGTAAATATTTTTTAACAACTATTTCTGTTCCATACTTCATAAGGGGGATGGTCATATGCAAATGAATGAGAGTTATCAGGAAGCAGACAAAGTCACCATTAATGAGAATAGTTTACTTAGCCACCATATGGGACAAAAAACAAACAAAGCCCAGGGACCAGAGGAGATCAACCTAAGACTACTTAAAAAGCTGGATAACAAACTGTTAGGACCCATAACAAATCTTCTTGAAAAATCCTTAAATGCTGGGGAAATGGTGAAATGTTGGCAGCAGGCTTTAGTAGTGCCCATCTTCAAAAAGGAATTTAAAGCAGACTACAACAACTACTAGCCAGTTAGTCTCACTTCCGCTGTCAGGAAGATTCTGGAAGGTTTCATTAAGGATGAATTGGAAAACCATATGTGAGTAAACAAACCTTTGGATCAAACACAACATAGATTTCAGAGAGGAAGATCATGACAGGTGAATCTTATTAGGTTTCTCAAAACCATAAATAAGGCATTGGATAGAGGCCTACTTGTGGATATCACTTTTCTGGATTGTAGTAAGGCCTTTGATATGATGCCACATCAAGAGCTGATATCAGAATTGAAAAAAAAAAAATATTTAACAAAAGGCTGACTAGGTGGATCTAAGCCTCACTAACCAAAAGGAAACAGATAGTATGTGTAAGAGGATATTTCTCCGGAGAGGATGAGGTGACAAGTGGGGTCCCTCAGGGCTCGGAGTTGAGACCTGTCCTTTCTAATGTGCAGCATATGTAGCAAGTATGCAGCCACAAGAGGGAATATAGATGTGTAAATCCACAGACAATACCAAAATAGATATGGTGGTGGACACCGACAAGGGAGTAAACACCTTAAAAGGAATCTCAAAATTTTGAAATTTGCACTAGTTGGTCTAAACTAGTGTTTAGCACTGATAACTGTAATGTTATGCACTTAGGTGCTAGAAATAAAAAAAATACAGTTACGAAATATATGGAGTAAAGCTCAAGGAGACAATAGAAGAAAAAGACTTGGGTATAACAGTGACTAGTAACCTAAAGTTTGAATAACAGAGCAGATTGGCAGCCAGTAATGTATATAAATTTTTTGGGTGCATAGGTAGGAATATAGCCAGCAGAAATAGAGGAGAGAAAATGCCTATGTATATGGCCCTGCTGAGGCCCCATCTTGAGTACTGTGGCCAGTTCTAGGCCCTTCAGACAAGAAGGGACATGGCCATAATGTAGGGCATCCAGAGGAAGGGAACTAGAATGGTTGGTGGTATGAAGGTAAAAATCGATGATGAGAGACTGAGGGAGTTGAAGATGTACAGTCTGGAGTACAGGAGACAGGAGGGATATGTGCCTTGTTTTCATGGCCCTTCAAGATAAGGATTTATGCTACTGTCTAGGTCAGGAAGCAAAGGACAATGGGTATGGGGCAGAAGGTACACTAAACAGAGAGTGGTCACCATGTGGAACTCACTCCCAGAGGAAATATCTTGGCAAACAATGGATAACTTTAAAGCTCAATTGGACATATATTTATGGGCAAGTAACATACATGGATATAACCATTGAGAAATGTTGTGTGCATATACTGTATATCATGGACTGCAAGTCTACTTTGCATGTAAACCCCTCTTATGATTCATATGATAACCAGGAGTTCTCAGCTGAAGCCATGGAGGAGCTGGAGGACAGGAGGTCAGTGACAGTTTACATATTGAGACTGGAACAGCTGTAGATACAAAGAATGAAGATATAGTAGGAATAGAGAAAGGAAGTGTTGTTGCCTCTTGTCACCTCCCCTCCTGCACCTTACTAATGTATGTGGACAACCTTATATTATATTATAGCTAAAAATGCATCAATGATCTAAACCATAATCTAAATCTAAAATTTGCAATGTCCAGGGATGGCTTTCTAATACTAAGTCAGTCCTAAAGACCCAAGTCATGCTGTTTGGTTCAAACTCTAAACTTCTGGTAAGCTACAATGTGTCAACTGTCTCCTATATTGATTGGTCCCAGTTTGAAACTGTTGGTCTTTTCAAGTCCTTATGGATTACCTTAGACCCCTATTAAGACTATTCACATCACTGCTGTATGTAAATCAGGTAATTTGCTTATCGGATTCAATATAATTTTGTTCCTATAACCCATCAGGCAGCTGCCTGAGTTGTTCTTTTGCCTAGCCTGAATGATGGTCTCCTATCCTTTAATATTTCCAAAAGTAACTTGACCAAGTGGGATGAAACTTATAGCAATATCTATTGCATTGCCCTGGCAATGAATCACCTTACTCACCATTGCCTCTTGTATTCAGGTCTGGGCTGGATAGCCCTTGCTGCCCTGTGAACATTTGCCCTTGGTTGCTTTTATCAATAAAGTATTTTAATTCAGCTACCTCCCTGTTTGATGTAATTGTTTAAGTGCCTTTCATGTACTTAAACTCTCATATCCAGTGATTCTTCATTGTTTGCCCAAAGGGCTCACATAATTTGGGGTTACAAGCCTTCTCCTTCCTTGCTGTTAAAAACTGGAACTTTCCTTCTCTAAGTTTGCAAAATGTTACTGCTCCTTTACTCTTCAGCAGTGAACTACAGTAAGAAAACATTTGCTATCCTCAAATGTTTGTGTCTGTACCAACATTATTACATATTTTTTATCTGTATATACTTGTACCTGGATATAGTTAGTTATTGATTGAGTCATTCATTTCATTCATTTATGTATGTATGTACTTATTTAAGTACGTACGAATGTATTTATATATTTATTCATTTGGAATTAAATCTTTGAACACAAGTACTCTTTTACAAAGGTTCCACTTCAAGGATGAGGACAATACACACAGAGAATTTAACAATTGAATACAAAAGTAGGCAGTTCCAGAGGAGCATTGTCAGGTGTCAGTATAAGCAGGGAGTGCAAATCAATTTTACAGCATATAGTGCTCCCTTTCTGCTGTGAACAACTCTGGAGCCAGCTGAGGTGTTCATTATAGCTCAGTGTTTACTATAGCTCGGTGCTAATATGCCTACTTAGTGAACAATTTGAGCCATCAATGTGTTCACTATAAGTGGGAGTTTGTTATAGAGGGGTTCTTTATAGAGAGGGAGCAGTGCACTTATGGGTTAACAAATACTGAACAGAAAAACATGGAACATGATGGTAGAAAAAGGCCCAGTGGCCCATCAAGTTGGCCCACCCTACCTAAAAAAATATTTCTGTTCTCATTAATTACCATCTGTTGTTTGGCTAGGGAGCCCAGTGGACTATCATGTGTCTGTCTACCTATAATAAAACCTGCTTGAGCTGGAAAAATCAGCACTGACAGTAATATTTCAATTCTTTTACTAAGCAATAAGATATGACATGTTGTTCATTGTGCTGGTATAACCACAGGCCCAGGGATGTAGTGAGTCATGAGGCGGTAGACTGAGTGCCTAAAGCCACTGGAAGTGCAGTTATCCCAGCACTATCAACACCCTGGAATGTATTAATGCACTTATAAAAACAACACGAAAGTTGATAGTTTTAAAATAAGAAATGTATTTAGCATGTTATGCTCTATTCACGAACACAGCCACATACACTGGAATGGAGCATAGAAGTGGGTGGAAAGTTGCACACCAACAGAGGCAAATAAAACATGTGGTATGCACCAACAGTCCCATACAGGGATGGAGAGGTGTTCAGGTGCATGCTGGGGGCTGCAGACCTAGGCATGGGAGGATCCGCCGGAGGCAGGCATGCCCCATGACCCCACCATATAAAGTGATCCACATCATCATGGATACACAGAACTCTAATGTTCACACATGTTTTTGCATGTGGAGTGGCTTACATGGAAACAGTGATTTGGACCACACAGGGCTGCAGCCATGTGTGACAGCCTAGTGATGTGACATTATTGCTGACACCTGTTTCAGGAATGTTCTGTACATGCACAGTACCAGAGTGCAGTACTGACCAGTCTGTCACCCATGCATCATGGCCCAGGACATGGTGTCAGTATAGATTCACCCAACATTGTTCAAAGCCCCCTACTCAACACATGAGTGAGATGGATACTGCTATGTGAATTACATGAAATGGGAAGAATGTGATTGGGTATAAGTTGCTCTCATGCCCTGGTGTGTACCCTACCCTATCAGTATGCAGAGATTGTCGCCACCCACTCCAGGTCCCTTCCTCTGATAGACTTACCAAACTAAAGGGGTTGTGGCATGCACAGAGAACCAACTTGCCAATGTGATCAGGTAGACATCTTGGATATTAGCAGGGAGCTGAATGGAGCCCAGGTTCAGGAGTTGGAGAGTCACCACTCTCACGTTGTGTAAAACAGCTTGATTGGCCCCTGAAAACACACATCTGGCTCAAAGTGTACCCTGATTAACCATTTTATTTATGTAGTTACTCTGAATATTGGGTATTTTATTGATTTATTTATTTCATTGTTTTATCTGTTTTTACTGTTCAGTGTCTTGACATTGGAAAGGTGCTATATAAATAAAGAGTATTATTATTTTTAAGTTAATAGTACATGAACTGTGGGGTGAACCCAATACCATGAGCATGTTGAACTTGAGGGACTGAGATGTGCCTGCAGTGGAGGACTGTTGATGAGTACCCTTTCCACCACATGAATGGTCAGGGCAGTAAGGGATAGGGCTTGTGGTAATGTGTCTGGCAAAGTGGTTGCGTGGTTAAGGGTGGGAATCAGGCAGCATGGAAAACAGAGGGACTATTGTATGCACAAAACCTGCAGTGCCAAACAGAGATGACACAAGGATAGGTAATACAGGATATGCACCCAAACAGGTGGTCATGAGGCAGATTCAAAGTACACTGAACAATGGAAAGGGTGCATATCCCCACAAACAGCTATGCAAGATGATGCACTGAAACAGCACTCCAGTCTGGCTAACTATAAAGTATAGGAACAAATGCTGTGTAGGTGTGAAAAGGCAGGCTACAGTATACAATGGAATGGACATTGATCTCTGTGTCTTGTTTGCGGGGTGTTGGACTGGCCAGGAGTGGATACCCACAGGAAGTGACAGTAACCCAATTATACAGGAATGGTTGCTGATGAGAGAGACAAATATGGACCCAGCCCCACAGCTGCATGACTGCTACAATGTGTGCAGCCACAAGGGCCCAGATGTCAAAATACTATGCCTATGCAAGGTATACCTTAGTACCTCCAGCGGCAATACTACTGAAAGGAATGGTGTCCAGAGCTGATCCCATCAGGAAGTATGGGGCATCAGAGGTCAAGGATGGAACAGGTGGCTTCTTGTGAAGCAGGGGCTGGTTCCACTACCACCACTCCTACCTGGGATGACTAAACCTCTGTGTTCCAATGGAGGGGCAGTGGACATTGGATAAGGTAGACCTGGGGACTGCAGAATGGAGCTGGAGGGGTGTTTCATGCCATAGAAAGGCACAGCAACAGGACCAGCCACCCAGTGAAAACAGCAATGTGAAGCCCACTTGGACAAACCTGTGACCCTGCAAACTCTAACAGGGACAGCATGCCCATCCATATTCGAGACACTTGTTTATTCTGTGCCCCTAGATGGACTATTAGGGACACTTCCACTGTTGTGACAATAGTAATGCATAACATAGAAACAGAAACATAGACTTTGACAGCAGATAAGGACCGCTTGGCTCACCCAGTCTGCCCATTTCTCTACCTATTGGATAAGCTGCAGATTCTAGTTAACGAACAGCCTACTTCCTCCTACCCTCCACTATAATTGGCTTATGGCTGTCCCATGCATTCTTGAATTCCCCCACTCTTTTTGACCCCACAGCCTCCTCAGTAAGGTGGTTCCATGTGTCCACCACTCTCTCCATGAAAAAATATTTCCTCACGATGCCGCTGAGCCATCCCCCATATATCTTCAAATTGTGTCCCCTTGTTCTTGCACATCTCTTTTTCCGAAAGATGCTACCCTCTTGGATTTTGTTGATTTCCTTGAGATACTTGAAATTTTCTAACATATCCCCCCCTTCCTCCTTTCCTCAAGGGTATACATATTAAGCTCTTTTAGTATCTCTTCATACGGCTTCTATTGCAGACCCAACACCATTTTAGTTGCCCTCCTCTAGACTACCTCCATCCTGTCAATGTCCTTGCAGAGATGAGGTCTCCAGAACTGCACACAGTACTCCAGATGGGGTCTCACCAACTGTCTGTACAGAGGGATAACAACTTCCTGTTTTCTACTGGTGATGCCACTCTCTGTGCATCCCAGTATCCCCCCAGCTCTCCTTACTGCCTTCTCAAATTGCTTGCCTACCTTAAGGTCATCTGATATGACTACCCCCAGGTCCCTTTCCATTTTTGTTGTTGTTAGTACCTCCCCCTATTGAGTACTCTTCACCTGGGTTTTTGATTCCCAGGTGCATTACTTTGCACTTCTTTGCATGGACTCTAAGCTGCCATACTTTTGACCATTCCTCCAACCTTGCCAAGGCCCTTCTCAACCTTTCCACCCCACCTTGTGTATCACTCCTATTGCAGATCTTTGTGTCATCTGCAAAGAGGCATACTTTTCCTTCCAGCCCCTCTGCAATGTCTCCTATAAAGATATTAAAGAGGACCAGCTCCAGTACTGAACCCTGTGGTACCCCGCTAGTAACCACCCTTTCTTCAAGGTGTACTCCATTAATTATTACACTTTGTGTCCTGTTGTGCAGCCAATTTGTTACCCAGGCTACCACCCTAGGACCCACTCCCAGGCTGGTTAACTTGTGTATTAATGTTTTGTGTGGGACTTTGTCAAATGCCTTGCTAAAGTCTATGCAGGCCATATCCACAGCCCCTCCCAGGTCTACTTCTTTGGTCACCCAGTCAAAGAAATCGATTAGATTCATCTGACATGACCTTCCCACTATAAATCCATGCTACCTTGGGACCTGTGCCCCACTGGCCTCTAGGTACTCAACAATTCTTTCTTTCAGAAGTGCTTCCATCATTTTCCCTACCACTGCGGTCAAACTAACAGGTCTGTAGTTTCCTGCCTCTGCATTGCTCCCACTTTTGTGAAGGGGAATCACATCTGCCCTCCTCCAGTCCTCGGGTACCTCCCCATCCTACCATGATGTGTTAAAAAGGGTGGTCAGTGGTGTCACTAGAGGCTTAGGCAAGACATGCATGTGATTCATACATATGGCTCTCCACAGGGTAATTACAGAATAGAGGAGGCTATGTGTAAATACACTACAAAATAGCTCCTCTGCTGCTTGTTTGCCATGAGGGGGTGCTAGAGTGCTTGCAGGCTGTATGAAATGTGTTTCCTGATATTTTTCTGCCTCTCTACCTTTGTCTAGATCACAGATTAAATTTAATTAAATATCAAACCTAGCTTAGATTATGCTATGAGAAAAATATTTATTTGGTCATTGTGGCTATTTGGAGACAGAGGTGGAGAGTGCTTGAACAGAAACTACAGATTTGGCAGTGTGGCTAGTCCATGGGGGAACAACAGTGTTTGATGATTAATTAACCAAAACATAAGAAGCATATCGCAGTTTGTGTAATCAAGTTGGGCAGTTCATATATGCTGGTTTATGATGTGGGCCAGGTCAAATGATTGAATAACAAGTGTGCCAGTGTTTGTTTGAGTGTCTAATTAGAGTAGTGTCTTTGAGCAAGTGAGTTTTTGAGGTTTTGAAGTAAGTGAGTATGTATGGGGGGGGTAGTAAGTAGGGCTGGGCAAAATGTATCTTCTGCCAGTGGAATTGTGGTGAAATGCTAATTTTGCTTCCATTAAATTTTTTGAAAGTTCTATGAAAATATCATGACATTTCACCAAAATTGCTATTTCCATCTAATTTAAAAATAATTTGTCCACATTACAGCAACTTTGGCACGATGACTTTTTCAATGTCCATACAGAAGTGTAAAACGTTTCAGATCTCTGTCTTTAAAAATGAATGAGGTATTACCTCCAAACATTCAGAAATTTAAAAATTACAGTTAACAACTACATAAAATGAAAGCATTTGTCCAAATTGCACCAGTGCTGGCATGGTGACTTTCTCAATGCACATACATACAATATGTGTGCTAAGTTTCTGATCTCTAACCTTAAAGGTGGCCGAGTTATAAGCCTACAAACATTTGAACATTTTAAAATGGCATTTTGCAATTACGTAAACTGCTGAATTTTCAGCCCATATATTTTTAAAGCTCGCGAATCGAATATCACCAATGTTATTAAGTTCATTGACCATAAATATTACGCTTTAAGGCAACCCTCATGGCCCAGCATCACATCGTCATGCTGCCATGCTGATGCCCAGATTTGGAAGTAAATCCAGGAAGTCATGTTGGCCTGTCGGGAGGCATGTCATAGCTAAAGCGTACAATTTATATAACCATTACTTCTCTATTTAGCAGTTTCTGTGACTCTTACAAGAAAGTATGTATTCAAGTTTTCAATTATCTAGCTCCAAAGGTGGCTATGTAGAAAGCATATAAATATTTTCAGAAATGTTCACATGAATACTAAATTGCCAGTCTTTGAGCCCCTATACCTTCTACACTCTTTATGCAAATGTTATGCAGTTTTTCACACTTTTAGGACCCATACCAAACAATATACGTACCAAACTGCAGACCTATTGCTGCAGCATGAACTGGGTTATAGACTATTAAAGAATTTCAGAAAATTAAAAACAATTTGCAGAATTTCATGAAAATTCCACAAATTCAGAATTTTCTAATTTCACCCATCTCTAGTAGTAAGGGAGAGGACATGGGAGTGAACACAAGGAACTAGTGAGTAGATGGGCATGTGTTGTTACTCACATATTAAACAAGCATTTGTCAATGCCGAATGTTATCTCACTGGCATTGGCATTGGTAGTGCAGGATTTAGAGATGTATAATAGGAGTGGCAGTGAAGTATTGAACTGACACCGACGCCACACCCACACCCACCCTGCAGAGACTGACAGGCATTGGGGTGTGCCTTTGGGCCATCAGCTATAGCGCTCATGCCATTATACCTCACCCTACCCTGTAGACACCGACAAGTATTGTGGTATGCTTTGGGATCTTTGGGCCTTATACTTACCACATTCCACAAGGAAATATACTGATGTGGGTGCAGTATAGGAGAATGGGGTGAACTTTGGGGCTGAACAGTCCAAGGCACACCTCGATGCCTGTCACTGGCTGCAGGGTGTGGGTGGGGGTGGAATGGTGTGAGCATTACAGCTGATGATCCCAAGTCACACTCCTGATGTCTGTCAGTCTGTACAGGGTGAGGTGTTACAGTTGAAACCCTAACACTGTAGGTGTATGTTGGTATGTCCACTCCCGATTATCAACATGGGCTTTTTGTGACCCCACCTCATGAGGAGCAGCACTATCAATTTGTTAGCCAAAGGTGATTTTGCACAGCAACTGCACCAGTTGGTGCCATAGGTACGTAAACACATTTGGGGCAGGATGTGAAAAATGACAATTGTATTGTTCATGAGGATATGCAAAAAAAAATGGCAACGTTGAAAATCTGGAGTGAAAATATGAAAAATTGGTGAAGTCATGAGCATGCATAGAAACTGCGCAACGCACGTCCGCAACCCAATTATTTATAGGATTTTTTTAACCACATTTTCAACATAGGCATTTTGAGACCTCCCCTCATGAACAGTGGCACTGTGATTTTGTTAATTTGTCCCAAAAGTTTATTTCCTACAGCGACCATGCCATTGTACGCCACAGGTGCTAAAACACATTTTGGGCAGGATGTAAAAAATGACAGCTGTACTGTTCACAAGGAGGTGTGAAAAAATGCCAATGTTAAAAATCTGGCATGAAAATATTGCAAATTTGCAAAGTTACAAGGGTGCGTGGAAACTGCAGAATGCATGCTTGTAACACAGTCATTTTATGGACTTTTATCACCAGATTTTCAACATAGGCATTTTTGGACCTGTGCTCATGAACAGTGTCACTGTCATTTTGTCAAACTGTCCCAAAAACTGATTTCACACAGCGACTGCGCTATTCTGCGCCAGACGTACAAAAACACATTTTAGCCAGGAATTGTAAAATGACAGCAGTACTGTTCATAAGGAGGTGTGGCAAAATGGCAATGTTGAAAATCTGGAGTGAAAATATTATAAACTCACGAAGCTACAAGCGTGCGTGGAAACTGCACAACACACGCTCATAAAACAGTCATTTTTTGGATTTTTGTCACCAAATTTGCAACATCAGCATTTTTAGAGCCCCCCCTCATGAACTTTGCACTGTCATTTAATTAATGGGTCCCAAAAGGTGATTCCATGCAGTGACTGCAAAATCACCTTTTTGGGGCTGAATATCACCATGATAGTGACTGAATTCATGAGGATGGGTCCCAATAACCCCATGTTGAAAATTTGGTGAAATTAATTCCCAGAAATGGCCGATATATGCACCAAAGTTGAAAAAACACTATTTATGCCATTATACAGCTTACCGGCATTTCTTCAGTTCGCAGTTGGCTTTGAAGAGTGTAGACGTGTTTCCGGTCTAAAGAAGATTGTTGCGCTGGGCTCCAGAGGTAAGTATGGGGTGAGGGGTGTGTGAGGAGAGGGGTACACAGAGGGTGGGTGCAGGTTGAGGGAGGGAACAGGACAGACAGTGAGGGACTGTTTTCTGATTTACAGGCTACAAAAAAACATTGCAGGATTTTTTTTTTTACAGAGGCATTTGGCACACTGGGGTGGGCCCCAGCATGCAACCTGAGTGTTTTTTGGGGAGTTGTAGCTGATGGGGATTGTGCACCCCCGTCAGCACATAGTGAAGGGGGGGACAAGAGCTGAGGGGATTGGGCACCTCCCTCGCACACAACAAATGAGGGGGGGGCATTATGCCAACAGGGAGTGGGCTTCCTCTTTGGCAAATTAAACTGGGAAGGGGGACTAAAGCCAATGGGGACTGGGCCCCCGTCAGCAAAGAAAGACTGCTCGGGGGTGCATGATGCCTAGGGGGATTGGGCACCCCCTTGGCAGAGACTTTAATTGGGAAGGAGGGGGCATTATGCTGATGGGGAGTGGGATCCCCCGTCAGCAAATTATGTGTCAGGACATGCAGACAGTGGGATTGGGCACTCCTGAAATCGGTGCTCTTTGTGGCAGCAGTCAATGCCACCATGTTCATTGAACTGTTTCACTAGGAAAGGCACGCCCACTGTGTGACAAGCTTGGATCTCATTGCAGAGGACTTTCCTTAGATCTGGTGGCCAGTTTATGTGTTGAGGGTGTCGGTGCCTGCAGCTGCCTTATTGGGGAATGAGGGATGCACCTACTGATGCGTGCCCTGCATTCACCCACAGTGACCGCACCTCCAAATCTGCTACTATTGCAATATGTTGGCTGGCATGCATGTGCCAGCCAACATGAAAAAGCAAAGATGAAGGAAGACTTTTTTTTTTCATTTCCTCTAGCCTGGTTATGGTTAGAGAAACTGAAATGGTATAGAGAAGGTGAATATAGGAGCTGCCATGTGAGGGTAAGTCTTGAGAAGAATAAAATGGCTGGCAGTTAACATTTGGAAAATTCTGAAGCCTTGCAGAAAGATTTGTTTGTATTATGCATCCTGGTTGTCAGGACTCATTTTTTCCCATTGGTTGTACTGTCCCAGTGCATAGGTCCCCACCAGTGAGGATGCAGGGACTTCTCTACACATTTAATAAGCCAGAATAGCTGTATCATTAAATCTACATTAGGGAATACTATTTTAGCAATAAATGCAGGAAATAAATCTTTAAAAATAAACAATATACAATAGCCTTTATTCATGAATCGAGATGTGTGAAGTCAAGAAATTTACTCTGCAAAGAATTTAGCAGATTGCGCTCATTACGCAAAACGCGATCCACAGAATTCACAGATTGTGGAGCACAGGATCAAATGTGAAGTGTGGAATTTCACCCACTAAAGTCCACACTTCTTGCACAAACTTGCCCAATACATATAAATCACTGGTGTCTAGTGGTCCCCCCCTCACTGATTGACCCCCACCCCACCATTGCTGGATAGTCAGCCAGAATGTAAAAAAAGTATATTTTTTTTTAAAAGACCTTTGTGGGTCCCCCCCATCATTGATCATGGGCCACAATTCAAATAAAGAAACTCCCCCAGGCCCACACACACACCGGCAGATCGCTGGCCCATCAGCCCCAATAAAATATAAAACACATTTTGTTAAATTCAATCCCTAGTGTCTAGACCCCCTTCCTCCACTGTTACTTCAGGACCTATAAGACCTGAGATCAGAGAGCTAAAGATAGCATTTGTCTACAGTAATTTAAGCCATGCTGTTGTAACCCCCCTATAAATGGGGGTTCTTGAAAGTCTTCCTTGGGTCTGCCTAAATTCCCACTGCCAGGCTGGTATCCTGTGTCTTAGCGCTTTAAAAGTGTTTGCGTGAGAGTGCCTTAATGCCTCTGTGCTCTGTCCCTTTAAGAGCTACCAATAACATGGTGCTTATTTAATCTGGGAGGGGGGCAGACTGTTTCTATGCTTGTGTCCCACCAGGGCTGCCAGATAATAGCTCCGTTCTGCCATCGCTATTTGCACAGAGGAAGCTCTGTTACAAACTGTACTTATTTGCTGATTATTTATTAGCATAGTAATGATATTATAGTTTGTCTAACCTGCCTTTTGCAGCCTGGACAGTTCTGTTTATCACCACCATCTTGGTCCTGGACTGCCAGAATGGGCCAATCGGTACTTTTGGGGACCCTAAAATGGGTCTGTCCTCAGGGGACTTGGAGGAATTTCTGTAGGAATTGTAGTTTTGAGACTTTGGCGCCTAAATGCACCTGGAGGGGAAGCCCTTGCTTTGACACACAGATGGATCAACCAACCAGAACCTTTTGGACCAAAGGGAAATTCCCAAGCTGCCTGCTGCAGTTGGTCAATCTGGAGTTAGAGTTTGAAGAGTAAACAGCTTGAGTGATTCTAGCAGCAGCCCCTGCATAGTTCACAAGGGAGACTGGTGGAAAGGCTGAGTTTGGCCTGTCTGCCTGCAGTCCCTTGAGAGGGAATCCTTTGAAAAGCTTAGCAATCGGACTGTATCTGAATTGGAGTGTGACAAAGCCACTGAAGAGTGACCAGATTTCAACCTGAAGAAGATTTTCTGTATGTGATCGGCCTGTCAGGACATCCATTTACCACAGAATTCCCGGTTTTGCTCAGAGACACTGATATTGCAGTCTGACAAGATCAGTTTTAGAATCAATCAACCTGATTATACCCTTCCCTTGTTCAATTCCCCTGAATAAATCAGATCAAACTCTTTTTGCATTAAATATGACTGTGGTTCCAGTTTGTACCAAAAGCACTGTACTGTTGTTATTTACTGTGCCTAACCTTGTTTTACAGGGGGTCTCCATGGTCAAACTGGTGGAACCAGCCCTGATGGTAAGTGCAAACAGTGTGGGGAATTGTATGCTGAATAGGGGCTGCTGTGAAAGTGTTTGTTGCATATTGTCTAAGCCACTAGAAGGGAAAGAGGGGGGTTACAGTGTCCCAGAGGGCTGTACTTAGGTTAGCCTTGTTATTAACAACCCTGTCCTCTGGGTGGAGGCCCCCTTTTCAGTACCCAGGCCCCTTAACCTGCAACTAGCCACACAGGTGGGGTAGTAGCCCTTGGGATAGTGCCATCTAGGGGTACTTCTTGGAGGTGCCAACGCTGGGATTTGAGCCTTCTAGTGGTCAGAAGTGGGTATTACAACCCCACGCTTAAAGATTGTGGTAAAATGGAGGTGCTCACTACCCCCAAGTTTAAACTTGCTCCCCACAAGCTGCTAGTGCACCGTATGATGGGGTGGAGTGAGGCAGATGGGGTGGACCCCCGGCAAGCTCTGCTATTAATGGACGTCCCCTCGGGGACCAATAATGCCACTATTGTGAAAGTGGTTGAACTAATTAAGTGTTTGGGGAAGGTTGAATTAAGGGGAAGGGAATCTGTCCTGTTTGATCAAACTATGGTGGCCCTACTCTCCTGCAGCCTGCCCATTGAACCAGAGAAGGTACCCGCTGTCATTTTGCCTGAAGGGTCCCAAAAGGTGTGGAGGGTCATTCACTTACATAGTGACCCGGCTGCTTCCGGAGGGTCCCCTATGTAGATGGGTTCAAAGACAAGCTGTTTAATCTGTTAGTCTCTGAGGGGAGCTCTGCTACAGAGCTCGTGAAAATGTTAGAGCTTTCTGATGATGTCACTCCCATGCAGTCCCCCATAGCCTCTCACGCCACCTCTACAGTTGCTTCCCCCATAGTGATAACTACTGTACATTTGGACTCGTAACGGAGACTTAGGCTCTTTTCAGGCATGGTCTTGGTGCCTGTGAGGGAGGATGATCTGGAAATGTGGATGGACTATGCCACCCCATTAATCCAGGAGTGGCAGTGTACTGAGGGGGGAAGGAAAGGAAGAGACCCATAAAAAGCTTGAGGTTCCCTGCACTGGAGGCCGTTCATTTCCTGCTATCCACCAGCCCAGAGGTCACAGCTGCTGCGTACCTCTCTGCCCTGGTGTGGGCATTTGGTAGCACCGAGTCAGAAGATGACCAGATGTGGAAGTTTAAATCCGCAAAACAGCGGAAGAATGAAAAATTGTCAGTGTTTATTACTCTAACTGAGTGAGCTTTGCAGCAGGCCCACCGGAAAGGAGGGGTGCCCTCCAGTGAATTGAACAGGGTCAGGCTAGATCACATCTTAAGGTCAGCAAGGTACTCCAGCGTGATGTTGTTGAAGCTTAAACTGCAAGACAGAAGTGGCAATCCCCCCAATACTGTGACCTAATGAAAGAGATCCATGAGACTGAGAATGACAAAGAGGGATGAGAGTCCTATGCTGGGGCTGTCCACGCCTGCCAGGCCCCTGAGAGGTAAGGAGACCAAACTGCAACAGATGAGAGAACTTATCAAGGAGTTAACTAAGTTGAGAGTCAGTCAGCAAGCTGCCGAGGCAGCCAAAGATGCTAATTCCTGTCCAGCCCTCCCCCCAAGACAAAGAGGGACATCCTGCCGGAAAGGGTGGGAGTACACGTGGTTTCTTCTGAAACCCGGCCTGAAGACAGCCTGCAGGAAGAGGTATGGGAACTGAGAGCTGTGGAGGACGACCTACTCTGACTCCAAGCTACCCGATATGCTGACCCTTGGAGAAGCTTAGAAAGCCAAGAGAGCAAACCTCAGATCAGAGAGAGACCCCAAGACTCTCCCACTATGTTCAAGCAGGGGAACAGCTCCTCTTCCCTAGAGGCTCTAAAGAACATGTTTTCTGTTACCACTGCAGAGAATGGGCACACCCAGTTCATCAGCCTCTCACCTGAGATTCTGAGAAAAGTTAGCACTAGGCTGCTGGCGTTGATTCGATGGAGCAATGTAAGGCCACAAGGTGGGGCTGCCTGGAAAAGCTATTCATCCAAAGCAGCTGTAAAGCCGACATCCAAGTCCAAGTAACCTGAGTGGTCTGAGGTGGTGGGCCCTTCAATGGAAACTACAGTGACAGTGAATGGTGTGTCTGCCTGGGCCTTTCTTGACAGTGGATCTCAAGTAACCCAGATTGGTACCAGAAGCATCTGCCTGATGTGCCCCTACAACCTTTGGAAGGTTTGCACGTGTGGGGGTTGAGTGAAAAGTCCTATCTGTACTCGGGGTATATCCGGATCTGGCTGTCATTCCCTACTGCCGTGGCTGGGGTAGATGAACAAGTTGAGACACTTGCCCTAGCGTGCACCCCCACTGGACTGTATGATGGAGTTCCCCTGGTAATTGGAATAAACACCCATATGTTTGGGAGATTAGCCTAACTCTGCCATGAGAAACAAGGGCAACGGACTGGACGAGACCTAAGAATTCCAACATTAATCAAAAGGGCTTATGACTTGCAACAGAAACTCAATGATGTGGACTGAGATGAGCCAGTTGGGATAGTGTGGAAAAAGGATACTGACTCTTTGGTGTTGGCCTCCAAAGCCCAGTGTACGATCCATAGAGAAGTCCACCTAAGGAGAGGTGCAAAGAAGAAAATATTGATGATAGACACCCCTGGTGAAGGGAAGCTGCCAGGGGGTTGATGGTTAAGCCCAGTATACCACCTGCACGTACCCATGCCTATGCCCGCTGAGTGATGGTGCAAGTGAGAAACATGTCGGACAGAGAAGTTTGTGTGAACCAGGGATGTACGCTGGCTACAGTACACTGCGCAGACTCCACAGTATTGCCCAGTAACAAGTACTCTGGTGAAAGGGAGAAAGAAACCCCAGACTTATTTGACTTTGGTGATTTCCCCTTATCCAACTAATGGAAGACCCGAATTAGCAGGAAACTTGCTCAGAGAGACCAAGTGTTCTCACTGAAAAAGTGGGACGTGGGATGTGTATATGGGGCCAAGCATAATATATGCCTGCATGATGACTGACCGTTTCGAGAGTGGTCCCAACACCTTGCCCCAGCGGACATAGATGATGTTAGGAGGCACCTACAGGAAATGCTCACTGCTGGTATTATTCAAGAATCAAGAAGCCCATATGCATCCCCCATTGTGGTGGTGTGGAAAAAGAATGGATCCATGAGGTTGTGTGTGGACTATCGGACCCTCAACCGATGGACTATCCCAGATCAATACACCATGCCATGCGTACAGGATGCCCTGGATTGCTTGAATGGGGGTCAGTGGTTCTCCGTACTGGATCTCTGCAGCGGATATTATCAGATTCTGATGGCCCCAGAGGACCATGAGAAAAATCCTTCATCTGTCCTTTGGGGTTCTACAAATTCCTCAGGATGCCACAGAGGATTTCGGGTGCCCCTGCCACCTTCCAGAGATTGATGGAACATGCGGTGGGAGACATGAACTTGCTGGAATGTATAGTGTGCTTGGATGATGTCATTGTTTTTTGACGCACGCTGGAGGAACATGAGACCAGACTTTTCAAAGTTCTCGATCATTTGGAAGAATTCAGTCTCAAGTTATCCATAGACAAGTGACAGTTTTTTCAAACGTCTGTGAAATATGTGGGGTACATAGTGTCTGTGGAAGGGATACAGACAGATCCCAGTAAAGTTGAATGTTTGACCACTTGGCCCTAGCCCAATAACCTAAAAGAGCTACAGCATTTTCTGGGGTTCTGCGGTTACTACTGTAGGTTCATCAAAGACTATTCAAAGGTGATTCAACCGTTCCTTAACCTTACCCAAGGCTACCCTCCTACCAACTGCAAGTACAAAAAGGGGGCTATCAAAGACCAAGTGAAAGTGTATTTTTGAACAGGTGAGCCTTTTTGGAATCAGTGGATACCCGAATGTGAAGCAGCATTCTTTGAAATCATATACCAGCTCACCCACGTCCCAGTCCTTGCCTATGCTGATCCTACCGAGCCCTATGTTCTTCATATGGATGCTAGTTTGCAGGGCCTTGTGGCTGTGCTATATCAAGACTAAAGACTACGAAGATGGCTTGAGAGCTGTAGCTTTCATCAGTAGGAGCTTGACCCCGTCGGAGTGGAACTATCTGGTCCACAGGTTGGAATTCATCACCCTAAAATGGGCCATAGTTGACCAGTTTCATGAGTACCACTATGGGGTAAAGATATTAGTGAAGACCGACAATAACCCACTGACCTATGTGCAGACTTCAGCTAAATTGGATGCCACTGGGCACCATTGGCTTTCTACTTTATCGACTTATGATTATGCTGTTGAATACAGACCATGAATAAACCACATTGATGCTGATGCCCTGTCATGAAGGCCAGCTTCTAAGAACAATTGTGTCAGATTGTCTGAATCTGACATCAAAGCATTATGCCAAAAGTTTGATAAAGATGAACAAATGTCTGCGGACACAGTGGACTGCCTAGTAGGTTGCTTGGGCCCTCCTGATACCTGCATACCATCTGCCTACTGCCATTTCTCTGCTCTAGACATTAGTGCACTACCTCACGTTGATAATGACAGTATTCAGTAGGCTCAATCTCAAGATCCCATGATCCAACCAGCATTTGACACCCTGCGTGTGGGGAAAGATGTGTCCAAGTTGCATTCCCCTGACTTTCGAAAGGCCCTGTAGTTCAAGGAAGGCCCCAGGTTAAAGTTACATGATCAGTTGTTATACAGAGAGTCAGTGGATCAAGCAACAGTTTGTCCTACCCATGGCATTTAACTCATTGTCTCCTAGCAGACACCTGTAGTTGTCAGTAAAATACACTGGCGTGTCCTGAGGACACCTGCATAAGTCAGCTACTGACACCCAGTGTGCCCTTGCAACATCTGGAGAAGTCACTAACAAATCTCATCGGGGGGAGTGGGCAGCTCTTACCAGGGACTCCCCCTACACCGTCAGAAGATAGAGCACCTCGGGGTTGAGGCGCCGGTGATCTGAAAAGCCAGGCGGACCTCCCCCGACAAAAATAGACATTTTTTTCCTTTCTTTGGGAACAGAACTTAGGGGCTGAGCAGCAGCAGCACAAGAAGCTGCTGCAACTGGACTTGATTCCTTGAACTTGCTTTGTTTCACCAGCAGCCCTTTGTCCTGTAACAGAAGCTCCAGCAACCATTGGCTCCAAAACTGCCAGTTTGAAAAGGCAGAAGCGACCAATTGGCCACAGCAGCAGTGACGTTCGGGCAGCCTGGTTTAAATATCTGGCCCAATATCAGACTTTGTGACAAACAAATCTCACCAGGGGGGGGAGTGGGCGGCTCTTACCAGGGACTCCCCCTACACCATCGGAAGATAGAGCACCTCGGGGTTGAGGCGCCGGCGATCTGAAAAGCCGGGCAGACCTCCCCTGACGAAAATAGACATTTTTTCTTTTCTTTTCTTTGGGAACAGAACTTAGGGGCTGGGCAGCAGCAGCAGCACAAGAAGCAGCTGCAATTGAACTTGATTTTCGGCCCACCCCATTCCATCCTCCCCTTAAATGCCTGGTAAACACGCCCTCCAATTGACCAGGACCAATCGGATCTGGCAATAGGTGGGAACTCTGCTGCCATCCCAATCTATGAGCATACCTGTTATACATATCTTAAAGCACCCTGTTATACAATCTGTTACTTGCATGAACACATATTTCTCAAGGGAGCACTGTCTATTCTATTGACTGATTGCCAGCATGATTCATATTGTCTACTGTACTGCTTGGTAATTTCCTTGCTCTGTATTACTCACATTTTTATAGTCAATGACTGCTTGAGTCTGTCCTGGTACCCATACTAGGCCAGTGATCCTTGCATTGTAAGCAGAGGTCCCTACCTTGCGTCCATGGGTGGGATCCCCTTAGTGGGGCTGGAAGCTCTTATATAGTGTCTATTACCCCAGTATATTAGTGAGGCTGGAAGCTCCTAGGTAGTGGCTTTTACCTCAGATTACCTTGGGTGCTCTCAATTTGGGATATAATCAGTGTTCACTTGTTTGAGAGGTTTCACTAATCCCAGTAATAGTGGGCATTAGCTGCTGGATATCCAGCTTTAACCAGCTTTTTCCTTTCTGGGAGGCTCCACTGGCTGCCACTTGGTGCCCAGTGATTAGCCTAGTTGTTTACTTTTTCCCCTGACAACTACCTCTGGTATTGACATGGGGAACCCCGAGCAGCTAATTAAAAAGAGTGTCACCCTTTTCACTCATGTGCTCATTCGCATTTGGTCTTCTCATTGTCCTTAGCATCCCCTGGACTACTGGTGCTGGTGCTCCTACTGAGGGAGAACCCTGGGGCACTTGTACCCAGCCAGTGGAGAGTGACTTCACATTCTCCAATCTATTAGCTAGAGGCAGACCATCCCCCTGGGTTCTCTGCAGTCTTGACCTGAGGTGTCTCCTGTGCCCTGCCCTCATGGTCAGGCGATATGGCCACAAGCAGCCTGCCAGGGATGGCTCCCCTCCCTTAAGGCATCTCCTGTGGCTACTACTGGTGACCCTAGCACTAGCGGGTGACATTGAGCTTAACCCTGGTCCGCCCTGCCAAGCCTCACCTTCGGTGGCAGGCGGGTCGGCTATCAACAATAGTAAAGGGCTGAAAATAGCTCATTTCAATAGTCGTAGCCTCCTGCCCAATTTGGCGGAACTTCTTGCTTGGGTCACCTACCACAGCCCGGACATCCTAGGCATAATAGAAACTTGGCTTAAACACTCTACTCCAAACTCTGTGTGTGCCCTTCCTGGCTATGACCTCATCAGGCTTGATCGCCCAGGAAGAAAGAGGGGGGTGGCATCTTGGTCTATTACAAGTGCCACCTCAACCTGTCTGTTTTACCCTGTCAACAGCCACTGCAGTTCTCCTGCGAGATACTGCACATGGTGCTGTTGCTTGGGATGACCAAAAAGATACATATCATATTTACCTACAATCCTCCCAAGGGGTTGCCTATAGGGGTTGTCCGTCCTCCTCAACTCAGTTGGTGCTGTGATCCGGCACAACAAGCTAATTATTCTAGGTGATCTCAACCTTAACTGACTTGGTAGTAACACCAAAGCATTTGAGCCATTGCTTGCTGGTCTCTCCTTGTCGCAGCTCGTCAAGGATCCTACCAGGTGCTCACCCAGTGGTGGAGTGAGCTCTCTTCTGGATTGGGTCCTGACAAACAGACCCGGAGAGGATCAGCTCATCGGGCATCCTTCCCGACTCCATCTCTGACCACTCCCCTGTGTACTGTGTGTGGAAGATCCCCTCCCTGAAAATTCCGTATAAGATCATTCAGGTCAGAGACTACTACGGGTTTGATCTTGGCTCCTTCCATGATGATCTCCAGCACACCGATTGGTCTGCAGTATGGAATGCCCAGGACTCCCCATCTGCTGTCAGTCACTTCCTCATCACTTTTAGGGCTCTGCAGGATAAGCATGCCCCCCTCATCAGACGGAGGATCAGGGGGTCAGCTACAGAGTGGTTACATGGTAGCCTTCTAGACATTATGAAGTATAGAGATAAGTGCTGGGCAAAATTCAAGGCCATGGCAGATCTGGCTGTATTTCAGCAGTATAGGAAACTCAGAAATGAGAGTAAGAAGGCTACAAGGACTGCTAAAAGTGAGTATTGCAAAACTGTACTGATGAACTCAGCCAGGGACCCCAGGAGGTTCTGGAGGAACATTAAAAACATAGTCAGTGGTTCCCAGAGTGGTTAGACCTCTGATATGATTATTGATGGTGCTAGCTGCAACACCTCGCTAACCATCGCAAATGCATTTAACCTGTATTTCTCTGACCTGCCTGCTTTCACCTCGTCATTCCCCTCTGGTGGAGGTGATAATGGTGAACAGGTGCCAGCCCCTCCATCACCCCACCCGGCCTTTCATTTTAAGTCTGTAAGGGTGCAAGAGGTGCAGAGATTGCTCTCGGGCCTCTCCCCCTACTCCAGTGCCAGCCATGATAGGTTGGAACCGAAGCTCCTCAGTCTTGGTGATAGTAATATTGCCCCCCTGGTGGCCCATATTTTCAACTTGTCCCTATCATCTGGTGTTGTTCCGGAAATATGAAAGGTCGCCAGGGTGGTCCCTATCCTCAAACAGGGGAACCCCAAACTAATTGAAAACTACCAACCGATATCCATTTTGTCTGCGGTCAGCAAACTTCTTGAGAAAGTTGTGGCAGGGCAACTCTCGGAGTACTTGGCGTCACATGACTTATTGTCACCTGTGCAGCATGGCTTTAGGAAGGGGCACAGCACATCCTCTGCCCTTGTCACTGCCTCATCCTGGATCAGGGCGGCTATGGACCAGGGCAAACTCTCTGGGGCTATCTTTATAGATCTCTTCAAGGCCTTCGACCTTGTTGATCATGGCATGCTCACTGCTCAGCTTAGATCCTATGACCTATCACCTGGTGTGCATAGTTGCTTCTCCAACTATCTACACAGTAGAAAACAGCTTGCTAAATATGGCAAGGAGCTCTTGGGCTCTATCCCTGTAACCATGGGTGTCCCCCAAGGCTCTGTCCTGGGGCCCCTGCTCTTCTCCATTTTTGTAAATAATCTCCCTGCTACCTCTGCTCACTGTAAGCCAATCCTCTATGCAGATGACTTGGTCATTCTAACTCACTCCCTGGACATAGGGGCCATTAATCACCTCCTGAGTGAGGACTTGGGGAACATCCAGTCCTGGATCTCATCCCACAAGTTGATTCTTAATCTTAAAAAAAAAAACAGGCCATGCTTTTTGGGTCCCAGACCAAGATTAAGGCCTCTTCTGCCCTGTTATGCATTGCTGGTACCGACGGTGTTCTGATTCCTGTTACTGACAACCTGGGGTAACGCTGGACCTGCAGCTTGACCTGGGGCACCACATCCAGAATATATGCAAGACTGTCAACTGCAAACTGGGTATGGCCTACAGAGCAAAAAGCAACCTTACTCCTGTGGCCTATATTGTTCTTGCCAGAAGTGTGCTCCTCCCTTCGCTCTGCTATGGGCTCTTTTTGTTTTCCCACTCATCCAAAGCTCACCTCACTAGGTGGTCTACTGCCTACAACAATGTCTGCCACTTCACTCTGGCTGCCCCTCATCTCACCCACCATTGTCACCTCTACAGCAAGCTGAACTGGCTCTCCCTCTCAAACAACATAGACTTTGTCCTAGGGTGCTTCATGGGAAAGGTCCTTGGCACTGGCTCCCCTTCAGAGCTGGTGAAATTCCTCGTCCCAGCTGCCTCCTCATCCTATTCCCTCAGGTCTCAGGGGCCTGCTATCCTTAAGACACCTGCTACCTGGACTCAAATGGGGGGGTAGAGATTTTGCTGCATGTGCTCCTAGACTGTGGAACGCATTCCCTGCCCAGGTCTGCTCCTCCCACTCACAGGTGTGCCTTCCTTCCTCCCTATGGAACCACCTCAAACTTTCTTCGGCCTATGGTTGCCCCAAACCCGCATGATCTATCCTGACCCTTCACAGCACTCCTCTCCCCTGGACAAAGTTGCAACTTTCTGGGGCCATTAAGTTGTAAATAGTGTTGCTGCATCTCAACTTGTACCTTTTGTACTGCTCTTAGTTGCTACATGTGACATTCTGCTGTGTACAAAGTTATTCTGCTGTGCACAAACTGTACAAAACTATGCCTTACATGACTTGTAAGCTGTGTTAATCTATATCATGTTGTCCGCACCTGACTTGTAAGCTGTTTATATCTGTATCATGTTGTCCTATGTATTTAAATCTGTAATTCTTGTGCTGTCCCGGGTCGTACCTGAAAATAGGCAATTGTCTTGTCTAGTGTACTTACCTGGTCAACAAAAGCTAAATAAATAAATATATTTTAATATATAGTGTAACAGAATATAATATATATTTGACTGCATAGCACAGTTGAAAAGGTAATTTTATGCTGAAAATCTTTGCCACTGATATTTTGTGTATATCATGTATAATTTAGGAGTTATTCGCATTTGTTTATGAGGCTTATGTTGCCTGTTTTAGTGAAAAAAAAAATATTTTTTTGCTGTTTCAACCAGCATAGAAAAAAAACCAAATTACATATTATTATTTGCATACCACAACTGGAAAGGTAATTTTGTGCTGAACAACTTTGCCACTGATATTTTGTGCATATTATGTATACTTTAGGAGTTATTCACATTTGTTTATGGTATGGTGTGTATGGCTTATGTTGCCTGTTTTAGTGAAAAAAATATTTTTTTTGCTGTTTCAATCAGCATAGAAAAAAAATAAATTACATATTATTATCTGCATACCACCATTGGAAAGGTAATGTGCTGAATAACTTTGTCACTCATACTTTTTGTCTAGCACTTATGGTTCTTGAGCTATTAGGATTTGTTTGTGGCATGCTGACGGTAGCTTGATTTTGCTTAGAAAGGCCCAGGTTTTACTGTTAACAGCATACAGGAGACAAGTGCTGCAACTCCAGAGAGCTCCTCTGGAGGCAATGAGTTAAACAGCTGGTACTGAGGTCCCTCTACAATCACATGGGGCACCTCAGTGCTGCCAGAACTCGCGACTTGGTGTGATCCCGATTCTACTGGCCAAAGATGGTGGCAGATGTTGAGCACCCTGTAAAGACCTGCAGTCATTGCCTCAAAAGAAAAGTCTTGCCTCAGAAGGCTACCCCTCTTGTCAATATCACTACCAGAGCCCCTCTAGAATTGGTCTGCATAGACTTCTTGTGCTTAGAACCCAACCAAAAGAACATTGGCAATGTGTTGGTAGTTAGTGATCATTTTACCCGGTACGCACAAGCCTTCCCAACTAAAGATCAAAAGGCCTTAACCGTGTCCAAGGTGCTGGTGGAGAAATTCTTTATCCACTATGATGTCCCCCAGAGGATCCATTCTGACCAAGGCAGAGATTTTGAAAGCAGGTTAATCAAAGAAATGCTCTCTCTGTAGGGGGTGCGGAAATCAAGAACCACTCCGTCACCTTCAGGGGGACCCTCAACCAGAATGCTTTATCCGCACCCTTCTAGACATGCTGGGCACCCTCCATCCAAAAGACAAGCATAGGGGGAGCCAGCAGATTAGCACCTCGGTACAGGCATACAATTGCACCAAAAGTGACACTACTGGGTTCTCCCCCTACCATCTCATGTTTGGGAGGGAGGCCCGACTACCAGTTGATGCCTGCTTTGGGGTCTCTCCAGATGGGGTCTGAGCTGAAAACTACTTGCAGTAGGAACAGAACTTGAAAGATCAGTTGAATCATGCTTATCAACTAGCTCAAACTATGGCTGCTAAGACAAAATCTAGCCAACAAAGAAAGACATAATCGACGAGCAAAAGCCCAGGAGTTGTTGCCCAGAAATAGGGTGCTACTACGCAGTTTGGGACTGCATGGAAAACACAAAATTGCTGATAGATGGCACAATCTTCTCCTTGTAGTAGTTGGTAAATTGGATGATCTGCTGGTGTACAAGGTGCATCCAGAAAATAGTTCCAAAGCTGTTAAGACCGTGCACCGTAATCACTTACTGCCAAACGGCCAAGTTATTATTGATGCTGAACCAACACCTGACACTTCTCCTGGGCCAGTGACTCATGCTATTGCAAAGAGGAAACAGATCCAACCGTCCATGTTGTTCCAGAACTAAGGCCTTCCCCTCAGCCGGCCCAGAGTGGTAGTGATAACTGTTCATCTGACTCTGACGAAAGTGACTGTGATAATGCCTATTATCCCTCATGTGAACTGAGTCAGTTGTTTCAAGGTAATCCTCTGCAGAATCATGGGGATGAAGCTGGTCCTTCAGAACTGCCAAAATAGAAACATAGAAACATAGAAACATAGACTTTGATGGCAGATAAGGACCGCTTGGTCCATCTAGTCTGCCCATTTCCCTACCTAGAGGATAAGCTGCAGATCCTATTTAACCAACAGCCTATTTCTTCCTACCCCCAAAAAATTGCCTTATGTCTGTCCCATGCATTCTTGAATTTTCCCACAGTTTTAGACCCCACAACCTCCTCAGGAAGGCTGTTCCATGCAGCCACCACCCTCTCTGTGATAAAATACTTCCTCACATTGCCCCTGAGCCGTCTCCCCTCTATCTTCAAATTGTGTCCCCTTGTTCTTGCACATCTCTTTTTCTGAAAGATGCTACCCTCTTGGACTTTGTTGATTCCACTGAGGTACTTAAACATTTCTATCATGTCACCCCTCTCCCTCCTTTCCTCAAAGGTATACATATTAAGCTCCTTTAGTCTCTCCTTGTATGGCTTCGCTTGCAGACCCTGCACCATTTTAGTTGCCCTCCTCTGAACTGCCTCCATCCTGTCTATGTCCTTGCGGAGATGGGGTCTCCAGAACTGGACACAGTACTCCAGATGGGGTCTCACCAACTGTCTGTACAGGGGGATAACAACTTCCTGTTTTCTGCTGGTGATGCCGCTCCCTATACATCACAGTACCCCCCAGCCCTCCCTACTACCTTCTCACATAGCTTGCCAACCTTAAGGTCATCTGATATGATTACCCCCAGATCCCTTTCCATTTTTGTTGTTGTTACTACCTCCCCCCCATTGTGTAGTCTTCCCCTGGGTTTTTGTTTCCCAGATGCATTATTTTGCACTTTTTTGCATTGAATCCAAGCTGCCATACTTCTGACCATTCCTCCAACCTTGCCAAGTCCCTTCTCATCCTTTCCACGCCTCCTTGTGTATCAACCCTGTTGCAGATCTCTGTGTCATCTGCAAATATGCATACTTTTCCTCTTTGCAGATGAAACAAAGATCTGCAACAGGGTTGATACCCCCAGCTTCTTCCCTGGACCCAGTGCCCCCTAAAAGTGAGGTGCAAAGTATCACATCTGAGATTGCAGACTCTCTGTGTCTTGTAGAACTGTTTGACTTGTCCGAAGAAGGGGCTGATGGTCTGAGTCTCCCTGGTGACATACCAGAACTTGAAGAACAATATGAAAGTGTTGGCAGCACCCCTTCAGTGCCACAAAGTCGAATTGTGCCAGAGTCGCCTCAGAATGAGCAACCTGGGCCCTCTTCAGAAGATAATAATGAGCAAAGTGTTGCAGAAACAGTCTGCAGAGCAAGGAGCTGATAGTGTTCCCAATCTGGACATTTCAACCAGTACAGAGGCATCCCTTACTACAGGAGAAGAAATCAATGCCAGTGTTGACCATCCAGAGTCAGTGTCTGTACCCCCCAGAAGGACTGGGTGATCTGTTAAGCCAGTGCTAAGTTTTAGTTATGATTCCCCTGGAAGGCCTGTGGACTTGCCTCTCAATGTGTTTCATAAAGGTGTTTACATTTCCAAGAGCTCACTGCCCAAACAGAGCTTGAATGCCACCTCCCGATTAATTGTTCTTCCTTCAGAACATGGTGTCCGTGTCCCATCTAGCCCCAAGTTAGCTGATAGGGAAAGGTCCCCTTCTACATTGTTTACTGTACAAGACATTATAACGTGAAGTCATAGGTAACTGTTCATAGTATGTTAATCATAATAGAATCAGTATAGAGTGTATGAAACATGCGTAAGTATTGTCAATGAAGATATGGTATAGTGAAATGTATAGTAATGTGATAAGTTTACATTAACTGATGCATCAGATAGTATTTCCATAGTATGCTAATGTCACGTATGTCTTGTATATATTGATTCTTCAATATTGTGATGGTGTAGACTGACATGGATGCCAAGCTTTTCCAGGCAGGGAAGCGTGTAACCCCCCTACAAATGGGGGTTCCCGAAAGTTTTCCTAGGGTGTGCCTAAATGCCCACTGCCAAGCTGGTATCCTGTGTCTTAGCATTTTAAAAATGCTTGTGTGAGAGTGCCTAAATGCCTCTGTGCTCTGTCCCTTTAAGAGCTGCCAATATCGTGGTGCTTATTTAATCTGGGAGGGGGCTGGGTGTTTCAATGCTCGAGTCCCGCCCGGGCTGCCAGATAATCACTCTGTTCTGCCATCGCTATTTGCTCAGAGGGAGCTCTGTTAGAAGCTATACTCATTTGCTGATTATCTATTAGCATGGTAATGATAATGTAGTTTGTCTAACCTGCCTTCTTTGCAGCATGGACAGTTCTGTTTATCACCACCATCTTGGTCCTGGACTGCCAGAATGGGCCAATCAGTACCTTTGGGGCCCCAAAATGGAGTCTGTCCCCGGGGTCTTGTGGGAGGAATTTCTATAGGAACTGTAGTTTTGAGACTTTGACACCTAAATGCACCTGGAGGGGGAGCCCTTGCTTTGACAGACAGATGGATCAACCAACCAGAACCTTTTGGACCAAAGGGAAATTCCCAAGCTGCCTGCTGTAGTCAGTCAGTCTGGAGTTAGAGTTTAAGGAGTATACAGCTTGAGTGATTCGAGCAGTAGCCCCTGCATAGTTCACATGGGAGATTGGTGGAAAGGCTGAGTTTGGCCTATCTGCCTGCAGTCCCTCGAGAGGGAATCCTTTGAAAGGCTTAGCAATCAGACTATATCCAAATTGGAGTGTGACAAAGCCACTGAAAAATTACCAGATTTGAACCTGAAGAAGACTGAAGATTTGCTGTACACAATTAGCTTGTCAGGACATCCATTTACCACAGAATTCCCAGTTTTGCTGAGAGACACTGATATTGCAGCTGGACTGCCTTCCACATTGTGGTATGATGATTGCTTTACTGTAAATGTGCTGTGTGCTGTTAGTGGGTCACGATTTGGTTCTCCACTGTGTAAATGTGCCACGCTTGCTGGAAGCTACATCCAGCTCTACTGGACTCAAAATCCAAACTGTTCCACCCAGCCTGGGCCTTGCCACCTGGCCCAGCCAGTTACTTCAGCCACAGAAACCATCATCAACGAGAGACTTGCCCGGGGATCAGCCCACTGTTCAACCATCTCAAACAGGAATGACACCTCAGCGATTCATGTGGACCCTGCTTCTTGTATCAAATCAGTCATCAACCTGCAGTCTCCATTTTGTCTAGCATGTATCTTGTATTGGGTAGCGTGAGTAACAATCAGGGTAGCTCCCTGCAACAACAGCTACATCTCAAGTGTTGTCATCTGATTGCATTGTTGTTCTTTTTCCTTTCATGAACTGATCCTTCAGGCTCTGGATTACAAATTGCATGTGATTGAGCATGCCTTTTCTTTTCATCACAGGGCCCCAACCAGCTGTGACGCCGGCCTACCCAGGGCAATATTCCAGGCTAGCCCACCTTACTTCCAACTGGGTACCCATGTCATGTGACTGTGCAGGGACTAAAAGTGCATGCATAATTGTCTGACAAGATCAGTTTTAGACTCAGTCAACCTGATTACGCCCCTCCCTTGTTCAATTCCCCTGAATAAATCAGATCTAACTTTTTTTGCATTTAATCTGACTATGTTTCCAGTTTGTACAAAAAGCACTGTACTGTTGTTACTTACTGTGCCTAATCTTGTTTCACAGGGGGTCTCCAGGGTTGAACTGCTGGAACCAGCACTGGTGGTAAGTTCAAACAGTGTGGGGAATTGTATGCTGAATAGGGGCTATTGTGAAAGTGTTTGTTGCATATTGTCTAGGCCACTAGAAGGGAAAGAGGGGTTACAGTGTCCCAGAGGGCTGTACCCAGGTTAGCCTTGTTACTAACAACCCTATCCTCCAGTTGCAGGCACCCCTTTCGGTACCCAGGCCCCTTAACCTGCAACTAGCCATGCAGGCAGGGGTAGTAGTCCTTGGGATAGAACCACCTAGGGGTTACATCATAAACATAGAGGGAATACCATTGGTTTGTAAACCTTGAAACAAAAATTTGTGACTGAGCTTGTCAAATGCTTTTTTTATGGTCTAAAGAAACAAGAAACCCTGATTTCTTAGTCCTTTGAAAGTATTCCCAAATTTCTCTTAAAATAATTAGGGGGTGCTGAATTTTCCTTTCTGGTAACCAACAAAACGAAATATAGTATCCAGGTCAAGTAAGGTTTTGTTACCCCTGTACAGAATATACTGTATGTATGTCCCCATTTTGAGTTCTCCTCCCAGATTTGGAACCCCTGTAAAAAGGGTGAGAGGATCAGATTAGAACAAGTACAGCGCAGATTTATTAAGATGATAGATTTATTAAGGTGATTACTCTATTAGCAACATGGCTGCTGTGCTGAGCCTGCCAGCGTTTTAGCGCTTTAGCGCTGCTTGTTTTAATTTTATTTTTAGCTTTACTGTTATCTATCGTTTTCATTTTAGCTAGATAGGGCTGAAGGAGTGAGGTAATTAGTAACTTCGCGTTTACGCGTAAAATTGTACCTTGAGTTTGTTTCTCCAGTCTCCATTTTCTCTATCAGCTTTTTACCGCTGGCTATTGTTGGCAGTTTGCATCTTTATGCCGCTGCTTTCTACCTGTGGCTACTGAGCTGTTGATGGAGTTTGAATCTTGTTCCGGATATTTTTTTTGGGGGGCTGTACGGCAGGACTTTGAGCCTGTGTTGTGGAGTGGACTGGTTCCATGCTGTCCCATTGTGCTGTTATCTGAACTCTTAGGATTGATTGAGTTCTTTTTGGATTTTTGGGATTTGCAGGCTGTCCTGTAGAGGATTGGGGAGGTGGCGACTGCTGAGGATTGCGGATCGGTTCCAGAGAACTCGTCACGAGGTTTTTTGCTGGAGCTGGACTTCTTACTGCACCGGAGGGCTCGTTTACATGGACAAACTTTTGCTGGGGCATCTGGTGGATTTACTGGTACGGAGAACTGTTTTGGATCTTGTGGGGAGTGCTGTCCATTTTTTGGTTTCCGACCGAGCAGGAGTCGCCCTGGGTGCTTCCCAGGGAGCTGGGGGGACTAGGGCCTCTTCTAAGCTGCCTTAGGGTCGGCTGTTTGGGCTGACTTGTGAGACAGCTGTAGCCGCAGGTCATCGACTGAGTGGGGTATTGCTCCTGAAGAAACATATTTTGCCTCCTGAGTATTCTGCTGCTTTTGGATAATTAACTGTTTGAACTGTCGGTCTTTGAAGAGCAGCCGCTGAAGATCTGTCGGACACCTTTGGGCTCTCTTGTTTGTTCATTTGAATATTTATTATTGAGTTACCTGCTGAGAACTTTTGACCTTATCCAGATTTTATTCATTTTGACTGCGAGAACGCTTTCTCTGTTTTTACCAACTCCTGGACTAAGGGTGGTGAGAGTGGTGTACATTTATTTATTTTAATTTGTTTCACTACAAATCTGATTTATTTAACTGATTCCTGCCATGTGAGAGGGTATTGGAGGTTATATAACATCTCCTGCAGTGTCACACGTGAGAGGTGCTGCATTGTTTAAAACACAAATTTGTTTAATAACCAGCAGTATATTTATTTACAGAGTGTGTTATTTATAGGTTTGATATTTGTAGGTTTATTTTTTGTTGTTTTTGTTTTGATAAATGATGGTTGGGCACTATTCCCCCACTAGGCTCAGGGAACTATGTCCCTTTGAGTGCCCACCATTGTCATCCGACACCTATCTTAGGTGTCGAGCACTGGGCATTCTGAAGAGGCGAGGACGAAGGTGGAAAGCTGGGCCTTGTGGGGGACAGGAAAGGGGAGGGTGGATTGGGGTTTTAGGATCCAGAAGATGTCCTGGGGTGAAATAGGGTCAGGATAGAGGTCGCTCTTATCTTGTCCACATACCCAAGAGTCCAGAAGAAATCGTACAGGTGCCGAGGTCTTCCTCGACAGCTCATCCTGCCTTGGCGGTGTTGTGCAATGCCAGATCTATAAAAAAAAAGACTGCTATTATAGCTGATCTTGTTGGGTCATCTGATCTGGCTTGCATCACTGAGACCTGGCTGGATGAAAATCCTAGCCCTATATTGGCCTTGGCAACTCCAGCCGGGTTCTCGGTGATACAATGTCCAAGGCTGGATCGTAGGGGCGGAGGTGTGGCCATTATGTTTAAATCTGAACTGGGCCTTGTGGATGTGCCATTAGGGAACACCAGATCTTTTGAATATATCCTGGGTGAGGGTGCACGTTGTGGGATTCTCCTCATCTACCATCCACCAGGTGATGGAGGCGAATTCCTACAGGAGATTGCAGACTTCATTGTCGACCTGGTGTTGAGGTTTCCCAGATTAAGACTCCTGGGCGACTTCAATGCCTGGGTCGACGATGAACTATCTCATTTTTGTCAAAATCTCCTCCAGTTGATGAATACACTGGGCCTGACACAGGTTGTTACCTCCTCTACCCATATAGGGGGTCATTCATTAGATCTGGTTCACTGACTTCGGGGTGGAACCAGTCAGTTGGTCGGACCATTACACCATAGGGTTCAGTTTCAGGGCTCCCTCTAATAGGTCTGCCCCTACGGAGATGGTCCAATACCGCCCTTTAAGGGGTATTGGCTCCAATGACCTAATGGCAGTGCTGGATCTATCGAGTCTGTCGGGTGAATGCATGATTCCAGATGGTCTTGTATTAGCCTATAATAAGGCTGTGGGAGATGCTCTGGACAAAATTGCACCTGTTCATGTTCGGCCTCTCACCATCCATCCAAGGAGTCCATGGTTTGATGGCTCCTTGAAGGAATTAAGGCGAGTAGGCCGAAGGCTGGAGAGAGCCTGGCAGAAATCAGGCCTTGATGCTGACAGGCTTAGATTGTTGGCCCATTATGATAGCTACCAATCAGAAATCACTCGTAAGAAGGCAGAATTCCTGTCCAGAGAGATTTCTGCTGCAAAGAATCGACCGGCTCAGCTTTTCCGGACTGTGGACAGACTGTGCAATCCAATCTGTCTTCAGCCTAGAGAAGCCTTTTCTCAGCTTAGATGCGAGGAGTTCACTCGCTTCTTTGCAGATAAGGTTGCCAGCATCAGGTCCGGCATCGGTCCGACCTCTCCTACTGGGGATTGTGGTGGACTACTGGTGGTGTCTTATCCTCGGTCTGTCTGGTTAGACTTTCACCACCCGGAATTCGTGGACATTGTGAAGATCATCCAAACAATGCGAACAACTAGTTGTAGTTTGGATCCGGGTCCTACACCGCTGTTAGTAGGTTGTGTAGAAGTTATCTACCCAATCCTTGCTGACATTATCTGGAAATCCTTGGAGAGGGGGGTTTTTCCTGACCCCCTTAAAGAGTCAGTAGTTCGACCACTCCTAAAAAAATCCTCCTTGGACCCAGACTGTCTAGTTAACTACCGGCCTATCTCTAACCTGCCATTTGTTGGTAAGGTTGCTGAAAAGGCAGTTGCGTTGCAATTGGATGATCATCTTACTTCTCATAATGTCTATGATACTCTCCAGTCTGGTTTCAGAAAAAGGCATAGTACTGAGACTGCCCTTGTTCGGGTATTGAGCGACCTCCTAATGGCCAGAGATTGAAAGGCTTGTACCATTCTGGTCCTTCTTGATCTATCTGCTGCATTTGACACTGTAGACCATGGGGTGCTATTGGAGCGACTGCGGGTCTTTTGTGGGCTGTCTGGTACAGTACACAAGTGGTTTTGTTCTTACCTCACTGGCAGGTCTCAGAGAGTTGACACCAGAATTTATTCCTCTGACGCTTTCTCCCTGCCTTGTGGGGTACCACAGGGCTCCATTTTAGCTCCCATGTTGTTTGCAGTGTATATGCTGCCATTGGGAGAAATCATCAGGCGATACAGTCTGAGTTTTCACTGCTATGCAGATGATACTCAGCTGTATCTGTCCTTTCTCCCCGATCAGAGTGATGCACTCTTTGTACTTAATAACTGCCTGGATGAGATCAGAATTTGGATGAGTTCAAGCTGGTTGAGACTCAATCTGGATAAGACTGAGGTATTGGTCGTGGATCCAGGTCGTCCTGGGGTGGGTTTGGATGCTGGACAGCTATCAGGTTTATTACTTGGTGGCGTACCGATCTCTACCTCTCGACAGGTGCGAAATCTGGGCGTTAATTTTGATAATAGTCTGACCCTGAAATCTCAGGTGTTGGCTGTTGTCAAATCCTCTTTCTACCATCTGAGGAATATCGCCTGGGTAAAACATCTGATTCCCCAGGAGGACCTTCCAACTTTGGTCCACGCCTTTGTCATTACCTGTCTGGACTACTGCAATTCCCTCTACCTAGGGCTACCAGGGGTCGATATCCACTGCCTTCAGCTGGTGCAGAACGCTGCAGCCAGGCTTTTGACTGGGACTCTTAGAACCAGTCATATTATGCCTGTGCTTCGTGAACTGCACTGGCTGCCTGTTCGGTGGCGGATCACCTTTAAGGTTGGTTTACTAACCTTTAAAGCCCTACATGACCAGGGACCCAGTTACCCGAAAGATCTTCTGATTCCCTATTGCCCCCTCCGTCCTCTCCGTTCTGCCAGCGAGGGATTGCTAGAGAGTCCCAGGGTTCATTTGAAGTTATCGGGATCTCGTGCATTTGCCTTTTTGGCTCCAACCCTGTGGAATTCTCTACCTCGCTGGTTAAGAGAATGCCCAACCATTGATAGTTTTAAAACTGCTTTAAAGACATATCTTTTTACTTTGGCTTATTCTTCTTAGTTATGGTTGTTTTAATGCTTGGATTTTATTGTTCTATCTATTTTTGTACAGCACCTTGATTTCGAAAGGCGCTTTATAAATAAACATGACTTGACTTGACTTGACCTAATCTAAAGAACAAAGAATATGAAAAGAGGCTGCAATTTTTGAGACTTATGTCCTTAGAAATATATCATGTGCATGGAGACTTGTTACTAATGTATGATGTTATACAGGACCCAGAGCTGATGTGTGACCTGGGTATTAAGTATAAGGACACAGCCACTGAGACCAGAGGGCACCTCATTTAGATAAAGAGAAGACGGTTATGATCCAATATTAGAAAGTACTTTTACACTAATAGGATAGTAAAACTGTGGAATGAACTGCCGCTTGATGTAATCATAGCTAGAAACCATGTTTGTTTTAAACAAAGATTAGACAAACATACTGTATCTTGAAAGGAGGTCCATTAAGGTGTTTCTTATAAGGAAGAAGTACTTATGGGTTATGACCCGCTTGCTTCACAGCCTACCTTAGTATGAAAATTGTGCAGTGTTTATGAGAGAAACTGTAACTTTTCTCAACCTAAGATGTAAAAATTGGGATAATATTTTGAAGCCAGCATTCAATAAGTGGATTGGTCTCCAATTATGGATTAAATGTCTATTTCCAGATTTAAATAGGAAAATAACAAGGCCCTTTGTAAAATATGATGGTACAGTACTAGTTTTTCTTGCATTTAAAAAATGTCAAATACCTATTCCAAACATAGTGCTATTTCTGTAGAAGTTTTGTAAAATTCATAAGGTAAACCATCATACCCTGGGGATGTTTTTATTTTTAAGGAATCTATGACTGCAGATATCTCTTGTTTTGAAATACATGGCAATAATTTTTCTAGATGTTCATCTTGTACCGGTTGTTTCCTTAGAACAGATAGGTAATCCAATATATCCTTTTCTGGGGCTGTCTGGTAAATGTGAAGAATGTCAATATTGTAATACAATTTCTGTTATTTCCTTAGAAGAGGTTACCAATTCACCTTTTTCATTTTCCAAACAATCGAACATTGCTGCCTTTTTTTTTTTTACTTTGCATGCTTCACATGGGTCAGGGTATGGGGTCTTTCGGGTGCCATATGTTAGCTCTGCTTTAATTGAACTATCACTATTGCATTGAAATTTTTTCATGTCTGCTTCAATAATATTTATGTGAGATAATTTACCTATTTGGTCTGAGTTGATAGATAGCAAACATTGAAGTTGTGATCGTAGTTCTAAGTATTGAAAAACCTGGAGTTGTGACTGTCATTTACCAAAGGACTAGAATGTCTGTTTAATGTCAATTTTTGTATCCTTCCACCATTCTGCAATGTCCCCATATAGTTCAAATACTGATGCCCGAGCCATTAATATTTGTCTAATTGTGTTTGGATTATGGGGTCTGTTAACATAAAAATATTTAATTTCCATCTGTAAGTTTTGATGGGTTTGTCTGGATTTCTTCCTAGTTTAGTTTTGACCATCAAGTGGTCTGAAAACTCTATTGGGATATACTTTGCAAAGTGTATTACTAAATTATTAGAAATGAAGCTGTAATCTATTAAGGTGGTGAACTGGGCTCATTTATATGTGAATGTAAAGCCTGCCATGAGGGTTTCTGCAAAATGTATTAATTCTGCAGTTGTAATACATTTGCATAGTGCATGAGCATCACAATAGGTTTTTTTATTCATATTCTGCCCTCTAGGTGTCGTTATACTACAATTAAAGTCTCTGCCCATTACTATAATTTTTGCCATGGCCAGATAGGGTTGGATATTTTCAAACATTCTGACTCCATTGTTCTTCCCTTGTGGTGTGTAGACATTAATAATTCTACATGGTTCAGAATCCCAATATCCATCAATAATTAAGACTCTACCAGGAATAAAATCTACAAGTTTGAACAGTGAAAACCTGTTCCCTGAAAACAAGATTCCTATCCCGTCCACCGTCTCCTGGCTGAAAGACTAATATGAGGGGCCCCATATCCAATCAGATTTGAAACTGTGTAGGTGTGCCACTGTTTTCATCCATGTTTTCTGTACTGACATGATATCAATGTCGCTATTATGAGCAAGTTGATAAACTGCCTGTCTCTATCTACTGTTTAATAAACTGTGGCAATTCAAAAAGGCTATGACAGTGTCATACATTAGTTAGTCCAGAGTGTTAGCATTTTTTCTTCCTTTTTTATTTTTACCCACATAAGGGTTACCAGCTGGTTTTGTAGTGTCTGGCACTGTAGATGTGTCTGATTCTTCCTCTTCTGGACCACAGTCTCCCCAGTTTGATTTGGATAACACCTTGAATTGGTTTTCTGTTTCAAAGTCTTGTATTATTGTTTCTTTGTTACTCCATCTTGTAGATCTTCAGTATGTTTTGAAAGACCCCTGAGACTGGGGTGGTATCATGCCCATTTGTTCTTCCAGAAGTTCTACTTCCTGAGGATCAGAATAACAGATGTGCTGTAAGGATGTTTGTAAGTCCTAGGTGTGTTCATTTGTGAGTGCTCCCCCCCTTTGAATTAGTTTTAGATGCTAGTGCAAAAATGTCCTGTTCTGCTGGTTTTGGTGGGTGTGAGGTTGATGGTGTACCTATTGGTATGGCAGCATCTGCTTGGGCTTTATTTATTAGATCATCCCAGCTTAACACATTCATTTTATTTGATGCTGCCTAAGGGCATTCATGATACATGGGTCCCTGTCTTCACAGGTTACATTTTGTGTGGCTGCATCATTGGGAGCTAATGTGACCCACTTTGTTACATAAACTGCATCTTAATTTGTAACAGATGCTAGAGAGGTGTGTGTGTACACCTCACTGGTAGCATGCCTTTGGCTGTCCGGCATAAAATCATACCCTATGGTCTCACCAGCGAAAGAAGCATTTGGGGATGTGGCAAATCCCTTCTTCTGTTTGCCTGCGTTTTACTTTAAATTTCCAACCCCCAGTCCAGAAATGCTCCCCATCTAGAATATCTTCAGGGGCACTTAATATGTTGCATTTTTTTGGAGCCAGTGGTAGATGTACACTTTCATTTTGGAACATGATCATGACCATCTTGACCAATGGTTTGGTCAGAGGGATGGCAACAAACAGAGTCCATAGTGAGGCAAATTTTATTTGGTTATGTTTCAACCAAAATTTGTCCAAAAGTTGTAAGGTACAAAAACATATTCAAAATGATCTTCCCCTGAAATGTGAGTGAATGCAAACACATCTGTGGGGCAAAAAAGAAATGAATCTTTTATTAATGGTTTTCTGACATATTGCCTGTCAGGTCTGGGCTCTAGACCCCTTTTATATGTCAGGTGGGCTGCATTTCTTATGGGCAATACATCAGTTTTGGTTTTTGGAAAGATCTGATAATAATTGTCTTGGGGGGGTTGGTTTTAAGTTCCTGAATTTTTTTGGCTGATCTAATGATGGAGAAGACAGAGGTTGTAAGGAGTTTTGTTTTGACAAGGCAGAGGTGGTTTCATAAATTACTTCTTCAGGAGATTCAATATTGTGATGTGTAGGGGTCTCTTTTACAGTGGTGTCCAAAGGATCTCCTGTTTTCCTGGTGCTTGTAATGCATTGCTGTTTTTGTCTTCAGAAGAACCTTCTGTATTTTGAGCCATTATATTTGTCTCTGGTTTTGACATTTGCCCAATTTGGGAGGTAATTTGATTCATGCAGTTATGTTTTTAGATATGCTGCCAGCTGCCATTCTGATGAATTGGTAGACTGTGAGGGTACCTCTAAGTCCTGTGACGGATACGGGATCCAGTTCCCTTTGGGAGATAGCTTTCATCCAGCTGCTAGCAGAGCTGATTCGGGGGACCAATAAGTTTCAGCTGTAGTACGTGGTTGAAGTCCAAAAGCCACTTGGACTGCAGCAGCTGCTGCTGATGTTTTGCTTGCATTTTGCTGTTCCATTGTTATTAGAGGTAGGAAGCTCTATCTCATATTGTTACTTGGACTGACTTGTTGCATTTGGATGTGTCTGTTGGAGAGCATTAATTAATCTCGTTTCTTCCTAAGGTCCTCTTTTTTCCATTTGATTAGTGCCTCATCCTCAGACATTATTTTCAATAGTGCTATTTTCTTTTCACCAAGTTCATGTTTGAGTATTTCCTCATGTACTGTTTTTTTATGAGGCTGAAGGGAGTCTTAGGCCAATGGCTCCAGCTCCTGTATGTGCCATTCTGGACTTGCCCTCCATGATTTGTGACTGTGCCACACCTGGATTTTTTTCCTCCATTTCTCCAGGTTTTGCAAGTTCATTGTCCTGCTCCTCATATACTTGCTGTGAAGGCTTTGCATCGGGAGCTGTTGGTGCAGAAGTGTTTAACTTTTGTTGAAGACGGTGAAGTTGCACTTGAGCCACACCCTTTATGTTGGATTTATGAGCTATTTTCCATTCTTTCTGTAGTTAGTACTTCAGTTGTCTGGGTGTTTTGTTGACAAGTCCCTCTGGAAAGATTCCCTGATGCTGAATGTTTTGAGTCTTGTGGTTTATTTCCAGACTTTGATTTGTACTTAGATACAAAGGTAAAAATGGTGGCTGCACTTTGATCCTGCGAATTGGTTTGAAATATAACTTTATCTATGCTTATTGCTGGTTTCATTTGTGGCATACTTTGAGGACTAGATAGTGTGGTGGCTGCTATAGGTGTACTAGATTGTAAGGCTTTGTTGCCATGCAGGCCCATTTTGCTATCAGTCTCTGTATTTATGATTTTAGTCAGTGCATTCCTCAACTGTTGTTGTCTTGACTTAAAACGTTCTTCTTCTTCTGCTAATATTAATGACTGCAGTTTTATAGCTTCATTTTCTGTATATTCTGAAGAGGTGTTTTTTAAACATACCTTGTCTGAAGAAGGTTTTGCTTTTAAATTTTCTGCTGTTTCCATAGTATGACTTGATATAGCCATTGCATCAATTGAAGCATCGTAATATTCTTCGGTCTCTACAGGGTTTGAGACAGGGGAGGAGACCCACTCCCCAGCCTCCACAATGTCCATCCTCTCTGACTTCTGGTCTGGACTGGCTATTCTGCAGTTGGTCAGCGGTTCCTCCTACTGGCAGAGTAGGGGAATTTTCTATTAAGGAAATACATAACATCAGATATGAAAAACATGTAAAATATAATACAAACTACAAAAAAAAGTAAGTCTTGCTTGACTCAGAAACACATAATCATCACATCCGTAAGAAAACATACAATAAGAGAAGTGAAAAAGACACTAAATTCAGGAGTAGCAATAAAGAATGTCAAAAAGTGATACCAGCCCAGTAAGAAGAGTATTGGGCAGGGGATATTTGATTAAACTCAACTCTTTGAAGATTCACCAGAGTGGATTCTATACATTGCACAATAACCATAGGGCAAAAAGGAATTCGTTGCAGTATAAATTTGGTCCTGGCTTGCCACATGTAGTACTTGCATGCTGCAAAAAAAACTCTGCGAGTGCTAGGGTGAAAAGTATTCCAAGTTTTGGGAAAAATACCTAAAATAAGTGCAGAGTATGTGATCCTACTTAAAAATGACCATTTCCATTTATTAGCTAAAGTTTTCCATAGCAACAGCGCATCTGGACATGTGAAAAAAAAGTGTTCCACGGATTCTTCGATGTTTAAGCAGGTAGGCTTTGGACACAATCTGTCTTGTGCCGATTTATGTTTCAGATTACCTCGGACCTGTAACTTTCCGTGGCAACATAACCAGGAGGTATCCCACATTTGTGCTGGGATCCTTTTGTCTGTGAGGACTTTGAGAGTGGTTGAAACCAAGGGGGCACAACGGAAAACTAACAGGCAGGGCAGTCAGGGATACCAAATGAGCATACAGCTGCTTGGTCTCCTGGTGAGACCTATCACTGCGGCTTTAGACACTTTCCATGACCGTAGAATTGACAGCAGTTTATTAAGTAAGATGTAGCTGCTATACGAGAAGCCACAGGTGGTAAATCAATCCATGCTGCCAGAACAGGATCTGTCGCATGATATCCATGTCACACAAAGACAGTGTGTATCTATGGCTTTGCAAAATATGGTAGATAAAGAAAGATACAAAGAAAAATAAAGGGTGTATCATTCCCAAACCTCCCTGGGCAGGGGTCAAATATGTTACCTGTCTCTTAACTGGATTAAGTCCACTGCCCCATATCATCTGAAAAAAGAGGCTAAAAAGTCTAGCTTCAAACTGTTTCGGGGGGCCAAAAATATGACTCAAAAATAGGAAAATAGGGGATAAAAATGTTTTAACTATCATGACCCATTTTTTCTTGCTTAATTTCCACGATTTCCAAATTTGAACTTTATACCCACCCACGGTCAATTGCTTATCCCAATTATAAGCTGAGTCATCAGTAGTGTTAAACCAAATCTCTAAGATTTTTGAGGCATGGTACTGACTCTGATCCCATGTATCATTTGGATAGCACTGTTCAACAATGCAAAGGTATATATACACTTTTTCCAGGTTTAACTTATTCCCGCAATCAGAGTAAAAGATTGAAAGATTTCAATAGCTATTTTGCTTGAAGAAAGGTCAGAACATAGTAAAACAACATCGTCCGCATATACAGATATTTTAAGCAGAGGCAAACTGGGATGAAGGGTAATACCAGAAATTTCCAGGTTTTGCTGCACACTCCGAATGATAGGGTCAAGCGCAAAAACATATAACAACGGACTCAACGGACATCCCTGATGCAAACCAATATGTTGCGTCAGGGTTGGTCCATGAAAGCCATTTATTAGAGGGAAAAAAGTAGCCGATGATAAGATGTACGAGATCCAGGATAGGAATGTGTGAGGAATGCCATACAACGATAATATGTGTAATAAAAAGGTATGATAGACCGAATCAAAAGCTTTTGCCTGGTCTAAGGCAAAGAGGTACCCAGAAAGGTTACCCCGTGATTTTTCCTCAAAGATTTCACGCAATAAGAATAGATTTGAGTGAATAGTTCTGCCGGGAACGGCACAGGTTTGAGCAGGGTCAAGCAAGTCTGGTGCGACCTTTCACAACCGAGTGCATAAGATTTTTGACAAGATCTTAAAATCTGTATTGAGGAGGTGCAGGGGTCTCCAGTTGGTTAAAGTAGTTGCATCTCCTTTTTTGTATAAAAATTTCAAGGCAGAGAGGCCAAAAGTCGAGCATTTCCCTGGCGAATTAAGAAGGTAATTAAACACCTGGGTCAGGATTTCCAAAAGGAGGTGCTGAAAATTCTTTATAAAATTCATGTGTCAATCCATCTGGGCCTGGACAAACTTTTAACTTTAAGCAAGAAATGGCATCTGCCACTTCTTCCTGAGATATCCGACTAATCAACATGGGGATATACGGAGCTGGCAATTGAGGAAATTGAGGGAACGGGTGTGAATGTGTAATGGCAGTAACTTTTGGGGCATTACAAAAATGAATCTGAAGGTATTTTGATGCAATTGTTATCATGTCAGGAACCGAGTTAAGGACTTTACCACTGGTGTCTCTTAAGCCGGTCATAACCATGTGATGGAGCCTGTGTTTGAAAGCCAGAAATGGGTCAATTCCCTGAGAGGCCGCTGTGCCTGTTTTCATAATAAAATCTAAAGATCTGGCTCTATTATACTGGAGAGATGTCATATCGGCTTTAAGCCTAGAGATCTGTGATAAGTAATCAACAGATGATGTAGACTGAAGGGATAATAATCTGTAAAATTGATTACGGTATAATCTGTAAAATTGATTACGGTACAATAAATACGTCACATAATTATCCCGTGCTACAGTTTTGCCTAACCTCTTAAAATATTGCGCTAAATCTATTTTTGTATCCTCCCACCAGTTCCACAAGTAATCATAGCAAATCATAACTGAGATATGCACTTGAAAAAATATATGAACTTGGGTTTGGACAGTCTGCGATGAAAGGAATGTACTATTTAATTTCCATAAGGGACGGTGTAAACTAAGAGGAAGGGATGAGCCTATTGTAAAGTGACCTAATAGGAGACAGTGATCTGAGATCTCAGTCGGAAAAACTAAGGTGGAACGAGGGACGCAGTACCATGAAATAAGAGGATAGTCAATCCTCGTATGAAATTTTGACCTATAATATGTATATCCCGGATCAGTATGAAGAGTACGGTACGCATCAAGTAAACCTGCTTGGTGTATCAAGGATGATAGGGCTGCAGAGTCGCAATATATCTTCTTCTCCGAGATATCCTTGCGCTGAAGATCAATAGAGCAATTAAAGTCTCCACCCCATATAACGTGTTCGACTTGTGCAGAGATAAGGTTTAATTGTCAAGTGCTATACGGGATGCTTTGGTCTGTGGACTGTAAATCGCAATCATCAAACAAAATTGCATGTTTACAAAAGTCTATAACAAAGGCTCTTCCTGGGTGCAGGTCAACAATACGAATTATAGAGAAATGAGGGGGAAAAAAGGACCCCAATACCATCAGCTGGATCCTCCCCAAATGTTCAAAAGACGGCCTTTGTACCATGCCGCTTAAGTTGTTGGATGTCCCAAATACTAGAAAGATGGGTTTCTTGCACAGCAAGATATCTATATCCAGCAATTTTATTGTAAAAAAGGAGTCTTTATAGCCTTTCAGGCTGCAGACATTTAAAGTAGCTAAACGTAAGACCATTGCTCAATTTACGGTCATCCGCTGCCATCAGTGATGGCCATGTTTTCCGCTTTTTACTGCTCTTTTTGTTTTCGTTAGTTTCTTTTTAGAAACATCAGGGGGCTTGAAACTTGGAACATCAACATCAGAGGGTGGCAGGGACATATCAGACTCCCCATCTGAGATCTCTTTGTCAGCCATTAAACAGTCAAAGGTATTCGAGATTGGAATGTCCAAGGACCTAAGTGATTTGCGAGCAGTTGCTCTAGTCAGTCTCTTGGCAACCTGAAAACCGTCCTTATCTATAGTTACGGGGGGAGAGGATAACACAGTGGAGGATGCAGGATGAGGGTCAACAGGCATCGTAGTCAAAGCAAACTGATCTTGCTGAATTAGGGAAATCGGCTGGGCATTGGAGCAGATGTAGACTGGTCAGAAGTGATAACTGGAAGGGGAGCAGAGGCGGGTAAGGATGAGGAATCATGTCCCTGGATTTTGTCCTGTGTTTTCTGTACTAAAACATCTGAATTCCACCCTTCTGTTCGATTTTTGCTAGCCCATGGACATTGGTGATAAGCATGCCCTGACTCATCACACAAGTTACATTTGAAAACATTCATGCAAGACATGCTTGGGTGCCCATACCCCACAAAAACTACATTTGAGAAGGTCGCAGGTACTACTGAGGTGAGTGGTGGCACCACATTTATAACAGGCCCTGGGCTGACCACCATTGAAACACACCCCTCTGTCCTTACCAAGGAAAAAACTATTTGGTAAGTGAATGACTTCTGAATTAGCCTGAAAAAGTTTTACTTTAAACCTCCAACCTCCAGTCCACAGACCTTCCTCATCCAAGATAGCTTCAGGCGGGAACAAAACGTTGCAGTGGTTTTGCAACCAATGGTAAATATCACTAATACTAACCCCTTCATTCCTAAACATAATAGTCACCGTCCGAGTGGTTGGCTTTGACAGAGGTATGACTGAAAAGGGGTCCAAATAGGGTCACCTTTGTATGGTATACAGGTGCCAAAATGGTCCAACCCTGCAGTCGTCTTAAACTGATGTCAAAGATCTCTTCCCAGAAATATGTATTAATGCATATATGTCAGAGGCAGAAAATGTAAGGTGTCTTCAAGAGTGTTCTTGCTACATAATACCTGTCTGGGAATTCAGAGAGTCCCCCTTGTATCTAAGGCATACTACATTTCTTGTGGGCTGGCTCTAATTTGTTTTTGAAAAGGTCCGATAAAACTGCAGGTTTATCAGAAGACTGGGCTGGGGGGTACTTGCATACCAGGACCAAAATTACCCATATTAAGAACTGAAGTATTCAATGTAGTAGTATAATTAGGCCCTGAATCCATTAAAGTGATTAAGGGGGGAATAGCAGTTTCACCAGACTCAGAAGGGGGGGAATCTGTAGAAGCAGTAATAAGAGACTCATGCAAAGATATTAACGGCACATCAGAATTAACATGCTCAGTCTGACTTAGTCCTGTATCAATTGAATCCATTATATCCCCCCACGAATGGGCGGATACAAGGGATTCCTGTTGCAAGTTCTTACAGTCTTTCAGTTTGGATTGATCAAGTCCAAATGGTACCTCGTTGGAGCTCGAAGACGTTGCAGGCCTGTTGGCAGACGGTGGAGCACTCTGAGAGGGAGAAATCCATGTTGAAACTGGAATCCAAGTCCCCGTGGAAGATTTCTGCCAGCCGGCATTCGTTAGAGCACTCTCAACTGTCCAAGGGGCCTCCGCAGACACTTTTGCCGGTTTTGTCCCAAAATGTGAGTTGGAGAAATCTTGAGAGCCAGATGAAACCGTGGCTGAAATGTTAGTTGGGAGAGCAGAGGCATTTCTTACTAAATTCACACTATCCGGGATGGGAATGGAAGCAGAGCGCAAGATAGAGCATTCACCAGGTTGTGGCAGCAAGGGTCCGGAAACCGATGGGGGAGAAGACGGTGTTGCACTCGCTGCACCACTAGCAATCCATTCCACTGTAGTTACGGTGGCTGTTTCCTCAGGAACCAAGTCATCCGAGGTACTAGGCACTGGAAGCAATCTAGTAGCAGCTGGCTGCAGAAAATCCCTCGCCGACTTTGCGAGCTGCAAACGGTCAGTATCCCTTGTATCACAGCTAGACGCTGCATCAGTAATCAGTGGTTCACTCAATGGTAAAAGGTCCGACGAGCAGGCTAACGGGATGCTGCCCGACTCCTCCATGACGCCAGAGAAACGGAAACTCCACCTACAGAGTAGGGGATTTTCCCCGGTGTCCTGGTCAGACATTCCCATTCCCATAAAAACAGTTCATGCAATTGTCTAAGGCTGTGTGTGGGTGTTGATATGCAAAATGGATACCAGTACATATTCAGCCATTTAACTACCAGTCTCTCCTTGCTTGTAAAGCACTTTGGGATACAATGTGTATAAAATGTGCTATATAAATGCCAATTTTTGTTCTTCTTCTTCTTGACATAAATAGTAAGAAACAGTCAACCTGTCCTTTACTAAAGGCTAAATTGTCATACTAAGGTTATGGTGATAAATGACCAAGACATTCATTGCTCTCCCAGTTAGTGTCATTATTGTTAGTCATAATAGTATTATACTGGTGTAGATGCACCAGTACATTACAATTGAGTTAGTGTTGGTGTCAAAAGCCTTTTTATGTTTGCTGGCATGCACCACACACAAGAAACATATTGAGATAGTAGAGCATTGCAGAGTGGTGGCAGTTTTGTGGCCAATGCAGTGGACACTTTAATGGGCGCATCCCTTGCCCACCAATTAATGCTGAAGCTGCCAATGATGGCAGTTTCAGAGTGAACACCACACTTGAAAGAAATCTGCCACTGCAATCAGGGGCAGTTTCATCATTGCAGCATCATCTCCCCCCTTCCTCCTAACCAGGCACACAGCAGGACAACAAATTTAAATGTTAGCTCCCTCCCATTGCTGCTTCCTGCCTCACACCCTCCATTCCCCATCACACCAGCATATAATGAAAGCCTCCCACTCTCTCCCACTGCTGTTGCCTGCCCCGCAGCCTCCATTCCCAGCACTGGCATAAAACCCACCCACTCCCCCATTGCTGCTGCCATCCTGCTCCCTCCCCTCACCCATACCTACCTCCAGAGGTCAGGAGCAGCGATCTTCTGTTGACTGGGAACACATCTGCACTCTTCAAAGACCAACCGGGAACTGAAGAAATTACAGTAAGCCCTATAATGGCTGTCAATGGCAGTTTTCAACTTAGGTTGCTATCCCAGCCAATTTTTGGAGTCTTGGTCCCAAATTTTCAACACGGAGTTCTTGGGACTCCACCTCATGAACACTGGCATTGTCATTTCATTTCTCCATCCCAAAAGGCGATTTTGCAGTCTCTGCGTGGAATCACTCTTTGGGACCAGTTAATGAAGCAACAGTGCTACTGTTCAAGAGGTGGGGTCCCAAAAAGCCCTTGTTACAAATTCGGTGCAAAAACTCCAAAAAATGACTGTGTCACAAGCGTCCATTGTCCAGTTTCTGTGCACACTCGTACCGTCATCAGTTTTTAATATTTTCACTCTGAATTTCCAACATTGCCATTTTTTCATACCCCCTTATGAACAATACAGCTATCATTTTTGTATCCTTCCCAAAATGTGTTTTTGCATCTGTGGTGCAGAATGGCATGGTCACTGTGTGAAATCAACTTTCATGACAGATTAAGAAAATCACAGTGCTGCTGTTCATAAGGGGAGGTCCCAAAAAGGCCATATTGAAAATTTGGTAAAAACATTCCAAACAATGAGTGCATTATGAGCGTGCATTGCACAGTTTTTACGCACACTTGTAACTTTGACAATTTTTCGTATTTTCATGCCAGATTTTCAACATTGCCATTTTTTCACACATCCTCATGAACAATACAGTTGTCATTTTTCACATCCTGCCCAAAATGTGTTTTTACACCTGCAGTGCTGAATAGCACACTGTCTGTGTGAAATCACCTTTTGGGATTGAGTAACAAAATGATACTGCCACTGCTCATGAAGTGGGGTCCCAAAAGCCACAGTTGAAAATTTGGAGCAAAAATACCTATAAACACCTGGGGCATTAGGGTTTCCAACCATAATGCCCATCCTGTACAGAATGACAGGCATTGGGGGGGTGTCTTGGGGTTGTCAGTTGTAATGCTCACACCATTTCACCCCCCAGCCACTGACAGGCATCAAGGTGTGCCTTGGGGTCCTCAGCCCTAAAATTCACCCCATTCTCCTATACCTCACCCATCTCATCTTATTTCTTTATGGAATGGGGTGAGTGTAAAGGCTGAAGATCTCAAGGCACACTGTGACACCTGTCAGTGTCTGCAGGGTGGGGTGAATTGGAATGGTGTGCATGTTATGGCTGATGAACCAAAGGCATGCCCCCAACATCTGTCAATCTGCACATGGTGAGGGTGAGAGTTGGCATTACTTCAATAATTCACTGCCATTCCTCTTATGTATCTCTCTAACTCCTGCACTACCAGTACCAATACCAGCAAGCAAACATTCGGCATTGAAAAATGTTTGTTTTAACAGCTTATAACTTGGCCATCACAGGAGATCATTTTGAAAACTGGCATGCATCCTCTTGATCCTAGAAGAAAAGTGAATCCAAATTTTCAAAACAATCAGTTAGTTACAGTGCTGAGAAGTGCATTATGTACAAAAAAACCCTCAAAATTAAGATTATTTGTATGCAGTCCAATAGTGAAAACAGTACACTAATAAAACACCTGTAACTTTTAGTGTAAGTGTTTAAAAAATGCCAGAGCCCATGTATGTGGTAATGAAACAAAATGCCAAAAAATAGAAAAAAGGAAAACCATGATTTTATTTTCATTTATGATTGACTACCTAGTCAACTGAGAATGAAGAATAATAACATAATGTTGTCCCCCTTCTTGCTGCTGATACCTTGCCATGATATACAACAACTTGGGCCACATTCACAAAGCTTTGCCATGATGCAGAGCAAACCAGGTTTTGTGCTGAGGTGGTATTCACAAAAGCCAGGTTTGTGAAGAGAAACTAGAATTGCACTGGGTCAAAGTGTGGAGAGGGATGCAATACAAATTAGGGGGACAGGACCTGCATATCAGTGCAGCCAAATTCACAAAGCATTTGCTCCAAGCAAGGGTCTTTTGTGATTCCCCTTGTGCAGAGCAAACACTGCCAACTGAGATCTTGCTTTAATCCTGTGCAACCCTAGTGCCAATCGCCATTCCATTGATAATAAAAAATATGTCCCTGGTGGTCTAGTGGTCCCTCCCCTCCCCGATTGCCATCCAGTTGATAATAAAGAATATGTCCCTGGTGGTCTAGTAGTCCCTCCACTTTCCCAATTGCTGATTGCCATCCCATTGATTAGAAAACATTTTCCTGGCAGTCTAATGGTCCTTCCATTTTCCCAATTGTTGATCACAGTCCCCATGATAAAACTAAAAACATCTCCCTGCTGGCTAGTGGTCCCCCCATCCCTGATCCTCTGGTTGTATGAAAATTAACTGTCCCTGGGGGTCTAGCAGACCCCAACCCCCACCCCAGTAGGTAGCACACCACCACCCCGCTCCACCCCATCACGAAACTGAGCCAGTGACTGGCACAGCCCTCCTCTCTCCACCTCAGCCAACCCACAAGTGATCTGTCATGGAGCATGTACTGCATACAGTACACACCCATTTATCGCCATTGAGCTTATTTATGGGCCACATTGTGGCCCTTGTGTAGTATCCTACAAATCTAGCACATCTGTATCCATGCAGGTCTGCTGCTTTCCATAGAGCCTGCAGAACCCTTGTGAAGCAACTTATACATCTGGCACCATGCCCAATAGGTCAGCTGTTTCACAGAGGATCTTTAGGGCCCAGTGCAAAGCAAGCTACTGGTCTCTCGCTTCATGCGCAGTGGGTCAGTTACTTCATTGTAGGCCTGCAGGGCACTGTGCAAAACAAGATACAGATCAATGTCTCTACAAAATGGTTCTGTTGCTTCACACTGGGCCTACATGATCCAGGCATAAAGCAAGCTACAGATCTGGGACCATGTCTTACAGGTCTGTTGCTTCACATAGGGCCCACAGGGTCCTGTGCAAATAAAGCTACTGATCCAGTGCTGTGCCCAGAGGTCTGCTGCTTCATGTAGGGTCCACAGAGTCCTGAACAAAGCAAGCTAGTGGTTCAGCAACATAAGAAAGGGGCCTGCTGTTTTGCATAGGGCCCAGATGACCTTGCACGAAGAAATCTAGATGTGTCAATTGTTACATACCTTTTTCAAAAACTAAGGAAAAAATGCAGCAAGCTGTTTAAATGCATCTGTTAGGGTAGAATCACTAAACATAAAATGCAAGGAAGTAGTCTGTCAAGGGAAAAGTCACTGTAGCCTTGGAGAATGTGTAGTGGGCCGTTCTTCAGGAGTTTAATGATCACATGATGCAGCACTGCTGTTATCCTAACTTGAGCACTGTCTTGTCAAAGTAAAATACTGCCACAGTAATGCTTCGGTCAAGGGTGCCAATGTTAGTATAATGGCACCATTGCCTTACATGATTTTTAAAACCTTGAGGCATAGCACAACACAGATTCACCAAATCTCTGGGGACTCTTTAGCTAATGTTTTATTTCCCTACTTTTCATGTGTTATGCTTCAACCCTTACAGGTGAATTAATAGTATTTTTTGCAGTTTATTAAAGGGCACAGAGATGCCTAAATATTAGGGTTGTGTTGGGTTTTCTGTTTAGACTCCTGTTTTCAAATGCTTATAACTCTACCATTGTAGACCCTTGGACTGGGAAAATGTGACAAGTATTACAGTATCTCAGTCATAACATCTACTGATATGAAACTAATTTGGAATTTTTTTAAAGAAAGCTGTCCATTTTTGAGTTATAGAGCATAAAATTTATGTATGTGTGCCCATTTTTGAGTCAAAATACTGCCAACGGTTCCATGTGATAACAGCGATCACGGAAAGGTGATCATCATTAGGGCAAATGTTGATCACCAAAAATCAATTTCAGTGATATACACACCCAGTGCATAGTAAAAGGGTGCCAGGGACATGGGTTATTTTGTTTATAAGGGGGATGCACACCCTGCACTCCCCTACTAAAGGATTCTCAACTCCAGGGGGGTGCATGTCGGGGGGGGTGCAAAAATGGATAAAAAAAATTTCACAGCTGGGTGCAGCAAACTGAACGCGTGCCCGGACCCAAACCTGGCACCCTTACAACTATAGCCTGCCACCCACCCATCATGCCATGGGGCCAGCTCAGCAGCCCACTGCCACACTACGCCTCACAAACCCTCTCTCCCCTTCTGCCCATCACTTGGTATGCTCACTCCCCTCCTGCACACATGCACATATAGCGACAACCTGTTTCTATATTCATGGACCCCCCCATCAGGTCTCCCTCCCTGCCCAGTAGCCCTGTGGACAGATGCCGCAATTGAGTCACCCTTTTTGAAAGCTCTCAGTCACGGTTGCCAATTGTCATGGGCTACCCCGCCAACAGATAGGGAAAAAAAATATAAAATGCTAAGCTGTGACACTTAATGGTTTGTTAGATGCTATGGAGGAATATGTCTTTGTGGTCGCTTGGCAAAAAAAAATTATTTTGTTTTGAAGTTATTCATGATTAATTGTTCACATGTGCTCAGTTTGCTGAAAAAATAGTTAAAATGACAAAGTTACATTGTGAAACTTACAAGTCTGTAAAATGTTATGGAGCAAGAGGCCCTTTTTGTGGTTTGGTTAATAAAAGCTTAATTCATTTGAAGTTACTAATGGCTTATTGTTTGTAGATGTCCAGTTCGCAAAAAAAAACGCAAAATACCTTAAAACAGAAGCCATCTCTGATGAGAACCACCCTCAAGTACAAGTCATGCATCAAAATGAATGCTATTAATAAAAGCCAACCTCAAATACAAGCCATTGTTTCCAGGCAGGGTTGATGTTTGTGAGAGATAAAACACTGTGGGGGTGATCTCTGTGATTTTTATCTCTTTAACTATGATCATTTGTGTATGTTTTTAAACTTATCTTAGTTGATTTTTTATTTTTATTTATTCTTATTTATTTTGATGCAAGGTAGATAAATAACAATCAACTTGACGAAATCCAGGATGTATAATATTTTATTGTTAGCACTTAACAATGGGATTTTGCAGGATAAGACACCTTCAAATATAAGCTGCTCTGCAATAGAAGCCACAGGTAAAAATACAAAGTTTTAATAGAAGCCACGTAAGGTAGTAATTAGATATATTTAATTAGAAAACAAAACGTATACACAGAAATCCCTTTTTTTTTTCTAAAAATCTACAGGCTGCACAAATATGCTGAACATCTATACAATAGTTTTAAAAATATTTATTCTGCTTTATGGTTTTCAAAATCTACATGCTGCATGGCAGTTTCCAAACTCTTTGTGTTGCACAATGGTTTTCAAAATCTGAGTATTGTGCAATGGTTTTAAAAATCCATGTGCTTTATGAAGATTTCTGTTCAGTGTTTAAGTTCCACGTAAACTTTAAGGTAAGAAAAACTTGTTAAATACTTAAATGTTAAAGGTGATACTTTAATGGTTGTGAGGGAGGGAAAGGACAAGACACACAATGCCCCTATATTATGAAGAGTAGCACAGCATTAACTCACATATCATCATACTAGCTGGACTCAGAGTGAATGGCCTGGGTGGGTGCCACAGTCAAAAGGTTACCCAGCACCACAATGTGCAGAATACACCACTGCATGCATGCAAATGAGAGTGTCCTCTTGCATACCAAAAACAGTAGTCTATCAAAGGGTTTTGTAAGCACAGACTGCTGAGGCACTGAAAATTAATGCTTATGAATCCCTGCTTTTATAAACATGCACAGTGGTGCGTGACCCCACCACTCAAAGCAGCACTGGTGCTGGTGGCACCTGCTTTCATCCGCCACATTTCTGTCCACACAGAGATGCAGATACTATCACTGGCAGCCTAGCGGTTCCCTTTATCCCTTATTGCTTCAGTACTGTGGAATAACTTTACTGTGCAGTATTAAACATTCTGACCCTGGAAAAATATCGGACACCCCTCCCTTACCTGATCCATTCAGTATTGTAGAACTGTACTAAAGCCTTTGCCTGGCAGTCTAGTGGGCTCCACCCCCCAGCTGAACCCTGCCAGTATTGTGGAAATGTATTAAAGCCTTTTCTGACTCATGTGGGCCAACTCCCTCTGTTACTATGGAAATGTGCTGAAGCCTGTCCCTAGCAGTCTAGTGTTACTTCTCCACCAAAGCTCTGCTAAAGCCCCCACTACCTGGCCCACCCACTGAGCACCCACCATCCCAGTCCCATCAGCCTCTGACACACCCATCCAAGCATAGGTTAGCCACTATCAGGTCCTCAGATGGTAATTGACACAGACCCTCTGCTCACCACCTTGGCTGGCTACTGTCTGACTTACAGTACATGGAGGGAACACACACATCCAGAAGACACAGTTCATGCCCTGTCATCAGAAAGGAGCTGGACAAAGTGGTGAGTTGAAGGTCAGTATCGGTCAATGTCTGAGGACCTCACAGCGACTCAATTATGAATGGAAGGATGAGTCTGAATAACTTTGGAGTGGAAGGGGTTGCTCAGTGGGTGGTCTGGGGATGGGGGCTTTGACAGCAATATATTTGATAGTAATCTATTGTATTTGTGCAGATTTAGCCCAGTTTTTAATGTGTACTGCTTTCATTTTTTATACACTGACACTTTAAGGATTTGGTGTATTTGTGTGATGGTCAACTGAGGGCAGTATTCTTGACAAAGTACACACAGATGCAAAATGTTAGGATGTTAGCCCCCAGTACCTGTGACTCTTTTTTGCACTTTGTGGAGCACCTTAATAAAAATAATTTTTATTCAATGTGTTGAGTCAGCTGAAGACTTTTTTGTTCCTGTAAGGTCTGTGAGTGCCTGGTTTTATGTGTTGAACTATGAGAGCAGCCAAATCAGTGCAGCAGTGAGCCAGAGGGACTTTAATCTTCTGGGCATAGAAAAATTTGTTGATAAAGGCTAATTGCAAAACTCTGACTCAAGTCTTGTCAGCCTTCATAGACTGCTTCCTTGAGTAGCATGCCCAGTAGAAGGCAAGATTTAAGGTCACCAATGACCTTGTTCTCATGTCCAGTAGGAGGCAGGGATGGATCACTCTCTAGTGTGTATGTCAAGGAACCTGTGGGAGGCAGTGACCACTACTGGCAACATTTCTCCTTGTTTAAAGAAAGACTAGCTAGGCATCAGCAATCAGGAACCAGTAACATTATTAGAAACATGGAAACACAGAATTTGATGGCAGATAAGGACTACTTGGCCCACCTAGTCTGCCCATTTCCATCCCAAATGGATAAGCTACAGATCCGAGTTAACCAACAGCCTACTTCTTCCTACCCCCCAACTAGAATTGCCTTATGTCTGTCCCATACATTCTCGAATTCCCCCATTGTTTTTGACTCCATGACCTCCTCAGGAAGACTGTTCCATGCATCCACAACCCTCTCCATGAAAAAATACTTCCTCACATTACCTCTGAGCCATCCCACCTCTATCTTCAAATTGTGTTCCCTAGTTCTTGCACATCTCTTTTTCTGAAAGATGCTACCCTCTTGGACTTTGTTGATTCCCTTGAGGCACTTGAAAGTTTCTATCATGCCCCCCTCCCCCTCCTTTCCTCAAAGGTATACATAATAAGCTTCTTTAGCCTCTCTTTGTACGTCTTCTGGTGCAGACCCTTAACCATTTTGGTTGTCCTCCTCTGGACAGCTGCCACCCTGTCTACGTCTTTGAGGAGATGGGATCTCCAGAACTGCATGTGGGGTCTCACCAACTGTCTGTACAGAGGGATAACAACTTCTTGTTTTCTACTGGTGATGCCTCTCCCTATGCATCCCAGTATCCCCCCAGCCCTCTTTACTGCCTTCTCATATTGCTTGCCCACCTTTAGGTCATCTGATATAACTACCCCCAGGTCCCTTTCCATTTTATTGTTGTCAGTATCTCATCCCCCACCCATTGCGTACTCTTCCCCTGGGTTTTTATTTCCCAGTATCCAAGAGTTTGGAGTATCTGCATGAGGCTGGTAATGCAGAGAATATGTGGGGCCGAAAAAGGTACTACATTCAGCTGCAGAGGTTTTCAACTCTGAAATCAACAAGTGAAAAATTGCCAGAGGCTGGGCCTGCTGAATAAATAGGGACCTAAAGCATCTGATCCTGAAAAAAAAAAAGGATTTCGCCATTGGAAAGAGACAGGCTACTACTTTCAGGCCAGAAAAAAGTACAGAGCAAGACTGAGAAACTGCAAGACTAGAACTAAGAAATGAAAGAAGGAGCTGAAAGCCAATTTCCTGTAGCAGCTAAAGCTGAAGACAGCACTGTCTGATGCACAAGTGATCCTTAAGAAAAAAGCCTTTGACCATTGGAAAGAGACAGATTACCTTTAGGCCAGAGTGAAGTATGGTAGAGTACTGGGAGACTTTATGACTAGAACTATGAAAGGCACGGAAGAGTTAAAAATCAGAATCCAGTAGCAGTTGAGGCTGAAGACATCACCAACATTTTCTTTGAATACTTAAACTGAAGGTGAAAGCCAAGGAAGGGGTTGGGCCCTGAAAACTGAGCAACAGGGTTATGAGCCTGTGAGAGAGCCTATAAGGTTGGCTGAGATGCTGAATTAATGCTTCACTTTAGTATTCACCAAAGGTCCCAAGGTGGAGGAACAGAGCATTTTAGAAGGGCTCATGCCACCAGGAATAGCCATGATGCAACTCACAGGTATCATACCTACCCAGGTAGCTAACTACCTGGCTGTGATCAAGCCAGCTCTGGTAATTCCTGAAGGGCAGACAGGATTGACACATCACAGGGATGCTAATGAAACAATTGTTAGGGCTGCTTGTGGTGATCTTTCATGAGTGCTAGGACAGATGTAGTTCCAGAAAACTAGAAGATGGCCAGTGTGGTCCCTATCTTTGGAATGGTGGAAATGTTGGACCTGGGAAATTATAGGCTGACTAGTCTGACATCAGTGCTGGGCAAGGTCTTAGAAACCATTATCAGGAACAGAGTAATGGAGTAATTAGACAAGACCAGGATCTTGCCCCCTCTCAGCATGGCTTCATGAGTAGAAGATCATGCTAAACCTACTTGGTAATCATCTTTTAGGTGGTGACTAGGGAGGTTGATGGGGCAAGTCCATGGGCACAGTCTAATTGTACTTTAGCAAGGTCCTTGACACTCATGCATGAGAAAATTATTAGTAAAGTACACCAATGTGGAATACATGAGGTATACACAAGCTGTATTGCTAACAGGGTTAGGGGCAGGAAACACAGGGTTGTGGAATATAGGTATTACTCCAAGTGAAGACTCTGAGTGGGGCACTCTGTGGTGTACCTCAGAGATCAATGCTGGGCCACTGCTGCTCAAAAGTTTCTTCAGTTATCTGAAATCTGATGTCCATAGCAGGCTGCTTAGGTTCACTGATGATGCCAGACTGGCCAAAGTGGTGGACTCTTTTGAGGATGAGACAAAGTTAATTAGAAACTGAACATGCTGTATGATTGGCCAGACCCTTGGGTGTCTTACATTCAGTATACATTAGTCATATGCAAGATGTTACAGTGGTTTAAGGAAAATAGAGGTAGGGTCTATGTACTGCCTAGGGCTTCTCTTGCTGTAATGGAGAGGAGGAAGGGGAACTGTACACATAATAAGCAAGGGTCTGAAGTATGACAAGTAGTTAAGAGCTTTCTTCAAGTAGACTGGTAGAATGCTGGGTGAATCAAAAGTTGGGTGACCAGCAGAGCAGGGAAAGTAGTCTTGCCACTTTACAATGCTCTTGTCCAGCCCAAGTTAGAGTATTTTGTACATATGAGACACTTAATACAAAAAGGACATTGAAGCAGTCAACAGGGTGCAATGCAGGGCCATTAAAATGATTAGGGGGTATAGGTGCAAAAGGTATGAGGACATGCTAGTGTCTCTTAAAATGTTTACTTTGGAAAAAAGGATGCCGACAGTATACATGATCTCAGCCTTCCTCATATTGAAGGGTACTGACAACATCAAGTGGAAAGAATTGTTTGATCTTGTGTCTTTCGACACAATGCATGGACATGCCCTGAGGATCAGAGGCTGTTAATTCAGGGGTGACAATAACAGGTATTTCTTCTCCTGAGGAGTAGTAAATCTGTGGAATAACATAACAGAAGAGACAGTGGGCCCAATTCTCAAAGGCCTTAGAGTGATGCAAAGTGCCAGCATCTAATTTTTCTGACACTTGCATTAAAATATGTGCCAGGAGCTATTCTGGAATGCAGACCACATCAAATACAGGCTGCATGCACCAAAGAGGGCTTGCACCAGCTCTGTGTGCAAAAAGGGGCTGGAACATGGTGCTAGGGAACTTGTGGTAGACACAAGCTGCCACATCCCTTAAATCAATATTCTAAAAACTCCCGCAGAGGACAACTGTCTAAGTACCATTAGACCAGCCAGGGACTGGTCTAAGTGTACAAAGTTGTTTTCTGGAGGCTGCACCAATCTTCCATGGTCTCAACTCTGGTGAATTAAATGCCAGCCTCCCCAATGGTACTGAAAGATATTCCCTGGTAGTCTAGGGCACCACCACCCAGCCCCAATCCCCATTTGTATGAAAGAAAATTCCTGGTAGTCTAGGACACCCTCCCTCCAGCCCATATCCCCCATTGTACAAAATAAAATACCTGGTAGTCTAGGGCACCCCCCAGCCCCGATCCCCATTTGTACAAAAGAAAATCCCTGGTAGTACAGTATAGGGCAGCCAACTCATTACGATCCCCATGTAATAATTATTGATCACCCTGGTAAGTCAGCGGTCCCCCTGTCTCAATCCTGATCCCCAACAGAAAATATGCCAATGTTCTCTGGTAGTCTAGTAGCCCACCCCTACACCCTAGTTGGTAGTGTCCCACAAACCTGCCCCCCCCATTCCGGAGCCAGCGACCATCACAGCCCTTCTCACACCTCTGCTGCTGGCTGCTGACTAAGCTATCAATAAGTGTGGTACACATCCATTGACAGCTCAGTCAGTGGCCAGCCATGTAAGTATGAGGAAGACTGTGCTGGTTGCTGGCTCAGGAATGGAGAGGGAGCGGGGTGGAGGGGCACTGCAACTGGGGTGGTGGGGTGGGAGGACCACTAGACTACCAGGGAATGTTTGGCATATTTTCATGTGGATCAGGAATCGGGGCTAGGGGGATCACTAGACTACCATGGGGATTTATTAAGTATTACATGCGGATCAGGGACCGGGGTTGGGGTGGATGCCCTAGACTACCAGGGATTTTCTTTTGTACAAATGGGGAACAGGGCTGGGGTGGTGCCCTACACTACCAGGGATTTTCTTTTGTATGATTGTGGATTGGGGTTGGGGGTGCCACTAGCCACCAGGTACCTGTCCATGGAGCTATTGCTGAATGGTCAACCCACAGCTTGTGGCAAACCTTTGTGATGTGCCGTCTGTTTGGTGCAGGGACAGGTTTGCTGCAAACCATGGGACTTTGACGCCAGGACCCTATCTGACAGAGAATCAGGTGCAAAGTCGCTGGTGCACCGGCAATTGGCACAAACTGCCTTTAGCACAGCTTGTGCTGACTTTTGAGAATCAGACCCAGTTGATGTGAAGACAGTGAATGTGTCCAAGGTAAGCCTGTGCTAATTTTTGCTTACCAAGGGAACTGTATGGGACCATGAGTAGGGAGGAAGTTAAGCTTTGATTCTGATATTCAGATGTAAAATATGCCTTCTGAATACAGAGATGTCTCAGTTTGTGAGTCACCCAACCACTCTGAGGCAGGTGTATGCATTCTCAAAATTTGAAATGCACATTGGTGCATAGAGAGTGACTAGTCAGCACAGGCTCTGAACTGTTGAAAAACATCAGCAACCTCATTTTCTGCAGATAAAGGCGAATATTTAGAAGCTTTGGAGGCCATTAGAAAAGAAAAAAACATGGGCAAGCAGTAATTATGCAAAGAAATGTCTACCAACCTTGGCATCCAATAGACCTCACTAAGAAGAGATGTTATTTACCGCCTTACTCTGAAGAATCCGGGTGATGCTTTAGTTACTACAGATCTGCTCCCATCCCAGGTAACCGCTCCACTTTCTAGGGTCACTGCCTATACACCTCTGAACATCCACAGGCTTACTGACTTAACAGGGATCCCTAACTTACTAGCTGAGACAGAGATATAGTAAGGGAGTCAGTATAATACCCCATACGAGGGAGGACAGAGCAGTCCTGGTGGATGTGGATTATGAAGTGGCATCATCTGCTCAGCCACTCACCTTTTAAGAAGTTGTGTTCCCTCAGTGACAACCTTCCACTTGAGTCTGTTCAATATCAGTACTGTATTGCAATTATTTGGCAAACATTGTGATGTCATCAAGGAACAGCTGTGCTGGACTCAGTTTAGTTAGGCACAGCTTGTTCCTCGATAACATCACAGTATTTTAAAAAGGGCTGCAATGTGGCATTAATGTTGAATAGACTTAGTCATCTATATCGCCTGAGTGCTTCCAGCTACAGATGAGCCCAGTACTTTGTTTCAAAGAGCTTTTCATGGACTTTTCAACTATGCTGGCCCTTGGGCATAAATATGTATGTTTAAACTAGTTTCAATATTTCCAGTACTACATGGGACAAAGAAGATCCTTACAGAGGTCAGGTGTATGCCAAACATGATTTCAGGTAAGCATAAGAGCAGACTAGATAAGTAATTTGGATCTTTTTCTACCATCATATTCTATATATAGTATCTGTGGATGACAATAACTGTGAAAGCCTCTGATTTTAGTCATGTAAAATTAAGAGGGGTGAAAGTGAATTTATATGTAGTTCAAATTAAAAGGCATTTTTAGGGAAAAGGCTTATTGCTGTGGATTATGTTTTGGGGTGGGATTTTATAAAATATGTTTAGTGAAAAATAAGGCTGAAAATAATGCATGAATTTCTTACACACACACACACACACACCTTTACTAAAGGTGAACTGCACTGAACCTGGGTGTCATTTTTCCTGCAGAAACCTCTTTTTTAATCAAATACTGTTCTCATTCTGGTTTGGTTTTATCCATACTGGTTTTCTTTTCTCCTCTCCTCCCTCTCTTACTTTCTTCTCACTCTGTAGCATTTCTTTCCATTCCTTTTCCATCCCCATAGGAACGCTATTGCTGGCCAAGCTGCCTTTTCATACCATTTACCTAAACTCTGGTCCTCTCTTCCCCTGAATAGCTATTCTGCTTCTTCTACCTTCTCTTTTCTTTGTGACTTTATGTCTCTCTCCTTAGCTGTCCCTGACCTCAGTCCTTAGTAGCCCCAGCCGTAGTTGCTTGCAATCCCCTACTCCCCACCACTGTTATACTCTAGTTGGTTTGTTTTACTGCTACTTGCTAAGACCAGTTTTTATCTACCTCATGCACCTTGTGCTATTTTACACTGCACTGGATATTACTATACACATATGTATGCATTGTATCTTGCTTCTTTTGTGGTGCATACCATTTTTATTCTTTTACCATGTATTTCTTCCTCCTTCTCTAGGATGCATCTGGAAATGAGCTAATATCAGTTCAGTATGCCTTTCCCTGTAAAATGTTTGAAACAGATAAATTAAACACTGTTCTTTCAGAAACTTGAGTGTTTCTGATTCAGATCTCCCCCTTATTAAGAGGCAGTGCATTTCAAAGTGTTGGGGTCTAGGCAGTATGCTGTCCAAATACATTTATTTTGCAATTTGCTACAATTATTGATTTACGAACATATGGATGTGCCAGCAGAAACAGATCACCCGGTCTATCTAAGTCTGCTCGAGTGTGCAGCTAGCACCCCTAGTTTGAAGCTGTCCCACCCCCCCTTCGTCATCTGACTGAAACCCCCACCTCCCCACCCTCACTCTCCCTGTTCCCTGTCCCATGCCCTTTTAGAGCTGTTCACAGATTTACATGATATCACCCATTCTGGTAGTGCTTTCCATTTTGCTACCACGCTCTGCATGAAATAGTGACTCCTCATTTCCCTCCTAAATCTTCCCCACTCTGTTCTTAGCCCATGCCCCCTGGTGTCCCTCCCCCTCCTTAGTTTAAAGACCCCGTCTGCCCCATCCTTATTGATTCCCCTCAGATACTTGAATGTCTCTATCATGTCCCCCTGTCCCTTCTTTCCTCCAGGGTGTACATATTCAGGTCTCCCAGCCTGTTCTCATAGTCCCTCCACTCCGTTCCACATATCATCTTCGTTACCCTCCTCTTCACCCCCTCCAGTAGCCTGATATCACACTTTAGGTATGGCCTCCAAAACTGCACAAAATACTCCAAGTGTGGCCTTACCAGTGACCTGTAGGGGGCAAGAGCACCTCTCTTCACCTGGATGAAATCCCCCTCATTATACACCCCAGCACTTTGTTCACTTTTGCAGCCACTCTCCTGCACTGGGCAGTGTTGTTCATGGTCCCTGTTAACATTACCCCTAGGTCCTTCTCCTCCTCAGTGATCCCCAGCTTAACCCCCCCCCCTCCAGCCAGTATTCTATCCTTGGTTTCTTCGCCCTGAAGTGCATAACCTTACACTTCTTTCATTGAACCCCAGCTGCCACCTCTCAGACCACTCCTCTAGCTTTCTTAGGTCCCCCTACAGCTGCTTCCATCCCTCCCCTCCATCTACCACTGCTCCCATTTTGATGTCATCTGTGAACACACTTACTTTACTCACCACCCCGTGCACAATGTCTGATATAAAGAGCCCAAATAATACTGGTCCCAGCACAGAGCCCTGTGGACCCCCACTCATCACCAGCCTCAGAGTTAAGAACTCCCCTGCCACCACCACCCATTGCAGTCTCTCACTCAGCCAGCTTGTAATCTAGTTTGTCATTTTTGCCCCTACCCCTCCACCAGTTAGCTTTCCCCTAAGCTGCCCATGAGGCACTGAATCAAAGGCCTTGCTGAAGTCCAAGTAAAGAACATCCACCACATGACCCTTATCCAGCTGATCTGTCACTCAGTCATAATGTCGTATCAGGTTGGTTTGACAAGACTTCCCCAAAATGAACCCATGCTGCCTCACATCATTGAGGCTGTTATTCTCCAGGTATGACACCAGTCTTTCCTTTAGTATTATTTCCATTACTTTGCACACTATGGAGGTGAAATTTTCTGGACAATAATTACCCAGTTCGTCCCTTGGTCAACTCTTGTGTAACTGCACTACATGTGCCATCTTCCAGTCCAGTGGCACACATCCCAACTCCAAAGAGGTGCTGTACACATCTGCCAGTGGCTCTGTCAACACCTCCACCATCTCCCTCAGCACCCTGGTGTGGATGCCATCCAGCCCTGGTGCCTTGTCTACCCTCAGTGCCCTCAGTCTTTCTAGGACTCTACCTCCCTCAATTCTTCCATCTGTCACCTCCTTTCCCCCCATCCCCACCCTTCCAGCTCATGGTGGTAGTGGTCCTCCTTTTCTTCCATGAACAGTGAATAAAAGTATTCATTCAGTGTTTTTACCTCTTCCTCCCTGTTTTCCTTCCACTCCCCATCCTTTTTTATCTTCACTATTGTCTTCTTGCACTTCCTTTTCTCTCTGATGTATCTGAAAAAGTCTTTCTCCCCCCTGTTAATTCTCTGCGCTAATCTCAGCTACCTCTGGACCATGGCTTCTCTCACTTTTCTGCTGACCTCCCTGGACCATCTTGCATACTTTTCCCGGTCCCCTTCCTTCTCTGTCCTCCTATACCTCTGGTGCACCTCTCATTTTGCCCTCGCCAGTCACCACCTCCACTACCTCACTGTTCAACCAACATGGTTTCCTTGCTCTGCTCCTCTTACTCTGTGTCTTGGTGCAGACTTCCAATTCCTCTGTAATTCACCATTTAACAATATCCCATTTCTGCTCTGTGTCCATCTCCTGCCTTATGCTCTCCAGTTTCCCTTTCAGTACTTCCCGCATCCTCCCAAAGTCCATCCCCCTGAAGTTTACCAATCAATCAGTCAAAGTCTTTATTTATTCAGGTGAACACCATTGAGCAAGCTCATTTACAAGATGGACCTGAGACATAGATACAAGTAATAATACAGTCCAGACATTGTACAATATTGGCAATACAGGCAATACAAGGGATGCAAAGGTACAATACAAGGAATAGGTATGGCCTTAGGGGCTGGACGAATACAGACTGGATTTGCTAAGGGGCTATCAGAGTGCTGAGAGTAAGTGCCTATCTGTGACTCGGAGGGGGGGGACATGTACTGAGGTGTACCTTAAGGGCATTAACAAGGTGAAAGAGTTTAACATGTTTAAATATAAGAAAAATAGCAGGACAAGAGGACACAGCATGAGATCAGAGGGAGGCCGATTAAGGGGGAACGTGAGGAAATTCTTTTTCACAGAAAGAGTGGTGGATGCATGGACCGGCCTACCTCAGGAAGTGGTGGCTATGAATACAGTGCAGGGCTTCAAACAGGCATGGGATAGGCATAAGGGAGCAATATAGATGAGGATGAACAGATAGGCCACTGACAGAGCAAAGGCCAATGGCACATTTATAAGGTAGAAAAAGAAATGGGCAGACTGGATGGGCCTTGCAGTCCTTATCTGCCGTCAACCTCTATGTTTCTATGTTTCAGGTAGCTTAGTCCTGTCTATTAGTTGGCATATCAAGCTGGGGGTATGGGGGGTATTTTAATTTATGGGTGGTGAAAGCAGTTACAGATTTCTTTAACTAGACGGTCATATAAGGACTTGAATGAGGATATACTGACTGAGGAGCTAAGCATCAGGGTTTTTTGTAGGGTATTCCATAAGGAAGGTAGCACAAAGGACATAGCCATTCTTCCAAAGTGTGTTTTCAGCCTGGGTACCTTCAAGTAGATGAAAGAAGAGCTTCTCAGGACATAGGCTCTGGGTTCACAGAGTGGGAGACAATTGGAGATGTACGGTGGAAGTTTCTTGGTGATAGCTTTGAATGTCCAGAGAAGATCATTCCTGTTTCTCCTGAAGTGTAGGGAGTGCCACCTCACAGCTGCATAGAGAGCACAGTGATGGGTGGCAAGAAGGTATCAATATAATAATTTTAATGCCCTTGGTATAACTTGTGTCAGTTTGGCCATGGCAGGGCAGTGGCTATAGAGGAAATCAGCATAATCCACTAAGGAGAGAAATTCGGTTTGAACCAGTCATCGTTTGGCATTACTGGTGAGGTAGTTGTTTATCCTATAGAAGAGACCAAGTCTCTATCTTAATTTCTTTAGGAGGTCTTCAATGTGGTCAGTGAAGGAGAGTTTATGATCGAGCCAAACCCCTGGGTACTTGAAATTGCTAACCATTTCTAGATTTTCACCAAGGATTGTGGTGATCTGAGGGACAGTGCAGGCAGCGGTAGGGTTTGCATCTAGTGGGTAGGGAGAGAACAGCATAGCCTTGGTTTTCTTATCATTTAGTAACAGATGTTTCTTAAGGAGTTGGTGCTGGAGAATGTTGAATTCCGATTGTAATTCTTTACAGGCAATTTCAGAAGAGGGATGACTAAGGTAGAGGACCATGTCATCTGCAAAGAGATGGATATTGGCCTTGGTTATGTTGAGATCATTGTTGTTCACATAGATTGCAAAGAGTAGTGGGCCCAGGATCAAGCCCTGTGGGACCCCTCTTTGCAAAGGTTTGAGGGGGGGATAGTTCACTATCTGACTTTACTTGCTGCCATCGACCAGAGAGGTAATCTGCAAACCAGTGAAGGGACAGTGGATCCAGTCCTATGGCTTTAAGAGAGGAGAGGAGCAAGTTGTGGTCGACAGTGTCAAAGGCCTTGCTCAGGTCTAAGAACACGGCGCAGACAAACTTCTTATTTTCTAGGTCATGAAGCCAATGATTGGTAACTTTAGCTAGGGCTGTAATAGTGCTGTGCTGTGCCCTAAAGCTGGATTGCATAGGATTTAGGAGGTTTGTGGATTCTATGTAGGTTTTTAGTTGCTTGTTTACAATTTTTTCCAGAAGTTTGGACAGTGTAGGAAGTAAAGAAATAGGTTTGTAATTGTTTAGGTCACAAGGGTCCCTAGATTTGAACAAGAGAATAACATGAGCTGTTTTCCATACAGTAGGTAGGGTACCATGGGACAGAGAAAGATTAAACAGATGAGTAATAGGCGCAGATAGGACGTGGAGGGCGACTTTTAGGAAGCAGGGATCCAGAGAGTCGGCACCTGCACTTTTTCTAAAGTCCAGCTTTAGTAGGAGTTCTTTGACCTTTTTCAAGGAAGCATGCTGGAGGGAGAAGACTGAGTTGATTAGAGTGGGTTCTGGGCTTTGGAGATCCAGTTGAGAGTGAAGGGAGCTTGCAGGAGAGTTGTCAAAAGCAAGGCCTGCAGTGGCAAAGTGGTTGTTAAAAGCATCCAGGATTTCCACTTTGTCACAGATGGGGATACTGCCAGAAGTGATCCTTGCAGGCAAGGAGTTAGTCAGGGTGTGTCCAGACATGTTCTTGTTGGATTTCCAAAATTTGGAGGAGTTCCTGGAAGCCGAGTCCAGTTCCGTGTGGAAGTAAGACCCCTTTGCATCTCTCGTCAGCTTGCTGCATTCATTTCTGGCTTTCCTGAAGTTACACCAGTCCAGCAGGTTTTTAGTGGTTCGTGGTTTTTTCCAAAGCTTGTCTCTATTCAGTAATACTGATTTAAGCTCAGGAGTAAACCAGCGACATGTTCTCCCTCTAACCCTAGTTTTTATGAGTGGTGCATACTTACTGTATTTAAGGCTGCAGTCATAATTTCAGAGAAGATCTCACAGGCCAGCTGTACTGAGTTGGCAAGATAAAAGTCCTGCCAGCGCACTGACAATTTTAGCTCATGGAGGTAGGCCATCAGATCAAAGTGGCTCCCGTCCCTCTTAGTGGTAAACCTGGAGGGTGGGTACTGGGTAGTCCTTATGCTAGCAATAACACAGTGGTCACTAATGTCTGTGAAGAAGACTCCCACATGGGAGAATAGGTGCGGTTTGTTTACTAGAATGACATTCAGCAGTGTACTGTTAGCAGGGGACTTTTTGTTGGGGTGTGTAGGATCTCCATTTAGTTCAGAGAGGCCATTGGCATCACAAAATTCCTTAAGGGGTACAGCGGCTTGGGACAGCCAGTCGAAGTTTAGGTCCCCGAGTATAATAACTTCAGGAGGGCCAAGCTGAATGGTGTTGGATAGGTGGGTAAGGATTTGAGTACCAGCGGAGGGAGGCCTGTAGCAACCTATGACACATAGCACAGATGATGATGATATCTCCAGCTTCAGGGTCAGGCATTCAAATTGGTTAGTGACGGAGAACACTTCTAGGCATGTAACCGTGTACTTGTTCTTAATGTATATGGCCACCCCATCTCCCCTGGTGGGTCTGTCAGCTCTGAATAAGGAGTATTCGGGGGTGTTGATTTCCGTATCGGGCATAGAGGCTCTCAGCCAGGATTCAGTGATCACAAGTACATCTAGTTTGGTATGGCATACCCAGGCCTGGATAAATGTGAACTTTTTCAACAGGCTGCATATATTCATATGGAGGAATTGCATGCCTTTCAGTTTTGCTAGGTCTGAGGGTGACGAGAGAATGTTTGGTGGGCCAGGGTTGAGCACAACATCTCCAGAGCACCACCTGGGTTACTGATTTCTCTGGCTACTCATACATCATGATATTAAATATCACTGTTTGGTGATCACTGTTGGTTAGTCGGTCCTCCATCCTTATTTCTCTTACTGCCTCCCCATTTGACAATACCAGTTAGCCTAGTAGGTACACTGATCAACTACATCAGGAGACCCTCCTGGATCGCATGCAGGAGCACTTGCTCCCTAACACTGGAGGTGACCAGAAAGCTCCAGTCAACCCCTGGCAGGTTGAAATCCCCCAAGATGACCACCTTCCCTTTTCTACATACCTATCTGATTTGTCCCGCTAATTCCCTGTCAAGCTCCTGATTTGCTTTGCTTCATTTTGAGTTCATGTTTCCGATTCATACAGTGGTGGAAAATATACGACTGCATGATGTAGTTTATGTTCCTTTTAACTATAGAGTTCTATAGTAGAACACGAATGCCTTGTAACAATGTAAGAGCTTAATGTGGACATAAACTACATCACACCATTCTAAAATGTCTCATCTCTACTGTGTGAATTAGAAACATCTACTGAATTTATTAAAAGGCCAGTAAAGATTCCACAATAGCAGAATGTGAACTAGTATATGAGGCACGGCTTCTAAAAAAAAAATAACTTTCAGAATCAACACATTACTTAGCATGTAGCTTTACTATTTATATACTTAGGATAGCCCAAGTAAGAGGCACCATCTTAATTTCTGGGTGGTCCTATTTCCACCTTAATATACAGTTGGAAGATGAGAAACATTACATTACATGTTCAATGTCATTCAGTTAGGCAGTAGCTCCTGTGCAATTTAAAACTGTGAGCCCCCTGGTTCACAGTTCTGCAGTGCCCTAACAACAGTATCACACTAATGGCCAGCAAAGTATATACTATAAATGTATAAATGCATGGGACTATTCTCACATTTTGTACAGCTCTGAGGCCAAAGCATACTTGTGTTCAACGAAATTCATAGCTGCATGCACATGTCAGAAACACGTTTATCAGGTGCAAAGTGTATTACAAGTGCACCAACTGTCTTTTTAATGCTAAAACAAAAAAGGCATGCTCTGCAGGCATGTGAGCTGTAAATAAACAAAAGAGTATTATTAAACATTTATTTATTTAATTACTTATTTGAAAAGCTTCACCAGGAAAGCCATACTGAGCTAAAAATAGCTCATTTCCAGATGTGTCCTGTGGGGAAGGGGAAAGGAGTAAGTACAGTTGATTTTTACAATGAAACAACTCTTCACAAAATAAAACATTCATAAAGTGATAAAAAAATAACAGAGAAACAGCTATGTACAATAGGAAGTATGTGTGCTAGACAAAATGCATAGTAACGAGATATTGATATTGAGGCTAGGCATGGGAGGCATGTCACTTAGTAGTAGTGAAATGAACAATTAAATAAGCGAGGGCATTAGGGGGTAGAGTGCAGAGGGGTGAGTATAGAGAGGGAGTAAAAAGGGGCAGTAGAGAACTAGTGTGAAATGGAATATGAAAGGGAAGAGGGGAATATGGTAGAAATGGAGAGGCAAATCATCGTCCTTCTGGGATGCAAACCCCATAAGGGCCAGACATGGCAAGGTGCACACCCAGGCTGTGTCTGGTTGCCTGGCCTGGATAGGAAAAGTGTAGGAGTGGGGGAAGGGAAAAGAATAGGAAAAGCAGGTAGGAGGGTGAAGAAGAGTGGTGTAGGAGATGGAGGGGAGGGAGTAAGGTAGAGAGGGAGAGACAGACCTTCATCCCTCTGGGATGCAGACACCTCAAGGGCCAGATGTGGCTGGGTGCACACTCAGCCCATGTACTGCTTTCCAGGTCTGCAAAGAATAGGCGTAGTAGTGGGGAAGGGCAAGGAGTAGGAAAAGCAGGCAGGATGGAGAAAGAGGAGCAGGAAATGGCTATGACTAAGGGCATATACAGGAGGGAGAAGAGAAAAGAGGGAGAGACGAGCCTTCATCCCTCTGGGATGCAAACCCCACAAGGGCCAGACACGGCTGGATGCACACCCAGTCCGTGTACCAGTTTCCTGGCCTGCAAAAGGAAGAGTTAGTGGTGGTGAAGGGCAAGTAGTAGGACAAATCAGGCAGGTGGGAGAAAGTGGGTGGGGTAGGTCTATGATAAGGGCACTAACAGGAGGGAGCAGTGTGGACATGGAAAGAGAGGATAGAGAGCATATTAGGAAAGTGGGAGTGAATGGCTTGGGGAGAGAGTTGTTATGTTTAGGAAGTAGATGATGGGGGGATTGGCAGATAGGGGAAGGCAGTGTATCCAAGCATTTGAGGTCAGTTGCAGTTACAGGTGGGGAATATGAAGGTAAGCAGTAGCAATGATAAAGAGTGAGGTGAAGAGACAGAGCAGATGGGTAGGTGGATGGAGTTCCAGAGCTTGGGGAACTGGTATGAAAGAGCTGCATGACCAGCTGAGGAGGTCATGGGAGAGAACACAAGCAAGCAGAAGCGGGAGCTGCAAAGAGCATAAAAGTTGGGGGGGGGGTCTGGGAGAGAATAAAGGAGAGGTAGGATGGGAGGAATCAAAGCCAGAATTTGGCTATAAAAGAGAAGCAGTGGGCCAGGTATCCAGCTTCAAGGGAGGAAAAGGAGAGGGAGGTGTAAAGAGTGCAGTGGTGAGTGCAGGATGGACAGTCCAGAGTGAAATGACAGAAGGAGTGAAAGAGGGAGTCCAGTCTGAATAGGGAGGATTTAGGAGCTGCACTGTAGACTATATCACTGTAGTCAAATCAGGGGACGATCATGTTCTAAACAATGGCTCTGTGGACAAGCAGAGGGTTGTAGCCATGGTTGCAGTACAACACTTCTAATTTGGGGTGCAATTTTCTATGAATGGCATCCATGTGTTCAGAAAAGTTGAGCACATCTTCAATGGTGGACCCATCCAAGGTGCAGAAGGAGGGGGGGACTAGCAATCCTAGAGAGCTTTTGCCTTGTGCCAAAGGTCACACAGACCATTTTCTTGATGTTAACAGACAGCTGATTAGAGTGGAACCAGAGCTGAATGTTGTCAATGTCCAAATGAAGTCTAGTCATCATGTCGGTGGGAAAAGGGCCAGAGACAAATAGGACTGTGCCGTCAGGGTACATGTGAATGGATGCTGAAATGCAGGCAGTAGGGAGGTCATTGAAGAAGACTGAAAAGAGTATTGGCCCAAGTATAGAGCACTGGGGGACACTGATGCTGACTGGGAGGGGTGGTAGGTTGTTACCAACTTTAACTGATTGGGTCCTGCTCTCAAGGCAGGAACCAAACCAATCAGTGACAGGGATGAAGAACTCAGCTGCAGCAAGCTTATTTAGATGGAGGTGGTGGGCTACAGTCGAAGGCTTTGGCCAGATCGACAAAGATGGCTGTGAAGATATGGCCCTCGTCCATTCTTGAGAGAATGGAGTCAGTAAGCCGGATGATGGAGGAAGTAGTGAGTGGGATTTTCAGAATGCAGACTGGTAAGGTGCGAAGAACAAGGAAGTGGGAGAGTTGGGATAGCATTGTATGCTCTTGGAGTTTGGCCAGGGTGGGGACTAGGGAAATAGGGTGATAAGAAAGAAGCAGCAAACTGTGGCACTCACTCATGCCGGGAATGTAGACACCAGTCAAAGTTTTTATGGTGCTCAAATCCTTTATTTAAAATCAATGCCACCAACACCATGAACATGCCAACTCAGGAAAAAAGATAGGGAGAAAGTTGCCTGGGTTTGAGGGGTCATCACCTTTGGGTAGCTGAATAATGGTGGCGTGTTTCTAGGCATCGGGGGGACAGAAGCAAGAAAGAAGAAGAGATATAGGAGGGAGGATATAGGGATAGTGATGGCAGGGGCAGTGAGGTGGAAAAGTTTTTGTTAGAGCCCACTGAAGCTCTTACTCTTGTGTGGGTTAAGGGATCAAAGTGCCTTAATGGTGACAGGGGGTGAGATAGGAGCAAAGGAGAAAGGGGGAGAAAAGGAGAGTGGATATGGGGTGGGAAGAGGCAGAGGTGATAGGAGAAGGGAAGAGTGAAGGGAGGAGGCACAAGAGGTGAAAAAAGTATTGAACTCATTGGCCACAGTGGGAGGGTACGAGATGGAGGTATCACTCGCCTTGAGGACTGGGACAGTTGGCTGGGCCTTGGGGGAAAGTAAGGTGTGGACCACCTTCCAGAACTTAGAGGGATGGTTGATTTGTTCTGGAAGGTGGAGGAAAAATACTCAGCTTTTGGTAGTCTTGTGGCTCTGGTGCATGCATTTTGCAGGGCACAGTATTTGGAGAAGTCCTGGTAGGAGCCTGAGGACTTGTGTCAATGAAATGCACAATGAAAATTGAAAATTAAGTTAGAATTAACATTTTGATCAAAGGTAAGACTTCTATAGGAATAGTCTACAAAAAAGCAGACATAAAATAAACTTTGCTTATTTTCCTTTATAGATAAATCTAATGAAGACATATGTTTTTAACATAAAACTAAGTTTTCGAATTTCAACTTGCATTTATTATTTATTTATTTTTTATTTATTTGAATATTCAGAAACAACCTTTGAGTAAGAACTCTTTTACAAAAGTTCCATGTCAAAAACACAAAACATATAATACAGACATGATTTTTTACAATAAATAAGATTACAAGCATGTAGTTTCTTCAGGAACATGAGTCTTACAGTGGGATACCAAAGTTCAAAATGTAGAAGATTCAAGCAACAGCATTAAAAGACTACAGCATGGAATTCATGCGGTGCAGCCCCGGGAGTGCTTTGTCAAATTATAGCACTGAGTTCAAAATGTGGAAGAATCAGGCAAGAACATGAGAAGAGTACAGCGTAGCGTTCAAGTAGTGCAGCCATGGGATGGCCTTGTCAGATGATAGCATTGAGAGAGATGAACGGCCAGATCTTAAATAGAAGAGGGTAACAGAAGTGGGCAACAGAAGGGGTGGCATGGAGATGTACTATTGTACAGGAGGGTAGAGATTCAGAAATACCTCTGCCAAGGATATAGCAGTATCAGGAGGGAAGGGGATTGGATGAGGGAGCAGAGACAGTTATGTGAGGTGGGGAGGTACAGGAAGGAGAGAGAGGGGGAAGAGAAAGAAAAGAGAGAAAGAAGGGGAGGAGAGAGAGAGAAAGAGAGACAGTGAGAAGAGGGGAGGAGAAGGAGGGGCGAGAAAGGTGAGAGAGAGAGGAGGAGAAAGGAGAGAGGTTGGGGAGAGGAAAGAGAGGTAACGTGAGGGATGGCAGAAAGAGAAAGAGAGAGAGAGGGGAAGGAGACAGTGAGTGAGAGAGAGAGAGAGGGAAAGAGAGAGGGAGAGTGCAGTAAAGAGAGTGAGAGAGAGAGTGAAAATAGTAAATGTAATGTAAAGGAAGTGGTTGGGAGCTGGAGGGATAGCACTGGGAGAGAGGGTCAGTGAGTCGGGGGAGTGGATTGGGTTGAAGGCAGTGGGAACATCCCAGAGTACAGTGAGCATCTGTACTTGGAGGGTAGATCAGTTCTGGCATTTACATATGCTCCTGAATCACATTTTGCCAAGTCCCTATGTTGGTTATTTTATCAGTATTTAAGAGTTTTATATTCTAATTTTAAATGGCATGATGTTATTTTATTCGCTGTATTATCTGTTTATTGTTATTTTTCTGTGATGCACCCAGAGCCTCCGGGAATGGGCGCCATACAAATAAAATGTGCCTTGCCTTGCCTTGTTTAATAGAAGCTGCTTCAGTTCAGATTTAAAGGCCCAGAGGTTTACAGTGTTTAGTGCAGCTGCTGGAATCTCATTAAGCCAAAGTGGTGTTCTGTAGGAGAAAGAGTGTTGTCCCAGAGCAGTTCTACGAAATGGGACATTTAGCGGGTTAAGCTCCGTACTCCTGGTGTTGTACTTGGAAATGGCTACCGTTACCAACTAAGAGATGCAAGGCAAAGTCTGGCCGAGCATGGCCTTCCTCTATGGGAGGCAAGTTTGGTATCTAATTCTGCTACAGAGGGATAGCAGGTTGGATTGCTCATAAAGTTTGCCAGTGTGAATAAGGTGATCCACATTTAATAGTAACCTGCACACCTTGTTTAGGGCTATAACTACCCTCTTTAGTGCTATAACAGTGGCCGCTCCATAAACCACCAGCCCGTAATCTACAGTGGAGAGAATGGAGATGGAGACGGAGAGCCAGAGGGGTTAGGTGAAAGGCTTTTCTTGTGCCTAAACAGGACACCCAGTTTGGTGTTCATTGCCTTCACCACCATGTCTATATGCTACCCAAAGGAGAGGGTGTCATCAATCAAGATGCCCAGGTACTTGAAGGAGTGCACCTGTTTTAGTGGGCCTGATCTGTTATTTGTGATTGTCAGGAGAGGGTACCTCCTCTTAAGCTGGGGGCTCAAGAGAAGCATTGATTTCACTTTTTTACAGTTAAAAGTAATAACCGTTGAGAGCTGAACCAGGTCTCCAGCTGTAGAAAGGCAGTCTGCAACTCGGCCTGTAGATGCTTGATGTGGGAGTGATTGCTAAGTATTACGACATTGTCAGCATATTAAATAATTTTACTAGTGCAGGCCTCCGGGAGAGCATTCAGAAATAAGCTGAACAGCAGGGGTCCGAAGATGGACCCTTGAGGAACTCTTAGAGAGACTTCTTTGGAATCAGATACTGATTGGCCCATTTTGACTGTTTGGGATCTAGATGATAGATAATTCTTGAACCACAGGACATCATTTGGGGCTATTCCAAGGGTTCACAGCTGATTAAGGAGAAGGGGGTGGCTGACCATTTGAAGGCCTTTGTTAGGTCGATAAAGATCGAGCCAGCCAGCTTACCCTCATCTAAGGCCTTGTGTACATAATTGATGTTGTCCGCCAAAGCTGTGGCAGTGCTATGGTTTCTTCTGAAACCATGCTGCTGGGGACATTGCAACTGGTATTTCTGGATGTAATCAATGATTTGCTCTGCCACTATTCTCTCCAGCGCTTTGGATAGGGGAGCAAGAATAGAGATGGGCCGATAGTTTGAAGTGAAAATCCTGTCCCCACTCTTGTGATCTGGGGTCACCAGCGCTTGTCTCCAGAGTGATGGGAATTTAGCCAGTATGACAGACTTAGTAAATATTTTGGAGGTGGGAACTATTAGCACATCGATTGCTAGAACTGCCAACTTCATGTCGATGTTAGCACTACCCAGCCTGGTTTTGCCCAAGACCTTTTTTACATACCCCATGGCTCTTTAACTGTTACTCTCTTAAAGTAGAAGTTGAGGTGATGTTTAGGCATATGTATGCTGTTAAGGTCTGCATCAACTGGCTTAAGGTACTCAGCCAAGAGAACACAGCTTAGATCCATAAAGGCAGAATGAATTCTTCTGCAATGGTGAAGGGATCCATTGAGTTAGAGCCATTGATACTGAGCAATAAAGGTTGTTTTTCTTTCATCCTTCCCTCTGTTCCTTTAGATTTTCCCAGAATTGCTTCCCGTTCCCCAGTTACTTCATAATTGATTCCTGTAGTAATTGGCCTTAGCACTCCATATGAGTGGAGTGGATTTCTTTCTGGTAGCCCTGTACTTCTGTAGGTCATTATATTCCCCCATAGCCCTAGCCCTGCTCCATAGGTTATCCCTGGCCCTCATGAGATCAAGGAGTTCACCAGTAATCCACCCATTTTTGTAACCATATTATTTCCTTTTTTGACTAGGGCGTATTTGTCGCAAACCGTGTTAAAATTGTCAATTAGTGATGTAGTGCTTGGTCAAGGTCCTGCAGAATATCAATAGGAGACCAGTCAATCTGGGAAAGAGCTTCTTTGAACACGGTAAGCTGTCCTTTTCTCAAAATTTTGCTTTTTACTAAGATTGGTGGAGCTTTTTTAGATTTATTGGACCACTTGAGGGTGATTGGGGAGTGGTCGCTCAGAGAGTCTGAGAGTACAGAGACCTCAGATATCCCATCTGGACAGCTTGAGAGGAGCCAGTCTGGAAGCATGTGGTTGCCAGATTTATGGTTCATTCTGGTGAGCTCACTGATTAATTGTGTGAGGTAGAAGCTTGCCACAATATCCTTCGGGTGGGATGTGTCACTACTGAGCCAATTTATTTTAAAGTCTCCTGTAACAATAAGTTCACAGTTTTTACTAATGTCGGCCATGGCCCTGAGGACTTTGCTTAGGCCCTCTTTGGCCTTCCTGGGCGGGAGGTGGAAACACACACAATGACCAAGGATTTATTGTGGGGTCCAAACAGAAGCCTAACCATGAGATGCTCGTGGTCATCAGCACTGGCAGTTATAGGGAGCACAGCCCCTTGCAGTGTATCCTGAATATAGATGAGACAACCACCACATCTCTTGCCTTTCCTACCAATCCTAAATGCCTGGTACCCGGGCAGCCCAATCTCACAGTTTTTAACCCATTGGGAATAGCCATATCTCGGTAAGGAAAATTCTGTCCGGACATTGTAAGGCTACCTAGAGCTGGAGCTGCGCCACCTTTGGGAGTAGGCTGCAGATACCTGTATTCATGGCAGCAATTTTTAAGCCATTGCACATAGACTCTTTTGCCCCAGAATTGCTTGGTGGGCCTGGATTAGGGTGCACATTCCCTGAAAGGAGGCGTAGTAGTAGTATAGCTTTCCTAGTAGTGAAGCTGAGGGTAATTATGCACTTGCACTTTTTTTTGTGTCTGCCAAAGTATGGCAGTAAACCTTTTTTGGACACTGTAGGTGATAAGATGGTACCATATATCCAGTTCTGTGATATAAGATTAGGTGTTCCAGTGTAATCAGGAATGCCTGTTCATTAAGGCAACAGCTGAGCATGGAAATAATGGTGAAGACTTTCAATATCCACATGTTGCAAGGCTAAGGTCAAAGGAGTCTGGAAGATGTTGGGCATTTATAAGTCCAACTAGGCTAGCACTTAAAAGGAGGGTCAGTAACAGTATTAGAGTAGTGCAGGCCATTACTGATAACGCCAGGCAAAATTAGGGGTCACACAGCATCAAAGTTTAGGACTTCCTAGGATAAAGTGTCCTGGGTGAGTAGGAGGTTAGAACAGAAGGGGAGAAGAAATAAGAGAGTGAAGGAGGAAGCATGGTGGAAACGGTTGCATGCTGAGCTTAAAGTTAAAAGTTAAGAGAGAGCAGTATTGGTAAGATAGCGAACACATGGAGATATAGCCCTCTAGTGGCTAGAAGTTATAATCTGCAAATGGAAAAGTCAGTAGGTGAAGCTCCCACAGGGAGAAGTTGGAGGTGGGCGCCAGTTCAGGGCAAAGTAGTCTGTGGAGGGGACCTGTGGAGGGGAGAAGAGACAGTCAGTTTAAAGCAGAAAAGACAGTGGCAGCTAATCCCCTTGGTACCAGGCTGGCTAGAAGGCAGATTACATAACAAAAGGCTCTGCACAAAAGGAACACTAAAATTAACAAAAATTAGCTGTAACAACTTGGGCTATGGAGGGAGGCAGAGGAAGATGACCAGCAAAGCACAAGGAACAGCACAGGATGAAAAGAGAGAAAGAGAAAAAAAAAACAGGGCAAAGGACAGAGATAGGTGGTAGTGTGAAATTACAGGAGGCTTAATTCAGAAAGAAGAACATTTATAGAAAAATATGGGGTACCGTAGAGCGCTTAGTGCTACTCCATTGGGTTAGGCAGAGTTAAGGGTGGAGAGGAGCATACAATCTAAAATTCTAACAGTATTTGGCAATTTAAATCACTGCAATGTAGACTCTAAGCATTGATAAATAACAGTTAAAATGCTGAAATCAATACATTATACAGAGCAGAACAATAATATAAAAAGTTAGTGCGAGGAAAGCAGCTTAGGGAGATGAAAGCAGTTACCAGTAGGAAGGTAGGCTAAGGCAAAGTATCCATTCAGGGCTGAGGAACTGCGATACAGCAGCAGTCAGCCAGTGGAGACAGAAAGTGCCAAGATTCAAGACTGGCAGCGGCTCCAAGGACCAGGCTGAGTCTCTATGTCCATACCTGTGGGTATCTAGGCTGTCTGGCAGTTGGGCGGGTCACCATGGAAGAGCGACCATAGAAGGTGCAGCTCCCTTGAGGAGAAGTTGGAGGTGGGTGCCCATTCAGTGTGAAGTAGCCTAAGGAGGGGAGAAGGGAGAGTCAATTTAAAGCAGCAAAGGCAGTGACAGCTAATCTTCTTGGTGCCAGGATGGCCGGAAGGCAGATTGCATTAATATCACCCTTTTAGTTCTCTTATTAAAACTAGCATCCATCATGTTCTTACTAAACAAAAATGTTGCAGAACCCATTGAGGAGTACTGTTGATGCTTATTGTTTAAAACAATCAGGTAAAATGCATTAAAAGGTATAATCTTTGAAATACCTGGTGTTGCACTTTAAAATAATTATTGCCTTTAACATGTGAGAAGTTGACATATTTTTGCTCATTGAAGTTTGAAATGTAAACATACTGTACTTATCAGATACAAGATGTGAAGAGTAAATCCTGGGATATAATTGTTTTTTACCTGTGCATCAAATCCCTTTGATGCACAGGTAAAGACAAGTTAAGAAAACAGCGACTACAGTATTAAAACAAGAAATCAGTGTTCTAGTATAACACTGATGTTTAAAATACCGCCATTTTTCCTTCTCCATTAATGAAAGGAACATTGGGGTAACCTGTCAGCTGTAACCACAAATAAAAAATTTGTTCTGTATTGAAATGCCAGTTAATGAAATGCAAAGAAAATAATGTAACTTATCTTGTTGTTGTCTCTCTTCAGATCTGTCGCTTCAGGTAGCGGTCCAGTAGCATGCCGGTTCTTGCTGTCTGCCTCATTAGAAGTGTTCCCACCCAAGCGGTTTTTAACAAAAATATGACACTTTTTGTATTTATTTATATATATATATATATATATATATATATTTAGTAAAATTACACTAAGAAGGTCACTTCTGTTGGTTAAGGTGTTGGTGAGACACATGCACTTCTGCTCTTCCTTAACAATAGTGCTCATTCCATTACAGGGAATGGAAGGGACCACTCCATTCAACAGTTGTGCTGAACTCTTAGAAAATAAAATCAGCTGTTTCTTTTTTTTCTAGTATCTGTTTTTGCTCCCTTGGAACCTGACAGGTGACTATGGCCCTCCCTAGCAGGGACTCATTCTACAGCCCATGCGTCCCCTGCTCAGGCCAACCCCAGGAAATTCCCTCATGGCTTATCCACTGCAGCAGGGCCAGGGAGGAGAGTTCCGGCTTTCTCCCTCTCAAGAGCATTATCCAGAAGCTGGGTGGCCAGGGACATGACGGGCCATCATGGAGCCTGCCAACTCCCTTTTCCATCCCCCCCACCAGTATAAGAACACTGGTACATGCCTCCCGACCCATACTGCCCTCCTGCCACCAACAGAGGGCAATCTATGAGTAAGACAACAGGACCTCCCTCCGTGAAAGAGGAGAGCAGTCCTCTGAATACTCAATCCTCTTTCATCCCTGCTGACCCCCAGCATTCATTCCCGAACCCAGGTTGCCAGCGTGGCACGAGGTGTAGCTACCAGTGCCTCAACCTTCATCACCACCAGGCTGGCAAAATCAGCTGTTTCTGAATTTTCTTTTTTGTGTCCTAATTTTTTTATTACTCTCTTTTGCCCAGTCATCCTGGCTCTTGTATGATAGCCTATTGGGGGAAAGTACAGACATAGCTACTCACTGTGCGTGTGTGTGCGTATGTGTGTGTGTGTGTGTGTGTATGTGTGTGTATAAATGCTCTCCAGCACATAATCAGTTACATCATTATGATGTTCGTGAAGGGACTTTTTCATTATAAATTTGTGTAACAATTTTTTTTTTTTTACATTGAGACATGATTTCTCAAATAGTAAATATATGTGTGTGTGTGTATATGCATATATATATATATATATATTTAAAGGAGCCTATTTTATAAGCACAGTAAGACACTTCGGGGTATGCATGAAACAGATATTACTGCACTTACAGGGGCTGAAGGCACTAGGCCTGTGGCCTTATGTCTCACTATGCCCCTGATTATGCGGCAAAATCTGTTCCATGCACGTCCCATTATGTTTTATTGCCTACATAGCACCAAGTCAAAATGCTTCACTCATGTTTGGCTTCTTTATTATCTAAAGTGTAAACAGACATTTATGACAATTATACATTTCCAATGAAATTCTGATAAGATAGCACCTAGTAGAACTACATACCAGATGAGGCCACTACCTTTCCAGCCTTAGAGTTTTCAAAGTAGACTAAATCTTCCTACAAGCCATGCTATAAATACAGTATATGTAAGCAATATGTCACCATGGTGTGTGGGTTGTTGTTTGATAAACACACACCCAAGGAGCATAGTATTTGATACACAAGATGGAGTGGAAAGGATGAGAAGGGACTTGGCAAGGTTGGAGGAATGGTCAAATGTATGGCAGCTCAGATTCAATGCAAAGAAGTGCAAGGTAATGCACATGGGAAACAAAAACCCAGGGTAAGCGTACACAATGGGGGGTGAGATACTGACAACAGTAAAAATAGAAAGGGACCTGGGGGTAATTATATCAGATGACCTAAAGGTGGGCAAGCAATGTGAGAAGGCAGTAAGGAAGGCTGGGGGGATACTGGGATGCATAGGAAGAGGCATCAATAGTAGAAAACAGGAAGTTGTTATCCCTCTGTACAGACAGCTGGTGAGACCCCATCTGGAGTACTGTGTGCAGTTCTGGAGACCCCATCTCCGCAAAGACATAGACAGAGTGGAGGCTGTCCAGAGGAGGGCAGGCTGCACCAGAAGACATACGAAGAAAGACTAAAGGAGCTTAATATGTATACCCTTGAGGAAAGAAGGGAGAGAGGGGACATGATAGAAACTTTCAAGTACCTCAAGGGAATTAACAAAGTCCAAGAGGGTAGCATCTTCCAGAAAAAGAGATGTGCAAGAACAAGGGGGCACAATTTGAAGATAGAGGGGGGATGGCTCAGAGGTAATGTGAGGAAGTATTTTTTCACTGAGAGGGTTGTGTATGCATGGAACAGCCTCCCTGAGGAGGTCGTGGAGTCAAGAACAGTGGGGGACTTCAAGAATGCATGGGACAGGCATAAGGCAGTCCTAGTGGGGTGTAGGAGGAAGTAAGCTGTTGGTTAACTAGGATCTGCAGCTTATCTGTTAGGTGGGAAAATGGGCAGACTGGGTGGGCCAAGCGGTCCTTATCTGCCGTCAAATTCTATGTTTCTATGTAAGGCGTGAGACACTTGTGCCAAGTGCCTTAACCATGAGTGGAGTGCATTTATCAGACACACAACCCACACCTTTTTGCACTTATAAAATGGATTTCCATTTATAAATATGTAAAAGAAAATTTTAAATTCATTAAAAAATAGTTAGGATAATAACTTTTTTTAGGGTTTCCGTAGAAAGTTGTCCATGTTTTATTTGTAGAGAGCAGTGTAGAGGGTGAGTATTGCCACTAGAGGTTGCTTGATATGTAAGTCTCAGGTTCCATTCTGTACTATTGTTCTCCTCCCTCCCACACCCTCATTGTCTGTTGATAAATGTGGTGTGCTTTACAATGCCTAAATGAAAAGCCATCTGTTTTAAAATAAAACAAGCATTCGTCAAAGCCGAAAGTTTACCACTTGCATTGCTGTTGTACCAGCTCCTGCCTGTACACATTTTTACTATATATTTACCCAAGATAGACCAGATAAGATGTTGTATATCCTTTTTAATGATGTCCTGATTGTATTCATTTTTAGGCTGTATTTACCCAGGACAGGACATACTAGCTGAAAGGCAATATTTAATTTTCAATGGGCTCCCACATTTTGACCTCAAGTTTCCAGTATGGTCTTTTTATGATCTAGTGTTATGATCAAGACAGGTGGAGTTTTTTTAAATCGCATCTGAAAAGGTGGTTTGAAAAATGGCACCTGTCATGTTCATGAGCTGGTTAATACAAGGGATATGTTGAACATTAGGGGCCAAAATCTGCAAAAATAGTTAAAAGTAAATGTTGGAAGAATTCAACGGGCTCAGTTGGCCTCGAGGAAAGGAGAGAGAGGGGGAAATGATAAAAACGTTCAAGTACCTCAAGGGAATCAACAAAGTCCAAGAGGGTAGCATCTTTCAAAAAAAGAGGTGTGCAAGAACACGGGGGCACAATTTGAAGATAGAGGGGGGCGGCTCAGAGGTAATGTAAGGAAGTATTTTTTCACAGAGAGGGTTGTGGATGCATGGAATGGCCTTCCGGAGGAGACTGTGGAGTCAAAAACAGTGGTTGAATTCAAACATGCATGGGACAGCCATAAGGCAATTCTAGGGGGGTGGGGGTTGAAAGAAGTAGGCTGCTAGTTAACTAGGATCTGCAGCTTATCTATTAGGTAGGGAAATGGGCAGACTGGGTGGGCCAAGCGGTCCTTATCTGCCATCAAAGTCTATGTTTCTATGTTTCTATTTTGAAAGGTTGACACAGGGCTTGCGTTAGGCCCTGCACCAAGCCCATTCTTTGACACATATACACCAAACACTTTTGACACAACTGCACCCGACTTTAATACATCGGGTGCAGTTACAACAGTTTCAACTATTCAGTGTAAGCCCAGTAAAAAGGGTCCCCCACATGATGCAAGTTAGACCAGTAAAAGTTGGTCTAACTTGCAGCATATGGCCTTCATGATTGAAACTCTCAATCGCCAGTGGGGAGAATGCCTCAAGCCCCGTGCTCCAAATGATTGGTGTAGCAGAGGCTCACAGCATTCCTGGGGCTCTGAAAAATCAAGTCCAATATTTCTTCATAACTTAGTTGTTTCATCACATTTTGACCCCAAATTTTTATGACCCCTCCTTCTAAACACAACAGTTTGTCATTTATAAACTACTTTCCCAAATGTCAGTTTACACCACAAGTGCAAAAACACAGTTTGGCCAGTATTTGAAAAACAACACTTGTCACGTTCATGAAGTGATGTAAAAAAATTTTAAAAATTACCAAAGTTACAGTGTTGAAAAATGTCAATTTACCATTATAACTTTGTTGTAATATTTTGACCCCAAGCTTTCAACATAGTCTTCTTACGACCCCCATCTCATGAATTCAGTGGGTGAAAATGTTCAAATCCTACCTAAAAGGCGATTTCACTGAGCAACTGTGAAATCACCTTTCATGCCAGATCTGAAAAATGTCACCTACCTTGCTCATGATGTGGAGTCCAAAAAGGCCATGTTGAAAATCTGGGGGAAAAACATAAAAACAATTACCAGGTTATGAGTACAAGTTCAAAACACATTGAAATATATTGACACGCTAACCTGATTTCCTCATTCCTGGTTCAGTGTGTTGAAGAGTGAAGATGTGTATCCAGTTCAAAGATGATAATGGCATTCCCCCCCCCCCAAGCAGGTAAGGGTTAGGGAGGATGTGAGGTTGGGGGATCAGAGTGAGGAGTCAGGCACCGGGGTGGTGACAGCAACAAACATTGATGCACCATTTTTATTTTTTACAAGGTTTAAAAAAAATAAAAAAGACATTGATGTATGATTTTCTTTCTTTCAGGTACTGACACTGGGGATTGGGCTCCCCACTGTTAGTTTGACATTTACTGAGCAAGAGACATGACGGAGAGGTGGGAAGGATACTTGGCAGTGGGAGGGAGTTGTTTTCACAGACCAAGACATGGAACGTGATGAGAAGGTTGGAGGTATACTTGCAGTGGGAGGGAGTTGTTTTCACCAATCAGGGCATGAGAAACAATGGGGAGGTGACAGTTATACTTGACAATGGGAGTTTGAATTGGGGTGAGGATGAAGAGCAGGTTAATCATAATGTGATCCGCTGTTTGCTGTGCTGTGTCATGCAGATCAAAGCAAAGAGCCACCCTATGATTTTGGCAGCTCTTTAGTCTGAACTTCATGAAGATTCCTCCCAGCAAGCCCAGAAGAGTGTCATGATTAGCCTGGCTGATAATTTGTCTGACACAGTCAGTGAAGCCCACTGCAGGCTGCCCTGCATTGGACTGACAGTGACACACCTCTCAAATCCACTATCATAGCAATATGTTTGCTTTGCCCAAGCACAAGTGCAAACATAAAAAGTGAAAGGGGAAAATCACTAACTCAGCACTGCTTCCATCAACTGCAAGTTGTGATCAGGTGCATTTTGCAGCTGTTGTTGGTAGGCATGCCAAAAACTTTGGCACTCTCGTTTGAGTGGCAGCTACAGTCAGTCTACAGTAATAGTGGTGAAAAAACAGTGAAAAAAATGGCTGCTGTTTCGTTTAAGTGATAGGAGGTGGTAATGGTGGCAGTACCAGAAAAGCCCTGGAATGACCATGGGACAGGCACAAGACAGTATGACTAGAACAGTGGACAGTGCCATACTCAGGCTGTGGCTTAAGAGGCCTAGAAAATCAAAACCATTACAGTTTCTTTTAAGAGTTTTTTTTTTTTTTTCAATGAGCTGTGCTTGCTACTTGTGGGGTGGGTTTAGTTATCACACATGTTGTGTGGAAACATAAGTTAGGAGGGTAGGGCAAGTTATGGTTGTTACTTAACTCACATGGCTACCAGAATTTTTTCCAAGACGTTTCTGGTAGGCATGGATATGTGGCAAGAGTTGTATCTTAACTGCCAGAAAAGTGCCACCCTCAGGGTTGTTGGTCTATAACACATGCCTGGCAATGGCTCCTGAGCAATTAAGATGCAGCATTTTCCCTACCCATATTTATAAATAAGAAAATTGCATGCTAGGAGACATCATATTCATGATGGTTCACAGTCACAGCATTCTTTATTAGTAGTATAGTATGTAAAGCAGTTAAAGAACTGGTAGTACCAAAAATAGCAGACTAAACATGTTATTGGTTTTTAATTGTAGTCAGTTGCTGCCTTTTACTTTTGAGGTATTTTTTTATTTTTCCATCTGCTCCTTAGAAGGCTTTATATCTGATAGTTTTAGACAGGGATGTAAAGAGCAATGCTTTCTCTAGAGAGTGACCTGCTGTATCTAATGCTAGTATTCTTCATATTGTACATAATCTGCATTGTGATCTGACTTGTTGCTATGTGACAAGTGATTGGTCTTACAGGAGGTGAGTGGCTTTTTTGTTCAGTCGTCATAGGGCCTGTGTAAATACTTTTTTCTTAGTATTCAGCCAAATATTCAATATTCATCAGCTACATAGATGGTATTCAGTATTTGTGATACATTTAAAAAAAAGGCCCCAGCCTCCTTCTAAGCCCAAAACCAAGTACAAAATGCAACCACTATCCCCTACCTGCTGCCAGTAGCCCAATACCACCCCCCAGCACCCACAAATTGTTTCTATTTATTTGAACAATAACAACAATTTCATAAGGGATGATCAGTACAACCCACCCACCTCCATGGCTGGCAACTGACTTTAGCACTTCCAAGTGCTTGTTTGCACTAAATGAAATATTACTAATGTCCACCCTCCCACTACCCAAACAACAACCTGTTTCCATCCTCCTTCCCTCAGAACCCAATTTTAATGTTGGAAGGCCACCGGCATTTTCTACCATCCTTCACAGATAGTTATGTTATGATGACTGGATCATGTGATCAGCTGGTTTAACTGTTAGAGAGAAGTGTGTGACTACTTTCATTCATCAGAAGATGGATGGCCATGGAGGAGGTTAGGTTGTGCCAGTCACCTTCCAACATCAGTATTGGGTGCTGAAGGGGAGGGAGGTTGGAACAGGGTGCTGCTAGGTTGTACAGTGAGGGACATTAGTAATATTTCTTTTATGGCAAACAAGTACTTTTGAAGTGCTAAAGGTGGCAGCTCATAGTGAAGGAGGGTGGGTTGTGCTGAGCGCCCATAGTGGGATATTCTTCACATTCAAATAAATGAAAGCAATTTGTGGGTGCTGGGGGCAGGGTGGGATTACACTACTGAGAGATGGTGGGGGGATGGGATTGCATTTCTAACTACATTTTGAGCAGGGGACAGAGGGTGGGTTTTATTTTTCCTTTTTCCCCAATGTTCCACATGAATACTGAATACCCAAACATTCCCCTATTCAGGAAGGGTGTTGAAATATTCCTGACCCCTATTGTTTGTGGTATTCAGGAAGTAGTATTAGGTTCCAGGTTCCTGCACAGACTTCTTATCTCACAGTCAGTGAGGTCATATGGCTGCTGATGTACGTGTATGAGAAGGAACAGAACTACTGTAGCTATGTCAGCTTCCAGATAGAGTACTGCTCAACACATCACAGCAAATGTTGTCAGGTACAAAAATTTCTAATTATGAAAAGGGGAAAAAATGCTTCCATTACTAGAATAATAGCTCACTACTTTTAACTGTTAATATTAAGTTCAGGCAATATATTAACTCTTTAAGTTGGAAAATCTCACAAATGGATTTAAGTTCAGCAACGGGTTCCATTTCCATTGGATCTGTTTCACTGGTACTGCAACATTCACTCTAAATATCTGATTTTGAACTGTGTCTGACCATATTTCTAAAATTATTTTGTTTTCAAAGCTTTCAATCCCAAAGTTACCGTGTTTCCTGTTTCCTTCCTTCTTGTACCACCCCCCCATGCACCTTTGCCTGACAATATTTGTTTAATGTGCAGGCCAGGGCCTGCCCCAGAAAGCTTCCCTTTCAGCCTGACAGCTGGATATCCCAGGTGGTCTGACATTTGAGATGGAGGCTACAGATGAGATTGAAGGTGTTTTAAGGGAGAAGGAGGCTGTGAATAACATCAAGTCCTCATCCAGATGGAATCACTCAGGAGACAACCTGAGATACTCTATTACTGTCCATATGTCTTCCAGGTCTCCAAAGGCCACCCATTATTGATTTATTAGAAATCTGCTTTTTTCAGCTTTAGTTGTCTAAAGGAATAACAACTAAACTGATTTTTTTTAAATATAGTGAACATTACAGTATTTTGAAATTGTTTTAATTTTAATGAAAAATAAAACTGTGTTTTTCTGTTGCAATCAATGTTCTGTCCTAAATGTAAAATATGTTTACCTCCAGACAAAATGTTTATATACTGCTTCCTCCATAACATAAACCATAAGTGAATTAATAAATGGAAACATTATGTACAAGAAGGCAGGTTTTACCTTCACATTAGGTACCCCAGGAGAAAATAAACCATTTTACAATAGTTATTACTAGGATATGAATCATGCCTCAGAGCTCAATATTGTTCTGGAAAAAAGCACTTTTAAGTAAAATGTTAACTTTGTATTCTGTTTGCAGTCAGTTTATACAGTATTGCACTGAAGGCTGCGTATTAGTGCTTATTAAGTCACAGGAATTGACCAGTCAAAATACAAAAATTAATTTCTTTGCAGTGCATTAATAATACACATGCTATCTCTAATTCAAAGTGCACATACTGTAGAATTAGACTCACATTACTAGCCTAAATGTGTTTAAGTGCTAGCCTTGTTTATTACTTCAATCCAGTACTGTGTTTTGCTAGGTGAACCTATTAGTGTAATGTGTTATATGCATCATCTATATTATCTGCAGCATCACCATCATTGTACACAGACAGTGGTACTGAAAGTTTCAACTGTCAGTTCCTCTTGGTAGTAAAGTCATAAACTGAAGTATTAGTAATTTTATCACAGTGGTAATGAACCTGAAGGTGTGTGTTATTTTAGCACTTACTGTAGCGCCTGTGAAAACCCACTGGTGCTAAAATCTGCAATCCCATCACTGCTTAAGTAATAACCTTGTTAAAATCATCTTCAATTAAGTTGTTTCAAGTTTTAAGAGGTGCTACTCCTTTTAACAATACTCAAGCTAAGAATTTCAAACTCAGCTGCAAGTTCTGGATAGTAAAATACATTTATCAGTTCTTCTTAGACCCATTATCTTATACAGTAGTTGCACATAGCCTTCTCACAATTAAACTAATTGCTAAACCAAACACATGCATTTATATATTATGCTGGTAATGGCACTAAGCAATCAAAATACATGCTATAATCATATGCAAAGATATTTTGTGTTCACGTTCAGAAAATAAATACTGTATATATTATAGTTCTTTCAGGGGCCTCTGCATCTCAGAATGTAGAACAAAGACCAAAACATCTGCTGTTCTGTATGTGGGCTCATGCAGTTATGAAATGTGTCTAAAGCAGCAGTATTTTTTTAGTAGGCAAAAAAAATCCTTTCGTGTTTTAGCAATAATACATTTCTGACATAATTAGATTCATAATCACTGTATTGTATTTCTTCCATATGTTTTTTTAAACAGCTTTTGTTACTAATGTTATATTTAATGACTCAAGCCACTAAAGATGGCTGTCACTTGCAATTTTTAAAAATCCCTTTCCTCAAGATTTCTTTTTTGTCTTTACATGCTGGATTCATACTGTTAATATATTGGGGTTGCTAGCACACATTTCTCATGGCAAACAGCACAGCGCTGCAGCAAAAGGATTAATTAATTCATAGTGAGCATAGCTAGAGACCAACAAATAAAAAAAAATAAAAAAACACTTCAGCACTCCATACTCAGTACAGGGGTGACATGCAATGACAAAAAACAACTAGACAAATTGATATTGTTGCAAACTTTTTCTGCTAACAAACAGTGCTGCTTGAAGTATTTGTTAAATAAAATTCCTGAGGAACAGCAGTGAATTGTAATCAGGTTTAATGAATAGAGAATCGCAAGAGAATCTCAAATGAGAAAACCTTGTTTTCTTCACAGTCTGACCCAAAATGAACACTGTCTACCTGGATATGCCAATACCTTATACTATAAAGTGTTTGCAATTGTTGCGCATGGTACCCCTTCATAAACTATTTCTATTCTTCAGCCTTTTACTTTATGAAAAAGAGACATGAATAGAAAACACTGAATGAAATGCACACAAAATAAAGTACTTAAAAGTACTTAAAAATCTATAATGTATGTTGGCAACTCAAGTCACTAGTGTTTAAATTAACTTAAAATATAATTTTTTAAAAAATAATGCGTTGTTCTGAATAACAATATATGCCCCAAATCCCTGTAAGTTGTACTTCTAAATATATTGTTTATGAAATGACAAAGAAAAGCAAACTTTATTACTTATTTATTTATTACTTGAAGATTTTTACTATACATACGAACATACAGTACATATGAACATATGATATGCCAGCAAAATAAGGCCATTAGGTCTATTGAGTCTGTTCATATTGCAGGGTCCTCAGCACCAGCTAATGACCTGCCCCCAAAACCAGCTCCACTCCCCCCCGTTTTCCCCCTTATGACCCCAACCCTGATTTTCCTTTTAATTGTATCCCAGCCTCTCTTGAAGCTACCCACAATATCTAGTGATATCACTTCATCAGGAAGCCCATTATAACCTGCCACCACCCTCTCCATGAAGAAGTGACTCCTGGTCTCTCTCCTAAACCTCCCACCTCCAAACTGCAACTTGAGACTGTGCCACCTCCTTGTGTTTCTAGTCCCAATGAGCCTGGAGAGACCTTCAGTGTCCACATTGTTTATCCCTGTCAGAAACTTAAAAATTTCAATTGTGTCCCCTGTTTTTTTTTCCTCTCCTCCAGGGAGTACATATTCAGTGCCTCCAGTCTCTCCTCATATGCTCTACCCTGCTGGCCCATAATCATCTTTTTTGCTCTCTTTTGGACAGTGTCTAGACTGGCTTGAATCAGTTGAAGGCTTAAAGTGTGGATCAGCTAGGTGGTGAGAGAGCCTCTGAAAATAACACTTTACTTCTTTGGATTGTTTTTATTTGCTGCAGTGAGAGTGCATCAGGTTGGACATAATTCTGTCATTGGTCAGTGAGATGAGAGCCCCATTCTTCCTATATTTCAATTTTGAAGCCCTGGCATGCTTAATTAAACTGCTGGATGTTGACTGTAAACTATTACTAATTTTGGACACTTTTGGACACTGCATCATTTTAAGTGCTGGTTTTCTTTCTGGGGGGGGGTCTGGGTATTATTTATTGTTTTATGGTTTTATTTGTTTTGTTTATTTTTTGTATGGTTTTGTATTGTTTTGTGATTTGTCATTTGTTTGCTGCAGTAGGTTTTTGTAGTTATGTGCTGGCAGACAGCTCTCCCGGCCAGGCGCTACTCCCCCTCTGAGCTCCGGGACTTCTGCCCTTTTAACTGTCCACCATTGCCCTCTGAGGTTTATGGCTGATGTCGGGCTTTGGGAAGAGTGGGAAGGAGATGTAGGGGTGGGGGCCCTGGACCCAAAGAAAGAGTGGAGCCGAGTGGGTGGATTGGGGTTGTAGGGACTAGAAGACACCTTGGGGTGAAATTGGACCTGGAGAGGGGTCCTCCCTGTCTAGTCCTCATACCCAAGGGCTACACCTTGAGTGGGCAGATGACATGGCTGGCTTCGGAGTCCCATCCTACTCAGGCAGTGTTATGCAATGCCAGCTCCATTAAAAACAAAACAGCAGTGATTGCTGATTTTGTGGGTCAGCTAACCTGGCTTGCATCACCGAGACCTGGCTGGATGAAAATTCTGGTCCAGTTTTTGAGTCAGGTATTCCTGCCAGGTTCTCAGTGATACACCATCTGAGGCTAGATCATAGGGGCGGGGATGTAGCCATATTTTTCAAAATGGAATTGAGCCTTGTAGATGTGATGGTTGGAGACACCAGGTCCTTTGAGTGTATTGTGGGTGTAGGTGTGGGGTACAAGATTCTTCTCATCTACCGTCCACCCAGGGACAAGAAGCATTTCCTGCAGGAAGTCACAGACTTTGTTGCTGACATGGTGTTGGAGTCACCCAGATGGATGCTTCTGGGGGACTTCAATGCCTGGGTTGATGTTGAACTCTCTCAGTTTGGTCAGGATTTCCTCCAGCTTATGAATTCATTGGGCTTCACACAGGTGATTACCTCTGTGCCCCATAATCATGGTCACTCATTGAATCTGGTCTTCCTACTGGGTATGGAGACCTCCGACTTGATTGTGGAGCCAGTCAGATGGTCTGACTACCATGCTATAAGGTTCAATTTCCAGGCTTCCTCCTATAGGCCTGCTCCTATGGAGATGGTCTGGTACCACCATTTAAGAGGTTTGACCCCAGATGGCCTGGTAGTGGTGCTGGACCTATCAGGTTTTACCAGTGCAAGCTTGGATCCAGACAATCTGGTACAGGCCTATAATAAGGCAGTGACTGAGGCGCTGGATTCCATAGCTCCTGTCTGTGCTCACCCCCTTACCCTTCACCCTCAATCTCCCTTGTTTGATGGGACTTTGAGGGAGCTGAGGAGAGTGGGATTAAGGATGGAATGGCGTTGGCAGAAATCGGGCCTTGATGCCAACAGGCTTAGTTTGATGGCCCATTATAAGGACTATCAATCAGCTATCTCTCATAAGAAGGCAGAGTTCCTGTCCAGGGAGATTGGCACTGCACAGAACTGACCAGCCCAGCTCTTCTGAACTGTTGACAGACTGTGCTATCCAGTCTATCTGCAGTTTTGGAAAGTGTTGTCACAAGAGAAGTATGATGAGTTTGCTCGATTCTTTGCAGATAAGGTTACCGACAACAGGTCTGAGATCTGCACAACACATTCCAGTGGCTGTGGTGGTGGTCGGTGTGAGGTTGGAGCTCCTCGGTTTGTCTGGTCTGAATTTGACAGGTTCGTGATTGTGGATGCTGTAAGGATCATCCAGAGTAGGTGGCCGACCTGCTGTGGTTTGGACCCAGGCCCAACTTGCCTCCTCATGGGGTGTGTTGGAGTCATCGGCCTGGTCCTAGCTGAGATAGTTTGGTGTTCATTAGAAACAGGTGTATTTCTAGACACCCTGAAGAAGGCGGTGGTTACACCCCTCCTTAAGAAATCGTCTCTCAACCCTGACTGTCTTGCTAACTACAGACCTGTTTCTAACCTTCCCTTTGTGGGGAAGGTTATCAAGAAGGTGGTCGGGCTGCAGCTGAAGAATCATCTTACCATCCATGACATCTACGATCCTCTCCAGTTGGGTTTTCAGAAGCGTCATATTACCGAGACAGCTCTAGTTCAGGTACTCAATTACCTCCTGATAGCAAGAGATCTGAAGATCCATTCCATCTTGGTCCTTTTTGATCTCTCTGCAATGTTTGACACCGTGGACCACGGTGTGTTATTGAAGCAGTTACAGTTGATCTGTGGACTGTCTGGTACAGTCCTCAGATGGTTCCATTCTTTCCTCATGTGCAGGTCTCACAGAGTGGTGTCATCGATTTTTTCGTCTGACTCACTCTCACGACCCTGTGGGGTGCTGCAGGGCTCCATTTTATCACCCATTGTTGTTCATGGTGTATATGCTGCCATTAGGAGATATTGTAAGGTGGTATGGGCTGAGTTTTTACTGCTATGATGATGATACTCTGCTATACATGTCTTTGTGCCTGAGCAGGATGGTGCTGTCTCAGTTTTTAACAACTCTCTCTCTGCAATCAAAGATTGGATGAGTGCCATCTGGTTGAGGTAGAACCCTGATAAAACTGAGGTTTTGGTTGTGGACCTGGGCTGTCAGATAGAGTGGTTGTTGGCTAGGCATCCTTCTAGGCTTTGGATTGGTGGCAGTCAGCTGTTGACCTCTGACTGGGTGCAAAGTCTGGATGTTATTTTTGATAACAAGATGATGCTTAGATCTCAGGTGTCATTCATCATCAAGACCTCTTTTTAACCATCTGAGGAATATCACCTGGATCAAACACCTGGTTCCGTCGATGACCTTCTAACATTGGTTCACGCCTTTGTGACCTCATGCCTTGAATACTGCATTTCCCTGTACCTTGGGGTACTGGGGGTTGATATCCACCACTTGCAGCTGGTGCAGAATGCAGCAGCAAGCCTCTTGGCAGGCCTTTCTTAATGTTGCCATGTCATGCCTGTGCTACACAGCCTGCACTGTCTGCCTATTCAGTGGTGGATCACCTTCAAGTTGGTTTGCTGACCTATAAAGCCCTACACAGACAGGGACCATGTTATCTGCAAGAGCTTCTTTGCCCCTACTGACCCCTCCACTCTCTTCACTCTGTTGAAAGGGATTGCTAGAGGTTCCTAGGGTTTGTTTGAAATCTTCTGGGGCCCAGGCTTTTGAATTTGTGACACCTACCCTGTGGAACTCTCTACCTCATTGGATAAGGGAGTGCCTGACAGTGCAGAGTTTTAAATCTGCATTGAAATCACATCTTTTTATTCTTGCTTTTTCTGAACATAGTTGAATGGTAATGTTGTTTTGAATTATAATCATTTATGGACATTTTAATCTGGAATTTTTACTGAATTGCATAAGCACTATGATCTTTGTTGCGAATGGCACTTTTTTACAAATATACATTTGATTGAGTGAGATGTATATCCTTTTTAAGATATGAATGTCAGTACTCTTCACTGTACTCCAGGTGAGGCATTACTAGCGACCTGTGAGATTGCAGTATTACCTCCTCCCACCTGCTCTTGATCCCCCTAGTGATACATCCCAGCATGTTGCTAGCCTTTGCTTCTGCCTTCCTACAGTGTGTGGAATGCTTCAAGTTACTAGTGATTATCACCCCCAGGTCTTTTTCCTCCTCAGATGTAGATACCCAGACTACACTCAGATTGTAGTCAGTCCTTGGGTTATTATCTCCAATGTGCATAACCTTGCATTTCTTTACACTGAAACCAAGTTGCCAAATTCCAGATTACCTCTCTAGTCTTTACAGATTCACCCATAGGTCCTGCATCACTTCTGCTGTGTCCACCTCCCACAGAGCTTAGTGTCATCTGTAAATAAGTAAATTCTTTCCATAATGCCACTCTCAGTATCATTGATGAAGACATTAAAGAGCACCAGTTTGAGCACCTTTGCCTGTGAGACTCCGCTGGTGACCTCCCAAATACCTGACAGTGCACCCCTCTCACCGCCACCACCATTTTCTAGCTCCTACCTCTTAGCCAGTTAATTACCCATCCAGTAAATTTCTCCACTACCCCTAGATCTGCCAACTTCCTCATCAACCTCTTGTGTTACACAGAGTCAAAAGGCATTACTGAAATCCAGGTATAGGATGTCTATCACTTAGCTCCTGTCCACTGTTTCAGTGATCCAGGAAATGAAATCAATCAGGTTTGTTTGATATGGCCGCCTTCCCATAAATCCTCGCTGCTGTTCATCCTAGACGCTGTTCTCTTTTAGGTACACTACTAACTTTTCTTTAAGTATGGCCTGCATGAGCTTGTATGCAATTGAGTTTCCTGGGTTATCCTTGGGACTGCTGTTATGGAGGGATACTTCATGGCCATTCTCAAGTCCTGCATTACCACCACTGACTCCAGAAAACTATTGAACAGGTCAGCCAGAGGACCTCACAAGCTCCCCTGCCAGCTCCCACAGCACCCTTCAATGTACATCATCTGGGCAAGGGAATTTATCCGACCTCAAGTCAGGCAAACCCTTCCTCACCCTATCTACCTCTATAAATGATCTGTGCTCACCTCCCCACATCCACTCCTTCCCCCTTGCAGCACCAGCCCATATTTTTCTCTAGCGGAGACTTATCAGAAGTACATGCTCAGTACTTCTGCTTCATCCCCTTTCTCTTCTACTCATCCCTCTCACTTTCTGAGCTTAACTATCCCATCCTTTTTGACCTTCTTCTCACTGATATATTGAAAAAAGGTCCTTCACCTGTTTTTAATTCCTTCTGCTGACTGCAGTTTTTTTAGCTGTAGCACACCAGCCTACCTTACCTGCTACACTAGCCTTTTTCAGGTAATCCTACCCATTGTCCTCCTTCTGGGTCTCCCTGAACTATTTACAGGTGGTCTTCTTATCCCTTACTGCCTTGGTGACCACTAAGCTAAACCAGCTGATTGTTTTGGCTCTCAGAGTTTTCACTATGAGCCTAATACGCTCCCCAATGGCTGTAAGTATCCCCTTCATGTTGATGTTCCACTTTTGGTTCACCCCCATTTCCACCTTGATACCTTCTAGGTAACCCTTTAACAATTTGCCCATTCTGTTGAAGTTTATATTTCTAAAATCCAGGATTTTAGTCCTTGTGGGGCCCTTTCCCTGTCCATGTCCAAGTGGAACCACACTGTGTGATGGGCATTCCATCCCAGGAGCTCTTCATCCTTGATGTCCTGGACATGCTCCCCATTTTTCAACACCAGATCAAGGATTGCCCCCCTTGATGGTGGGTTCCATGATACCATGTGTCAGGAATCCTCCATGCACTACATCTAATATCACCTGACCCCTGATGCATATCACGGCTGAGACCCTCCAATTCACCTTCATCAGGTTAAAGACTCCCACAATTACCACCTCACTCTTCCATGCAGCTGTCCTTATTGCAAAGCCTAATTCCTCTGTCTCTTTCCACCTGCTTGCTGGGTAGTCTGTATACTACCCCTAACAGCACCTTTGTCCTTCTATTAGACAATAACTGAACCCACATCACTTCTTCTCTCCCCTCTTCTGACTCTTCTGTCGCATTAATTATACCCTCTCTTATGCAAACTACCATGCCCATTCCCTACTACTTATGCTCTGTATTCACAGGGAAAGACAGAGAGACTGTGCCAGAGAGTGGCATTAAGGCAACTGTAAGGTGGATCCCTAAGATGAGGCAGCAAGTATTTACCAGTGAAAGTTTTTGGAAAGGGCTAGCAGCCCTAAGACAGATAAGGTCCAATGGCCAGATGTGATACATCCAACAGTGCTGAAGGAACTGGCAATGGAATTAACTGAATCCCTGGTGGAGCTATTCAATAGCTCAATTCAGGGAGGGGTAGTTCCTAAAGACTGGAGTGTAGTAGACCTAGTTCTGCTCCATAAGGGGGATAAGGAGTAGCCAGGTAACTACAGAACTGAATGTCTTACCTCTATTGTATGTAAACTGATGGAGACACTAATCAAAGAGGACCTTGTGTAAACTATCTGGAGAGCAATGGACTCTACAGTAAGACAGTAAACAGGATGGGTTCATGGCAGGAAGGTCTTGTCAGATCAACTTGATAGTATTTTTGATTTCGTAATGAAGGTAGTGGATATTACATATATGGTAGTCTATGCTGTGTATTTACTCTACTTTGAGTTTAGCAAGGCTTCTGACTCAGCACCTAGCAAAAGATTGCTGAAGAAACTAGAGGATATGGGTACAGCAAAAGACACAGTCAGATGGATGAGAAACTGAAGGCAGACAGCAGAGGGTTGTGGCTAACAGAGTCAAATCAGAAGAGAGGGATAACACCAGTGAGGTGCCACAAAGATCAGTCTTGGGTCCAGTCCTTTTTAGTACATACATTACCAACATGGGAAAAAGAATCCATGGCAAGATGTGTCTCTTTGCAAACAACACTAAGATATGTTGCAGGGTACGCATCAAGGAGGGGATTAGGGAGAGGCAGTGAGATCTGCAAAAGCTAGAGAGGTGGTCAAAGGTTTGGCAGGAGAAATTCAAGGCCAAAAAGTGCAAGGTGAACATAGGGAACAAGAACCCAAGGATAGAGTACTGGGGGAAGCTGTGCATGACTTCTGAGGAAAAAGACCTAGGGGTCATCACCAGTGACTTCCTAGAGCAATCATGCCAGTGTAATTAGGATTACAGTAAGTCAAACAGGATGCTGAGGTGTATAGGAAGGGGTATTGACTGCAGAAGGAAGACGGTATTACTACTTCTCTATAGATCACTGATGAGGCCCCACCTGGAGTACTGAGTCCAGTTCCTGAGTCCTTACCTAAGGAAAGATAAGGAGAAGTTGGAGACAGTGGAATGTGTAGTGACCAAATGATTCAGGGCCAGCAGGGAAGATCTTATGAAGACTGACTCAAGGCACTGAACATGTACTCACTGGAAAACAGATGAGAGGGGGGAGATATGACAGAGACCTTCAAGGTCCTGAGAGGAATGAACAAGGTAAACTGCGAGGAACTATCTAGCATAAGCAGCAGATCAAGAACTTGGGGGCATGAGTGGCAACTGGTTTGGAGGAATTCAAGAGGGAAGGGAAACAGTTTATTTTACAGATAGCATGATGGAGACATGTAACAATATGCCAGTGGATGTGGAGGGCATCAAAACTATTAATGATTTCAAACAAGGCTTGGATAGTTTGAAGGGCTTAGTGGTTACTTAAGGGGATAGCAGTAGGGTGGGGAGCATGGGGATAGGTAGTGTTGGTTAAAACCCTGTATCGACAATATATCCCAGGTTTGCTAGGGTTTATGGGCAGACTGAATAGACCAGTGGTCTTCTGCCATCATTGTATATGTTTCTATGTTTCCCTGCTCGCCTGCACCAGAAGAGCATACTGAGCTGCAAACAGCTCATTTCCAGATGCATCCTGTGAGGTAAGGAAAATGAGGGTCATACACATAAAAAAGGTAGACAAAGAGAAAAATGTGTTGTTGAAAACCAAATCTACAGTGCTATATGCACAAGGGTGTAGGGGTGTAGCACCAGGTATTACAAGGAGTTTGTGACAACAGGCATTCAGTAAAAAACTGTACAAATTATAAAATGCATGCAAAGGAGGATATGCAAGAAAAGCAAAAAACAGAGCCATTTCCACAGACACATTTATTTATTTATTTCAGATAATCAGTTTTACAACCTTTGAGTTAGAGACTGGTTTACAAAGGTACCTCGTCGCAGGGAGAGTGGACAAACAATCATGTGAAGTTTAGACAATGGTAACAATACAAGTGAGATACAGGCGTAAATAAGCAAACACAAGTTGTTTTAACTATACAAGGCATAATCATACTCTGCAATAGAGACCAGTGCTTAGCAGTCTGTGTTTTTTGTATCAGGTAAGATACACTATGCATATGTCCAGGCACAAACTGGGAGAATTACAACTAACATCATCAAATACGAAAACAGTAAAATACATTAGAGAAAAACTTCAGTAGGGAGTTACAAGCAATTGACATCATAAGAAAATAGTTGCACAATTAAAAGACAGCAGTGAGTGCTGTGATAAATACCTACAATGAGCAGTAAAGTGGCTTAACAAAAAGCAATCAGTAGGTATATGGCATCAACATCATAGGTGCAATACAATATGTAGAGTGAAAAAAACACAGCTTTTTTTAGCACGCATCAAGGGATTTATGGAGAAATTGCACAGTGCTAGGACATGCTAGGCATTGGTTTCCAACAAGAGCAAGGGCCTTGTAGGCACTGTGAATCCTTCAGTACCTTGCAGAAAAATGAGTTGCTGAGAGAGATGCATAGGTCTGGAGGAAGGGAGTGTGATGCTTGGCCAGCTGGTTATGATTGTTCTATAATATTTGCATTTAGAATGTGGCATGTGACTGTCTCTCATGAGACAGGCTGTGGGATGGGTGCCACCCCCCCAAGGTTTCCACTACAAGATATATTAACCTGAAACCAGGAGGTAATTAAAAAGACTAGAGAGACATAATTAAGGGTCTCCTGTTTCCCTGATTTAGTTAGAACTGACCCAGCTACCAGGATATAGGGCTCATAAACTTTTATGACGTCTTAGAGGAAGAAAACATGTTATATCACTATGGTGCTAAAAAGTTATAAAATCATTTGATCCTTGGGAAAGCAGGAAACCACACAAGAGCAAAGGAAAGACTTGATTAAAGAGAGTCATAATTTGGGAAATTAGTTTTTGCTGAAGTCACAATATTTAAAACATCTCCTGATAGGACATCCTGTTTGGTATATTTTTTATATTCTAAAAGGATGAGCTGGATGACATCATGGAAGGGGTGTGTGTGTGTGTGTGTGTGTGTGGAGACACAGTTTAATCTAAGACTTGTGTCTGATCTTGGACACATTTATTTTTGGACTCCTAAGAAACAAGATCTCAGATATAACTACAGTAAGGCACTTGTAGGTGTATACATTAGATAGAAAAAGTCTAACTGTACCTGTATGTTGGTAGGAGTTTGTACTTGTTCTTGTTTTCTTTTAAGTGATTGTATGCTTTGTGATATAGTGTTCTGTGTTTACATTTTACATATTTTTATTCATTTAAGTAAACCTTTTATTCCAAATACTGTCTGGGTCTTCCAAGTTCTTTCTTTTACATGTGATGTATTGAGGATTAAGATTTGACAAAACTGTTCTGAAGCTTGAATGGTGTTACCAAACTGAGAAAAGGTAAGAATATACTTAAGGTCTTTTATAGAGTTTTAAGGGTTCATTTTGGATACCTAGTTAGGTGCCCTTAGGCGAAAGATATCTGGCATCCCCTGAAGAGCAGATTATCTGAGTCTGTACATTTGGGTACACTAGCATAAGGTTCACAGTATGAATCCCCCCAGAACTTGAGACTAAAAGGTGATTCGGACCCACAAGCAGACAGGAGGGTTACCCTGTTCTGTTACCTGTTCACAATACTGTGCTCGGAGGTTGGCACTGTGTTAGCAGAGGGCCTGACCTGCTGAGTGCGTGTGTGACAGATTGGTTGGCAGCGGTGCTGATAATTTTGGTAACACGAGCTTTAAACTGTTCAGTGTGTCAGCTTAATACTGTACAGCTCACTTGCAATAAAAGGCAGTGATTTATTTTTAAAAAAGGAAACAGAACTATATCATTTGCCTTACAGTCAAGTTCCTATCTGTTTTATTTTTTTCTAAAGTGCAAGTTAGAGTAGTTGTAGTTAGGGAAGAAGATGGCTTCCAACTACATAGGGCACACTGTAGACTACTTGAGGCAGTTGTGCAAGGACAGAGGAGTCCTGTACGAGGTGAGAGCCACCAAGCAGAACCTCATGGATGCTCTGATGGCAGCAGATACCCAGAGCATCAAGTCACTGACTGTGACTGTAAAAGACCAAACCTTGAGCATAGAGGGGCCAGCAGCCAGTGCAGTGTCCAGATCCTGTGAGGAGGGCAGCAGGGCCAGTGCCAGCAAAGGGCCACAGCAGCAGAGGAAGGCCACCAGCATTCTGGAGCCAGAAGCACTCAGACTGCAGATTGAGTTGGGAAGAATGGACCTGGAGTTCCAGAGGGAGGCTAAGTGAAAATGCTGAGAAGTGGAGTGAGAACAGAGAGAAGCAGAGTGAGAGAAGTGAGCCCCAGAGGAGAAGAGGGACAGAACAGCAGAGGCTGAATGAACAGTGAGAGGTGATCCAGAGGAGCTAGAGCACCAGAGGCAACATGAACTGGAGAAGCTACAAATCCAACCACCAGCACCAGAACAGGTAAGTGACTTGGGTTTAACTAGACCTACAGGACTGGGTTACAAATTGAATTCCAAATTGATAGCTGAATTTAAAGAGGGGGAGGATATGGATGCCTTTTTAAATTCCTTTGAAAAAGTTTGTATTCAGGCTAAAATTCCTAGAGGGTCCTGGAGCTTCCAACTATCCCAGCTACTTACCAGAAAAGCTTGGGATGCATTGGGTCAAATGGACAATGAGGACAGTAATGATTACAGCAAACGTAAAGCTGCACTTTAAAAAAAATTTGATTTGCCTGCTGAAGCATACAGAGCTACATTCCGTAAGCTCAGGAGAAGCCCTGATATGAGCTACGAGGAGCTAGCCATGAAACAACATCAGTTTTTAAAACGTTGGTGGAAAGGAATTAAAGCAAACTCTAGATAAAACTGAAAATTCTATTTTGTTAGAACAGTTTTTTGGGGGCATGCCAAGCAGAGCTGAAACCTTGGCTGGGGGACTGAGATCCCAAAACAGTGCAAGAGGCTGTTGAACTCTCAGACCATGATGCCAAGAGCAGACCTGCTCTGAGAGTGAATGGGGCAGACATGGCAGCGCAGAAAGGGAAAAGCACACCTTCAGGGCAGCTAAAACCCACACTGCCTCCACTGAAATCAGTTAGCCACAGGATTCAGAAAAAAGATTTCTCTGAGAAAAGAAATGAATGTTGGGTTTGTAAAGAAACTGGGCATATTGCCATACAGTGTCCCAACAGGATGGGCAATATGCAACATGGGGCTAGGAAAGAAGTAGGTTGTTTACGTGTCCCTGGAGGTGTGTCTGTGAACATGAGGGAACACATGCACCCAGTCATGGTGAATGGTGTACAGACACAAAGGTTAAGGGACACAGGGGTATCCCTGCCATTGGCAAAAGGGGATCTGGTAGAGCCCGGTCAGCTTATACCCAATAAATATGACACTGTACAAGACTTTACTGGTGAGGAAAAACATTGCCCTTTGCTAATGTTCTCCTGGACTGGGGTGAAACAAGGGGAACTGTGCAACAGATGGCTGTATCCAAAACGTTAGCAGTTGATGTCATCCTTGGCAGTAATCTCAAACAAGGGATGGTGTGTGCAGTTACCCATAGCCAAGCGGCAAGGGAAGATTGTAGTTCCCTGGACCCCACAGAAGCCATTGTAAAAACCACTGGGAGGCTGGTTCCCCAGCCTGAGTCTCCTGATATAGGGACTAATGAAAAGGGGGTAGAAATTTCCCCAGCAGCAGTTAACCACACAGCTATGAAGGGTTACTCCAAAGAAGGAGGGGTGACCCATTGTCAGAGGCTTAGAAATTACAGTGATCCTGAGTGCCCTGATGCTAGTGCTAGGGATACGAGTTTAGTGACTGAAGGGGACCTGTCCCATGCCTTGAGAATCTGCAAGGAGTTTGCAGTTGCTCAGAAAAGTGACCCTAGTCTAGAGAAGCTGAGGGCTTGGGCAGACTCTGACAGTGCATAGGGAGATGACGGTAAACATAAAGTTTTATTGGGAAAATGGACTGATGTATAATCAGGCTGTGAAGACAGAGGGAGGGGTGATAGGAAGACAGCTTGTCATTCCCCAGGGGTATCGTGAGCAGTTGCTCAAGACTGCACATGATATTCCCTTGTCTGATCATCTGGGAATCTCACACGCTACACAGCGGTTGGCCCAGAATTTCTATTGGCCCAACTTCACCCAGCAGGTGAAAGACTATTGCAGGTGTTGTCACCGGTGCCAATAAATAGGGAAAGTGGGCAAGAAAACCCAAGCCACCCTAATTCCATTGCCCATAGTGGAGGAGCCATTGCAGAGGTTGGGAATGGATATTGTGGGGCCTTTAAATACCTCCAGCTTCTCTGGGAAGAGGTTCATTCCGACTGTGGTGGATTATTTCACCCAGTACCCAGCGGCAGTTACCCAATCCTCACTGAGGACAGACAAAATGGCAGATGCCTTACTTGGGATTTTCTCCCATGTAGGGCTTCCACAGGAGGTTATCACAGATCGAGGGGGGTTCCTTCATGTCGGACCTGATGAAATGTTTGTGGGAGAAGTGTGGGGTGGTACAGAGATGCATGACACCTTATCACTCACAAGCCAATGGACTTGTGGAAAGATTTAATGGTACCCTGAAGTCAATGCTCCAAGCATTTGCTGAACAGCATGGGAGGGACTGAGAGAAATACCTTCCCCACCTGTTGTTTGCATACAGGGAGGTGCCCCAAGAATCAACAGGATTTTCCCTCGTTGAACTTTTATATGGATGCCGGGTACGTGTGCCCCTAGACTTGATCTGGGAGGACTGGGAAGGCAAGCATGCCACCAGGGAACTTCTCTAGTTTATTACATCCTTAGGTTTAGGGAAAGGCTGAAGGAGCTTATGGGGACAGTCCAGAGCAACCTGGCAGATGCCCAACAGAAACAAAAATGTGGTACGACTGCAGAGCCAAAGTTCACTCATACATGGTGGGTTAAGAAGTCATGGTCCTTATTCTGGTCCAGAAAGACAAGCTGCTGGTTGAGTGGGCAGGACTGTACAAAGTAGTTAGGAAGGTAAGTGATATGAACTATATCATAGAATTACTTGACAGAAGACAGACAGAAAGAATGTACCATGTCAACATGATGAAGCCATATGCTAATAGGGCTGACATGGTGTTTTTAGTATGTAGTCCTGGGGAGGGGATGGACAAAGAAGACCCCCTTCTGGACTTGCTGGAAGAAAGCAAGCAGGATTCCTCTGTGAAGGCAATTAAATTGTCTCCCCAGCTGGCCCCAGAAAAGATCCAGGAAGTAAGGGAGGTTTTAGCATAGAAACATAGACATAGAAACATAGAAACATAGACTTTGATGGCAGATAAGGACCGCTTGGCCCACCTAGTCTGCCCATTTCCCTACCTAGAGGATAAGCTGCAGATCCTATTCAAACAACAGCCTATTTCTTCCTACCCCCAACAAAAATTGCCTTTTGACTGTCCCCATGCATCCTGAATTCTCCCACAGTTTTAGACCCCACAACCTCTTCAGGAAGGCTGTTCCATGCATCCACCACCCTCTCTGTGAAAAAATACTTCCTCACATTGTCCTTGAGCTGTCCCCCCATCTTCAAATTGTGTCCCCTTTTTCTTGCACATCTCTTTTTCTGAAAGATGCTACCCTCTGACTTTGCTGATTCCACTGGGGTACTTAAACATTTCTATCCTTCATCCCCTCTCTCCTCCTTTTCCTCAAGGGTATACATATTAAGCTCCTTTTAGCCTCCTCGTGATGGCTTCTCTTGCAGATCCTGCACCATTTTAGTTGCCCTCCTGTACAGCCTCCATCCTGTCTATGTCCTTGTGGAGATGGGTTCCAGAACTGGTGCAACACTCCAGATGGGGTCTCAGCAACTGTCTGTACAGAGGGAAAACAACTTCCTGTTTTCTGCTGGTGATGCCTCTCCCTATACATCCCAGTATCCCTCCAGCCCTCCCTACTGCCTTCTCACATTGCTTGCCAGCCTTAAGGTCATCTGATATGATTACCCCCAGGTGCCTTTCCATTTTTGTTGTTGTTACTACCTCCCCCCCCCCACATTGTGTAATCTTCCACTCGGTTTTTGTTTCCCAGGTGCATTACTTTACACTTCTTTGCAGTGAATCCAAGCTGCCATACTTCTGACCATCCTCCAACCTTGCCAAGTCCCTTTTCATCCTTTCCACACCTCCTTGTGAATAACTCTGTTGCAGATCTGTGTCCAAAGAGGCATATTTTCCTCTGTCCCTCTCCTGCAATGTCACTATAAAGACATTTTAAAAGGACTGGACTCAGTAATTGAACCTTCATGTACCCTATCAGTAACCCTCTTCTTCAGAGTGGACTTCATTTACAATTACCTTCTGTGTCCTGTTGTTCAGCCAATGTTTTACCTAGGCTACCACCCTGGGACCCACTCCAAGTGCTGGTTAATTTTGCTACTAATCTTTTGTGGACTGTACAAATGCCTTATAAAGTTTAGGTAGGCCATGTCCACAGCCCTCCCTGGTCTACTACTTGTCACCCAGTCAAAGAAATCAATCAGATTTTATCTGACATGACCTTCCGCCATGAACCCATGCTGCCTTGGGTCCTGTACCCCACTGGCCTCTAGGTACTCAAAAATTCTTTCCTAGAAGTGATTCCATCACTTTCCCCTACCACAGAGGTCAAATTGACAGGTCTGTAGTTTCGCCCTGTCTTACTCCCACTTTTTGTGGGGGAATCACATCAGCCTCTTCCAGTTCCTGTAGGTACCACACCATCCTCCCATGATTTGTTATAAAGGGTAGTTGCGAAAAAGGCACTTCAGTTCTTGCTTTTCTAATTCTTTTAGAATTCTGGGTGGAGTCCATCTGGCCCTACTATTGTCCACCTCAGTTTTAGGGAGTTCTTTCAGAACCCTTTTTTCTTGAAAGTGCTGGGATCGACCCTCCAGAGTGTTTTAATTGAATTAGTCACTTTCCCACTCTCTTTGTGAATACTAACAAAGTATTATTCATATCCTTGCTTTTCACTGTCACTGTCTGCCACCCACCATCCATATTCATTCTGCTCACTAACCTCCCTTGTCTTTCTACACCCCTGATATACCTATAAAAGGTTTTATCCCCTTCTAACCAAGTTGGCTATCTTTCCTCAGTTTGTGCTTCTATTCTGACTACCTCCTGCTTCCTTCTGCTTAATTGGTACAGTCTCTGTCCGCTCCTTCTGTGTTCGTGATACTCCAAATGCTATCTTTTCTCCCTAACCTTTACCCCCATTTCTTTGAGAATCATAGTGGCTTTTCCTTCATTTTGATTTGTTTATTTGTTTGACACAAAGGCTTGGCTGGGGTTCTGGGTGATGGCAGTTTTGATATATTTCCCATTGCTCCACCCTCCGCCTAGCCTGTTTGCTGTGCTTTCTAGGCACTCTCCCATCTCGCCAAAGTCAGTCCTCCCAGTCCAGAACCTCTACTTTGTATGGTTTGACCTCATTGAGTTTATGGAACCATACTGTTTGGGGTCACTTGTTCCCAAATGGCTCCCCACTTAAATATGAGATCCCCTACTGTTTGTATTTGAGAGCGGTTATTCAAGATTGTCCTCATGAGTAGGTTCCAATCCAGCTGTTGAGGCTGGCACCTGAATGGCATCGAATGGCCTGCTTTTGGATGTGGCTGCAAAGGTGTCTAGTTAACATCTGCATATTAAGGTCCCCATCAACAGTATCTCCCCTTTCTCTGCTGCCATCCTAAATATGTCTTCTATCATAGTCTGTCCCTTCCCCCTGAGATAGGGCGTTGGTAACCCCTGTGGATTGTGGTGCCATTTCCAGTCTCCCCATGGTGACCCACAGTGCCCTCTCTACTGTTTACCTTTGTTAGTTGTTTTTGTCTCTTCCTTATATAGAGAGCTACACCCCCTCCCCTCCATGTCTCTCCTGTAGGTTGTGTACCCTGCATGTTAACATCCCAGCTGGTTCTCTGTGTACTATGTTTCTGTGATCATGATATCCAGGCATCCTCTTCCATAAGGCCACTCAGTTGAGTGAGCTTGTTGCCCAGACTATGGGTACTATTACCCTCCATTTCTATGGCCTTACCCCTTTTGCCCCATCTCTGTCACATTGCAGTTGTCACTTTCCATTTACCCTGTGTTTCCTCCTTTGGCTGACATCTCTAAAAGGTGTCTCCCATTTGGGGTAATTTGATATTTTGTGGGGTAATAGGGATTTCCTGTCTTCCAGTGCCCCCTTGGCTAGTTAACTGTCACAATGAAGTATTTGAACCTATCACCTAGGATCCTGGTTCTTCTGAACAGATGTAGACCATCGCTGTATAGGCCTGCATCCGTCCTGGTTGATCCCTAGTCCCCAGTGAAGCCAAATCCTGAGCCCTGCACCAGTTTTTCAACCACTGATTGAATCCCATGGTGTGGAGCACCCTAGATTCATCCATGCTATATTGGCAGTACCTCTGAGAAGGTCATGTGTGCTATTTGTCTAAGGCCCTCCCATCTCCACAATGCTTGCACTGCTCTGATCCTTTCTTGTTTGTTGTCATTTGTCCCTTGGTGGACAACAACATCCAGCTCCTCTGTGCAGTTGCCCTGTGATCCTGAGGATCGCCTCGTCCTCCTGCTATGGCACCAGGCAGGCACCTTACCTCCTCTCCTCTCCCATCTTCCCCACAATGGAGTCCCCTACCGAGTTGTTTCCTCCTGTGGGTTCCATGCCACCTCCTGTGGGTCTCCTTGTGGAGGCTCAGCATCGCCCTTTCCCATTGTGGGTGCCTACAGAGGAACCACACTTTTCCAGAATGGCATAGAAATTGTGGAGAGGCACAACTGGATGCCCCTGTTGCACCACCCTCACCCCTCTCTGAGCCCACTGTGGGCACCACTCCTCTTTCTTGGCAACACTGAGGCACGTGCAGGACCTGGTGGTCCCTGGTGGGAGAGGAGGTCCACAAATCCTAGACAACTCAGCCTGGATGAGTAACTCTCCCCCGCCTAGATGTGCCTGAAGATGGACAACACTGCATCCTCCAGAACGTTTCCCAGAAGACTGCTACCCATTGTTACGTACTGCACCACTTCCCCTGTGTCTTTTTCTTCCTCTGTCTGTTGTTTGAATACTTACTCTTCTGTTTGTTTATTTTCTTTTTCTTTTTCTTCCCTGCTATTTACTGCCTCTGTGCCCTTTTACCCTGATCTTCCTGTTTAGACAAGAAGTTCCTTATTTTCAGTAGTCTCCTTACTTGCCCAGAGCTGATCTCCCGTAGCTGGGATGGATGTCTCTTCTCTGTGGATGGTGAGCTTGGTGTTCTTGGATCACCACTTCTGTCCCCAAACAGGTTCTGTTGTTCAACTCTGTCCTAAAAAGTAGAACTGGTTTAAGGTGGGGGTGTGAGGGAATAAGGGCAATAGTCCCAGTAGAGAAGTTTTAGTATACCAGTAGCTCCTTCCTCCTGGTGTTCTGTCTGTTCTGGCAGAAGTTGTCTAGGGTGGTGTGCTTAAATCTGGTTTTAACCTGGGCTTCTAGTGTTTCACTCTTTACTTAAAATCTTTCACACTTGTTAATTTCATGATACAATTCCTTCTGACACCTGTGACAAGCACCTGATAAGTACACAGACAACACAGATAATAATTTACTTCAACTACTCTGACATACCTCTTTTTTTCTCCTAAATTGAGGTCCCAGTACAAGATTTCTAGTTCTATCCCAGAGAAGTTTTAGTTATACCAGTAGCTCCTTCCTTCTGGTGTTCTGTCTGTTCTTTGCCCCACTGTTTAGCCAAGCCTGACTAACTTTAGTGATGCATGAGATAGGATATAGACGCCATACGCAGACAGCATATTTAGGTCAGAGGCTGTCCAAAGGAGGTTAGGGGGAGGTGGAGGAGATGCTGGATTTAGGTCCAGAGATCCCACAGCCCCTGGGCCTCACTCATATAGTCCTTGTGCCTGCTTTCTTCAGATGGTATTCTCACTTCATTTCCTGTGTGGACTATCATGGACTGAACAGTCACGGTCAGACACCCACCCAAGCCCAGGACAGATGAACTCCCATGTTGGGAGGAGACCTACTTTATAAACCATATTGACCTGACTAAGGCAGGCTGGCAGGTCAAGCAAGGACAGAGTTTAGCAGAGGTTTGTCTTATCACTTCAATAGGGCTTATTTGAATTTCTAAAGTTAATTGAATTAAGTACCTTCCCACTTCCTCTTTTGCAATACTAAACAAAGTATTCATTCAGTATCCCTGCTTTTCACTGTCACTATCTGCCCACCCAACATCCATTCTATTCAGCCTCACTAACCTCTCACTGTCTTTCTACACTCCCTGATATACCTATAAAAGGTTTTATCCCCTTCCAACCAAGTTGGCTATCTTTTCCTCAGTTTGTGCCTTTGCTATTCTGACTACCCTCCCTGCTTCCTTCTGCCTTAACTGGTACAGTTCTCTGTCCTGCTCCTTCTGTGTTTCCGTATACTTCCTAAATGCTATCTTTTTCTCCCTAACCTTTACCCCCATTTCTTTTGAGAATCATAGTGGCTTTTTCCTTCATTTTGATTTGTTTATTTGCTTCACACAAAGGCTTATTGCCTCTGTGATGGCAGTTTTGATATTTCCCATTGTTGCTCCACCCCTCCGTCTAGCCTGTTTGCTAGTGCTTTCTAAGGCACTCTCCCATCTCGGCCAAAGTCAGGGTCCCTCCTGGAAGTCCAGAACCCCACTTTGTATGGCTTGACTCTAGTTGAGTTTATCGAACTACACTGTTTGGTGGTCACTTGTTCTAAATGGCTACCCACTTCTAAATATGAGATCCTCTCACTGTTCCCATTTGAGAGTACAAGGTCTAAGATTGGTCCCTCATGAGTAGGTTCCAAAACTAGCTGTCTGAGGCATGGCACCCTGAATGGCATCAAGAATGGCCCATGCATTTTGGATGGCTGCAGCAAAGGTGCTCCAGTTAACATCTGGCATATTAAGGTCCCCTATCAACAGTATCTCCCTCTGCCATCCTAAATATGTCTTCTATCCTTATCCTTGTCCATTCCCTCCCCCTGAGATAGGGGTCTGTATACAACCCCTGTGCGGATTGTGGTGCCATTTCCAGTCTCTAAGGTGACCCACAGTGCCTCCTCTCCTACCTGTTTACTCTTTTGTTCAGTTGCTTTTATCTCTTCCCTTACATAGAGAGCTACACCCCCCCTACCCTCCATGTCTCTCCTGCAGGTTGTGTACCCTGGCATGTTAACATCCCAGTCATGGTTCTCTGTGTACCATGTTTCTGTGACTGCTATGATATCCAGGCATCCCTCTTCCATCAAGGCCACCAGTTCAGTGAGCTTGTTGCCCAGACTATGGGCGTTGGTACTCATTACCCTCCATTTCTTGATGGCCTTACCCCTTTTTGCCCCATCTCTGTCATTATTGCAGTTGTCACTTTCTCCATTTACCCCTGTGCTTCTCCCTATTGACATCTCTATGTTGGTGTCTACCTCACTTAGTACTCTGATATTTTGTGGGGGGGGCTAGGATTTCCCTGCTCCTTTCCAGTGCCTCCCCCCTTGGCTAGTTTAACTGCTTGCCAATGAAGTATTTAAACCTATCACCTAGGATCCTGGTTCCCCTTCTGAACAGATGCAGACCATCATGCCAGTATAGGCCTGCATCCGTCCTGGTTGATCCCCAGTCCCCAGTGAAGCCAAATCCCTGAGCCCTGCACCAGTTTTTCAACCACTGATTGAATCCCATGGTGTGGAGCACCCTAGACTCATCCATGCCATAGACAGGCAGCACCTCTGAGAAGGTTACCGTGTGTGCTATTTGTCTAAGGCCCCTCCCCATCTCCACAAATGCTTCTTGCACTGCTCTGATCCCTTTCTTAGCCAGGTCATTTGTCCCTAGGTGGACAACAACATCCAGCTCCCTCTCCTGTGCAGCTGCTCCTGTGATCCTGAGGATTCGCTCCCTGTCCCTCCAAGCCATGGCACCAGGCAGGCACCTTACCTCCCTCTCCCCTTCCTCCCCAGTTCTACCCCTTCCTAACAATGGAGTCCCCCACCAGGGTTGGCCTTCCTGTGGGGTTCCACACCACCCTCCTGTGGGTCTCCTTTGTGGAGGTTCTCAGCATCGTCCTTGGTCTCCACTGTGGGTGCCTCCATAGAGGAACCACACTTTTCCAGAATGGCATAGAAATTGTGGAGAGGTACAACTGGATGGATGCACCTCTGTTACACCACCCTCACCCTCTCTGAGCCCACTGTGGTACAACCACTCCTCTTTCTTGGCAACATCTGAGGCAACGGCAGTGACTCTGGTGGTCCCTGGGTGGGAGAGGAGGTCCCACAAATCCTAGACAACTCAGCCTGGAGATGAGCAACCTTCTCCCTCAGCCCAGAGATGTGCCTGAAGATGGGACAACACTGCATCCTCCAGAACGTCTTCCAGAAGACTGCTACTCCACAGCCACTGCACTGCACCACTCCCATCATGTCTTTTTTCTGGCCCTCTAACTGTTGTTTGGAATACTTACTCTTTCCTCTGTTTGTTTATTTTCTTTTTTCTTTTTTCTTCCCCTACTTACTTACTGCCTCTGTGCCCTTTTACCTCCTGATCTTCCTGTTTTAAGACAAGAAGTTCCTATATTTCTCAGTAGTCTCCTTACTTGCTCAGAGTCAGACCTCCCGCAGCTGGGGGGGATGGAGAGCTACTCCTGCCCTTCTAGGATGGTGAGTCTTTGGTGGCTCTGTGATCACTCACTTCCTGCCCCCAAACAGGAAGTTCCTGTTGTCAGTTAAATCCTGTGCCTATAAAAGTAGAACTGGTTTAAGGTGGGGGGGTGCAGGGGAGGGAAGAAGGGCAATATAGTCCCAGTAGAGAAGTTTTAGTTATACCAGTAGCTCCTTCCTCCTGGTGTTCTGTCTGTTCTCTGGCAGAAGCTGTCTAGGGCAGTGCTTAAATCTGGTTTTAACCTGGCTCCTTCTAGCTAAGCCACTCTCCTTACTTTGCAAATCTTTCTACACTTAGTTAATTTCACAGATAACAATTCCCTTCTGACACCTGTGAAAAGCACCTTGATAAGTACACAGACAACACAGATAACAATTTACTTCAACTACCTCTGACACACTCTTTTTTTCTACCCTAAATTGAGGTCCCAGTACAAGATTTCTAGTTCTTAGTCCCAGTAGAGAAGTTTTAGTTATACCAGTAGCTCCTTCCTTCTGGTGTTCTGTCTGTTCTTTGCCCCACTGTTTAGTGCCAAGCCTGGACTAACCCCCTTAGTGATGCATGATGAGACAGGGATATAGACGCCCATACGGCAGACAGCATATCGAGTGTCAGAGGCTGTCCAAAAGGACATTAGGAGGGAGGTGGAGGAGATGCTGGATTTAGGGGTAATCCAGAGATCCCACAGCCCCTGGGCCTCACTCATAGTCCTTGTGCCCAAGCCAGATGGCTCTACTCATTTCTGTGTGGACTATCATGGACTGAATGCAGTCACGAAGTCAGACACCCACCCAATGCCCAGGACAGATGAACTCCTAGACAAGTTGGGAGGAGCGACCTACTTTACAACTATTGACCTGACTAAGGGGTATTGGCAGGTCAAGTTAAGTGACAGAGCTAGGCAGAGGTCGGTCTTCATCACTTCAATAGGCTTATTTGAATTTAAAGTAATGCCTTCTGGAATGAAGAATGCCCAGCCACTTTCCAAAGGTTGGTGAACCAGATGTTAAATGGTGCTGAGGAGTACGCTGTGGCATACCTGGATGACATTGCCATCTTTAGTGCCAGCTGGGAGGAACACCTGTCCCACCCTAGGGAAGTGCTGGGCAAGATACTGAGGGTCGGGCTCACTGTCAAAGCTGAGAAGTGCCAGGTGGCCATGGGAGAAGTGGCATACCTTGGGCATGAGGTAGGCTGGGGACAGCTCCAACCTACCCAAGTAAAAATAGAGGTGATCAAGGCATGGCCCAGACCAGAAATACAGAAGCAGGTCAGGAGTTTTCTAGGAACAGCAGGGTACTATAGGAAATTTGTACCAAATTGCAGTGCCCTGGATGCTCCCCTGTCTGACTTAGTAAAGAAAAGGATGCCTAAGAAAATTATCTGGGAACCAGCCTGTGAAAAAGCCTTTACCGGACTGAAGGAGGCACTGTGCAGTGCACCTGTATTGAGAAGTCCTGACTATAGAAAAGCCTTTATAGTTCAGACTGACACCTCAGACATGGGTATTGGGGCAGTACTGAGTCAGACATCCAACCAAGGGAAAGATCACCCTGTAGTGTACCTGAGTGAAAAGTTACTTCCCAGGGAGCAGGCATACTCTACTATAGAAAAAGAGTGCCTTGCTATAGTGTGGTTGCTAAAGAAATTGGAGCCATATTTATATGGGCAGCATTCTAAGGCACAAACAGACCAAAACCCCCTGGTTTGGCTGACCCAAATGGGAAAAACTAATGGTAGACTGTTAAGATAAAGTCTTGTCTTGCAAGGGTATGACATGACAAACTTACATAGGGCTGGAGTGACCAATCAGAACGCCAATGGCCTTTCGCATCTTTATGAGGAGTGAACTGATTTGGGAAGTTCATCCCATGCAGGGGATAGAGCCCCCAAATTCAGTCTAGGTGGGGAGGATTGTGACACTTGGCCAACTGGTTATGACTGTGCTATAATATTTGTATATAGAATGTTGTATATGAGTGTATCTCATAAGACAGGCTGTGGGATGGGTGCCACCCCCCAAGGTTTCTGCTACAGGATATATTAACCTGAAACTAGGAGGCAATTAAAAAGACTAGAGAGACATAATTAAGGGTCTCCGGTTTCTCTGATTTAATTAGAGCTGACCCAGCTACCAGGATATAGGACTCATAAACTTTTATGACGTCTTAGAGGAAGAAAACATGTCATATCACTATGGTGCTAAAAAGTTATAAAATCCATTGATCCTTGGGAAAGCAGGAAACCACACAAGATCAAAGAAAAGACTTGATTAAAGAGTGTCATAATTTGGGAAATTAGTTTTTGCTGAAGCCACAATATTTAAAACATCTCCTGTTAGGACATTCTGTTTGGTATATTTTTTATATTCTTAAAGGAGGAGCTGGATGACATCATGAAAGGGGTGTGTATTTGTGGAGACAGTTGAATCTAAGACTTGAGCCTGATCTTGGACACATTCCTTTTTAGACTCCTAAGAAATAAGATCTCAGATAAAACTAAAGCACTTATAGAGGTACACATTAGATAGAAAAAGTCTAACTGTATGTTTGTAGGAGATTGTACTTTTCCTTGTTTTCTTTTAAGTGATTGTATGCTTTGTGACATAGTGTTCTGTGTTTACATTTTACATATTTTTATCCATTTAAGTAAATCTTTTATTCCAAATACTGTCTGGGTCTTCCAGGTTCTTTCTTTTGCATGTGATGTATTGAGGGTTACGATCTGACAAAACTGTTCAGGAGCTTGAATGGTGTTACCAAACTGAGAAAGGGTAAGAATATACCTAAGGTCTTTTATAGAGTTTGAAGGGTTCATTTTGGATACCTGATTAGGTTCCCTTAGGAGAAAGATATCTGGCATCACCTGAAGAGCAGATTACCTGAGTCTGTACATTTGGGTATGCTAGCATAAGGTTCACAGTTTGAATCCCCCCAAGAACTTGAGACTAAAAGGTGATTCAGACCCACAAGCAGACAGGAGGGTTACCCTGCTCTGTTACCTGTTCACAATACTGCACTCAGAGGTTGGCACTGTGGGAGCAGAGGGCCTAACCTGCTGAGTGCATGTGTAACAGGGAGTTCCAGTGAAAAAGGGCATAAACACGAAAACCTTGTTTTTCAAGATTAGTGGAACACCTGTGTTCAAAGCAGAGGCTGAGAGTCCACAGATCTCAATGAATGTGCAGAGGACGGGTACAGCAGGTAGTTGCCTAAGGAAGATGGGGAGCCTGTCCACTGGAGTATAAATTTAAATAGGAATTGTAACACTAAGAGAAGCAGCATAACAACTGATTAAAAAATGCAGTCAATAATCAGGAAATAACTGTGTTGTGTACAATATCCAGGGGAAGAAAGAAGGACAGCTAGAAAGCAAAGAACAACAGATTTTAAAACTAGAGGTGGAATAGCAAAGAGAAAAAAAAATACCTGAGAGCAAAAACAAGCCTGGAAAAAGAAAGCAATGGGAAGAGAGGGTGGAGAATAAGAGGTAAGAAGGAAGTCACATGCAGGATCAAATGTGATAGATATAGTCCAGGAAAAGAGATTATAGTGTGATATATAATGAGGAAGTGATGCACATGGTGAAGGAGGCTGGACCAAAGCTAGTGGAGTTCTACAAAAAAGCACATGGTGATCAATTAAACAACTAGACATAAATATTTACTGTATTTAATTATTGTCAAAATCCTCTTTTTAAATGAATTGCCCACATTTATAAAATAGAATTGGATAGGAGAAATAAAATTTTTGTACTTAAAGAAGGAGACCAGCTAAAGTGGTCCCCGGAAAAATTAGAATCACTGTATCCTCACAAGTATCATATCAAAACTAGACCTCTAAGGTACTTCATTTAAAAGTTATGAGTAATTTTGTAACCCTGATTTCACTCTCTGTTCAAAAAAGCCAGTTTCAGTGAAGAGTTACTGATGGTGTCATAACCAGAACTCAGCCTAGTCATCACTGTCAGCAACCTTATTAGACTTATTTCTTCAAAGTGTAAGGAACTGTAGTTGTAAATCATTTGAAAAAACTGGCAGAGAGTTGTTTGCAGTGTATGTGTTTCCAGAATGTTGAGATACATGTCGCTGTACTTTAGAATGTGGAGGGAGGGGGTTTTGGAATGCAGCACTGGACAAAACTATAGAATGTCTTGGTGGTGCACAATTTCCGAATGTTGAAGGGGTCATGCATTCTCAGAATGAGGAAAAGATGCATAATCTCAAAATGTAGTGGAGACACTCAGTCTGAATGCAACAGGGAAACATATCTATAAATTTGACAGGGTCTGATAATTTCAGAATATAGCGGGGAAGCACACTTTTGGAACGTGACAAGACATACAATTGTATTTTGAAATTGCTTGTTCCTGCCACATTTCCAAACTGCATGCATCCACCTATTTTCAAAATTGCTCATCACTTTCCTCACAACATTCCAACATTGTGCATCTCTGCCACATACTGATATTGTGTGTTTTTCCATAATCTAAAACTGCACCTCTCCGCCACATTTTGAAAATTTGTGTGACTGCCATATTTTCAAATTGTCACAACACATTATAAAACTGTGTTACTGCTGCATTCCAAAATTATGTATCCCCACCACATTCCAAAATTGTGCGTCATTGCCACATTCTGAATTTGCATGTCTCCGCCATTCTAATATTGTGTGTTCAGACCACATTCCAAAATTGTGCATTAATAGCACATTCTGAAATTGTGTCACCCACTGCAGTACAAAACTCTGCATTCACATAGTATTTCAAAAATGCTCTTCCTCACCACATTTTGAAATTAAATGTTCCAGTCATTTTACAAAACTGGGCTAACACACCATATTCTAAAATTATGTGTCCCAGCCACATTCTTCTCCAGACTTCTCCTTCAGCTAATTTTGTTGTCCCAGTATAGACAAATTAAAAACAGAGTTACATTTATGATTAGATCTGCCAAAACTGAATATTATAAAATGAAGTTGGAATTTGATTGGTCTGATTCTCATTTTTGGGACCATGTAAATTCCCTGATTAATGTTAAAGACAAAGATAAAATTAGTTTGCTGTATGTCAATGATAACAAGATTACCAACTGTTTTATAAATAGCTAATTTCTTTAATTCAAAATGTTATGATTATAGCTCATTTACCCTTCCTGATTATCCACTTTCCTTCTCTGAGGCAAACCTTTCCCATAATAGGCCTTTTTTATTTTGAGCATGTTACTAATAGTGAGCTCTTTAAATTATTTTCCTCTGTTCTTGAGAATGGTTCTGACTGTGGGGCTGGGTTAGAAAATCACTTTCTTAAGCTACCTGCTTCTTTTACTGCCTCTTCTTTGTGTGCAATATTTGATTTATCATTTATTTCTCAGCCATTTCTTACTGTTTGGAAGTGTGCCAGGATTATGCGTGTCTCTAAAAAAGCCCATGAAGTTTAAGCTGAAGATTTTTGTCCAGTTTCAATTCTGAATCATATTTGTAATCTATTGGAAAAAAATGTAGCCAAACAAATAAATAACTATTTTGAAAAACACAATATTCTTTGTCTACAGCAGCAAGGATTTAAAAAGGGTTTTGGTACTGGAACAGCCTTGGTCAGGTTCATGAACTAGGTCCTGAGTGGTATGGATAATGCTTTCCTCACCAGGGCCATGCTCATGGACCTGACCAAGGCCTTCGATCTTACTAATCACAAATTGTTTTGAAGTTAAAATCCATAGGCTTTTCATCTAATGTTGTTCATTGGGTTGAAGACTACTTAATGGATTGTTCTCAATACGTTGAGGTTTCTAATGTGATGTCTAGTATTACTAAAGTTGATAGGGGTGTACCCCAGGGTTCCGTTTTAGGGCCCTTTTATGTTTACTTTGTTTGTTAATGCTCTTCCATCTGTAATTACTAATTTTCAGTCTTTACTTTATGCCGATGATCTTGTTTTTTTCTTCAGCTAGGGAACTATCCAAGTTGGCTAATGATCTGCAGACATTTCTTTTTCTTATCACAAATGGTTTTCTAAGAATTTACTAATTCTTAACCTAAAGAAAACTAAATCAATTATTGTTGGGTCAAATGTTATGTTAAATAATTGCCTTGCTCTTGATCTCTGAGGCAATCAATGTAACTTAATTGAGCAAGTATCTCAGTTTAAATACCTGGGAGTTACTTTTGATCCCTTGCTCACTTTTCCTGACCATATTAAGCTTGTCTGTCATAATATTCATCAAACAGCTGATTCTCTTTATAAGTGGAAAAGTTTTTTTTTTCCTTTGAATCACTTAGGGCTATTGTTAGTTACTTTACCTCATTTTGATTATATAGCTAGTCTTTTTTTGAATTAGTTTCTAAGGAGTTACAGAATCTTTCTGTTGTCTATAATTACATTTGTCAGTTTGTTTTACTAACTCCTTCACATGCCCACTATTGTAATTTATATTCACAGCTTGGTTGGTTATCTCCAGTACAATGTTTACAAAATTATTTTGGTTGTATAGTTTTTAAAAAGGTTTTTCTCTCTACCCCTTCACCACTCTCTGATCTTCTCTTAATCAGGGATATCTTGCTAGTTTATGGTTATCTACTGGGGTTGTTCTTAATGATGGATCATGTAAAACTAGAGCTGGTTTGTGTGCTTTTACTGCAACAGCTCCTCAATTTTGGAATAGTTTACCTGAATGTTTACTTATAAACTGTTCTCTTCAAGTTTTTAAAAAGTGACTAAAATTATATTTGTTAGATGTATGTATTTGTAACTGTAATTGAATGCTTTTGCTGTATGTTGCACGTCTTTTTGTATTGCATAACTTGCCCTGGTCAAGCCTGAAAAAGGGCCCTTGGTCCAGTGATCTTACCCAGTTAACAAATTAAAATAAATAACATATTAAAATAAAATAAATACATTTTGAAATTGTACCTCTCTGATACATTCTGAAATTGTGTGTCACTGCCACAATCCAAAATTTCCCATCTTCATCACATTCTGAAAATCACTCCCTTTACATATTCCAGAATTACACATCTCCACCACTTCAGAAAATGTGTCTCTGCCACATTCAGAAATTGTATGCCCAAACCACATTCTAAAATTGCACACCCCTACCATATTCCAAAACTGTGTGTCTTAGCCACATTTAAAAATTGTGCCTACCTGTTACATTCTGAAAATGCATTTCCCTGACACACTCCAAAATTACACTTCCCACCACATTCCAAACATGTGCATCACTGCCACATTCTAAAATTTCATGTGACCACCACATTCTGAAACTGTGCATTCCCGCCATAGTCTAAGATTCCATTTTCATGCCTCACTGTGAAACTGCATGTTGCCAACATAATCCAAAATCAAACATCACCACATACAGAAATTACAACTCCATGACACATGACAAAGTTACATATCAATGCACATTTTGCAACTATGTGTCTTCCTTATTTCAAAATTATGTATCTATGCCACATTCTAAAACTTTAGGACACTGCCATGTTCTGAATTTCAATGTCCCTGCACATTTCCAAATTTTGTGTCCCAGTTACTTTCTAAGATTGTGTCATTGCTGTGTTCCACAATTCCAACCTGGTGGTGTTCTGAAATCTCATCCCAGCAGTATTCTAAAAAGTGCACGTAACTTTGGCATTCTAAAGCCTTGTTTCATAGAAACATAGAAACATAGAAGTTGACAGCAGATAAAGAACGAAAGACCCATCCAGTCTGCCCATTTCTTTTTCTACCTTATGACTGTGTCATCGGCCTTTGCTCTGTCAATGCCTATCTATTCATACTCATCAGTATTGCTCCCTTATGCCTATCCCGTGCCTGTTTGAAGCCCCGGACTGTATTCATATCCACCACATCCTAAGGTAGGTTGTTCCATGCATCCACCACCCTTTCTGTAAAAAAGAATTTCCTCACATTACCCCTTAATCGGCCTCCCTCTAATCTCATGCTGTGTCCTCTTGTCCTGCTAATTTTCTTATATTGAAACATGTTAGACTCTTTCACATTATTAATGCCCTTATAGTGTTTGAATTTTTCAATCATATCACCTTTCTCCCTACTTTGCTCTAGGATATACATATTGAGCTCAGATAATATGTCCTCATATGTTTTCTGATGCAGTCCCTGTGTGACCTCCAGTACTGCATGTAGTACTCCAGATGGGGCATAACCAGTGTCTTATAAAGAGGGATTGTTACCTCCCTCTTAAGACTTGTGATACCCCTACTAATACACCCCAACATCCCTCTAGCCTTACCCATTGCTTTAGTGGTCTGCTTGGATGATTTCAGGTCATCTGTGATGATGATGTCCAAGTCTCTTTCTTCCCTTGTGACTGCCAGCAACTCCCCTTCCAGCCTATAGGTGGCTTCAGGATTTCTCTTCCCTATGTACATGATCTTGCACTTCTTTGCGTTATACCCCAGTTGCCACTCTGCCCCTACCCCTCCACTCTACCTCCCGTTCCATCATATTCTTAGTATCTTGCATCAGCACATTATTGACAGGCATGTTCTGTACCCACCCAGTGTCAGCTTTTCATTTTCAGATATTTACTACAACTGCAGTTTTATGTAATGTGGAATAAATAAATCCTGTTAGGTATAACTGTTTGCAGGAAGGATCAGGTGGTGAGCTTTGGTTATGACATCATCAGTAGCTCTTCACTGAAACTGACTTCTTTGAACAGGTAGCGAAATTCAGGTTACAAGATGACTTGCAATTTTGTTTAAACAAAGTAACATTGAGATCTAATTTTTCAGGCTGTTTGGGGATGTGCTTATCCATATTCAGAATTTATTGATGCCAGAAATGTTCATTAGACATCTTCTTTAGTAGTAATTAATTTTAGTTATGCACTTAGGTTACCATATCAGTGATTCTTGTTTTTTTTTTTTGTTGTTGTTGTTTTTCCTTACAACCTCCCTACCTTGTTTGTAGCATTCTCCTTTGGGCTGTGTTGTGATCTTACCTTGTCTTTACCCTTTACCCTTCTGCTCCCTTTTCTGCCCTATTTCTACTTCCCCTTTGTTCCACCCCCCCACACCACATCACTTAGGTGTGCTAATTTCCAAGAATTGAAGCATTGTGTTTTAGCTATACCTCATCCCCTGATGAAGAGGAATTTATCCTGATGTGCTGGGGATTTTTGTGTTTCTGCACCTCTTCATTTGAACCCAATACATTTGGCATTGAGCTAATATTTGCACTTACTGTCCTTTTTGATATTCATGGGAGTGCGCTCAGCTGTTTGTTCTTGTATTGTCACTTTTGATAAACACTAGATTTGCTGCTTTACATTTGTTTTGCTGCTTGTCCTCACAGAAAAAGCAGTCTGCCAAGAGTGGTGTTAACATGGAGCAAAAGGAAGGATTAGGCATCACAAACTAGTTTCTATGGTAGTAAGGTGAAGGGACAAGACAAGACGGAAAGGGAGCTGGGGTAGTGAAGGGACAAAAATCAAAATGTGTAAAAGAGGGAGCCACAATGTGATAGGTGTCTACTTTTGATATTGGGAAGTGAGAGCAATGGAGCAGTGAGAACAGTGATTAGTGGTGGGCAAAGTGCCTAAAATTCATTACGCGTAGTATTTCACGTAGAACTCAAATTTCACTTACTACTCGAAAAGTGAATAACTATGCATCTCAAAGTAAAGTGAAGTTCCCATAGCTGTCTATGGACTTCGAGTTACTTCACCTTGTTTTCTACTGACTTTGTGTTACTTTGCCTTGTTTTTGTGCTCTTTAAGGCAAATGTTGCAGTGAATCATGAGATGTAAGGTCACATGGACTCTACATTGTCTTGCACAGCCTCAGTTCATTGTAGCGTGTAGTGAAAAGCTGGAGATAGCTTGCTTTCAGAGGTCTTAGATTCAAACCCTCTAAAAACGTTTAAAAATGCCTTTTTGCCACATAATTTTGTGACAACATTTAGTAGCTTGAGTGTAGTAAACCCTGATGTGGTTATATCATTGGGCATTTATTGATGTTTTGTGAATATTAATTGATTTAGTCTCTGTATTGAGACATACTGTAGGAATGTGCTTTGAGGGAGGGGCTGATCTGTGGTGTAGAAGGGAACGTAGTGAGAAAGGCATTTTTTTCCATTGTTGGCTATTGTTTTATTATTTTTGTGTTCAGGTAGACACAGTACAACTTCACTGAATTGTTTATAAATATTTGCTGTTTGCTGGGCAGATTTTTAGTCTTTTTACAGGACTTTCTGTGTTGTACTGTACTGAACTATTAAAGTTTCTGTGCCTGACCTTTAATTTGTGTGCATGCTGTCAATTGATATGCATTTCATTGCAGCACTGCAATAGAAGTACTCTGAATTTCTAAGCCTGTCTGCAATTTATTTCCTTATTTCTGTGTAGGTAGGTACTGCGTCTCCCCCCCATCAAAACAAGGTATTGTTTTTTGACTGTTGACTCTTTGAAGATTGGTTAAGGATTCAAGGACAGGCACTGTGGTGTGCCTGCGTGGCTGTATTTAGTGTTTTGCCTCCCAGCCACCCAAAAGTGCTGAAATAACAAGTTGTTGTAAGTTGTCTATGTCATCTGAAAAAATGCCCATGAAGAGACAGTCAGGCAAAGCAGTTTCTGGCTGTGGTGCTGCTGCCAAGAAGAGTGTTAGCAGTGGAAATTGTTGTAAAGATGAGTCGGGTTCATCAGGGGCTACAAATGGTAGCAGTGTTAAGAGTGGTTGGGGCCATGGTAGTATGCAGCAGAAGGGAAAGGTAGTAGTTGGTACAAGTAAAGGGAATTGTCTGACTATATTTTTCACAGTGAAATCAGTTGCTTCAATGCTGGTTGGAGATGGTGTTGTTCCTGCTGTTAGTAAAGTTAGTAAAGTTAGTGAGGGCATGGTTGAAAACAACATGAGTATTGCTACACGTTCAACCCTGTTAAACTTATCACGTGGGGAAAATGTTTTTGAATCTGCAGACTTGAATGCAGTTGATGTCCCACAACCTACAGTACTTGACTATGATTCTGATCATGATGATAACTCACAGTATCATTTTTCCACTGATACTGAGGATAGGCCATCCAAACATTCAGACATTGATGAAAAAAACAAGGCTGATAATATTGAGGCTGCTGTTGAACTTGGAATAGCTCCACAGGAGGACAGCCTCCAAAGTGAATTAGTGGATGAAGATTATGATGATGATGCTAGTGACCTTATTTGGGACCCGGAAAAAAAGAAAGTGAAGGTACTGTTTGTAAACAGTCTGTTAATCAATTGCCCCCTCCTCAAAGTTATGCTGTAGCTGTGTCTGTTGATGATGACCCTGAATTAATAGTCATAGATTGTGATGTTCAGTCAAAGTCTAACTGTGCACAACAGCAGAAATCATGCATTACACCCCCCATTTCATCATCATCAAAAGTGCAGTTACATATGCAGCAGCACTACCAGCAGCGACATGTGAAGAGTACGGCACCCAAAATCCCTAGTTTGGGAATTTTTTGTACAAGATGGCAACAATGAAATAGTGGCAATCTGCCAGCTTTGCCAAGTGCATGTGAAGCACAGTAAAAAGGGTAGCCATTTGGGCACTGGGGGCCAGCATACTCATCTGAAGAGCAGGCACAAGGCATTGTGGATGTAATACCAGAGGGGAGCTAATGACGTAACAGGGCATTCATCCTCAGCCACCTTAATGAGCATGGCAACCCCTTCCATCAGTGTAAATAGCCATGTCAGTAAAAGTGGTGAAATAACCCCAGAGGATTACTACAGGCATGAGGAGGATGATGATTTGGAATATTCAAGCAGTGGTCAGAGTAGCAGTGGCGGTCCATTTAGTAATTCTACTATATCAACCCCTATGCTTAAAACAAGGAAAATAACTGCATGTATTGGCTTGTCACCTGTGCACCCACCATCACACATCCAAGGTACCCCATCCATGTCAATTAGTAGAGTAGAGCCATTTGGCACACCACGTGTAAAGCAACAAACAATGCAGCCCACAATGCACAGCCTTTTTGCTCGCAACACTAAATACTCACCCAATCATGCAGATGCATGTGAACTCAATGCTGCCATAGCAGAAATGCTGGCAATTGACCTTTTGCCATTTTCTTTTGTGGAGAATGTGGGTTTCTAGCACTTTGCAGCATGCGCATGTCCTAAATGGAAGGCTCTGTCCTAGACATACTTTTCCACCTGTGCTGTCCCTGAGTTATATCAGGAGAAGTCTGTAAGACATGCCCTTCAACATTCCACATCGCCTTACATTCACTTAAGCATGGCTATCTGGAGTGGCAAAATGGTGGGTAGTTCCTATCTGTGTATTACTGCATATTAGGCACAGCTATCTGGGGTTCTCTGTGATGGTGGGATGGGAAAGCACTGTAATAAGTCAGACTGTGGTGGGGGTAGCAACCTTCATGGCATTAGACAGCATGCCATGCTTGCAATGTGTAGCAGGGTCACATACAGCTGAACACATGCTAGACATGCTACTGACATAAATTGATGAGTGACTGCACCCCCTGTCCCTAAAAGATGGCTTCATAGCTAGTGATAATAGATCAAACATTATAAAATGTATCAGCAATGGTGGCTTTGTGTGGGTTCCCTGTATGGCCCACTGTTTAAATCTGATGATACAGGAGTTTCTGCAGTACCCTGAAATAAAGCAAATCCTGACAGTTGCACACTGCAACTGTGCCCACTTTACACTTTGAACACTGACTTCCTGCCTATTTAACTACCTCCCTGAATCATGAGACCAGCAGAGACAATCAGGCATGTGATCAGTGGCCTGTTTTTCAATGACTTCACCTTATCAAACTTTAACTTGAAGTGAACTCGAAGTGAACAACCAAAGTAAGGTGAATTTCAAATTTTTAATGGACAATTCATGTAGTGCTATGCGAATTCGAAGTGGACCACTTTGGGCTCACTTCACCTGTGAATTAAAACTTTGCTGCATCTGTAACAGTGATCACTGTGAGGAGGGCCATCAGAGCAAAGTGACAGAAGAAGTGGATGAGAGGGTTTCATCTGGCAAGGTGGACTGTGACAGCTCGCTGTGGCATTCACTCTGCTGTGTCACTTCTCTGGTGGAATGTAAATGTGACCTTAAGACACATTTGTGTGGGATGGCTGTCCCACACCACCCTGATAACACTCCATTCACAGGGCTCAAGGATTTTACATAAAAGTACAGATAAAATAAAACAACAAATCAAAATAGTGCAATAAAGCTTAAACAATAAAATGTGTACTGCATAAAACATATTTTAGTTGCTCCCTGTAAAATTAACATTTAAAATAAATCAGAATTCTTGAAATTCCGGGATGACGATCCCAAACAAACATTTCTCTAAATGTCACTTTGTAACTCCTCCAGAGAAGTAACACAGTGGTGTGAATAGAGCCATGAGTTCCACAGAGCGGGTCAACCAGGGGCAAAGGCCTTGTTCCTGGAGAACATCACTCTACACCAAGGACTAACAAACAGGTCTGACACCATGCAACAAGGGTTACAGGTGTACCAAGCCATGTGGCACAAGGTCTTGGAGGTATTGGGGGCCCAGTCTGGTTGCAGCATTAAATATTAACAGGTCAACCATGAAGTCATGTAGCACAGGAGTGATATGGAATTTCATGGTTGTTGATGTAATCCGTCTGGCTGAAATCAATGTTCTGCACTAGCTGTAGGTGACACAACACCCCCTCCTCCAGGCAGACCCACATATAGAGCATTGAAATAATCCAGTCATGAATGAATGCACTACAGTGGGCATGATGCTTCAGTCTGGTGATGTTCTTCTAATGGAAAAGGAGCAACTAAATACAGCTGCCACCTCAGACTTCTGAGTCAGTTTGCAGTTGAAGGTAGCACCCGGTCTTTTCTGCCACATCTACTGCTCATAGAAAAATGCTCCAGTAATAAACCAATACTGGTTCCTCTGATCATTGTCAATGGGTGAGGGCTGAGGCAAACATAAAAACTTTAATCTTGCCTCGGTTGAGTCTCTGCTTGCTTGTGGATACCTGATCTTTTGCATCATACAAAAGGCTTGCTTACACTACCTGCTTTGCTGTGTTGCAGTCTGCTACATATTGTCATCCCTCCACCCACATTTCTCTTTATGGTTGTTTACACAGCCTACGCTGTTAACCATTGCAGGGCCAGTCTGTAGTCCACACTGTCTTCCTGCATTGGTTCTGTACATTTGCATTGGATTTAGGGATCAGGCTAATGCTACCTCACTCACCTCAACAGCTTCCAAAATTGCCACCCCTTCAATGCACCAACAAATAAAAAGGTTTTGTACTCCTCACACTCCAAGTGAAATTATATTCTCCATTGTGGGAGTCAAGGAAGGAAGGAAGACAGAGGAGACATGGCAGCATGGCACAGTGTACCATGAGACTGAATTGGCACAGGCAGTGCTGCATGTTTACATGCTAGCAGAAAACACCTACACTGGTATGCATCTCCACCAAAACACTGATTGTGATGAACCTCAATGGGATGACTGACAACTCTCCTCAGGCTGTTTATGTTACCTGATCTGTACCTGTGCAACGCATCTGAACTGGTCACAATGGTGCATATCAGGCTATGTAAACATTCATAAAGACTGACTTACCAGAAATACTATCTCTAGTCTACCTTGAGATAATGACAGAAACATCAGAATATCATCTTTATGACAGTGAAACTCTAAACCAAATGGTGTAATGATCTCACCCAGGCAGCATATACACAGTGAACAACAGATTAGACACATACTGTTACAGAACCCTGGTGTGCATCACAGCTAGGAACAGTTAGTTCTGACTAGATACTGCCCCAAATCACAGTTTGCTCTATGCAAGCCAGGAATATCTAAACCAGGAGAGGGCAATCTCAGCCATTCATATATGGTGCTTCAATCAATAACCAATTTTCCATCATGACAAAGGCCAAAGAAAGAGACCGAGGAGGCCAACAATTGATTGCATGACTCTGTACTTCACCAGGAGATGATCATTTGCAGTAGCACATCAAGAATAGTCTTTGCACTGTTCTGATGTCTGAACATTTAAAAACTAAGTAACATGCAGCTTTAAAATTCCAAGCAAGCTCTAAAAAAAAAAAAAAAAAACCCTCTGGCCAGAGCCGATAGGGCTCCAATACACGAATTTGGGATACAAATATTAACAATTACCAAAATTACTAGCCTGCATTAGCAAAATATAATGTAGGCTCATAAATTTGTTGTTTTGCAATATTTGTACAACACATTTTCAACATAGCCTTGTTATGACCTTGCCTCATGAAGAAGGGCAGAACAAATATTCAGCTCCTTCCTGAAAGGTGATTTTTTGCAGGGACTGTGAAATCAACTTTTGGGACTCATAGAAACATTTTGGGCCAGAGTTGAAAAATGGCAGCTGTCACATTCATGAGGTGCTGTAAGGAAATGGCTGTGTTGTAAATTCGGAGTAAAATATTGAAACTTACCAAAGTTATGAGCCTGAGTTTGAAAATTTTGATGTCGGCTCATAACCTTTTTTTGTTTTTTTTAATATTTTTACACCAGATTTTCAACCTAGCCCTATTAAGACCCCACCTCATGAATAAGAGCAGACAAAATTTTCATCTCCTGCCAGAAAGGTGATTTCATGCTGGGACTGCTAAATCAACTTTTAAGATGTGAAAAAACATTTTGACCAGGATTTGAAAAATGGCAGCTGTCATATTCATGAGGTGTTGTAAAGATTTGGCTATGTCATAAATTTGAAGTCCAAATATTGAAAATGTCCAAAGTTATGAGCCTGCATTCACAAAATTCAATGTAGGTTAATAACTTTGTTGTTTTTTAATATTTGTACACCACTTGTTCAACATAGCCTTCATGTGCCACCACCTCACGAACAAGGGCAGAGAAACTCCCGGCCAAAAGGTGATTTCATGCAGGGACCATGAAATCACCTTTTGGTACATATTTGCCTAATGACAGTGCAATTGTTCGTGAGGCGGGGTCCCAAAAAGAATGCTGAAAATGTGCACCAAAAATATAAAAAATGGCAAAGTTATGCAATTAAGTTCAAAACACCTTTAAAAGTCATTGAACCGCTTACTGTTTCCTCAGTTCATGGTCTGGCTTTGAAGAGTGAAGATGTGTCTGTGGTCCAGAGAGGATTACGGAATTGGATCCCTGATGGGCAAGTAAAGGCTCGGGGGTGTGGGGCAGTGGGTGCTGAGTGGGAGGGTCAGGTGGGGTGGGTAAGTGCAATGGCAGCAAAATACATTGATGGACTTTTTTTTATACTTTAAAAAAAATTAGGATTCCTGAACTGGGGTTTGGGCACCCCCCAATGCCACTGTTGCATTTCTGGAAGGGGGCAGGGTGCTGGGTGCTGAGAGAGAGGGTCAGGTGGGGGGGAGGAAGCAATAAATATATTTAAAAAAGGCACAAATCAATCAATCTTTATTTAACCAGGCAAAACACCATTGTGAAGAACTCATTTGCAAGGTGGACCTGGGTTTGGTTCACATTGTCAAAAATGACAGCAACATTACAATGCATGATATACAGTACATAACCTTAGTTAACAAAGTTCAAACACTATAACATAAGTACATAGTGTACACATTTATAAAATAAATATATGCAATGTAAAATGCACAGTAAATATATACAATGGCAGAAAATATGCAAAAAAATACAAGAGTGGGTTAGGGAAACAGTATATAATAAGAAGCAGGAGGTGAAGCAAGAACAGGTCAAGAAGGGGGAAAGGTAACCAGATAACAATACTATGTCTAATGAGCATCAAGAAAAGCAGTTGCATATCTCATTGAAAGTATGAGCAAACAAGATTTTGAATGTGGGCAGTTTTACAGGGGTGACAAACTTCAGTGTTTTTTGGAGGTTGTTCCATAGTACAGGGAGAATATGGCTTATGGAGGAGCTACCGAATCTCGTTCTAACTTGAGGAATAACAAGTGCGATATAGGAAAGGCTTCTCAGTGAATAGCTTCCAACAGTGCAAGCAGGCAAGCAATCAGATATTTTATTTATTTTTTATTGGGAATCTCGGATAATACCTTTGAGCTAAAAGCTCATTTACAAAGGATCCATGTCATAAGGCAATAGACAAGGTGCGTAGACATTACAAAACAGATAGTGGTATATACAGCATGCAAGTACATTATGGTACATACAGATACAGATTCAAGCAAGTACAGTTAAACTACATCAGGTAGGAGAGGTCAACTTTATTGCAACAGTACTAAGAGCATACCTAAGGTGGACAAGCAATTTATAGTGGTAGCTGAGCTTTAGAGCATGCAGGTAGAGTTATGGAGGGTCAGAAGTGGTAGTGACCAAAAATGGGGGAGGTCAGAATAGATGAGAGCAGGGGGAGGGTGGGGACAGAGACAAAGGGTGACAGAATAAGGGGTTGAGTAGTCAGAGGGAGGATTGGATAGGAATCACCAGGGTTACATAAGAAGGTGATAGGGCAGGGCTGGGTAATGTGGGGAGAAAGGGATAAGGGAAAGGGTTTTAAAGTGGGGGTGAGGTGAGGGAAACCGTGGGAGGGGGTAAAATGGGGTTAATATTTGTGAAGAGAAAGCAGAAAGGCAGGGGGATAAAGAGGGGACATGGGGGTAGTACTCAGTAGGGTCACACCAGGAAGGGGAGGAAGTAGGGGGGGATGGGTGCTATGCAGGACAGATAAGCTATCAATAACAGTAGGATTAGGCACAGGTGATGCAGTTGCAGTTATTAAGAGTGGCCAGGTACTGCAGCAACTTGGCCTTAAATGGGTGTAGTTTCATTTCCTCAATCAGCTCAGAGTTAAGGGAATTTAGCCAGCAGCAGGCCCTGTATTCGAAGGACCGCTGCCCCAGTGAGGTCCGGCGGAATGGGATAATGATGGCAGCTTTACTCAACCCCCTAGTTAGTCTGGAGGAAGGGGAGTTTCTTAGCAGTTGCCTCACTCCAGGAGGAGCATAACCTCGGGTGGATTCTTTAGCTAATAGACAGACTTGGTACTGAACTCTGCTGTTCAAGTTTAACCAACCAGTGCTTGAGTATAGTTCACAAGTGTGAGTTAAATGGTCCACACCCAGGACTAGTCTGCAGGCTTTGTTTAAGACAATCATGATTCATCTAAGTGCTGTATTGATACCAACTCCATAGACTACCAGTCCCTAATGTATGATAGAGAGCATGGAGCTGTTAACTGCAAGCTTGATGGCATTTTCAGTGAGGCACTGCCTATGCCGGTAGAGCTGACCTAGTCTGGCACTAGCTGCCTTTGCAACATGGTCTATGTGCTGGCTGTAGAAGAGAGAGCTGTCAAGTTAGACATCGGTTCTTAAAGGTGGTGACCATTTCAAGTGTATCAAACTTGTTATTGTAGATATTGAGGTTGATGTGACATGATGGTTTTGATGGGAGGCAAACAACATTGTTTTAGTCTTAGTGTAGTTGAGCAAGAGCTTAAACTGAAGGAACCATTTCTCTACAGCAGTAAAGTCATCTTGCATGCCTTTTTCCAGCTCTTCCGGAGTAGAATGACATGTGTAGAAAACAGCATCATCTGCATATAGAAGGATGTTATTGTGGCAGACTTTGGGGAGTTCATTTAGAAACAGGTCGGATAGAACATCAAGAATCTTGACCTGCTGGGTCCTGTTAGAGAGGTAACTCTGGAACCAGCCTAGCGATACAGAGGATATACCAATGTTAGAGAGTTGTGTGAGAAGCAAGTAATGGTTGACCATGTTGAAGGCCTTGGTGAGGTCGAAGAAGGTGGCCCCCACCAACAGTCCTTGGTCAAATGCTTCATGGATATGACCGGTAAACTCAACCAATGCCGTGGAAGTACTATGTGTCTTCCGAAAGCCATGCTGTTCCTGGAATTGAAGGTTGTACTTTTCAAGGTACGTACCTAACTGATCGTATGCTATCCTCTCTACTGCCTTGGAGAGATATGTACTGTGGTAGCTTATTAATAATAGTTCTGTACATCCAAGTCGCTGCATTTTTTGTCATTGAAATTTGAGAGATTTCCAGCCTAGGAGTGAGTAGAGGTGACAGTGGTGGGTGGAGTATTGTGTGCCAGTAATGAACCTTAGAGCACGGTGATAAAGGGTATCAAGTTTCGATAAGGCAGTGCTAGGGCCTTGCCCATGCAGGAAGTCAACGTAGTCCAAAAGAGGAAGGAAGGTGGTTTGAACCAGTCTAGTTTTAGCATCCTGCGTAAGTAGATGCTCAATACGGAAGAACAGGCCAAGCCTTTGCTTTAATTTTTTTGCCAATTCCTCTATGTGGTTGACAAAAAAAGTTTATGGTCGATCCAGAAGCCCAGATATTTGAACTTCACTATGAAATCCAATGGTTCCCCAAGAAGTGTGATGATTTAAGGGTGGCATACCTAGGGGGCAAGGATTGGTGGTATTGACAGAAGGTGAAAAGAGCATGGCTGTGTTTTTTTTAGCATTTAGAAGAAGCTTACATTGCAAGAGGTTTTGCTGCAGCTAGCTAAACTCAAGCTGAAGGCCCGAGCAGGCAAGCTCAAGGGTAGGCCTAGCGATGTAAAGGACAGTATCATCAGCAAAGAGGTGGATATTCACCGATTTGATACTAGAATTTAAATTGTTAATGTAGACTGCAAAAACTAGAAGGCCTAGAATGGACTCCTAGAGCACACCTCTCAGGAGAGCTTTCAGCAGAGAGAGATCCATTTTTGCCTTTATTCGCTGCTGCCAACCAGTTAGATAGCATCTGCACCATTTCATGGTTAAAGGATCAAGACCAATGTTACGGAGTGAGAGCAGAAGCAGGTTATGATCTACTGTATAGAAAGCCTTACTCAAATTGAGGAATAAGGCACACACATGATTTTTATCGTCGAAGGACTTTAGCCAATCGTTAGACATTATAGCAAGAATGGATGCTGTACTGTGTCTAGGTCTAAACCATGATTGCACAGGGTTGAGCAAATTGAATACTTCCAAATGATTCCTAAGTTGTGTGTTAACTATTCTTTTCTAGTAATTTAGAGAGTACAGGAATAAGAGATATGGGATGATAGTTATTTAAATCAACGAGTCAACAGAATTAAACAAAGGGATGATTTGCATTTTTCCAGACCAAAGGAAGATCACTCTGATCAAGGGACAAGTTGAAAAGGTGGGTTATGGGTGCAGCCAGGACATGGTAGCCAAGTTTTAAAAAGTAAGGGTCAATATTATCAGCACCCACACTGTTTCTGGAATCTAAACCCAGTAAAATATCTTCCACTTCCTTCAAGGAAACAGGCTGAAAGGAGAAGGACACTGCATGAGCTGGTGTGGCTGAGGCTAAAAAAGCCAGAACTTGGGCACAGAACTAGTCATGCAACATGTTGGCAGGAGAAGTGTCAAAAGCTAATCCTGCAGTCACTAAATGATTGTTAAGGAGCTATATAATAGTCTGCTTATTGGTAGTGGAGGTATCACCAATAGAGATTTTTGTATGGAGGGAGTTAGCTGGGCTATGTCCTTGAATGTCCTCAACCATGCATGAGCAGTAGTAGATGGGGGGGACAGTAAGAGGATTTTGTGATTGGAATACTACGAAGATTCCTGCACTGGGGGATTGGGCACCCTCCAGTGCCTCTGTTATGTTTCTGGGGGGGTAGGTTGGTGGTTGCTGAGAGGGAAGGTTGGGTGGGGGGAAGGAAAGAATAAATGCACTAAAAAAAGGCACAACTAACCACACATGCATGGTAGTGCATGGGGGAATCAGTAAGATGGTTATTTCGTAGTTAGGACACTGGGGGATTGGGCACCCCCAATGTCACTATTATAATTTAGGGAGAGGGTGCTGAGAGGAAGAGTTGGGTGGGGGGATATGTATAATCAAAGAAAAAGAAATTGGCGATCACATCAAGACACAGCACAGTCCGCCATGACCAAGATGGCCACCACAATGTACTGCACAAGTGCCAATAGTCACGCATGTGCATTACTGTTTGGTGGCCATCTTGGACATGGTGGAGTGTGCCGTGACTGCCGACAGTAAAAATAATGCAGTGCAGCTGCCTATAGAGACAGTGAGCAGAGTGGTTAAAAGACGCAGAAGCAGCTGTGTTGGAACTCCAACACATTCAGTCAGAAGGAATGAAGAAATCCTTTTCTCATAGCAAGAGGTCTACAGGGCTATGCCCATTGCAGTCCTAAAAAGAGAGGCAGTTAATAGGTAGTTCAGAGGGGCAGCAGACAACCACACTGTGCACCCCTGTGTGCAGTTACAACTGCAGATGTCTAAGCATCCTTTGAATGCTGTAAATTTTCTGTCTGTGCTTCTGCATGGTGGCCTGCTCTCTTTCCCCTACTGGCTGAACCACTTTGTGACTACCTCAAGGCCTCTGGCCTCCTCTGTTTGTGGCCTCCTGCTGCTCCCGTTTGTCCTCCCTGGCTGTTGCCTTTTTGGCGCTAGCCTCCTGGTGGGTGGCTCTGTGGCTGCCATGCACTCCTTGGGCCTCTCACCCATTCTGGCCTAGTCTCTTCCCCCCTCATTCCTAGCCTACCCGATGTATGTTTCGAGTTGCCCAGAAGCCACTGTGTCCTGCCTTTTGGGATGCTAAAACATGGCTTGGTAGCTCAGCAGAGTCGCAAGTTGGGAATTAACCTCTGGCAGCTCAGGTCAGGCAGCCACCCCAGAGTCCTACACCCTCCATTCAGTTGGCTCTCAGCTTTTTTTTGCAGCTGGGTCATAGTGCCAGGAAGCCCCAGATACTAAAATGCCCTCAGTTTGGACTACTGAGAAACTAGGTAATAACCCCATGCCATTTTTGCTGTGCATTTCAGCTATGGCTACTTACTGCCTTTCCAGCTCCATTGCCAATCACTACACTCTGAATCCTTCCCCTAAGGGACTGGTTGGTGTACGTCTGCGATAATTACCCCATTCTGTCTGTTTCCGCAGTTTTGTAGCCTTAGTCATACCTAGGCACATACTAGCTCAGTCATCAGTTTAGCCTGCCATGTTCAACCATTTTTCATGTCAACAGGTAACAGGCTTCACCATCGGTTTTTCTGCATGCTCTCAAACTTACTCCAGATGCAGGCCAACCATGACCATATATAGGCCTCTGGGCTCCTACCCTTGAAGCCAACCATCTCATTCTGCTCTTTTTTGAAGTCTACATCTTTAGGTTGGGTCCCTAATTTTTGGTGGGGTCCTTCTCTTCCTGCCCTTTGAGTGAGAATGTCCTACGCCCTGGGGAAAACTCGAACTATGCAGATTGACTCTGTGGCACCTGTTGATGTGGTACTTATGATTTCAGCTGGCTAAGCATGGGGCTTCTAAGTCCTTGGCTGATCCTGTTATCTGTTCAGACCATGCCAACAGCACTTTTTGAAAGCTATTCCTTCATAGAGTCACCAAGGTTCACTTGGTCTCATCCTACTTCCCTTCACCTGCCTCTCAAGGTCAAAAATCATGCAACAATCAAAAGTCTCTGCCCATCAAGGTCTCAAATAAATGCCTTTCCCCTCAAGAGTTTGACTTCCACCCAATGCCTCCCTTGGTTGGAGGCCAGATATGTACTGCTCAGCTGTTGTTTCTCTTTTCAGTCCTGCCTTGGGGTGGGCCTTTTTCACAGAAAACTTCCTATAGCCACAGAGATCAACTTTTGGCACCCTCATGGTCTTCCCATTAAAGGGATAGAGTGAGAACCATTCCCCCAAAATCTTCCCCAGAACTGAGATTCTAAATTGAAGCAGCTGAGCTGTAACTAATTCTATCCCTAATTTGTAGAGAAGGCAACCAAGGCCTTGAATCCATAGAGGTTTGCTTCATTATAGGGAGTTTTCCTTTCTTCCATGCAGAAGGTCATAAAAGTTAGGTACTCCCCACAAAAGCTGGAATCAGTTGGTTGCTCTCCTGAGTCCGGGTCTTGGTCTGGTTTCAACGTTCCTCCTTGGATAAAACTAAGATTGCCTTTCGGTGTGCCTTTGGGTCTTTTTCCCTAAGAGCCTTTGGCCCTAGGACCCCATTCCTGCAACACCTTGAGAAGTTATAACCCTTCATCAGGGTTCCACATCCTTGCAACACCCTGACAGAGTGGTAGTCCCCATAACAGGAACAGTGAGAGCATAAGCCAAAGTTTACAAGTGCATAAGCACTACACACTATACTACTTAGTCTCAATCAGCCCTACCCTACTCAGAGCCCAGCTAGAGGGGCAGTGGGTGACCATGCCATACTCCTCTCCATGAAGTTAAAACTGCACGTGTTCATGTGTCTTTCAGATGCTCATAATTATCTGTTGCCACCTTCCTCTCCTTCTCCTCCTCCTGTGGTGCGTCTCTCTCCTTGGGGTTGGGCCTTCTTCTCTAAGTTGCCTTTGGTCCTAGGACCCTCTCCCTGCAACACCTTGAGGGATTGAAACCCTCCATCAGGGCTCCGCATTTCTGTGACACCCAGACAGGGAGATAGTCCCTGAAACAGAAAGTGTAAGCCAAATTTCACAGTTTCAGAAGCACTATATACTACTTAATCTCAATCAGTCCTATGCTACTCAGAGCCCAATGACCCTTTGAACACAGATTATTCAATGAACGTGTGAATTTTTTAAAGTCAGAATTCAATATCAAGGGCATACGTTTTATAAGTAAAATAAAAAAAAAAACCTTTGAGAATACTGTTCATTATCTCTATTCTAAAGCCTAATTTAAGCTCTGCATAAAAAACTGCATACAAAACACTATTTTCCAATTAAGAAGATACATGTAATCTTCTGTATATTATGCTTCCTGAAGAGTTTGCATTTTAATGCAGATTTTGTCTTTTCACCTAGGGCCAGGTGAAAAGCCTTTCTTTTGAAGTACTAACAGGAGAATTAAACTGTCATGGTTTCCTAGTGTTATTTAATTTTGCCTAGAAAGGAGGATAAAACATCTTTAATTAACAACAAAGGTTTTGGAATCAGTGAAACTGGTGAATGATATTAAATCTTATCTGTCCTTTGAGGCTAAAAAGCAGATTATAGGTTCTGGTCAAATAGCAAATGTAGCTAAATGGTAGTCGTACCTGAAACCTGATCATGTGAGTAGGGTCTAAAAACTAATTAATCTTCATAAAGCTGTAACCATGGATGGTAAAAGTACTGACCATTTGGTTATGTTATTGCAATTTGAACGAGGAATGTGCACAATGTACTTGCCCTTCTCATTTTTAACAGACTGCTCCTTTAGCTCAACTGATAAGTCTTGTGTCTGGGGACCAGCTGGATGTGAATTCAGTTCCCCACTGTTTGCCTTCTGCCACTACAGAAGGGAGTTTTCATTTCAGTGGACCAACCAGCTGGGCGTGGAAGAGGAGGAAATAAGTAATTACTCCAGTTCAGATTAACAGTATTTTACTAGCTGAGTTATGAGAGCTGCTTCCAAGCTGCTGCCTTGGGGCTGGATAACCATACATTTAAATCTAACTGCATGCCCCTTCCAGGCTATTTTGAGGCCAAATACATGTGAACACACACACATTACAACCGGCACACAATTGTGGGAAGAACTTCTCATGTGCGAATATGATTCTGTGTTGCTTAATAGGATAAGAGGGCTGCATTGTTTGCAGCTGAGGTATGAGGTACTTTTTCTTGACTGGGTTACAACACATTTTAAGATGCATTTACACACATGTTGGTTTGTCTCCTCCACAGAAACTGTAGGTGAAGTGCACTGTTGACGCTATTTCTAGTGTGTCCACACACAGGGGATGTGGAGCAGTGCAGAATCTGTGGAAGTGTTGCAGCCAGGCAGTATGGTTCCCCCTCCAGCTTTTGTTTTGTGTATAGTATGTCACTGTGCTAGCTTCCAGCACTGCATGTTCATCACTTTAAGTGTTCTGTAGCATTCACAAACCCTTCTAACACTAAGCCTTGCTGCATTCTGTATGAATGGTACTGAATCCACTGCCAGAGGATGTGTAAGCATGTTTGGGAGCACTGTAAGCTGATCCATTTCAGCTCATTTAATTAGTTGCAGTGGTTGGGAGCATTAACAGTGCAGATGTTTTACTGCATATGCCTGTGTGCTTACATCCTGAACTGATGCCCTTGCAGTGTTGGATACCACCAGAAAGACATAGATAAAACTCAAGGAGAAGGATGAGCCCAGCCGCCTTCACAACATCCATAGCTCATGCACTGCTCCACAGCACCTTTGTGTGGATGCTCTGGAAATGTCTACAACAGTGCACTACACACACAGGTGCTATAATGGTGCCAAAACCCAGTGTGCTGTATGTGTAAATGCACCTTTGAAACATCTACACCATTTCAATTCCCCATCACTGTAGTGTTTGACAGTGGTTGAAACTTATCAGCTTCTAAGGCTTCCAAGCATGTTTACACTTATCCTCTGGCAGCAGATCAGCTACTCTGCACCACTTGCACCAGTACAGTATGCTCAGTGTAAGCATGGCTACTACTAGCTAGGTTAGGAGAGTTGCTCTTTTAGCATACATTGTGAACTCTTACAGCCATACTGGGAGACAATTGGTTTGAATCCCAGAGTACATCTCCTAGAGATTGTTGTTAGTTTCCATACTGCATCGAGTGAAATAAACTAGCAGTCTCAAAACAAATCGTAGTGCTGTATTTCAGTTTGTTCTCTGCTATAAAATGCGCAGATGTTTTCATAGAATCCAATTTCTCTAAGGGAAATTCATTTTACAAAGGCAGTTTAAAATACACAGGTTTATGTTTCATAATAGATTGCTGTGCAGTACCTGTGTTACTATATCAATTATCTTTTTTATGGATTATTTCTTTTTTAAAACAGAAGTGGAAAACCACAGCCGCTTTTATTGCCTGTATTCCTTTCAGTGATTATGTAACAATTTAATAAATTATACTGTATTAGATTGCTTTCTAGTCTAGATGTTCATGTTCAAAGACTGCAAAACTGCCCTTATTAGTAGTTTTTTTTTTATAGAAGCATATGTAAGGTGCATTTCCAATGTTCCTGAAGTTAGAGACTGTAGAGGTGTAATACTAACTTTAGTTTTGCTAATTAGCACAATATCAAGTTTGGCATAACATTTGTTGGATGAAATATGTTGTATTTTTTAGTTGGATATTAATTTTGTGTGCATTATACTGAAGGGCCTTTGGGTGAAACCTTCCCCTACCACACTATTCTTTAAATTGGAGAAATTATACCAAATGTCATTTTTTTAAACAACAGAAATTACTGTAGTTATATTTGTCAATTATATTGGCACAAATGAACAGAAAAGCACATGAATACTACCATTAATGGGAGAAAAATATAAATCCCATTGCATTGAGCTATTGGGCCTACAAAGGTTCTCTCATTTCTGCCAATGTCCAAAAAAGGCTCTTGTGTCTGTGTGAGTTCAAATGCTCACATATTGTAACTTACATTACATGTAATGAGTACATTTTGTCCTGAGGATAGGATGGGGAGAGGGTGGGTGATGGCAGTCACTAAGCAGGAAAGGGATCTCAGAGTTAATATTGCAGAATACCTCAAGGTGGCAGCACAGCATGACAAAGCTGTGGGTAGGGCTAGTGGGATGTTGAAGTGCATAGGAAGCGGCATCACCAACAGGAGGATGGGGGTGGTACTGCCACTCTACCACTCTTTGGTATGCCCCTACCTTGAACATTGTGTCCACTTCTGAATAACACACTGCAGAAAAGACATAGACAGGGTGGAGGTGGTCCAGAGATGGGAAACCAAGATAGGGAAAGGGTTGCAAGGGAAGATGTATAAGGAGAGACTGAAGAATCTCAGTATGTGCACTCTGGAAGACAGGAGAGCAAGGGGTACCATGAGTGAGACCTTCAAATACCCTACAGGGATGAACAGAGGTTTGGGAGGTGCCACTTTCATAAAAGGATAACCTCCTTGACTAGGAGACTTGCAATGAAATTGAAGGGGAAGTTTCAGGAAGGATGTGAGGAAATGCTTCTTCACAGAAAGAGAGGTAGCAGCATGGAACAGACTGCCACCTGAACCTGAGGAGGCTAGAATGGTGAAACTATTCAAGCATGCATGGGATAGACACAGGGGCATATTACTACAGAAACAGGGATGGGGTCCCAGGAGACCAGTTAGGGTCTGTGGAGATACAATAGGCAAGGAACCCTTTGGTAGATTGTGTGGGCATATTTGTCCTTTTCTGCCAACAGATTCTGTTTCTATGTTAAATGTTTATCCAAAAAAGGTATCATTCACCTACTTTGTCTATTCATTTAAAGCAGTAGTAATTCATAGTCAGCCAAAGGTGACTTCATAAATATGATTATTTTTAGCAATAATGTATTTATGAAATCTTTATATTCATCATAGGTATATTATCAATTCTTTCAAATAGAATTAAACAGCTTATATATCTAGTTTTGAAGTTAAGAATGCATGTCAATTAATATGGCCACCACAAGCAATATTTAAAAATATCTTCTATTGAAGACTTTTAACTGTATATACTTGATTCTTAATGTGACTGTATAAGGATGGCTTTATTACAAATACCTGGTGGTAAACAATATGGCACTAAACCATGAAGTTTCATTTTTTATTGTGGGCATAGCAACACAGTGGGGACATTTAGAAACATCAAAACCACATATATCAGTTCAGGAATGAAATAAAATGGGATAATATGGGATACACAATGGGCTGACTGCGAATACATCATTAATCTGCACATGTGATGGGGAAGGACAATAACTCATGAGTAGTAGAGCCAGGAGTGAGTTATATAAATCATGCTCCCGCATAACTGATGAAAAATAGCTTAATCTGAATGTGGCAATTATGTGTCCAATTTATATAATGTTTTATAAACAGAACAATTGTTAAATAGTAGTGTTTGATGCAGATTTAACTGTTCATGTTTGATTTCCCAGCTCTATTTTAGTGCAGTAGGGCCACTGTGATGTCATCAACGTACTGTTCAAGCTGCTAGACCATTGATTTAGAGTTCCTTTGTGACCAGTCTAAAGGTAGAATAACTGGCCAAAGTACAAATAAATGATTTATCCTTATATAGAATCCATACATGGAAAAAGAAATAATTTATCTGAAATGATTAATGCTTACATACATTGCATAAATGGATATATAGTTTATGATGGAACCCTGTTATGCATGGAATTCCATGCCTGGAATATGCTTATTGCACACTAGTAGTGACCTTATTATCATTTTGTGCTATAGTAGTGATGACACCACTGCATCACAACAACTTAGAATGCTGTAGCACAGCTGCTTTCCTCTACCCAGTTGAGCTGGAAGTTTTTTTAATCGTAAACTTACAGGTACAGAAAATACAGCAGCACATAGAATCAATAATTTGAGCCCACCACCAATGTGTCAAGTGCTCCCCTAACCCCAAGTTTACTGCTATGAACTGGAGTGTTTGAAATGGGCATGGATATCTGAACACTATAAAAGATTTTGGGCCCAGTTCACAAAAGTTCCCAGCATGGTGCAAGGGGTTTGTATCACAAGGAATGGTGCAAAGAGTCCTTTGTGCTTAAAGGTGTGAAGGGAGCAATTCTCAAAGCAGCTGTATTGTCTCCAGGTTGCATGCACCAAATGGACTTGTGCTGCCTGTGCACCACAAAATGGGCTGTGGCATAATGCTAGGGTCTTGTACCAGATGCAGTCTGCCAAATCACCTAAATTGGGATTCTCAAAACTTTCCCTGAGGGCAAATTTCTAACTACCATTCGAATAGCTTGGGCTGGTCTAAGGGTACTTAGAAATTTGTCATTAGGGAGAGTTGGTCAGTTTACAGCAATGTGCTGCATTCCCCATCACCAGCCTCAATCTCCCATTATTATAAATAAGGATCCTTGATGATCTACTGCCCAACAAGCCCTGATCACCTGTTATTATAAATATCCCTGGTGATCTAGTGGCCCCCCATGCCCTGATCCCTCATTATTATACATAAAGATCCTTGGTGATCTAGTGCCCCCCAAGCCCTGATCCCCTTTTATTATACATATAGATCTCTGGTGATCTAGTAGCCCCCCAAGCCCCAAGCCCCCATTACAAAATATGAACACATCATTTTTGGTCTATTGGGCCCCAACCCCCCCACCTTGGCAGGCTGTGTCCCATAACCCTACTACCCCATCCCCAAACTGAGCCAGCAACTGGCACAGCCCACCCCTCACCACAAGTCCAGCCACTGACTGAGCTCTCAATGAGTGCTGTACTGTATACGTGGGGAGGGCACTAGATCACCAGGGATCTTTATTTATAATAACAGGAGACTGGGGCTTGGGGGGGTCCACTAGACCACCAGGCAATGCTGGGGGACATTGCCACATGGTCCCACAACTTGCAGCAACCTGTCCAGGTGCACCCTCTGTTTGGTGCACTGTTACGGTTGCTGCAAGCCACAGGACTTTGCTGCCAAGACCCTACCCGATTAAGAATCAGGTGCAGGGCCCCTTGAGCAGCAGCTATAAGTGCAAGCCACCTTTGGCATGGCTTACAATGACTTTTGACAATCGAGCCTAATGTATCACCATCCATGCACAGACAAACCTGTGCCTACATCTTGTGTTTTCTATTGCAGCCAGGGAACCTCTCCAACTTCGTTCTCAAGGTTCCAGGTTGCCACAGAAATCTACAGATGCAGATACAGGCTGTTGTGTATGATTGACCATATGTTATCCTCTATATACTGCATATGTTTTGCCAGAAATACATTTTTGCTAAACAACCATACAATGAATTTATTTGCTGACTAATGAATACTGTTACATACAAACTTAGGAAAGAAAGAAGCCCTCTAGTATATTGAGTTCTTTACTACACCAGCTCAGTGGGAATACCCTGTTAACCACTTTCCATGAAGGTGCTATCTAGTTTAAGCTTTAAGGTAGAAACATTGTTGATTGACATATCTTGTTCTAAAAGCCTATTCCTAGTACAGTACTCAACATTTATTCTGTGAAGTAGTTCTTTCTATTTCTCTTGAATCGTTTTTCTTTCAAAGACAGTGAGTACCTCCTTGTCAGTTGTCTGTGTAATTCAGGAGAAGTTGTGGTTGGTTTGATAGCATTATCCCTTTCAGATTTTTGAAAACAGGAATAATGCCTCCCTCCCCCTGAGTCTCCTATTTTCCATGGAGAACAGTCCCAATTACATGTTTTTCATGCTGTCAAATACATTGGCAGCTCTTGTCTACACCTTCACAATTCTGTTTATAACCATTCTCAGGTATGGGACAAGAAATATACACTATACTCAAGATGGGGTCTGACCAATGATCTGTAAAAGGTTTTAAAATAACTTTCAGGCAAGGCAAGGCAAAATTTATTTAAAAGACACCCAATCCCGGAGGCTCTGGGTGCCGTACAAAATAGATAAAACAGCATCAAGATAGAATAAAACATCACAAATTTTAAACAAAATAAAAATAAAATAGATAACTCAGCAAATAATATCAGATTCTTATTACAATTCATGGTTTTATTCCATAAAAGCTTGGGAAAATAGGAGGTGAGCCTTAAATATATCTACAGTGAGTGCTCCCCTGACCTCAGCTGGCAAAGAATTCCAAAGAACGGGAGCTGCGACACTGAAAGCTCTGTCGCCAGCAGATTTTAGCCTTGTCCTAGGAATGGCCAGGAGGCCCCCACTAGAGGAACAGAGAGGGTGGGTAGAGAAAGAAGGTACCAGAAGGTCCAACAGATAATCAGGGCCCTGCCCATGTAGGGCCTTATAGGTGAGAAGACCCACCTTAAAGAGGATTCTCCACCTGACTGGTAGCCAGTGCAATTCACACAGTACTGGTATAATATGGCAAAATTTATGCTGCCCAGTAAGTAAGCAGGCAGCTGTGTTTTGTACCAGCTGCAGCCTGTGGAGAGATCCCCCCATGACCCCAAGGTAGAGCGCATTGCAGTAGTCAAGCCTAGATGTCACTAAGGCATGTATCAAGGTAGGGAGGTCCAGAGGTGGAACAAGGGGCTTAATCCTGGCAATATTTCTGAGATAGAAAAAACAGGAACGAACCGTGGAGGATATTTGTGCCTCCATAGTTAAATTCCTGTCCAGAATCACTCCAAGATTTCACACCCAAGAGGAGGCCTTCAATGACACAGCTCCTAGAGCAAGTCCAGTTGCTGTGTCAGAGGCCATCCTATCACGCACTCTGTTTGACTCCACTGCCAATACCTCCGTCTTGTCAGGGTTCAGTCGCAACCAGCTGGAGGCCATCCAGTCATTGATCTCAGCCAAGCAGATGTTTAGTACATCCACTGCGTTGGATGTTGCTGGGGCAAAGGATAGATATAGCTGTGTATCATCAGCATAACAATGGAAACCCAAGCTATACTTCCTAATGATCCCTCCAAGGGGCAGCAAATACACTGCAAACAGCACTGGGGCTAGTACCGATTCTTGAGGAACTCCGCAAAAAAGGAGGCTGGATATAGATGAAGAATTCCTCATCGCAACCGGTTGCCTCCTGTTGGTAAAAAAGGACTCAAACCAGTGGATGACAGTACCGGTGAGTCTGCAGAGCTCCCTAAGGTGGTCAAGCAACACGCAATTGTCCACAGTGTCAAATGCTGAAGAGAGATCAAGGAGAACAAGAATTGTCTTAACCCCCCGATCTCTTGCCCTGAGGAGATCATTCTGCACCTGAACAAGTGCAGTTTCTGTACTATGCCTAGCCTGAAATCCCGACTGTAAGGGTTCCTACAACTCATGAGTCACAAAGTGCTCTTCCAACTGAAGCGCCACCACCTTCTCCACCACCTTCGCTAAAAAGGGAAGGTTGGATATAAGATGGTAATTTGCCTTGACCTCCAGGTCCAGAGATGGTTTCTTTAAGAGGGGTCTCACTAATGCCTCTTTCAAGGCATCCAGAAAGACCCCTTCGAATAAGGAGCATCGAACAATCAAGGCAAACACCGGGCCTACAGAGTCAACACATCTCATTAAGAAACGTGTTGGCACCGGGTCCAGCTCACAAAAGGTGTGCTTCAGTTTGACTGCCACCTCAATGACCTCATTAACCTCCACTGGTCTAAACTCCCCCCAACTAGGCGGACTGCACTCAGAACACATAAGGCGACCACTGCCAGCTATGACATTGCTGGCTGAAAAAGCCACCTGCCGGATCATGGACACTCTGTCTGAGAAGAACCAAGCAAAGTCTTTGCACTCTGTATTAGAAAAAACCCTTCCTGGGCTGCAGACAAGCAGGCTGGAGTAGCCTGTCTACAGCTCGGAAAAGTGTAGCTGGTCGGTTCTTCCTGGCAGCAATCTCCCTGGACAGGAACACTGCCTTCTTATGGTTGATTGCCTCCTGGTATGCACTATAATGCATATGCAGGACCAGTTTGTCCCCGTCCAAGCCGGACCTCCTCCAGCAGCGCTCTAACTTCTGACCCATCCTCTTCATCTCCATGAGATCTCCATCAAACCATGGGGACCTCAGGTATGAAGTTCTGGGTCGTACACGGACAGGTGTGAGGGAGTTAATGGTGTCAGATAACACCCTATTATAGGTGTCACCCATAGCACCAACAGCTCCGATGCATGCAACACCCACACTAGATAATTTAGCTGCCACAAAAAAACCCTCAGGGGTCAAACCCCATAAAGGGTGACAGCTCATCATCTCAGCAGGGGAAGGGCTTCTGGTGGGAGCCCCAAGCATGAACTGCACCATGCAGTGATCGGACCAGTTTACTTGGAAATTTCCCCTTGATGCATGCTATGAGTTTGTCTTTTTTGTTTCCTGTTGCCCCATTTAAATCAATTTCTGATAATTAACCACCCAATGTAACATTTCAGTGACATCTGTGTTATTCGGGTAGTCCTCTATATTTTAACATCTTTAAAGTTCTGCTTTTTTTATGGTCCTTTATTGGTTTAATATGAGTTGTTATTTATTGTTCTAATAATTTAAATTCATTATGCTCTGTCATATTTCTTGATTCAGAGTGAACTCTGCTTCTACAGGAAAGGGTACCTAATTAAAACTATTACTGTTACTACTAGTCCCTTTAAACTGACATCAACAGTGGGGAGGGCAAGTGGAAGGAGAAAATACGTCCACTGTAAGAAAAATGCAATATCCAAGGATCAGGGATGCAGTAGCAACATCAGATGTCTCCTAAGTAATGCCAAAAGCTTAAACAACAAGATTTGAGAACTACAAGCAATCTTAAATGCAGATTATAATATTGGCATAGCACTAATTATTGAAACATGGTAGGCAATTGACCACTCTTGGGATTAAACATATTTCTGGATATTCTCTAATGAGGTTAGACAGGAAAAATAAAAAGAGGAGGTATTGCAATGTTCTCTTCTAATACAGTTTCAGTAACTGATATATTGGGCAAGATTATGAGTCAGGAGTCTAATACTGAAACAATTTGGCTAAGTGTTAACTCAAACTCCTCTGAAGAATTTATCTTAGGCCTGTGTTATAGGCCACTAAACACTCCAGATGAACTAAACCAAGAATTAATACAAGTACTGTCAAAAGCATGCAATATGGGTAGAACAGTGTGTATGGGAAACCTAAACTATAGTGATTTCAACTGGAAAAATATGACCTGTCATCAAAGTGTTGACCTTCTTGACACCTGCTTAGAACATAACCTAATACAACATGTCAAAAATCACACAAGCGATGATGACTTACTAGATCTGGTAATAGATTCAGAAGCCATCTATATCCCTGACTGTGAGGTTACTTCACCCTTAGGCAACCATGACCATTCATGTATATTATTTAGTATTCAAAGTACACATTATCAATCAAAAAGGATGCACAGAAATCTGCCTATACAATACTGGTAACAAAGAAGATATAAACTCTGACATTGCCAGGACTGTTTTAAGGCAAGATCAACAGAGGAGTGTTGGGACTATTTAAAACACAATATAGATACATAGACAGTGTTGGCAGATAAGGGCCTACGGCAAGTCCAGTCTGCCCATTTGAGCTTGTAAGTTCACTTTATGTTTTCCTAGAAGTCTGTTGCCCCTCACCCGTGACCTCCAGAATTCCTTTATGTCTATCCCATGCATTCTTAAATCCCGTGATTGTTTTAGCCCCCACCACTTCCTCTGGCAGAGTGTTCCACTTGTCCACCACCCATTCTGTGAAGAAACTCTTCCTCACGTTTCCTCTGAATCATCCTCCCTCCAACTTCATCCCATGCCCTCTAGTCCTGGAACATCTTTTTCACTTAAAAATAGTGTATTCCTGCACCCTGTTCCTCCCTGTAAGATACTTGTATGTCTCTATCACATCCCCTATCTCCCTCCTCTTCTCCAGGGAGTACATATTCAAGTCCTTTAACCTGTCTTCATAGGACTTGTGATGCAATCCGTGTACCATATTTACTGCTCTCCTCTGAACCTTCTCTACTCTATGTCCTTACATAGGGAAGGTCTCCAGAACTGTACACTGTATTCCAGGTGACACCTCACTAGTGTCTTGTATAGTGGAATTATGACCTCCTTTTTCCTGCTGGAGATGCCCTTGCCTATGCATCCCAGCATCCTATTTGCTTTACCTGCTTCCTTGTCACATTGTTTCCCTACCTTGAGGTCATCAGAGATGATAACCCCAAGATCCTTTTCCTGCTTGGTACATGCTATATCCTCACCCCAAACTGATATATTGTGCCAGGGTTTTTTGTGCCCCATATACATTATCTTGCACTTCTTTGCATTGAATTTCAACTTCCAAACCCTTGATCATTCTTCAAGTTTCTGCAGGTCTCTTCTCATTCTGTCTACACCCTCTGGTGTGTCCGCTCTGTTACAGAGCTTTGTGTCATCAACAAACAGGGAAATTCTGCCTTCTAGGTCCTGCGAAAAGTCACTTATGAAGATGTTGAATAGGACCAATCCCAGCACTGATCCTCTGGTACCCAATGGTCACTCTTCCCTCTGTGGAGTGACAGCCATCTACCACCACCCTCTGTGTCCTGCCGCCTAGCCAGTTACCTACCCACCACACTAGTGTCCTGCCCATACCCATATCCCCCAGTTTGTGTAATAGCCTTCTATGTGGCACACTGTGAAAGGCCTTGCTGAAGTCCAGATAGGCCACATTCACTGCCCTCCCCTGATCCATCTCCCAAGTCACCCAGTCGAAAAATTCAATGAATTTGGTCTGACATGACCCCCCCCCCCGGTGAAACCATGCTGCCTCGGGACCTGTAGTCTGTTGACAACCAGATGTTCCACCAATATCTCCTTCAGTAGTGCTTCAATGATCTTCCCCACTACTGAGGTGAGGCTGACTGGTGGGTAGTTCCCTGCTTCCTCTTTGTTCCCACTTTTGTATAAGGGGAATACATCTGCAGTCCTCCAGTCTTTGGGTACCTCCCCTGTTTCCAGTGATCGGCTAAACAGGATTGCCAGAGGTTCAGCCACCACCTCTCTTAGTTCTTTTAAGGACTCTGGGTGCACCCATTGGCCCCATTGCTTTATAAACCCTTATTCAACCCCACACTTCCTTGGGACCCTTTCTTATATGAGGGGACTTGTATCCATTCTGCACCATTCCCATACCTTGTACTCCCTTCAGGCCCATTACCCTCCTCTTCCTCAGTAAAGACTGAACAGAAATACCCGTTCAACATGTCAGCTTTACTGTTGTCATCCTCCACGTGGCCCCTGTCCTCCTCCTTCAGTCTCACTATCCCTCCCTTTGCCTTTCTTTTTTCACTTAAGTACCTGTAAAAGGTTTTGTCCCCTCTACCCACTGATTTTGCAATGTGCGTTTCTGTCTGAGCTTTGGCTTCCCTTACTGACTTTCCAGCTTCCCTTTGCTTCTCCTGGTACTTCTTCCTATCCCCTTCTGCCTGTGTCTTTTTGGGTTGCCTGAATGCAATCTTTTTGGCTTTTACTTTCTCCTCTACCTCCTTGGAAACCCATAATGGCCTTCTCTTCCTTTTCCCCTTGCTAACCTGCTTAATGCATAATTCTTTTGCTCTTGTAATCCTCATTTTAAATACTGTCCACTGTTCTTCAACCCCTGATTTCTGCCCCATTCTCCTAAATGACTCTTTCAAGCATCTCCCCATTTTCCCAAAATCTGTCTCCCTAAAATCTTGGATACGTGTTTTTGTGTGGTTTGGTTCTGCTCCTTCTGTGATTTCAAACTACAATGACTGGTGGTCACTGTTCTCCAGGTGCTCCCCCACTGTTAACCCCATCACACTGTCCAAGTTTGTGAGCACAAGGTCCAGTATTGCCTTCTGCTGAGTTGGTTCCATGAACAGTTACTTGAGGAAGGCACCCTGAAGGGAGTCCAGGATAAATCTTCCTAGTTGATGCTGCTGCAGGGATGCTCCAGTCCACTTCTGGAATATTGAGGTCTCCACCCTGCACTACCTCACTATTATCTGCCATCCTTTGGATGGCTAACATCAGCTCCCTATCTGTTTCTTCCTCCTGGGCTGGTGGTCTGTAGACCACACCTGTGCAGATGGCTGACCCCATTTTCCTTTCCAGCTTAACCCACAGTATCTCTCCCCCATTTTGTTCCTCCAGGATCTCTGTCAGCTTTATGTCATCTTTCACATAAAATGCCACTTCTCCTCCCTTGCTACCTGCCCTGTCTCTTCTGAATACTGTATGTTGTAGCCAGGTATGGCCATCTCCCAGTTGTGGTTATCATTATGCCAGGTTTCTGTGATGGCCACAATGTCCAAGTCCAACTGCACCATGACAGCCTCCAGATCCTCCATCTTATTGCTAAGGCTCCTGACATTGGCACACATGGCTTTCTATGATTTGAACTCCCTAGACTGTTTAGATGTTCTGTTTCAGCCCCTTCCCTGGTTGTCCTTTATCCCTGTTTCTCCCTGTTGTCTGCCCGTCTGTTGAATTTTGCCACTTTTCTGCCTATCCACCTCTTGGGTGCTTATCTCCAACTTCTGCACACTGCTTTGTAGAGATATCCACTCTTTCTGTTCACTGGTTCCACTGCTAGCTGTGGGGGGTGGGCAGTTACGTACCCTCCTTGCTGGCCTGCCATCCCCCCCTTGGCTAGTTTAAAAGCTTGTCCATGTAGCATTTAAACTTATCATTGAGTGCTTGGATTCCCCTTCAGGACGGATACTGGCCATCCGGCTTGAGCAAGCCTCCATCCCTCCAGGTGGGTCCCCAGTCACCAATGAATCCAAACCCTTCCTCACAGCACCAGTTCTTCAACCATGAGTTAAAGATCCTGGTGCATGTGCCCCTATGCTGTCCCATGGCTCTGGCAGGTAGTACTTCCGAGAAGGTGACAGAAGTAGCTACTTGCTAGAAAACCCTCCCCAATTTCGTCAACTCTTCCTAGCTTCCTTTGGTTCCCCATTTGCCAGGTCATTAGTACCTAGGTGGTTAATGACATCCAGCTCACCCTCCCTTCTTGCCTTCCCGGCGATCCCCAGGATCTTCCTCCCATCCCTCCATGCCATGGCACCTGCTAGGCACCTCACCTCCCTGTCCTCCCCCTCCTGTGTGCCTAGCTGGATCCCTCTTATGATGGAGTTCCCCACCAGGATTCACTTCCTCCTCCTCTGGGGTCCACTGCTCTCCCCACTGAGGTCACCTCCTTGGCTTACCTCCACATGCTTCCCTTCCACTTCTCTGAGTACCTCTATTTGGTTGTCACCATTTGCCAGTTTGGCATATGAGTTCTGGAGTGGAATAGGCTCTGGGATGTGCCTCTGCCTCACTGCCCTACCCTCCCCAAGCCCACTGTTATCTAAGTGCTCCTCGTTCTCGGCATCCTTTGAGGCAGCAGCATTTGACTGGGTGGTCTCTGGATAGGAGTGATGGTACTCCTGACCCAGTTTACTTCCACTCTGAGTCTGGCTACCTCTTCCCTCAGTCCAGAGAAATGCATGCAGATAAGGCAGCACCTCAGCATCCAGAAGGTCTGCCTGAATATGGCTGCCCCGCAGCCACTAAATTGCACCGCTCCCTACATTACACTGCACTTATACTGCTATTCCAGTACTTGTCTGTTACTAAAGCTCTCCTAGTTCTCTTTTTATTAATTTACTGTCCTAAACTGCCACTGATCCTCAGATACTTTTCTTTAAAGAAGGAAAAAAAAATGGAGTCAAAACACTTGTCGTGCCGAGGGCGGGCTTCTTCCCCCTTATGTCCCTCCTACTCCACAACCCCTACTATTCCCTTTGCTTGGCTCCTGTCAATCAGATTTAACAGGGCATATAATTAACAGTGGGGGGCAGGGGACAGGGGGGCTGAAAATTTGCAGCAATTAAAGACTGCAAAGGAATATTGTCTGTTGTTAATAAAAGCATGTGAAGAAGTGTAACCATAGGGGGATTAAACCAAAGTGGTTAAGCAACAAAATACTGAAACCGATAAAAGGTATGAACAAATGTCATGCAACATATATAATACACAATGCAACAGTATACTGGGATAAATTCAAAAGTATGCAAAGGGTTTGTAAAAACTCAATAAATAATGCTAAACATCATTTAGAAATCAAACAAGCTGCTTCTGCCACTAAACAAAAGAGTAAATAGTTTTACAGTTATATTAATTCCTTAAGGAACTCTGATTCGACATTAACTGTAATCTCTAACAAGACCATTACTGAACCTACAGAGATGGCCAGTGTTTTTAATGACTATTTTTGTTCCATCTACTCTAAACCTAATAACCTTATAAACCACGGTGGTCATAGCATTGACATTAATGAAATAATAAAGAAAATGCACAGACTAAAACTATTTGGAGCCCCAGACTGGACAACATAACTCCACAAATGTTAAAACTTGTGAAAGAAAGAATCTGTCTTCCACTCAAGATATTATTTTAATAATCCTTAAACACTGGTGAGATCCCTAAAAACTTGAGGGCAGCTAAAATCTCACCGATATACAAGAAAAGGGTGAAGGCAGGACATTTGGAATTATCATTACATAAGCTTGACCTCAGTCCAATGCAAATGTTAGAAATAATTATAAGGGATAGGCTGTTGTTGCAGACTAAATCCAGTGTTGATTTTGATGGGAATCAGCAAGGCTTTATCTGTGGCCATTCTTCCACTACAAACCGTATCTGTTTTTATGAGAATATTAGTAATCTCCTGGACAAGGGGGACACTGTGGATGAGGCCCTACTGGATTTCTGCAAGGCATTTGACACTGTTCCACATGGTATCCTGAGATAAGGATGCCCACTATTGAGCACTTACTAAAAGGGTGACTCAATAGCAACACCTGTTCACAGGGCTACTGTATAGGGGGGCAAATATGTCTATAGTGACATCTTGTCACTATATGTACACGCACACGGGGGGGGCACGCGCCGGCGACAGGGAAGGGAGGGAGGGTTTGTGAGAGGCAAGTGTGGTGAAGGATTGCTGAGCTGGCCCTTTGGCATGGTGGGTGAGTGGCAGGCTAGGGTTCTGAGGGTGCAAGGTTCAGGCCCGGGTGTGTGTTTGTTTTGCTGGGCGCCCAGCTTAAATTTCTTTTTCTGGTTTTGCAACACCCCCGACATGCACCACCCTAGAGTTGAGAATCCTTTAGTAGGGGGGTGTGGAGGGCACAGCCCCCCCAAAACAAAAAAGAAACAAGTCCCTGGCACCCTTTTCTTGTGCTCCAGGAGTGTACATCTCCAAAATTGATTTTTGGTGATGTGCACTCACCCTAACGGCGATTGCCTTTCTGTGATCACCGCTATCACATAGAACTGTTCCACATTGGGCTGTAGTCAAGACATTTTTAAAATGTACTGTTGACAAACACACTGTGAAATGGGTCACCAACTGGCTTGCGAACAGAATTCAGAGGGTATAAGTCAATGGCTACATGTCAGGTGAGGGCAGTGTGACAAGTGGTGTGCCTCAATGTTCAGTCTTGGGCCCCATTATATTCCATTTGTTTATTGCTGATTTAAGTGATAACACACAAAACTACATTATCAAATACATTGATGATGCAAAACTAGTTGGCCCAAGTAGTACAATGGAACTGATTAAATCAATTCAGATGGACCTTAATGTTATAACTGAATTGATATACAGCTAAGGCATGTCCTTTCACATGGATAAATGCTGTGTTTTACACCTCGAAAGAAACATCTTACACCAGTATGTGCTAAGTAATACTATTTTTAAATCATTCACTGAAGAAAGAGACCTGGGAATTGTTATAGATTCTAACTTTGATTTCGGGGAGCAATTCATCAATGTGTTATCTAAGGCTAACAGAGTAACTAGGGCCATTAAAAGAAATATTAAAAGCCGTAGGGCAGAGGTATTGATGCCACTGTATAGATCTTATATAAGACCACAACTGACTATTGTAGTCAACTTTTGTGCCCCTATAGGAGGTCAGACATTGATAGTGCGGAGATGGTAGAGCGTAGAAGGACCACAATTTTACCAAAAATAAATCATAACTCTTACAAAGAAAGATTGAAACAATTAAACTTAAATACCTTGGAAGTTCGAAGGAAAATAGATGTCTTTTTGCTCTTTTTATGATCTAATATATGATCCTTACCTTATAAATCAGCTGAATATTGATTTTAATGAGATGAACTCACCAACGAGAGGCCACTCACTACAAGTTAAGGCTAGATGTTTCAGAACAAATAAAAGGAAGTAGTTTTATACACAGAGGGCAGTGAACCTCTGGAACAGACTACCTGAAGGAATAGTTATAAGTGAAACAAAGGATATTGTTAAGAAAAGGCTGGGCAAGTACATAGCAAATGGAGGTAAACTGAACTACAGTATTACTTTGGATTATAAGATGCTGCCTATGGACAACCGCCTTATTGGCTCCTCATGCATTAGTGACATTAGTGACTTACTACTATTGCTGCTGTTGCTGCTGCTATTACTACTGTACTACTACTACTACTGCTACTACTACTACTGCTACTACTGCTTCGACTTTATTCTGACCTACTTGCATCAGTTTACATTTTTCAACATTGAATTTCATCTGCCATTTTGTTGTCCATTTTCTGAGCATGTTCACAGTTCTCCGCATTCCATTAACTTCCTTCTGTGATGTAACTACTCTTCCTTTTTGGTCTCATCAGCAAACATAGCAACACAGCTTATTTTGCCCACCTGCAGATCACTTATGAATATATTAAGCAATGTTGGCAACAGCACAGAGTCTTGTAGAACTCCATTTGCCACTTTTTTTAATATGGGAAGATTACTGTTGATGATAGCCTTTGTTTCCTACCTTGGTATCAATTTCTATTCCATTGCATTACATGATTAATTATGCCTAGATTCTCAATTTTATGAACAAGCCTCTTGTGTAACACAGTGATAAAACCATTGCTAAAGTCTAGATACACAATATTTTCAATCTTTTTCTCTTCAAGCTTGTTGGCGCTGTTATAAAGAAAATGCAATAAAGTTTGTCTAACATGATTTCTCCATGCAGCATCCATATTAAGCAAATGAGTCCAAGCTGATTTTCTATAAGTGTTCAACAATTCTGTTACTTATGATTGCCTCAAGCATCTTTGCTGCCATTTACATTAAGTTCACTGGCCTATTGCCCCATGCTTAGCTCTGGAGCTTTATTTGAATATCGGTACCATGTGGGCCACCCTCCAATCATTAGGCACATATGGAGTCATCAGTGACTATTTGAATATTATTGTCAATGACAGAAATAGTTAATTGGATGGTTCCTTCGGAATTATTAGGTGCATTCCATCATGTCTAATTGCCTTTTTGATGTTAGAGGGGAAGTAAAGTCAAAAGTGACAAATACAATATGTTGTGCAGAGTGTTTTGTAGGTGTAATCCTATTCCGTCCTTCTCTTTGTTGCTGCAAAGAGTTTTTTCCAAATGTCCTTGCTAGTTTTTGGTCTCTGGTGTCTCCATGTTTGCATTTTTATTGCTGTTCTTTTTCCTGCAATGCTTCCTGTCCCATGTGACAGTGATGCATCTGGGACCATTAACTAAATATTTATTTGTCAAGTTTACAGCAGAAGAGATGTGATTTTAAGTAACTCTCATTATCTAAAGAACTATAATGAAGGTTACATATACGGATGGCAAACACCAGATGGATAACTCAGTGGGGTATACTATAAAGAAACAACTAGAGTCTTCATTAATTTAGCACTGGTGATATTTTGGCATTGTTGTGCATTTTTTATGGTTGTGTGTAGTTCAATGAAATGAAAAGCTTTATAAACAAAACATTGCTCCTTCTGGCTATACAGACATATATAGTAACTAGAAAACAAAAAGTTTATATTATAAAGAGTAATTTAGTTTCAGCCAGACTATCAGGCTTTTAACAGCAGATGAAATCTGCAGCAGTTACTATTCTCTGGCCCAGATAGTCAAAGGGGTTGCGCATGGCACAACAGAGTTGCACTGGTGCAACCCAACATTGCGCCCCAGTGGGGTATTGGAAAGGCTGCCCAGTGCAGCACAAATCCCGATGCATCAGGGTACAATGTAATCGTATGCCACGCAGATGCAGGGAGCTTGCCCATGCATATGCAGCACATCCCGATATTCAGCACGGGATGTGTCGCACATATGCTGGTGCAACCCTGCGTTGCAGTGCATGGGGGGCTCAAAGTTGAGCCCATGTAAAGTGCGAACAAATCCTGGCCACCCAAAGGTGGGCTGCTGTTTTGTGTGGTGCAACACAGCAGCTGCCAGCTGTGGGTGGCCACCTGCTCACCCAGAACACCATCATGAAGCACCCACATGACCCTGGTTGTCTAGTGGCACCCCCCTGCCCCGTAGTCATGATCGCAGTAAATATAAATTCAAACATTCCCTGGTAGTTTAGTGGACCCCCTCCCTCCCTCCTGATGCCTGATGGATGTATAATGATACAGTCCCTGGTGGTCTAGTGGACTCCCCTCCCTCCTGGGTCCCTGATCATGGTAAATCACCAAAAACATAATTCCCTGGTGATCCAGTGGCACCACCCACCTCTCCCACCCACACCTGACCCCTTGCCCACCCCGCTCTCCCCCATCATTGGTGGGTGGCTGCAACCCACCCACATACTGCCCGGCCACCTGCCCACTGAATGACAGGTACAGTATGGGCTGTAAGCCCATTGGTCCACAGTGTGGACCAATGGGCTTGGAGGGCATACTGTACTAAACAAGTCCAAATATGACTGAAGTCATTCACATATTTGGGACTGTCTAGTACAGTATGTCCTGCAAGCCCATACAGTACCTGTCATTTGGTGGACAACTGGGTGGTATGCGGGTGGGTTGCAGCCACCCAGTGATGATGGAGGAGGCGGGATGGTCAAGGGGTCCTGTGTGGGTGGGAGGGTGGGGGTGCCATTGGATCACCAGGGAATTACATTTCATGATTTACCGCATTCAAGGACCCAAGATGGAGGAGGGTCCACTAGATCTCCAGGGACTGTATTATTATACATTCATCAGGGCATTGGGAGGGAAGGGTCCACTAGACTACCAGGGAATGGATAATAATACATATTCCATGATCAGGGACTCGGGAGGGAGGAGGGTCCTCTAGACTACCAGGGAATATGTGAATTTACATTTACCACGATCATGGCTATGGGGTTGGGGGGTTGCCACTAGACTACCAGGGACTGAATTATTATACATCTACCTTGATCAGTGTAATGGGAGAGAGGGGGGTCCACTGGACCACCAGAGACTGTCTTAATGTACATTCATTGGGGACTTTGGAGGGAGGGGGGACTACTAGACTACCAGGGAATCACTGTACGGAGATTTCCCACATTCATGGCTATGGGGTGGGGGATGCCCTGGGACCCCCAATGTGCACACATCATGCTGTGCAGGGCACCAGGTGCAATCTGCTGGGCTGCCTTATGCAAGGCATGCAAATGGGGCCATAATGACATGCAGATGGACCCATTTTCACCTTGCATATCTTATGACCTCATTTGCATGCCATATGCTGAATATCACAGGTGTTGCACCCAGCACAACTGCATTTGTGCTGGTGCATCCCCATGCTCCCTATCTGTGGCTTGTGCCAGAGCAATGCCACTGCACCATGTGCAGTACGTGTGCTGTCCGTGCCATATTCAATGGTGCTGTGCCATGGTGCATTGCCATTGTATATCACCTGGACCTGGCCCCTGTGCTTCCCAGTTGCACTGTGCCCAGACTTGTGCCACTGCCTGGCACAGTCTGAATATCTAAGCCTCTGTATCAATGATTCTGGACACATCACTGTCACACAGAACAAGAGACATTGTTGGAAAAAAGAAGACCAATAACATATTCAGACATAGAAATCCCCAGGGGCCATTAAACTAATCAACAAATTTAGGGGGAAAAAAAAACCTAATAGAAAAAATGGCAAACAAAGGGAAGAATGCACAAGCACTGCACATACACACACACGGGTGCACACACACACACACACACACACACATATACACATACTGTATATCAAAACACTCCCATCAACACATGTTTGAAAATTTTGACTGTAATTCTTCTTTAACCAAATTGATCAGTTTTTCAACCACTTCTGGTGTCACACACATATCCTGTGATATATCTTGTGTATTAAAATGATTAAAGCACAGTTTGCATTACCTTCCTTCAGGACGTTGAGGTTGTAGAAACACAGCTACCTTTGAGCACCGAGTGCAAAATCATTGCAGCGGTCGTATTATCATACTCCTCTTTAACAATGTCACAGACAGGTTGCACAGGCCTGCTGGTGAGTATTTAAGATATAATGATGAACAATGCCATAAAAAACAAAGTACAGTGCAATACCTGTTTTAAATACCTCATGTTCTTCCATTTGTAGTTTTTTAACAATTATTGGTATTATTTTAGATAGCATTCCTCTGTCCATTAAAACTTTGTAAGTCTTCATTTTAGTTCTTGATATAACATAAATAAACAAACATTTCATTCATACACAGCCCTTTAATAATTAATCAGTAGAACTATATTGGAATAAAGTTAGCATAAACAAGAAAGAAAGCAAAAGAGATACTTTACCCTAAGGTGGCAAAAATGAGTCTTATTACGTTGGAGAAGGAAACAACAAAAATAATATTTTTTTCCAGATCCAACTCTTGAAAAAGGTATATATACTTTAATAGACATCACATTTCATATAGCTTTTAGATATATATATATATATATATATATATATATATATATTCTGCATCATACTGGGCAAAATTATTCTAATAGATACTGTAAAAAAAGTAAACTACATCCAGGTCTAATTTTTCAAATCTACAAATAGTAAAATAATATAGCTCTTCAAGTTTTGGTTATTTAATATCTAAAAAGAAAACTAATATTTCACAATCCCATAGCAAACAAACCGTTCAATAATAACTAGCTTCAGCAGTAACATTTAATACAGTCCTGGGACGTTTCTACGACTTTAGAGGTCCTAACATAAGTTAAAGAGTCCTTTAAAGAGCCCCTTGTACCCCCTTCTGCTTTATTTCCTTTCCTGGTTCCCCAGTGTGCAAGTATGAGTCTCCTGGCCATGTCCCATCCATATACAATCTGGTTCCCCAGTGTGGGATTATATGCCTCCTGGCCATGTCCCATTCATGTACAAACTCATTAATCATCCTTGCCTCCACAGCCTACACTTGTAATCAGTTTCTAGGCTCCATCACCCTTTCAGTGAAGAAATACTTCATTACATTCTTCTTGAATTTACTCCCAACAATCTGTAAGTGTACCCCCTTGTAAGAGCATCTATACAGTATTTCTAACAAATAGATCCTTGCAATTTATACTATTTATACCCCTTAGGAACCCCTCTCCCATCCGGCTTCCACCGAGTACATGTTCAGGACTGTCAGCTGATCCACATAAAATCTGTCTTTCTGGCCTTGAATCATGTTGGTGATCCTTTGCTGCTCTGACTCCAGCTTATCAATGTCCTTTCTTAGGTGATGACTCCAGAACTGGGCACAGAACTTCAAGTGAAGCCTCACCAATGACCTGTAAGTGGGCAGTGTCTCCTCCCCCTCCTCCTACAGTCAAAATACCACCCTATACACCACAGCAACCTAGATGACTTGCTGTAAGCTTCATTGCTCTGGCTGGTTTGCTTGAGTAAGTCACTGATTAGGACTCCCAAATATTACTTGTTGCATGTATTGTACTTCTGCTCCTTCTATTCCCCTTCCCTAGTTCACACCTGGAAATGGGTCTTGGCACTCCGTGCACCTCTCTTACTTACCAATTTTCAAACAAGCAAACATATAAATAAATATCCCTCTCTTCTGCTGAAGTGGCCAGCTGGAGTCATCCCTTCCAATACTTTGTGTGTGGGTTCTTCTTACTTAAGAGCATAACCTTGCACTTCTTGGTATTGAATCTTAACTGTCAAATGTTTGACCACCTCTCAAGCCTGTCTAGATCCCTCTGAAGCTCCCTCAAACCTTCCTCACTGTCCACCCTGCAGAAACCTTTGATTCATCAGCAAACAGCCATATCTTACCCTGGGTACATCCCCCATGTCACTTAAGAACATATTACATAGGACACATCCCAAGATCCCAGTTGTGATCCCATTCCCTGATTGGACCCTGTTAACAACCACCCTCTGCTTCCTTCCCCCTAATCAGTTTCCAACCCACTTTACTAATTGCTTCTCTACTTTTAAATCCTCTAGCTTTTTTGGTAGCTTCCTATATGGCATGGAGTTAAATCCTTTGCTGAAGTCAAAGTAGAGCAAATCCATTACCATGCCTCTGTCCACTGCCCTAGTGACCCAGCCAAATACTGCTATCATGTTAGTCTGATACTATCTGCCTGACACAGTCCTGTACTGCATGCAGTCCTGTAGCATGAGATATCCTCTAAGTAGTCAACTGCGCTTTCCTTCTCTAATGTCTTCAACAGTTTACCCACGATGAAGGTAAGGCTTACTGGTGTGTAGTTGCCTGAGTCCTCCTTGCCCCGGGAGTGGGACTATGTCCGTAGATCTCCAAACCCCTGGCTCTATCCCCAACTCCAGTGAGGTGTTTAACACCTAGGACAAGGGTCCTGGCAGCTCTGCAGCAAGTTCCCTAAGTACCCTTTATTTATTTATTTTATTTAGTTTTTGCTTACTGTTAAGGAAGGTCTAGGAAATTCTGCCTATTTACAACATTGTCCTGGGTGGGGAAAGATATAGATAGGAATCAACTGGAATTGAATCAGATTAAGCTGCTCTGGGTATTTTTAGTGAATGTTTGGGGGCAGGCTATCTGGTCCTGGCACTTCTTCTCCATAAGGGCTGCTAAGCCCTTCCCTACTCATTCAGCTATGATCACCACCCACTCCATTTCATCATCATCATCAGTTTTATTTTAAAAAAGTGTCCTTCCATCACTCAGGGTGCTCTTACAATAAAAGCACACATAAGCCACAGTTAAACCCACAATATTGCACATCTTACCCATTACACTAAATTAAAACAATATACAGTATTACATACCAGTCTATAATAAAACATATTTTAATAAAATAAAGTTATATAATCCATCCTTTCACAGCAGTAATGTTATTAAACTTAAATGCCAACTTAAACACCAGAAAAGTCCTGGTTGAATAAATATGTTTTAAGGGAGGTTTTAAATCCTTCCATGGCCAGGCTATCACATATCCGACGAGGTAGAGAATTCCATAGAGTTGAGGCCATATAAGCAAATGCTCTACCTCCTGAGGTTTTTAAATGGACCCTGGGAATCTCTAGCAGTCCCTCATTAGAGGGTTGAAGTTGGTGGAAGGGGCAGTAAGAAAACAGAAGGTCTTGCAGAAACTGCGGTCAATGATTGTGTAGGGCTTTATAGGTCAGCAATGTGATCTTGATAGGAATCTGCCACTGTACTGGCAGCCAGTGCAGTTCACACAGCACAGGTGTTATATGCCTGGATCTAGGGGTTCCAGTCAACAACCTGGCTGTCACATTCTGCACCAGCTGCAATCAATGGACATCAACCCCGGTAGCCCTAGGTAGAGGGTGTTGCAATAAACAAGCTGGGTGGTGACAAAAGTGTGGACCAGAGCTGGAAGATCTTCGGTCGGAACCAGTTGTTTCACCATGGCTACAGTATATTCTTAAAATGGTAATAAGATGACTTAACTACAGCTGACACTTGAGCCTTCAAGGTCAGGCTTTCATCATAAATCATGCCTAGGTTCCGTACCTGGTTTGAGACAGTCAGTGGAGTTCCTTCCAGCTCTAATCCAGAGGGCTGTCCCACTGATATCCCATCCAACCTACGATGTGGGTCCATAACCAATGCCTCTGTTTTCCCTGGGTTCAGTCTCAGTCAGCTGGTACTCATCCACCCCTTAATCTCAGACAGATTTCCTGCTTCCCGATGTGGCTGCCTTGATCCCACTTTCCAGTAGAAGTCCATAATTCTCAACCATGAACATTTAGCAGATGGAATTGTTTAAGACACTGGCCTTCTGCTTGTGATTTTCACCCCCAACCCTTAGCATGGCAATATCTCCCCTAGCCTTCCATTTCTCATGAATGTATATAAAATTTCCATCTTCCCTTCCTTCACACCCTAAGTGATCCATAGCTCTGTGTCTGCCTTTACCTTCTTTACTGCCACTTTTACCTCTTCCAACTTTGCGTGAAATTCCTAAAACATTCCTCTTCCCCTTTGGTGGCTACATTGTATCTTATGAAGGCCTTCCTTTCTGCCCTCAGAGCCTCACCTACTTCCCATCAGAACCAGATTCATCTCTTCTGCTTATTCCTTTAATGATCTTTTTCATACAAGAATCAGTTACCTCCAGAATTGCCCCCATGATCATTACCGACTTTTCTTTATCCCCTTGATCTGGTCAACCCCCACTAAGTTTTACATTACCCTTTCTCTCATCCAGTGAGAATCCACCTATTTGAGGTTAAAAACCACTGCCCATAGGGGCAAAGTTCCCCCAAACCATTTCAAACCATATAGAATTATAACTACTGTATCCCAGTGGTTCTTGTCTGCCACCCCACCTACCACCTCCGAGTTGATAATTACCAAGTTGAGGATGGTATCATGTTGCATGGGTTCCCTAACCAGCAGTCCTGAATCCCATCCAGAAGTTCCTGACTCCTGGTATTCTTGGCTGATAGGGTATCCCAGTCAATGTCTGGCAGGGTCAGACCACCTACTATCACTAGGTTCAGGGTGGTCTAGTAAAGCTGCTTTGGGTGTCCATCTCTCCATTGTTTCACTGCTAAGTTATGGTGTGTTTTTGTACTTGTACACCGCCACTTTACTAATAGCAGCATCTCTTAAACTTGTTTGATGCCAATTTTCTTTCATATGAGACCCACCACTGGAATGTCCTATTTTCCTTCCTCTGTTGGTGGATCTTCCTTTCAATGGGCCCATTCATTTCATTTTTTTTTCTTTTAGTCATAACTTTTTTTGTTGAACTATTTTTGCCTTATTTTTTTCTGTTGAATGCTCTTCTCACCCCCACCCTCATGAACCCTGTTGGTGTTAACTTTCAAATCCTACTTGTCATCATGGAAACATGGTTGAACAATAACATTTCTGACCCAGAGATTACCCTGCATGGTTATAAGATCTTTAGGCAGGACAAAGTGGGAAAGAGAGGAGGTGGGTGCCTCATATACCATACTTCTTGGCTGCATGCATAGAAAGTGCTAGTGAATTCAGTGTCTTGCCATCCAAATTCAACAGGACAGTTGGCTATGATCTCTCAATGTGATGACAGTCCACATACCTCCAGGAAAGCATTCACCAGGCATTAAATCCTTTACTAACTAGTATTCCCAGGCATGCTCAGCTGGATAACCTATAAAACTAGGTGATTTTAATATAAACTGGGCATCAAAGACTAGCACAGTGTATATGGATCTCATCTCTGGCTTATTCCTATCCCAAGTAGTTGGGGACACACTTGGGTGAACTATAAAACTGGCACCAAAACCCTTAGAGACTGGGTACTAATCACTCATCCTGAGTGATGTATTAAAGTTCAGGTACTGCCAAATGCCATTAGTGACCACTCATCCATCCTGTGTGAGCAGTCTGCTTGAGCCCAAAAGACAACCCCAAACCCATAACCTCAGGGCTCCTCCAAAACAAATGGGTTGCATCCTTCAAGATGTATATAACCCAGACTGATTGGAGCTTTCTGGATGGTCTAAAGGATGTTGACTTGGCCCTTGATTACTTCTGCAGCATATTCACAGACGTATGTGACAAATTTGCCCCCCTCAAAAAGTGCAAAGTAAAAGGCACATTGGCAAGCTGGATCACACACCCCCTGCATGCTCAAATGCTGGAAAGGGATAATCTCTGGTGCCTATTTAAAGACACTGGGTCCTCAAGAGACCAAGAGAGGTACCATGAAGCCAATAACAAAAGTACAAAACTAATCAGGAAGACCAAAGCTGACTACCACAGTACACTGCAAAGACAGAGTTTGGGGGATGGAGAGAAATTCTGGCAGTGCATAAAGGATCTAATAGGCAGAAGTGACCAGTCTCCCCTAACTGTTCTTAGCAACAATACCCAAGTACTATCAACACCAGACAACATAGCAAATTCCTTCAATAACGCATTCACCAACCTAACATCAGTACTGCCTACTGATCTGGGAATCCTTGATGCTGGTGCCAAAGGCTCAGGGCAACAAGGAAGTAACCTCCCTAAATTTTACTTCAAGAAGGTCTCCACCAAGGTAACAGTCAAATACCTAAGAAGAGTTATTGGCAAAACTAGAGTGGGCAGTGATACAATTTGGTTTTCTGTGATATGGGCGCATCCACAATCGTGCTGCCCGCAACAGCAAGGGAGATAGAGCGAATGCTACAAAGGTGACCGCACAATAGTGCCAACATCTGGAAAGGGTGACAGCAGCAGGGGGCAGTTGGAAGGGTGCCAAGCACACATTGCACCCTGCAAGGCAGTGGGGACAAAGCACGCTGTGGCGTGGCCCGGCTGGGAAGGACGCCCCACAGTGAGGGAGAGTCCAGGTGCACAAGCGGCCAGCACAGCCAGGGGTGGCCAAAGGCTGGGCATGACCTCATGAAGAAGCAGTACTGTCAGTCCAGGTAATCCCCAGAGTATAGATATCTCCGAGCAATCACATTGCTATATGATATAATATACTCTTGATGCTGTGTAATACTGTACTATGTTCTACTGGACCCATGTCAGAAGGCCTATTACGGACACTGAGGACTAAGGGTTTATTGTTTCTCATTCCACTGTCAACCCAGATAATACCATGTAGGTCAGGTGTGTTTCCATTCAGTTGGCTATATTAAATAATATAACATCAATAAGGAGCAACACCACCTCCCAATCGGTCCTATCATTATGGACATGTATGTATCGTGGCACTTTCCTGTGCTCATTGTCCAGTTGTGTCTGTCTGTTGGTGGCACCTCCACTGCCTGCAGGCCTGCTGGGGCTCATGGTTCTGCTGCTTGCTCTTCATGCGGGTGCCCTTATCATGCTGCAGAGCTTTTCGCTCTTGTACTGTCATTCTGTGTTTCTGTGCACTCGCACTTCCTGTATTAGCACTTTCTGCCTCACGCCCTGATACCGCGCTGTTCATTAGGTGCTCATCATGGCTGCTACCATATAATTGACATGGTAATACTGGTACAGGTCCCTGAAGAGGTGGCATCGCCTCTGACAAAGAACTTCAATATCTCTCTGTGGTTCTGCCAATTCCCACAAATCTGGAAGGCCACCATAGTTACACCAGTGCATAAGGGTGGGGATAGTACCAGTGTGGCCACCTACAGGCCCATCTCCATATTATCTCCCCTCTGTAAAGCACTGGAATGAATAGTATCTGAACAGCTGGTGTCCCACCTCAGGAATTACAATCTGTTGTGTTGCCAATAACACGGCTTTAGAAAATTGCACAGTACCATGACTGCACTCATTGAATTCACAACCCACCTACATGAAGCCCTGGACAAAGGACAGCTAGTAGGTGCCATATATGTTGATCTTACCAAGGCATTTGACCTTATTGATCACCCTCTGTTGCTGATAAAACTTCAGCTCCTTAGTATCTGTACTGTGACAGTGTCTTGGTTTTATTGCTACATCTCTGGATGCATACAGAAGGTCAAACTTGAAGGGATGCTGTCCGAAGCAAAGCAGGTCTCTGTTGGAGTTCCCCAAGGTTCAATACTGGGATCTCTTCTTTTCATCCTATTTATTAATGGCTTTCCTGATGCTTACCCCAAACACAGATGCTGCTCTATGCTGACGATGTAGTCATCTTCAAGAGCAGCCCTCAACATGAGGTTATCACCAGGCATCTTTAAAGTAACTTTGAGTCCCTTGAACATTGGTTCAAGCAGAATAATCTTGTCCTTAATTATAGAAAGCTAAAACAATGCTCTTCGCTAGTACCCATCTTAGTAGAAATGTTCCCATTCTCAGCATCCTGAATGCCCAGAGTCTCCCACTTGAACAGGTGTCCACATTCAGATACTTGGGGGTTACACTAGATGAGCACTCACCTTCACAGATCATGTGTACAACCTGGTTGGCTTGGCCAACAGAAAGCTAGGAGCCCTCTTCAGACAGTGCCTGAACCTAACTCATGTGGTCAGGAGCTTAGCCATAGCAAGCTCTGTCCTCCCACTCATTGACTATGGTCTCGCTGTATATGGTGCTTGCCCCCAAACACAGATGCTGCTCTATACCAATGATGCAGTCATCTTCAAGAGCAGCCCTCAAGACAAGGTTATCGCCAGGGATTTTTAAAGCAGCTTTGGATGCTTTGAACATTGATTCAAGCAGAATAAGCTTGCCCTTAATTACAAAAAAACGAAAACAATGCTCTTTACTGGTAGCCATCTTAGGAGCAACGTTCCTCCTCTAAACATCCTGAATGCCCAAGTTCTCCCACTTGAGCAGGATTCCACATTCAGATACTTGGGAGTTATACTAGATGTGTCCCTCAACTTCACAGAGCATGTGGGCAACATGGTTGACTTGGCCAACCAAAAGATAGGAGCCCTCTTCAGACAGTGCCTGAACCTAACCTATGAGGCCAGCAGCCTAGCTGAAGCAAAAGCTCTGTCCTCCCACTCATTGACTATTGTCTTGCAGTATATAGGGCTGCCCCAGATACTGTCATGAACTGGGTGAGGGTATTGCTCTATATGGGCTGCTGATTTGTCATGGGCTCTGACAGACTCACACATTGCTATACCTTATAGTCCCTCATGGGCTGGCTTTCCCAGCAAGAATGCATAAAGTACCAGAGTATCTTACTGATCAAAAAAACCCTTTGTAGCCTGGCTCCTCCTGCCATGGCCTCGCTCTTCCACCCAGTTTGCAACCAGTATACCACCAGAAGCATGTCAAGACATGCATTGATAGTCCCCAAATGTAGACCCAACCAGGGCCAATGAGATTGTGCTTGCCAAACTGCACACTGGCTAAACAACCTTCCCACCTCCATCTCAGAGCTATCTAAAATGTTACTGTTCAAGAGATCTCTCAAGAAGGAACTCACCCAAGAATCCACATACAGATGCCTGTCCTAACCCCGAACCTCAGCCTGACAACTCCTGCTCTACCCACCCCCTCCCAACTCCTTAGTCCCCATATACCCTGTCTCCCTCCTCCACCGTCATTCCTCCTACTTCCTAACCTAATGGTGTATACCATAATCTTCTGATTTGTTAAAATCATGTATTGTACATTTGCTTTAATATTGCTCTGACAAATGCTCACCTGAGCTGCCTGTAATCAAGTTAATGAATGTATTGGCAGATGCTCATTTTGCTACCTGTATATAAATCTGTTTGTTACAATCATTTGATGTGGAACCTTTGAAAATGAGCACATAGCTCAAAGGTTTTCCGATATTCAAATAAATAAAAAAAAATCCTACTAGAAATGGATTTTAGTGATATATACTGGTGAAAGCCATGAGTACCCATTTTGGGTGAGATGTGAAAGCTGACACCAATAGGGTTTGTTAAGGTGGAGGTATAACAAAATTATTCAACAAAAAAAAATGTAGAAATATTCAAACACAAAAACATTATGACTATCAGTGTCAATGGCTCAGTAAGTTGCACACTCACCTCTGAGTCCCGAACATCAGAAGGTTATAGGTTCTAGCGTCACACCATGAACTCAGAGTTAATTCTAGTACTGACACTATAGTGCAGCATGAGGGTGGTGCTGCACTCCTTGAGGTGCTGTCTTTCCAATGAGATCTTTAAACTAAGCCCTCCGTTTAGGAGAATGTTAAAGATCCCATGGTACTTCTCATAAAGAGTAGGGGACTTTTTTTTATAAATGGAATAAAAAATTTCACTGTCATGAAAACATAAATAACATCAGTAAAGCACATAGACACAGTGTACATTCTGTGAAAATTAAACACTTTATAATTATAGCCTTATTAAAAACTCTAAATCTGTCTTTCTATGTCCTGTTCTGTTTTCTATACCTAGGAAATATTAACCTACCACTTGCAAAATTGTTTCCTATTACTTATGTATGCTTCTTTATTATACAGCACATGAATCTCACAAATTATGATCTCCAATAATTCATTTTGTGAAATGTATTCTTGTAAAACAAATCTGCATCTTACTTGACAAATCCAACACTTTATATATGCAAATATTACTCTTAAACTACTGTCATTTTATGTTCTCCATTCTTTTGTTAGAATTCATGGTATTAAAACTTCATATAAAAGCATAGAAACATAGACAATGGTATCAGAAAAAGACTGATGAGCCATTAATTCTGCCCCTAGTTCCTTATCTAACCTGGGACCTATTGTCCATACAAGTTTTTAGCCCTTCCTATTCACCCCTATAGTCCCTTCCTTGTTACTGTTGACCTGAACAACAGCTATACCCTTCAGTCTGTCCCAACCATGCATGAAATCATTTATGTTTTTGCACCAATCACCTCAGCTGGTAGACTGTTCCATGGTTCCGCAGTATGTTAGAGTCTTAAAAATAAAGTTGCCTTCCAGGATTTCGCCACTAAACTCCAGAAATCTTGAATATATGGACATCCAAAAAATAGGTGTTCCTTTGTTTTTGTGGTTGTGGTACATGTTGGTCTAAAACAAAATATTTCTGCATACCGTTATGTTTTAGATTGCCCTTGAGATTTACATGTCCATGGTAGCATAATAATAATGCTTCCTGGTTTTTTTCAAGGTTACAATAAATGCACTGATACTAAAAACTCTTTTACTTCAGAGTCCTGCTGAAAATTAGAACTTTCATAAAATGTTGCTTCTAAAATTTGCTTATAGGCCACTATGCATTAAGGGGTAGGATGCTTAAGTGCCATGGATCCATGTCATGTAGGCAACCCTATGTCTGAACACCATGAACTGGGAATCCTAAAGGCCCTCGTGTGCATTCACGGAAGGGATGTGCATCCCTTCCACACTAAATCCCTTGACTGGTTGCCCAGTTACACATGAGGCAGGTCCAGGATGTGCCCACACTCTACGTGATTCACAAAGGTGTGGAGTGCTAGGCAAGGGGGCAAAGGATATGGCAGCAAGGACCCAGCTGTATCATTTGCATACCCCCTATAAAACACACCAGCTGTGGCAGGACAAGGAATAACTCCACCATGCTGCTCTAGACCACTGAGCTTACTGGGAGGGTTGGGGTCAGTCATTTGGGCACTCACCTGTAGTTTTTAAAATGTTCTAGACCCACCTCTTCCCAAAATCCATGCTCATGCAGAGCAGGGGATCCACTTTGGGATCCAGGGCGGGCATCTGATTGAATGCATGCCTATGTCCCTTGATCTGCCCCCAGTACAGCAACACATCAGTGGTTTGGGGCCATGGACAGGTGCCATGTGGAGGCATGCAATGGTACATACCGCATACCATACACCTGTATTCAGCTGTGATGCTATTCAGGATGGGTACATGTGAACTGCACATACCTAAACCCTCAATAGTGCATAGCCCCCATAGTCATTTCTGTGAGTGGCTAATACTTGTTGCTAACTGATTCCCCACTCATTTACTTTCCCAAGACTAGTTTCCATGTAGTCTGGGATTTGTCTGGAGCTTTTATTTTTTTTTTTGTCTTAAATTTGCCCATTTTCCAGTCCTTCATGCCAGCCTGTATTTTGTTCAGTAACCATGCTACACATAATTTAATGGAAGTCTTTATTACCTGAGTTAAGTTAAAAGGTAGAAATATACAATAAAAGAAAACCAAAGGGTTTATCATAGTTAAACCTTCTGACTTTATTGTTGGATATCTTACTAACCATTTAATGGGGTGAAGCCTATTAACCCATAGGCACTAAAAAAACCTGTACAATTGTGCTTCTAAATTGGGGGTATAAACGTAACTAATGTATAAAAGTATTGGTATCAAAAAAAGTCTTAATAATGTTTTCTTTTTTTTTACTCCTTGGCCATCTCTTTCATTATTCCACTTTCCCATTACAATTTTTATTCAGGTTTTCCAGTTTAAATTAGCCATATTCCCTGGGCCCAAAAAAGTACCCAAAATTGTACACAGGATTAGTGGGATTTTAATCACAGCAATTTCTGTAGGCATTACTTTTCCTTGATATCCCAAAGGAACGTCTGAGCTTTTCTCAAAATTGATTTTAAAACTTGTGACCTCTGAAACTAGTTCTGAACATTGTTTTGCTGTCTCTCCTGACTATCTGCAATATTCAGACATATCATCTGCATAAGCAATTGTGTTTATAGATTCTACATTTCCCATTTTAATTTCTTAATATGTACCCTATTTAGAGTGAAAGGCTAAGAAGGCACCCTTGTTGCACTCCTGACAGTTCTCTCTGTACCTGCCCACCCATTAAGCAAAGATGTAATTGATGCCTGTTCACAGCATATAGGGATCCAACAAATAAATTGATCTGGAAGCCCATATTTCCATAATATCTTCCATAGAAAAGAGTGACAATTTGATTAAATGTTTTCTATTGCTCTATTGTAAGCAAGAAACCTGTTCATTTTACTTCATTACCATACTCCACAGTCTTTAATATTGCAAGACAGCCATGCATTTCTATACCTGCGACTGAACAGAACTGAGCAGGGTGAATTATATGCTCTGTAGCCACTGCCAACCTCTTGCCGAGGATTTTTGCCAATATTTTAACACCAGTGTTAGAAACCATTATCCACCCTACAAAAACAACATAAAGATGGGGATAACTTCTTCATGTTATTACAGGATATGTGGGGCCTTCAGTATAAAATTAATGCAATTAATTCCCAACAGGCTGAATTTGCTTTATACTGCACTTGGCATGCCTATTAGGAAGGGAGTGAAAAGGCAGGCTGATTGCTTGCATATTGCTTGAAAAAGATGGCAGCAGAGACCAAGATTACTGGAATCCATGAGTGGTCCCATTTGGTGACTGTTCTGACATTGGTCAATGTAGCCTTTAGCAAATATTATGCTGGACTATATGCTTCTCAATTGGACCAGGGGGACTCAGTTGTTAAGAGCATCACCACCTTTCTGGAGTCTCTTAAGCTCCCTTGTCTAACAGATGAGCAGTGAGGTGCTTTGGAGGAGCCAATTTCCCCTCAGAAATTCAACTTGCTATCAATCAGATGCTGACTGGGAAAGAGCCTGGCCCCAAATGTTTCTCTATTGAGATTTATAAATCTTTAGCTGATTTACATAGCCCTTTACTGGACACCACATTTCAAGAGGACTGGGAAATGGTATCACTGCCAGAATCTAAGACTGAAGCTATCATCTCTGTGCTACCAAAAAAAGGGAAGGATCCCTACCAGTGCTCCATCTACCATCCCATCTGCCCCTTAAACGTGGACTATAAAATACCAGCTAAGGTTTTAGCTTTTTGGTTGAAGAAGGTACTGCCATTATTAGTCCATGTGGACCAAGTTGGGTTTGTGTCAGGGTGAGATGGAGCAGACCACACCAGGAGACTGGTCAACCTGATGTGGGCTTTGGAATCCTCACTCGATCCTGTGGTGGCTACGGCACTTGATACACAGAAAGCATTCAGCTCCGTCAAATGGCCCTACTTGCTTGCCACATTCCAGGCTTTTGGCCCAGGGATACATTTATTAAATGGGTCCGAGATATTTGTTCTGCCCTGTAGGCTTCCATCCTTATGAATAGCCATGTTTCACTTATGTTTTTGCCTTGAGTAGAGGTATGTGCTATGGATACCCTCTTTCCCCAGCTTTTTGTTTTAGCAGTTGAGCCACTGTCACAAAAGCTACAGGAGTCCCTGCATATTCGAGGGATTACTCTGGGGATATAGGAGTACAAACCAATTTTGTTTGCAGATGATGTTATCATTACCCTTCAAAATCCAGATAAGTCCATACCTGCTGTAATTACTCTTCTCAATCAGATTTGGCCTTCACAATAATTGGGATAAAACTGAGGTTGTTGCCTTGAACTCTAAGTGTTAGTCTATCACCCTTCAGGGAACAGGGTTGTCATGGACAACCCATCCAGTTAGATATCAGTGGAAGGATTGGGTTCATTTAAATTTCTCCACTCTCTTGAAGTTGTTGAGGGATGATTTTGATAGATGTAAGTACCCTCATCTTTTACACTGAGGAAAATCCCAGTCATTGCAACTGATGGTCCTCCCTAATATTTTATATATACTTTGTTGTTTACCCCTATACATTCTGGACTCCATTTGAAAGGCTCTGGACAAGATTGTCAGGGGGTTCTTATGGGAGGGGGCTAGAACCAGAATACCATTGCCCTGACTGGTTGCCCCATGGGCAAAAGGAGGATATTGTGTTCCTTGATTTAAACATTACTATCTGGCAGCTGGCCTTCAACAGGTATGGATGTGGCTTTATGCTGACAAGTGTAGGGAGACAACCAGTTGGTTTGGTATTGAAGAATATCTGGTGCAAGGCTTTGCACCCGAACTGGTATTATGGGATTTGGCTAAACTCAAGTGGACCTACCCCATACATGATTACATTCTTAGTGTCTGGATGGATACAGCTAAAATAGTCCACTTGCCATGGTTGGTGCCACTAAACTGGTGGCCACTCTGGAACAATTCTAAAATGTGAGCGGTGCCCCTATATATTGATGTGCTAGGGCCACAGAGGGCATTCTACATATGGCAGACTTATTTTATTCAGAAACTGGTAGTTTTAAAGATTTTGCTACTCTTAAGGACCAGGCCTCTATTGCACAATCTCATTTGAAGAGGTACAGTATTTGCAGATTTGTCATCTTATTTCCGCCTACACTGTTTCTCAACTCAAATTACCAGCCAGGGGTTCTGGGATGATATTTTAGGGCAAGCAGGTGGTGGTAGGTCTGTCAAATAGACCCAAAAAATTGGTCAGATCTATAAGGGAGGTTTGCAGGAATGCACCACTTCAACAGATAAACTTAAAGCTATATGGGAAAAGCAACTTGGTTGCCCTATAACAGATGATGATTAGGCTTGTTGTTGGTTTAGCATTTATGGATCATGTAGGGATGCAGGAGGGAAGCTCCTGCAGTTGAAGACTTTGCATCTTGGTATAGGACACCAGTTGAACTGGGGAAAATTAACCTGGTAGACAATTCAAAGTGTTGGAGATGCCACCAGTATGAAGGCACGTTCTTGCATATTGTTTGGTCATGCCCGAAACTAGCGGACTGGTGGGGTTAAATACAATCCAGACTTTCGGCTGTTTTGCAGTATCCTATACTTATGGATGCATTCCTCATGATACTGGGCAATGCCAACAAGCTTACAATTCAGCAAATGCCCCTTTGTTTATTGTTTCTGGTGGCTATTACTGAGGCTAAATGGGTAGTGTGTAGGAAATGGCGGTTGGTGAGCATCCCTACTATAGCCGAATGGGAAAGTAGCATGCGAATGCTTGCTGGCCTGTAACACCTCACTTTCATAGCCATGGATAAATTAACCATTTCTGTTAAAGAGTGGGGGCCTTATTCATCTTGATTTCCATGTGTTCCCTTATGCTAATTTGCGGGTATACCCCTTGCATTTTTCCATGTTTTTGTTTCCAGCTGTGATCCCTAGATGTTGATAACTATTCTCCCTTACCCCCCCAACTTGGCTTAGCTATTGTCTGTGTTTTTTCATTTTATCCCTTACTCTGTCACACATATTCAATCAATCAATCAATCAATCAAAGTCTTCATTTAAGCAGGCGATCACCGTTGAGCAAGCTCATTTTCGAGGTGGACCTGGGTTTGTCAACAAGGAACAAGGGACAATATACATGGGATGCAACACACAAGAAAATAATAATAAGAAAAATAAAGTGAGATACAATAATACAATATATACAAAGTATCAGCAAGTAGCATTGACAGTAGTATATGTTTGAAACAGAAAATACAGCTAGTTTTGGGTAGGACACAATTTTTCATATCAGTAAAGAAATATACTTATCAGATGCAACGAAGACAAATAAAACCTAACATAAAAAGATATATAGTGATATGGTATGGAGAATTTAGAGCTGGAACCAGGGTAAAAGGAATGTGGAAGGGACAGATATGGGAGGCAGAAAAAGGGGAGAGGGAAGAGTCGATTATAGATGTGATCAGTCTTTTAACAGTAGTAATTAGAGTGTGCTTGGACTTATAGGAGTCACTATTTTGGGCAGACAGGCACAGGACTCCTTATTATGATGTAGATATAGAGATTTAAAAGCTGCTAGGCTGATGGGGTGAGTTAATTTCAAAGTTTTTTGCAGCTTGTTCCACAGTTGAGGTAGCACAAAGCTGATGGCTGCTCAGCCAATGCGAGATTTTGCTTTGTAAACATAAAGGTAGATATATGAGGTGCTTCTCAGGACATACTTCCCCAGAGTGCAAAAAGGTAAACAGACAGAAGTATACTGGGGCAGTTTATTTGAGATAGCTTTGTATGTCCAAACCACAGCATTTTTTTGCCGTTTGTATGCAAGGGATGACCATCCCACTGCCGTGTACAATGCACAGTGGTGGGTTGAGTAAGAAAGACCCATGATAAATCTTATGGCTCTGTGATAAAGAGTATCGAGTTTGGCTAGGGTACCTGCAGGTCTCTGACTATATAGAAAATCTACGTAATCCAATAGGGAAAGAAAGGTAGTTCGAACCAGTTTCAGTTTAGCATCTCCTGTGAGGAGATTATTAATCCTAAAGAACAGACCAAGTCTTTGTCTAAGTTTCTTTGCCGGTTCTTCTAAGTGATCTATGAAAGTAATTCTATGGTCTAACCAGACTCCCAGGTACTTGAACTTTGGTACATAGTCCAACTGCTCACCTAGAATGGTAGTGATCTGTGGAAGTGTCCCAGCAATTGCAGGATTTATTGCATTGTGAAGTGGCGAGAGGAACATTGCTTTGTTTTTGTTTTTTTTGCATTTAAGAGCAGTTTCTGGTTTATAAACTGATGTTGCAGCAGATTAAATTCATTTTGAAGGGTTTTACAGGCCACATCAGGGGTGGGGCTATTAGCACAGAGTACTGTATCATCCGTGGATAGATGTATTTGTGCTTCTTTGATGGGGGCATCTACATTGTTAATATAAATGGTAAAGAGCAAGGGACCAAGAATGAAGCCTTGCGGTATACCCCTCAATAGGGTTTTGGTGGAGAAACTTCTCCTTCTGCCTTTACTTGTTGAAGTTGTCCCGAGAGGTAGTTGAAGAACCATTTAAGGGATAGGGAATCCAAAGCAATGTTCCGGAGGGATGACAGAAGCAGTCTGTGATCAATGGTATTGAACATCTTACTTAGGTCCAGAAAACTGCGCAGGCAAATAATTTTTTGTCTGATTCAAGCTGCCAGTCATTTGCCACCTTGGCTAGAGCAGAGATTGTACTGTGCTGTGCTCTAAAACCAGATTGTAATGGGTTGAGCAATTTTTCTGATTCCAGGTACTTCCGAAGCTGGGAGTTCACTATTTTCTCCAGCATCTTTGACTGGATTGGAAGTAGAGAAATTGGCCTGTGGTTATGGAGGTCACTAGGATCTCCTGACTTAAACAAAGGGACCACAAGTGCATTTTTCCAAATGGGCAGTAGGTCACCGTGGGACAAGGATAAGTTGAAGAGATGAATAATTGGGATTGCGAGGATACGGTAGCTGACTTTAAGAAGTACGGGTCAATGAGGTCAGCCCCAGCACTTTTCCTAGTGTCCAACTGATGGAGAAGATCTTCGACTTCTTTCAGGGGGGTAGGCTGTAGAGAGAAGGATGGACTGGGGATGTTTTTTTCTTGTGTATCCAATCCAAATTGTTGGCAGAGGATATTTGCAGGAGAGGAGTCAAAGGCTAGCCCTGCAGTGGCAAAATGATTATTGAGACTGTCAAGGATAGACGGTCTGTCGGAGATGACAGTATTTTCAATCAATAATTTAGTAGGTAGGGAATTAACAGTGGTGTGACCTTCAATGTCTTTGATCATTCTCCAGAATTTGAAAGCATTTTTTGAGGAGCTGTCCAGCTGAGATTGGTAGAAATTAGTTTTGGCTTCTCTGACCATTTCAGTGCAGAGGTTCCTCACCCACTGGAAAGAATTTCAGTCATTTATTAAATTAGTTTTCCTAGCAGTTCTCCAGAGTACATCCCTACTCTGCAAAGCATCTTTCGGGTCTTCTGTAAACCACCGACAGGATTTGTTTCTGGCACAAACTTTTACTATGGGAGCATATTTGTTGAGATCCCCTAGCACAATTTCTGAGAAAATATCATAAGCCGTAGCCAGAGACTTGGCTAGATAGAAGTCCTGCCATCGCATGGAGTCTTTTAGCTCTTATGTACCAATGGAGATCAAAGTTGCGTATGCACCTTTTAAAGGAAAATCATAATGGCTGTCAAAAGGAGTTTCAACTTATGTTGATATCACAGCCATTTTTAGGAATTTTGGCACCACATTTTTAACACAGGGTGCTTGGGGCCCCACTTCATTAACATGTCACTGTCACTTTGTTACTCAGCCCCAAAAGGTGATTTCATGGTCACTGTGAGGAATCACCTTTTGGCACTGATTAACAAAATGACAGTGCCACTGTTCATGAGGTGGGGTCCCAAAAAGGCCATGTTGCAAATTTGGTGAAAAAATTCAAAAATATGACAGTGCTACGAGCATGCATTGAGCAGTTTCTACACACGCTCGCCAATGTTTAATATTTTCACTCCAGATGTTCAACATTGCCATTTTTTCTCACCTCCTTATGAATTGTTCATGCCCTGCCTGAAATGTGTTTTCACACCTATTGCGCAAAATGATGCAGTCGCTGTGGGAATTCAACTTTTGGGACAGATTAACAAAATCACAGTGCCACTGTTCATGAGGGGAGGTTCCAAAATACCCATGTTGAAAATCTGCAGGGTGGGGTGGGGTGGAATTGCTTAAGCATTATAGCTGACAACCCAAAGGTACACCCCAACACCTTTCAGTCTCTGCAGGGGAGGGGGAGGGGGTTGGCATTAGTTAAATAATTCACTGCCATTCCTATTATGCATCTCTCTAACTCCTGAACTACCAATGCCATTGTCAACAAGCCAACATTTGGCATTGAGAAATGCTTGTTTTCTTCTGTCATCTCCTGTATTAAAGGTGAAGAGAATTCACTTATTTCTGATGTTGTGACTTCCATTGGTGCAGGTCCCTTTTCAATAATTGTCTTTGTGTTCTCGGTGGGGAGGGTTGAGAGGGTTCATCCCTGTGAGTTCCTTCTGTATTTTGTTGGGCAATATTTTCAATTACTTCAGGCTTTTGTGTCACCATAGGTTCATGAAGTGGAATCTTATTCTGTTGTTCTTGCTGTGAGTTTTCTCTGGGAGATAATGTGGAAAGGGGTTTTATGTCCTTCATTGGTTTGGCTTTTTATGCTTGCATTAAATAGCAGTCTTGCTCTAAAAAATCTGAACTGTTATGTGCCACCCAAGGGCATGGCTTGAAAGTATGACCTTCTTTTTTATATAGGTTACATCTTGGGGTGTTTGTACAATGTGACCCCGGTGCTCCAGTTCCTCACAAAGACTGCATTCTGTGTGTTCACATGCACTGCTTAGGTGTTGTAATGAACCACATCTATAACATGACTTTGGTTGGCTTTGGTAGAACAGAATATCTCTGTCTCATCCAAGGTAAAAGTTGCATGGCAGGTGTATGCTGGTGTCTGTGAGATTTAGTTTGATCCTAAATGTCCATCCCTCCATCCACAGATTTTCAGCATCCCTTATTGGCTCAGAGCTACTTAATTCTTTATTTCACCTTTTCAACCAGTAAATATCTGTGACATTTACCCCTTCATTTATAAAAAGGACTGTCACAAATTTGAAAGCTGGCTTTACTAATGGTATGACCATGAAAGGGTCAATAATGGGATACATTTTGGAACTTGGTACTGATTCCAAAAGCTTTCCAGTGATTTAGCAGTTTTAAAGCCATCGTTGTCAACTTGACCAAAGCATTCAGCACTGTGTCTCACCCCCTTTTCCTGGACAAGCTTAAGGCAGTGGGGCTCTGTCTACTCAATCATCAGGTCCCATGCCTATCTAGAGGGCAGGTCACATGCTGTCCATATTGGAGATATCCTGTGCCCTCCAGTCCCTGTCTGCATAGGTGCCCCTCAAAGATCTGTTGTGGGCCCCATACTCTTCTCCATATTCTTACATGACCTCCACTGGGCCTGTTCCTGTGCATCTATCTATATGTATGCAGATGACACTGCAATGTTTGTTTCTAGCTTTTCTGCTGCTAGCCTTGCTGTCCATCTCCAACTGGATTTTGGCAGTGCTTGTTTAATTCAAACCTTATGTCCCTCAATGGCAAGAAAACTATCTCCATGACCTTTGGCTTCTGGCAGAAGCTTGCCAGAGCTGGTGCAGCCAATGGGCAGAGCACAGAAATACAGAAACATAGAATCTGTCAGCAGATAAGGACCATACAGCCCACCTAGTCTGCTCATTTTCCTACTTGGTTTGGCAGTCCCTACTCTTATCTGGACTGCCTTTCCCCCACTCTGCTGTACAGCAGGGTGCCTTTATGCTTATCCCATGCACTTTTGAATCCCTGTACTGTATTCACTTCCACCACCTCTGCTGGTAGGCTGGTCCACGTATCCACCACCCTCTCTGTGAAAAAATACTTCCCAGCATTCCCCCTAAGCCTCCCTCCCACCAGCCTCATGTTATGTCCCCTTGTCCTTGTGCACTTTCTTCTCTGAAATATGCTCCCCTCCTGTACCCTGTTTATTCCTCTAAGGTATTTGAAAGTCTCTATAACAGCAGTATGGTCCCACCCCCTGAGGGAGAATAGTCCCAAGGACACTGAATCCACCATGCTTACTCCCTCAGTTTGGTCACCCAGTGCTGGACAGCAGCAATAAAAGGCTCACCTCAGGTTGAGTATGATAAATAATAAAATTTGTTTGTACAAAAGCAACAAACCTACAGCTGCAGTATCCATCCCATGTTTACTTCATTTTGCACAGGTCCCATTGGGACCTGCATGAATGAGGATAGCATTCCACTGTCAAAAAATGGAGGGGAAATCATTGAAAAAAACTATGTCAATGCAGTCATTAGGGTTAAATAATGCAAAGGACACATTAAAGAAATGAAAAAAATGTTAGGGTTCAGAGTCTGAGGAGTCTTGGTGAATTAGCAGTGTGATGTTGCTTGGGGTTGTCAACCTTAATGTCCACCCCATCCCCTAAGCAATCAAGCAAACAAACATATCCTCTTGCTTCATGCAGGGCCCTATGGGCCCTATGTAAAGAAAGCCAGGACTAATTCTGTAAGCCACATGTGCTGAGCAATGCTTGTCTTCCTGCAAACAGTAAATGCCTATTAAGCATTGACTTGGACCTATACCTTGTGCTTCAGACTGGAGGATATGGGCTGGGGGAGAAAGGAAGGGCATTATGGTTAACAACCCTTAGAAACACCACACCACTGATTCGCCAAGATTCCCGAGGGTCATTGTCTTACTTTATGCACTTTGTGCTCTTCCACCCTAATGTCTTCATGAAGGTACAGTAGTTTTTTTGCAAAGGATATTTATTTTTTTCATTGTAAAATGTTTGGCCAGAAAAGACATGCTAAGCCAAGGTGTGTTTCCAGGTTCATCTGAGAAGCACAGGGAAGTTATGTCACTTGCATATGGAAGTCTTTGAGGCAGTATAGTGTAGCGGTTAAGGGCACTGAGCTGCAAACCTGGAGTCCTGGGTTTGAATCCCATCACCCCAGTTGCATACTGTGTGACTCTGAGCAAATCAGTTAAGTTCCTCATGCTCCATGGGCACACCTGGAAACAAGCTCCAGCTTATTGTGCCTTTTCTGGTTAAACAATTTCCCCTTTCCCTTTCTCTTGCTTATGGTCACACAGTATGCAAGTGGTGGCTGTGGGATTCAAACCCAGTTCTCCAGGTTTGCAACTCAGTGTTCTTAACCACTATGCTACAGTATACTGCCTCCCATATATTTTTTTATATTTAAATATGCATATCCTGGTATCTCTCTCTATATCTATATCTGAATCTCTGTCCCTATCTCGTTTTCTATCTCTATATCAGTTTTCCCTGGAATATGCATCTAATAAGTGGAATAATAAAGGTAGCAAGTGGGAGTATGAGCAGGTAAGCAGAATTCTCAGGAGAAAGATAATGCTACAGAAGGGGAAGAGCACAAAAGGAAGGCTGCAGGTATCCCATAATCTGACAACTCAACACAGCAGGGAGGTTTTAACTGTCCTTTTAAGTTATGTGTGTAACTATGAAAAAAAATCCTGACTGCCAGTTTGAAATGAAAAGTCTAAAGCCTGGCACAAGGATTTTCTTAAAATGCTGTATTCTGGTTGACAGGACTTATTTTTTTACCATGCATTGTATTATCCTAGGGCTTGGCAAAATTAGTAAATTCCAATCTCACAGATTTTTGTGACAGTTTTAGTTGGTCATAACTCAGTCAAAATTATTGCTAGAGGCCTGAAAAAGTTCATACATACTGTTTGGGAAAGGTTATCATAATAATCCAAACTTCAATGCATTTGGATGAGGGGGTGAGGAAGTTACATGGGTGCAACATCTAGCAATGTATTATTCATGTAGAAATTTCTGAATATAGTTCTATACTTACAACTTAGCCACCTTTGAAGATAGAAAATATATTATGTATATGCATACTTTCTTGGAAGACTCATAGAAACTGTTAAATAGAAAGGCAATTGGCTGTGTAAATTGTAGGGTACAGGAGTTCAACATTTCACAAGTTAATTATTTGTTAAACTGCACTGTTGGTATACACTCAAGAGTTGGCATGCATACCAAATAAATATGTATTGAAATCTAAATAAGCTGGATAAATGTAGTTTAGAATGTTAAAACTGTGGATACTTTAAACATTACTAGTTGGCAACATTTTGCTCAAAAATGCATGGATGTATAATAGGTAATGCCATTAAAATACCACTTGTGGAATTTAACTTTCATTAAGTAATTATCACCACTGAATCACCTTACTTGCACTGGCAGCGTGATCCTGCAGTACCTCTGCAACACTCTTGTGATAGTAATGCCCAGCATCATGCTCCATCATTACTAAAGGCACCCAGATATTTCTCTCACAATAGCCAACCTCACAACCTGTTGTAAGGCTTGGCGTCACTATTTTCAAATAGTAAAAATATACACTGTTATCTACAGGGTTGTTAAAGAGTCAGCGGGTGGCATTGTACAGAAACAATGCTGTACGTGCTTCCATAAGTCAATGAGCTCTAGTGGTTATCTGGCATATTGCAACAATTCAGGCTAGTGCACAATGATGTCCATGACTATTCTTCATGGTTCATCACTGAAGATAGTGACCTGACACTTGGTATCACTATATTTTTAATTCAGAGACTCTTATGAATGCTACCTTATTGCCACTTTAGCCAGCCTTTACCTTCCTCTACAATGGCAACTCAAGCATACGACTGGGCAAAATGTATGAACATGGCTTCAATAAAAGTATTACAACTTTCCAAAATTTCACAAAAGCACATGAAATGCAACTTTAATTACAGATATTATTTGGGAATCTTTGACTGCTTGTAACTTGGCCAGCCTTTGAGCAAGAGATTAGAGACCGACACACACAGCTTCTTTTTTTCCATATTGTTTTTTCTCCTAGCCAGCAGCTAATCTCTCAGGGATATACCCTGTTCACAGAGATATAATCTAATCAGTCTGTACCCAGCCATCATTCAGTTGGATACCATGTTTTTCTCCAACATTTATTTCCCTCCAATCTCCACTGGTGGGGCAGTGCCTCTGTCAGTCTCACACAGCCTCAGCATCCCCTGCAGGCAAGAGCAAGCTTCTTCTCTCAGCTGCAGAGATTGTTGTGGTGGAACCCACCACCAACCCTCTCCAACCAAGATGCACTGCTGAGCAGCAGCTGTCTTGGCTCTGGCCTGCCTCCTGATGTGACTGCCCAGGCTCGCTTCCAAACCTGGGTCTTCAGCATGGCAGTATGATGCTCTGCTGCTGTGCCATAGGGGTGGCCTTAAAGCCTTATATTTAGGGTTGATTACCCCCAAAAAATTGATGATAGTCTGTTCTTTAGTTTTAATATTATAGGGGCTTACAATTCTGTAGTTTATGCAATTGCAAAATATAATTTTAATATTTCTGAAAGTTTGGAGGCCTATAAACTCATATTATATAATAAATCAACACTGGAGCTGCACCTTGTGTAGATCCACTGATGCTGATAACTCTATAAACTCATGGCATCTGAGTCCTCTTTTTACTCATTCTGTCACTTTGCTTTGGCTGTCCTCCCTGCTCGCCCTTTGCAATCATTACTGATTCTATTTATAACTACCTCATCTCTCTTCAGGGTAGACACTTTATCCACTGTGCTTTGTCTAGCTCCAAATTTGTGCTTGGAACCCTCCACTTCTATCTGAGATCCCTATTCTTCTATCCTCCCATCCCCTCACTCCCCCCACAAGCCTTACCATGACTCTCTGTCTCAAGCAGGACTAAAGAGCCATGCACACTGGTCCAATAAAAGTGCTAGTGCAAAAAAGAGAGATACTCAGATCAAAACATATGGTGCCACAGCATTGAGCAGCAGATTATACAGTAAAAGGAGCTGGACTATGCACACTCCAGTATTAAGGTTTAAAGCAAAAAAAAAAAAAAAACACCATTGGTATTAATTATATGTGTAAAAAAGCTTTACTAAGATTCAGAGTCGTAGACACCAATACCACTGCTGCCCTGACTTCCGACATTTTGTGCATACATGTGCTTTATCAGTGTGTTAAATGTCAGAGGCTGGGGTGACCTCTGATCCTTTGTGCATGAATGTGCTTTATCAATGCATGAAATGTCAGAGGCCAGGGAAGACTATGGTGATTTTTTGCTTCAAACCTCAATACTGAAGTGCGTGTAGTCCGCTTCCTTTGACTATGCAATAAAAGTGCTGCCTGTTCAGGAAAAAGCCTATCCATCAGTCCAAGATCCCCCTCCCCAAATGAATGGTCCATTCTAATTTATTCAAATAAAGTGCTCATGCACTAACAACCTAATAACATGGGCATCATGTTTTTTATCTTGCCTTTTGTCTTCTCTGTGTGAAGTCTTCTGCTGCTCAGTCACATTTCCCCATCAGGTTCTCCCTTCTCTGATCCAGCCCTCCCTTACTTTCTGTACTTCTCCCTTCCCATTCACTCTGAAAAACCCTCTTTGCAACCATATAGCACATAGCCCAAGACAGAAAACCCCCACTGCACCGCTTGTCTAAGGTACATGATCCACAAAAAAAAAAACAAATACAGAAAAAAGGAATACCTTCACTCAAGAGACAATAGTACAAATCTCTTAGTTCTTCTTCATGTTAAAATCCAAACAATCAATGCCACCAGACTCTCCTAAGGAGAACTCCCCATGTGCATTCAGAGCACCAGCTTCTTTCACAAGAGAAAGGAGCTGGTGCTCTGAATGTGCATGGGGTATTCTCTTTAGGGAAGTCTCGTTGCACTGACTGCTTGGATTTTAATATGAAGCAGAAATAAAAGTGTTTTGCTATTGTCTCCTGAGTGCAGATGTTCCTTTTTTCTGTAACCATATAACACATGTTTGCAACAGCCCATGCCTCCTAGCTACCAGTTATCCATTTCTCATGTCTGCTGTGTCTTTTAATCGGAACATGTTGTTTGCACTGTACATACTTGCCCATACTGCTGTATTTATCTCCACTACTGTACAAGGTTTTACATACAGTGTATTCCACTTGTATGCACTCTGGATGCATGTATATTCTGGTTGCTCACACAAAAATAGCATGTCTTGGCCAGCCCACCAGCACAGCGGCACCATTACCACTCACGATTCTGGTGACCTGGGTTTGGGACTGGACCTGGGGCAGTGGAGGGCCAGCCAGGGGGAGGTGGATTGAGCATCACTTGAATGCTCTCCACCTTGGGGGAGGGGAAGGTGGATAGTGTCTCTGATGTAGTGCCCCTGGGTGACCAAAAAAGGTACTGCCACTGGAAGACCCATTTGAATGGGATGGATACTGGCATGGCATCAAGTGCTTCATAAGGTAAACAGCTCACCCTCTGCTGACTTTGGGGTGGGATGGTAACCAGGGAATAAAGACATCTGACCAGGATGCAGGATGATGCCCACCTCATGTTCCGAGATGCTCTACCCACTCACTGAGGCTCAAGCTTCACGAGGAATTAGAGGGTGTCCCCCATTAATTCCACCCCAAAGGAAAGCCTGGACGGAACCTGTGCAGAAAGGTAAGTCTCGGGATAGGCAAGTGATGGGGCTGGGCCTGAGACAGGGACAATGGGTCAGTCCTGGGGTGGTAAGTTAAAAAATAACATGTCTCAGTCTCAATCATGTGTATGTAAAGATAAAAACAGTTTCTTGTATGTACACCAAATTTCAGTTGTATGCACATTTTTTCCTCCAGACAAAGGGATCCTCATACATTAATACTGTCAATCACAGAAGTTAAACTGTTAAACTGGTGCCAGCTATGTTGCTTGTTGTTAAATATGTGTAAGTTTTAGTCATTTTCAGCCTATTTTTCAGAGCAGCAGCCATGAAGACAACAGATTAAATTGTTCAGAGTGCTTAACATTTAGTGAATTAATATGCTTTAAATGAGTATGATGCATTCAGTAATGCTAAAAAGAAGTAGTAGGTGAGAAAATGTGTTTCACTGAATGTCTCCATTGATTTCAATATGATTTCAGTTGTATGAGATTCCGGATATATGCACAAAAATGGGAAGTCCAAGCATGTGCATACATCAGAAATTGACTGTATTACCTATTTTGTACACGTTACTTTGTCACTACTGCTTTGTACTCTTCCGTACTGAATTTATCTCTTTCCTGTTCATAATTCTATCATTTTTTTCCAAGTGGCCCCTCTGCATGAACATACGGACTGCCTATGCACCGTCGATCTGCAGTGCAGAGGCACTCCATGCTCATTACAACCCCAGTGCAGGATACACTAACCGGGGCACACAGCCCCAATGCACCCAGTCCCCTGGCTGTGTCGAATACAATGTGCCAGGGTTGGGTAGGGGGCCTGCCAGCACTATATGCCATACACTAAGGTATGTAGTGCAACCTGTGGGTGGTGCAGAGGAGGGCGTGGGTTACGGCTGGGTGGACCCTGCCATAACTCCAGTATGCACCCCACACATACAGACAGCCTCCCAGTCCAGGTGGATAGTCCCTGTCCCCCACCAACAGGACCCCTGCTCCTGTCCCCACTGGCTGCCTGTTGCCACCCACCCTAGCACACAACTACATCCCATCCCTGTGGAAGCTGACCCTACCCCCCCAAACACACACACATAGGGCACCTGCCCTGGGATTACAGACACTCCCTCCCACCCTATACAACATCACCAGCCCATACCGCCACCCGCAACCCCCGAACCTGGCCCATCTGGGTATTCAGGGGTGTTCAGTGTCCTCCATGGCATTGACAACACAACTCACCCACCCCTGCACTTGTCCTCTGGTGCCACCACATGGTATGGCCAGGGGCTGAGGAGATGTGTGGAGGGCTGTGTTGCTGGCCATCCCTTGCGGAGGTAATGCTGCGATGGTACTTGGGATGGGGGGTGGTGTGGGCAGTGTCAGGGTGGGGGTAGTTACTACGGCAGAGTAAACATGGCAGGGGCACAGATGTGTCTGGGGGAACCCACATACATGTGCATGGGGTTGGGGCACAGATGTGTGTGGGGGTCCTTCATGGGGTTGGGGCTGTGCTGCATGGGAGACAGACATACAGGACTGGGTAGGGGTTGAACTTGGGGGTGGGGGCTGGCATCATGTGCTTGGCTGAGGGCTGAACTGGGTGATGATGCCTGGCCGTGCGGGTCATGGTGAACATGTGGCTATTCACGCTCATATACCCATGCCCAACCATGTAAGGGATCCACTGTGTGACCCAGTCTGGGCATCGGGTCTGCTACCCCTCCACTTGCTGCCTTGCACAGACCTGCACATGGGGGGGGCAGAACCACAGACAGGTGGCGGCCGGTGGTGAATACTGGCCTGTGCACACCTGTCCACAGGTGCGGAGCTACATGGGTGGGATACACACCACCAGCACGTATGTCCTGCCCATTTGTGCATAGGCCCCATTACTATGATTTCTTCATTACTGTACTGCTCCCTTTCTCCTTTCTCGAGAATGCATCAATGCTTAGTTATGAAGCTCCATTATGAAACTAACGTGCAAGGGCAGCCAGCAGGGCCCATGACAGGGTGGGAGAACTGGGGATAATTCCTAGGGCCTGGTGCCAAAGAGTAGACCAGGCTGCCTGGCATGCTACTGCACACAGCTGCATAGGGGTCCCAGAGTCTGAACTTTTTCCAGGGCCTGGAATTCCTCTCACAGGGCCTGGCAGACAGCCTACACTGTATGGCATCTGTTTATCTTGGAGCACTGTTTTCATATTCAATGCTGCTTTACAGCTATATTATGAGCAACTGAACTTTCATAAATAAATGGATTCACAACAGTAAGTATTGTTCTCTTGGCTTTTTGGAATGCATGTTTTTTGTTCTGTATGTATCAGGAAATGCACTGGTATCAACTTAATATACTTTCCAGGTATAACATTTAAATAAATAAACAAATACATACATACATGGATGATTTTTTTTTAATTTTTGCATTATTTATTTAAGCTCTCCTGCCAGCGGCCATCCAAGCTGACTTCTCTTTCGGGTGGCCAGTCACTTACACCCTGATCCTCCAATCCTGCTGTCCACTGCCTCCTGATCATGCTGCCCTGGTTGTCCTGCCATATCCTTTCGATGGGGAGCCCCCCCACCCCGCAGGGGGCTAAAGGGGGAGGGGATACTACAGCACCTGGAGGCACCATCTTGTATTGGCACTGGGCCAGTGAGAAGCACAGCATGGGAGCTATCCTGGCTATCATGGTGCCGGAGGATAGGGCCTCCATCATCTGGTGGCAAGGCAGCCATTTTCCTGGTTTTCTCACTGCCCACACATTGGACGCACTCCACGACATTCTGGCTGCCCCACGCATGTGTCATTTGGTCACCCATGATGCATTGCTGATGCCAGCCAACAGGAGCCACCAGAGAGCAATGCATTCCAGATCCTCCCCCCCAGGAGGATAGCATCCAAGGGACACTCTGGATCCTCCCTGCTGGCCTTCGCTCCTGCCATCCCGAGCTCGGGACGCGAACTTGGGTCGCCAGTGTGCCAGATGGACCCCTATCACCTGGCACCACGGAGCTGGCATGGATGATTCCTAATGAAAATATTTAATTTTTAAATCACTTATTATGAAGGAAGGTGATGCATCATTGTAAACCACATATATGCTTAACTGACATACAGTATTCTGTAAAACAATATTAGATTTAAAGAAGGGTATTGTTTAATGTGTAAAATGCATTAGCAGTTTTGATCATGAAAATAATTTCATAGGGATCAGAATATTGAATTATTTCCCCTTAGTTCCCACTGTGATATTCATGAAGCAAGAATAACAAAATGTTTGCTGCTATACAACATGCAATGAAAAAACAGCAGAAAAACTGGAACTGATTCTGCTAAATATTAGTCTTAAAGTACATAGCAACAATTAAAGCAAACCTGCAGGCCTCTGTGGCCTGAGACAAGTTATAACATGTTTTTCCGCCACAGGCTGGGCTCATGGGAGACCCACCAAGGAAATGCACGCCCAGTGAGCATGCCCAGACTATTAAAGTGAATTGACATGTTAATGCTGACAGGGAATGAGCACAAGAGAGCTCTGCTAAATTACTGCTCAGTCAGGCACTAGGAATTCCTGAGTGGCAAACTCCTGAGCAAAACCTATAGCATAAAAAAAACAGTATTGTCAAATGCACCAAAACAAACAAATACTAAAGGGTTTACTGTCATGTTAGTAATCTACCTACCCATAAATCATTTGGATTTTAATCATACCTGCCACCTTAGCCTGCTTCCCCCTGAGAAATTGTTTTCCTTGCATTCCCTCCTTTGCTCACTTTCAATTATCTGGAAGCTGTTCCTTCTGTTTATTTATCTATCTAAAGTTCACGTACAGTATACATGCACAAATTTTCTCCTGGGGACTCAGAGCAGGCGGATCCTACAAGGATGCGATGGAGCGTGGCAACTAACAGCTCAGATGAATGTACTCAGTCTTGGAAAAGCCTGCTTCAGACTGAGATGACAAGGAAAAGAGAGGCTGGAAAGTAATTAGTGCATGTACAATGATGGATTATGGCTTAATATTCAAGCATTTCACCTTTTGACTGCTATAGGTAGGCCTGCAAGATGATGAACACTGATTCCACATGCCTGCTATTGGGAAAACCCTCTAACACTGAAGTCTACTGTAGTTGCACTATCCCTTTACAGTTCATAGCTTCAGACTACTGAAAACCATATTTCCATTCTACAAAGCAGTATTATTATCTTCATAATGTATATTTCATTTCTGTAATGGGTGGCAGTTTGATTACCTGCATTATGTGTTATATTTACACAACAGATTACCTATAGTATGAATGCTTTTGTCTTATAGAAAACTGTCCTAGTCCCTTGAAAGCATATAGTGATATAATAAAGAAGATGGGATGGCATTTTGGTCAAACTAACTGGAGCAGACCTGTTTGGACCAAATAGTCTTTTCTAGTTCCCCAGATTCTTATGATCATGTTCTGCTTTGTTTTCCCAACATATGTCACAGAGCATACACATGAAGTCAAAGAACTAAAGAAGAAATCAAACATAATAAACATTTAGCCTGCATTGTGTTAATGATTCTTTGGGCTGCCTCACTGTCACCTTTGGAATCGATGCCCTATTTTAGTTAGTCCAAATACCTTTCGTGCTGTTTTTTTCCTGTCACCCTCCTCAACATTTGGGTTGCTAAGGCTACACCACACCTTCATCTCCAGCAAGGGAGGTAGGTGATCAGCCAGTGCTAATGCTGCATTTTGTGATCAGTCTGCAGTGGGGCATGAATGGTTGGTGCCCCACTCCATGAGTTCCCAACCTTCATGACTCACACCTGGTTCCCACCGCAGACTGAAATGGATCTAAATCTCCAAAGAGGCAGCACCGAGTGTTGCCACCATACTACTGAACCAGCCTAGCATTACTGACTTTCACTAACATCATGATGAATGAATGGATTCTTAAAAGAAGACACCATATCTTATTGATTTTTAGGTAATGTGCGCTGCCTGTAAATACACAGGCTCCCATTCTTAGTGTTATATTTGGATACAGGACCCATCAAATCAAGTTTTTTTTCTTAAATCTCTCATGATGCATGTATTTTTACCATACTATGAGAAAGACACAGCATATAGTACACACAGTAGAACAAAATGCACTAGAACAGAGTAAAATACAATAGAATTTGGATCTCTGTAGCTTTATACATACATGAAATGTCAATAAAAAGTGTAATTATACATGCACATTACAAAGCCAAGCCTTAGATACTGATAGTACTTTGACTACATATAAGCAGCCAACTAGGGAGAGTGTCGGATGGTCTGTATTGACTGTTTTTTCATCTCTTGTGTTTTTACCTTACAGGTGCAGTTAGGGGCATAGAAAACTGGAGTACATATGGGGTTTGGAGTGGACATGGGCTACAGGGCTACATAGAAGGCAACACTGTATTCCATCTGTAGGGAGCTGTGCAGGAAGTAAAAACAACCAATAGGCATTTAGGAGACTCTTATGTAAATTTTGATCTGATATGGTTCGGTGCAAGTTAATGATCAAACTCCGTCTACTTTCTTATTTTATTTCATTTGCCTGACTACTCCTTACTCTAAGGGAGAAGAAATTACCCCTTAACTATATAAAGTGGTGGTAATGTGGTGGGGTGGGGTGGGGAGGAAGGGATACAAAAGATCTTATTAATACTACTATATTATAGTAAGTTTTAGTAGCTAGATATTCTTGTTGAACTATCTAATAATACCTCAACTATGTTAATTAGGGTTACCAAAGTGGAAGATACCATAATCTGTGGTTTGTATGCTAATGGATATGTACACTGCCTTGATATGTACCACTGTTGTTTGAATAAGCATCTGTATAAGAAGATTATAGAACATACCCTAAGTGTACAGTGAATCTTAACAAATCCTACAATAAAGCATATTAAAAGGAAAAACAACCAATAGGGAGCTGCACTGCAAATCGGCACCAATTTTCAAACTTTCAGCATCCCCTTAAATAGAGAGAGCTACCTGGTCTACTTTACAGACCACAGCTGACTTCAGAGAGTGTCAGAGGGTCTGTAGTGATTGTTTTTTATTCTCTTATGCTTTTGCCTTACTGGTGCAGTTAGAGGCATGGAAAATCAGAGTACAAATGGGGTTTGGAGCGGACATGGGCTACAGGGCTACATAGACATCAACGCTCTGTATTCCATCCGTAGGGAGCTGTACATAGTCTGAACTAACCACCCACCTGGCCCTTCACCTGCCCACCCCGTTCCTATTATAGTATTAAAGGCTTTACAGTTTGACTGACAGCTGGAACCCACCACTGTTGTTTGATACTAACCTGACTGACAGCAGGTACTTCCTGAGCAAGAACAGGAAGTAAAGGGTAACAAACCACAGTGAGAACCTCCCTATAGCACTGACACACACCAGCCAACAAATTACACACACACACACACACACACACACACACACACACACACATATACACACAAAGCTTGGTTTTCAGAATGGAGGTGGTAAGTTGCTCAGTATATGGGGCACTCGTTTTCCAGAGTCTGTTCTGGAGGATGGGTCAGCACCTGACATGTTGGAGTCTGAATGCCCTTAGAGCTCAACTGGAAGCAGCTGGGGAAAGATAGCCAGCCTACATCACCAGCTATACTGGAACTCAAATCAGACATGTCCTCTCCCCCAGAGACCCACTGGCCCTGGGGGGCTGGAGGGTGGTGAGTCGGGGGGGGGGAAGGTTACAGGGATGGACCATACAAGATCTGGTCAGACCAATACTATTCTGATGAAAAAACACTTTGCATCACTGGAGAAGATGATGGATCCTGACTCACTGGGAGGAGAACTTGGGCTAGTCAAGGGGACTGAAGAGTACAGAATATTTTTTTTTTTAAGTTGTTTAACCAGGAATACCACACTAAGCTGAAAGCTTTTTTACAGGAGCCACCTGGGAGTACAAGGAAGTTAAGTGACTTGCTCAGGGTCACACAGTATGCAAGTGGAAGCTGTGGGATTCAAATCCAGGTCTGGTCTGCTGGATGTCACCAGATTTGCAGCTCAGAGCCTTATACCACTGCTCTGTACTGTCTCCTCTATGGCATCTGAAAGCAGCAAGGAAATACGAGGTAGTTCTAGGAGTAAACAAATTCTTGTTCTGGGGGAATCACTGATTAGAGGAGTTGAGTCACACGTAAGTAAAGGTGCATGTCCTAAGGTGACAGTGAAATGCCTCCCTGGAGCATCAGCACATTGCTACAGTACACCACATTGATAAGATGGTGGACAAAGCTGAGAAAAGAATTAAGGTTTTAATCCATCTTGGTACTAATGATCTATCAAGCTGGACATTGGAAGAAACCAAACAAAATTTCATTAAGCTGGGGGAATAATTGGAGACTCACATAACATCTTTGACATTTACAGAGATCCTCAAAGTGTGGGGCAAGGGGAATTGTGGAAACAAGATCAGGAATAATGACATTGATGAATTCAATGCTTGGTTACAAGGATAGTGTCAGGAAAAAGGATATCACATTATAGGCTCGTGGGGGAGCTTTTGGGAGAGGAAGTTTTTCAGATCTGATGGACTTCACCTAACCAAGGAAGGGGTGAGTGCACTTGGGTTGAAATTCAACATCCATCTTGACCACTTAAACAAGGTGGAGGGGGAGTCTAACACTAGGGAACCTATCAGAAACTGCACTACTGATAGGAACCTAGTCATCAGCCCCCCACAAGAAGGAATTTTTCTCCCACTACCTAACAGGACATGTAGGGAACAGATGGAGACTACAGGGGACCGTACTGAGAGGGAAAAAACAACCAAACAATCAAAAGAATATGGCATCATGGAGCTAGAATGGTCAAACATGACTAGTAAGGGTAATGGGCATAGTGGAAAGGGACAAAAGGGTACAAGAAGGAAGGTAGAAAACACAACCTGGAGAGCCATGTTTGAGAAATGCTCAAAGTCTGAGCAACAAAATCAGTGACCTAGAGGCTACCATGCCAGAAGAAGACCTGGACATAGTAGCCATCATGGAGACTTGGTGTAGTGACAACCAGGACTATTTGAAGTGGTCATGCCAGGTGACAATTTGTTTGGAAGAGACAGGGTGGGAAGGAAAGGGGGAGGAGTGGCTCTTTATGTGAGGGACTACATTATGGCCATAGAAACTCAGGGCGAATAGGGAAAGGAGATACTATGGGTCATACTATCAAGGCAGAAAGGGATGGCTATCTGCACAGGGGTGGTCTACAGACTCCCAACACAGGAGGAAGAGTCAGATAAGGATATGATACTATCAATCCAAAGAATGGCACATGGGGGGAGGTGCTGCTGGTAGGGGACTTTAACCTTACAGACTAGGATTGGAGTCTCTACTCGGTAGCAACAATCAGGAGCAGGAATATCTTTGATGCCCTGCAGGAGGCATTATTAAATCAACTTTTTACAGAGCTGGCTCGGGAGGGGGCATTACTAGACATAGTGCTTACAAACAGGGATAGTGTGGCAAGGGTTTCAGTACGGGAACACCTAGGGACTAGTGATCACTGTACAGTGTGGTTTGACATACTAGCATGACATGAAACAAACCACATGAGAACAAGAATCCTGGACTTCAGAAAAGTTGATTACAGGAAAATGGGAGAGTATCTGAAGGACATCCTAGCAGGGGTAGAAAATGAGGGGAAAGTGAAAGAGCAGTGGAAAACTATCAAAGAATTAACTGTGGAAGCAACAGGTCTCTTTTTCAAATAAGTAAGTAAAGGGAAGAGGAAAAGGAGATCACTGTGGTTCTCTAAGAAAGTGGCAGAAAAGATCAGAGCAAAGAAGAGGACATTTAGGAAATACAAAAAGATGCAGAAGGAGGGGCATAGAGGTAGTTACCAAGATAAACAAAGGGAGGCAGGGAAGGCAGTTAGGAGCGCAAAGGCTGAAATAGAGGAAAACATTGCAATCTCAATAAAAAAGGGGATAAAACTTGCTTTAGGTACATAAGTGAAAAAAGAAAGCAAATGAGGGTATAGTTAGGTTGAAAACTAAAGATGAGAATTGTGTAGAAGAAGACCACCTTAATGTAGACATATTGAACAGTTACTTTTGCTCAGTATTCACAGAGAAGGGAGCAGGAAAGGGGCCATCAATAAAGGAAAAAGGCATAAAAGGGCAGGAGGCAGATACAAGTTCTTTCTTGGAGGAAATGGTCCATAGAGAACTGGCAGCATTAAAAGTCAATAAGGCAATGGGACCAGAAGGAATGCGCCCAAGGATACTGAAGGAACCTAAGGAGGAGGTGGCTGCACCACTGACAGCTACGTTTAACATGTCATTGGAAACAGGGGAGTTACCAGAGGACTGGAGGACAGCTGATGTAGTCCCGCTATACAAACATGGAAACAAGGAGGAGGAGGGTAACTACAGGTCAGTCAGTCTGACCTCTGTAGTATGCAGAGTAATGGAAAAGCCTTTCAAGGAAAGGATAGTGGAATATCTGGGAACCAGTGGTCTGCAAGACCTGTGACAGCATGATTTCACAGAGGGGAGTCATGCCAAATGAATCTCACAGAATTTTCCAACTGTGTAACCAAGGAAGTGGATTAGGGAGGAACAGTGGATGTAGTATATCTAGATTTTAGCAAGTCCTTCGACATGGTTCCACATAGAAGGCTAATAAACAAAGTACAGAACCCAAGAGTAGGTGCAAAAGTGGCAAGTTAGGTAAGATTTGGCTGGGAAAAAAAAACATAGAGGGTGGTAGTAAGCAGCACACACTCTGGAGTGGACTGAGTGACCAGTGGGGTGCCCCATGGATCAGTGCTAGGTCCAGTCCTCTTCAATATCTTTATCTGCAACATTGCAGAGGGGCTGGAATGGGAAAGTGTGCCTGTTCGTAGATGATACAAAGCTCTGCAACAGGGTGGATACCCCGTGTGGAGGGGTGGATAAAATGAGAAGAGACCTAAAAAGACTGGAAGACTGGTCTAGTGTTTGGCAGCTGAATTTCAATGTAAAAAGTGCAAAATAATGCATATGGGGCACAGAAACCCGGGGGCAATTTACCACCTGGGAGGGGAGGCAATAGCAGGCTCAAAAGAGGAAAGGGACCTGTTGGTAGTTATCTCCGATGACCTAAACATGTCAAAGCAGTATGACAAGGCAGCAGGGAAGGCTAGCAGGATGCTGGGATGCATAGGTAGGGGAATCACCAGCAGAAGGAAGGAGGTAATAATCCCACTATATAGACGATTGGTGAGGACTCACCTTGAGTACTGTGTCCAGTTTTGGAGACCCCATCTTCAAAAGGGTGGAGGTGGTACAGAGGAAGGCAAACAAAATGGTGAGAGGCCTGCATCATAAACCCTATGAGTAAAGGCTGAGGGAGTTAACATGTACTCCCTGGAGGACAGGAGGGAAAGGTGGGACATGATTGAAACAGTCAAAGACCTCACAGGGAAAAACAGTACCTGAAGGCACAATATGAAGCTGGCAAGGGGGGGAGATTCAGAGGTAATGTGTGGAAGTACTCTTTCACAGACAGGGTGGTGGACAAATGGAACAGCCTACCAGGGGAAGTGCTGGAGGCAAAAATGGTGATAGGGTTCAAGAATGCATGGGACAGACACAAAGGGATCTTGCTACAAACAAGGGGGAGGGGGCAGCAGGCTGATTATGGCCTGCTAAGTCACGATAGGTAGGGTAACAGGGCTGACACGGTGGGCCTGGAGGCCCTTATCTGCTGTCAACTTCTATGTTTCTATATTAAGCAAATAGGGCAGCATTCATGACTTTAAAACATCCTGCACGAAAATCTAGATAATATTGTTAGAATCTGTTTAACTCAAAGATTGAATGTTGACCACAATACCAAGGTAATCTACAGATCTTTTCATATAGTGCTATTGGATTGTAAACATTTACCTGAACATTTCATCTTTTGTAGAAGGTGTTCAGTAAGTCTGGTCATCACAGTTCTTTCCCTTCATCTTATAGCTAGACTGTTGGAGTGAATAATGCTATCTAGCACTCTGATGATAACATTTATTGAATGCACTATAGTGTATTGTTCTTTTTTTTTGGGGGAGGGGGCTTTATACAGTACATATTTCCTAATTTTCAAACTCTCAAACTTGACAGTGCTGCAAAAAGATGTACAGAACTGTGAGTTCCAAACAGGATTTTATATCAGGGTAACGTAGTGATGTAATGTCAGAATAAACTCTAAGTCCATCATGCCCACCTCATTTCATAAACAGGGTTCAACAGCAGTTAGGAAGATCAATAGAATGTTTAGATAAATCATGTGTGGGATTGAAAACACATTCAAGTAAATAGTTACATTGTACTAGCCACTGCTGAGGCCTCTCTTGGAATACCGTATCCAGTTCTGGCAAGCATACCGTAAAAAGGACATGATGAAACTGGATAAAAACTCATACAAAACACAGAAATACAAAAATATCATGAACAGATAAGACAAAGAGTACATTTAGTCTGTCCAAGAGTCCCACTTGGAGATGTACAGTGATGTATTAGAGTGACTAGGAATGTTAGAGTATGGAAGAACTGAATTATGAAGACAGACTATGGCAGGTGGATCTCTTCTTTCTGGTGAAAAAGCAGACAAGTGGGATATGATTTGGGCGTTAGAAACAGCTACAGAATGGATGTGGTCATTACTGATGGAATGAATACCTGTAGGATCATGAACAGTTTGAAGTGGCATAGCTACTATATATAACCAACTTTATAACGATGTATGCATCAGTATACATCAATACACTTAGGCCAAGATATTCAAAAGGGTTGAGCCATGTGCAACAGGGTTGCTCATGCGCAAGTCCTACATTGCGCCATTCTGCGATATTCAGCAGGAGGCAGTTGCGCCACTGAAAACAGGTTGCGCAACAGCGCAATGCAAATGAATGCATGCTCAACAGGAGGGGGAGGAACCATGCATAAACTTTCATAACCCAATATTCAGTAGGGTTGTGCAGAGTTGTCTAGCGCAACCTCAACCTGCGCCTCACAACTTTGAGCCAAAAAAAAAGGATCAAGTTGAGGGCCACCACAGGTGCGCTGCTGTATTGCAGGGTGCAACACAGCAGCTGCCACCCGTGGCTGGCCCCCAACTCAATTCCTGTGCCCCCCACCAGCCCGATCGCGGGCAGGCGTAAAACAACCCCATCCCCGCCCAAACATCTCCCAATGCCCGATCGTGGGCAGAGCGTAGAAAACCCCCAGTGCCCGATCGTGGGCAGAATGTAAAAGACCCCCAACCGAATATCTCCCTGGTGGTCCAGTGGACCGTAATGCCCGATCGCGGGAAGAATGTCAGTGACAACCCCCAAACATCTCCCTGGTGTCTAGTGTCCCCACCCCACCCACCACGAGCCCCACCACCCGCTCCCCTGGCAGCGCGGGCAGCAGCATCCACCCGCTTGCGCCCCACGCCCGCCCGACTGACTGTCCAGTAGGGCTGCCGCCCACTGGTGCAGAGCTAGAGCCAATGGGTGTGCAGCCCGACACCGTACATGACAGTCCAGATTTGTGAATGAACCCCATTCACAAATCTGGACTATAATACTGTCGTTCTGCCTGTATCTAACTCTACGCAACAAGCGTGCAGCCTACGAACAGTCGATCAGCGGCGGCGGGGGCTGCTGAGTGGGATGCTGCCACCCGCCAGCTACTCGGGGAATGGCTGGCGTAGTCGTGAAGACCTCGAGACACCAGGGAGGTCCGGGTTATCACTGGACATTCTGCCAGCGATCGGTGATTCACTTCTAACCAGCCGGGATGATCTTCTTACATTCTGCCAGCGATCCGGTACCGAAGGGGTTATTTCACATTCTGCCACTATTGATCGGGCATTGAGAGATAGGCGGGGATGTTCACGTTCTGCCCGCGATCGGGCTGCAGGGTGCGTCGGTCCCCGACGGCTGCTGCCTGGCAGGGCGGCCAGGTGCAAGTCCTCGGGGATTGGCGCACCTACATGCTAATGGCATGCAAATGGGGCCATAATCAGATGCAAATGGCCCCCCCTGTGCCTTGCATGAATTATGGCCCCATTTGCATGTCACCTTTTGAATATCGGAAATTTGAGCATGGCGCAATGGTACTTGCGCCACCGCAAGTTTAATGCTCAACTCTGACAACTTGCGGTGGCGCAAGTTCCACTGCGCCATGCACAGTGGCTGTGGCTGGGGGGTGATATTCAAAGGAGTTGCTCAATAGAGCAACTCCTTTGAATATCGCCCCGGCCACACCCCTGCGCAACTATTTTGAGCAGCGCAAGGGCTTGCACCTCAGAATGGCGCAGTTTGAATATCCGGGCCATAGTTTCAATTCAATTCAATACAGATGCACCAAGGAAAGGTTCCATCTGCCTAGCAGAAGTGCAGCAGTGGATGTAGGAAATTCATGGTGCAGTCTGGTGGACTGCAGAAATGCAGGGCCCTCTGGGTACTGCACTTCCATGGGGCCATAGACACAGATGCACAGGGAAAGAATCCATCTCTCAACTAAAGCACAGGGGCCTCCTTGCACACAAGGGTGCAGAGGTACAGTGTCTTATGCTGAGAGAAGAGTTTGCTCCACTGTATGATACTTGGGCCCATGCAGGCAACACTGCACCTACTCTTCCAAGGCTGGGGGATGCTGTTGCATGACAGTGCCATTGCCCCAAGCTCAGCCCATCTAGCTAGGTCACTGAGGTTGCCCTTGAACTCAACTCACCAGCATAGGATCACAAAACACTACATCCTGTGGTAAAGGCTGGTGCTACACACATTCCTTAATACTTATAGTCAGACCTGGTTGATCCATAAACATTTTTTTGCCCATTTTGTTACCTAATAAAACTATACTTAGTAACCAGACAATGTCCAGAGATTTTATTAACATGGCAAAAAATCAGTTTTAGAGGGTTCCTGTTCAGATTATCAGGTATATGTGATAACAAGGCACGGATTAACCATTTTTTTTTAATTGTGACCCTAAATCTATCTATCAAATTTTCAACATATTCATTTTATGAAACATTATGGGACAGATTTTCAAAGGCCAGAGAATGACTCAGGGTCCTTGCAACAAAAACAACTAATGCAAGGAACAGGTTGCATCAAACCTTACACCAATTCTGATTTTCAAATGGTACTTGTGTCAAAAAGAGTTCTGCATGTGCCTGAGTGGCTTGCCCCATGCTTGCACCAAAAAAATGCCTGCACCATGTTGGCAGGGATGCCTGTGTCACTGAAAAGATGCACCATTCCCTTATTTGGGATTTTCAAAGAATGCAAATCCTGTCCTTGTGCCTAAGATGCCTGTCACTGTTAGACCAGCCAAAGCTGGTCTAAGGGACACTAGAGCATAAAAAGACACCCAAAGCAGGTGGTCAGACCTGACTATGCTACTATTAAAGGCCAGTATTCTCCTGCAGAACTATTTTGGAACATTTTGGGGGCTTAGCTTTGGCCATTTCATCTGCCATTTTGTTTTACTTAGCTTGGCCATTCTCTCCTCTGTGTAATTTTGTTACTCAGCTTGGACCATTCTTACTCAGTTTGCACCATTTGTGTACTCATTTTGTATCATTTTCATTCCTTGAGTCATTTATTAGACTCAACTTGCACAATTTTTGTTACTTAGCTTGCACCATTTTTACTCAGTTTGCACCATTTCTGTACTCAGTTTGTTATTTTCGTTCCTTGAGTCATTTTTTTTACTCAACTTGCACCATTTTAGTTACTCAGTTTGCACCATTTTTACTCAGTTTGCACCATTTTTGTACACAGTTTGCATCATTTTCATTCCTTGAGTAATTTTTTTGACTCAACTTGCACCATTTATTTGGTGAAGCTTGCGTCATTCTCATCTCTTACACAATCTTGTTGACGCAGTGGACCTCTTGCGTCAGTTTGGGGGACACTGTCACAAAGAATGCTTTCCTTGCAAAATATGTTGCACAGTATTTGGCTCACCTAGATCTTACTCAAGCTGGTTGTTTGACACAGCTTGCATGGATCTAAGGACCCTTTGAAAATCCAGCCCTATGTCTCACCACAAGTGCAAAAACATGTATTTTCAAGGATTTGATAAATGAAACCAGTCACATTTATGATGTGATATGGAAAAAAGGCCATTATGAGAGTTTGGAGTCAAAATACTGAACATTAGTGAACTATTTCAATGTCTACTCATAACTTAGTCATTTTATTATATGTGTATCCCAAATTATGAACATGGTGCCAGATATTCAAAGGGTAGCGTCGGGCGCAAATCTGTTGCGCTGGATTAGCACCGAATTTGCCCCCGACAGCAATATTCAAAAGGACATTTAGCGTCGGCGCTAGGTGTTAGCACTGACGCTAAATCATAATGTATGCAGGGGAGGGGCTGAGGGGACCGGACCTGACTGCCTGCGCAACAGCATATTGAAAGGTATAGCACCGCGCTACAGGCATTAGTGCAACCTGTGCAGGCGCTAACTACTGCCAAAAAAGGCTGGTGATGTCTGGGTGCTACCATAGTCCACATCCCTCCCCGACCACAACATAAATGATGTATCCCTGGTAGTCTAGTGTGTCCCCCCTCCCCAAGCACCGCCCGACCCTGGTGTAAATAGAAAACTCATTTTCTCTGGTAGTCTAGTGGTTCCTCCCCCAAGCACCGCTCCTGACCCGGTGTGAAAACAAAGAAATCATTTTCCCTGGTAGTCTAGTGGTCCCTCCCCCAGCACCGCTCCCGACCACGGTTGCCGAATTAATTATCTTATTTCCCTGGTAGTCTAGTGCCCCCCCCAAGTACTGCTCCTGACCTGGTGTGAAAAACAAAACTCATTTTCCCTGGTAGTCTAGTGGTCCCCCAAGTACCACTGCTGACCACGGTTGCCGAATTAATCATCTTATTTCCCTGGTAGTCTAGTGGTTCCCCCAAGCACCGTTCCGACCCTGGTGTAATAAACCGAACCTCATTTTCCCTGGTAGTCTAGTGGTCCCCCCAGTGACAACCTGCCCATCCAAATAGATTCCCAGAATGGAGCCGGCGACCAGCTCAGCCCTCCTCTCACCACCACGGCCGGCCGCCGACTGAGGTAGGAAGCTCTCCTTCCTACCTCAGTCGGCAGCCGGCTGTGGTGGTGAGAGGAGGCTGAGCGGTTGCCAGCTCCATTCTGGGAATCTATTTGGATGGGAGGGTTGTCACTCGGGGGGGACCACTAGACTACCAGGGAAAATGAGGTTCTGTTTATTACACCGGGTCGGAGCGGTGCTTGGGGTGCCACTAGACTACCAGGGAAATAAGATGATTAATTCGGCAACCGTGGTTGGGAGCGGTACTTGGGGACCACTAGACTACCAGGGAAAATGAGTTTTGTTTTTCACACCGGGTCAGGTGTGGTGCTTGGAGGGAGGGACCACTAGACTACCAGGGAAAATGATTTCTTTTTTTTCACACCAGGTCAGGAGCAGTGCTTGAGGGGGGGGACCACTAGACTACTAGGGAAAATGAGTTTCTGTTGTCTACACTGGTCAGGGAGCGGTGCTTGGGGGGCCACTAGACTACCAGGAAAATGAGTTTCTGTTGTTTACACCGGGTCAGGAGCGGTGCATGGGGGGGGCACTAGACTACCAGGGAAAATGAGGTTCTGTTGTTTACACCGGGTCAGGAGCGGTGCTTGGGGGGGGACCACTGGACTACCAGGGAGTGGAAACAACACAGGTGGAAACAGGGACCATGATGGCTGTGAAGGGCTGCCTGGCCCAGCCTGTCTGCTCAGGTCCCTATATGTTGGATGGCTGCGCTGCACAGCCCAGTGACCCTACAGCTGACAACCCACCCCCATCCCCAGCAGGGTTGCCTTATGCCTGCCCCATGCATACTTGTGTTCCACCCACACCTGCTGTGGGCTGCCTCTGTCGGTGTGGAGTGGGGGCATCATCCAGGGCATGTGTGGCCACTGGTAGTGTGTGTGTCTATAGCTATATATATATATATATATACATGTGTCTCTATCGATCTATAGTTATAGATCACTACGGATCTATATATCTCATTATGTACTGCTTGCAGTGCCACATACCTATGTTGTATGCACTGCTCGTACCTGCCAGCACACAGTTCCTGCTGCTGCCAGCTTGTACATCCATTCCGACCAACAGGGGGAGACTTTCGCTCCATGCAGTAGCACCGGGCAAACTGCATGGTAATGTATGCTACACAGCACTTAATGAGATGCAAATATACTTGTTTGCCCATGGATTACCTAAGTAGGCTCATTTGCATGGGAGCTTTGAATATAGCTCCCGTTTGCCCTGGGCTAACCAGTTTGCGCTGGGCTGATGTGTTAGCACTGTGCAATCAGCTTAGCCCCGGGCAAACAACCTCACTTCAGCATAGCACACTTCTGCAGTGTGTGGCTTACATTGTTGTTTGCAGTCATACCTCTCAACTGTCCCTGATTTTCAGGGACGTCCCTGAATTTACCTCAAACGTTTACCCTGTCCCTCCTACAACTTGTGTGTCCATGACCAAACAGTGGGGGTCGTAAGCATAACATAATGTCAGACATTACTGTAACAGATGTGTTCTTCCTTAGAAAATGCATTTTATACTACACCACTTATTCTACCAGCTTCCTGAGTAGATACCTCCAATTTATAAGGCATATCCCTGATTTTAAACCTTTGTCCCTGATTGTTGTAAGCCTTGTCCCTGAGTCATGAGGCAGGAGGTTGAGAGGTGTGTTTGCAGTAGCTGTGTGACATCTCTGTGCAATCACACACAATGTTCACCTGCAACACTGGCTTGCTACAGAGCCTAATAAGCTGCAGCTGTAGTTTGCACTTCCCTGTTGCTATATTCAGTGCTGTCTTATTCCTGGGCAATGTTTGCCCTGCACTCCTGGGCCTGTTTGCCCGGCTTCCTTCACTTGCAATATTCAGCTGGTTTTGCACCGGGCCATTCGTTTTGAATATAGCTATGTTTTTGCTCTGGGCACAGTTTGCCTGCCGCGCAGTGCTAATTTAGCCCCGGGGCAAAGTTTTGAATATCTGGACCATAGTGTTCTTCTGGCCCCATGTTATGAACTTGGCTGGTGAAAATTTTCAAATTCCACCAGAAACTTAATTTTATGGAGCTACTTCAAAAATAACCTTTAGCCTGGATTGGAAATATTTCTCCTGCCATCTTCATGGGGGTGTCCCAAAAGGGCAATGTTAAAAGTTTGGTTGAAAAATATTGACAATTAGCAAAGTTATGAGTGAGCATTGAAATATGTCAATGTTCACTCATAACTTGGTCATTTTATCATGTTTGTCCACCAAATTTTCAACATAAACTTCTTATGACTGTTCCTCATGAACCTGGTAAGTGAAAATTTTCAAATCCCGCCCAAAAGGTGATTTCACACAGTGACTGCAAGAGTACCTTTTTTAGATGGATTTGAAAACTTTCATCTCACTTGTTCATGAGTAGAGATGTTGCAAACTTTTATTTAGCTGGCAAAATTGCCACGAAATTGGCAATTTCGTTTTGCAAACTCTTTCACAAAATTGTGGTGAAATTTCGCCTGCAATTTTGCCCGCATCCATATATGGCCATTTTGTTGAATTTATACTCCTTCCTAGTGTGCAGAGTCCCCCAGCTCATCAAAGGCGAATTCAAATCAAGAGAACCCCTCTCACTATGAGCCCTGGCCCCCAATCTTTGCAAAAAAAAAAAAATTCCTCCCATATCCCTGGTGTCTAGTACCCTCCCCCAGGCTGATCACCAGGTGAATTCAAAAATCAAGAACCCTCCCTCCAGGGCATGGCTAACAGCTGAATATGGTGGATGCAGTTTATCCTAGCTCCATTCAGCACTCAGCCTTTTTTGGATATATATATAGGAGTTCACATTTAATTACCTGGCAAGGTGGGGGTTTGTGAACTGAATTTGATGGCTTCTGGCAGAAATAAAAATAAGCAATCCAAGTTGCAATTTACTCCCTCCAATCTGCAGAAAAATCAGAGATGCAGCCCGGTACACTCTAACAGATCAGAAGGCCCAGTGATGGCACAGGAGGGCTCTTCCGAATTTGAACGATCTTTAGCTGCAGTTCCCTCTACATTGGCACTAATCCAGCATGATATGAAGGCTGGATTCAACAACATTACATCACAAATATCTCACCTGCAATCTGTAGTGACAGGGTTGTCAGAATCCTCTGCCTCACATACTAGACAGATTACAGAGTTGGAGCAGTGAATAGGTCTTCTGGAGAACTCAATTTCTGTCTCTACCAGGGACAGCACAAATTTAAAGCTATAAGTTGAGGAGTTACTGAGCAAATTGGATGACCAAGAAAATAGATCACACAGGTCAAATTTAAGAATAATTGGTCTACCGGAGCTCACAGAAGGGGCTAATCCAGAAAAAAATATTCACTTATGATTGGTGGAGCATTCAGATTTGCAGATTAAATTTAAAGAATGTGAAGTTGAGTGAGCACACAGAGTGGGCCTGAAACCTCCATCTGATGCTAGACCTAGGCATTGCTTGATTAATGTTTGCGCTACCAAAACAAAGAAGTGATCTTAAAAAAAGCAAAAGAAAAGGGTCCTATCGTACTCAGGAATAATCAGATTTATGTGTTCCAAGACTACAGTAAGGATCTACAGCTGTGATGTCAAAAATTCAATGAAGTTAAAGCAAGATTACATTGAATGGGTTGGTCTTTTGCCTTTTTATACACAGCCAGGCTGAAAGTTGATCGACCAGGGGGATCTTCCCGGTTCTTTTCCTGCCCTCGTGAAGCTATAAAATGGGTTGAGTAGTCAGCTAAGCTCGGAAATGCAGGCTAAGTGGATGGTCCACATTCACCAGCATGACAAGAACCTGAGGATTGTTGAGGGTCCAGGTGCTGATGTAATTTCTGAAGGCAAATGCAGACACTGGCAGACAGTAAAGGGGTGACTATAACTAGTTATGATTATACTGTGGGGGTATTGATCTTCCTTTTTTGTTGGTTTTACCCCTATTTTGTTAGTCATGCATGCTTGGAGACCCTTTGGGCAGTCCTTTGACCTTGCCCTGATTGGGTATTAGGGTACTGTCCTAGGATGATTATACCATTGGCCCTGTTCACTGCCTGCTGACTATTTCTAAAGAGCTATCAAGTTGATAATGGCTCATGAGTTTATTTCTTCAAACTTGGCTTTGGACTACTTTGAACTCATTTTAGTGGGCTGTACATTCGTTAAGCAGTTTTAGCAGTTAGAAATGAATATGCTCCTACCTGATCTGGGGATCAGGGTAACAACGGACGCATTTGCAGTTCGCTGGAACATTTTTGGTTTGAACCTTGCCACTTATTATTTTTTTGTTCTTTATTTTTTGGCGCATACTTTGTGCCCAGAAAGTTGCCTCTGGTACATCTGAGGGAGTGATTTCTGAATTTAAAAAAGTATTATCTATCACTGCCCATTGGTGGTGATCAGCTTTTGACCCTGTCTTTTCTAAATATATATTAATACATTGGTTGAATAGTGTACTCCTGAGCTTATATGTTTTATAATAAGGAGTGCTATACAAGAAAAACCATAAAGGTTTGCCACATGTTTGTAGGGGAATTAGGGATGGACCACGTTGACTCACCGGAGGGGGGGAAGGTGTTAGTGTTGTCTTTAATGTTAATTGGGGGGGTTATTTAATTCTATCATTTCAAACTGTGCTGTTGGATGGGTTGGGATGGGGTGGATGGGGATACCATAGAAACCTTAGGGCAATAAGAGGGATTCACCAATCCTCAAACAAAACCAGTTTTGCTGTGTTGGCTTGTTCCATGATTGGCTGGCCCAGGTCTCCTTATCTGGGACTTATTCAAGTGGATTTTTCATTTCTAAAAGTTAAAATTAGATGCAGATGGGTGCAGGCACAGCTCGCAGAAATGTTAGATCTGGCAGATTAGGGGAACAGTTTTAGGATGCACTCTACAAATGGTGGTATGCTTTATATATTAAATTATGGCTAGTTCTTTGAAAATAGCTACATGGAATAGTAATGGGTTAAAGTTAATTATGAAGCGTGAAAGAGTTGCTACTGAGGTGAAGAGAGCTGGCTGGCAGGTGGTTCTGATTCAGGAAACTCATATGTCAAAGGATGAGGCATTGAGAACAAAGAATAACTTGGGTGGTATATGGATTTCAGCTAATTTCTCAGCCAAAGCAAGAGGAACAGCAATATGGTTCCCAAGGGGATCTTCGGCTGTGATGCTGGATAGTCGAGTAGATCAGGCAGGAAGATTTGTACTGGCTAACATTGAAATCCCTGAACTGGGGCAGGTAAATGTGGGAGCAGTATATGCCCCTAATGTCGAGGACCCACAGTTTTTTCATTGACTCTCCTTGTTGCTGGTTAACTGGCCGGGTAGATGGATAATTGGAGGAGATTATAGTTGTGTGAGAGACTGCATATTGTATAGATCCAGCACCAAGCCTACTAGGATGACCACAAATGCTAAGACACTAGGAGTTCTGGAGAAGGAGGTGGGGTTAGTGGATGCTTGGAGTCACCTATATTCATCCGGTAGAGACTATAGTTTTTATTCCCATGCACATAAATCGTATGCCTGTATAGACTGAATTTTGGTTAGTCCAGCCCTATTACCAATAATACAAAGTGCATTATATTACCCGATTTTAGTCTCAGACCATGCCTCTCTCACTGTTGTCTTTACTATGGGGACAGGGGTCGAGAAAATAGACTTTGGAGGCTGGATCCCTTCTTGTTGAAGGACCAAGACTATATTCAACATATGCGGGCATGCATTCAGGAGTTCTTGGCTTTTAATATTAGTTGGAACACGTCACATAAAACAAGATGGGAGGCATTAAAGGCCTCTATCCGAGGCCAATCCATCTCCTTTGTGGCACATAAAACCCGTGCTTCAAGGGAAGAGATGGAAACTTTAAGAACTAAGGTCAAAGCATATGAACAAGCACACAGGGATAACCTTACACAGGCCTTGTACCACATTGTGCAGAAACTAAAGTGGCAATATAACTCTATTAGTAGTGCACATTTAGAACTGGGGATTTTGTTATCGCAGTCTAATCAGTAGTTTGATGGGGACCATGCTGGAAAGGTTTTGGCTTGGCAACTACGCAGAAAAGAAGGGAGCGGGTGGTGTATCAGATTTATACATCTGAGGGTAACCAGGTGGTTGATCCTGAAGAGATTAGTGCTGCATTTGGGGACATTTATAGCAAATTGTATACCTCTGAACTGTCTCCAACTCAGGAGAAAATACAGGCCTTTTTAGAGGAGGGATTCTTGAGCACTATTAAAGTGGAGCAGGCTGGGGCTCTTGAATCTCTGCTGACCAATGAAAAAATTAGTAGCGCCATTAGGACACTTAGAGGGGGTAAGGCTCCAGGATCAGATGGTATACCCATAGATTTTATAAAATGTTTTCATAAAGAGCTGCTTGAACTTTTGAAAGATATGCTCCTGGAAAGTTTGTCAGATGGCGAGTTGCCCCCCTCCACCCAGTCTGCAGTCATTACAGTCTTGCCTAAGCCTGGTAAGGATTCAGCCTGGTGTGCTTCTTATAGGCCTATCTCCTTAATGACTGCAGACTATAAAGTCTTGGCTAAGGCACTGGCTGTCTGGCTAGACCCCCTGCTTCCGGCTTTAATTCATCCAGATCAGACTGGGTTTATGAAGGGCAGACTAGGAAAATATAATATCAGGAGAGCTCTGAATGTTATTTCTCAGTGGGGCAGGGTGACAAATATACATGGTGCCGCTATCGTCGCTTTGGATGCAGAGAAGGCCTTTGACAAGGTGGAGTGGGGGTGCCTTTTTGCCACTTTGGGGAAGATGGGATTTGGATCTCAGTTTGTTTCCAGGATCAGAACCCTATATGCCAACCCCTCTGCGCAGGTAACAATTAATGGTGTGCTCTCTCCCAAATTTGTGCTAAGCCGTAGAACTTGGCAGGGCTGCCATCTTTCCCCTTTACTTTATATTTTGTCACTAGAACCTTTGGCAGTGGCTCTTCAGGCAGGGTCGGAGGTGGGAGAGTTAATAAGTGGTGGACATAAGCACAAATTAGTGATGTACGCTGACAATATTTTTCTGTTTCTTAGAGATCCAGCTAGGGACTTACTTGAGGTTCGGGGGACTTTGAAGAATATGGGCAATTGTCTGGTCATAAAATTAATTGGTCTAAAAGTGAGGTACTACCAATTGGGGTTTTAAATTGACAATCCCTATTACAAAACTTAAATGGTCTACAGTTGGTGACTAAATTGAAGTATTTAGGGACTTGTATATCAAATAGAGTGGGAGCTCTTTATGCTTTGAATTTTAAACCCCGATGAAGAAAATAGCCGAAGACTGTGGGAGGTCGGCAGCCCTACTGTTATCCTTAATGGGGAGAGTTGCAGTTGTAAAAATGATTTTATCTCACTTCTTATATTTATCAGTCCCTCCCAGTGAGGGTGCCAAAAAATAATTTTAAACAACTAAACGCTATTTTGCATAGATTCCTCTGGTGTGGTAAGTCAGTTAGGGTCACTCGGAATGCCTTCATGGGGGGGGAGGTGTCTCGGACTTCCAAAATTTCCAGTGGTACTATTGGGTGACACAGGTAGCAACCCTACCTCCAGGTTTGGATTATGATGTGTCAGGCTGGATGAAAATGGAAGAAGCCTGTCAGGGGAGAAGAATTAAAGTGGGGATACTGGCTGAAGTGCTGTGGATGGGTAGTGTACTTGACCATCGTAACCCCTTCCTGTCTGCTACTATAAGGGCATGGTATGACTTACACAATGCCTTGGGTAGGCAGCCTGCCCCTACTAGACAGATCCTACTGCCTGAAGTTATTAAAATCAAGAATATGGCCTCAGTAGCCCTGATACATAGATTAAAAGATTGGCAGTCCAAGGGACTTCAATGGGTGGATCAATTATATGAAGGAGATAACATGGTAACTTTTGAATATCTGTGTGAAATCTGGAAAATCCACAGGGGTGATTTCTTTACTTATCTTAAGCTCAGAAATGTTATTGGGTCACTCATTAGGCCTGGGTGATGGCTGGGCTCCTCTCTCTCCATTTGAAGAGGGGCTTTACTATCCGCAGCCTGGTAGAAGACCACTATCTGAAATGTATGGCTCCCTTCTGGGGGCTGGGGGGTTGCTTTACAAAAGTTGGTTGATAGGTGGGGTGATGACCTGGGATATACAATCACTTCAGATTTATGGAACAGTGCTTGTAAACACATGAAAAAGTGCTCATTGAGTAATAAGTTGAGACAAGTTCAATTTAATTTTCTCCATCAGGCTTACTATACCCCTATAAAACTCCACCAATTTGACCCATCAAAATCTAGCACTTGTCCTAAGTATCAGGTGACTGACGGTGATTTTTTATACCTGGCTTTGGTCTGTCCCGAAGTGGTCTCTTTTTGATCAGCAATGCATGATACCATGAGCCAGGTGTTGGGGTTCTCTCCACCTTTTAACCCTGAGGAACTCCTATTAGGGGCTGATCGGGATCACCCCGGGGGAGGGCTGGGAGATTTGAGGGCCTTGGCATTGGTCAATGCCAGGAAGAAAAATGCTCAATCATGGATGTCTAATAGCCCTCCAACAATACAGCAGTGGGCTAATAATCTGATGTTGTGTATGTCTATTGAAAGAGCCCAATATTCAGCACAGAGTAAGTTGATGGTTTTTCAGAAAATGTGGAATCCCTTAATTGAGGCAGTGGAGTCAGGCCTCTTCCCCATATAAAATGAATACTTACTAAGGATACAAGCATTTTCAACTTAATAGTGGTAGATTAATAGCTACATTATTTGACATTATTTGATCTGCAATTTGGTTAGGTTGATGTGTCATTTATTTAATTAATTATTAATTTCAAATAGATCTGTATCACATCTATCAATGATATTAATTCCACTAACAATGTACAGTAGAGTGCAACCTCTGTGTATCAAATACTGTAAAGGCTTTTACTCCTGTAACCAATATTGTGCCATGTACTTTTCTGTGTCTTAATAAAAATGATGTTGACCAAAAAAAACTCCCCCCCCCACCAGTCACCCTGAGCCCTGGCCCCCAATCTTTGTAAAAAACAATCCCCTCTCTTGTCCCTGGTGTCTAGTGGACCCCCCAACCCAACCCTGTCTTAAGTCATAGCCCACCCCACTCTGCCCCAGTACCATGATCGGGCTACTGGCACAGCCCTTTGCTCACCTCCATGGCTAGCAGCCCGTCTGAGTGCTCAATGAATAAGTGCATGCATACTGTGCTCATTCACTGAGTGCTCAGAGGGGCTGCTGGTCATGGAGGTGAGTGGAGGGCTATGCCGGTAGCCTATTGGAGACTGGGGGAGTGAAGTGGGCTCTGACTTAACACAGGCTGGAGGGCCCACTGGACACCAGGGACAGGGGAAGGGAGGGGAATTTTTTTACAAAGACTAGGGTCGGGGCTCAGGTGACTGGGGAGAGGAAAGGTTCTTGATTTGAATTTCTCCGGGGGGGGGACCACTAGACACCAGGGACATGAGTGAGGATTTTTTTTTTGGAAAGATTGTTGGATCAGGGTGACAGGGGGCATTTCTTGATTTTAATTCAGCCAGTGATCGGCTGGGGGGGGCACTAGACCCCAGGGATATAGATGGGGATTGTGTTTTTTGTTTGTTGGAAAGATTGGGGGCCAGGGCTCAGGGTGATGGGGAGGGTTCTTGATTTTAATTCAGCTGGTGATCAGCCGGGGGGGGGGCACTAGACACCACGGACATGGATGAGGGATTTTTTTTTGTTGTTGGAAAGATTGGGGACTGGGGATCAGTGATATGGGGGTAGAGTTGTTGATTTTAATTTGGCCAGTGATTGACCCGGGGTGGACACTAGACACCTGGGACAGGGGAGGGGATTGTTGGGTTTTTTTGAAGGATTGGGGGCTCTGTGGTGAAATTAAGAAATTTCATCCGTGGGTGGTCAAATTTCACCCACTAGCAACGAATTTCATTGGCTTGAGGGAGAAATTTCACTCATCCAAAGGGTTGAAATTTCAAATTTCACCCTGAGAAATATTTTTCAAAATGCGTAAATTCTGTTAAATATTTCACCTGGTGAAATTTTCCAGTTTTGCAAAACACTGTTCATGCGGTAGGGTACCAAAAGGCAATGTGGAAAATTTGGCTTAAAAAAATTAAAAAAACTGACAAAATTATGAGTAAAAGATCCAAAGTCTACATTAAACCAGACTAATCTTATTTTCACATATCAAAGTCACTGGTGCAAACAGAAAGATGTGTCTTCAATCGGAGAGTGGATCTATGATGTAGGACATGTTCAGGTGAGCGAGGGTGCAAGTGGGAGTGGGTGCTGAGTTGGGGGTCAGGGTGGGGTGGGACTGTTTTCTGCTTTGCAGGTTAATAAAAAAATAGTCAAACAGAAAAGGAGTTGGCTGCTCTAGCGCCACAAATAGTACTTCACACGGATAGTCATTTCATAAATCAAAATATTTTATTTTCTTCTGAATCAATTAGCGCCTCCCTGTGGCTGGATTGGCTTCTTCAAGGGGACTATTAATGAAATAAATGAACATTTTTTTTTTACAATATGTAAATTCATAATTTCTTAAAACAGCCATTATTTTTTACCTTTGTTTTTTACCAGGAGAAACACACTAAGCTGAAAGCTTGTTTACAGGTGCAACCTGGGAGCACAAGGAAGTTAAGTGACTTGCTCAGGGTCACACAGTATGCAAGTGGGGCTGTGGGATTCAAACCCAGGTCTCCAGGTTTGCAGCTCAGAGCCTTAAACCACTTTGCTATACTGCCTCCAGCACTATCGCTCTATATGATTTAAAGATATTGTCCTATTTGGAAATTATGTTTCATTTTTTTCAGTATTTCAACAATATAAAACATTCAGCATTTTAGACATGTTCATATGAGTCCAAAACACAACAGTCCAGGGATAGCTAAAGGTAAACTATTTACAAATAAGTAAACCAATAGTAAATAAAGGGGAGTACTAAGATGCAGTATGAATAACAGTAGAAATGATGCAGGGAGTGGTGCAGTGCAATGCATGTGGTGCAGCAGTATTCAGGAGTGCTTTCTGGATGATGAGGTGTTGCCCCATTTGTAAGCACCTCTCTGGCTTGCCAGTGGAGGTGGACAGACTCCAGGCCAAACTGGCAGGAGTGCTGGAGACCTTAGTTCACACCCAGGGGCTACAGTATACCCAGCCATTTCCACAGTGGATTCCAAGGCACAGGCGTTCATGGACTGCAGTGGGCTCAGGGAGAACTAGGAGGGTGGCTCATAAGCACATTCCCCAACTGGTCCAGCAGGTGAACAAATTTGCTCTTTTTATGAAATGGGAAACCCCCAAGAGGGGGCCCAGTGCTGAGTCCAGGGAAGAGGTGAAGGACCAACAGAGGGAGGGCAAAGGGATGGGAGCCAGAGGACCCCAGAGGAGGATGAAGCTTCTCCTGGTTGGGGACTCAATTGTTAAGGAGATGGTGCTGGGAATACATGGGGATATAGAGAGGGAGGTAAAGTATCTGCCAGGGGCCACTGCTCAGAGGGACACAACGTGAATCCAAAGGATCACCAAGGCAGTGGCAAGGAGGGAGGAAGTACATGTTGTTGTCCACCTTGGGAAACTTGACTTGGACAAGGAAGGGTTTAATGTAGAGACAGTACAGGATGACTTCAGAGCCCTGGGTAGTCAGCTTGAGGGGGCTGCAAAACTGGTGATGTTCTCTGAGGTCCAACCAGTCAGGAAGAAGGGGGATGCAAAGAATCAAGGCATCAGCAAATTCAACAAATGGTTGAAGGGATGGTGCAGTGATAAGGGTTTTGGCTACATGGTGGGACTGAGGATCTACCTGGGCAGATACACAGCTGTATAGGGATGGTCTGCATCTCTCCAGGCAGGGAACAGCAGTCCTCAATGAAAAGTTTGGATCCTTCATTGCTGGACATTTAAATTAGCGGGGGGCAGGGTTATCAGAGGCATGGAAACAATGCAGTCTAGCCCATCAGGTTGCCAAGTCAGCACTGGGAAAAGGGAGGACAAGAGTTTAGCGAATATGGATAGAAAGCAGGGACAGGGTAAGGGGACAATGAGAAACAGAGTGAGGGAGCAGCAACAGATGCAGGTCAGGAAAAATGGGACAAGAACAAAAATAATGGCAGAGGGAACAGGAACAAGATTTGGAATGTAATGCATATGAATGCCTGAAGACTGGGAAACAAACTCTATGATCTAGTGGCTTCAGTGGGAGAGCCTGACATAGATGTAGCAGTCATAACAGAGACATGGTACACTAATAACCATTCACGGGGCACAACTGTACCAGGATATGCCTTGCAAAGGAATTATGGTAAGGGAAGGAAGGGGGGAAGGGTGGCACTTTACATCAAAGAGACAATCAAGGTTACAGAAATCCAGGCCAGAAATGAGAAGACAGGAGCTGTGGGTCACCCTTGAGCCGGGTGAAGGAACATCTGTTAGAACAGGAGTGATCTACAGGCCACCAGCGCAGGGGGAGGGGGCGGACAAGTTAATGCTGGAGTCAATACACAACATGGCAGATAAGGGGGAGGTTCTGCTTATGGGCAATTTCAACATGCCAGATACAGACTTGTCCATCCCAACAGGGGCCTTGAGCAGGACCAAGGGCATTGTGGAGTCCCTACAGAGAGCAGGCCTAAAGCAACTGGTACAAGAGCCCACCAGGGACAGGAATATCCTGGATCTAGTGCTCACCAATGCAGACAGGATTACAGATCTCCAGGTGGAGGGGGACCTGGGGTCAAGCAACCATCACATGGTTTGGTTCAAGATGGACACAGGAATACAGACCACACATACAAAAGCTAAAATCCTAGATTTCAAAGGAGATGACTTTGCAGAGATGGGAAGGAGGGTTAAAGAGGAGTTGGCTAAGGGGAGGAGGGCAGGAGGGTGTGTGGCGGGGCAATGGGCACACATAAGGAATCCATTATCAGGGTAACCAATCAATGTGTGAGGGTGAAGAATAAGGGCAAGAGAAGGAGAAGGTCATGCTGACTTTCTAAGGTAGTGGCAGATAAAATCAGGGCCAAGAGGGTAGCCTTCCAAAAATACAAGGGGACACAATAGGATGGGGGCAGAGAGGAGTGCCAAATATGTCAGAGAGTGGCAGGGGCAATGGTGAGAAGTGCTAAAGCACAGACAGAAGAAAGGCTAGCACAATAAATGAGGAAAGAGGATAAGACATTCTTTAGGTACGTCAGTAAGAGGAAGAAGTCCAGAGGAGGTACAGTCAGACTCAAAGATAACAATGAAGAGATGGTAGAAGGAGACCTAGAGAAGGCTACAATCCTTAACAGGTACTTCTGCTCGGTCTTTACTAGAGAGGGAGCGGGGCAGGGACCACAACTGGAAAACAGATGTGTGGATGGGGAAGAACTGAGTTTTACAACATTTATAGAACAGAGGGTCCTAGAGGAACTTACAAAACTAAAGGTATTTCAGGATGGTGGGGTGGGATTCTAGCTTCTTTGGTCCTTATGAACCCTTATGGAACAATCCCAAGAGACAGTTGGTGGCTTACAAATTTGTTCTTATTCCTGGGCTTCCATGGGTCTTCGTATGGTCGGAAACTTACTTGATAGGGAGACTGGCTCTTTGATTTCATTTCACAATCTGCAGGCTGATTTTGATATATCTCTGCATGATTTGTGGAGGTACTTTCAATTAAGTCATGCTCTTTTCTCCAGGTTTTTTAAATGTTCTCATATTTTTAATATGGAGCTTTCCAGTCATTTGCATAAATAGTTTAGAACTCCCAGATGACATACCAGCCTGCTCTATAAGGAATTACAAAGAGCCACTCTTCCTGATTGGGAATCTCATAGCGTTAAATGGGATAGTGAAATGTAGGATGTTTTGAATCCTGAGAGGTGGGCCAAGTGTTGGGTAGAGGCGCACTGTGCCTCCCCAGACTCTAAATTACAACTCATCCAGAAGAAGGTGTTAATTAGATGGTGTTGTACACCAGATAAACTGGCTAGAATGGGTCTCCCAGGATCAGATTTATTTTGGAGATGTCAGTGTAGAAACATAGAAATACAGACTTTGACAGCAGATAAGGACCGCTTGGCCCACCTAGTCTGCCCATTTCCCTACCTATTGAATAAGCTGCAGATCCTTGTTAACGAACAGCCTACTTCTTCCTACCCCCCACCAGAATTGCCTTTTGCCTGTCCCATGCATTCTTCAATTCCCCCACTGTTTTTGACACCACAACCTCCTCAGGAAGGTGGTTCCATGCATCCACCACCCTCTCTGTGAAAAAAAACACTTCCTCACATTTTTCCTCAGCCGTTTCCCCCCTATTTTCAAATTGTGTCCCCTTGTTCGTGCACATTTCTTTTTCTGAAAGATGCTACCCTCTTGGACTTTGTTGATTCCCTTGAGATACTTGAAAGTATTTATCATGTCCCCCATCTCCCTCCTTTCCTCAAGGGTATACATATTGAGCTCCTTTAGTCTCTCTTTGTATGGCTTCTGTTGCACACCCTGCTCGATTTTAGTTGCCCTCCTCTGGACTGCCTCCATTCTGTCTATATCCTTGCGGAGATGGGGTCTTCAGAACTGCACGCAGTACTCTAGCAAGGATCTGGAATGCTATATCATGTTTTATGGGATTGTGTAATGTTACAAAATTGGTGGTCAGGCATTATTAGCTTTCTTTAACATAACCTGTGACTCCCTATTCTGCATTCTCCTTGTTTCTGGATCTTGGGAGATTTGAGACTTTTGGATTTTAGGGCCTTGGAATGCAAAGGGATGATTTAGTCAGCTGCCTTGGAAGCCAAAAGACTCCTGCTTTTGCATTGGAGGACCCCTACCATTCCTCCCCTAAATTAATGGGTACAGACAGTTTCTAAGTCCACCTCTTACCTACAGGTAATTTCTTGGAAGAGGAATACACTTTCTAAATTCTATAACAGATGGGATAAGTGGCTAAACTCTGTGGGGATGATGAATGGGGATTCTGCAGGTGCTGGGATGCCAGCTTTAGTAGGCCTCTGAATTTAAACAACAAATGGTTAGGTGGATTCTATGGTAGACTGGTGCCAGTACTCTTTCTTAATGCATGGATAGTTCTATTATAGGTTGTTTCTAATTTAGCTTATTACAGTATGTACCCCTAGGTATTTCTCCTTGTTTATTAATCTTTTAGTCCACAACCCTTTTGACTGTGATGATGTTTTCTATATTGGTTATTATTTCTTACTAGTTCTTGCTTTCTGTATGCTGTATTTCTTAACAGTATTGTATTTCTAAAATGCGAAATAAAGTGTTTATATACAAAAAAAAACTTGAAGGTGGGCAAAGCAATGGGGCCAGATGATGTACAGTACATTCAAGGATCCAAAAGGAAATAAAGGATGGAGCTGGCAGCACCTTTGGCAGCCCTGTTCAGCAGGTCGCTGAACATGGTGGTGGTCCGGTAAGTCTGGAGAACAGCAAATGTGGTCCTTCTTCACAACAGTGGTAGTGAGGAGGATGTACGGAACTACAGGACAGTAAGTCTCATCTCAATAGTGGGGAAGATCATAGAGACACTGCTTAAGGAATGTATTGTGGATCACCTGATATCCATTGGAATGCAGGATCCAAGACAGCATGTGTTCATGATGGGAAGGTCCTGTCAAACAAATCTGATAGATTTCTTTGACTGGGTGACCAAGGTGGTGAACCAGGGAGGGGCAGTGGATATTGCCTACCTTGATTTCAGCAAGGCCTTCAACACAGTCCCACATAGAAGGCTGGTAAATAAGCTGAGGAGTCTGGGAGTGGGACACAGGGTAGTGAACTGGGTCAGAAATTGGTTAATGGACAGAAGGCAGAGGGTGGTATTAAATGGCACACAGTCAGAAGAAATGGGAATCACCAGTGGGGGTGCCACAGGGGTCAGTCCTGGGACCAGTCCTTTTCAATGTCTTCAAAGAAGACATAGCAGAAGGGCTAGAGGGAAAAGTATGCCTGTTTGCAGATGACTCCAAGATCTTCAACAGAATAGATACTCCAGGGGGCATAAAGAGAATTAAAAGAGACCTGAAAAAGCTGGAGAAATGGTCTGAGGTATGGCAGTTAAGGTTTAACATGAAGAAGTGCAAGATCATGCACGTGGGGAATAAAAGCCCTGGGGAGAGCTACATGTGGGGTGAGTTTTTGACAGTTACCAGAGATGAGAGGGATTTAGAGGTCATTGTAGCAGATGACTTGAAATCCATCAAACAGACCACAAAAACATTTGGGAGGGCTAGTGGGATGTTAGGGTATATAGGGAAGGGTATTACAAGCTGTAGGAGGGAAGTGGTGATCCCACTGTACAAGATGCTGGTTAGGCCTCAACCAGAGTACTATGTGCAGTTTTGGAGTCTGCATCTGTGTAAGGATATTGACAGGGTGGAAACAGTGCAGAGGAGGGCAACTAAGATGGTGCAGGGTCTGCATGACAAGGCATATGGGGATTGACTTATGGACCTCAATATGTACACATTGGAACAGAGACCTGAGAGGGGGCACATGATTGAGACTGTCAAATATCTTAAGGGCATAAAAAAGGTGCAAAGGAATAGCATCTTCCAGTATAAAAAGTACAGTAGAACTAGAGGGCATGACATGAAATTGGAGGGGGGGGGGTCACATAAGGGGTAAAATGGGAAAGTTATTTTTTACAGAGAAGGTGGTGGGTGCATGAAGGAGGCAGTGGGAGCATATACAGTGGAGGGATTCAAGAGGGCATAGGATAGGCACAAGGGAATCAAGCATATGAGGGGGGCATAGCTGGTGCCACTGACCTAGTCAAGGCAGTGGGAGTAAACTGGTAAAATGGGCAGACTGAATGGGCCTTGTTGTCCTTTTCTGATGTCAACTTCTATGTAGTTAGCCACCTGTTCTTACAGTTGTATACATAGATACTAAGTTAATTTTTATCTGGATCGAGACCTATCATGTCTTCTCCTTCCTCCCACTGCTCAGTAGATACCTTCATTAAAAAGCAAAGTTTCTTTACTAATTTTTTTTATTTCTTTTTACTCTAAATTCTACATATAAAATATGTTATATTTTCTCCTTTGTTTAAATCACACCATACCTTTGCAGTTACTGTGTTTTGATAAGAGTCGTTTTACTTTTAAGAAAAAGTTTGTTCTGGTGTACTGCAATATATTAGTAGAAGCCATGTTAATTGTTATCTATTGCCTTAACAACCAATCTGTTTTAGAATTAACCTGTAGTCATACAGTCAAATATTACCTAGGATCCAGCTTTATAGTGTTTGTAAGTACTCTGTAGCCTTATTAGCCTTATTTTTTTCTTTCTGTAAATAATAAATTAAATCGTTTGTTTTATAACAAAGGTATTTCATTGAGCCATTACTGATTGCTACATACGTAAAGTCACTTGTTTTTTTACATTTTTGATTTTTTTATTATAAACTCGTGGAGGTCTCTCCAACCTGCTCAGTATCCTCTCTAATACAATGCATTAAGTTCTATGACTGCATTCATGTACCAAAGTGAAATAAACGCAAACTAACAGTTGATTTCAGTGATTCAAGCACTAACTTGTGCTGTTCATTTAATGATCATGATCGTGTTTGTTTCCATTCAACACTATTTAGTTAATTCATTTTACTGACACACAGCAGCAAACTTTAATGGGGTTTAAAACTTACTATGTTGTCGCAGTGTGAATTCCTTCTCCTGATGCTCTACGACTTGGAGGTCAGGAAGTACTGAATGCTTTGCAGAGCTTACCTCTTGTACCTATATAGAGCCACGTGACTGCACCTGAGTGCTGTCAGCCATTACCTAGGCAATGTGCTGCTAAATGCAACTGTGGCTATCACACAGGTACAAGGCTGCTGTCACATTATTTAAATTATCATGCTGCTTAAAACAGATGCAAATCCTGTATTCATTGTTGGATTCTGTTTATTTTATAAAGCATACATGGGAGGTCATATAGTATGACCTCTGATTATTTATATGCTATACTCAGAGGTGAAATTCTCTATTCAGGTGATATCACATTTTGTCACCTTACTACACAGTGCAATCAGACCCCGTACTATAAATGTTGAATTCAACCTCTTCTAGACTTACAATGGGGGGTTGCAGTGTGACCTTAGACTATGAGCTTATCATTATGGAGTTAAAAAGGGATGTTAGTGAAGATATCTGATCCTTCCATATTATGCATGATTTCCAGGTAATGATTTTGCTTCTATCTTATTCTTCCAGCATGTAAAAATACTAGATTAGTTGCACATTGTACTGGTTATTTTTTGCAGATCATGTTTTGCCATGCATATATAGATGATGTTGATTTTAGTTATGTCTATATGTCTATCATTATTCTATGAGCAAGACTGCCAGTTTGCATCTTTGTTAAGACCCCATGCTCTTGAGAGTGCACCCATTTTATATATCCATCACATTTCCATGTGTTCTATTATTTTATTGTAATCTCTACCCTTGTTGGTTCAGGGACCTCTTCTAAGCCCCAAAAGCAAACTTTTTTTTTTATTATTCTGTTGGTAACTAGGTAAGGCCCACTAGGCATAAGTGCCTGTTTTCAGGGGTGACCCGGGAGCAATGAGTGGTTAAGTGACTTGTTCAGTGTCACACAGTAAGCAAGTAGAGGTTGTGGGAGTCAAACCCAGGTGTGCTGGCTGTGCCAAGCTCATTCACAACTCATTACTCTAACCTCTAGACTATACTGCCAGCCCATAAACTTGAACTGCTGTATGGCCTCTTTCTTTATAATGTAAGGAAAGAGCCCTCACAGCAGTTCAAGTTTGCTTTTCCGACTTAGAACAGATCCCTTAACCAACATGATTATTTCACCTGCAAGTATAGCATATAAATAATCAGAGGTCATACTAAATGGCCTCCCATGTATGCTTCATAAAATAAAGGGAATCCAACACTGAATACAGGCTCGTCATCTGCTTTAAGCAGCATGATGATTTAAGTAATGTGATTCTCAGTAAAAACATTTTTTTTGGCATTAAAATAAAAACATTTATTAGTTGGTATTAAATGAAAGATTTAATTTGCCAGATATATTAAATGCAATTGCACTGCAGTATCCTTGTACCCGTATGTTGCATTTTGCAACACATTGCCTAGGTAATGGTTGACAGCACTCAGGTGAGGTCACGTGGCTCCATATGGGTAGAAGAGATAAGCTCTGCAAAGCATTCAGTGCTGCCTGATCTCCTGGCCATAGAGCATCATGAGAAGGAATTCACACTGCAACAACTTAATAAGTTTTAAACCCTATTTAAGTTTGCTGATGTGCTTCAGTAAAATGAATTAACTAAGTAGTATTGCATGGTAACAAACACGTTCACAGTCATAAGATGTATGGCGCACACAGTTAGCACTTGAAGCACTGAAACCAACAGTTAGTATGCACTTATTTCACTTTTGTACATGAATGCCATCATTGAACTTAACACATTGTATTAGAGAGGATACCAAGCAGGTTGAGAGACCACCATGAGTTTATAATAAACAAAACACCCCAAAATAAAACAAAAAAGACAGGCTAACTTTTACAAATCTAGCCATCAGTAATGGCTCATTTAAATAACTTTGTTTAAAAACAAACTGGATTGAATTTATTATTTACAGAAAAAAAATATGCTACAAAGCAAGTACAAACACTGTAAAGCTGGACTCAAGGTAATATATGACTCTATGATTACAGGTTAATACTAAAACATATTAGGTATTAAGGCAATAGATAAAAATTAACATAACTTCTACTTAATATATTGCAGTGCATCAGAACAAGCCTTCTCTTATGAGTAAAACAACTCTTATCAGAACACTGTAACTACAAAGGTACTGTATGACGTCATTTAAGTAAAGGAGAAAACAACATATTTTTTATGTAGAATTTAGAGTGAAAAGAAATCAAAAAAATTAGTAAAGAAACATGTTTTAATGAAGGTATCTACTGAGCAGTGTGAGGGAGAAGCAGGCATGAGAGGTCTCGAGTCAGATAAAAAGCACGTTAGCATCTATGTATACAACTGTAAGAACAGGTGGCTGACTGTTGTATTCTGGACTAAAGAAAATGTTTAAAATGTTGAATACATTATGTTGCAGAAATACTGGAAAAAATTAAATGTAATTTCAAATACGACAACAGCTTTGCATAATATACCGTAATAGTACTGGACTTTAAAATGATGACTTATGAACTTACTTATTGCGTAAAATTTTATTTATTTATTTCATTAATAGTCCCCTGAAAAAGCCAATCCATCAAAACATTGAGGCTAATTGATTCTGAAGAAAATAAAAGATTTTTATTTATGAAATAACTATTGCTGTGAAGTATCATGTGTGGCACTAGGGAAGCCAACTCCTTTTCTGTTCGACTATTTTTCTTAATATTGTCAAGCTCCACCAAAAACTTGAAGGAAAAAGATGTGATTACCATTAGGACCCACCTGCATTCATATTAAAAAAAGACAGTGATGGACTGTTTTCATTATTGCAGGTTTAAAACATTATGGTATCCAACACTGGGGATTATGCACCCCAGTGTCAACTTAACTGTATGGCAGCACCAGGGTGGGTACCCTTGTGTAACCACCAATTCATTGGGGGGGTGAACTGGGGGGAAGGGGTTGCAAGCAGTAGTATGGGTGGACACTATGGTCCACTTTTTAATATAGATTTTACTGTGCTAGATTGGGGACACATGAGGGGGAGCTGACTGAGCAGGGAGTGGGAGAGAATGAATACAGTTGTATAGATTGATAGCTAGAAAGCCAGCTAGCTATACCAACAGATAGATAGACAGACTGATAGACCCAGAGAGAGAAAGAGATCAAGGTTGCTCACTGCTGTCACACAAGCCAGCAGCATGTCTCTGTCTGCAGTAGCAGATGTCAAGAAATTCCCGCTGTCCTCATACAAAGAAGGTGAGTAAAGGCTCCCTTCATTTAGAGGGGCACCCTGAATTTTAAGGTGCCCAGAAAATAACTTTCTGGATGTTTAAAAAACAACACACCAGAATCTAGCTAAATGGGTCCTGGGTTCTGGTGTTTGCTTTTTGTTGTTCATTTAGGGGGAAAAAACAAGATGGCAGCCATCATGACACAGAAAACCTTTTTGGGTTGGGAAAAGTAAGTGGTGAGAAAGAAAACAAGCTCTCCTGAACCCAAGTTTTTTTGTGTTGTACCAGTTATGTAATAACCCTACTGAGCATGTTCAGAAAAAAACAAAACATTTAGATCCTTATAACTCTGGAACCATTTAATACTTCTCACATTAAATCTTCCAAAGGCATTACCTTGGCATAGACTGCTTCTGCTCCAAAGGTTTCAGAAAAAAAAATTATGTTCCATCCAAGCTGTAGATGAGAGCAAATAAAACATGTATTATGTATTGGAAGAAATTTAGACATTAATTTAAAAATGACATACATGGATCTCAGAAACTGCACATGATGCTGTCATGAAACATTCCACATATTGAGGCCTTTCCTGCTAGATAATGCATGCCAAATTTGTTGACCATTCATTGAACTCCGCCAAAGCCACAAAAGGTTCAAATTTAGAGTTTATCATAGAAATGTTCAGTTAACCCTAACTATACTGGCATGACCGCATCAGTGTAATATCTCTGTCTCTGTCTCTGTCTCTGTCTCTGTCCCTGTCCCTATCCATATCCATATCCATATCCGTATCCATATCCGTATCCATATCCATATCCGTATCCGTATCCGTATCTATATCTATATCTATATCTATATCTATATCTATCCATTTATCTGCCTGATGTCTGTATGTCTGTCTATATGTCTGTCTCTGTCTGTCTGTCTGTCTGTCTGTCTATCTATCATCTATCTATCTATCTATCTATCTATCTATCTATCTATCCATTGCATGGCTGGGACTTTTTCCCATTATAAAACCCATCTGGTATTTCCCCATATCTGAATGGTAATTAACACTACTTTATAAAACTAAACAGCATATTACAAAATAATGAACAACATATTCATTACCTATTACAAGTGTGGACAAATGTCCAACAAATAGAGGAGTCTGCCAGGACTGCCTTCCGGCTCCAACTCCTTTTAATAATTACTTAGACAATTTAATATTGGCTGGAGGGGATCCTGTCTGACTCCCCAGTGATTGCTTCAATGTCAGTTCCTGTCCTGGCTTATACTGATGATCTGCTCTTAGTATCACTATCACAGTCTGGACTTCAAAAGAAGTTGGATTGTTGAGCCATTGCAGCTCACATGTTATGCTTATCTATTCATAAACAAAAAAGCAAAATCCTAGTTTTTAGCAGAGGTAGTTGTCCAAACAAAGGAAAATGGCATCTGGAGGGGCCCTCACTGCAGACTGTCAAGAATTATATTTACCTTGGAGTGAATGTTTCCCAGAGTAGATCATGGTGTACCCTTATTAGAAATCCAACAAGCAAAGCAAAACAAAAAACCTGCTATTGATTTTGAAAAGTTCAATTACAAATAAGTAGGCCATTCCATTAAACTACTAATTTAAGCTATCTCTGCTAAGATTAACTCACAGATTCTATTAAGCTCAGAAATATGTGCCCCATATCAAGTCCATGAATGTGAAAAATCAGCTTTATAACTTGTTATGTTTTCCCTGGAACTTAATAAATCTTTATCCTTGCTATCTTAGAGCAGAATTAGGCTTAGATACAAGACACGACAGATGCTCATATACTAGGTTATTGGATTAAGTGTACCAGAGATCTTCCTTAAGGACTTCTTCATAGCTGTCTAAAACAAAAAACAAAAAATACAGTACGTGGAATTACTTAGGGTGTAAAAAGTCTCCGTGGCTCTCTTTCATATATAAACTAATAAATTACTATCAGATATCTCACCTCTTAAACTAGCAAGCTAGAGGCATCACAGTCATCTTAAAATACAAAAAATATATTAAGAATAAAATCTGCATACATAACCAAGCATTGGACCCTGAGGGAATTTCAAAATCAAAATTCTCTCTCTGGTATGCACATAATGAAGCCAAATATGGCTACATATTTTAATTAGATGTTATTTTAGAAAAAGGAAAAAATAAACACATACAGTATATGTTCTATAAATTTGAGACATTTCCCTGTATCATTCTTTATGCAAGTTTCACTAAAAAAACAAAGGCTGCAGAATCTACATGTACTTGTCAACTGGGTTGACCTGAAAATTTGGAACATGTCATTTTTAAGTGTGCCTGGTATTGCAATATATGTGAAACCTGGATTAACAGCATTTTCCCAAATTTCACAGAGGTGCCAGAGAAGCCATTAAACTTTCTCTTTGCAGTAGAAGACCCTGTCATCATTAACAATCTAGTTAATTTTTTCCATACCATAAGGAAAATTAGAAATAGCAAATCATTTGATTTTTAATTGTATTATCTATGCATTCTGATATTATGTCTTTTAAATGTTGAACTGTAAAGCTCTGGTTCCATTTTTTTCTTATACTTTTTAGCTGTAATGGTGATATGCCAAACAATAAAGCCCATAACAAAACATGTATCGACACAATGGGCATGATTTTTGAAGCATGATGCAGGGCTTGCATCAAGTCCTGTGTCAAACCCTTTTTTAGTGCAGCTGCACCAAACACCTTTGGCACAACTGTCCCCAATTTTGGTAGGTCAGGTGCAGTTGGGACACTTTACCCAATTTATGGCAGCTTGTACCAAATATTTGGTGCAAGCCACATAAAATGGGTACCTGGGACTGCTGCAAGCTAGATCAGAAAAATTTGGTCTAACTTGAAGCAATTGGTCCATGGGATAGAAAATCCCAATCACCGGCCAGAAGAATGCTGCAAGGTATGTGTGCCATATGTTCAGTACACCCAGCAATTGCTGCATTCAGGACCATCTGAAAATCTGGCATAAAATATACCAATTATTACAACTAAACTAATACATATATATATAAAAGAACCACCCACATAACACATGTAACAACAAATTACTTTCCACCTACAATGCAATCCTATAAACTGCTCCAACTACAACCCCTTAAAAAAAAAGTATCCCACATATCACTATGGCAACCTGTGAAGACAGTGACTGTGGAAAGGTGACTGCCACAATGGTGACTGAATTACAGTGCCAATATGTTTCAGTGACTGTCAGTTCACCTCGTCCATGAGGTGTGCCCCCCCCGAGCTGGAATATTTAATAAGGAGGGTATGGGAGGCAGCCCCCAACAGAGGAGGGCAACTAAAATGGTGCAGGGTCTGCAAGAGATGCCATACGAGGATAGACTAAAGGAGATTAATATGTATACCCTAGAGGAAAGGAGGGAGAAGGGGGGCATGATAGAAATGTTTAAGTACCTCAGTGGAATCAACAAAGTCCAAGAGGGTAGCATCTTTCAGAAAAAGAGATGTGCAAGAACAAGGGGACACAATTTGAAGATAGAGGGGGGGTGGCTCAGGGGCAATGTGAGGAAGTATTTTTTCACAGAGAGGGTGGTGGACACATGGAACAGCCTTTCTGAGGAGGCTATGGGGTCTAAAACTGTGGGTGAATTCAAGAATGCGTGGGACAGACATTAGGCAATTTTTGTGGAGGGTAGGAAGAAATAGGCTGTTGGTTAAATAGGATCTGCAGCTTATCCTCTAGGTAGGGAAATGGGTAGACTAGGTGGGCCAAGCGGTCCTTATCTGCCATCAAAGTCTATGTTTCTATGTTTCTAAGGGTGTATGCAAGAAAACACTTTTTCTAAAGTTGTCGCGATGTGGATTCAGCTCCATTGTGACCAGTTGCCTTTTCACAGTTGCTATTATGACATGGAACTATCACTACCAACCACTTTTGCTGCTGTCTCTATATCACTTGCCAAAGTAACAGCCATACATGGAAGGACTAGTTATACTGTGTAAAACAATGTTTATTGAGCAACAAACTTAGGCCCCCTGAATGACTACCAGCCACTTTTGCTGCTGCCTCCATATCACTTGCCAAACTAACAGCACATAGAAATCAAAAGTTAAACTATGTGAAAAACAAACATTTATCAATGCTGAATGTCTGCCACTGGTATTGCTGTTGCTCTACAGTAGGACTTGCTTGTATATGTTTTTACTATATATTTACCCAGGATAGATCAGATGAGATGCAACAGTTCATTTTCAGTGGAGTCCTGCTTTGACACATTGTTAGATTGCAATTACACAGGATATGGCAGCTGAGAGGCAATATCCACTTTTAAATGGTCTTCCACTTTTATTTATTTATTAAAATATTGTTAACCAGGTAGGAACACTGGACCAAGGGTCATTTGTTAGGTCTGACCTGGAATGGCAATACAAGATGCAAACAGACAAACAACACAACACAACAACAGTTATTACATTTAAAACTTTGAAAAGAAACTGCAGATCAAACTGCTTCAGGTAAGTCATTCCAATAGAAAGGTTATGTGATGGAAAAAGCATGGGACCAGCCTTAGACTTATGGGAGATGGTATTAAGTACCATGCCCTTAGCTGACCTTAAATTAGAAATGTAGATCTAACAGAGACTAAATCACCCAAAGGAAAAAGTACTTAGAAAAACAGACTTAAAAATCATATATCCAAAAAAATATACAATTTGAGACCTAGGAAACAATAAACCTAATTGGAGTTAGAGATCTCAATGGTGAGTTAGAAAAGGGGAAGACAAAACAAAATGACAGATACTGTTATAAGTAACAGTAAGAATATTACACTCCTTACAACCCAAGTTAAAATAGAGACTAGACACATAATCAAAGTGGGGAAAGAAGGAGCCAGAAGCAATAGACCTTCAGGTTTCCATAGAAAAATTATTTCTAAATTTATAAAGAATACCCGATTTCTGACTGATAGTCAGACTTACTGATTTAACCTGTGCAGAGAGTGTTAGCCCAGGGTCAAGTAACACTTGAAGATATTTGAATTGGCACACTTGTTAAATGGCAGTACCAGCATTATCTCAGAACACTAAACAGGGATTTTCTTTCAACATATGAGAAGTATCAAGTACCATAGACTTTTTTTTATTCAAAACCAATGAATTATCTGATCACCAGTTACAGACATCAAGAAAATCCTGTTCAAGATTAAATGTTAACTCAGAAAAGGACTTTGCCTGCAAAAAGAAAATCAAATCATCTGCATACAGAAGAGAGTCACAGTATTTATGCAATGTGGGCAACTGGTTAACAGAAGGTGAAAACAACAAAGGGCCCAAAATGGACCCATGAGGTACCCCATATCCCATAGAAAAAAACTTTGGATTTGGCTAATCCCATATTAACAAACTGTAAGGGAACAGTCAAATAATCTTTCACCCATAAAACAATGTTATCAGAAAAACCTAAAGAACTTAGTTTAGAACAAAGCTGGGTACAGCATGTTCTGTTAGATCAAATGCCTTGGTTAGGTCCACAAAAACTGCTCCATTCATTTGGCTATTTTCAAAACCTCCAAGGACTGGAACTGTGAACATGACCAAGGCCGTACCCGTTCCATGATTTCTGGTTGTTGGAGGCAAAGAACGTTATAAGATTCAAGTTAACTTTTGATTTGATTAGCCACAATCTTCTCCAACATGTTACTTAATGGATTTAAAATTGAGATAGTGCTAAAGTCTTCAACAGATTCAGCATTAGATTTTTTTAGGAACAAGTACTACCCTTGCACATTTCCAGTCAGAAGGAAATTAATGGAATATCAAAGATAAATTAAAAATAGTACATAAAGGATCAACAATATATGGCAAAGTCAATCTAAGAAAATGAGCATCCAACCTACCCCACAGCCACTTTATTTATTAGGACTGGAAAAAAGGAGTTTTAAAACATCTTTTTTGTGACCTACCTAAAATAAAAAGTTGGACTCACATGTGAAAAACATCCAGATATGAATAAACTACATGCAAATGTGATTAATTCATCTTGTAGCTAGACAAGTCTGAAAATGTAGCATTGAGTGAATTAGCAGTCTCAAGGGGGTCAGTTAACTCAACACCATCAATCTTTAATTTCTTAATAACACTCCTAGATTTAGAAGACGACAGAGAATTAAAAGCTCTTTGGATCAGACCAACTTGCCTCAAATTATGCCCTGTAAAACTCACATTTTGCCTTTCTCACTAACATGGAAACTTTGTTTCTTTAACAGTGATAATTGTTCACTAATGAGATAAATGGACAACTCTTATAAGGTACCCAGGTAAGATTTCTCTGCTTCATCAACATTTTAATTTCCCTTGAAAACTATTTGTTAGAAACACCACGAATTCTGAAGGAGCATAAAGGAAACAATTTATTTTATATTGGAACTAACTGACTGCAAAAGAAATTCAGGGCCAGATCAATGTAAGGAACTCAGTCTAAATAAAACCAATCAAGTAAAGATAAATGTGCACTTAGTGCTACATGATCAATATTTTTAAAACTATGAATTTGGGTAATATATGGTGGAATTTTTGGTCTTTTGAAATTTAAAGCACAAAAGGTAGCTAGATGATCCCTTACATTTTGACCCCAAATGTCCAACAACCTTTTTATAACCTGACATTATAATCAAGACAGGTGGAATTTTTAAAATCCCAACCAAAAGGCGATTTTGCTGTGTGACTGTGGAAACAAGTTTTGGAACGGATTTGAAAAATGACATCTGCCATGTCGAGGTGATGGTTTAACAAAAGGGATATTTTGAACATTAGGGCCAAAATCTGCAAAAAAGGAAAGTTATGAGTAAATATTGGAACAATTCATTTCATCTTAACTTAGTTGTTTCTTTTTACATTCGTACCTCAAATGTTCAACATAATCTTTTTATGAACACTCCTTCTGAGCATGACAGGTGTCATTTATAAAATAATTGCTGAAACATTATTTTGCACCACAAGTGTTAAAACACATTGGGGTCGGATTTAAGAGATGACAGCTGTCACATTCATAAAGTGGTGTGAAAAATGGCTCTGCTGAAAAGTTGGGGTCAAAATATTGAAAATTACCACAGTTATGAGCTTGCATCGAAAAACTGCAATGTAGACTCATAACTTTCTTTTCTCAAATTTTTTCCCCAAATGTTCAACAAAGCCTTCGTATGAACTGACATAGCCTTCTTATGAGCTTACCTCATGAACAAGGGTGCATAACATTTTTAAATCCTGCCCAAAAGGGAATTTCACTCCACAAGTGTTAAAACACACTTGGCCAGGATTTTAAAAATGACAGCTGTCACATTCATGAGGTGCTGTAAAGAAAAGGCTTTGTTAAAAATCTGGGGCCTAAATATTGAAAATTACCAACATTATGAGCCTCCATTCATAAATTAAAATGTAGGTGCATAACTTTGTTATTCTTTAATATGTTTTACCCACAATTCTCAACATAACCTTATTATGACCTCACTTCATGAACAAGGCTGGAGACAATTTTCAACTACCACCCAAAAGGTGATTTCATGCAGAGACTGCAAAATCACCTTTCAGGACACAAAAACACATTTTGGCCAAAATCTGAAAAATGACAGCTATCACATTCATGAGGTGCTGTGAAGAAATGAAAATGTTGAAAATTTGGGTCAAAATATTGAAGATTGGCAAAGTTATGAGCCTGTCTTCACAAATTTCAAAGTAGGCTCATAACTTTGTTACTTTTTAATATTGTACCCCAAATTTTTAAGTAAGTATGTAAAATGTATTTGTTTAGTGTCTCATCCCAGGTGCTCTGGCCACTCTACAGTTAGGAAGGAAATTAAAACAGCATACAATGATAGAAAGCATAAAATAAAATAACAATAATACAACAGTTTATACCTAAATAAGTCCTAAATTAAAATAAATGATACAGCAGTTACTAACTGTATGCTATAAACAATCTACAAATGTTTCTTGAAAAAGATGTGCCTTCAGCCCCTGCTTAAAAGCCCCAACCGATGGTGCCTCTCTCAGTGATCTTGGTAGTGAGCTCCACAGTACTTGGCCCACCACCTCAACTGAAAAATCTGCAGAGAACTTCAGGAAGGCCCTGGAAGCATAGCAACATGGTCTTCTTCTGACCCCACCTCATGAACAAGGACATAGAAAATGTTCAACTCCTGACTGGAAGGTGATTTTGCTCAGTGACCACAAAATCACCTTTTGGGAGAGATATGCCTACTTTCACTGCAATTGTTCATGAGGTGGTGTCCCAAAAAAGGCATGTTGAAAATTTGGAGCAAAAATATTAAAAAATTACCAAGTTATGCCACTAAGTTCAAAACCCCATTGAAATACATTGAGCTGCACACCAGATTTCCTCAGTTCACTGTCCGGTGTTGAAGAGAGAAGATGTGCCTGCGGAAACAGAAAAGACTACATCATTGGACCCCTGCTTGGTAAGCAAGGGCTTGGGGTGGTAATGATAGATGCTGATTGGGAGGGTTGGGTGGGGGATTAACGGTGGTGGCAGCAACAGACATCCATGGATGGTTTTCTTATTTACAGGGTATGTTTAAAAAACTACAAGGACATTTTCTTTATTTCAGGTGGTGACACTGGGGATAGAGGCACCCCAGTGTCAGTGTTGTTTGTGGGGGGGGGTTGTGATGTGGTGTGGGTGCTGAGTGGGAGGGTCAGGTGGTGGCACTAAAGGCAGCCACAGCAACAGATATCTATGAACGGTTTTCCTTTTACAGGGTATCTTTAATAATACTAATACCATAAACAAAACTACTAGGGATGTTTTTCCTTATTTCAGGTGACAACACTGGGGGATTGGGCACCCCCAGTGTCAGTGTTATGTTTGTGGGGGTGGGTGCTGAGAGGGAGGGTCGGGTGGAGGAACAGTAATGGCAGGGGAAGCAACAGATATCAATGGATGGTTTTCTGTGTTACAGGGTACTTAAAAAACTGAGGGGCAGTTTTCTTTATTTCAGTTGGTGACACTGGGGATTGGGCACCCCAGTGTCAGTTTTATGTATGTGGGAGGTATGGGGTGGTGAGTGCTGAGAGGGTCAGATGGGAGAACAGCAATGGCGGGGGTAGCAACACAGATTGATGAACAGTTTTCTTTCTTACAGGGTATAATTCACCTTCATTAGGCTGATCTTGCTTGCTGGGCAGTGTAGATCAAAGAAAGAGTCAATGTATAATTGGGATGGCTCTCTCCTTTGAACTACACAAAGTGTCTGCCCAGCAAGCCAGAACAGTGTCATGATCAGTCTGTAACATTGACGAGCCACTTGCAGACCACTCTGTGGTCTACTGAAAATGTCATACCCCTCAAAAGCCACTCTCCTAACAAAATGTTCACTAAGCACGCGTGCACAACAAACATAAAAAGTGGTCTGAATCACTTACCAAACATTGTACCTGCTTCTTCCATGCTGCAGTCCTTAGAAACACTAAAATGAAAAATGGTAAAACCACACATCCTTTTATTGGTTGTATACTATGGAAACCTGAAAGGGTCAAAACTATGCATCCCAACCCAGGATTTTTTTTTCTTAAAGTCAAACCACCTCACTTTTTTCTCAAAGTCAAACTAGCATACTTTTTCTTAACGTCAAATAGACCAACCTTATGTAATATATAACACCTCTGATAGGTAAGGCCCACATATTCATGAAATATCACTATCTCCAGGTCAAACAAGCTTGTAAAAATCACTCACCCTCTGGACTTGTGGCTTTATGGCTTATTTGTCCCCTTGATGGTGACAATTCCTCATAACTGGCACTAGCCTTTCAGATATTCTATATATAGACACACAGTATACATAGACACACATAGTATCTATCTATCTATCTATCTATCTATCTATCTATCTATCTGTCTGTCTCTGTCTGTAAGTCTGCATGCCTGCCTGCCTGTCTGTCTACCTGTCTACCTGTCTGTCTATCTATCTATCTATCTATCTATCTGTCTGTCTGTCTATCTTTCTATATATCTCTCCCTCTCTTTCTCTCTATTACTTTGTTAATGCACCAATTAGGGTTTACCTGACAAAACTAGGGAAATGTGGTGTTAGGGTTTCAAATCCCCACCCCCACCCTACAAGCAGCAAAAAGGAAAAAAATGGTTTTGTCTGTTTTGAGTCTTAGCAAATCAGGACTGGAGTCTAACTTGGGGTTGATTAATGTAGGTGTATCACTTTAATTAGTGTCGGTATATAGCTGTAATTGTTTGATTAATGCAGGTATGGAGCTGTAATTACTTTATTAGTACAGGTATATACTTTGATAGATTAGTCTCAGGTATACAGGGAAATAAATGATGGCCTTTTCTATCTATGAGAAAAAGTTCCCATCCATGTAATATATTATAGTGTTGCAGTAGTGCCCCTGTAGTTAGGACTGAGTAGCTTGTTTAATGTTAAAACCCTGATTTTGTACATTAATATGTTTGGTTCCCTTTGACGAAATGAGCTGACATTTTTTATGTGTTGTCTAGAAGGCAAGGTCTTGATGTGTTGAAATGCTTGTGATGGCAGCTTGTGTAGTTTCTGAGATCCACATGTGTCATTTTTTGTAAATGTCTAACCATTTTCCTTTACTTAACATGTATTCTACATGGTATATAATTTGTTCCCAAAACTTGCAGGGGACATGTGTCATGTCCCTAGGTAGTGCCTTTGACAGGTCTGGTGAAAAAATGTATTAAAGGGTTCCCCAGTTATAAGGCTTTTAATTTTAGAGTTTTCCAAACCTGTGTATGTGCAGTAGGGGTTTTTAGATAACATTCTGCAGTTAAAGTAAACATTTGATACTGCAAAAACTGTTTTTTGATTTTGCACCACTGAATTGGCAGGGCACCAAACATTTTTGGTGCTGTGCCAACTGCCATCTTATTCACTTTTTCCACAAACTGACAAACATGGAAAACACATTAAAGTGCTGGAGTTTTTAGAAACAAACATCATAATCTAGCTAAATGGGAGTCGTTCATTAGATTCTAATATTTATTTATTAAGATTATGGCCAGAATAATGTTTTCTGGTCACCCAAAATCCCAGGTGCACAGCTTAGTGAGAGGAGCGCTTCCCCCGCATTCTCTGTATGAGAACAGCAGGAATTTCTTCACTTCTACAACCACAGCTGAACTCATGCTGCCAGCTGTAGAGTGACCTGTGAGCTGCCCCCATTGTATTCACTACTGTAGTTCAATTACTGTAAGAAGGAATGGAGTTGACTAGCCCTCAACTGATATATCTAGAATGCCTCTCTTTTTTTTAAATCAAATTATCCAGGTCCCATCCCGGTCCTATCCGCTGCCCCCACTGTCTCCTTGAGTACTATACCTGTTTTTCTCACTACTTATTTATATAAAGATATAAGAGAATTTGAGAATGATGCACTATTAGGGGTGTGTTGCCTCCTATAAGGGTGATATACATTGAGGTACATCATTTGCATTACAGAGGATATGAATAAATATGCCTTTTTAGTATGTAACTGTTATACTGGTACATTAAGTACATAGCCCCTTTGGTTCTATTTAAATGGTGATTGTTATAAGTATAATGCTGGGAAAATAATTCAAGGGGTTTTTAAATCAAAGGTGTGGTAATATCCATATTAAACATAAAACTGCAGATGTAAAACTGTAACTGCTTTTTGCCATTCAGAAGGAAAAAAAAATAATGAGCATATCAGTTGCCCTTGGACTCCATGACCTCCCAGTTTATACAGCAATGGAAAGTAGTTGCTGCTGTATGAGTAATTATCCCACAGACTGAGGCTGTAGGAATTCTCTTTTGAGCAGAATATGTTGGTACCTGCAAGAAAAGGAACTTTATTCTGATTCAGTTATGTGCCAAGCACTGCTGGGGATCTATTCCAACTTGTGCATTTGTAACTTTGGACTATGCCATAAGGAGGTCAAATAGCAAAATGATATATAACGGAATTAAAATTGATACAAGTGTATTAGCTATACTTGACCTCTGTGACCTCCCACTTATGCACTGGTCAGATGATTGGGAATTACAAAGCTTGAAATAGAATATAAATAGGGCTCAAATATATGACAAACCATATATAAGACTAATAAGTCTGACTGAATATCATTTTTTTAAGTATGGTATGTGTCCAAAATAAAAGCAAAACCCCATGCTGCAGTACTCTGCAGTTAACAGAGTTGGAACAATAATAAGAATAATAAATTAGAATAAGAATTATTTTAGACTGCATCCATCTCTTAACACGTGTTGTCTTTTTCTCCGGCTGCATGTATTTTTTTCTGTTTCTCCCTCTGTAATCTAAACCAAACCAAGAATATCACCATCTTCCCCACCCAAATCGAATCACAGTATTGGTGATTTAGTTGAGAAACAGCTGATAATTTGTTCAAATCTTCATGCTCTTTCTCCAGTCTAGATACACAGGATCCCATAAACTGGACCATTGCACCCTGAAGCACCACTGTAATAATGATTGGTTTTGATATTTTTTCACCTACCCCCAATATTGTTGTCTTGCTGGTGTGTTTGATTTGACCTCCAGGCTCTGTTTTAAATGAACTGTAATACAGGCATACATTTGTTATGCCTTCCATAGCTGCTAGCAAGCTGCCCTTCAGTTCTTGTGTCTCAATGTAAACTACAGCTCTCAGTGCTTTTGCTGTGATGCTCATGTGCAAGGGTATACACGTTTCTATAGGGCTGTTAGCTATCTTTAAGTGTCAATGAAATGTTTCCCACAGCAATTAAATCAAGATTCAGAGTTTTGCATTATTATGGTTATTGGGCTATGTGTGTTCTGTTTTAGTTGCATTACATGCACTGCTTTTATTTCTGAATTCTTCATGTCAGTAATTTGTGCATTGCAGATGTTTCCATAAAGCAAAACTCTGTGCCATCTGATATTAGCTTTCTACACAGAAGGATCTCTGATTTTGTTTTTTTGCAATCTTTTTTTTTTTTTTTTTGTTTGAGAGGTGTGTTCCCCTCTTGGACTTTCCTCTATGCTGAACATGCCTGATGAACACGACAAAGCCCTGGATGTCTCCTTCAGTCTAGAGAGGACAACATGCTCCATGTCCCACATTGATAACAATTTGTGTGCCCAGTTTCTCCTCCTGGTTTCAAAGGGCACGGTCTCTTCAACAGGCAACCCAGTCCATTGGTAAGATACAGAAGATGAGGCTGCTGATGTGGTTGATCGCTTCCCCACTTGCATCCAAAATGCCATCTCTCAAGTGCTCAAGGGCTATGACTGGAGACTAGTGCTCATGTTGGTGCACAACAATGGATGTCTCAAAGCCAAACCACACATCAAGAGGCCCATGAATGCCTTCATGGTCTGGTCTCAGGCTGCCTGGCACAAACTGGTAGACCAATACCCCCACCTGCACAACACCAAGCTCAGCAAGACCCTGGGCTAGCTTTGGCGGTGAGTTCAGCTTTTCATCTCTTTGTCACCTGCTGTCTATTTCACTGGCTGTATGTATTTTATTCTGTTTGTTGCTCTGCATTATGGACCAAAGCAAGAATGTTATCATCTTCCCCACCCAATCGAAACACAATATTGGCAATTCAGTTGTAAACCAGCAGATAATTTTATGCAATCTTCATGCTTTCTCCAATCTAGATACACAGGATCCCATAAACTGTACCATTGCACCCCTAAAGCAACCATGTAAAAAGGGTTGGATTTGACGTTACAGTATTCACCCCCCCCCCCCCATCGGTGTCTTGCTGGTTTGTTTGATTTAACCTCCACGCTCTGTTTTAAATAAATTGTAGTACAGGCATACATTTGTTATGCATCCCACAGCTGCTAAGAAGCTGCCCTTCAGTTCTTGTGCCTAGATATAAATTGCAGCTCACGGTGCTTATGTTATGCTGCCCATGTGCAAGGGTATACAAGTTTCAACAAGGCTGTTAAGTAGCTTTACGTGTCAATGAAATGTATTGTACAGCAATTAGATCAAGATTCAGAGTTATCCATTACTATTGGTGTTGGACTATGTGTACTCCGTTTCAGTCAAACTGGAGCATTTGGATATGTTGTTACAGAGGATGGATTGACAGGACATGACTGCTAGTCATCTCTTACTTGTGGTCCCACGACTTCTCTGCCTTTAATTTTATTTATTTATTTATTTTATTTGCTTTTGGTAACTGGGTGGGTGCACTAGGCATAGGGATGCCTATTTTCAAGCACCTCCTGGGAGGAAACAACTCAAATATGGTATACCATCACCACAGTGACTCCCTGACCTCGAAGACCATCACAGAGCCAGAAATTGGGCAAAATCCACCCATTGCTGTTGTGGTCTCTGTGGCGATTGGGACTGCCTCACTGGGTGTTTGCCCCCCAGTCCAACTCTGACTCAGAGTTAGAATCCTAGAGACTGGGGTGTGGGGCAGAGCCCCCACAAGGGGTTGAGGGCACAGCCCTCGGTGTGTGTAATTATTATCTCATGGCTGCAATGCCGAAAGTCGGCATTGTAGCTGTCACTGTAGGAGATGTCGGTGCTAGCGCTATCGAAGCGCTATGGGTAAACCGTCAAATACATGAGAAATACAACATGATGCAGCACATAGAAAGGTGAACAACGAGAAGAAGGTCAGAAATACAACAACTTGGCAACTGGGAGATAAACAGAGATAGACAATGTCAAAATATAAACAACACAGTTAAAAAAAAGTCAAAATATAAACAAGTACCAACAAGTACAGTATTGGCCCAAACAGGAAAGTACAAAAATACAGTAAGTGCCATCACGAGGCTCAAGCATTGAGAAGTTCAAAGAAGGGGAGGGAGGAAGAAGGAGGAGGTGGTAGGGAAAAGGGAAAAAGGGGGAGAGAAGAATGATGGTGAGCAGGGGAAGGGTAAGACGTTGAGTGCAGGAAAGCCAAGGGTGAAGATAGGAGGAATGAATGCGCAACGGTGGATGAAAGCATGTGCAAGGATTTGAAGCCAATAGATGTTCATGGTGGAGTTTCTTGAAGCCAGCATGGGTAGGAGCTAGGCAAATAGCTTGAGGGATAGAATTCCAATACTTAGGGGCCACGTAACAGAAAGCTCATGCACCCATAGAGGTTTTTTGTCTAGGGATGAAGAGAGGGGCTTGGTCATTAGATTGCAGACCATTGAGGGGGTTGGGAATGTAGCAAGGAGGTGAGGGATTGGGGAAGGACTGTTCTATTTTTACTGTCGATTAGAAAGCCATAGGACAGTAGTTGGTGAGCAGCAGGGCTGGGCCAATTTAGGTCATCATAAAGCTGACAGTGGTATTTGAACCATGGTGATGCAGAGGAATTATGGCAGATGTTATTATAGGTGGTGTACCACTTAAGGAGGGTGGTCTTACATGCCTCTAGGTAGGTGACTGAGCTATAGGCCAAGGATGGGAACAGTAGGCCTTGTGCCACAGCAAGCCTGGCAGATGGGGTGAGGGCATAGCTAGTATTGTAGGCACCTCAAATTTTAGCATTAACTGATTTGCAGGTGGCGGTGATATGAAGGTCAAAATCCAGGGATTCATCTAGCAGATTGCACAGGTATTTGAAGAAGTTGGTGCTAGCTACTGGGAAACCATAGACACACGATATTTGAAGGGAGTTTCGATTTGCTTTGAGTCTGGCTGAAGAGCCGAGAAGCATGGAGTGCGTTTTGCTTGCATTAAGAACAAGGTTATTTTCTGTTAGCCAGGACTGAATGCTTAAGAAGTCCATGGCTAGGGAGTTGTTAATATCCACAGTATTACTAGCACTGCAGTAAATGACAAGGTCATCCTCGTAAAGCAAGGAAGAACATGTTGGTGCAAGCAATGGGAGTTGATTTATGAAAATAGAGAAAAGTAACTGGCCAAGTATGGAGCCTTGGGGAACCCCTATACATATGGAAGAAAGATGGGACATGGCTGAGTTAAAAGCTACGGCCTTCTTTCGGTTGGATAGACAGCTACTGAACCAGGCAACCGTTACAGTGGAGAAACCAAAAGAGTGAAGTTTTGAAAGGAGAAGGGCATGGTTAACCAGGTCAAATGCCTTAGTTAAGTCAATGAAGATGTCACCTGTCAAGAGATTGGCTTCCATAGCAGTATAAATGTCAGTTGTAAGTTTTAGGAGAGCAGTGAAAGTACTGTGGCCCTTGCGGAAACCATGCTGGGAACATGAGAGATGGTTATGCTTCTGTAGGTATGCTATGGTTTGGGTTGCCACAAATTTTTCCAGGATTTTACTGAGCACAGAAAGAATGGCTATAGGTCGATAGTTAGACAAGTCTTTAGGATCTCCTTTCTTAAGGATGGGAGTAATTCTTGCTATCTTCTAGATGTTGGGAACTGTGCTGTGACATATCAACAAGTTAAAGACTTTGGTTAAGGGGAGACAATGAAAGGGGCAGCGACTTTCAATAGCCTGGGTTCCAGTCCATCAGCACCAGAACTAGTGCTATCAGGGATGGAGAGCAGCAACTTTAGAGCTTCAGCTCTGGTGATGGTCCAAAACTGGAAAAATGGATGAGAGAGCACCGGTTCAGTGTCCATGGAGCTGGAAGTGGGGGGGACCAGGGGGAAAGGAGGCTGAGTAGCTTGATAGATCCGAGAAGCGACAGTTGAATGCATTAGCTATGGTCACTGGATTATTACAATGTATGCCATTTAGCAGCATGTCATTAATAGAAGATGACTGATTGGCTCCAAGGAGAGTTTTTGTAATGGACCAAAATTCCTTGGCGTCACCAGCAGATTTCATTAATAAGTCCTTGCAGAAAGAGCTTTTGGCTAGGTGAATGTTGCTTTTGCAGGAATTCCTCTGTGCCCTATAGTCAATATAATCTGTCTGTAGCCCTGAGGCCTTGAAACACCACCAACATTTGTTCCTAGCCCTGAATTGAGCAAGAAGATCTTTGGTGAACCACTTTGTTTGTGTACCCCATATACGACTTGTGACTCAGGGAGCATGAAGGTCCTGGAGACATCCAAGCCTTACAAAGAAATAGTCAAGGGCTGACTGAGCATTTGAGGAAGCTAAGATGGGTGACCAGTCTATCACAGAGAGATCATGCATAAACTGTGCCTGATTAAAATTGGCCAGATTGCAGAAAGTGATGAAACATAGAAACATAGAATTTGACAGCAGTTAAGGACTGCTTGGCCCACCTAGTCTGCCCATTTCTCTACCTAACGGATAAGCTGCAGATCCTAGTTAACCAACAGCCGACTTCCTCCTACACCGCACTAGAATTGTCTTATGTCTGTCCCATGCATTCTTGAATTCCCCCACTGTTTTTGACTCTATGACCTCCTCAGGAAGGCCATTCCATGCATCTACAACCCCCTCTGTGAAGAAATACTTCCTCGCGTTACCTCTGAGCCATCCCCCCCTCTATCTCCAAATTGTGCCCCCTTGTTCTTGCACATCTCTTTTACTGTAAGATGCTATCCTCTTGGTCTTTGTTGATTCTCTTGAGGTATTTGAAAGTTTCTATCATGTACCCCCTCTCCCTTCTTTCCTCAAGGCTATACATCTTAAGCTCCTTTAGTCTTTCTTCATATGTTTTCTGGTGCAGACCCTGCACCATTTTGGTTGCCCTCCTCTGGACAGCCTCCACCCTGTCTATGTCTTTGTGGAGATAGGGTCTCCAGAACTGTACATAGTACTCCAGATGTGGTCTTACCAACTGTCTGTACAGAGGGCCAACAACTTCCTGTTTTCTACTGGTGATGCCTCTCCCTATGCATCCCAGTATCCCCCCAGCCTTCCTTACTGCCGTCTCACATTGTTGACCCACCTTTAGGTCATCTGATATGACTACCCCCAGGTACCTTGCCATTTTTATTGTTGTCAGTGTCTCAACCCCCATTGTGTACTCTTCCCCTGGGTTTTTGTTTCCCAGGTGCATTACTTTACACTTCTTTGTGTTGAATCTAAGCTGCCATACATTTGACCATTCCTCCAACCTTGCCAAGTCCCTTTTCATCCTTTCCACCCCACCTTGTGTATCAACCCCACTGCAGATCTCTGTGTCATTTACAAAGAAACATACTTTCCCTTCCAGTCCCTCTGCAATGTCACTTATAAATACATTAAAAAGGACCAGCCCAGGTACTGAACCCTGTGGTACCCCACTAGTAACTCCCATTTATTCACTGTGGACTCCATTTACTATTATCCACTGTGTCCTGTTGTCTAGCCAGTGTTTTAACCAAGTTACCACCCTGAAACCCACTCCCAGGCTGGCTAATTTGTTTATTAATCTTTCGTGTGGGACTGTGTCAAATGCCCTGCTAAAGTCTAGGTAGGCCATGTCCACAGCTCCTCCCTGGTCTACTACTTTGGTCACTCAGTCAAAGAAATCAATTAGATTTGTCTGAGATGATGTTCCCGCTGTGAATCCATGCTGCCTTGGGTCCTTTGCCCCACTGTCACCAAGGTACTCAACATTTCTTTCCTTCAGAAGAATTCCATCATTTTCCCTACCACTAAGGTCAAACTGACAGGTCTGTAGTTTCCTGCCTCTGTCTTGCTCCCACTTTTGTGAAGGGGAATCACATCCACCCTCCTCCAGTCCTCAGATACCACACCATCCTCCCATGATTTATTTAAAAGGGTAGTCAGTGGTGTTACTAGTTCTTCCCTTAGTTCTTTTAGAATTCTGGGATGAATCCCATCAGGCCCCATTGCTTTATCCACCTTCAGTTTTAAGAATTCTTTCATAACCCTTTCTTCTGTGAAAGGACTAATATAAACCCCCTATCCAGAGTGCTTCTATTGTCTGGATTAGGTATTTACCCCTGCTTTTCCATTGTGAATACTGAGCAGAAGTATTCATTCAGTATCCCTGCTTTTTCACTGTCACTCTCTGCCCAACCACCTTCCTCTTTATTCAGCCTCAGTATCCCTGCCTTAGTCTTTCTTTGCTCTCTAATGTACCTATAAAAGGTTTTATCCCTCTTCTTAACTGAGTTGGCTATCTTTCCTTCAGTTTGGGCCTTTGCTATTCTGACTGCCTTCCCAGGTTAATTCTGTTTTAACTGGTACAGTTCTCTGTCCTGCTCCTTCTGTCTTTCCTTATACTTCCTGAATGCTATCTTTTTCTCCCTTACCTTCCACGCCACTTCTTTTGAGAACCATAGTGTTTTTTCTTTCATTTTGATCTGTTTATTTGCTTCACACAAAGGCTTGTTGCCTCTGTGATGGCAGGTTTGATATTTCCCCATTGTTGCTCCACTCCACCTTCTTGCCTTTTTGCTAGTGCTTTTCTGAGGCACTCTCCCATTTTGACAAAATCAGCCCTCCTGAAGTCCAATACCTTCACTTTTGTATGGCTTGACTCTACAGCTAAGTTTATCATGAACCACACTGTTTGGTGGTCACTTGTTCCGAGATGGCTACCCACTTCAAGATCGGAGATCCTTTCTCCATCCCCATTTGAGAGCACTAGTTCTAAGATTGCTCCCTCCCAAGTGGGTTCCAAAACTAGCTGTCTGAGGCATGCCCCCTGTAGGACATTGAGAATGGTCTTGCTCTTGGATGTGACTGCAGCAAAGGTGCTCCAGTTAACATATGGCATATTCAGGTCCCCCATCAGCAATATCTCCACTTTCTCTGCCATCTCAAGGATGCCGTCTATCATTTCCTTGTCCATTTCCTCCCCCTGAGATGGGGGTCTGTAAACAACCCCTGTGTGGATTGTAGAGCCATTCCCAGTCTCCAGGGTGATCCACAGTGCCTCCTCTCCTCTCTGTTTGCCCTTTAGTTCTGTTGTTTTGATCCATTCCCTTACATAGAGAGCTACTCCTCCTCCTCTTCTTCCCTCCCTGTCCCTCCTGTAGATTGTATACATTGGTATGTTGACTACCACAATATCCAGGCATCCCTCTTCCATCAAGACCACCATTTCAGGGAGCTTTTTCCCCTACACTATGGGCATTGGTACTCATTACCCTCCATTTTTTTATGGATTTATTTCTTTTTGCCCCATCCCTGTCCTTACTGCCTTTGTCTTTTTCTCCATTTACCTCTGTCCTTCTCCCTGTAGACTGCTCTATCTTGGTGTTTACCTCACTAACTACCATGATTTTTTGGGGAGGGCTAGGATTTCCCTTCTCCCTTTCAGTGCCTCCCCCCTGGCTAGTTTAAATTCTTGCCAGTGAGGCATTTAAACCTATCACATAGGATCATGGTTCCCCTCCTGGATAGATGAGTTTTAGAGGAGGAGATGGTTGTCTAGCGGAACGCCAGATGCAGAAAATTGGGTAATGATCACTTATAGCATCTGCCAGGGTACCTACAGCAGCTATACTATCAAGATGATTTATGAGGGTCCAATCAATTAGTGTACTGGATTGAGGGGGGGCCATGACCCTTGTAGAATCGGTGATTAGTTGGTGGAGGTTATGGCCTTGTACCAGGGTGTGGAAGGACTGATTAGCTTTACCAGCCCATTTTAGATTTAGATCTTCCATTATGAGAACCTTTTTACTTCCAACGGCTGTGTCTACCTGGGATAGGAGTTCCTCAAGACCAGTGATGCTACCAATGGCAATGGGAAGGTTATAGGCACGTACAATGTACAACTTCTTAGAACCTAGTTGTAAGGTAGCATGAATAGCTTCATAGTGATAGAGAGGGAGAAAGAGACATTACAGTGTAGTGATAGGTGAGGTTTAAAGAGGATTGCAACACCACCACCATGTTTAGATGAGGGTCTATCTTGCCTTAATATTTTATAGATAGGTAACATGCACAAGTGATCATGGGTGAAGGGTTTTAGCCAGGTCTTGGACAGGCATAAAATGTCATAATATATGTTATAATAATATTACCAGCAATGCTTAATTTTTAATCTTGTTTCATGTTTATTTTATATTTTAACAGGATAAGGCACTAGGCAAAGCCTGTTTTCAGGGTTGTCCTGTATAACAAGCAAAGTTTTGTTTGTACGAAGTGCAGTAAAATAAATACATATATCACAGATATAAAATAAGATAAAACAAGCAATTTAGAAATTACAATAGAAGAGATGTAGCTTAAAATAGGCATTCTTAAAACTTTAAGTCTGTAGGTGAGTTGTATAAGCTTGGAGAGAGAGAATTCCAAGATGATGAGGCAATGTGATTGAAGAAAATGAGTCCAAATTTGCTTTTTATTCAAGGGACTTGAAGCCCTCTACCCTTTAATCCGATGATTATTATTGTGAAAACTTACAAATACTTCTCACAGTTTAAACTCCTATTTTATTTCTTATATTTTGTGTTACATATAATTTTATGCATGTGTATTACAAAACAAGTGTTACTTTTGTACATTCTAGGTATTACACTTTATACAATCCTACCATGAATTCCTTTAATATGAAAATTAAATGATGAGCAGAAGTGCCATGTAACTTTTCATGATTGTATTCATTTGATCTTTATAAAACATTTCTGCACTCATTCATTTTTTTTCTTCCAATATAGTTCCATAAATGTGGGACGATTCTAAAAGCATGGGTATTAATTCTCTCCTAAAATTGCACTCTGTATGTGATTTGAGGTGGCTAATACTTGTGGTTATGACACAATTAAATACCAAAGTAGACTTTCTGCATTTCCCAGATGCATTGGGCAAATAAAACATTCTGAATTGATAAAGCAGAAGCAGTGTATTCTCTCAGAGACAGTTACCATAAAGTTAAATGTGATTCTGGAAATTGTTATGTAGGGCATTGCAGTGAAATACTGGCATTACCAACAAATGGAGTTTTCCATAAATTTGCTTTTAAGGTCATGTTGCCTTTCTTAAAGTAAAAAAAATTCATTTGGACAAATACTATAATTATATTTGTGAAAGTTATAGTGCTGTTCAGTTAAGTGATTTCCCTGGGTTGGGAGCAGCAAACTAGTTTTAAAAAGCATGGATGGTTTATTTTCCAATGGCTAATGAACAATTATTGAAAATTCAGAGAATGGGGAAAATAATGGACTGGTTCTGAGCATCAAGATGTTATTTGCATAGAACCCTCTTTACATTTTACTGAAACAGAGAGATGGGATTTGTTTTTATCACTGTCCCAGTGCTGTTCCAATGTTCAGCTGAAATAAGGAAAACCATCCCGTGATGTGTTTTTTCTTAACTTGCAGAAAAAAGGTCCCCTGCCAATATCACCCCCCCACCCTGACCTTCCACTCAGCACTCAGCATCCTACACCCCCCACTCACCCTCACGCACCTGAACAGGTTCCAGGTTCAAGTCCCACTCACTGACTGAAGACCTGTCTTGCTGCTGGAGAATGCAACTGTAATGTGAGAAACTAATGTAAATGCCGTTCAATGTATTTCAATGAGGGTTTCAAATTTTGTGCATAACATAGCCATTTTTTGAGATTTTTACCCCAAATTTTCAACATGACCTTTTGGGAATGCCACCTCATGAATAATATGATTGTTATTACACAACTCCTGCCCAAAAGCTGATTTTGTGGTCAGTTGGCAGAATCACCTTTGAGGCAGGATTTGAACATTTTTCCTGACTTTGTTCATCAGGTGGGATCATAAGAAGGCTATGGTGAAAATTTAGGGGCCATAATATGTAAAAAATGGCAAAGTTATGACCATTCATCACAATTTCACTATGCACACTCACAACTTTGGAAACTTTGCATACTTTGACTCCAGGGCCCAGATATTCAAACTGCGCTCAAAACGAGCGCAACAGCAGGAGCAAGCACAAACCAGTTGTGCAAATGCGCAACAGGTGCGATATTCAAGCATGGAGCAGAGCAAATTGTGCAAGCAACCAACGTCTGAATATCGCACATACTGCGCCATCGTGCAACCAGGAAGAAGAAGCTGAGCCAAAATGTTGCACTATGGAGCAACCAGGGAAGCTCAACTGAGCATTCCAGAGCTGCCATAGCGCAAGCACAGCCCCCCAGAGCAATGGAACTGCATATCCAGGGAGGCAGGCTGGGGCCCAGCACCAGCCATGCCACACATGGGCACAGGAACACACTGCAGAACCCACACCACACCTGTGCACCCCCAAGAACAGCATCACTGGGGGTGGGACAGATGATCTACTTGCCCATGGGGACAAACCAACAAAGCATAGCAGAGCCATGACACCCCAGCACAACCACTGGCAGGCGGAGAGTGCCACACACAGGGGGTTGACAACCACAGTGCACATCAGCCCCCCGTATGCACAGCACAACCTGCACTGTGACCCCAAGACACCACCCATGTGCAGTGACTGGCACTGCAGGAAACCATGCAATCCCCCCAGCACTCATCAGCCCCATGCAACACAGAAGCCTACAAGCCAGACACACCCTGTGCACCCAGCAGTGGGTGGCAGCAGACGGCAAGACCAACCGAAAGTCACTGCCATGCTGGAGATACCTCCCCATGCACACACATGCACACACACACACACACCCAGGACCATACCAGCCCAGATGGCATGTACACCCCTGCAACTGAGCACCCATAGCCAGCTGCAAATCAGAGACCAACACAGTATTCATATCAAAATAGAAATGTATATTTAAAAGATTAATCACAAAACCAAGTGAAACTATGTACAAGTGGGGGGGATGGGTAAAAGGCAGGGGTGTTCAAGGGGGAAGGAATAAAAACTTGGAGAGGGAAGGCAGGGTGATAGGGATGGGAGAAGTGGGAAGGGAATGTGGGCTATGGCCCAGCTGGCTGCTGGTCCTCCCCCTGCTGGCGCCCCCTCCTGTGCCTCCTTCGCCAATCACCATGGTGCTGTATGGCCTGCAGGATCTTCTGGTTCTGAAGTCCAACCTGGGTGAGGCGCCGAAGATCCTGGGACATCCTCCTGAGTACCTCGAGGCCTAGGAAAATGGGAACACAGTCAATGGCTGAGACTGACCACAACCCTGAACACCACCCAACCTGCAAGCCATATAGCCCAATGTCCCACACCTGTGATGGTGTACACCCACCCACAGTGAACATGCACATAGCCATCACAAACAGGCAGCACCAGCTATGTGCACCACTGCCCACACACACACTGCCCATGTCCATCACAGTACAAACAAGGCTGGCAAGTGATGTGGCAACGTGGTGCAATGCCAATTACACAGCTATGTGCCCAGTGCATGCCTGGACCACCAGTGACGCATACACAGACGTGCTGTGATACTGCACAGTGATGCATGTCACCTGTGTCGTGCCTACATACATAGATACATAGACAGTGTCGTCAGATAAGGGTCTATGGCAAACCCAGTCTGTCCATATGAGCTTGTAAGTTCACGTTGTTTCCCTAGAAGTCTGTTACCCCTTACCCCTGATCTCCAGAATTCCTTCATGTCTGTCCCCTGCAGTCTGAAATCCCGTGATTGTGTCAGGCCCCACCACTTCTCTGGCAGGGTGTTCCACTTGTCCACCACCCGCTCTGTGAAGACAGTCCATCACCATGTGTCCTCTGAATCGTCCTCCTCCAACGCTATCCCATGCACTCTAGTTCTGGAAACATCTTTTCACTTCAAAAGTATGTCCTGCACCTGATCCCCTGTAAGATACCTGTATGTCTCCATCATATCCCTCTCTCCCCCTCCCTCCAGGGAGTACATGTTCAGTTCCTTCAACCTGTCGTCATAGGACCCGTGATGCAAGCCATGCACCATCTTTGTTGCCTCCTCTGAACCTCCCTGGCCACTCTACGCCCTACGTAGGTATGGTCTCCGGAATGTACACTGTACTCCAGGTGGGGCCTCACTAGTGTCTTGTATAGTGGAATTATGACCTCCCTTTCCTGCATGGTTGTATTGTGCAGGGCTAGTGGACTTCCCAGCATGCAATAGCATCCATGAAGTCATGATACTCACATTGCTCAAGCAGCTCTGTCTGCCACTGTTCCCCTGCTGCTGTTGCTGCTGCTGCTGCTGCCTCTCCGGTGCCGCACCCTGCTGCCACCGCCCCTGGCACGGCCCTCCTCATCCCGGTCCTGCATCCTCAGATCCCGGCCTGTGGGAGACATATGTTGAGACAAACATCAGTGTGACTCAAAAGCAGAGTGCCCCCTGCCCCAGTGAGAGTGCCTGCCCACACAGCCATAACCATCCATCGCACAGCTGCACACACTGACACAGCCAACCGTGTCCAAGCTGTCACCTATGCACAGCCACACAAGCACACACACACCCCTACAGAGAATATAGGTGCATAGATGGTACACTCACCTGGCCTAGGCACCACGCCCCGCCTGGCACGTGCCCGCAGCCTGGCCAACATGTCCGGCTCCCTCCAGCGGAGGTCACCGTACTGGTGCCGGCACTGCTCAGCAGACCGGCCCCATCCAGTGACCTCCACCAGGTCAGTGGCCACTTGCTGCCACATGTGCATCCTAGGCATGGTGAGGGGGGCCTCACCATAGAGTGCCTCACAGTGGGGCTCCACCAGGGCCACCAGGTTGGCCACCTCCAGTGGGATCCAACTCACTGCCCTCCTCCTAGCCATCTCAGCCAGTTTACAGCAGGCAATATGGCGCTCCGCTGCACTGTAACCCCACGTGTAGATGTTGCGCAATAGACCACCACAGGCTCAATCGCGCTGTTCGAATAGCACCATTATTGCATAAGCGTGTCACCAGACAGCACAATAGGGATGTACGCATGGCATGCGAACAGCGCCAGGGGCAAAGGGCACACACAAGGTCACGGCAACGACGCAGGGCTACGCACAGTGCCATCGACGATAGGGCATCCCGCGCCGATCGTTGCCGCGCATCAGTGCCACAGTGGACTATTGCACAGTAGTGCCAATAGCGCCATATAGTGCCCAGTGCTGTAGCGCCACTGGCACAATGGTGGCCATGGCCTGAATTGCTTATCGCGCCAGCAGGTCTGCAGCACGATAGACTTGCGTAAGCTGTCTGAGCTACGCGCAATGCAGTGTAGCACGCAGGCACAAATCTGCGCCATTGGCTCAGCCGCCCTTCCAGAATTGCGCAAAGCGCAAATCCGCGATATTCAGCCGACATATGCAAATCATTCGATCAGCCATTCAAAGGCACAGTGGCGCGATTAGCATGTCATTAAAGTTGCACCACTCCTCATTTGCATGTGTTGCGCTATAAAAATGCGACAGTGGGTTGTGCTGGCCAGATTCGGTTACTGCAGGTGAGAGGTGAGTTACATGCTGTGTGATGCTCAGGACAATGCTCATGGGCAAGGGTGCCGGAGGAAGATAAAGGCTAAGGGGGCTGAGAATGAAAAGGGCACTTAGAAAGGGACAAAGGGCACCCTTTCTATTAGTATCTGCCATACAGAGAAGAAACGTGGGGGGCTTCCACCCCCCTGGGCCGGCACCTATGCTCATGGGGTAATGCTGTAGACTGCACAGTGACAGGTGTCCACTTCCACCCATACAGATCACCATGACTGACCAGAGCCAAGGTGAGGGTGTGGACGGCGGGTGTAGGAGGAGGCCGAACTTCACAGCGGCAGAGACGGAGGCCCTCTTCCAGGCCTACCTGGAGGATGAGCCACTATTGAGTGGACGGAGGGCACCTCAGGAGACTGCAGCTGCATGGAGGGGTAGCTCGGCTGTTAACCTGCATGGAAGCCACCAGCTCCATGCAGGAATGCAAGAAGAAGATGGGGACTGACCGCAGGAGGCTGAAGGAGAAGGTGGCAGCCTTCAGGGTGGCACGTGCTGGCACTGGTGGGGGCCCACCAGTGGCGTTGCAGCTGACCCCAACGGAGGAGACACTGGTCATGGCCATGCAGGCAAGTGCCATTGCGGGCGTACCAGGCGGAGGATTCCAGACAGGTGGAAGCCCATCACTGCATGGTATGACATGGTGGTGGTGTTGGGGGGGGCTGTTGTTCACATGCACTCACATTTACTCTCTTTCTGTTACAGATCCTGTTCTTCTTCAGGAGACAGTGGTGGTGGTGGGTCCAGACAGTGATGCAGACCTGCTGGACGTGGAGGAGGGACCATCCACCTCCGCCACCAGCCAGCAGGCACTGCAGCAGCATGCATGCTGGGCCAACAACTCTGGTGTCAGTGATACGGGTGCGGGGGGTGCACAGCCTGTATCTCAGCAGTCCGGCATGCAGGTATGCCAGCATGCTGTGCCTATGGCAGTGGCACATACCTGCACCATTGATCATAGCAGGCCTGCAATGGGCAGTGATAGGTGTGTGTCCCATGACGGACACATGGCAGGCCAGCACGTGCCCCTGAGCCTTCCTGGTTCACACCTGTGTACCAGCATGCTGGCACAGTCCCAGGCTGTGCCTGTCAGCACCGGTGGGCAGCACCGTGGCTGTGCAGGTGTCCGCACTGTTGCCAGCACAGAGGTGGAACAGGTGGACCTGGGGGCTCAGCAGTTGGAGGGGCAGCAGCAGCAGTCGCACACCAGGTCTGGGGGTGCAGTGTCAAGCAGTGGCACATGTCCACTGCCCTTTGATCTGCCCATACCTGGTCCTGGTGAACAGCGCCCACCCTCAAGGGGTGCTGTGCACCGGGACCGTCCACACCCTGGGGGTCACGATGCCATTGGGGCACAGTACCCATTGGATGTGCACACCCGCCTGCTGCAGGAATCAGTACAGCTGCAGGGGCGGGTTGCAAGGTCCGTGGAGGCACTGTCTGCGTCCGTGGAGCAGCACAGCAGGGAGTTTGCTCGGGACCGAGCCGAGCTGGTCCTTATGTGGACGGATGTGACCGCCGCCATTGACAGGCTGATCCAGGCAGTGGTCTCTGTCGCAGACGCATTGGGCACACTGTCAGGTGCCCCGTACCGCACACCCGACACAGTGCGCTCTCCACACCCCGTTCCCGGCGTTGTGCGACACCAGGCCTGTCGATGCCAGGTTCTGCTGTGGGCATCCCGAGCACCCCGGTGCACATTTTTTCGGCATGATGCAGACCCCTGTGCGGGCAAGGTTGCGTTCGCGCAGTGGGACCCCTGGTGGTGCAACAGCGCCACCCCATGTGGCCCCTGCTCACCCTGCAAGTGCTGCTGGGCCATGGCGGGGCCGCCCATGCATCCATGGTGGCCGTGGGACAGTGCTACATGACTGAGCTGTCTCCCAGTGGCGGGCCCTGTCTGGTGCTGCCCTGTGTGCAATGTGTGTCATGGTGGGCAGTGCACTGCTGGGTGCTCTGCTCACCACGCTGACACACGGACCACCTGCACACTCTCCCAACTGCTGTCCACCGGTGCGTGTGCATGATGACACCTGCATTGCACTGTACACCAAGGTGCAAGGGTGCCCAGGTCCTGACACACGTACTTGGATGGTACAGGTGGTGGGGGTGGTCGGTGGTGCTGTGTGTTGGCAATGTCGTTTCCGCAGTGCTGTGCTTCTGCCCATGTACGCTGCCTGGTGTGTGTGTGTGTCCATATGAGTGCTCACCCCTCCCTGATGGTGTGTTGGTATGCCTGGAACCTTCAACTCCCCTGACCTTCATGCACGGTGTGTTCCCCTGTGTGCCTCTGGTTTGCGCATGGACAGTGTTGCCTGCACATGTCCCCTTGACTTACCTGTGTTGGGTGTAGTGCTCTTCTGCAATGGTGTCCCGGTGCAGCTGGGCCTGCCGGGTCATTCGGGGTCCCTCCATCCAGGGGCTGCTCATCACCAACATCACCGGCGCCACTGGCATCCCCATCGCTGTCCCCCTCTTCGACCTATACGGCTAGCCCATGGTCTTTGGCCATGTTGTGCAGGATGCAACAGGCCAGGAATATCCCACAGGCCTTTTGGGGGCTGTACTGTAGGGCACCGCCGGAGGTGTCTAGGCATCGGAAGTGTGCTTTGAGCATCCCAAACACCCGCTCTATGATGTTACGTGTTGCGGCATGTGCCTCATTGAAGCATAGCTGTGCTGGGGTCGTGGGGCCCGGGTACGGTGTGAGCAGCCAGGGATGGAGTGGGTATCCGCAGTCACCTGTGTGGAGATAGTGGAGAGCAGTGTCATGTCAGGTCCATATTGCCCATATCCTTGTGTGCCACTACCATGGCACCTGTGTCATTCCCACCCTTGCCCAGAGTTTGCATTCCATACATTGTACTCACCCACTAGATGACCCGTGGGGATGTCCCCACTCTCGAATCGATGGCACAGTGCAGACTGGTGCCATATGAAGGCATCATGTGCTCCACCAGGGTGTGTGGCACAGACATTGATAATGCGCCCAGTGGCATCACACACCACCTGGCAGTTGACACTGGAAAACCCCTTTCGGTTCTGATATGCCTGGCCGTCGGGGCCAGGTGGCGTGTGAATGGCCACATGGGTGCAGTCTATGGCCCCTAGCATGCCAGGCATATGTGCTACCCTGTGGAACTCCTGCATGTTTGCTGTATGCTCTGCCATGGTGCTGGGGAAATGGATGTACTCCGCAGCATGAGGCAGCAGTGCGCTGAGGAATTGGGTGAGGATGCATGATGTGGCTGACTGTGTAATGCCTGTGGTGTCCCCTGTCAGCCTCTGGAAGGTGCCCGTGGTGAGCAGGCACATGCAGGCTGTCACCTTGGTCTCCACAGACAGAGCGTGACTCCGTTGTGAGGGTGCCTGCATCACATCACTGCACAGCTCACAGAGCCATCTCAGTATTGCCCTGTTCAGGCGGTACCGGCCCACGATCTCGACATCTGTGTACAGCTCGAAGCTGAGGTGGGCACGATACCGCCTGTCGGGGGCATACCACCGACGGGCCCCTCCGCGGCCACGTCCCCCTGCAGCATGGTGTCTCACCCCCCTCATTACAGCTTCCATGTGGAAGCTGGCACTGTCCATCTCCCTGGCTTCTGGCCCCCCAGCTGCTGTTCCTGTGTTACCCCCGCTGCCCCCACTGCTGCTTCCACTGCACCAGGCACCCCCCGCTGGCCTCTCTGTCCTCCTGGACCCACTGTCCCTGTCTGCCCTTCCAGCTTCTGTCTCTCTCTCTCTGTCTCTGTCTCTCCCCCAGTTTGTGGCCTGCTAGGGTTCTTCGCCGCTTCCTTGAGCCTTTTATTTGGCTCAATTCGCTACTGCGCATCTTCGGTCTGAGCCACTCTTGCGCATTGAGCAAGTGTTCGAATATCGCATTGCACACTTTATGCATGGACCCGCCCCCTTCGGTTGCGCATGCCTTCATTTCCATTGCGCTGTTGCTCAGCATGTTTTCGGTGGTGCAACTGGCCCCTTCTGAATATCGCAGAATGGCGCATTTTTGGAGTTGTGCACGCGCAACCCTGTTGCGCATGGCACAACCCTTTTGAATATCTGGGCCCAGATTTTTAACATATCCTTCTTATAACCCCATCTCATATATGTCACAGCAGTCATTTTTCAAATCCTGGGCAAAATGTGTTTCCACATCTGTGACATGGAATGGCATTGCAGTTGTGCAGAATTACATTTTATTGGGGATTCCAAAATTTTCTGTACCAGGTACATGAGGTGGGATAATAAGATGGCTATGCTGACAATTTGGTCACTGTTGCACTATAAATGGGAGTGCAGGACCTGGAGGGCCCTGTGCTTCCACAGCTACATACATCTACAGATCTGCAGAGGGATAGGAGTGCAGAGCCCAGAGGGCCCTGCACTCCCTCAGGCAAATAAGAATACAATTATACTATCTCAAAAAGTTAGGAAATAAAATGCAAAAAAAATGTGTTAATGCTCTAGTTTGGGTTACAGCCACAAAAGTGAAATATGGCATTAGGGTTTCCAAACTAATACCTCTACTCCCCACCCTGCACACACACTGGTTAAACAGGGTGTTTGAGGTCATCAGCCCCAATACCACCCCATTCTCCTACACTGTGTACCCATTTCAGCTTAATTACTTATGGAATGGGAAGAGCATTAGGGCTGATGACCCCAAGGCACACCCCTGAGACCTGTTGGTGTGTGCAGGGTGAGGGTTGGGTGTTCACTTTGAAAACCCTAATGCCACATTTCCCTGCTCTTGTGGCTGTAACCCTAACCAGAGCATTAATGCAGTTTTTTGGAATTAATATATATTTTGCATGGACACAAAATCCATTACATAAATGCTCATATTTAATCTACTGAATACATAAATGTCATTTATGTACATAGTAGATACATCATCAGCATTTATGTATATAGCAGCTATGTCATCTTGCATTTATTTATACAGTAGCTATGACACCCCCCCCCCACCTGTCTGTCTGGCACTACTTCCAACCCACAGCAATGCCATAGAAGCCACTGCTAGTTACAGTTCCACAATGTGTTTTCAGCAAATACCATCCAGTTTACTATCTGTAAAAACTGGCACACATATGAATTGTTTTGTTACTCCTCAAACCACTGCTTGTTTTCTTCTCCTCCCCTCCAGTCTGCCCAACTGACCACCTCATCTTTCCTGCCAGCACCAAACACTGTTCTAACATTGCCATCACAAACCATGCTGTCTGCTAGTGAAACACCATCAACTCTGAAGGCAATTCACTTTTCTCCTCCTCACCTTCCAATGCCTGCAGTGCTCAGTATTTCTGCATCATTACCGATCTTTTCACCATCTCAGCCCAGTTCCAGCTGTACTCACTTTCACCAGAGGATCCCATCAGCAGATTCATTTCACTGCACAGATTCTACTAAGCACCAGCAAATACAAGAAAAACATACTCTCCGATGCCAGCTCCCTAACAAAATGAGCTAATGCTGGCACAACTCCACTTTCACTCCCTTCTCACTTAGGACCACCACCACATTGCCCTCAAATGTTTTCAACTAGATTTTCATCAACCAATTAGCAGAGACAACAGAACATCACCATGCCGTCATGATGGCAGGTCCCCAGCAAAGACCCCAAGAACTAATACTAAGCAAAGCACAATAGCGCTACTTCACAAAATAAACAACCAAAACTTCATTAGCTAATAAAAAAATAAAACAATTTATCATTAAAAAACAACACAAATATAGTATATATATATAACATATGTGTATATATATATATATATATATATATATATATAGAGTGGTGGGTAGGCTCAATCCGCTCCGTGAGGCAATTCACAGAGCAAAGGTAGATTCGTAGAGTGCTCTGCAACGCAAAGCAGAGTACTTCATGTTATAATGAGGAACGCAAAGTCCGTTAGGAACAATGATTTGGTGTTAATCTGCCTCCCCAGGCCACTACTCTGCCAATTTTAAGGCAAAGTGCATTGCAGGCAGTGCACTTTGCCGCACTTTGCCTTGTTTTTGAGCTCCAAAGGTGAATTTTGCATTGATTCATGGGATTTCAGGTCACATGAGCTCCATATTGATCTGCACAGCCTCAGTTCGGGGTAGTATGAGTATGAAGGAGTATGAGACAGTGTGCTCTGATAGCTGTCTGTGATAGGAATCTTGTAAAAGATGTTCAAAAAGCATTTTTGCTTTTTTTGGGGGATCCAACTTTAGTTCATCGATTGTAGAAAACCCTCCTGTGCTCATATCATTGAGTGTTTTTGGTTTTGTGTGGATTTTGAATGTTAATTTACAACATTGAGTGTGTGTGGTGAAAGACAGTGAAAGTGTGCTTTGGGGGAGGGGCGTATCTGTGGTGTAGGTAGATTTAAGTTAGAGAAATAGAGATTTCTTTGTTTTTTGGTTATATGCTTGTTATATAACTGACTGTGTTAATGTACACATAGTAATATTGTCAGTAATAGTAGAAATGTTCTTGCTGTTTGCTATGTGGATGTGGTGCAGCAGTTCATAAGTTCAGGTTGTTTAAATTACAAATTTACAATACGTAACGTGGCATAGTACTGAACTTTTACATTTGCGGTGCATTCCTCGTTCAGCATTGTACACAAACTGTTCTGTGTGTGAGTGTGTGCAGTGTTGTGTGCATCAAATAATACACCTTTTATTGTGCCACAGACTAGTGTAATTGCAAGCACAGCAGTGTGAACCTGCTATCCACTGCAGCTGCCTGATTTTGTACTGTGATCATGGTATCTGTTCTTAGTTTTGCTGCTTGTAGTGCTGTAAAAATCAGCACTGTCTGTATTCAGTGCTCCCCCAACCCCACGCTCAAAAGGTATTTCTTACCAGATTGGATTGTTTTTGTGACCTCATCAGCACCACTGGTTACTGAAGTTGTTTTAATTCCGTGACAGTTTCAGAGTAGTCTCTTATCTGTTGCTGAAGCCACAGTTGTTTATTTGGCTTCACATCCAGCCAGCGTCCCTCCAATCAGAGAGTGAGTGTATCAAAATCTGAATTTGGTTATAATATTTGTGGTTGATCCCCCAAAATGCCTGCAAAGAGACATGCAAGCAAAGCTGTTTCTCGCCATGGCAATGTTGGCAGTAAGATGGTCTGTGGGTGTAGTAGTAGTACGCAGACACAGAAGTGCATTGCTGATGTGAGGAAAGGTATTTCTCCTGCAATGTTTTTTATAGCCCAATCAGTAACTTCACTCATAGTTGGAGGAGATGATGTTTTCCCAGCCGGTGGTGTTAGTGTTACTGGTGTTAGTGGTGGTGGAGGTAGTATTAGTATTGTTGCTTCAAGTTCTAATTCCGACCAGTGTACCGTTCCCAGAAATATTGAGTGTGAAGCAGTGCAAGTGAGTACACAAAGCTCTGTAACAGAGTAGACACACCAGAGGGTGTAGACAGAATGAAAAGGGACCTGCAGAAACTTGAAGAATGGTCAGGGGTTTGGCAGTTGAAATTCAATGCAAAGAAGTGCAAGATAATGTATATGGGGCACACAAACCCTGGCACAATATATCAGTTGGGGGGGTGAGGATATAGTATGCACCAAGCAGGAAAGGGATCTTGGGGTTATCATCTCTGATGACCTCAAGGTAGGGAAACAGTGTGACAAGGCAGCAGGTAAAGCAAATAGGTTGCTGGGATGCATAGGCAGGAGTATCACCAGCAGGAAAAGGGAGGTCATAATTCCACTATACAAGACACTAGTGAGGCCCCACCTGGAGTACAGTGTACAGTTCTGGAGACCTTACCTACGTAGGACATAGACAGGGTAGAGAAGGTTCAGAGGAGGGCAACAAAGATGGTGCATGGATTGCATCACAAGTCCTATGAGGACAGGTTGAAGGAACTGAACATGTACTCCCTGGAGGAGAGGAGGGAGAGAGGGGAAATGATAGAGACATACAAGTATCTTACAGGGAGGAACAGGGTGCAGGAATACACTATTTTTAAGTGAAAAAGATATTCCAGGACTAGAGGGCATGGGATGAAGTTGGAGAGAGGACGATTCAGAGGAAACATGAGGAAGAATGTCTTCACAGAATGGGTGGTGGACAAGTGGAACACCCTGCCAGAGGAAGTGGTGGGGGTTGAAACAATTACGGGATTTAAGAATGCATGGGATAGACATAAAGGAATTTTGGAGGTCAGGTGTAAGGGCAACAGACTTCTAGGAAAAAATAAACTGAACTTACAAGCTCAAATGGGCAGACTGGGTGGGCCATAGACCCTTATCTGCCGACACTGTCTGTGTATCTATGTAACGTAGATGATGGCATACTTCCCAGTAACATCCCAGTAACTGAACCTGAGGATTCTGATGATCATGTCGACGATAGCATACAATGTGATATTCCATCCACCGTGACACTTAATGTCATGCATTTTCCATGCAGTGATTCACAGTGTGGTGAAAAAATATCAGGTGATGGTGGTGTAGATGCTGATGATGACTGTGATGATGATGATGATGTTGCTGTTGTTGCAACATGCAGTCCACATGCTAGCATCCAAGAAGAAGATGTGGATGCGTGTGATGTTGATGAATATGATGATGATGTAACTGACCCCAGTTGGGAACTTGAGAAAAATACATTAAAAGTGGCTGTGTCTGAGTTTGTTTGCAGGAATCACTCCCTGTAAAAACTTGTGATCTACCCATTTTAGTTGATGATGATGATGACCCAGTAATCAATATGATAGGTAGTTGTGGTGGTCAGTTGCAGTCCAGGTGTGCAGTGCCCAAAACATCACATGACCCCCCACTTCAGTGCTTAAAATAACAGACTTAAATAAGCCACATCGTCATGGACATGTTAAAAGCAGAGCATCTCACTCCCTTGTTTGTGATTTTTTTGTTCAAGATGCAAATGATGATTCAGTTGCAATCTGCCACGTTTGCCACATGCCTGTGAGTCGAGGTAAAAAGGGGAGCCATATGGGCACAGGAGGGCAGCATACTCATCTTAAGAATAGGCACTTGTCACTGTGGACCCAGCACAAGCTGGCAGCTAATACCACAGTGTGGCATTCACCCATGTCACCAGCAACCATAGCCAGCAAGTTATCCCCTTCCATGACTGTTAAGCCCAGCAGGAAATTAAATGTGTTCTGTAGTGCAGTAATAAGAGCAGAGGATTACTACAGGCATGATGAGGTGGAGAACCATAATGACTTTGAAATGTTGTCCAGTGCTGGTGAGAGTAGCAGTTTTTGTGGTGGTGGTGGTGGTGGTGAATGCAGTATGTCTAGTTCAAATGGTACATCGACCCTGGTTGGCAAATCTGGCAAAATAACATCATTTATGGGTTTGTCATCATCACCTGTGCAACTGTCTTCATCAAATGTCCACACTCCACCCCCTGCCAATGCCATTCATCACAGAGCACAACCATTTGTGATCAACACACCACGTGTAAAACCTTTAAGTCAGACCACATTACAGAGTGTTTTTGTGCATAAGCTGAAGTACTCCCCGAATCATACAGTGTTTCGTGAACTCAATGCTGCTGTAGCAGAAATGCTGGCAATTGATCTTTTGCCCTTCTCCTTTGTGGAGAATTCTGGGTTCTGGTGCTTTGCTGCACGTTCCTGTCCAAAATGGAAAGTCCCATCCAAGACATACTTTTCTACCCGTGCTGTCCCCGAGTTGCTCCATCCACACTGTGTCCGACTCAGTAAGACATGCCCTTCAGCATTCCTCATCTCCATTCATCCATGTAAGTATGGATATGTGGACAAGTGGCAAAACAGCGGGGAGTTCATATCTGTGTATAACTGCACACTAGGCGCAGGTGCCGGGGGTTGTTTGTGATGTTGGTAGTGTGAATAATCAGTGCAGTAAGGTGGATTGTCATGGTAGCAATCTTCCTGGAATTCAACAGCATGCAATGATTGCTATGAACAGTGTGAACTGTTCACACACTGGTGAGAACATGTTGGACACGATACTGACCGAAATTGACAGATGGCTAAATCCTTTGTACCTGAGAGCTGGGTTCATAGCAAGTGACAATGGGTCAAATGTGGTGAAAAGCATCACGAATGGTGTTTTTTTTCATGTACCATGCATGGCCCTCTGTTTAAATCTTGTGGTTCAGGAATTTCTGCAACACCCTGATATAAAGGAAATGCTGACCGGTGCATGACATATCTGCTCTCACTTTTCAAGACCTGGAAAGGCCCGTGACCAACTGCGGCAGCTGCAGATACAAACAGCCTGTCTCAGCACTGCTTGAAGCTGGAAGTTGTCACCCAATGGAACTCCATGTTATACATGGCAGAGAGGTTGTATGAACAATACAAAGCCATCTCAGAATATCTTTTTATGCACACTAGCTGTGACAGTTCTGGGGCCTCCATGTCTATGACGACTGAACAGTGGCACCTCATGGACTCTGTAATAACAATTTTGTGGCCTTTTGAACATGCCACACAGGCAGTGAGTGGTGAGTCTGCCTCCATTAGCCAATCAATTCCACTGCTGTGGGTGCTGAGGCAGACATTGGTGAATGCACAGCATAGCCTTGATGTTGCTGGAGACTGTGGTAGCAGTATGTTGCAGCAACACATGCTGACAGTATTTGACCAGAATCGTCACGTTGTGAGCATTCAGCGTAGTGACAACTTTGCCATAGCAACAATGCTGGACCCACAATACAAATGTGAAATTGCATCAGTGCTGGAGGGAAGGCCTGAACAGGTAAAAAATATCAGTGGTCAACTGGTGCACTTGGTTCATGGGGCACAGAAGTCACGTGCCAAGGTCAACAAACCTCAACAGCATAATCTGACTGAAGGTGTACCTGTAGGACCATCTACAGTAGCATATCCTGAAAAGGGAAGGGGACTGCAGTTCCAGGTGGTCTGTCATCCAAAGTGGTTGGCGTCAACCTGCTTTGGGAGGCTTCGTCCTAAGTGGGTATTTGTGAAATAAATGATTCGGGAAAACAGGATGATGCATCAACAATTGGACTTACTGTGGCACAGAGAATGGTAGAGTCATATTCATCTGAAACCAGGCATCTGACAATAACTGAAGATCCTCTTTTGTACTGGAGTGGAAAGATCAGTGAATGGCCAGAGCTGACTGCAGTGGCACTGAAGTACGTCACATGCCCACCCTCCAGTGTAAGTGTTGAGAGGGTATTCAGCTCAGCAGGTGCAATAGTCAGGGATCATCGGACAAACCTGTCTCCTGCAAATGTTAGTTTGCTAACATTCATTAAAATGAATGAGAGACACATACCAGCACATACTGCAACTTTGGTATTCATACCCCGGCCTAGTCATGGTGGTCTTGCTGATGTGGAAATGGAGCATCCTGGTGGCACTGGCAGTGGCTGCCTGAAACGGCCCACCACTGACGTAGATGATGACTCAATGGAGAAAGAATTTCCCAGTGGTCAGACTTCAGACATCGATGACTGTGACGGCAGTTTTCTTTATGAGGATGATGATGTGGTTAATGTTGGCAGGTTTTAACTGAAGTTTTTAAAAGGCGGTGTGCCCCCCTTGGACCACCACCACTGATACTGATGTTATCCAAGTCTGCCACCATAAGTCTGTCTGCCCCCCCGGACCACCACCACTGGGACTGATGTTATCCATGTCTGCCACCATGAGTCTGTCTGCTCCCCCAGACCACCACCACTGGGACTGATGTTATTCAAGTCTGCCACCATGACTCTGTCTGTCCCCCAGACCACCACCACCGGGACTGATGTTATCCACTGCCACCATTGCCACCATGAGTCTGTCTGCCCCCCAGACCACCTCCACTGGGACTGATGTTATCCACTGCCACCATGAGTCTGTCTGCCCCCCAGACCTCCATCACCAGGACTGCTGTTATCCATTGCCACCACTGCCACCATGAGTCTGTCTGCCCCCCCCAGACCACCATCACTGGGACCGATGTTATCCAAGTCTGCCACCATGAGTCTGTCTGCTCCCCAGACCTCCATCACCAGGACTGATGTTATCCACTACCACCACGAGTCTGTCTGCCCCCTGGTCCACCACTACCGGGACTGATGTTATCCACTACAACCATGAGTCTGTCTGCCCCCTGGACCACCACCACCAGGACTGATGTTATCCACTGCCACCATGAGTCTGTCCAGATGCCATAGGGACTGAAGTTATCCACTGTCATCATGAGTCTGTCTGCCCCCCCCAGACCACTACCACTAGGACTGATGTTATCCACTGCCACCATGTGTCTGTCTGCCCCCCCGGACACCACCACCGGGACTGATGTTATCCAAGTCTGTCACCATGACTCTTTCTGTCCCCCGGACCATCACCACCAGGACTGATGTTATGCACTGCCACCACTGCCACCATGAGTCTGTCCGGACCATCACATCCATCAGACAGAGACAGAAAGCTTTTTAATATTTAAACCATAAAGTGAATATGTGTACTCATGTTTGTTATGCTGCATCACTTCCTTTAGTTGTATGTTTTGTTTTCTGTAGCTTTTCAGAGCTGCTATGGTAAAACACAAACAGTACACTCCTTTTGTTTCTTTTACAGGGTAAAAAAAAAGGCTCCATCACTAAAACTTGTTTGGAATGGTACTGTAGCTGTACCGTACAGAGAGGAAGTGATGTAATATCTATTTGACATCCATTCTGGTAAGCATGAAGATTTTATTTCATCCATTTCGTTGTTTTGTAAAGACTGCAGCAAATATTGCACACAGGTTTTGTTAGTTGACAAGATGTGGCTTTGAAATGTAACTTGACTTTAGGGATTGAGATTTGAGAACCAGGGAGGGACACATAACAATTAAGTTGTAAGAAGTCAATACTTTCCTTTTTTTAAGAAACTTCCAGATGCTTTGTTGTTCTGACAAAGTGGCCTTATCCAAACAAGTTCGTCAACATCAGACCCCCCCCCCCGGGCTGGGGCACATATGCAGCATGCAGAAGTCATTTCATTAGATGACCATGACCATCATTAACAACCAGACTAGAGAAGGATGCAGATGAAATCTGTGAAGAAATAAGAAAATAAGAAACCTGCAAATATGCTTCGCCCCACCCAAAAAAAAATACTTACCTCCATGTGCTTGACAGTTATCCATTGCAAATTTGTATGCGAAAAGTGCTAATTGAGTATTTGTGACCTGTGATACTGAACAGTACCATGAGTACATGTCCATGTCAACCCCCCTCTCCTACAAAATACAGAAATATATATCTATATATATATCAACTCACCAAGGCTACTATTAGTGTACAGACAAAGGGCACCCTTCCATCAAGTTGAGATGATTACATTGTATTTGCTCTAATTGCAGCACACATTGGACCAGCAACAGTTTGCTCACAGTCATCATTTTATTCTGGGGCACTGCACGCGTGAGTAACTGCGTAATAAATTCTGGGGAACTTTGCATTTGCTGAAACAATCCCATTTCACTTTGTTACCATTTGTCAATTTTCTGCACACAAGGGGATGCATTTTGGGCTGGCAGAAAAAATCTGGGGACTCTGTGCCACTTTTGCTAGCTTGACTGAGTGCGCCATTAATTTTGTGGTACTTTGTATGTGCTGAAACACTCTCATTTCACTGTGTAACCACTTGTCAATTTTCTGCACACAAGGAGGATACATTTTGGGCTGGCAGAAAAAATCTGGGGACTCTGTGCCACTTTTGCGAGCTTGACTGAGTGCGCCATTAATTTTGTAGTACTTTGCATGTGCTGAAACAATCCCATTTCACTTCGTTACCACTTGTCAATTTTCTGCACACAAGGAGGATGCATTTTGGGCTGGCAGAAAAAATCTGGGGACTCTGTGCCACCACTGCGCGCATGACTGAGTGTGCCATTAATTCTGGGGGACTTTATATGTGCTGAAACAGTATCATTTCACTGTGTAGCCACTTGTCAATTTTCTGCACACAAGCAGGATGCATTTTGTGCCTGCAGAAAATATCTGGGGACTCTGTGCCACCACTGCGCACATGACTGAGTGCGCTATTAATTCTGGGGTACTTTGCATGTGCTAAAACAATCCCATTTCACTTTGTTACCACTTGTCAATTTTCTGCACACAAGCAGGATGCATTTTGGGCTGGCAGGAAAACTCTGGGGACTCTGGGCCACTTTTGTGTGTTCTGTGATTGTTGCTGTGAGCTCATGATGTCATACTGAAATTTTTACAGTTAAAGCAGCATTGCAAGAATGTCCTCACTGTTCTGAACTGTACTTTTTTATGCTACTTTACATTGCCACAGCCACTACTACTTACCTCCTGGTTGTGACTTGAATGATACTATTCTTTTCACAATTTATGTCTGCTTTACTTATTTATTTTATTTATTTATTTCAAATTCAGATTAATACCTTTGAGCTGGGGGTTTGTTTACAAAGGCTCCAAGTCAACAAGGAAAACAAGACATTTACAGGTGATGAAACATAGCAGAACAGAAAGACATCAACTAACAAGTGGTACAGTGTGCAGTTACAACATTAAGCAGGGTACAAGAAGTAAGGAGAAACAGGACCACACTTCCAGAGAAACATATTAACGCAGCACTAATTAAGTGCAGCACAGTGTTTAACAATCATGTTACAGTTCAGATGGGGTGCTCCCAGTCTGCAGAAATGCATGTTTTAGCAGCCAAGGTGAGGCTTTGTCAAGGGGAGGTAGTAGGTGGTGGGAGGTGGGGGGGAAGTGGGCAGTTGTGGAACCGGAGGGTGGGAGTGAGAGAGGGTAGCATTTGACGGGTGTGAGAACCGCCTTCAAAGGCCATGGGTTAACAGAAACACTGGCAGTCAGATTTGCTGGCAAGAAGAGATTGAAGCCCATTTTTAAAGCAGCCAAGTCTGGGGGAGTTGACAAGGTCTGCAGGTAGATCATTGAACCATTTAGGCCCACAGTAGGAGAGGGATCTTTGGCCAATGGTGGTTCGTTTGAAGGGAACAGTTAGAACAGTCCTGGATGCACTCCTTGTACATTTAGATGGTTGTGCAGGCTCAAAGAGGGCTGAAGTAGCTGTAGGCATGGACCCCATCAGGGACTTTTTCGCAATGAGGCAGGCCTGGTATTGGAGTCTGTGGTGGAGTGAGATCCAGCCAGTTTCCTTGTATAGGTCACAAGAGTGAGTCATTTTGTGTACTCCCAGGACCAGGAGGCAGGCCTTGTTGAAGATGGTTTTGACCCTTTTAAGCGCTGTGTCTGTGCCTGCCCCATATATGACAAGACCATAATCCATAGATGAGAGAACTGAACTGCACGTAACAAGTTTCAGGGCAGCCGATGTCATTGAGGTGCGATGTCTGTACAGGATGCCAAGCTTCATGTTGGTGGACTTTACCAGTTGCTCAGCATGGGCAGTGAAGGTGAGGGTGTCATCAAGGTGAATCCCTAAGTACTTGAATGTATTGGCTTGGTCTAGTACTTCTCCTTCGCTACTAAGTATATGCAGTGAGGACCCTCGAATCTTGCTCTGTTGGGTGCTGAAGAGCATGCTCTTTGTCTTTTTGTAGTTGAGTAGCAGTTTATTTCGGGTGAACCAGGATTCCAATGCATGAAAATTGTGCAGAAGTTCAGAGCTAATTCATCCCAGGTCTTTCCCTGGGACGGAGATAACAGCATTGTCTGCATAGAGTACAGAGTGTGCAGGACAGGTAGAAGGCATGTCATTTATGAAGAGGCTGAATAAGAGAGGACCGAGGATAGAACCTTGTGGGACCCCTAGGTTTACTTCCCTGGGCTCAGAGATTATATTGCCAATCCTGACTTAGTTGACTACTTTTTTTTATGTATGAAAAAAAATGAACACGTCTTCCGATATTGTTCAGACCAGGTCTGTATTTATTTGCAGCTGCTTTTCAATAGCTATTGTTTCATGGTGTCATAAAACACTGCCTGATGCATAACTGTTAATTAACAACAGAAGTGATATATAACAACTACTTGATGTGATGGAGAAAAGCAGAGGAAAACAATGACAAAGACGTGGTCAGCACCAATTTAAAAGGAATGCTCCTTTCATTATTTCACACATGAAAAAAGGCAGTACAGCAGACTCATCTACTGTAAATTCTCGTATCATTCCAGTCAGTCAGGAAGTAATTAAAGGAAGTTGTAACATAGCATTAAAAAATTATAGGTCAGAGTTATCAACAGATTGCTGTGCTGCTGCTTTACAGACATTCACCACGTTACATAGTTATGGTGATGCACATAAACTAATATGTGGGGGCATTGATGCCACTGGGATATTTCTTGGTCCACAGAGTACAATTTATTTCTGTGAAAACCACCCATAATTTCATTACAGTGAGTCATGTGATGGAGGAATTACCGATCAGAAAAGCCACCCACATTCTGCCACCCTTTCTCAGCAACGTTAGGACATGATGCTGGGGGAGCGCAGGTGCATGCTCCACTATAGTGAATGTCCGGCAGCTATCCCAATGTTTTGTTATGTTACAATATTTACTTTGTGGTGAAATGTGGGATGTTTCCACTAACAAGGCTTTCTTACTGGAAATGTGGCCACACATTTCACTACAAATTGACCATTATAACATAAAGAAACATTCGGAAACCTGCCGGACAATCAGATATTCACTGTAAAGAGCATGCACACACGCTGTCCCTGTCATCACATCCTAACGTTGCTGAGAAGGGAGGCAGAATGTTGGCAGATTTTCAGAATGGGAATTCCTCGGTCACGTGATACACTGTAATGAAATTACAGGTGGTTTTCACAAAAATGTATTGCACTATGTGGTGCAAGAAAGATTCCACTGTAAGGGAAAATGTGTATGATTAAACAATAACAAACAAAAACACACAAAAAAGTACAACACAGTAGTGGGGTGGGGTCAGGGGTGGGAGTTTGTGAGGCAGAAAACAATCCCCTCACTTACTATGGCCATGGGATGCCATGGTGGTCCAGCAGCAGGTGCAGCATTGAAAGTATTTGCTGCTGCTCTGCTTCCACTCTGTTCCCCTGCTGCTCCAAAGCACTGAACCACTCATTATTTTCCTTGAGAGCTGCCCACACAGGCCGATGTCAGACTGGGTTGCAGGCACTGTGGTGGGGTCCACTGCAGTGGGGAATCCAGGTAGTGGGGCTGGGGGGGGCAGGGTGGTGCTGGTGGCTGTGGTGGTGGTGGAGCAGCTGCTGTAGTAGCCCTCCTCCTCCTACTGAGGCAGTGACTGTGAGGCACATCACCCACCCCAGCAGCACTCTCGACCGCTGCCACAGAAGGGCCAGCAGGTAGACGCCTGGGCCCTTCTGTGGCAGCCTGCCACTCTGCCCTGTGGTGATTCAGCATGTGGGTGCACTGGCCACCAGTCCCCAAATGTGTCTCATGGGGGCCACAGTGCACCAGCACACACACACATGGCACTCCACCACTGTGCTGTCTCCTCCCACGCATTTAAAAAACTCCCACACTGGGGAGCTGCGAGGGGGACCAGACACAGTCCTCACATGTTGGGCACGGGTCCCACCACCATTTACAATTTCCGGGGCCACCTCCTGTGGCTGTGGAGGTGATGGAGGGGGTGCTGCTGGAGCCACAACAGCTGCTGGTAGTGGTGGTGGTAGTGGTGGTAGTGGCGGAGAAGGTGGATGCGCAGCAGCCACCAGTGGCACTGGTGCTGCTGATCCAGTTGCTTCAACGGGGAAAGCAACACTGGCCAGGAGTCGGGAGCGGTCCAACAATACACAACTGCCCCGCGCCCCACGGGTCTGCACTCCTCCCCTCCTACCGCACCATGGGCCAGCGACTCGCCTCCTCCTACATGACTGTCCATTCTCCTGAAGTCCATGGTCCGACACACACACACACAGACAGTGGACACACACACAGTCAGTCACACACACAAAAGAAAACAAAACTTATACAAAAAAATTCACTAACAAAAAAATACAAATACAATACAAAAACTAAATAAAATAGCTTTTAAAAAAGCTGGTTGTTTTGTTCTGGCACTGAAAAGCAATGAAAGGCAAGCAGTAACTCCTCTCCTCTCACAAATGCTTTCTCCCTCTACAAATGCAAAGGAGAAAGTGAAACTGCTTCTGTGACTCACTTCCTTTCTGCCTGGCTAAAGCATGTGACTTACAGTACTGCAAGCTATGTGATGTGTCTATTTTCTTCTCACTTCGCCTTACTTCACATTAAGGCATAATGGGCAACGCAAAGTGGTAATAATAATAATGCGAAGTGAGCACTTTACAGGGTCCACTTCACGTTGTGCTCCACGGATGTGAAGTGCCCACTTCGTGTCCACTTCACGGGCAGATTAATAATTCACTGCATCTGTCTCTCTCTCTCTCTCTCTCTATATATATATATATTCATTGTGCAAAAAAACTTTGGTAATGCATCAATTCCAGGCTGACATGGTACAGTACAGGGCAATGTGGTGAGAGTTAGGACCGATGACCCCAAGGCACACCCTGATGCTTGTTGGTGTGTGGATGGTGGGGGTGGGGGTGGGGTGGTAGGTGTGGGGGGTGTCAGCATTCAAAACCCTAAAGCCTCATTTCCCTACTTTTGTTCCTTTAACCCTAACTGATGCATTAATGAAGTTTTTTGCAATGAATTTCCTTACTTTTTGAGAAAGTGTAATCTTTTCCTAATATGTTTGTGGGAGTTTAGTGTATTGTGGTTGCATTTCCCCTCTGGGAGTGCAGGACCCATCATGCTCCTATCATTCCACAATGGTATCCATCTATCTATAGCTGTAGAGACATTCTAATGAACTGTCATCTCCCTGTGGGAGTGCAGGGCTCTCTGGGTCCTGCCCTCCATGCACTGCATAGTGGAGGGCCCTGCACTGCCATTACTGTAAAATGGCATCCATATGTGGGGACTCAGGGCCCTGCACTCCCATCTAACCATAAGTGTAGAGACACAACACAGACCTAGAGATACTCCAAGTAACCCTTATGATGTAAATGGCACAATATCTTAGTAACCAAAGCAACTTTTGAAAACATTTCACTGCAGTTGTAATCATGGCCTGGCAACCTGCACGCATGCTTAGTACAACTAAATGTACTAAGCTGCATTTAGCATAAAATCTGTATCTCGAACTGTTTTCGAGATATAGACACTAAAAGGTACTGCATCCGCCACAATGTTATCCTGTAGGAAATTTTCAAACTTCAAAATCTTACAACTATGGAAGCAATGTGCCTTTTTTCACCAAACCAGCAAAAGTCACATCTGTGGAGCAAACCCTTTCTACCCTGAAAATTTCAGCCCAAACTTCCAAACCGTTTCTATGCAACGAAGTGGCAAAAAAATAGTAATCTGTAGAAATCCCTTTTTGTGAGTTTAAAATCCCTTTTTATGAGCTGTCAAAATCCCTTTTCATGAGGTGTCAAAATCCCTTTTCATGATTTAGGGATCAGATGGCCCTGCCAGAAACCCCTTTTGGTGATACAAAAGCAGAATTTGGCAGCTCACAAAAAGGGATTTGGTTTGTCATTTCAGATGGCCCTGAGTGTAATCCCTTTAAGGATTTTGACAGCTCATGAATGGGGATTTGGCTCGTGAAAAGGGATTTTGACAGCTCATAAAAAGGGATTCAGCTTGCAAAAAGGGATTATGACAGCTCAAGAAGCAGGATTTGAAAAAAGTTTTCCCTTTTTGAGAGGTGTCAAAATCCATTTTCACATCACAAAAAGGGATTACCCTCAGGGCCATCTAGTCATACAAAGCAATCACCTTTCATAAGCTGTCAAAATCCTTTTTTTGCGAGTAAACATTCTGGGGCACAGTAAAGTAAACCAAAGGCATAGGTTTGTGGAGAATATCTACATGAACAAACCCATGCTTGGATGTCTGCAGAAGACATCCCAGGGTAAAGTTACAACACTTCATTTGATGATGAATATTGAAAACAATAATTTTTTCTCACAAAGAGGGATTTAATGAATCCCACTTTGTGAGCTAGCAGAATCCCTGTCTGTGAGGCCTAAATCCCTTTTCGTACTGTGCAGCTTTGCAAAAGACTGAACTGAGCATTTTCAGAACCCAACATTTTAAAATGGAATATCTTTGGAAATGATTAATATTTTTTTCACCAAACCAATGCTGGCTTGTTCTTTGGGCAAGCTCTTTTTACCCTGAAAATTTCAGACCACGATTCTAAATGGTGTGGCCACAGCGTAATGAGGAACAAACAGCCAAAACAGGTGAAAAAAAGTGACTTTTACACTTTTTTCACTATGCACTACCTGAAATCCACGTAGCTGAGCAAACCAAAACTTGGTACATCAAGAGACCTACCCCACAGGACAGGACATACCAAATTTAGTGGAAATCCATTTAACATTTGCAAAGTTATTAAAGTGCAAAATTTGAGGTTTAACATTAAACTGTCTACTCAACCCCAACTATAGTGGTGCTAACGCGCCACTATAATATATCTACACACATACATTAATGTATGCACATATATATATATATATATATATATATATATATATTTCATTTCATTTTCATTTTGTATTTTTAATACTTGTAAGCAGGATGAGCAAAACTGCCCATTTTCACCAGCGACAAGTTGCAAAACATACTTAAACATACGTAATAGTACATACAAAGAAAACATTTGAAAATAATACAAAAATACATAAAACAAACAAAAATTAAAAATCAGTTATTTAACTGAGCATGTGCAAATATCATTATCCATCATCCAATATTTTAGTCTAGTTTTAAAAGATCACAGATATATATATATATATATATATATAGAGAGAGAGAGATAGCAGCAAAAAACATTAATGCTCTAGTTAGGGTCAAAGCCACACATGTAGGAAAATGTGGCATTAGAGCTTTCCAAGTTAATACCCCACACCCACCCTGCATATATTAACAGGCATCGAGGGGGTGCCTTGGAGTCATTGGCTCTAACGCTCATCCAATCCTTAAGTAAATAAGCTGAGATAGGTACAGTATAGGAGACTGGGATGAACGTTAGGACCAACAATCCCAATGCACCCCGATGCTTGTTGGTGTGTGCAGGGTGGGTGTGGTGTTTTAATTTTGAAAATCCTAATGCCAAATTTCCCTGTGTTAGTAGCTTTGACCCTAACTAGAGCATTAATGCAGTTTTTTGCAATTTATTTCCTTTCTTTTTGAAATACTACAATAGTATTTATATTTGACTGTGTACTCCCATAAGTCCATATTGGTATCCATATGTGCTCCCATAAATGCATATTGCAATTGTCGCTCATTTACGTGTTGGAACGCATGGCCTTCCAGGCCCTGCGCTCCCATCTATCCATAAGTTTAAAGAGATTATAATGAACTCTCATTTTCCTGAGGGACCACAGGGCCCTTAGGGCCCTCTGGTGCCATCAGTTCATAATGTTATATGTTCATTTGCTCCCATGCATGCATATTGTAAGTGGCCTTCATTTTCTTGCAGGCAAACCAGAACAGATGTCATGTTGTGAATGCATGGCACAGTATCACAGTCACTGTAGGCCTATTCATAAAAATTTCCCCACCACCTGTAAACAAGGCCTGGAAACATGCATAACAGCTTAGTACATCTTTTTATAATTTGAATGTTATTAACACATTTGCTTTATAAAGGGCAGTTACAGCATCTCAGGGTGTAATGTAGCACATGAACAGTGATAACTGCCCAGCCCACCCTTCCTACCCCACCCCTTACAGCAGCAACAAAAACTAAATCGTCCTAACGTACAGTGTGTGGTTCTGTTGGAAATATGGGTAGTATCAAGGTGTGACATAAACCTCAGTGAGATAACAAAAGTAAGGAGTGGAGGGGATCCCATATCTCACCATATGCTGCTAATCTGTTATGAAGACTTGCAATTGCCCTCTCTGTACGAAGATTAGCAATGATTTCATGTAACCATTCCTGAAAGGAAGGAGCAGATTGGTCCTTCCAGTGACGTAAAATGAGTTTCTTAACTGACAGCGCAACCATTGAAATATGGTATTTTCTGATTCTAACACTAACCAGGGACATGTCCCCCAGAAGACACACCTCAGGAGTAAAATACTCCTGCAGGCCCAGTAGGGGATCAAGAGATGTCTTAATTGGATTCCATAAAGAGGAAATTTTGGGACAGGACCAGAACATATGCAGGAGAGTACCCTCTTCTTGTAAGCACTTAGTACATGTACTAGAGTTTGAGAAGCCCCATTTTTTTAATTTAATAAGGATGCAATACACGTTATGTAAAATGTGGTATTGCATGACACGCAGTCTGTCTTGGGAAACATACTTGTGACAAGATCTCCATAGGGATTGCCAGTCCAACTGGTAATGGGGGAGGAGTGAGTTCCAGAAACTGGTAGGTCCAAAGTTGTCCCCATATTTTTTATAGTACAATACCCTGTATAGCTTAGATACTATGCCTGATGATCCAGACAATAGGGAGGTTTCAGGAATCAGAGCTGACACCTTCTGGGAGGGGGGAGAATCCCCAGAACTACAGTAAGAAGGTATCTTAACTGCATGACTTTAAAGTGAGATGAGACCGGAATGTGGAACTTGTCAATAATTCCACGTGTGGACAACCAGTGCCCTTCCCCATCTATCAAGGAAAGCAGTTTTCCATCACCTAACTGAGGCAACCAGTTGCAAGGAATTCACTTTAAATTAAAAGTAAAAGACGGGGAATTCCAAATAGACTGAGCTAAATCAGTCTGGGGGGAATAGTGAAGAAATAAACATAACTGTGTGTAAACTCTTAAAGAGATACCTATTGTGGTACAGTCAGCCATCTTTACATGGGACAGTTTGAGGTAAAATAAGTTTAAGGGATCCAGGCATTTAGATTTGTTTGCGTCTAACTCAATCTTAAGCCATACTGGTTGTGCCATTTCAGGGCCTGGAGATATCTATCTCAGACATTTTGCTAGATGACTGGCCCAGTAGTATAATGCCATATGGGGAATCCTCAACCCCCCCCTCTCAGGTTTTGGGGCAGCTAGTTTGTGATAGGCCAAATGGGGATATTTATCTGCCCAGATAAATCTGGTAAATATACTGTGCAGTTTCTTAAACCAGCATATGGGAATAAAAGAACTGAGAAGGGATAAAGGGTAATAAATTCTAGGAAATACATTCATCTTAATAATGTTGATCCTGCCCCATAATGATATTGGAAGTTTAGACCACCTGTCAAGGTCGTGAATAATAACCTGTGAGAGAGAATCCAGATTATCTTTAGCCCACAGTAAGGGGTTACAGGATAGATTTATGCCCAAATATTTGATTGCCCTAGGAGTCCAGGCTAAACCTAGGGGGCAAATATCATCCTTAAATACCTTGTGGTTTAACGGGAAAAATAAAGATTTACTAGCATTCAATTTATAATTGGATAGCACACTAAACCTGGCTATTTCATTCAGTAAGGGTGGTATTGAAGAAACCGGATGGGAGAGATGTATCAGCAGATAATCTGCGTACGCAGTGAGTTTAATCTCATGGTGCCCAACTCTGATACCTTGTATAGAACTATTCTGGAGAATGTTTTGAATGAGGGATTCCAGGTATAAGTTAAACAAGAGAGGCGATAGGGGGCAACCCTGCCTACTACCTGAATGAAGTGAGAAGTAGTTAGAGAAGACCCCATTAGCTGAGATTCTTGCTGTAGGGGATTTGTATAATGCGGCCACCCAGGAAATGAATACCGGAGGAAATCTAAATGCACTCAACTCCTTGAAGAGAAAACTCCAATTCACCCGGTCAAACGCCTTCTCGGCATCCAAGGAGACCAAACCTGCTGGGAAGTCAGCATCTCTGGCAGCCGAGAAGATGTGGGATAATGTACGCAGATGGTCTGCTGAAGAGCATCCCTTCATAAAGCCTACCTTATTCATACCTATTAGCTCAGGGAGCACCGTGGATAACCTGTATAGGCCTATAGATCTGAATGAGCTCAGGATCCTTGTCTGGCTTGGGGAGAAGCACTATCAAGGCTTCAAAGAGATGGCAATCAATCTTTGTCCCAGATAGGATGTGCTGAAATAAACTATTAAGTATTGGCAATGGAAGTTCTCTAAATGTTTTATAGAAAAGGGAAGAAAATCCATCAAGCCCAGGAGTTTTGTCCGAGGGTAAACCACTGATAACCTCTGCAATTTCCTCCTGAGTTATAGGAGAGACCAGAGAGTCTATATAATGCACTGGGAGGGAGGGTAGATGTGAATCCGTCAGATACTTCTCCACACTTACTGGACAAGGGGGATGTTCCATGTCCCCGCAGAGTGATTTGTAGTATGCTGCGAACTCTTGAACTATCTCGGTGGGAGATGTTTTCAGAGACCCATCATCAGATGCCCTGATAGAAGGGATGAATCTCACTGATTCTTGTTGTTTAATATGGAGTGCCAAAAGGTGCCCTGCCTTCTCACCTTGATCAGTATAACTGGCTTTAGTGTGTATAATAGCTAACTCCGCCTTTTCCCGGAGTAGTTCTAAATATTTGTCTCTCAACCCTAGGAGCTTCACCTTATCCTCCTCCGGAGAGTTAACCGAGACATTGGATTCGAGAACCCAAATTTGGGATAGCAAGGACAGTAATTCTTTTTCCCTAGCTCTTTTCCTAGCCACCGAGAAGCTTATAAGAACGCCTCTCATATAAGCTTTAAAAGCCTCCCATATAATATCCAGTTTTGCTCTGTTTAAAGGGTTGGACAGAAAGAAGGCCTCAATGTACTCCCTTATGGTATTACAATAATTGGAATCTTTAAGCAGTTGATCATTAAGCTTCCATCTTGTTTCTCTCTTTGACACATCCTGAATTGTAAGGTCACACAGAACCAAAGAATGGTCGGAGACAGGGCCAGACTGTATTGACATGGACCTAATCCCAGGCAAGAGAGTCTGGGAAATGAATATGTAGTAGATACGGGACTGTGAGCAGTGTGCCAAAGACCTGAATGTGAACTCCTTGGAATCAGGATTTAAGACACGCCAGACATCACAGAGCCCGCATTGATCCAATAGTTCTCTAAAAGCCCTCTGACCTGGGGAGACCCCCCCGACGCACCACCTGACCTGTCGAGGTTTGAGTCTACAACCTGGTTGAGGTCGCCCCCCAGGATAATCCTTATGGGAAGGAAAGGCAGGATTACATTTATGAGTCTCATGAAGTAAGCGGGGTCATCAGCATTAGGACCATATATGCTGCCCAATAGCAGAGGTATTGACCACAGAGTACCTGTAACTAAAACAAATCTACTGTCAGGGTCCCTAATGATATGCATTGAGATGAAGGGAATGCCCCTGTAAATAATGATCATAACCCCGCAGCTGTTGGAGGAGCCTTGCACCTCATACACCATCCCTACTTGTTGCCTCCTCACTTGTGAGGCTTCTGCTTCTAATAGGTGCGATTCCTGTAGAAAAGTAACCTGAGTGCGTAGAAGACTTAAATGTTTGAGAACCTGATATTGGTTAGATTTTTTCCTGATCCCCTTAACATTCCAGGTTGCAAAAGTCACCTCATTGGCCATCGACTAAAGACAACTAAGAATAACAGATTCGGCCCTGCACTCTGGTTATAAAACACAAATAATCTACCCCCATTGCTGCTGTAAGGCCCTGCCCCCACCCCAACCCCCACTAGGTGCCCAAATTTAGACCCTCCAATACACCCCCACCCCCACAAGAACACATAGCCCTCCTCCCTCCCAGCCCCTCGCACTGTCACAAGCAATGCTTAGCACAGCACTGGATCATATCCTCCCCCTCACACCCCCAAGCATATCCCCTGCTAATGATCACCCTCATAGCTCAAAAAACAAAGTAGTCAATAAGCTGCATTAATGAGAGCATAATGTCTAAAGAGCGGTCTCGGGCTTCCAGGGCTTGTAACATTTGTTAATGAATCCACTAATGATCGAGAGAGGAAAATGAAACTGGATGTCATAAATGTGAATATGACAAGTCATCACAAGAGTCTCGAGAGGAAGTTGAAAAATGATTGTTCCCCATGGGGAACTACCTCGTGAACCAGAATCAGAGAGAAAATTAACTTGGAGGGGTGAGCCCATCGTCGAGATGAGAACATGAGAAAACAAAATCGGATGAGAAGTGAAACCAGATCCAGAGATGTGAAAACAGTGGGAGTAACTACCTAGGGGTTGCTAACCTCTGATTTCGACCCCCCCCTGCAAAACCAGGATGACATAATAAATAAAAGCAGTCCCCCTCGAGATAGAGTGACCAGACCGGCATTTCATGGGCGAACTGCGCCCTCTTGTGGTCATAACCTACTCCAGCCCGTCTGCCAGAGGCACCCTGAAAGCCCGGAATCGCTCGGAAATCTGAAATCCCAATGTACAAAATCTAATCAGAAGGCATAACCCAAAACCTTCCCTTGTGAACTCCTCCTGGAAACCAAACAAGCAACATTATCACGGATGCAGTCCAACACAAACCCTCCGGGAGCCCCCCCAGGACTCTCCCTGAAACACTATTCCCACCAACGGGCTAGAGCCTGACAAAAAAGAAGTCAGGCCTCTGCTAGTAGCCCAGTTCTATTAGAGATCATAAACTAGATTGAAATCCATCTTCAGAAAGAACGCTGTCCACACAAAAGATCAAGCTACAGTTCACTCAGAAGATCCCAGTGAATCCCGAAGATCAGGAGGCCCTCTTAGGTCATCCAGAACAAATCTGGCAATGCCAACTTAAGCCTTAGTAACGCAACTTCAGGATCCTTGAAATTGAATGATGAGGCATTTACTGAGACTTGTAGCTTCGCTGGGTACCCCATCCTGAACTTTAATCCCGCTGCTATGATCTTAGATACAATTGGGTGGAAGGTTTTCCATTTCAGTCGGATAGAACCAGGGATATTCCGAACAATTCTCAGCTTCACCTTCTCCCATCTGATTTCTTGCAGGGCCTTGACTTTCTGTAGGAAATGCTGTTTTTCTGGGTAGTTCAAAAAGTGGCAAATTATGGGGCGAGGAGGTGCATCGGGTGGGGGTTTTGGTCTCAGAGATCAGTGGGCCCATTCTATCGTGTATGTAGAGCCATATGAAGAGGGACCAGCAACCCTTTCTACCAACTTCTGGACAAAAGCTACAGTATTCTGGCCTTCTTCCCCTTCAGGGAGCCCGAGAATCACCACATTATTTCTCCGACTACGGCATTCCAAATCTTCAAGTTTTGTTTCTAGACGAGATAGCTTTTGTTTCGTTAATAGGAGCTCAGGATCAAGACTTTCCAATTTTCTATCGATCGAAAATATTTGGGCAGTGTTGTCTGATACTGTCATGGACACTTCCTCTAACTTTCTGGAGAGGGATTTCAGGTCGGTTGCCATCTCTTTCATCTCTTCCTGGAATGATTTAAATTCCTCCAAGAATCTATTAGATGTTAGGGGTTCTTGGTCCCCAGCTTGACATGAAGGTTCCAGTTTGTCTGGGCCACTCTAGGCTCGGGATTTCTTTGAGGCCTTCTCAGGAGTGGCAGGGGAGGTATGTTCTCATGGGGCTTTCATATGCTCCATTTACCACACAGAAACCCAAAACAGGAGCTCACACTGTTTAGAGACAAGGAAAACTCGTAAGCAGAGGAGTTAAGTAAAATTTAACAATATTAAATGACGAATTTATATTCGGGAGGCAGGAGCTCAGTGGAGGAACATCTACTCAGCGCTCTGCATCACGTGATCTCAGCTTAGTACATCTAAAGGTGTACCACGCTGTGCATCACAGCGAGTCTGTATCTTGAAGCGTTTTTGGGATATAGCTTCTAAAAGCTACCCCAGCCATTACAATGTTAGCCTATGGGAAATCACAAAACTTCAAAATATTATAACTATGCAATGGATGAAAATGTTCTCAGCAAACCAGCAAAAGGCACATCTGTGGGGCAAGCTCTTTTTACTCAGACAATTTCAGCCCATAAGTGCAAACCATTTGTTTGCAATGAAGTGACAAAGAAACAGACATATATGGCAAGGCAAGGCAAGTTTTATTTGTATGGCTCCCATTGCCGAAGGCTCTGGGCACCTCACAGAAATATTTAATAAACATACAATACATCAATATAAAATGCCATTAATGCAATTTTAAATAACTAAAATGTATAACAATTTAAAACTAATAAAACATCCTAAACAGGGACTGAGCAACATGTTAAAATTCAGTATTCATTAAAGGTCAGGCCAAAAGGGTGTGCCTTCAACCTCTGCTTAAAAACCTCTACCGAGGGGGCCTCCTGGACTGCAGATGGAAGTGTGTTCCACATGGATGGCCCAGAAATGCTAAAAGCATGATCTCCAGAAGTCTTGAGCCAAACCCTGGGAACATCCAGGAGGCCCCTTGTAGAGGCACAGAGGGAGCGAGCAGAGGTCACCGGTGTCAGGAACTCTAATAGATAGCCAAGGCCCAGTCCATTTAGGGTCTTATAGGTGAGAAGCCCTACCTTGAAAAGGACCCTCCACCTGACCGGCAGCCACTGCAGGGCACGCAGAATAGGAGTCACATGACCAGACCTAGAAAGACCAGTCAGTAAATGAGCTGCTCCATTCTGCACTAGCTGCAGTTTGCGAAGGGTCCCTCCCTTGTCCCCAAAGTAAACAGCATTGCAGTAGTCAAGCCTGGAGGAAGCAAAGGTGTGCACTAGCATAGGGCAGGTCCTCGGGCAGAACAAGGGGCTTAATCCTGGCAATGCTTCTTAGATGGTAAAAACCACTACTGACTACAGATGACACCTGGTCTTCAAAAGTCAGTCTGCTGTCAAGGATCACACCCAGATTTCACACCCTTGGGAAAGCTGTCAATGGGGTAGAACCCAGTACAAGACCAGAATCAGCCCTGGGCAGCAACCCATCACTACTGCGACCAGGCTTGATCACCAGCACCTCTGGCTTGGCTGGGCTGAGTCTCAGCCAGCTGAAAGCCATCCAGTCATTGATTTTAGCCAGACATTTTCTAAGCACATCCACAGATCTGGATGTTCCAGGAGCAAATGACAAATACAGTTGGGTATCATCTGCATAGCAGTAAAACTCTACAATGTATTGTCAAATGATCTCACCCAGGGACAGCATATACACTGCAAACAACAACAGTGACATAATTGAGCCCTGTGGAACACCACAGGACAGAGGCATTGGGGAGGAGGAGAAATTCCCCATCACTACCCACTGAACCGTCTGGGAGGTAGGACTCAAATCACCTGGTAACAGTACCAGAGAGTCCACAAAACTCAAAGAGCTGATCCAATAACACAACATGGTCCAGAGTGTCAAAGGCTGAGGAGAGATCGAGGAGTACAAGTACTGACCTGTCTCCTCTATGTCTAGCCATGAGCAGATCATTATGCAACCTCACTAGAGTTGTTTCAGTGCTGCATCTAGCCCAAAAACCAGACTGAAATGGTTCATAAATATCTGAAGACACCAGGTGATCCTCGAGCTGTTCTGCCACTAACTTCTCAACAACCTTGCTCAAAAAAGGCAGATTGGAGATAGAGCAGTAATTCACAAGGACATCAGGATCAAGGGAAGGTTTCTTAAGAAGGGACCTCACCAGCGCCTCTTTCAATGCAGCTGAAAGAACCCCCTCCACCATTGAGTACCTGACCATCCAGGTGAACACCGGTCTGACAGCCTCAAAACATCCCATTAAGAACCATGTTGGGGCTGGGTACAGTTCACAAAATATGTGCTTCAGATCACCATAGTTATATTGGACACCTCAACTGGCCTAAACTCTTCCCAGACAGGCGGAGTGCCTCAGTTCCCCCCAGCCCAACCACTACTAGGCAAAAGCCTATTTGGCGGAATCCCCGACTGGATGGCTGACACTCTTTTGGAGAAGAACAGAGCAAATTCTTCACATAAAGTGGATCAAAAAGGCTTTTTTTGGCTGTAGACCGGCAGAATGTAAAAGCCTGTTTATAGTTCAAAACAGCTGAGAGATTCTGTTCCTCCCTGCAACAATCTCCCTGGACAGAAATTCTGACTTCTTATGGGAGAGTGACCCCTGGTACTCAACATAGTGGGCATGCAGGGCCAGCTTGTCAGATTCCAGCCAGGTCTTCCACCAGTGATACTCCAACTTCCGACCCCTGATCTTCATCACACTGAAATCCCCATCAAACCACAGGGATCTTACATGAGAAGACCTGAGTCATAAATGAACGGATGCGATGGCGTCCAGAGCTTTGGAACCCACCCTATTATAGGTGGTAACTGCCTCTCTGGTGCCAATTGCACATGAAGCATCAACCCTAGACAAATCAGCAACCGCCAACAGTCCCTCTGGGTGCAAGCACCTTAAAGGGCGATAGCTGACCATTTCTGCAGGGGAGGGACTTTCAGTGGGGCCCCAAATATGAACTCCACTGTGTAATGATCAGACCAAATGACCTGTCAATCTTGAGGTTATCAACTTCAATATCCAGCTGGAACACCAGATCGAGTGTGTGGCCAAATTGGTGGTGGAAAAGTAGTGCTGCAAATTCATTTAGTGGTGTGACATTTTTTAATTTACCGAAAAACCACAAATGATGCCATGAGACATTTTTTGATGTCATAATACCTTTTTTGATGCTGCAAAATCAAAAAACAAAGCACGACACACACACAAAAAAAAGTTATGGAAACACTAAAAATTAAAGCTTATAACTCTGGAAGCCTTCATATTTTTTCATTGGACCTGTCAAAAGACACTACCTTTGGACATGACACAGGTCCTCTGCAAGTTTGGAGCAGAAATTATTTTCCACGTAGGCTGTAGACGAGAGCAAAAAAAAAAAAATAATATTAAGTATAGGAAAATATTTAGGTTTTTTTTCAAGAAATGACACAGCTGTATCTCAGAAATTGCACAATCTGTTGTCACAAAAATTATCACACATGAAGGCATTGACTCCTAGACCACACATGGAAAGTTTCAGCTCATTTCATTATAGGGAGGCAATAATATTAATGTTCAACATTACAGGTTTAACATTACACAGGCTACTCAACCCTTATTATATTGGCGCTATCGCACCACTATTATATATATAAATAGGGGATACATGATGGGCAGGAGTGGAATATGGAAAATATTTTCACTCCTGCAGATTGAAATATCCAGCGCTCATGATGAAGAAGTGAAAATATTTTCGATATTTCATGATCTGCACATCATGTGTGCTATTTATACAATGGGAGAGGGAGCTCCTCTATTATATTTTGTTTTATCTTTGTTTGGTGTGTTCATTTCTATTGTCTATCTGAGTGAACAGGTATGAATGGTGTGTCTGTTGGATCTGTTATTGGTCATTTGTTGTTTGTGTGATTGCTGATTGGATGCTGTTCTTTGTAGTGTGCTTTGTGATTATGCCATTTGTTTGTGAGGATGGGAATTTATTTTAGGCCTGGGAAGAGCAGAAATGTGAGTTTCATTAGTGAGGTATAATTTTCATTTGTTTAGTGACCTGTTTTTGTGTTTTCTGGTGATTTCTAATTGTGTTTCGTGCACTTTTGATGTGGTGTCCTTCACTTTCACTGTGTCTGTTAAGAGAGTCCGCTTCACTTTTGTTTATGGCTGTTGCTACGTGCTGATTTATGTTTCCTGTAATAGTTTTACATTTCCTATCCATGGTGTGGAATGGCTAGTGATAGAAAAACAGAAAAGTTAGGCAAATGGCAAGGCAAGGCAAATTTTATTTAAGAGACGCCTATCCCATAGGCTCTGGGTTCCGAACATATTAAAACTTCATACAACAGTCATAATAAACACAAAACAACACACTATTAAACATAAATATACAATATTCCAACAATTAAAACAAAATTTAGTATACATACTACCCTCAATAGCAGCAATGAAACTCAAAATAGCCAAAGGCTAACTTAAGTATGAAATTCTAAAAACAGGTAGGGACTATAAAACACAGTCTGGGAAGGCCTGATTATACAAGAAGACCTTGAGGTGGACATTAAATACCTCCACAGAAGGGGTTTTCAAGACAGCTGAAGAAAGCAAATTCCACAGGATGGGGGTGGCAACACTAAATGCTCTGTCACCAGCAGTTTTTAACCTCATCCTGGGAATCGTGAGAAGGCCCCTAGAGGAGGAGATGAGGGAGCAGACCAAGACAGCAGGTTTAAGAAGGTTCTTCAGGTAGTCAGGGTGCAGGCCATGTAGGGCCTTAAAGGTGAGCAAACCCCCCTTAAAGAGGACCCTCCACCTAACCTGCAGCCAGTGCAGTTGATGCAGCACCGGAGTGATGTGATAATACTTAAGCTGTCCTGTCAACAGCCTCACTGCTGCATTCTGCACCAGCTGCAGTTGGTGCAGAGTACCCCCAGAGACTCCCAGATAGAGTGCATTACAGTAGTCAAGCCTGGATGTCATGAAGACATACACCAAAGTGGGGAGGTCCAGAGGCAGAACAAGGGGCTTTATCTTTGTGATAGTCCTCAGATGATAAAAACTGGTACGGACAACGGACGCCACCTGAAACTCAAGTGTTAATCCACTGTCAAGAATAATGCCTAGATCACGCACCATAGAGGAGGCCTTCAATGGTACAGAGCCAAGACAAAGCCCTGTCTCTACACCAGAGGCCAACCTATCACGCCCTCTGTTCAACACTACCACCAGTACCTCTCAGTAGCAGAGCCAGGTTTGGGAGCATTTGGGAGCAAGGGGGGCCATTCAGTCAATCATGGGCTCCACAATGAGCACTAAGCAGTGAATAAAGATATTGGTGGGGCACCACTACTCACATTGGGGCATCCAGGAGGGGCAACCACCCCCCTGGCCCCCCCAGCTCCACCACTGGTACCTCTGTCTTATCGAGGTTCAGTTGCAACCCGCTGGAGGCCATCCAGTCATTGATCTCAGTGAGGCAGCTGTTAAGCACTTCCACTCCACAAGATGTTCCAGGGGCAAAGGAAAGATACAGCTGGGTATCATCATCATAGCAGTAAAAACCCAGACTGTACTTCCTAATGAACTCTCCCAGGGGCAGCATATACACAGCAAACAACATCAGTGACAAGTCAGAACCCTGGGGAACTCCTCATGACAGGCGGCCGGGGGATGAGGAGAAATTCTGCATCACAACCCTCTGCCTCCTGTTAGACAGAAAAGACTCAAACCAGCAGATGACAAGTATGCAGAATTCCCTTAGGTGGTCAAGTAACACTCAATGGTCCCCCATGTCAAATGTTGAAGAGAGATCAAGGAGAATGAGAATTGTCCCCTCCCCCCGATCTCTAGACCTAAGGAGGTTATTATGCACTCGAACTAGTGCAGTGTTTGTGCTATGCCTCACACGTAACCTAGACTGGAGCAGCTCGTACAGATCATGGGCCACAAGATGCTTCTCAAGCTGATGCACCACCATCTTCTCCACAATCTTAACCAGAAATGGAAGATTAGAGATAGGACGGTAATTTGCCTTGACGTCAGGGTCCAGCGATGTTTTTTTCAGAAGGGGTCTCACCAATGCCTCCTTCAAGACATCATGGAAGACCCCCTCCAAGAAGGAACACCAGACAATCAAGGCAAACACCGGGATAGTGGAGTCAGCACATCTCATTAAGAAATGAGTTGGCACCTGGTCCAGTTCACTAAAGGTGTGCCGAAGCTTGGATGCAGTCTCAATGACCTCAGCCACCTCCACCAGTCTAAACTCACCCCAACAAGGTGGAGTGCTGTCTGATCATCCATGGCGACCACTGTCGGTCAGACTCTGGCCCACTGGCAGAACCCCCTGCCTGATGGCAGACACCCTGTCTGAGAAGAACTGAGCAAACTCCTTGCACACAATACGTTCGAAAAAGCAACCTTCGGCTGTAGACAGGAAAGATGGAGAAGCCTGTCCACAGTCTGAAAGAGCACAATTGGTCAGTTCCTCCTGGTAGCAATCTCCCTGGATAGGAATTCTGCTTTCTTATAGTTGATTGCCCCTGGTATGCACCGTAGTGTGCACGTAGGGACAGTTTGTCTACCTCTAGGCCAGACTTCCACCAGCAGTGCTCTGATCCCTGACCCAAGGTCTTCATTGCCTTGAGCTCCCCATTATACCAGGGGGACCTCAAGTGAGAAGACCTGGGTCCTACAAGGACTGGTGCGAGAGAGTCAAGAGCACCAGACAGTACCTTATTAAAGGCATCCACTGCCACACACACACCCCCAATGCATGCACTGTCCACACTAGATAGGTCAGCCACCGCCAAAAAACTCTCAGGGGTCAACCCCTCAAAGGGCGATAGCTGACTATCTCTGCTGGGGGAGGGCTATCAAGGGGGACCCTGAACAAGAACTTCACCATGCAATGATCGGACCAAACAACCCAATCAATCCTGAGACTATTTATCTCAAGCCCCAGTGAGAACACCAGATCCAACATGTAGCCACCCTGATGGGTTGCGGATGTAACTCCTTGCGTAAAGCTCAGAGATGACATCATCTAGAGGAAGTTGTAACCAAGCTGAGAAGATTCATCCTTGGCCCAAACATTGAAGTCCCCCAGCTCTAAACATCTGGGGGCCTCCAATGTTTCCCTGATGATGAAATCGACCACCTACTGTAAGAAATGTCCCACCGCTCCAGAAGGGCGGTAAATCAGGAGAATCAAGCAACCTGCGCCCAGACACCTATCGATGGCCACACATTCAAATCAATGTGGTGCTCTCACTGGGTACAGGGTGAAGCCCATCTAAGATCTAAAACAGATGGCTACCCCCCCGCTCCTGCATTCCACTCTGGGGTAGTGCACTATGGTATACCCAGGTGGGACGGCGGCCTCTAAAACCGGTCCAACATCATCACCGATCCAGGTCTCCATTATGCAGGCCAGATCAGCCAAAGAAACCAAGTCCACTATAATTGCAGTCTTGTTTCTGACCGATCTGGCATTGCAAAGCACCACCCTTAGGGGATTGGTGGACAGTGCAGCCCCTCTGGCTGCCTGCCCACTCAGTCTGGTGGGAACCCTGGTGATGAGAACTAAACATGTCTGGCCTCTCCCTAGAGCCCATCTATACCAGGCCACCTTCTGGATCCCACTACCTCGATCCTACCACCAACCGCAGTGAATGTGGCAACCCAACCCAATCGAATCCTATGGTTCCTCCCTATTCCAACATTCCTACAGTGACTTGCTGTAGTAACAGACACTGGGAAGCTGAAAAAAGGCCATAGATCAAGCAGTTGAGATGCCCCATACACTATTCTTGCCAGCCCCAGGCCCTCATACCTTCCCAGACACATCACTTCTAACTACGTAATCCTTAACCCAAAATACACAACCCACAAAACACACCCTACAAAAGAATAGAAAAAACTCAATACCGCACACTCCACACACACACACACTCTCTCTTCAGTGCAATGACCAGACAAGTTCTTCAAACCAAAGCCAACTCTCACTTTAGCAGAAATGCATGTTTCTTTGCTATGACATTGAAACAAATGATTTGCTCTTGTGGGTTGAAATTTTCAGGGTACAAAGGTCTTTCCCCACAGATGTGCTTTTTGCTGGTTTGGTGATAACATTGACATGGGTTCCATTGTTATAACATTTTGAAGTTTAGAAATTTCCCATAGGATAGAAACTTTCAAGTACCTCAAGGGAATCAACAAAGTCCAAGAGGGTAGCATCTTTCAAAAAAAGAGGTGTGCAAGAACAAGAGGGCACAATTTGAAGATTGGGGGGCGGCTCAGAGGTAATTTAAGGAAGTATTTTTTCACAGAGAGGGTTGTGGATGCATGGAATGGCCTTCCGGAGGAGGTTGTGGAGTCAAAAACAGTGGTGGAATTCAAGCATGCATGGGACAGTCATAAGGCAATTCTAGGAGGTGGGGGTAGGAAGAAATAGGCTGCTGGTTAACTAGGATCTGCAGCTTATCCATTAGGTAGGGAAATGGGCAGACTGGGTGGGCCAAGTGGTCCTTATCAGCCGTCAGGTTCTATGTTTCTATGTTTCTATTGTGGTGGTCGGGTACCTTACAGGGGCTAAATCTCAAAAACGCTTTGGAATACGGATTTTTTTGTGAAATACAGCTTTGTACATAAGCAGTTATGCATGTTGCAAGGCCTTGATTACAACTGAAAATTTGTGACACTACAGAAATACCATGACAGCACAACACTATTGGTCCATTTACAAAAGCAAAAAGTGCTTTTGCTAAGCATGGAACATCTAATTTTTTCCATTGGATATAATGGGAAAGTTAAAAGTTTCATAACTTTTGAACGTATTAATATTTTTTTCATAAAACCTTCAAAAGGAACATCTGCAACTCAGACCCCATATACTCTAACAATTTCAGACAACACAACCTTTCTGTTAAAGAGATTTTTTGACACTCCACATCTCTGCAACCGCACATCCGACTGGAACAAAACTTGCCACATCAATAGCTCTATAGTTCCTGATGGATTATGAAAAATGTTCATGTGCATCAGTCATGTGGTTGCAAAGTTGTTAAAGTGCAAAATTTAAACACACTGTATAAGTGACTGGTGAACCCTAACTATACTACTATACTAGCACTACTGTGCCAGTATATGACATATATAATATATATATATATATATATATATATATATATATATATATATCTATATATATATATATATAGATATATATATATATATATATATTCATTGCAGAAAACTTCATTTAATGCACCAGGTAGGGTTAAAGTAACAAAAGTGAGGAAATGAGATGTTAGGGTTAAGTCCCTAACCACCCACCCCAACCCCATACTCCACAGACCAACAGATGCCAGGGTGTGCAATGGGGTCAGAAGGCTCAACTCTCACCCCATTCCATGTGCAAACAGGTTGACATGCTACAGTAAATCAGAATGGGGTGAGATTTAGGCCTCATGACCCCATGGCACACCGCAGCATCTATTGGTCTGCGGATCTGGGTGGCGGGGTGGTGGTGGGTAGCAGTAACTCCTAACATCTCATTTCCACACTTATTGCTTTTGGTTCTCAACTGATGCACTAAATGATTTTTTTGCAAAATATATATATATATATATATATATATATATATACACACACACACACACACACATATTAATTGCAAAAACTCAGTTAATGCATCAGTTAGGGTTGTTTCCATAGTGACAAAAGTGTGAAAATTCAATGTTAGGGTTACCATCCCTCCACCCCACCACACCCACCCCCCCCATCCTCAAAACCCTAACTCTGCATCCCTCCTCCCCCCACACACACATATGCATCAGGGAAGGGCCAAAGCAACACAACCAATCAGAGACAACCAGCCTCAGGTAAAAGAAGTAACACAGAACTCTCTAACCGAAGTACAAGACACGTCCATCATCATGGTCCAGCAAATGTATGAGTTCTACTGCCATTGGAGTGCCTTGTGGGTACATACACATGTTGGACAACTATGGGAGATGGCCGACAGTAAACATTTTTCTGTTTCAAACATCAATAGCAATATGTAAGCAGATGCCCTATATTTCAATTAACAAATGATGAAACACACAGTATGTTAGCTATATATAGCTTTATTGGAAATAAGAGTTTGGATAACCCTAGAAACAGTGGATATTTGCATATTTTTTCCTGATAGAGTTAGTCAGTCCTAATAACAAATGGTAGTAATAATAAAAGTAATGTTTTGTAGTATAGTTTAAAAGCAAAATGTGACAGCAACAGTTCTAACATCCAAAGCTAAGCATAACATGCTGCTAATGAGTATTTCTAGGTAATGCAGCAGTATAACAACATGTGATGGTGCTAATTTCATACCTGAGCAGTATCCAAAAAGTGCTATGTATGTGTCAGCTCTATCTTTCCTGCTACCACATGCCTATGTGGAAGCAGCAATACCTGCAGCTAGCCAGTTGTTGAATTATGACACATAAAAATCAATATTTAGAACATTTTTTCAGACTAAGTTTCACTGCATGAAAACAATATGCCACCTATAATGTGCCATACTGTGCTGGCGGTATAGAGTCAATCATACTGTACTTGTTTTTTCATTACATAGTGTCATGTGAAATGAGTACAGTGTAGTGATTATTGTGCTTACAGATTATAGTGTTTTACAATCTTGCATGTGTTTTGCATATGTGTATATGTGTGTGTGTGTGTGTGTGTGTGTAAGGGGTGTGGGAGTCCGGACTTAGGGTTTTGAGGATGGGGGTGCTGTGGTGTTAACCCTAACACTGAATTTCCACACTTTTGTCACTGTGGAAACAATCATAACAGATGCATTAAAGGAATTTTGTGAAATGAATTTCCCTTATTTTTGAGAAAGTGTAATGTAAGTGGCATGTGTTAGTGGGAGCATGGGCCCTCTCGACCCTGTGCTCCCTTTACATTATTCATATTTTTGCATAGTGGTATGCATATGTGGGAGCACGGGCTTTCCGGGCCCTGCACTACTACTTATACATAACTGCGGAGCCCTATACGGCAAGGAAGCCTTGTAACAGTAATTTGCTAATATCTCAGAAACCATAGCAGCTAGGAAAAAAATTCCAGTGCTGGTGTAATCATGACAGTGAGTACTTCATGTGACATGGGTTGACCAAATCAGTATCTCTTATCATTTGTGAGATACAGGCACCGGAAAGCACTAAAAAGGCACAGTTTGAACCCTTGGAACATGTTTTTGCCAATATCTCTGTAACTGTGACAAGTAGGAAAACAATTCCACTGCAGATGTCATCTATGATTTCCAAACTTATTTCTGCAGGTTGGTTCACTCAAAGGTGAACCAATCTGCCAGAAGCAAAAACTCCATATCTTGCTTCATTTTTGAGATACGGGCACCGGAACGTGTAACGGGTGCCGCTATGGGAAATTTCTCAACTTCAGAATGTGGTAACTTTGGGCCCCTTTAATGTTTTGGCACCAACCTACCAATATGCACATCTGTGGGACCAGGGCTTGCCACCCTGCAAGTTTCAGCCCAAAAGACCAAACCATTCACAAATCACAAAAGTTTCACAAAACAAAAAGTACGAAATGTTCGCATTTGTGAAAGTATTTTGCGAAAGTATTTTTTCCCGAAAGATGAAAAGACATTTCTGGGAGGTTTAACTCCCCCAAAAAGATAGGGCAAACATCCTCAGAACCCCACTAGGTAAACCAAACAGTCAGTGTTTACCTAGAGGGTCCCAATTTTAAAACCAGTCATTTTTTTCTCTCACTAACTGAAAACAAGATGGCCGAATCATGAAAGTAAAAGGGCCATTTTCGAAAGTAAAAATTGCATTTGTGAAACTTTCATGATGCACATATATTTTTCCCCAGTGACTATAATGGGAAACTTGTTCTTTGAATAACTTTTGAATGGTTTAATAATTTTACACCAAATCTTTGAAAGGCACATCTTGACCAGACTGCATCTCGGCTGAAGATTTTGAACTGAATAGAAAAACAGTGCGGGCTATGGGTGAGAGCAAAGAAACACCCAAAAGTAATTTTTTTTTTTTTGCATTTTGTGGTGTTCTCTAGCTCCGCAACTGTACATCTGACTGTAACGCAACTTGAGAGATCCAGGGATCTATGGTACTAGACCATGCATGCCAACTTTCAGGCAAATCCATCATATGGTGGCAAAGTTATTAAGGTGCAAATTTGGGGTTTAACATTAAAGTGCTTACTCAACCCTGACTGTATATATATATATATATATATATATATATATATGGGATACATGATGGGCACGAGTGTGATATGAAAAATAGTTTCACTCCTCTAGAGTGACCCCTGAACTCACGAGTGGTGAAGCCACAAGTGAGGTTTCAGAGGTCACTGTACAGGACTGGACATATTTTCCATATCATATGAGTGCCCATCATGTATCCAAGATATACAATGGGGGCCTCATTGTTGCAAAATGCACCATTTGCACAGCTCTGCGCGTTATGCCCAGCTTTGCACTGGTGTGATAAATGTCAGGTCTTATATTTATCACACCCTGTTGAAAATAACATGATAAATCACACTCATTTACCACTCACCCACATTGTGTGTGTGTGTATATATATATATATATATATATATATTATAGGGCATGGTTGCACCCCTATATTTAGAGTTATGAAGCCACTTCTATGTTAAACTCAAAATTTTGTTTGATAATAACTTTGGACCCATTCAATGGATTTGCATGAAATGTGGTATGTGCAGTGGGGCATGGTAGATCTTTTGATCTGCCAAATTTTGTTTTGGTCAGACTTATGGTCTCTGTGCAGCAAAATGCTGAAAATGCAAAATTATCCAGTTTTGGAGGCAGTTTTGGGGATATTGTCTGTGACGCTGCGTGGCCATTGTGTAGCTTGCCACTCTGCAACATGGCTCATTTGAAAGAGCTTCACTGGCTGAACATGCCGCTTTTCATTTAGTGAAAAATTATTCAGGCATTCAAAAGTTACAGCACTTTTAAATTCCCATTATAAGTCAATGGAAAATTTTATATGGTTATTTTGAGAACAAAGAATGGGGTTTTGGCCATCTGGTCCCTCCTCATGATCAAAGAATTTGCAGGCTCACAATCAAAGATTCTTTGATCCCGAGGGAGGGACTAGATGGCCAGATTTGGAAGGAACAGATAGCCAAATCTTAACAACTTTTAAAATTACGTGTTTCAGAAATGGTTTGGTCTTTTAACTTGAAATTTGGAGGGTGTTGACGGGATGTCTTATAGATGTGAATTCTGGTGCTTAGATGTCAGAAAATACATTCATTGAGGAGATACGGCGTGGCGCAGTTTACATTTTGCGGACAACATTTTGCATTGTGGTAGTGGCTTGAAATTTATAGGGTAGCTAGCCTTACTGCCATGAACGTACTTTTCAGTCGTTAGGTGTGTAAAATGTAAACAGGTGAATTCTGCCACTCTGACCAATGAAAATCTCAAACTTTAAAATGTTATATCTTGGAAACGGCTTGGTCTTTTAAATTGAAATTTTCAGGGTGTTGAGCGTATGTCCTGTACATGTGAATTATGTTATTTAGGTGTTGGAAAATTAAGTTGCTGCAGAGATATTGTGTGGCACACTTTACATTTTGCGTATAGCATTTTGTATTGTGGTAGGCACTTTTAATGTTAAACCTCACATTTTGCATGTTAATAACTTTGCGACCATTCAACGGATTCACACAAAATTTGGAATGCACAGTCTGGTGTGGTAGGTCTCTCGATTTACTGAATTGGGTTTCAGTCGGACATATGTTTTTTGCACAGCAAAGTTCCAAGAAATGCACTTTTCACCACTTTTGTGCATTTCTTGTCCGTGGGGCTGCAGTCTTCATGTGGGTTATTGGTCCGAAACTTGGGATGTAGAAAGAGCTTGGGCCAAGGAATATGTTGCTTTTTGTTTGGTGGAAAATATTATTCTGTTCAAAGGTTATTACAATTTGAAATTCCCATTATATCCTTTGGGAAAATGTATATATATTTTTGGAATGTTAATGAGATAGACCAGATGGCCCTAGGAAAGACCAGATAACCCAAATTGGGATGACCATATCTCAATAACAGTTTGGTCTTTTTACTTGAAATTTGCAGGGTCTTGTGGGGATGTCATAGAGATGTGAACTATGCTATTTAGGTGTTGGGGAAATAATTTGTTGCAGAGATATTCAATGATGTATTTGACATTTTTCCCATAGGATTACACTGTAGTCTGTGTCATGACTTTTAGCGCCATTATCTCGGAAACAAAGTGAGATATAGACTTTTCACTACAAGTGGCTTAGATCACCTTCAGGTGATCTAGCCATTGGAAAGAGGTTTGACATTTTAGAGTAAGTCTGCAGTAGAACTTTGTTTGTACATTTCACAGTTCATGAGATATTGCTAAAGTACTCTCACAAGGGTTGAAGGAGTGCCTGTCCAGTGCTTTTTGGTGCCATAGCTCAGAAATGATCTCAGATATGGGTATGGTCAGTGGTTGTGACATGATCTGCTGGCTATCTCAGTTACAATGACACTTGAATTATTTTTCTAGCTGTTATGATTCCCAAGATATGTTAAAATTACTGTTACAAGAATTTGGTGCCCTATAGTGCTGCTACATGGGTCCGTAGGGTTACATAAGTGGGAGCATAGGCCCAGATGCATATTGGTATGCAAAAATTAGCAACTTGGTGGGAGCTGGGCTCCGCACTCCCACCAATACATGTTTTTTACCACTTATATTGCATTTTTTCAAAAAGTAAGGACATTCTATGCAGCAAACTCTGTTAATGCTTCATTTAGGGTTAAAGCAAAAAAAGTCAGGAAATGAGACATTAGGGTTGAGCCCCTAACCCCCTAACACACACCACCCCAATCCCCCACATTCTGACAGATGCCTTGGTGTGTCATTGGGGTCATGAGGTGTAAATCTCCCCCCATTCTCCTTTATTGTAGCATGTCAGCATGCTCAGTCGCAACCATATATTTGTGGTTATGAAGCCTCTTCTACGTTAAACTCAAAATTTTGCCCGTTAATAACTTTGGACCCTTTCAACTGAGTTGCATGAAATTTGATATGCGTGGTGGGGCATGGTAGATCTCTTGATTTGCCAAATTTCATTTTGGTTGGACTTACAGTTTTTGTACACCAAAATGCAGAAAATACACTTTTCGCCAGTTATGTGGCCAACTTTTTTGATTTTGTCCATGGTGCTGCGTGGCCATCATGTGGTGTGATGCTCTGCGACTTTCCTCAGCTGAAAGAGCTTGGCTCAAGGAACATGCCACTTTTAATTTGGTGAAAAAATATTAATCAATTCAAAAGTTATTAAAGTTTTAATTTCCCATTATAAGTCAAAGGGGAAATTTATATGGTTATTTTGCGAAAGAAGAGTAGGGTTTTGGCCATCTAGTCCCACCTCAAGATCAAAGAATTTGCAGGCTCACGATCAAAGAATCTTAGATCATGAGGAATTATTTGATCACGACAGCTGCCATCTTGTTTTTAGTTTGTGGTCGGAAAAATCCAAATACCTCTGAACCAGTGGGAACTTCTGAGGTGAAACTATGGTGGGTTTTGCTCAGGGGTCTTGTCTCTATCAAGCCATGCCTGTGGTTTCTTTCAAAAGGGTAAAAAAATAGAGTTTTTAACTTTTGTATTCTTTGATTGTGGCTCGCTAATGATCTTTAATCACAAGCCTCCACATTCTATGATCACAAGATTCTTTGACCATGATCTTTGATTGTGAGGGCATGACTAGATGGCCACTTGAAAAAAAAAATTTAGATCAGGGTTGGCTTATTAAGCCAAATGAGGGTGGGTTTTTCTCAGGGGGCTTCATTTGTCAAGGCATGGCTGTGGTTTCATGCATTTCTGCCTAAGAATTGACTTTTAAAATTTTTATTGTTTGATCATGACCCTGCAAATTCTTTGATTACAAGCCTGCAAATTCTTTGATCTCAAGATTCTCTGACCATGATCTTTGATCACAAGGGTGTGACTAGATGGCCACATGAAAAATTCAATTTTCTCAGCACAGGGGTCACTTCTAAAGGCAAGCTAGGGTGGATCTGCTCAGGGGCCTTTTGTTCTGTCAAGTCATGGCTGTGGTTTCATGTATTTTTCTTTAAAAAAATTTTTAAATTTTTTATTCTTTGATCATGAGCCTGCAAAATCTTTGATCTTGAGATTCTTTGATCGTGATCTTTGACCATGAGGGAGGGACTAGATGGCCAGATTGGGAGGGACCAGATAGCACAATTTTAACAAATTTTCAAATTCAATATCTCAGAAACGGTTTGGTCTTTTAACTTGAAATTTGGAGGGTGTTGACGGCATGTCCTGTAGATGTGAGTTATAGTACTTAAGTGTCAGACAATACATTTTTTGTGGAAATTTTGCATGACACAGTTTAGGTTTTGCAGACAGCATTTTCCATGGTGGTAGTGGCTTTAAATTATTAGGGTAGATAGCCTTACTGCCATAGATGTACTTTTCAGTTGGTAGGTGTGTAAAATGTTAATAGGTGTGGAATTCTGCCTGTGTGATGAATGAAAACCTGAAACCCTCACATTTTATATCTCAGAAACAATTTGGTCTTTTACATTGAAATTTGGAGCTTGCTGTCCATGTGAATTATGGTGTTTTGGTGTTGGAAAATAATTTGCTACACCCATATTATGTGACACACTTCATGTGTTGCATTTGGAATTTTGCATTGTGGTACTGGCTTCCCATTTATAGGGTGCATAGCATTACTGCCATGAAGGTAATTAGTAGTGGTTAGGTGTCTGACATGTAAACAAGTGTTGAATTATGCCACTTTGATGACTGACACTTTGCTTTCTTTCAAGGTGGTGGGCCCCACACTCCCAACCATATGCGCTGCCAGCAATACTTATGATATTCAGTACTTGAACTCTTATCTTAAGCAGGAATTTGCAAGTTGGTGGGAGCATGGGGCCCAAAGGTCTGCACTCCCACTAACTTGTGCAACTTTCTACTTTTCCATTCTTTCTCAAAAAGTAAAGAAATTCTATGCAAAAAACTTTGTTAATGCATCATTTAGGGTTAAAACACAAAAAGTCTGGAAATGAGACCTTTAGGGTTGCCCCATCCCCATCCCCATGGACCCGCCCATCATCCCAAGATTGACAGCTGACAGGGTGTGTCATTGGGGCTGCGAGGTCTAAATGTCAACCCATTCTTCTTTACTGTGACTTGTGAATATTATTACAGATGGAATGGGGTGGTATTTAGGCCTCACAACCCCAATGACACACCACATCAGCTGTCAATCTTGGGATGATGGGCGGGTCCATGAGAGGGGATGGGACAACCCTAAAGGTCTTATTTTCTGACTTTTTGTGTTTTAATCCTAAGTGATGCATTAACAAAGATTTTGCATAGAATATATATATATATATATATATTTTTTTTGGCAAAAAAATCCATTTAATGCATCAGTTAGGGTTTTTCCACAGTGACAAAAGTGACGAAATTCGGTGTTAGGGTTGCCATCCCTTGTACCCCACAACCACCCCGCCCCCACTAACAGGCATCAGGGTGTGCATTGGGGTCATCGACCCTAACTCTCACCCCATTCCATGTGTAAATAAGCTGAGGTGGTGCAGTATAGGAGAATGGGGTGAGAGTTAGGACCGATGACCCCAATGCACACCCCAATGCCTGTTAGTGGGGGCAGGGTGAGCTTGGGGTGCAAAGGGTAGCAACCCTAACACTGAATTTCCTCACTTTTGTCATTGTGGAACAACCCTAACTGATGCATTAAATGGAGTTTTGTTGCCATGAATCTCCCTTGTTTTTGAAAATGTGCACTATAAATAGTGAATGGAATGCGGTGGTGAGAGAGTGAGGCCCTTCGGGCCCTGCACTCCCACCATGTGAATTTTTGTCACTTTGCTGCACAAAAACTGTATGACTGACTGAAATGAAAATTGGTAAATGAAGACATGTACCATATCACAACATGTATAACAAATGTTATCTGAATCTGTCCACAGTTGCACAGTGTCATGCCGGGAAAACTGCGCAGGAGTGCCATAAATAACATTTTTGCCACTTTGCTACACAAGAACCATATATCTTATGGAACCAAAAATTGTTAAAAGAAGACGTTTACCATAGCACACCGTGTGTCCAGAATTGTTGCGTACATCTGATCGACGATCACACAGTACCACAAGCAAACAACAAAACATGCACAATTCGGCAACCGTACATGTAAGTGACCCAAAAATTGTCACAGTCAAAGATGTATTACAAGTCTTTGTACATTCCAAATGCCAGGCAAATCAGAGTCATGGTTCAGACATTATTGAAGCATGATTAACCACATTTTCATTCATCGGAGTGGTATAATTCTTCACCTGTTAATGTTTTACACACCAAACCACTGCAAGGCACCTCTGTACCACTAGAGCTACTTTGGCTATAAATTTCAAGTCAGTAGCACTATACAGAATGCTATGCACAAAACGTTAAATGAGTCACACAGTATCTCTGCAGTGAATCATTTTTCCAATACGTAAATAGCATCCACAGGACATCCATTCCGTACCCTCCAAAGTTCATGAGAAAAGACCAAACTGTTCCAGAGATATTCAATTTTAATGTTTTTGCACTTTTAAGAAGTCTTTCACACAAAATGGTGGAAATCAGGGCAGAGAATGCACCAACATGGTGGACCTGGTGGATGAAAAAATCTGTAACTGTGAGGGGCAACTTCAAATGGCAATAACTCTGGAACAGAGCAACATTTGTTCACCAAACAAAAACTGACATATTCCTTGAACACATTTCTTTCTACATGGCAAGTTGCAAAACAATCAACCACACACTGACTGTGCTTTGCATCACAAAAGACAGTGCATAAAAATAGCAAAAACAATTTTTTGCACTGCGCAAATGCAAAAACACAAACAGTAACAAAAAGCAAATGGTGATGGCAACAGTGAGGTAAAAGAAAATAGTAACGCTAACAGTAATGCAAATGCATGCATAAACATTAAAGTGCATGGTGATGCAAACGGAAATGATGACACAAACTGTAAGAGAAACGCAAGTGCAAATGTAAATGAAAGCAGAAATGGTAATGCAAGCGGCAACACAAACGCTAATGGCAACAGAAATGCTAATGGTAATGAAAATGGTAATGAAAATGCAAACAGTAACAAAAACACAAACAGAAAGGCAAACATTAATGACAATGGCGATGCAGGAGGAAACATTTACACACTCAGCAACGGAAACGCTACTGATAACGCAAACACTAAGGCCAATGGAGATGCAAATGGTAATGAACATGCAAATAGTAATGGTAACGCAATTGGATATGCAAACGGTTACAGTAACGCCAATGATGATGCCAAAGGAAACAGTAACGCAAACAGAAATGCAAATGCAAGTACGTGCACAAACACAAATGTAACACACATGGTGAAGCAAAAGTAAATACAAACAAAAACAGTAATGGAATCGCAAATGGTAACAGTAACACAAATGCAAGTGCAAATGCAAACGCAAAGGGTAATGCACACAGTGTTGTAAACGGAAATGCTAACACAAATGGTAACAGAAATGCAAGCAGAAATGCTAATGGTAACAGTAATGCAAACACACACCCTTTTTTTCCCAAAAAGGTGCATTCAGAAGCTCAGTAAATACAAAGAATGTATGCATAATAATGGTCCTCGGAGCAAAAAATGAGCACTTGGAATACTAAATTCCTTATATCTCATGAACCGCACGATGTAGAAAAAAATTTAAAATCTCATATTATTTATGACTTTCCAGGCTAGTTTTGTACTTAGCCCCCTAGTAGGGGACTAAGCATTCTTCTGATGAAAAGTCTGTATCATGAAGCATTTTCAATATATGGGACCCGAAAGGCACGGCGGATGCCGTAATGTTAACCTACGGGAAAAATGGTCAGCTTCAGAGTGCCCTAACTTTGAAGCCCTGTAATATTTTGTCACCAAACCACAAAAAGGCACATCTCTGGGATCTTGGCTTTATTCCTTCTAAATGTCAGCCCAAAAGACCAAAGCATTCTTTTGCAGCAGGGTGGCAAAAATTCCCTATTGTTTTGGACATAGTGTCGCAAAGTACTTTCGCAAATCACGACACTTTCGAAAATAAAATCACTAAAGTGACACATAAGCGAAAATACTTTGCAACACTACTTTTTTAAAAAATTTTAAAAACATATTGCTGCCATGTTTAACCCCCCAAAAAAGACATGGCTAGCATCCTCAGGGCTCAACTAGGTGAACACAAGATTTGCGTACCTAGAGGGTCCCAAATTTAAATGCCAAGCATTTCTGTGACCACCAATTGAAAATAAGATAGCTGATTTGCTATACTACAAGGGTCATTTGCAAAAGTAAAAAGTGCATTTGTGACACTTTCACATATTTTAACTTTTCCCATTGACTATAATGGGAAACTTGTTTTTAAATAACTTTTGAACTGTTTAATATTTTTTCACAAAATCTTTGAAAGGCACTTCGGGGATCCTGGATACATGTTCCCTAAAGGTTTTGTACATGCCACACAAACCGTGTGACCTGTAGGTGCGAGCAAAGAAGGCACAAAAATGCATAATTTGTGCATTTTTCCGCGCTCTGTAGCTCCGCAACTATATAGTCAGCCATTACAAACCTTGGCAGGTCCAGAGATCTATGGTACCAGACCTTACATTCCAAATTTCAGGCATATCCATCATACAGTGGCAAAGTTATTAAGCTGCCAAATTTCAGATTTCACCTTAAAGGAAAACTCCATGTTAAAATCAGAAAAAGATATGTAGTAGTCTTTTTTTCTGTGTTCTGACCAGTTCCCAGCATTTTCTTTTCCTCTGGCTGTGAGAGATGGTTTTTCTAACTTTCCCTGTTTTATTGCCCTTGGAGGTTGCCATTCTGGTTTCTTTTATGGCCTCTAGTCTTCCCAGAGTGCCCTTTGGTGTGATGTGTAATTGCCCCTGCAGTAAGCCAGTGTCTTGTTACAGGGTCTGTCACAGCTCAGCCACAGAGAAAATACTTCTTCCAGAGAAGACAAACTGCAAGATTTTGGGTGAGTGTAATCATTATTATTTTTTGATATCAGTACCTTGTCCTGCTATGCTCTGCTGAGTGTGTGTGTGTGTGTGTGTGTGTGTGTGTGTGTGTGTGTGTGGAGTGAGTGTGTGTGAATCATGTCACTGTTTACTCTGTTCCTCTCAGTCACTTTCAGTTTTTGCACCAGTACTAAGTAGCAAAAATTGAAAATCACCTTATAGGTTGTAACATAGCAGGACAAGGTACTAATATCCAAAAATAATAATGATTACACTCACCCAAAATGTAGCAATGTGACTTCTCTGAAAGAAGTATTATCTTTTTGGCTGAGCTGTGACAGTCCCTGCTAAATGTAAGGGCATAGCTACATCACTATCACATGAACCAGGGTGCATCGTAGGAGAAAGAAAGCCAATAAACCTATTTGTGATGGAGATCCCCAGGGGTCATAAAACTACCACACAGCTAGCAGGCTAATTTAGGAAAAACTCCTAATAGCAGACAGAGGGAAGGACACACTAGGACTTAACATACATATCAAAACACTCTACATAACATATGTTTTTGCACATTCTGGGTGGACTTCTCCTTTAATGTTAACCCTAACTATAGTGGCACTACCATACCACTATAATATATATATATATATATATATATATATATATATATATATATTGAAAAAAAACAGCATTAAGGCATCAGTTAAAGTTAAAGTGACAAATGTAGAGAAATATGGTGTTAGGGTTTCCCATCCTAACACCCCACCCTGCACCCTGCACAGACCAAGAGGCATGGAGTTGTCAGCCCTAATGCTCACCCCATTCTCCTATGCTGTACCCACCCAGCTTATTTTCTAATGGAATAGGGTAAGCATTAGAGCTGACAAGCCCAATGTAGCCCCCAACATCTCTGGTATGTGCAGGGTAGGGTGGTGTGATGTTAGGGTTGGAAACTCTAACACCATATTTCCCTACTGTTGTCACTTTGACCCTAACTGATGCATTAACACAGTTTTTTTCAATTTATTTCATTACTTTTTTAGATAGTATAATAGTATCCTTATTTTAGTATCTGAATGCAGGGTCCTATCCTTCCATAGATGCATATACATATATATATATATATACATATATATATATATATATATATATATATATATATATATATATATATATATATAGCTAATGAAGCACAGGGCCCTCAGGTCCTACACTTCCATTTACAGGACAACAGCATAGCCTTCTTATTACTCCACTTTATGTACGTGTTTCAGAAAATGTTCAAATACCTGCTGAAACATAATTCTGCACAACTGCAATGCCATTCCGCACAACAGGTCTGAAAACACATTTTTGGCAGAATTTGAAAAATGACAGCTATGACATACATGAAGTGGGGTAATAAGAAGGGTATGTTGAAAATCTGAGATCAAAATATTTAACATTTCCGTAGTTATGAGCGTGCATAGTGAAATTGCAATGAATGGCCATAACTTTGTCATTTTTTCAAATTTTGATCCCAGATTTTCAACATAGTCTGCTTATCACCCTACCTTATAACCTCATAGGTGAACATTTCTTAATCCATGAGAAAACACCATTTTGCACCACAAATGTGACAACACATTTTGGGCAGAATGTGAGAAATAACAGCTGTACTGTTCATTAGGTGGTGTGAAAAAATGGCTAGGTTGAAAATTTGGAGTGAAAATATTAAAAAGTGGCAAAGTTACATGCGTGCATAGGAAAATTTCAATGACTGAACATAACTCAGGCACTTTTTGGTATTTTTGCTCCAAATTTTCAACATGGGCTTTTTGGGACCTGACCTCATAAACACTGGCACTGTCATTTCATTACTGAATCCCAAAAGGTGATTTCATGCAGCATCCGTAAAATCACCTGACCAGTCCAATTAATGAAATGACAGTGCAGCATTCATGAGGAGGTGTCCCAAAAAGCTGATGTTGAAAATTTATTTTATACCTTAAACTGGCCAAGATATCAACATAAGTTCAAAACACCGTTGATAGCCATTATACGGAACTTACCTTGATTCTTCAGTTCTTGGTTCGGCTTTGAAGAGTGCAGACGTGTCCCAGTCCACAGAAGATGACACCCGACAACCTCTGTTGGTAAGTATAGGGCAAGTGGGGGTGTGGGTGGTGGGTGCTCAGTGGGAGGGTCAGGATGGGGGAGTGTGATGAGGGGACAATGAGGGACCATTTTCTTTTTTTCATTTAAAAAAAATGAAGTCAGAGGACTGTTTTAATTTTTCACAGCTTAACTTGCAGCAATATTTCAGGACACTGTGGGTGTGTTCCCCAGTGTCCCACAGTACTGGGAGAAGGAACAACACAACTGGGGACACTGGGAGTGTGCTTCCCAATGTCCCACACTGGTAGGGAGTGGGTTTCTAGTGCTCACATTGTGAATGGGTACCCCTATGTCAGCAAAAACATGCTGTTAAGTATAAATACTTTGGGACACTGGGAGTGGGCAACCCAGTGTCCCTCACCAGTGGAGGGGGTTGGAAGCATCTCCAGACACTGGGAGTATGCTCCCCAGTATACCACACTGGCAGGGAGTGGGGGCTTCTATCTGGGATACTGGGAGTGGGCTCCCCAGTATTCCACACTGGTGGGGGGATGCTTCTACCACCAACAAGAGAATTGGGCACCCCGATGTCATCAAAAATATTTTTGTAATAAGCACAAAAAGTGTACATAGCAACTGGAGGGTGGTGAAAAAGGATTCCTTATTTGTTTGCTTCAGAATCCATCAACAGGAGTCCTGATGAACAAGATATTGGTGTTGGTGTATGTGGTTATCAACATTTTTGTGGGTTTTCAATTTTTTTTTCCAAAAAATGAAAACAAGAAGGAGACTCGTGAAAAAGGAATGTTTCCTCATGAAAAGGACTTTTGATCTCGTGAAAGAGGAATGGTCTCACAACGTGAATCCTTATTCACAAGAGTAAATTGCTTCTACAGTTTTTCTCCAACTATCCTGAAAAGTGCTCTTCAGATTGAAAACAATGGGAAATTAAAATTTGTTATATTTTTGGAACAGATTAATATTTGTTTACAAAACTTGGCATGCTTGTTTTGTTACCCAAGTTGGTTCTACCATAAAAAAATCATAGCAAAATGCCACACCATCTAAGCTCAGGGTGATATGGAAAAAAATTGCAAAACAAAAAGTGATTTTATGACCTTTTGCACTATGCAGATCTCAGAATCCACACATCCAACTGGAACAAAACATGCCACATAAAGACATCTACCCCACAGGATAGTGCATACCAAATTTTGTGGAAATCCATTTTTTGGTTGCAAAGTTATTAAAGTGCAAAATTTAAGGTTTAACATTAAACATGCTACCCAACCCTAACTATAAGCATATGACCATACATATATATCTATATATATATATATATATGTATATATATGTATATATAAAACTCTACACACACGCACACACAGTATTACAGTGACACAGTAGTTTCTTTGTAGTTAGTGTTGAGTAGCCTGTTTAATGTTACACCCCTAACTCTGAACTTTAATAGCTTTTGGCCCTGTTGACCAGACTTGTGTGACATTTTGCATGCACAATCTGGGGAGGGGGGTGCTTGATGTGACACAATTCATTCCAGTCAGATGTACAGATTCTGAAATCTGGATAGTGCAGAAGTGGAAAACTGGAATGCAACTTCCCACATCAAGATATCTACCGCACAGGACAGCGCATACCAAATTTTGTGGAAATCCATTTGTTGGTTTATTCATTTATTTATTTATTGAATTTTGATGACCGGGTAGGCCCGCTGGGCCCTGGAGGTCCCTTTTTCAGGGGTGACCCGGGAGTAACAATTACATACAGGTAAGCAGAATAAGTACAATCGGGTAAATGTAATGTTATTTAACAATAAAGACTTCATAGGGTTATAAGCGGTAAAGAGGAGGAACGTACAGGCAAAAGGACTTAAGAGTTAGACATAAAGAAAACATTTTAAATACCACAAAGTTGCAAAGTTATTAAAGCGTAAAATTTAAGGTTTAACATTAAACATGCTATTCAACCCTAACTATAAGCATATGACCACACATATCATAAACACACACACACACACACACACACACACACACACACACACACACACAGAGTATTATAGTGACACGATAGTTTCTCTATAGTTAGGGTTGAGTAGCCTGTTTAATGTTACGCCCCTAACTCTGAACATTTATAGCTTTTGCCCCTGTTGACCAGAATTGCATGAAATTTTGCATGCACACTCTGGGGGGGGGGGGCTTGATGTGACACAATTCTTTCCAGTCAGATGTACAGATTCTGAAATCTAGATAGTGCAAAAGTGGAAACATCAAAGTTTTTTTTTTGCTGTTTGTTGTCATCTTCCAGTGTCCAGACAGTTTGGAATTATGATCTAAAATGTTAATGGTAGAAAAGGCCTGTTTCAGAATATGCCTTTCATTGGCTTGGTGACAAGATATTAATCCAGTTCAGAGTCTGAAATTTCAGTTCTGAGCATGGGCTGTATGGTCTTTTGTATAGCTGTTTGAGACAAAAAAAGAATTTGGCAATACAAAAGATGATTTTTCTTTTGTGGGGATGTAATCCTCTTTCTTGTGTAACCCCTCTGTTACCCAGGTTTACAGGAATCCCAGTTATACCTAATGGCAGGCAGGGAAGGCAGCTGGTGAAACTCCTGTTAAATGGATATCACACTGTCTCACTCTGTTCTCAGTCTCAGCTGAGACTGAGGGATGACATCATTTTATTACTATTGCAGCTGCATAAGCCACGCTGGAATATTGCAGCTAGAGAAGTTAGGATAGAATGTTGGGGAATTTGAAATCAGTTCAATGGTAGTCTGTAGTAGAGTGTTGAAGAGGGAAGAGGTGTGCTGCAGCTGCAGGCCCTCATAGCCCTCAGCTCTGACAAAGAGCTATATTTTTGTTAGAGGTGTGTTCTCACCTGAAGAGGAACACAAAAAGAGTCAAGTGAAGTGGTAGAGACTGCTTCCAGTGGTTCAGGGCCCCATCCCTGTGGGGATGGGGGAAGGATTCAGCCTACTTCCAGGGGCAATCCCCATGGACTGGCTAGGGGAAGAAGAAGCTGCCTAATTTTAGGTTCATGCTGAGGCACCAGAAGTTTTGGATGAGATTTCTTTGAAGAAGAAACAACCTGTGGGGCATCTGCAACCAATGGGTGAGTCTGCTCTGATAAAGGGCCAATGTGTTTTCACCTGAGACAAGATGAAGTTAAGTGACTGTTACTGTGGGGTCAGGCAAAGACAGCCAAGTACAGTTTTGAAAGTTGTGAGAACTGGACTGCTTAACTCTATGGGGATCTAGAGCATTGGACACAGCCGCTATTTAAGTACAGTATGTTTCAAGTTCAGCACAAGTGGGATGGAAGAACAGTAGATTAAATGTGACATACATTTAAAGAGAATCTACACAGTAAAGTGTTTTCAGAGGATGAGGTGTTAAAGTCCAGAGAAATGGCCGGGTATGAATTATGGGAGCGAGAGGTGGGAGATCCTCATCATTAGTAACCAAATTCACCTCTACAGGTTTACTTTGGGACACCTGTTGCTTTCTCTCAGGTACTTGGCCAGTGCCTGAGGAAAGTACCCAGACATGAGATTGATGAAGAAGATTCCCTTATGGAGCCAGAAGTGCTCAGAGGTGGTTTAGGGAGCCACCGAGAAATGTTCCATGCTACATGGAAAGTGTCCAAGGGCTGGCATTAGAGACAAGCAATGGAAGGAAGGTAGTCCAGAGGACTGGCAAGGGAGCTGAGCCAGGGAAACCAAAAAAGAGTTGAGTTAGGGCCGAAAGCCAAGAGTGTTTTGAAACCTGAGGGTTTCAGTGTAAAGAGAATGTGTTCTGATCTCCATAAATCTGCATTACCAGGAGTGCAGCCCCATGGGGGTCCATCTATGCTTTGTTATTCTGTTGGATGTGAATAAAAGCCACACTTTAGAATCCCAACTTCAGGTATTGGACATTACAGTTATTGCTTCCTGTGACCGGAGTTGTTTGGGGGCCCCTGTGCAGAGTAGCCAAACCTAGCCAGCATGCCGAGTGACACCTTTCTCCCCAAGTTTCAACTTATAAAAATGGAGGTACCATGTCATAGAACCCAGGCACCTTAACCTGTTCACTAGCTACACAGGCAGGGGTAGTAGCCCTCTCAGTTTAGAGCTGACTGGGGGTTACACTTGACAGAAAATTCTTCTTTTGTATTGCCATATTCTTGGGTTACCTAGCTTATAAAATGGCAAAATTATTTTGGAGGAGGGTGAAAGTGCAGGTGTGTGGTCATGCTCTGATATACACACGGTCACGTGATGTGTTTCAACCAACCAGCTGAGATCATTTTTCGTACCCATTTTATAAATATATATATGATATACTACCCAGGGCGTGCATATATCAGAGTGTGACTGCACATCCTAGAGTGGGTTATCTATCTTATAAAATGGTAAAACAGTTTTTTTGGGGGATAAAAGTGCAGGTGTGTGGTCGCGCTCTGATATATGCATGGTCATGTAATGTGTTTTATACAATCAGAACAATGGATTTTGAGCTGGCTGCCATGCTCCATTTTATATATATATATATATATATATATATATATGTATATATATATATATATATATATATATATATATATATAACATTTCAAAACCACCTACCAAAATGATGTCCTACAGATTCACCAGCACATGTTTCTTGCTCAATGAGCCACCATTAACTGGATTCTGGAATTGCTTTTTTTGGAAAAGGACTCAGAAATATGTTTTTAAAACATTTAAAAAATCCTCTTTTATGACACAAAATTGCTAAAAAAATGACTTTATGACTTTTTGCACTCTGCAGATCTCAGAATCCACACATCCAACTGGAATGAAACTTGCCACATCAAGACATCTACACCACAGGATAGGACATACCACATTTTGTGGAAATCCATTTGTTGGTTGCAAAGTTATTAAAGTGCAAAATTTAAGGTTTAACATTAAACATGCTACTCAACCCTAACTATAAGTATACGGCTGCACATATCACACACACACACACACACACACACACACACACACACACACTATAATGACATGATAGTATCTCTATAGTTAGGGTTAAGTAGCCTGTTTAATGTTACATCCCTAACACTGAACTTTAATAGCTTTTGCCCCTGTTGACCAAACTTGCATGAAAGTTTGCATGCACAGTCTGGGGGGGGGGTGCTTGATGTGACACAATTCATTCCAGTCAGATGTACAGATTCTGAAATCTGGATAGTGCAAAAGTGGAAACAACAAAGTTTTTTTGTGTGTTTTTTTTTTGCTGTTTGTTGTCATTGTCTAGTGTCCAGACAGTTTGGAATTTTGATCTAAAATTTTCATGGTAGAAAGGGCCTGTTACAGAATATGCCTTTCATTGGCTAGGTGACAAAATAATAATCCAGTTGAGAGTTTGAAATTTCAGTTCTGACCATGGGACGTAGGGTCTTTTGGATAGCTGTTTGAGACAAAAGAAGAATTTGTCAATACAAAATAAAATTTTTCTTTTGTGGGGTGGTAATTCTCTTTTGTGACAGGATATTCTTCTTTTGTATGGCCAAATTCTTGCGTGTATATGTGTGTGTGTGTATACAGTATATATATATATATATATATATATACACACACATATATGTATAAGTATATATATGTATATATATATATATATATATATATATATATATATATATATATATATATATATATAATATATATATATATATATATATATATATATATATATATATATATATATATATATATATATATATACTATATAGGGGATACATGATGATCAGGGTGTGATATGGAAAATATCTCACTCCTGCAGAGTGAATATCAATGCCTCACGATGCAGGGTGGGAATATTTTTCATATCACTCTCCTGATCATCATGTATCTGCGGACTTCATAGTAGTGAAGAGGTGATACACAGTGAAATAAAACTGTGAGAAATTATTTACTTGAGGTGATTTTGTGGTGCAGTTGTTCGTTTCTCTTGCTGTGTCTTGTGTGCTTTGCTCTGCTTATTGGTAGTTCTGATATGGCGGTTGATTGGTTAGGTTCTGTGCTCTGTGCAGTGGTTGGCTGTTATTACGAGTCTTGTTCTATTGGTTTAAATGTGGGATATTGAAATGTCATTGGTCAGTAGTTATAGAATTGCTGTATGAATGGGTATTTGTGTGCTGTGTAATGATTGGTTGTTGCTACGTTATGTGTGCTGTGATTGGTTGTGCTGTATGCGTGGGCGGGAATATGTAGGTGAGTCAGTTAGCAAGGTAGTATGTGTGTGTGCAAGTTTGGTGGACGTGGGTCGGTATGGAAACTGTATTGCTTGTTTTGCCACTGTTGGAGAAATATTTTTTATATCTTTTGGGCGTACAATATTTTCTTTATTTATTTAAATGGTATGTAGTGCTTTTGTTTACTTTCATCCGGGTTCATTTCCCGAACTCTGTTACAATGAAATGATGCATCATTTTTACTTTGCTGCACTTCGCGGAGACTTTCGGAAGGTGCTTCTCTTTAGGTGAGTCAACAAAACATGTGAGATGGTCTCAGCAATCGCTCAGTAGCTAGTTTATTCGGAATCTGTGTCAGACTTGATTACTCTTATTTCTGCAGTGGCTCTCATACTTGTGACCTGTGGGAAGAAAGCAGAAGTGTTACAAATGGATTATGCTGTGTTTCAAACGTTTATTTATAGTGTGCCACATTTACAGTTTAGCCTACCTTGCACAATATTGAACGTTATATTTGTAGCATTAATGGTAGGATTGTTAAAGCATGCAGACATTATGTCTGGCCAGGTTGCAGTGCATTCTTTTTCAAGTTCAGGATCACAATCTGTTGAGCTTAGTATGTGGGAAATCTGCTGATGTTTCTCCTCATTCAATTTTGAGTAATCACTGAGAGACTGTAATTTCTTGTGGCCAGAAACTTGGATTATATCATTGGGGGACACGTTGGAATCTATAAGTTTTTGTACTAAATGCTTGCAGATTGAATGGTTCATCAGGCATTTGTCAGTGCAGATTTTGGCTTTGTCGACCATATTTTTCACTATTTTGCTCAGTGAATTTATACCAAGTGGCTGATTTTTGTACCAACCAGTAGGATATTGTGCTGTTGGTGTATAATTTATAGCTAAAAAAAAAGGTGCATCTGGGTGGTTTGCTTTGTCTGGTCGTTTGTGATGGTACAGTTTGTAGTTCAGTACAGGGCATTTGTTGCTATCTTTTGTTTCATATGCTCTAGGTTTTACTGCTCCGGTGTCTTTAGGATTAATTCCACTTCTTGTTTTGGTTTGTCTCTCCTTTGTATATTCCAAGTACTGATTCTTCTGTTCATCTTTTTTAAGTTGGATATCTCCCCATTTTAGGTTTCGTGTTTCTGTATTTCCCCATATGCCAAAATACAAGGTCACAGTAAGCCACATAGTGTTTAGAAGGGCTTGAGGGCCATCATGTCCCAGTTGTTTCTGTGCATAGAGCTGGTCAATTATGTTATCTGTTAACTTCGTCTGCAGCTTGAGGTCTGTGCCTTTCCCTGTCTCCTTGAGCAGCTTCTGTTTGGATAGTAATACTTGTCTGGTTTTAAAAATGTGTTAGAAGTGCTAATAGATTCTGGGTAATTGTAATCCTTGAGATACCTCTCTACGCTTTGGAATCTGGATCATGATGTTAGAGGCTCGTAGTCTGTACCGTCTTGTATCGTTTGAAGTGATGAAGTAATGGCATAGTATTTTGTCAAGGTCTTAAGGAGTATATGCTGAATGGGTGTCTCAATGTGCAGGGTGTCCTTCATGAATTTTTGTAAGGCATTTACATCTGCACTCGTTTTGTGGGTGGTGTTTTTGTTTCGGGTACTTTTGATAAACTGCTCAATTTCTTCGGTGTCCATTCCACTACTATTCATAGTGCCATCAGCTGAATGTTTGGTATCAATATTGCCATCTGTGTGCTTGTTTGGGTCTAGTAATGGCTCTGCATCTTGTTCGAATTGAGTACAGCTAAGGATGACCTCTTCAGGAATATTCATGATTTTTTTTTTCCATTTTAGAGATAATTTATTGTCACTCAGGTGCTCCCCGGTTCTGGGAAGTGAGATGTTAGTGTTTGCCATTGACAGCTTAGAAAACATTTCAATTCCAGTTAATGGTTTTAGCGCTGTGGTTTAGACGTGACGATGCTGCTCGGATGTGCGAGATGGTAAACTGAAACTGATAGCAGAAATGCACTGTACTCCCTTGTGCTACAACAAAGCTGAATGTTATTATTCTGTGATTAATTGGCTACACGTTGTTGTCTTGGGAAGGAACTTGTAGTGGTTGCTGACATCTGCAATTAATTTGTATCAGCAGTCTGACGTATGCACTGTTTGTATATTTCTAAGGGAATGCCTCTGTGCATACATCAGCAATCGTTTATTCAATGGGGGTGAGAATACACATTTTTATTTCACTGTGTATCACCTCACCCCTATTGTATAAAAATATATATATTTACACACAAACATATAGCTATATGTAATAGATAACCTACTCTAAGTTGTGTGGTTGCACTTTGATATATGCATGCCTTGGTGTGCGTTGCTGTGCACGAGGCCACAGGCCGAGTGTGTCAACCACCCAATGCATGCGTATATCAGAGCATGACCACACATCCCAGAGTGGTTTATCTAGCTTATAAAATGGCAAAATTGTTTTGGAGGGAGGAGAAAGTGCAGGTGTGTGGTCGCACTCTGATATACACACAGTCATGTAATGTGTTTCAACCAGTCAGCAGAGATCATTTTTCCTACCCATTTTATAAATATATATATATATATATACATATATATATATATATATATATGTGTGTGTGTGTGTGTGTGTGTGTGTGTATTTATATCTCTTAACAGTTCAAAACCTACAAAAATTATGTCCTACAGAAACACCAGCACGTGTATCTTGCTAAATGAGCCCCCATTAGCTGGATTCTGAATTGCTTTTTTTGAAAAAGGACCCAGAAATATGTTTTTAAAACACTTAAAAAAATCCTCTTTTATGAGACAAAACTAAACTCAGCTAAACACCATGCACTTTACATGCTTTTGGACAAAATATTAATAATTTTAAATCGTTGGCAGCATTTTCTTACCACAATCAACCAGATATGTTTTTTATCACCATTTATCTATTAAAATCATGGAAGGATCAATCAGATAACTGCAGTGTGGGACAGCTATATAGTATGATTTACTTGGTTATAGTTGTAGCAGTCTGTGTGTGGCAGGTCTGTGTGTGTGGCAGCCTGTGGGTGCCTGGTGTGGCGTGATCTCACTATTAGTGAAAAGGTTCTGCTTTGTATCAGTTAGTGTCATAACTTTATTCTCCTGCTTCCTTGTATACTCTGTGACATTTCTCTCAATTTCCTCTCTTCTGTTCCTATTCCCAATCAATTCATGCTTCTTAATTCTTTTTTTTTGACCCACCTCCTGTTCACCCTATCATCCCTTTACCCCTTTATTTTCCCCTCCTAGCCTTCATCTACACCCCCCAGTCTGACTGTATGCTATTGCTCTCTTCCTCCCTTTACCTCCACCCTGGTTTCCCTCCTTTGGACCCACAACTCCTGATCTTTTGGCCCATCAGTTCTGCCCACCAGTTTTCATGCTAGCTTGCTTTCTTTTCAGTTTTCACCCCTCTCTGTCCACTCTTGCCTTTTATGCTTTCCCTGTTCTTCCCCAAAGACAGTTTCTTCTCACACCTTCAAGCTGCTCATTACCTTGTTCCTCCTGTGAGCAGATGATAGCGAATGTAACCCAGGACCAGTCTCCTCCCTGTACTCCCAAATTCCTCATGGGTTGACATTAGCCCATTTAAATATCAAGAGTCTTCTCCCTAAAGTTACATTGTTGCAGCCATTCGCCTTAGACCTCCCTCCCTCTCTCTCTCTCTCTCTCTCTCTCCTGACTTTCTAACCATTTCTGAATCATGGCTAAATTCCAATATTTCTGATTTAAGTGTCTCAATACCAGGTTACTCTCTCCTCCGCCAGGACCGCATCACCAGAGGGGGTGGCATTTCTATGTATATCGCCTCCTCCATCCAGTTTACCACAATATTGCTACTTCCCTCCTGATGGCCTACAAATTACTTCTGATAAAGGTATCCCTCCCTCCCTCCCTTGCTCTTTACCCATATTTGTAGCTTGTATTTACTGCTTCCCTAATTTCTCTCCTTCCTCTATTACAACCCTACTGGCTACGCTACAGTCCTACTCCTTCTAAGGGGAACTGTTTATATTGAGTGACTAACATGAACTAGCTTTCACCCACTCATAATAAAACTCTAAATGAAATTGTGTCACTAAACCTAACATAGTCAATAAAGGAATCCACCTGTCAACTCAAAATCCCTAAATCATTCTTTAAGTGACTGGGTTCTCACCTCCCACCCACATCACACTATTGCTGCTGGCTTACTACCAGATGCTGTAAGCTATCACCACCTGGTTTGCACTGTCAGCAAAATCCATCACCCTAAAGCTTCCAAGACAATTCTACTAATCCGCTTGTTTAAATCCTTAGATCCAGTCCCAGTTCTAGATTTACTTGGTTTACTCAGTTTTGTTACACACAAGTAGGCTATTAACCCATCGGGAGTGTCTCCTATTACTAGTGGGTATATCCGTCTGCCTTTTCTCCCTGCCCAGTTTAGGTTGTTGTCAAGTTTGGTTTTGAAATAATTGAACTCTTTAGAGTTGATAACTTCTTCTGGAAGAAGATTCCAAGCTTTGGCAGCCCCGTCTGTAAAGAAATTGTCCCTCCTATGTGAGTTTGTCTTGGGAATGTTCAACTGTTTTTTGTGGCTCCTAAGAATGATATTTCTTGATGAATATTTAAATTCACACTGTTCAGCCACATCATTGTTATTTAAGATTTTATACAGTTGTAGCAGATCACCTCTATTTCTCCTGTCAGGGAGTGTTACAAGACCAGTTTTCTTTAACCTTTCTTCAAAAGACATATGCCTTAAGTTTTGGATAATTGTGGTTGTTTTCTGTTGGACAGATTCTAACTGTTTTATATCTTATGCATGGTACAGGCTAAATCTGTATGTACTGTATAAATCCCGTTATGTTCTAAACTGTACATTATCTGCACTGTAATGAATGTATCTCAATGCTGTACTTGTCCTCTCTCCCCTTCCCCCAGGACTCATCTGGAATCGAGAGGTACTCTGTTCAGTATGCCTTCCTGGTGAAACTCTTAAATAAATAAATAAATAAAGGCATTATACAGGATTCACTCTTATTGCTAAACGTGCATTTGATTTTATTCATTAGGGAGTTAGCTGCCTGGGCAACCTTTTTGCAGTGATCTCTTGGGGTGAGTTTATTGTTAATTATGACTCCCAGGTCTTGTTCCTTTTTTGTAGATTTTAATTCTTGATTGTTTAATTTGTATGTATAATTCAGATTCATTGTCTTGAAGTGAAAGATGGTACATTTGTTTTGATTTAATAAGATTTTGTTGTTTAGACAGTATAATTCAATATTTTTGAGATATTTACAGAACGTTTCATACTTAGTTGATGCAGCCACTTTTCCCCCTAGTTTTGTATCATTGGCAAATGCTGTTATGGTGTTATTTATACCAGTATATATGTCACCTATGAACATGTTCAACAGTGCTGGTCCCAGGACAGAGTCCTGATACACCCCTCTAGTGACACATCTTGGATAGACAGGACATTCCTTATTCTCAGTCTTTGTGACCTGTTTCTTAGCCAGTTGTTAATCCATTGAATAATTTTATAATTTAACCCACGTTTTATTAGTTTGTTTATCAGCACCAGGTGAGGCATCTTATCAAATGTTTTTGCTAACAGAGTTGTAAAAAGTTATTAGATTAGTAGTGCATGACTGGTTGGGATGAAACCATGTTTGTAATTATCTCATATGCCTAGTTCCCTGGATTTGGATTCGATTTTGAACTTAACTAATCTTTCTAGTACCTTGCAACATATTGATATTAAGCTAATGGGTCTATAGTTTGCTACCAGATGTTTAGACCCTTTTTTGTGGATTGAGATGACTACTGAAATTTTTGATTCTACAGGCAACTTGCCTGTGTACATAGATTTGTTGAATAATAACATCAGTGGGTATGAGATCCTATCTGCTGCCTCTTTTAATAATTTGGGACTAATATTATATGGGCCAGGGGAACTTTGGGGTTTCAAGGGTTTTATTAAGGTCAGTATGTCTTCCTCAGTGAAACAGACTGGATGTGTTGAGGCACTATGTTCTTTATAATTATAGCTGTTTTTAGGATTAAAGACAGAGGTAAAGTTATCGTTAAAGATGCTTACTAATTCATTTTCATTCGTGATTGATCTACCATTATGAATTATAGTATCTTGTTGTTTTTTCACATTTTTTAAGTTATTAATAGATGAGTAAAATAGCTTATGATTGTCATTTGTATGGGCTAATCTCATTTTGACCTTCCCCTTTTCTTGTCCGATCAACTTTTTCAGTTTGGAGACTTCTGATTTATATTTATTATGTGATTCTGATCTTGTGGCTATTTTTAGTTTCGAGTAAGCATTTTCTTTAGCTTCTATTTGTTTTTAACTGATTTAATCAGCCATGGGGGTATTCTTCCATTATTAGTAGTAAGAACTTTAATAGGTATGTGTTGCTTATCACAGGTCTCAAGGGATTGTTTAACAAAGGTCCTACATTTCTCAAATGATTTATTACTCATTTCATTATTCCAATTTATCTTGCTTAAATACTCCCTAATGTTGGGATAATCTGATTTATTATAGTCTCTAATAAAATGTTTATAGATGACCTAGCTAATACTGTTTGGTCCCCTATCTCCATTTTTTCCTCCGCTGATTCCACCCTGGAATATTTTTGTTCCAAGTTACTTGCTATCTGGGATCACTTCGCACCCCTTGGACGTACCCATGTGCAAGGTTCACACCTCCCTTGGGTCACAGCCAAACTCTTAACATGTCTATGAGCCAGGGATCAGGAATAGATGTTACACAAACAAACCGGCTCTCCTATAGCCCTCCAAAAGTGCCATACTCTCCATAATACTTGCACCAGGGCAACTAGACTTGCCAAAGCTGAATACTTCTCATCCTCATTCAATTCCAATATTTTAACCACCTGTCAAAATTCTGGAAGGTTGTTCACTCTTTGTTTTCTCCTGCTTCCCATCCCCTGCCTCATGTTCTTAAAGTGGGGGATGTCTCTATAGCTGATCCCCTCCCTTTGGCCATTGAGTTAAACAAGTTTTTTATCTGTTGTGCCTCCTCCCTTCTTTTCACTCTCCCTCCCTTCTCAGCTCTATCCTCCCCCCTTGATCCTTCTCATTCAATTTCTACCTCATCCTCCTCTTTCTCCTTCCAACCTATATCCCCATCTGCAGCTCTGAATGCTCTTCTGGCCCTTAATCCCAGTAAGGTTAGTACCTCTCTGGTCTTGACTCCAGAATCCTTTACCTCTCCGCTTCTGCTATTGCTACCCTCCTTGCTTCTTTCATAAACCTATCTTTGTCTCTGCTTCTGTCCCATCTCTCTTGAAAAATGCAGCTGTTATTCCTCTTGCTAAAGGAGGTGATCCTTCATCTTCTAGAAACTACCTGCCCATATCTCTGCTCCCCATTCTTGCCAAGCTCCATGAATGCATTGTGCTATCCCAGCTCTCTTCCTACCTTGATTCCTCCTCTTTTTTCATGCCTTACCAGTCTTGTTTCTGCAAACACCACTCCACCACCTCCTCTCTCCTAAGGCTCACTGATTCCATACTCACTGGAATGGACCAGGGCCTCATCACCTCTGCTATTTTTATTGATCTAGCTAAGGCTTTTGATACGTCACGCATCTCCTTCTGCTTACTTAACTCACTGCTGTGGGGCTCTGAAATGCAGCCACCAGTTGGTTTCTTTTGTACCTAATGAGTAGAAGACAATCTGCTTGGATTGGTGATGCAAATTCTCCTCCCCTTCCCTTCAACTGTGGTGTTCTTCAGGGCTTTGTGATGGGCCCTCTACTTTTTTCTGCCTTCCTAAATGACCTCCCCCCTGCCTGCCTTCTCACCTCCATCCATCTGTATGCTGATGATACTGTTTTGTTTGCATCTGGCCCTTTCTCTTCTGTTGTAGCTTCAAAGCGTCAACACGATTTCAGTAGAGTACAGCTCTGGTTTCAATCTAACCAGTTATTGTAAATGTAAAGAAGACAGTCTCCATTACCTTTGGCACTAGGTAGAGACTATCTAGGCTAATCTTTCTCCCTTCTTACCACACCTTAGGTGGGATACTACTTGAGGCCCACTCCTCCTTCAGGTACCTCAGGGTATGGCTTAATCAGCACCTCACCTTTTCTGAACATATTGATGCCATTCACAAAAAGCTGCACCCTGAACTGGGTGCTTTATATAGAAATCATGCTAGTATTCCTCCACCAGTATGCACTGAGCCCTTGTCCAGAAAATTATTTTACCTGTTTTTGACTATGGTGATGTTGTCTACAGTGTTGCTTCCAAATCTTCCCTACTAAGATTTGACTCTCTGTTTCACTCTTTCTGCCATTTTGCTCTTGACTGTCCTGCCTGTACTCATCACTGTACACTTTACCAATCTCTCTCTCTCTCTCTCTCTTCCTTCCTTAGCCTACAGGTGCCTTATCTACTGTGCTAACATTCCTGCCAAGTTTTAGTTTCACTCCTTCCCTTCCTATCTCTTCTCCTCTATTTCCCTCAAACCTTCTTCTTCTCACTCACTCAGAAATCATGACTACAGCACTTTAACCACCATGCCCAGGTCTACCTCAGTTGGTGAGGCTGCTTTCTCATACTGATTCCCAAAAATGTGGAATGCCCTCCCATCACCCATCTGTCATGCTGCCTCCCCGCATATCCTCAACTCCTATCTCAAGGTCCATTCCCCCTTTCTGAAATTGTATTTAATTGTTTAATTTCTACCCTCACCATATTTTGCCTCTGCACTAATTTGCAGATTAATACCTACCCTGTATCAAATATGTAATTTGATTGTGTTGTTTCTTACTTTCCTAGCACCTTTCTTGTTATTATTGTTGTTTATTATTGTATGTATTATTACCTATCTTTTGTTCTTACTATTGTATGATTATTCTATATGTCATTATTCACTGTATTTGACTTTTGTTGCTGGACTTGCTGTGTATCCTAGTCCCCTTTCCCCAGGACACATCTGGAAATGAGCATGTCTACTCAGTATGTCTCTCCTGCTGAAACTTTTAAACAAATAAATAAATAAATAAAGTTCCATTCACAGAAAATGAATTCATTCTCAGGAGGATGAGGAGGGAGATAATAGAAATTACTTTTTTTTTGACATATAGGGGATATGGGAAATGATCTCTCAATGTTGGATCATGAATTTATTTTACTGTTTGGACAGATGAGTTTTATACTGGAGTATGGGGGAGAAATTGAAAGTAATTTCAGTAGTGGAACCGGCACACAAGTTGTAGGTGCATTTTAATACTGCTGCTTGCATTGTCAGCTTCAACCAATGACAACCTACTGTGAGGATATTTTTGCTCATGTGGACCTACAGTGAGCATATTTTCATATTCTCATTCTAGGTCTGGAGGGAGCAGACTTTGTCATCACCTAGCACCCAATGATTTGGTAGCTTAGTTTGAAATTCTCAAGGTGGGAAGGGCTTGCTCCAGGATGGTGCCTTTCATTGCTTTCAGTAAAAAATTATAGTCCATTCCCAAGTTTTAAGAATTTGAAATTTTGGTTATGAGCATGCTCAGTGGGGTCTTTTGGATATATGTTTGATATCCTACAGAGCATGCTCAAAGCAGAAATTTCAAATCCTTGCAACTTAGGGATGGATTACTATTTTGTCACCAAACTAATGAAAGGCACCAATCTGGGACAATCCCTTTCTACCCTGAAAATTTCGGCCCAAAATTCTAAATTGTTTGGGCTGTATAGATGCTATAGGGTTCAGTAAGCTGTTTAATATTAAAATGCCATGGTAGCACCACTAAAGGTAGGGTTGAGTATGTTGTTTAATGTTAACCCCTAATGTTGCACTTTAGTATCTTCATCCCTGTTGACCAGATTTGCACAAACATTTGCATGTGTGGTCTGGGGTGCAAAGTCTCTTTATGTGCCAAGTGTCTTTTTGGTTTGATGTATGGATTCTGAGATCTGTATAGTGAGTTTTTTGAAAAAATTTGGGTTTTTTTGCTTTTTTTTGTCACAACCTAGGACCCAGATGGTTTGGAATTTTGGTCTAAAATATTCAGGGTAGAACGAGTTTGCACCAGAATGGTGACTTTCAAATGTTTGGTGAAAAAATATGACTCCATTCCCAAGTTATAAGGATTTGATATTTTGTTTCTGAGCATGCTCAATAGGATCTTTTGGATAGATGTTTGATACCCCACTGAGCATGCTGAAATCCAAAATTTCAGATCCTTATAACATGGGAATGGATTACATTTTTTTCACCAAACCAGCAAAAGGGACATCTGTGAGGCAGACCCTTTCCACCCAGAATATTCCAGACCCATATTGCAAACTGTTTCTGTGCTACAGCATGACAAAGAACATAGAAAAAAATGGTAAATTACACACTTTTTCACATTTCATATCTCCACACCCACACATCCGACTGGAATAAAACTTGGTATGTCAAGAGATCTTGAGTCATTGAAGGCATGCAAAAGATAATGTGAACTGGCTGAACAGTTGCAAAGTTATTAAAGTTCAAATTGTTTTATTTAACATAGATAGACAGACAGACAGGCAGACAGATAGATAGAATTCTGATTCAAAAACAAATATTGAAACCTGGGCATATATTTAGTTATTTTTTATAGCATTTCATCAATTTCTTCAAGAAATCTATCAATAGACTTACACAAGCAATAAATCTAATTAATCTTGATAATTAATTGCAATTAAATTGTAAAGAGCATATTTAGTCTAATAATACATTTTAGAGTTACTCTAATGAAGCACTCACAGGGTGAAACAGCTACCAATGCTCCAGGTGGAAGCCTTGGGACTGGACTTCCAGAAGCAACAATCTTTCTAACTGTTTTTAAGTTTAAAAACCATAAATATGTTTTAACAACAATTTGCTGAGAATATGGAAACATTATTATCTGAACAAATACAGGGTGAAACAGTACCAATGCTCCAGGTGGAAGTCTTGGGACTGGACTTCCAGAAGCAACAATCTTTCTAACTGTTTTTTAATTTAAAAAAGCATAAATATATTTTAACAACAATTTGCTGAGAATGTGGAAACAGTATTATCTGAACAAATACAGTACCTTATAGTGGCAGGTATTATACCTGCTTATTTTCAGAAAGTCACAGCTTCAAAAAAAAGTTTTCATACTCTCTGAAATAAAGTCCACGGGCTTGATTCTCAAAGATCAGCACAAGCTCTGCCAATGGCAGCTTGAGCCAATCTTTGGTGCACAAGAGACCCTGCACCCGACTCATGAATTGGTGGGGTCCCAGTGCCAAAGTCCCACTGTTTGTAGCAAATGTTTCCATGTGCCAAAGGCAAGGTGCACAGGAGCAGTTAGCCACAAACTGTGGGGTGATTGGGTGGCATCAGTGCCCAGTAATGGAGACCTACTTGAAGGCTAGTAGTGTTGGGAGGGATGGGACAGGGGTTGGGGAGAGCAAGTAGGGCATGGGTGGATACCGGGGATGGCAACAGGTCCCTGAACAGGCTGCAGCTGTGTCTATGCCATCTGTAGGTGAGGGTGGCAATTGCATTCCTGGCACCATGGGGGTGAAACTGCAAGCACTGCACCATTGGGTGTGAGTGCTGCAGGTGCTGTGGGAGTATGAATTACCACAGGGAGGCATTGACACGGATACCCTCCCACCCCACCAAGGCACTAGGGGTGGTGTAAAAGCTGTTAGACCACCTGTTGGGTGGTCAAAGTTCTGGCAGGTCCTGTTGGCTTTCTGAATCCCATGTAAGGGGATGTTGCAGCTAGTGTCTGCCACAAAACCCCTAGTACCCTTGCACACCCCAAGCTTGGTTCAAGCCTGGCACATGGCTGGTCTGGTGAAGGGTATCCCCTTTGTGCCACAGCTGCCCTTACTGAATCACAAACTCTGCAAGTTGTGATACAAGGTGCCCCTTGTGTCACTTCTGTTTGACACAGGCACCTTACATCACAATAGGAGTTCTGAGAATCAAGCCCCACATGTTTAGTTTTGCATTATTTAAAAAAAATGCTCATCTGCAGGCAGAGTTTCTTCTGTTAGTGTTGCTAACCCTAAATGTCCATTTCAGCAAGGGTGTTATTTCGTGGCTTGATTTAAAACTTTTATGAGTTAACTCTAAGTGGAAAGAAACAAACAAGCAAATTTAGTTGTATATCTCCTTTAGTTAAATTGCCATTGCACTAATCATTTCTATTGCAGTTGCAATTCAAATATGTGACCGTTGTAAAAAATACCTACAGAGTCTCTCTGATTTGCAGTTCCCCTCTACAGTGTTACAGGGACAGTGACTGGTTGCTCGATTCCTTTACAGGAATGCCACTGGACCGGGCACCATGTGTCACTCGAGCCAGTTTTCTTGAGGGTGTCATCACATACAACATGGCTTTAACCCTTGTGATACAAAAGACACAGGGGTCATGTTGCCTATAACAAAAACTACGTGGCAATGAATGCCACAAGCAAAAGGGTGTGTGCTGCAATAATGTTGGGTAAAACACCAAAAGGAGAGAAACAGCACACGCCCTTTGAAACAATGGGCTTCCTTGTTTTTTTTGTGGGGGGGCTTTGCCCCCACAACCCCCAACATGGGGAACTTTGTCCCTTACACCTTCTAGAATTTATATAACAAACTCTGGGGGGGGGACTTAGGGGATGGGGAGAAACCTGAGAGGGGGCACTTTATTTTTTTTCAAAAGATAAAACCTCAAAAGTAGTAACATGGGCAGACCTGGGGGGAACTGAATCACAGTCCCAGGACACCTGATTCTGTGATGTGTTGGTGCCTTAGCCACTGCACCGTGGGAGTGACTTGACCAGGCCCCAGAACATGTCAGCTTGATCTTTCCATGTCAATAGCATACAGTGACAGGGATAGCAGTAATTCCCTACCGCTGTTATACCCATGTCACTGTAAATTCAGTTGTTCTCTACACAGCGTAGTTAATGCTGCATTCTCTTACATGCACAATATTGACCCTGTACAATAAAAAATAGCCCCAGTCCATGCAGGCTAGTATCCATATGCAAAACATAAGGTTTCTGTGGACTGGCGTAGGTTAGAACAGAGGATGTGGTTAGATGGCCAAGGATTTCTTTAAATGCCTCATTGCAAGCAACCTCTCAGCTGGCTGTGAAAAGCTCATTAACTTTAAAGTAGATTTGAGGTTATTTTCCTTCCTTGGGCTCAACTTGCAGGCTTTTTTACTAGGGGGATAGCCTTGGATCAGATTCAGCAGAGGCCACACTTCTCAGGCATAGTCTATTACAAATGATGTATATAGTATCTGAAGAAACTAATAACTGCTTCATAACATTGAGTTTCCAAAAACAGGACTTAGTGGACAGAGCCTCATCTTTATGGTTGCCTCATTATCTGTTTAAATGTGATTTGTAGACACAGTATGCCTCATGTACTTCACAAAGGTATCTAGTGAAGACGGTGACTACAGGACGACGAAGCAGAAAATGGTGACTGAAACACAGTGCCGACACTTCTGAGTGACCACCGGTTCCCTTCCATCCCCAACTTTCCTCCCCTCAGAGTTAGCATCTGTAATAAGATGAGTGTGGTAGGCAAAGCTGCAAGAAAACACTTAGCTCAGATATAGTCGCGATGTGGGTTCAGAGCCGTTATCATGTATGACCGTTCCACAGTCACTATTATGACATGGAACCCTTCACAAATGTTTAGAAAATTTTGTATTTCTCTATGGTCAACTTGAGCCCAAACTCTTCCATCTGGTCCAGAGCCTTGTTTTTTTTTCCAGAGTCTTGCTAGACACTAATACATCATCCAGGTACAAGAGGCACTATAGAAAAGTCATGTTTCCCACTGCCTTCTCCTTTGAGTGTTGAAATGTGGACAGCACCCCAGAGAAGCCTTAGAGTATGCACATAAATTCATAAAATCCAGAGAAGAGTTGAAAGCAGTCTCTTCCTGATCCATTTCAGCCATGGGATTTGATAGTAGCCAGTGCCACTGAACAAGTACAGTACTTAAAATCAGCAGCTAACATGAAGGCAGTCCAAATCATCTTGTATGTACAGTACAGTATATTGCTCTGGTATAGTGAGTTGTTCAGAGTCTGATGGTCTAAACACATTTGTATCATGCCATTCTTTTCCCATACTACCACAATGGGGTAGGCAAAAGAGTTTCTTAACTCTTGTATAATTCTGGCAGCCAGTTATTCCTGAAGGTGTCACCTCATGTCATCGATATCTGCAGAGGCTAGGCACCTGGCTCCCTCATTGAATGGCCATTGATCATGGAATCAGATTAGGTGCTACTCACTAGTCACACATTCCACTTATTGGTAGGGAATACCTGGTCATAAGTGGCTAACATCTGGCTAATTCAATGGCATCATTTCTCCAGCATTTGAGAGGGTTTGAAGTTGAAACTGCACGGATCTCATGTCTTACCCCACTACCTATCCATATCCTTATTAGATTGTAATATCCGTAAAATCTCAGTCGAGTGCTACCCTATATAATGATGAAATGCAAATTTATATAGCCTATATAGGCCCAGTAATTTTCTTTTGACAATGCATATCTAACTGAAGCAGGTTTTATAGATCAAAATGCAATATATGATCTGATTATACTGCATATGCTGTCATCACCACAGGTAAAATGATGTATGTTTCTGAAGTTTTCATGATCTGTATGTCGTACATTGTACACTAAGGCTATCACCTTATATGGTTCCATATAATGTGTTTTCACACCTCTACTCATTATCCACAATGTTTCAGTAAAATATGCTTAGAAAAAGCAACTGAAGTCACATAGGATGAGCAACTCACCACTGGAGGCATAGGAGGACATGTTGGTGAGGAGTTCAATGACATGGGGGGGGCATGCCAGGGCAGCAATAGACTCTAGTATTGACTATGGGGACAGAGAAGGGGAAGGGGTGTTTCAGGAGGAGCATCTCATAGGTTGAAGTTGAGGAGACAAACAGTGTATTATTTATTTATTTATTTAGTTAGTTTTTGTTTACCGGATAAGTTATCGTAGCCACAAAATATGACTATTTTCAGACATGACCCTGTAGGTTAAAATACAAAATTAGCAGACAAAACAAATAACAGGTATAGTTCAGAGGTAATCAACCATACAAGGAAAATCTACACAATGTTCTGTGACGTAAACAGTATTGCTAATATGACAGAGAAAATGGCAGAAAAATGCACAGTAGTACAAAACATAATAAGCATACAATCATAGTGCAGTGGAGTTTTAACACATAATCCATGGTAAGTGCTACATATAACAGTAACAAGCGGTCACAGCAAAATTGAAACATTTTGAGAGCTGAGGAAGGGGATGTCAAGCACCCTATGGGGGTTTAAAACAGGAACATAGGGCATGTTTGACAAGGAAAGTGTGATGCATCTTTTTAAAAGCAATATGACTAGGTGCAAAGCAAACATCAAGAGGTAGGGAATTCCAATATTTTGGGGCCAGGCAGGAGAAAGCTGAGGTTCCATTTAGGGTTCTGCATCTAGGGTTGTAAAGTAGAGAGAGTCCAGTAGAGTGGAGGCCGTAGGTTGGGGACAGAGGCACCAACATGCCTGCAAGAGAGGTAGGTAGATTAGTTCCAATGATGTTGTCCAGCAGAGTATCAAGGGCAAAGAGTCGATTGGCAGATGGAGAGGGCCATCTAAGGTCTGCATATCACAAGCAATGGTGCTTCAAACATGAAGAAGCCAAGGCATAATGACAGATACTATTGTATGTTATATCCCACTTACTTAGGGTGGTTTTCAAAGAATTTATGTAGGTGATAGCACCATATGCAAGGGATGGACATAGGATACCCCTAGAAATAGCCAGTCTAGCTGAGGGGGCAAGCATCCGACTAGCCCTGTAAGCTATTCCAAGTTTGGAGTTTACTGACTTGCAGGTGTCGATGATGTGTTGCTCAAATTTGAGAGTTTCATCAAGCAGGACAAGCAAGACACCTAAATACTTGAATGAGGTTACTTTCATAAGGGGGGGAGCCATTTGCACAGGAGACGTTGAAAAGTTGCTGTTTGTTTTGAGTTTGGTTTCAGATCCAAAGAGCATGCCCTGAGTTTTACTTATGTTTAGGATGAGCCTTTTGTTGTGGATCCATTCTTGCATTATGAGAAATGTAGATATTAGTTGAGTATTTCTTTCTTTCTTCTATGTTTGCCCACCAAAACCGTCACTGTGCAGGTCCAAAAATATGGGCAACTCAAACCGCTAAAACAACATCTGAGGCAGCAACACTGGTCTGCCATTGATACCATGGATGATGTTGACCTAGCCCTTGACCATTTCATTGGCAAATTTAATACATCATGTGATGTTTTTGCCCACCTCAAAAAAAGAAAGCTCAAGGGAATTAATAACCCCTGGGCCTCGCCCTCCCTCATTAACCTTATAAAACAAAGGGATAACCTCTGGCACCAAGCTCGTGTGACAGGTAAACCATCAGACTTATAAAACTATAAAAAGACCAGCAATGCCTGTACAAGGGCAATCTGCACAGGCTCTAGGATTCCGGTTCCATAAGAGTTTTGTCGACTGGCTTCTCATCGACAGGAATTATGTCGACCGCAAGTTGTGGTCGACATAATTCCAGTGTGTCTCCTGGTCCATTTTTTTCATCAGTGGGATTTGCCCCCTGAACCACCCATGTGGGGGGCTCTGCCCCCTCCCCCCTTGTTTAGGATTCTCAACTCTAGTCAGAGTTGATTCAGGGAGGGGATGCAGGACCGGGAGACAGTGTGCCCCCGTATTGGGTGCTCCAACACAGCGACCTGTCAGCAACCTGTCAATTTTGATGACAGGTTGGTAGGTCGCTGTGCTGGTGTCACTGTTGGGGGAATACCCACAGCCAAGAGTTAACATTTTCACGAAGAACTCTCCAGTTCCTGGGGAGATGGTAGGCTGTTTTGGAATAATTTGAAGACCCTGACTGGCAAAGAAAGGTAAACCACTCTGACCATGTTAAACCTAAATGGGGTGACCACGCAAGATCCAAGACTCGTAGCAGACACCTTGAACACTGCTTTCACCAATCTTAGTAGTGTTCTCCACTCTGACCAACCTGAGGGGTAGCAAGTAATAAGGGTGATTCAATTAGGGAGGCTCAAAAGTGGCAAAGTACAAATGGCAATTACAACAATGGTGACAGATAAATGGCAACCAGCATTTAAAGGTGACTAGCAAAATATGGCAAATGCAAAATAGGCAGCCTCCCAGTTGTGCAGTACCCATTGTCAATGTGTAACTCAGTGTTAGATATAAGAAAATAGGGGTGGTGTGGGGGGAGGAGCCCCCCATATTAATAAAGGCAGTATAATGGCAGCAGTATCGTATTGTGAATTGAGAGAACTGCAGTATAATACCTGGTCAGTCAAAAGAGTAGACGTCTGCTCATTCATGGGGGTTCCTTGTATCAATGTGACAAAGAGGTTGCTGAGAAGACCTATTGGAGGTGTGTGAAGACTCATCAGTTGTGCTGCTGTGTGAGGGTGCATACTGTCGGGGAGACCATTATTGCTGTTTTGGTGCCAAAAGTGCTCTAAAATTACTGTATTTTTCATAGCCATAATTTGCTATAGCCATTATTGAAGTCGCCTTTATGTTTTCACCATTTTGATGTCTGCTATTAAGACTTTGCCATTTTGACATGGAACCCCAAGAAGTAGCAGCCAAACAAAGTAATAGCAATATGGAGATCCTACCACAAGATCCCTCCATTTCCACTTCAGCGTTATTACAAGGAAGGAAGCAAGAAAGTACGTACAACATGCTCTAGGTAAATTGAGATTTAGTAGTGATACGACAGACCTCAAATTAATTGTCCTCATCTTAGATGAGTTACTCACCCCCTTAATGAAAATACTCAACCTATCCTTAAGAACTGCTACCTTCCCACAGAAGTGGAAGGCCACAGTAGTCATGCCAATTCATAAAAGTGGCGACAGAACTTCCCACTGTATCAAACAATATCCATTCTCCCCCCCCCCGCTCTCCTAGACCTTGGAGAATATTGTATCAGACTAACTAGTGAAATATCTCAACAAATATTAAATACAGTGCCCCCAACAGCATGACTCGTAAGTCACATAGCACCACCACTGCACTAGTCAAATCTACCAGATACATACACAAAGCCCTAGACCATGGACAGTTTGGGGGGACATTCATCGACTTCACCAAAGCATTCAACATGGTAAATCATTGCTTATTTCTAGAGCAACTATCTGTCACTGGACTCTCCTCAGAAGCTGTTAACTGGTTTTGCAGCTACCTTACAGACAGTTCCCAGCAGGTGAAGATAGATGGAGTACTCTGAAAGTATGGATGGGTTTGCCTCTAGGCTGTATCCTAGGGCCCCTGCTCTTCAGCCTCTATCACAACCACCTCCCCCTCATCTGCAATGACATCCTCCTCTATGCAGATGATGCAGTCCTCTTCACTAGTAACCCTAACCCCGTACAACTAGAGGCATAGCTCCAGATGACTTTTCTCAATGTTGAGACTTGGTTCCAGAAGCATAAGCTGCTCCTAAACAACAAAAAAACTAAGATCATGATGTTTGCTGCCCCACAAAATAAGCATGAGTCTCACCAGCTTCACATATGCAATAATCAAAATATCCTCTTGGAAGTGGTCAGATCATTTAAATACCTAGCGGTCATGCTGGACAGTAACTTAAATTTTGCAACCCACATTGATCATGTTGCCAAAGTGGTCAATGCCAAATTAGGAGTTCTGTACAGGCACATACACTGCATGACAGCTGAACCTCTTAGGCTTGCAGTGAACAGCTCAGTCATATCCACTATTGACTATGGCCTGCTAGTGTATGGGGCAGCATCTGACACCACACTAAAAAGAATATCAACTGCCTTAAAAAAAGGCTGTCAAATGCTCATGGGTGCTCACCGGTTAATGCACACATGCGAGTTGCATGCCCAAACTGGTCGATTACACTTAAAAGGTACGCCCCCGGCATGAGTATCCAAAATCTTCTTAGCCTGGCAAAGAATCCCCGCAACACTAGAAGAGCTAACTATCAGCCTTTTAAGGTCCCCTTTTGCTGTACATCACTAGGACAAAGATCTTTCGAATACCATGCCCCAAACGGGCTCAATTCACTTTGGAGCGACATCTTGGCTGAAACAAAGTTGGTCCTTTTAAATGGAGGCTTTGATTGTACCTCTCAACACTCTGTGGATGTGACTTCCCTCTTTAGATTTCTTTCCACAACTGCTCACCACCTATGGCATTACAGTTCTAGCACTTAGTAGACATGCCCCCCCATTTCTTTCATCCCAGCCAATTTCCTAATGAGCCATCTGTGTGGCAGGGTGTCAAAGGCCTTGTTGAAATCTATGTAGGCCATGTTCACCACTCCACCCTGATCTATCCCCCTATGAATCCATGCTGCCTCAGGTTTTGCAACCCACTGCATTCAAGATACTCCACAATTCTTCCCTTCAAAAGAGAGTCCATTAGATTCCCCACAACTAATGTCAGATGGACTGGCCTATAGTTGCCAGCCTCCTCCCTGCTACCGCTTTTATGAAGTGGGACTACATTTGCCCTACTCCAGTACTCTGGAACCACTCCTGTCTGCAGTGAGTTGTTGAGTAAGGCTTTCAGAGGTGCAGCCAGTACCTCCCTGAGTTCCCTTAACCCCCTTGATTCTACCCCGTCTAGCCCCATAGCTTTGTCCTCTTTCTGGGCATTTGTTCCACCTCCTCCATAGATTTCTTGAGGTGTCCTGTTTTGAGTGCTATTGTGATGTATGCTTTAGATAACTGGATGTTGTTTAAATCAGAATTGAAATATTTTGTCTTAACATTTTATTATGATCACTTTGTTTATAATTTAGCTTGTGATTGTTCCTTTCCTCTTTTACAGATCCTGCATAACTGGCTGGGCCAGTTTCTCCTGGTAGCCTTGGAAGCACTCACATGATATGTCAATAAGATTACCACAAGAAATTGTCCCTTTTTGAGGAGAGAAATTTTAAATGCTCTGGTAATTCAGAAATTGAGCAGTTTAGTTCTAAAATTTCCCCTTTATATGTTTTGGCGACTATATTTTTATGGATACTTCAACATATAAGTAATGCCTGTTTGTCAGTGTTTTTTTTTTCTTTTCTATTTAACTCTGACTGCAGGAACAGTGTGTGTGATCACATTTCTCTTTATGTACACATTTTTAACTTTGTTTTTAATGTTGTTTTTTCACTGAGTACTGACTCTTTCATTTCACCTAATATTTAGGGTACACTATGCCTTTAAGAATTTTCAGTATTTACGGGGATGTGTGGAATACGTCAGTTAGCCTTTGAGAAAGCACCCCAGTGTGAAATGCATTAGGTGGTGACATTTGAAGTGAGGAGGGTTCCCTCTCCAAGTGGACTATGGCCATGCTAGCAGCATTTTCAGCACACTAAGCACTATTTGTTATCTGCTATGATACTGCAATAAGTTTGTTGTCTTTCTTGTGGATTTCTTGTGGATTTCTGAACTTTGGGACATGGATGCACTGAAACATTGAAATAAAGAGTGACATCACTTTCAGGTATGGTTTTCAGTTTTTTGTTATCTATACAGCCCAGTCTGGAAGGTGCTGGTCATCACAAAATATTCACTTCTCGACATATTTTTGACCGCAGCACTGTCGTCCCAGGTATGTTTTTTCTGTGTTCTCACTGAAGTCCCTTACCTGGTTACCAAAGAATAAAATTAAGAATTAAATTAAATTCTTGCCAAGTCCACAACTGGGAGGATCCAATCTACATCTGGCAGATTGAAGCCTCCCACAAACAGCACCTCCCCTTTTTCTGGCATTCTACTATGGCTTCCCCTAGTTCCCTACCCCATTTTTCCTCCTGAGATGGAGGTCTGTAAATCACCCCAGTGCAAATATTGGCACTGTCTCCTGTCTCCAAGGTAACCCACATTATCTCCAACCCCTCCTTTCTCCCTGTTTGTAGCACTGTTTTACTCCTCCCTTCCACCCCATCCTTTGTGAACTGAGTATAGCCTGGTATGGCCATGACCCAGTTGTGGTTACCTGTGCACCATGATGCAGTAATGGTCAAAATATTCAGGTCAACCTCTGCCACATGTCACAGGGTGTGAGTATACAGAGGACAACGGGGTCAGGAAGTAAGGTACAACAAGTTGTAGCTTGCATGGTGTTCACCCTGTTACACCATGATGGCCTCCAGATCTGGACTTTTATTTCCAAAACTCTTGGCATTTGCACACTAAACATTCCAAATCCTGTTCTGATTTTGCCAACAGCCCACCTGCTTTCCCTTTTGCACTGACTCCTTTTCCACTCTCTTTTCAAAAACTTTTGTTTCTATCTGCCTTTTCTATAACTACTGTGCTGTTTTATTTATCCTGCTTAATAGACATTCTCAGCCCTTTGGGTTCTCCCTTCTTTCTGTTTTAGACTTGGGGCAGTATTTGCTTCCCTTTTTACTTCTGCCACCCCCCTTGCTAGTTTAAATGTTCATACAATTAACATTTAAACAATTCACTGCTAGCCGGCTCACTGGTGCAAGCAGTATCACTACTGCTTGCAATACAAATGAACTGAGTTCAGGAATGGGCCCAGAGTATCAGAGGGGGGGATCGAACATCCAGTGGACAGCTCTTCTCCTCCAGGGCAAGTGGGCTGCAGCACTCAGTGATGGTCTGACCCCAAGCATCAGTTTGGGGTCAGTGAGTCAGAGACTGCAAGAAAAAGGGATGGGAGGATAAGAGGACTTTGATGCGTCAGACATTGGAGCATGTCTGACATTACCTGGATGTCATTGCACATCCTATCCACCAGAGAAAATACACAAGCTTGAGAAAACCTATGTGACAGCTACAGCATGAAGCTCTTGGACACCATCTGAATGATGCCCTAGGTCTAAGGCCTCAGTTAGATACGTATCTCCCTTTGGGGAGCCCTGCCACTGGGGGTAAGCTGTGGGCCTCCCACACTGAGTGGCTTGTGGAAATGCTGGGTAGAAAGTCCAGGAAGCTGCCACTGAGATACATGCCTACCTGCACTGAGTGGTAAAGAGAGTTAAACAAAACCCACTGAGGCCTGTGGTTCACCTCCAAGATGGCTGCAGGCCGTCACCTCTGTATAAGCCCATATCCCTCAAGGTTGGTCCGCAGTCCCACATGAAACTGAACCCCTCTTCTCTACACTAATCCTTCAACCACTCACTGAGGTTCCTGATACAGAGAACCCTATCCTCCTCCAAAGTCATGCACAGCAGTAACTCAGCGAAAGCCACTCTGTGTGCCACCTGCCTAAGACCCCTCCCTAGTTCTCTGAAAACACCATGCAAAGTCCCTGCTCCATCCTAGCCAGGTCATTAGTTCCCAGGTGGACAATGACATCCAGCTTCCCCTCCTGCCCCATTGCCATAGCAATCCTTAGCTCCACCATCAATCTTTCTGAGACGAGAATCCAGGTATACACCTTACACCTCTCTTTTGCTCCCTTCCTATTCCCAGATCTACCTCCCTAAAAATCAAGTCCCCCAACAGAAGCTGCTTCCTCCTGTGATTGTAATCCTCTACCTCTCACCTTGGGGCCTCCCCTACAGAGGACCCCACATCTTTCCCTGCAACTACTATGTGTGCCTCCTCCTAGCTGTCCCATCCCACCAGAGGGGCAAATTAATTCTGTAGTGGCACACAGACTGGGGATCATTCCGCTGAGTCACCACCCTCACAGTCCTACCCTCACAGAACTTACCATAGTTAAGCCATCCCTCGTTCTCTGAAGCAACCTATGGGGTAATGGCAGTTGACTCAGTGACCATGGGTGGGGGAAGAAGACTTCTGCATCCTAACCAATTCAGCCCAGAGTCCAGCAACCATCTCTCTTAAAATAAAGTGGTGCATGCCAGGGCTGGGCGAAAATAGTAAATTCTGATTTTGTGGAGTTTGTATAAAATTTCACAAAATTTCATGGAATTTTCCAATATTCTTTAATTGGTCATAATTCAGTCTGTTTTAAAGTTAAGATCTGAAAGATGGAATGCATACTGTCTGGAAGAAGCCCTAATAGGATGTCACATTTGGTGGGCTCATTTATTACTCTTGTGAACATTTCTGAAACTATTTCTATGCTTAAAACAGAGCCACCCTTTAGAGCTAGATAACTGAAAATGTATAATACTAAATATCGGGGCAGTTGGTTACATAGCAAGTAAGTTACAGGAATTCAACATTTCACAAATTAATTATTTATTAAACTGTTTCATAGTTTCATAGTTGTGTACAAGCTCGGGAGGCATACCCTATATTTGAGCTCTCCACCCATGGGTGGATTTGATTTATATGTACTCAAATTTAGAATTACACATGAATGCATCTAACTGTTGTTGAACATGCCCATAGACTTACTTTCTACAACTGTGACTGGTAGTGTGTTCCATACATTTACCACTCTTTTGGAAAACCCTTGACATCTTTTTCTGGTTCTACAGTTTGCCCCTCTTAATCTTAGATTATGGGATCTTGTTTGTGTTATATTGATATGTTTTTCTATGCCAATTGTTTCCGTAAAGCCGGGTTCTTTCATGGCTTTATAGGTCAAGCAGAGGTCTCCACGTAGTTGTCTGTACTTAATAGAATAAAGGCCCAAACTTTTTAGTCTATCTCCATATGATTTGTCTGCCATACCCTGGATTTCTTTTGTCATTTTTCTTTGAACCCCTTCTAATTGTTTCCTTCCCTGAATTGTAACTGGAGCACAGAAGGGTGCACAATATTTCAGTTGTAATCTTACCAGACTAGTATAGAGAGGTAGTATAACATGTGATTGTCTATTTTTTATATTTTTCCATATACAACCCATTATTCTATAGCATTTTTTTTACTTTAAATGTTGTGTTGGTTTCAAAATTTAGTTTGTTGTCTATATTAATCCCTAGATCTTTCTTATTTTAAATTTCTTGTATTTTTACATTATTAAGTTGGTAACTTTTTTTTATTATTATATCCTAAATGCATTACCTTAGTCTTTGCTTCATTAAAGTTCATTTTGTTACTTTGTGCCCATTTTTCTAAGACTACTAGCTCTTGTTGGAGATGAATTGTTGCATCCTTTGAGTTAACTATACTACCAATCTTGCAGTCATATGCATATTTTGAAATCCAAATTTTATCATTACTCTGCATAGATGATATTAAAATATTAAACAGTGCAGGGCCCAACACAGATCCCTGTGTGAACATTTCAAATTATTTCAATGTCTATAACTCGGGGGTGGCCTGCCAGCAAGAGAGATGGCAGCCTAATTACAGAGCTCTGTACAGCCCTATCTTCATTTTACATCATCTGAGCTATATCTATACCCTGACTGAAGCATAAATACCAGCAGGAAAGCCATTCACCTCTAGCACTGGATGATCTCTTTCATTTGCAACTTCCCACTGGAAAAAAGTAGCAGTTGGAGTTTTTTGGTACACCTCGAGGTTGGGCCTACTGTGAGTGATCCAACCAGAAGATGACGCCCGTGCCACTTGTAGCTGCAGAAGGCAACCTGTCAGAAATTAAACAATGTTCAGCCAAATGATGGCAAAGATGGAAGCTCTTGAGGTAGCAGCACAAAACACTAATGCAGACATCATCTCACTTTCTCACAGGATGAATGTGACTGAGCAAAGGATTGTGAATAATGAAGATAAAACCAAACACCTGATGAACTATATTAGGGAGCAAGATCATGCCATAGGGACCCTGTGGCAACAGGTGAAGGACTTGGAGTACTTGGGGAGATGTAACAACCTCCAGTTCATCGGCTTCCCTGAGGATTGCAAGGGCACCAATACCCTCCATTTTCTTCAGCAACGTCTCTCTGGATTACTGAGCCACACTTGGGATGGGCTCATTGAAACTGAATGGACTCATTGCTCTCTAGCCCTGAAGCCAGTGTCCAGGACTTGGCCCTGTCCCATATTTGTTAGATTCTTGTGGTTTACTGACCATGAGACCATCATGAAAAAAAGCTAAGGAAAACAAAATATCTCCTGATACCGTCACAGAATCCAGATTTTTGCCAGTTACTCAGTGGAGCTTCTTGACCACAGATGGGCATTCACCACATCCAGGAAGATCTGTGCTGAGCTGGGCCTACAAAACTCTTTGCAATACCCAACCTTGTCGAAAATCCTGCATAATGGAGTCTCCAGGACTCTTGACACCCTGGAGGCTGCAGGGGGCTTCCTTGCTTTTATTACTTCCCAGTTGGACTTCCAGAACTTTGGGCCACCCTCCCACCCCTCCAGAAGTCATGACAGGCCCACTGAGATGGATATTACTCCAGCTAAATGTAATGCAATTGCTTGAGGGAGAAAATTGGGCCTTCCTCCACCCCTCCAGTGGACAACGACCCTTGGCTCCCAGCCCCTAAGGCCAAATGACTCAATAAGTGAAAGAAATCCTCCGATGGAAAGCTCAGATGCTGCTCCCATAGTTGGAGCCTAAACTGGGAGTCACAGATCTCTTTAGGGTCCCCAGGTCTCTCCCTGGGGTCCAATGGATTCAAAGCACTGATGAATTTACCAAATGATTTTCCTCCACTGAAACCAAAGACCAAGGATACTGAGTCATGCTCTCTGAGGCCTGCACAGCCAAGCCACTCCTTAGCAAAGATGGATGACCCCTCCAGTGGCTTCTCCAGAAGTTGCTTCCAACTCAGCTGAAGGGCAGGGCCAACTCCCACTCACACAAACTTTGGTGGTGGCTACTGACAAGGGCTGAATAATCCAAACTGCAGTAGTGCTACCTGTGCTTCTCTTTATGAGACTGCACTAACAGTAATCATGTTCTCTTTCTCCAGCAGGTAAAGAAAACCATGACTGACTAGCATGCCTTACCACTCTTCCAGGGCTGGAGGTCACCTTTAGCCTCTTGCCTCCCTTAAAGTGCCCCAGGATGACTATAGAGCTGTGCTATGGTACTCCTTCCCATACCTATCTGCTTTCTCTAAGGCCAAATGACTCAATAAGTGAAAGAAATCCTCCTGTGGAAAGCTCAGAGGCCGCTCCCATAGTTGGAGCCTAAACTGGGAGTCGCAGGTCTCTTCAGGGTCACTAGCTCTCTCTCTGGGGTCCAATGGATTCAAAGCACTGATGAATTTACCAGATGATTTTCCTCCATTGAAGCCAAGGACCAAGGATAATGAACCATCACTCTTCCAGCATTGGAGGTTAACTTTAGCATCTTGCCTCCCTTAAAGTGCCCCAGGATGAGTATTGGGCTGTGCAATGATACTACTTCCAGTACCTATTTGCTTCCCCCTTTAAACTTGCACCGCACACTCTGGGGTAATGTCTTTACTGCTGTATCTCTGAATGCATGTCTAAATGCCAGGAAATGAGACAGGACAGACTGGCAGAGGACACCATAGGGAAAGAAAGCAGCTCCTGGTGGGGGACTCAATTATTAGGGGGGATAGAACTGGGGGGAGCAGGGAAAACTGAAATAAGGTGCTTGCCTGGTGCCTTGGCTTGGAGGGACAGGAAGTGCGTCCTTAGGATCATGAGAACAGTTGCACGGGAGTCTGAGCTGGACATCGTTGTCCACCTAGGGACAAATGACTTGGCTCATCATGAGATTAGAGCAGTGCAGAAGGACTTTGTAGAGTTGGGGAGAGGCCTAAGACAAGTAGCACACACAGTATCCTTCTCAGAGGTGCTGCCTGTCAGTGGCATGGGTGAGGCGAGGGTACTTTGCACCATGCAGTTTAACAAATGGTTGAAAAAATGGTGTGGAGCACAGGGGTTTGGATTCATTGGGAACTGGGGTTCCACCTGGAGGGACACCAGCCTATACTGGCAGGATAGTCTGCATCTGTCCAGGAAGGGAACAAGTCTTTTGGGCAATCAGTTTAAATGCTTCATTGGCAAGCTTTTAAACTAGTCAAGGGGGAAAGCACTGTTAAGCAGCAGGAAAATCCCAGCCTCACCCTACAAAACAGGGTACTAAATGAGAAAAAGACCAAGGTAGAAAGGTCAGTGGGGGATGCTGCAACAGAAGGTAAAGCCATCAAAAAATGGAGAGCAATGAGTACCAATGCCCCTAGTCTGGGTAACAAGCTTCCTGAATTAGTGGCCTTGATGGAGGAGGAACATCTGGATATTGTGGCAGTCACAGAAACATGGTACACACAGAATGATGACTGGGACGTAAACATACCAGGATACACTATCTACAGGAGGGACAGGGAGGGTAAAAGAGGAGGAGGAGTAGCTCTCTACATAAGGGAAGGAATCAAAGCATCAGAACAAAAGGGTAAACAGGGAGAAGAAGAAGCACTGTGGATCAATTTGGAGACAGGCAACGGCACCACAATCTGCACAGGGGTTGTATAAAGACCCCCCTCTCAGGGGGAGGAAATGGACAAGGGAATGATAGAAAATATACTTAGAATGGCAGAAAAAGGGGAGATATTGCTGATAGGTGATCTGAATATGCCAGATGTTATCTGTAGTGCAGTTGCAGCAGCCACTTCTAAGAGTGGGGTTATTCTAGATGCCCTACAGGGGGCATGCCTTAGACAACTAGTACTGGAACCCACTCGAGAGGGAGCAATCTTAGACCTGGTTCTCTCAAATGGAGATGGAGAGAGGATCACAGATGTAGAAGTGGGTAGCCATCTGGGAACTAGAGGCCATCGAACAGTATGGTTCACAATAAACACAGCAATAGAGTCAAGACATACAAAGGCAAAAGTACTGGACTTCAGGAGGGCTGACTTTGCCAAAATGGTGAGTGCCCAAGGAATGCACTAGCAAATGGGCAGGAAGGAGGGTGGAAGAACAATGGGGAATAGTAAAACTGCCATCACAGAGGTAACAAGCCTTTGTGTGAAGCAAATAAACAAAACAAAACGATGTAAGAAATCACTATGGTTCTCAAAGGAGGTGGCAGTGAAGATTCAAGAGAAAAAGAAAGCATTCAGAAAGTACAAGGAATCACAGAAGGAGCAGGAGAGAGAATTGTATCAGTTAAAGCAAAAGGAAGCTGGGAAGGCAGTCAGAACAGCAAAGGCCCGAACCGAGGAAAATATAGCCAACTCAGTTAAGAAGGGGGATAAAACCTTTTTTAGGTACATCAGGGAGCGAAGAAAGACCAAGGGAGGGATAGTGAGGCTTAATAAAGGGGAGGGGGCGTGGACAGAGGGTGACTGTGAAAATGCAGATATACTAAACAAATATTTTTGCTCAGTATTTACAAATGAAGAGGGGGAGGTGCCTAAAAAAACAGTAGAAACACTCGGGATACAGAAGTTGATACCAGCCCATTTACAGAAGAAAGGGTTCTGAAAGAACTCTTAAAACTGAAGGTGGACAAAGCAATGGGGCCTGATGGGATTCATCCCAGAATTTTAAAAGAACTAAGGGTAGAACAAGTGACACCACTGACTACCCTCTTTAACAAATCATGGGATGATGGGGTGGTTCCTGAGGACTGGAGGAGGGTAGATGTGATTCCCCTTCACAAAAGTGGGAGCAAGGTAGAAGCAGGAAACTACAGACCTGTTAGTTTAACCTCAGTGATAGGGAAAATGATGAATCACTTCTGAAGGAAAGACTTGTCAAGTATCTAGAGGCCAGAGGGCACAGGACCCAAGGCAGCATGGATTCACAGCGGAAGGTCATGCCAGACAAGATATGATAGATTTCTTTGACTAGGTGACCAAAGTAGTAGATCAGGGAGGGGCTGTGGACATGGCCTACCTAGACTTTAGCAAGGTATTTGACACAGTCCTACACAAAAGATTAATATAGAAGTTAGCAAGCCTGGGAGTGGGTCCCAAGATGATAGCCTGGGTAAAGAATTGGCTGGAGAATAGGACACAGAGGGTAATAGTAAGTGGAGTCCACTCTGGAGAAAGGAGGGTTACTAGTGGGGTACCGCAAGGTTCAGTATTAAGACCGGTCCTCTTCAATGTCTTTATAAGCAACATTGCAGATGGACTGGAAGGAAAAGTATGTCTCTTTGCAGATGACACAAAGATCTGCAACAGAGTTGATGCACACAGTGAGGTGGAAAGGATGAGAAGGGAATTGGCAAGGTTAGGGAAATGGTCAAATGTATGGCAGCTTAGATTCAGTGCTAAGAAGTGCAAGGTAATACACCTGGGAAACAAAGACCCAGGGGAAGAGTACACAATGAGGGCTGAGATACTAACAACAACAAAAATGGAAAGGGACCTGAGGGTAGTCATATCAGATGACTTAAAGGTGGGCAAACAATGTGAGAGGGCAGTAAGGAGGGCTGGGGGGATACTGGGCTGCATAGGGAGAGGTATCACCAGTAGAAAACAGGAAGTTGTTATCCCTCTGTACAGACAGCTGGTGAGACCCCATCTGGAGTACTGTGTGCAGTTCTGGAGACCCAATCTCTGCAAGGACATAGACAGGATGGAAGCTGTCCAGAGGAGGGCAACTAAAATGGTGCAGGGTCTACACCGGAAGACTTATGAAGAGGGATTAAAGGAGCTTAATACGGATAGCCTCTGAGGAAAGAGGGAGAGGAGGGACATGATAGAAACTTCTGGCACCTCAAGGAATCAACAAAGTCCAAGAGGGTAGCATCTTTCAAAAAAGAGGTGTGCAAGAAGAAGGGGCACAATTTGAAGATGGGGGTGGCTCAGAGGTAATGTAAGAAGTATTTTTTCACAGAGAGGGTTGTGGATGCATGGTACGGCCTTCCGGAGGAGGTTGTGGAGTCAAAAACAGTGGTTGAATTCAAGCATGCATGGGACAGTCATAAGGCAATTCTAGGGGGTTGGGGTAGAGAGAAGTAGGCTGCTGGTTAACTAGGATCTGCAGCTTATCCATTATGTAGGGAAATGGGCAGACTGGGTGGGCCAAGCGGTCTTTATCTGCTGTCAAATTCTATGTTTCTATGTAATCCCTCATACCCATGGGCAGTTTGCTTATACCATCCCCCCTTCTCCACCTCATCAATGTGTAATTAGTGATTATTTTGTAAGGGAGGGTCACAGAGTGGGATGATGGTGATAGGGATAATGAAGGGAGGGGGGATGACATACTGCAGTCAATTTCATTAGGCTGAACCTCTGGCTGGCCAGGGGGCTCAGGCTCATCTGCAAATGTGAGGGATGATGTCTGGGTATATGTACATGGCAGTTGGGGGGCAATATGGCATTGGACTCCTGATGGCCCTTCTTTCCTGATTAGCTCTCCTTGACCACTTTGCAATGGTCCTTTCAGAGGCCATAGCCCCCCTCCCAATACCAGCGCATGGTCAACATCATCCCTTTATCAGCACTCAAGCCACAATAAATATCTTTGTTACATAACTATCTATCTGAGTGGCCCTACTTAATGCCTCACATACTCCTCACATTTTGGGGCCCCTCAACACCTGTAATGAGGTTGTCCCATAAGGTATTGGCATGGATATTGGCACAGCTGTTCTGCAGATCCTGGGTCCCACATCTAGTCCAGTTTACCAGGCTGATCTATACATAAGGAGGCCGTTCTGGATAGTACAGATGTTGGCTGGTATTTCTTTTCTGTGTGCTAGTTTGAATGTTTACTTCCCAGTGACTGTCACTTGCATATGTGCAGCTAGCCTGCCTTCACTTAAAGGGACATCTGGTCTACTTCTGGGTTCCCTGGGGAGAGAGGGGGAAACATTTTGGGTATGATATACTGTTTAGTTGTTATATACTTAGTTTATGTTCTGTAATACTATTAATACGTTCTCACAGGCCAGGCAAGTGCAATGTATGGTCTATGGGTCTTACGGCCAGTTTGATTGCTTTGATAGGTATTGCAGATGGGGGGGGCACAAGGGGATAGGGCCTTGACACTGTCTATTCATGGTTTCTATGCAAACTCCAATACTCAGCCTCCTAATAGAAGTTAGGTTTGTTACATGGAAGGTCTGAGGCCTCAGCTTTCCTATTAAACATAAAAAAATCTTATCTCACTTGAAGAAGATGAGGCCTCTGGTGACATTCCTTCAGGAAACAAAATTAACCTTGAAGGAAATGGGGATATTAAAACAAGGTTTGATGCGGACTGAACTCCATTGCGCTGCAATGGCTAAAAAAAGTGGAGATCTCTATCCTGCTTCACAGAGACCTGGAATGGACTGTGAGACAGTTCTCTGCTGACAAAGGAGGACAATGGATCTTAGTTAAAATCTCTACTCTGGAGGGTTTCCTGATATTGGCCAACATCTACGCCCCTAATGTAGATGACTCTGATTTCTTTCATTCCCTCAATGAACACTTCACAGACTTTAACCCCAGATCATCTCCCCATCCTTATACTGTAGGTTGAGATTTTAATCTCACACTGGATCCTGTGACAGACAAGAGTAGAGGGAGAAGTGGCAATGGGTTGAGAGATGCTGACACACACCTCCCAAAACCTGCTCTCTGATATGGGTTAAAATAGTGCCTGCTGAGTCAACCTTTTTCAAGAGAAAGGGCTAAGAAACATCGTAATCAGTAATTAAATATTCTCAGTTCCCGAAATCTGTTTTACCAAACACTGACCATAATGCCAAAGAAAGACTCCAAAAACACTACTGGCAAGCAGTCAATAACAAAAAAAGAATGTCAGCAAAGGCACAAAAACATGTTCAGCAGTAATTACAAGATGGCAGATGCTGCAAGTGCAAAAAAGCAATCTGGACACATCATCAGAAAACCCTGGTTCTGATAGTAGCCCAGGCACTAACTCGAAAGAAATAAAATTTCTCATACCTACAACTGTTTTCATGATATTTTGTAGTCGGGGACATTGAGCCCCCATTGTGTGGTCCCAGTTGCCCTTTCCTGCTCTCCACCTTTCCACTTATCCTGCAAATCTGGTCTATAACCCTTCTGAGTCTCCCTATGGATGTTTTTGTAAATATTGTATGTATACATATATGTACATGCCTTGTGATTGTAATTGTAAATATTGCATATATCAGTTCTATGTATATCATTAGGTATTTCTCTGTATATGCTATGTAAGAACTGTGTCTCCCCCATTTGTACTTCGATCTCATGTATTAAGTACCTTGCACTGTGTTTCTTTATTGTATTGTGTCCAGGTCCACCTTGCAAATGAGTTCATCTCCATGGTGTTTTGCCTGATAAAATAAAGATTGATTGATTGATTGATTGATTGAAACCACAGGCTGCTCTCAAAGGAAAAATCCTGAACCCAACAGATAGACCAGGATCCAGTAAAAACTCTGAGCAAGACAAGATGGAATTTGTCCCAAAACAACAACTGTCTGGTCCATTGGAGCTCTGAGAAAAAAACACGGGAGATGCAAGTGGACACAATAAAAACCAAAGGTATTGTTACATTTTTAAGAAAAATCTCTATCCCCAATATTGACAATAATAAACAGGAGAAAAAGGTAATGAATCCAAATAAAGCAAATGAAAATAATTTGCTACCTGCACAGACAGTTGAGCAAGAGGTGGAAGTGAATGATGATAATAATAATAATAGAACTAATTTGAAAAACACTTACCAATCACCCATAAAACAGTTGTGGGGAAGTGCAGCCGAAGCAGTACATGAGGGTGAAGGTGATAATTACTCTGAGGTGTTGAGCACTGATAGACAGGATAAGCCCCTTGGTGGAGGAGATCAGCAGAAATGTGAAGGCCATGGTAATGGTCAGGTAAATCCAATAGTGAAGATAGCACAGGCCCGTAAGTAGGCTGAAGAGAAAAATAGTGGAATGCCACCAAAGATAGTAACAAGGAATGTAATAAGGCACACCAAAGCCCTAGGATGGAATAAAATTTGGCTGCAGCAGAAAATTTAGATGGAAAGGCGAGACAGAGTTTTGGTGAGCAGCTAGTACCCTTGAGGAGGAGTGATGTGGCAACTTGTTTAAATGAGAAGTCTCACAACAAACATATGGCCACAGAACAAGCAGGAATACTTCATAAAAAAGACACTGTACAGGTGCTGCGTGAACAAACAGAAATGTGTTTACCAAAAGACGTGGTAAACCAAACTTCTCAGGAAAGAACATTACAAATACATGAGAAAGGGGAAGAAGAGATACCTGTAAAGGTAGCAATACAGCAAAACATGCCAATCTGTTCAATGCATAATCTGCCCTAAACATCTTTATTATTACAGGCAGGGTTAACACCAAGTGAATTTGAAATGGAGCTCCCTCTCTAAACTATACAAATCAAACTAGAATCCTTTGCCAAGACTCTACTGGTTATCACGAAACAATTCCAAATTATTAATGAAGAAAAGAACATTAAAAAAGCTACACATACGAATGGATCTCAGAGTAAAACAAAAGATGATGCTGATAATGACAAAAAACTGAAATTTTCAAAGGAATCCAGTAAGGAAGATGAAACTGAGGAAATCCCAAACTGGAATAAGAAGTTACTTAGTGAACTAATTTGGAACTTAGAGTGGATACAATTTCAGAAATGATTTCGAACATATTGACAAGTAATCAACAAATAAAAAAAGACCTAACTGCAGTGCACAAGAGAGTCTCCAATTTGGAAGTTCAGCAGGTGCTAATGCAAAGACAAATAGTTGAAATTGAAACTATACAGAAGGAATTGCAGAATAAACTTCTGGATTTTGAATTACGCAACAGAAAAATAAATATTCACTTTGTTGGTGTACCCAAAGCATGGGATAATGATCAAACTTTGAGACAAACCTTTAAAAAAATTGTTGCTGTCTACATGGATACATTTGGTATTAGTCAAGTATTTAGGTGTGTTCAGGAATGTTGATGGTGCATGAGTGAAGTAGCTAACTCTTAGATAAAACAAAAAAAAGAAAAACTTAGCACACAAAAATTTTCTGGTGAAAATCAAGTACAAATTTATTTCAGCAGGGTGCCAGAAGAGGCCAAGCCATGTGCTTCAACCCTCAAGCGGGTCTTCCTTAGGGGTGGATCTAAGGAGCTCACACACAATAGGTATTTAAACATAATTACTTAAACAGTGCACTCAAGTGTCATACAATCAATGGATACAAAAGTTTGACAAAAGCATTTACAAGAAAAAGTCATAGAAAGATCTTTTTAAGCTAATTGATATGTAGGATTAAGTAAATCTGGATTTTTTTTCTTTTTCATTTTTTTAGAGAGTAAATCACATATTTATCATGTCAGAGTGAAAAAGTTCACTTACAAAGCTTAAAAACAGCAGGTACTGAAAATAGTAGTCCTCCTTATAAAAGACCACTAATGAAAAACACATATGAATCTGGAATCACAGATATATTTGAATTCTGACGGGGAAGTGTGCTCAACTGAAAGTAAACATGGAAGGTCGAATTATGCTGCAAAAGGTCACCTATTTCCTTAAGGTGCAAATTATCATATTTTAATACTATTATAGAAACATTTACTCTGCCGAGCACTATTTAGATAGAAAAAAGGGGGGAGGGAGAAAAGAACAAAGCTTTAAGGCTCAGGTAGGGTGAAAATAGAGGAAGGAGTTTTAATCAACAAACCTTAATTTGAATATAACAGTGGAAGAAATAGTATCCAAAATGGACCAAATAAACCAATTATTAAGAGCAAAACCCTCAGATACAGATCCTTGCAGAGCAGTCATTGCAACATTTTTAAGACTGGAAGATAAAAATAGACTGATTATGCAAGTTTACCGAAAAAAAGTATAAGCTTAATGGGAGCTACAATCTCAATTTATCATGACCTACCACCAGACATTATAGCAGAGAAAAAAAAACAATTTCAGAAATACAAAACTATGGACAAAGGGGTATAAATCTTCAATGTTTTTTCCAGCAAAGTTAAGGATATGGTTAGAGAGTTAAAAACATATTTTTGTAATGACAACGGAAGCACTCGACATTCTATCAGAAAAAAATTGCAAATGTTTTTGATTAATAATTTGTAGATTAATGAAGGGGCTTGGTAGGAGGGCAGCAGGGACAGGGAACATATGGAAAAACTGTTAGAAATAGAAGAAATAAAATCTTTATCCAAATATAAAACTCCAGGAATACATGGTTGTACAATAGAATTCTGCCAATCATATTCAGGGGAACTAGTACCTTGGATTAGATTAATGATTGATAACCTGATGGTTGGCAAGGGTAACCTGCCAGATATGATGAATGAAGCTGAGGATATTTTGATTCATAAAAAAGGAAAATCTAGGGAACAAATAAAAAATTATTGACCAATTGCACTCCTTAACGTAGATTATAAGATGATAGCCAAATTAATAGTAACAAGAATGATACTTGGTTAAAACCTTTCCATCCGTCAGGATCAACATGGATTTATTCCAGGTGGAACACTGATGCATGTGATTAGGTTAGTTCAAACACTTTTTTGAATATGTGAAATTATTACCTGATAAATATTACGCACTAGCGTTAGACACTAGTAAAGCATTTGACATAGTAAACAGAACACATGATGAATATCTTAAATTTGTGGGAGATTCCAAAGTATTACTGAATGGTATTTCACACTTATATAAGAATTCACAAGCTTGTTTTTCTATTAACCATCATTTGACTGATACTATACAGATGAATAATGGGGTAAGGCCGGGATGTTCCCTATCCTCCATTATCTTAGTTCTTTGTATAGAGCCACCGTTAGAGGAAATCCAAGCAAATAAAAGAATCGAAGGAGTTAAAATTGGGCAAAATATTATTAAACTCATTGTATGTGCAGACATATTACTGAAGTTTAAGAATATTACACATTCAATTACAAATTTAATGGAGACAATTGATGATTTCTCAAAGTTTGAAGGATATAAACCAAACTCCTCAAAGTCAGTAATTATGCCGTTATCACAAGGTGATGACTTAGAAAATCAATACTTTGCATGTTTTAAAAAAGAAAGTAAAATTAAATATTTGGGACTAACTCTTACACCTAATTTAATACTAAGATTTGCATAAATTATAATGTAGAATTGGAGAAAATACAAAACAAACTATTTGGCAAAATGTAGCTATCTTTCTATGGGGGAGGGTAGAAGTCATCAACATGATGGCACTACCACACATCATATTTGTATTACAGTCTCTTGCTGGAATTCCAGATAACAAGTGGTTCTCTTCTGTACAATCAAGCACATTTTTTCAAGTTCCTCTGGAGAGGAGGGAAGCCTAGAACTGCATGGAGCTGTATGGTAGGAATCAGAAATATGAGAGGGCTTGGCTGTCTAGATCCTCTCAAATATGCTTTAGCACAATTATTAGCTATAGAATTAGCATTTTATCCCAAACAAGATCCTATTATTGATCAAGGTTTATTAGATTAGGAAGCAGAAATAAAATAAACTGCATACTTTTCCAAAATACTTTTAAACAATATAAAAATATTCCAGTACTAAACTATTGTCATATAAATGGTAAACTAGCAATGAAAGTATGGGGAGAAGAGTCCATTCCATGGCTACTTGTCAAGCTGAACAAGGCACAACTGAGTTTCCCAGGCGCAACACCAAAAGTGCGTCCTGGTGCCATATTCAAAAGTGAGAATTGCGCTGCACAATTTTGGATACGCAGTGGCACAAAGATAATGTATGTGGTACAAATAGAGGGGGTGTAACCATGAATGTGTGGTGCAACCTCATATTCAGCCCAAACACACAGCACAACTGTGGAGCAACTCACAAGATGTGCAGCACAAAGCTGAGCATAAAAGGAGGAGGCTCAACTGGACACCCCCCACAGGCAGAGAGCAGGATAGGCAGGAGCAAATGGATGCCACTGCATTTCTCATGGAGGAGGTAATGGGGGGTGAGGAGGAGGGAAGGAGGAACAACAACATGGCCATGGAAGGGCCCATCGGTGGAATGCCCAGCAGAGACAGTACCGTGCCCAACTCACATTCGAGAACTACAGTGACCCTGAGATAGTGGGTAGGTATCAGCTCAAAAGGGAAATCCTGAGATAGTTCGGTGAGCTGTGCCATGATGTACTGCAGGTACCCACCTAAAGGAGCCATACCATGTTGGTGGAGACCAAGGTGACAGTGGTAATGTGCTTGCCCACAATGGGCACCTCACAGAAATCAGTGGGTACCACTGCTGGGATCTTCTAGTTAGGCACATCCTGCCTCCTCACCCAGGTCCTCAATGCTTTGCTGTCACATGCTTCAGAGTGCATTAAATTCACAAGCACACAGGCAGAGCATACAGCAAACATGCAGGAATTTCACAGGCTGGCACACATGCCAGGCATGATAGGTGTCATTGACTGCACCCATGTGGCCATATTTGCACCACCTGGCCCAGAAGGAGCAGCATACATGAACAGGAAGGGACATTACTCCATCAACTGCCAGGTGGTCTGCAATGCCACAGGGTGCATCATCAGTGTGTGTGCCACACACTCTGGAAGGTTTTTTTTTGTTTATTTTGTTTTGTTTTGACCAGCACAGACACACTAAGCTGAAAGCTTGTTTACAGGTGTGACATGGGAGCACAAGAAAGTTAAGTGACTTGCTCAGGGTCACACAGTATGCAAGTGGGAGCTGTGGGATTCAAACCCCAGGTCTCCAGATTTGCAGCTCAGAGACTTAAACCACTATGCTATACTGCCTCCGAAGTATACATGATGTACATGAGTATACATCTAGCACCAATCAATCCTGTAACAGAGATTTGAGAGTGGGGTAGTCCCCATGGGGCATCTAGTCGGTGAGTCAGGATGGAGAAGAGGAGCACAGCTGCAGTAATGTGGCACACCACACAGCAGCTGGAAGGGGGGTGGGGAACAAGGACAGTGCTGGGTGACAAGGAAAGTTTGGAAATGGTGCCTGATGGCATGTCAGGAAAGCATGCATACAGGGGGCCCATGTGGTGCTGACAACAGGGCATGCATGGCATGTGCACAGCACTGCCCTGCAACACCATGGACACGAGGCACCACAGGTGGACATGTGTCCAATGGTCATAATGGCAGGCCAGAACAGTGGCACAATACACACAGCAGCAGGGAAATGGGCCCACAAGCCTGTGGAGGAGTAGCAACAGATGGGTAGGACAGATTTGTTGTGCCAACAATGGTGGCACATGAGCTGTGCATGGGAGTGGTGGCAAGGGCACACAGAGAAGCAGGTAGTGGTAGTGTGCACTGGCAAGGGGGGTGAACAGGCAATGGCCAGATAGGGTGTCTAATAACACATGTGATTTCCCCCAGGTGACAGTGCATGTGCCTTCCGACCCTGGCTGCCCACACTCATACAACGACCCAGCAATGGGGCTGAGGAGAGGTACAATGAGGCACACACTGCTATATGCAACATCATAGAGTAGGTCTTTGGCATGCTCAAAATGCATTTCTGTTGCCAAGACAGGTCGGGTGGTGCCCTACAATACAGCCCTGAGAAAGCCTGTGGCATATTCCTGTCCTCTTGTATGCTGTACAACATGGTCATTGACCATGGAATACCTGTCCAGGTGGATGAGGGTGACAGTACAGATGATGATGATGATGACCAGTAGGATGGGAGTGTGCAGCTGGCCATGAAGAGGAGGGATCCCAGGCTGGTAACATGTGCCAGGAGTCAACGGGATACCATTATTGAGGAGCATTTTGGGAATCGCAGGTGAGTACCACACAGGGAAGCAGGGCATGCACACCACCACCATACTCACACAGTCACGAACACAAAAAGATGCATGCATGCAAGGACACACACCAGACACACAGGTGGGCACACAGGCATGCATACGCACACACACCCACACCCACAAGGAACAACAAGTACATACCCATACAGTCCGGTGCTGTATGGTGTATGCCCAGGACCACACATGCCTGCAGGCACACACAGCTGAACAGCCACAGGGCACACAGCAGTAGGCAGAGGCCCACACAACACTGCTACCAGGGACATGTACAGACACAGCAGTACTGCAGAGAGTGGCATGGATTAGAGGGTATGCGCTGACACACAGGCAATGCCAAAACAGTGCTGCACTCATCACGCCCATGCCACATGGTCCAGCACCACTGCCCATACATAAGCCAGCTGTGACTCAGGCCACATGTGCACCATAGCATGTGAACCAGGCCACAGCCAGCCATGTGCTTGTCTGGCACTGTATAGTAGGCTGTGAGTATGGATGGAGACAGACACCAGGATCTGTGGAACGTAAACAGCTTTTATTCAGCATAAAAATAAAATAAAGGCAGGAATCTTTAACTTAAAGCAGCGAACTGAATGACCAAACAATACAGAGGGCATAAAGTAAAGGAACAACAAATCAAATAAAATCAGAAAATTTCTTTTACAGAAAACAATAATCGGCCACTAGGAAAAACTAGTGTCTGGACTGCTGAGAGTCCACCACTTTACTGACTCTAGGTCTCACAGTGCTTTATATAATAGGTACTGGTCATGTGATGAAGGGACACTCCACCCCTAATACCTGTTTGAAACCAAACTTAGCTAAAACACATATATTGTTCTTGTTCATACAGCACTGATATCAGAAATCACAATAAGTAGCTATACACAGTGCAAGCACCTTATTTGAAAACCTACATTGAGAAATAATTCTGAAATGGAGAGGGGCATGCTCCTCAGGCCACTCCTACCTGTCTTCTACCTGTTTAAGACAGAAAAAAAGGGCCGGCCAGCACTATAGGAGATAGAGACAGTGTAGAGTGCTGAGCAGCAAGGACACTCCCCAAACGACTCCTGGAGGTAAAACAATGGTTTGAAAACCAATATTATTAAATACTAGCAGCAAATGCCTAACATAAAAATAAAACCTAAACTTTAAAGCATGCCTAATAAGCACAGCAAAGATAACGCTGTGCGCTACAAATGCTTACACATTTTCCACATGACTCTCTGTGAGGAAAAGGGGAAACATAGGAGACTATAAAAGGACTTTGGGCAATTGAACCTTCTGCACCAGAATAAGTGTTCCAATAACATAACTAAAAAGAATTTCAGGTGCACAGACTAATAGAACTCTTTGGGGCATAACACTACGAAAATACATATTATGCAGACCCCTTTTTGGCTCAAAATTGCCGTGCAGTTTCACAGACACGTTTTCAGTCTTGCAGCAACTGCCGTAGCGAGCACTTCATTAATAATCACAAGAACTGGATCTTCTTGTATCCATTAAAAGCCTGGAACATAGTCTATCCCGTTCATCACCGGTAGAGATGTGGTCTAGACTACATCAACTGCAAGCTCAATACACAGGGCTGGTATCTCAAAAAGCAGAGCTGGCCCTGCAAAGAACCAAATTTAAATACCTAGAGATGGGGGAAAGGGCAAGTAAGTTACTAGCTATGCGTATCCGTCAAGTAGAGGCTTCACAATTTATTGCAGGAATTTATACAGGGCAAAATGGTCAAGTTTGCACTGACCCTCAGGAAATTGTGAAATTGTTTGGATCTTATTTCCAAGATCTTTACACAGTAGACCCAGCCCTGCACCCCACTAGCGAAGGAATAAACTCTTATCTTAGCTCTGTAAGTCTGCCTATGATACTTATCTCTGCGATAGCTAAGCTGATAATTATGAGGCATTGGATGGAAGATAAATCTCCTAATGTAACGGAGTGGTACAAGGAAATTGGCCAGGCATTACAATTGGAAAGACACATTGCATCTATGCATAATAGATTAGAAGCTTATTTCTCTCTCTGGGCTAGCCTAGAGACTCTACTGATAGTTTGGAAGCCATAGTAACGTGTAGTCATATTATAGGTGAGACATACTAAAGATATTGGATAGTGTGTAGTCAGGGAAGGGGGGTAGGGATTGGGGTTTTAAGTTATGGTATGTATTTTAGAGCCTATTACTTTGGTATGTTCATGTACTATCTAATGTACTTTGACTGGTGCTCAAACTAATAAAACTTGTTAAATCAGAAAATAATCACAAGAACTACTCAAAAACTGTACAGGAACTTGTAAAACTCCCAGCATAGCATGCACGTTAGGTAGTCTTTTTAGAAAGGGAGTTTTAACTTTATTTTCTTGATGTGCTTGCATACCGCCTTGCACAATCACGAGGGCAAGATTCACACATTCATTCGGCAGGGTTTCGCAAGTTCATGCTGGTGCCTGTGTGCCTGTGTGCACATTCGTGCAGGGACCTCTTCTTTTAAAATGGGAGACTCTAAAGGGGGAGGAAGGAACCAGAGACCAGGGAATGAAAAAGGGATAGTACAAGAACATACTACAGGTGGCCTGCCTGTAGACAGAAAGATGAGAGAAAGCCAGAAAAGACAAGTAGAAGGTGCTGTTGCAACAGTCTTAAGGGAGCAGGAAATATAAAGGTCTCCAGAGCTTTCCTTTCACAATGGCAGCAGGGGACTGGACTGGGCAGCTCACCCAGCAGGACTACCGTGTGGATCCATGACCACCACAGCCATGGGGGTGGCCACACCCTGACTGTGTGGCAGCCATGGGCAGCTTAACAGCCAGAGGGTGTGTCATCGCCACATCCACAGGGGTAGATGCCTGATAACATGACTGGGTCCTCACGGGTGGGTACAACCAGGCGAAAAGACTGATGCCAGGTGTGTTGGGGATGGTATAGCAGCAGGTGGTGTCAGCTTCAATGGGGTTGCCAGACGCTGAGCCCTGGGCATGCTCATGGAACTATGGGGAGTCCTGTGCACCCTGCTCTGACCAGTGGATGCCAGCATCATGAAGCTCACTGCAATGGTCTCCACAATGCAGTACAGCGAAGCAGTCGTGGCCTCCCGCAGTTGGCAGATCTCACCAATTAGCTGAGCACATCCTATGGCCCCACAGTCAGACAGTTGATGTACCTCAACCTGCAACACATGTATCTCTGCCCTGAGCATAGCCTGGTTATCCACGGAATCCCGCAGAACCCGGGTGTGCTCATCTAGCCTGTTGGTGGCTGGCATATCACAGTTCTGACACCAACAGGCTGTGCCACATCCCTCGACTGGTAACGCTGCACTGAAGTCCACAAATAGGGTGGGGACTGGTTGTGGGCACTGAAGACAGCCCCTGGGGAGTGCTTCACAGTGTCCCCTGCAGGCCATTGTAGCACAATGGCTCCCTGCTGGACCTGTTTGATGCAACCAGTGCCCACACCTGTGCCCTGTCCTCATCCAACACCAGCAGCAGTGGCTCTCAGTACAGGGAGAGCACACTGGGGATGTGCATGCATGTTCCCGAGCCCAGCAGCACTGGCTGCCACCATCTGTTGTATTACTGGAACAGAGGAGGGTTGTTGAAACCTGTGCACCCCAATATAAGTGTGATGTCATCATCATTGTCATAATCATCCTCATCCTGCATGGCTAGCACAAGCACAGGGAGATCATCCTGCATAACGATGTTGGCCAAGGGGTCCTCTTCGGCAAATCCAAGTAAGTCCACCAACCCACCAAGAGGACATCGCCCCCTGGCAATGGCCACAATGCCAGAGGATATAGATGGCATACCATCGTCCTGTGCCACAGGTCAAGGTCCAGCCTGAACAGCACCCCTGAGGTGTGATGGAGCTGTCAGACAAAATGGAAAGTGGTTAGTGTGTCACTGATGAATTTCAGGTAGACAGCTATACGATGGTATGTCCGCATGTGTGCCACAGGTGTGCCTGCAGTGCCATGCGTGTGCCATGGCAGCACAGCTGCTTAAGCACATCAGGACATAGGCATTGAAAAGGACAATGGTCGCATCTGTGCACCCACACAGCATTGTGTAGCAATGGACCACACCTGACAGGCAGTGCTGGTACCTCCTCCCCCCAAATGGCATACAGCACAACTGTGGATACCCTGTCCAGTGTGACATGCTGGTGCAGTGGCCCACTGTGGATGGCCACATGCATGCACAACCTGCAATGGTCACCCATGGGACATGGGTGCCAGCGTTAGCGTGGTCTCTGTTCCAGGAACCCCCCCAGACATGACTGAGTGCTCGCAGCTGCCACACAGCATGCAGGGGACCATGTTGGACCTCGGTGTGGCTTTGCAGGCAGTGCAACACCCCAAGCCACAACATGAACACATTAGTGGTACCCCTGTTGTGTATTAGGCACACCAATGGCCTGCACAAGTTGCCCCCCACCAGGCGTACCACAGGTATACTCACAGTGCTGTGATGGCCTGCCACCTGTCTGGAACCCCCCAGGATACCCACAGTGGATGCCTGGGTGAATGTTGATGCTAGCATCTCTTCCTCTGCAGTCAGGATGGGTGCTGTAGAGGGTCCACCACCTGTTTTGTTGAGCGTTGCCCTAATGGCAGCAATCTTCTCCTTTGCCCAGCACTTGTCCATGTTCATCTTTTTCTTGCACTCCTGAGGAGTGTATTTATAGCATCCATGGGCATTCACATATGTGGCCACCTCCTCCCAGCATACAGCCCACTCCTTGGGGGTCCCTGAGGCCCCACTCAGGAGTTCCTCCCTGGCAACATATGCTCCACCAGGGCATGTTTTTCATCCTTCGTAAAATTGGACTTGCATTTTCTGGGCGGCCCCTGCTGTTCCTCACTCTCTGAATCTAACATACTGCCACCTGTGAATAGGGATGGTGCACAGATGAGCAGTATGGTTACATCCCCTTGTGCTGTGCAACATATTAAATGTGGTAGTGCAATACAGCTATCAGCAGTAAGAATGTAAACAAACCTACCTTCCTGGCTGCAATTTCTGTCAGTGACCAGTGCTGTGTGGTGTAGTTTTTATGGCTCAATTCATGCAAATGAACTGTGAAGCAACCAGTAATGAGATGCTAATGTGCTGACTTGCATCTGGATTTGCTCATGAGGCACTTTACATAATCTGGTTGAATATTGCAGAATTGCTCCTGGTGCAACTGACTATGTGATGCGCAACTAGGATGCGCTGGAGCAATTCTTCGGCGCAGTTTCCACACATGCGCAATATGCTTTACCTGTGTTGCCATCTGCACAGCCTGCTGTGCTATGCACCAGTCTGTGTATCATGCATTCTGCATTGCTGCACACGTGGGCCCTATCACACATGTAGGGCGGCTGTGCCAGTGGCTGTTACCACTCAGGTGCAGTTATTGCGCCATTGGCTTGCTGTATGTGTAGCACTGTCTGACCTTCACAGAATAGCACCAGCATGCTGATGTGTGCACATGGGTCGCGGACATGACCCCGATCTCCCGTCTGTACTGACAGCATTGTGCATGTGCAGTAATGCATAGTAGTTCCCATTGGTGCATGCATATCATGCATTTGCGTGCTGCACGGTGGTGTGCTGTGTGTTCCTATCTTGCAATCAGCATGGCTGTGCAACAGAGGTCTTATTACACCAGCAGACAGCACAGTGGGCCTGGTTGAGTGTGCTGGAAGTATGGCACGTGCAGCGAGAGTCCGTCCATGGGCCCTTAACTGGAACAAGGTGGGGATGGCCAACCCCATGGCACTGGTTGCCCCACTAGAGGACCAGTTGTTTGGAGCTGTGGCACTGCAGCAGGTATGGTCCCAGGTGGGGGCTCCTGTTGCAGAGTGCCTCGAGGGACACACAGGGATCCCCAGGACAAGGGAACAGTGGAATCAGTATGGTGACCTGCACTACCGTGATCTGACATGGCACAGGAAACTGCAGGACCGTGCCCACCAGGGTGTGGTCCCATAACCAGGTACATCTGTCTATGCTTTGTGCATGTCTCTTCTGCATGCTTGAGGGGGCATTGGGGTGTGTGGCAGGTGCGCGTGCACCTGCACACAGGGCGGGAATACTTTGTTTGGGTGTGTCAGTGCTGTTGACAGGCCTTGCTGAACACTGTGTGGCCCCGTGTTGCACTGTGCCATTGGCCCTACACATTGTGCCCGGCTTGCGGGTAGCAGACTCAGTTCCCAGCATTGTGTTCTGTGCCATGTTGCATTGTGTCATGCTTGCTTGGGCTCGGGGCTAGTGTATGGTGTTTGCATACTACTCATTGTCCCCTTTCATTGCGTTTCCTTTGCAGGGCAGGAGGTGCACAGGGGGGCCAGGGAAGAGGCAGATAGGCATGGCCGCCAGGTGAACGATGGAGCAGCAGCTGAGCCTGATGGCCAGGCTGCAGGTAAGTGTGTGACATTTGCAGCAGTCCTCTGTACCTGTGATTGGGTGTTGAGCCCATCCACACAGCAGACCATTGCCTGCATGCTGTGATTGTCCATGTTTTGCTGTTCAGACACTGTTGCGAGTGTTAGCCAGCAGCATATGGTTGTCCCATCATGTACATGGCTCCTGTGTGCTGTTTCCCTGGTGCTGTCACTGGTGGTAGCTGTGTGTAACCCACAGTGCACACATGGGGATGCTGCTGGGCCTGCTTGAGTGTTGCACATGTGGGCATCAGTTCCTCACTGTGGGGGCATGTGCACATGTCACATTGCTAGGTACTCCATGGACCACATCCCCATCCTTGTGTGGCACAGTATCCCGGCCTATTGCCAGTGTCCGCTGTGCGTGTGCTGTTGATGGCCTTGTCCGTGGGACCACCCAGCCTCAGTCCTCTACACACACAGCCCATTGGGGGTGGGGGTTTGTCAATGTGTGGGCCCTGTCTCTCAGTTTCTGTTCTGTGTTTCCCCTGCACAGGTCGTCCGGGGCCAGGGAGAGGATGGCACAGTGTAAGCATCCTGGGTGGAGGCATAATTTGCCTGCAGTGGATGGCTATTGGTGTTTACCATCAGCAGGTGGTCCACATCTGCCTGTCACAAATACTGCTGTCAGCCACATGGATGCTCGTTGCAGAGGTGCACAACCTGAGGGAGGACCTACATCGGCAGACACGTTAGGACATAGACAATTCTGTATATAGCCCCAGTTTTCGCTTCCCCACCTACCCATTTCCCATGGACACTGTTGTTTCCCTCCTGTTGCTGTCCCTTCTCACACCAGTCCCCATTGCTTGTTGTTGCAGATAGTTGTTTATTCTTCCCTTTCATGGTTCATGGTTGGCGTGTGCTCTTTTTTGTATCGTTCTTGTTCATTCCACAATGTATACCTCTTATTGCCTGTTCCATACTGTTTTGTTTCACTGTGTTTCAAAAGTTATATATTAAAGTATTGTGTCCTATTTGTGTGTGTGTTTGTGTGTCTGCTTCACATGCCTGTTGCTTCAGTGTGCTGTTGTTGACCATGGTTGGACTCTGGATGGAGCATGTCCTGGCCCATTGTGTATCTGCAGTGTGACACCGGTGGGTACTCACATCCTTGCCTGTCATACCCCTGTGTGTTGGGTTTCCTATGGGTTGCTTTGGTGGGGTCTGGCTCTGTGCATCTGAATGGGACATGCCATGGCCCATGGTGTATCTGCAGTGTGACAACGGTGGGTACTCAGATCCTTGCCTTTCACATCCCTATGTGTTGGGATTCCTATGGGTTGCTTTGGTGGGGTCTGGCTTTGTGCCTGCCACAGTGCCCTGTGTCCATGTCCACATGTCCAGCGTGGTGCACAGCCCTGCTGTGTTCCTCTTCCCCATGCTGCTGTGCTGTAATTTACCCTACACTGTGTCCCTGTGTGCCTGTTCAGGGTGTAATACATACCGCCATGTGCATGGCTGCCAGTATGCCTGTGGACCACTGTGCCTGTGCTGTGGCACACAGTGCATTCCTGTGTGGTGCCTTCACATGGTGGCAATGGTGCTTGGCTATTCTTTGTTGGCTTCTGGGCCTCTGGTCCTGTTATGCTTATTCCCTGCAGCCCTCTGTGCCATGCCCATTGTGCTCCCTGTCCCGTTGGTTGCCTGGGTCTGTGTGGTGCTCTGTTCCATGTCTATGGGCTTTGGGTCTCTGTTTACTCTGCACTATTTCTGTGCCATCCACCTGTCCTTTGCCATTGTGGTTCTGCTCTGCCTTCTCTACCATGGTCCTGTGCCTTTGTGCAGTCCTGACTGTTTTCCCTGTCACCTGGTGCAACATGCTCCATATGCTATATTTAGCCTGCACAGTTGATCCAGTGCATTTCAGGTTGCTCTGGCACAAGTCTGTTTGTGCGATGGTGCATCTTTTCAGCATTGATTGAGCTGGCACATTTCTGCTGAATATTCATATTTGTGCTGTGGCACATCTGGGTTGCACGGTGCATCCATTTGTGCATGTTCCGGGATCTCTTTTGAATATCTAGCCCAGTAACTACAAAAATAAAACATTATCCAGGATTTATAAAACTGTTATAAATGAACCAATAAACTGTAGGTTAAAGATATTTGAGAATTGGCAACAGGAAATATCTATGAATTTAACTATATAACAATGGCAAATAATTCAGATTGCAGCTAATAAAAATGTTGTATAGGCTGAGAACAAATCCATCCAGATAAAAGTAATAAATCAGGCCTATATTACACCAAAAATATTGCATTACATTACATGAAACATAGCAAATAAATGTTGGCATGGCTGTGGAAAGGAAGCAGATTTACTGCATAATATTTAGAACTGTCAATTTATATAAATTTAGTGGATGGCAACAGTGGATCTGCTATGACAAATATTGGAAATCAAAATACCTGCATCCTTTGAAATACATGTAGTAAATAAACATGAAACATTAAATGTCACCAAAGATCAACAAAAAGTAATAGCCTTGGGAACTATGGCCACAAAAAGGGTTATCTTAGAATTCTGGAAGAGCCAAGCCCTTCCCCAATCCATTAAACAACTGTGGTGGCACAAAACAAAGTTATTTTTGAGAAATTATGGTTTTAGTTGGAAAATCCAGAAGGTATCATGGCTATGTCATGGAACGAATTTATGAAATTTACCCCCATAAGAATAGGATGATGTATTAGGGTATGGTAATATCTCAATAGCAGTGTACTATTGCTCTACCAATCATTTGTTAAACATATGGTTTTTTTTGGAGGGGGGTCAATAAAAAATATTTTAAAAAAGGGAGTAGAGGGAGCAGTGAACCACATAAAAGGGTGGCACTAGCTATACACAAGCTCCTTTCAGAACATACCCTACTAGATGCATGGTGAACTAGCCACCCAGGGGAGAGAGATTTCACCTGCTTCTCTGCCCCCCACAGATCCTTAAGCTGGATTGATATGTGGCCCATTTCCCACCCCTTTTCAAACTCACCGCCCCTTACAAAAATTCACCCCATCATATTGTCTGACCATGCCTCTTAGAGCTACCCTTTTCATGGGCACATAAGCCCCGACCACCCTCCTCCTGCCGTCTAGAACTATTACTGCTCCAGGACAAGCAGTTCATCCTGTGGCTGAAATCAGTCATCCAGGACTTCTGGGCTACTAATGACACAGGGGATCTCTCTGACTCCACTCTATGGGAAGCATCTAAAGCCACCATAAGAGACTGAATTATAGCCTACATCCCAAACAGACACAAGGTCTGACAAGCTGAACAGGCTTCATTGGAGAAACAGCTGGCATCACTAGAAGCCCAATACAAGGCCTGCATCACAACAAATCCTTCCCATGCCTTTCTAGCTCAGCTAAATAAGACTAGACATAAACTAAATGAATACCTTACCAGAAAGGCAGAACTTGCCTTATTACGAGTCAAACACTCCTATTGGGAAGGAGGAGAAAAATCAAGTAAGCTATTGGCCTCCATACTCAAGAGCAGACTAGCTGCATAAACAATTGTAGGCCTGACCCATTCGAATAGGATTATCCATACCTCCCAGATGGGGATAAATAGGATTATGTCCATGTTTTATGAGAAATTATATTCCTCACCCTCACCCTCTGATCTTGCAGATATCCTAAGCTTCCTGCCAGTCTCCCCATTCCAAAAATACCCCCTGCAGGTGGCCTCTATCCTTAATGCACCTATCTCCAGGACAGAGATGCAAATCACCATCTGGGTGATGAGTCCCCACAAAACATTGGGAAACAACGGATTCCCAATTGACTTTTACCAGGCTCTGACTGACAATATTTCTCCTTATATTCAAAGGGACTTCCAGCACTCCACGAAGAAGGAGATATTACCTGCCACTATGTGAGAAGCAGTAATAACTGTCCTCCCTAAGGACGGGAAAGACCTATCAGCTCCAGGTAACTACAGACTGATATCCCTTATAAATGCAGATGCTAAGATACTGGCAAAGATCCTGGCCACCACACTGGAGGGGGCCCTTCTTGGACTGCTTCTCATGGCTCAGTTAGGTTTTGTCAAGGGATGGATGGGGTCTGACCACTTACAGACCATGATTGCCTTCATACAGCACACCAAGCATCTGGCCTCCCCAAGCGCTGCCTTGGCAGTGGATTTCAAAAAGGCCTTTGACTCTGTTGAATATTTCTTTCTGGTGGTTGTCCTCCAAAAGATGGGCTTTGGGAATGTCTTCTGTGACTGGGTGAGACTCCTCTATGCTTCTCCCATGGTCTCAGTGCTCACAAATGAGCTCTGATCCTCCTCATTCCCCCCTACAGAAGGCTGTGAGACAGGGGTTCCCCCTTTCCGCACCACTTATTGTCCTGGCCATTGAAGATCTGGCCATTGCCCTCAGGGAGCACAATGGGATCCCTGGTCTCCAAATAGGCCTCAACTCCTTCCAAACCTTTTTATATGCTGATGACTTGCTCATCACATTCTCTCAGGTTCACAAAGTAGTCAGTAGTATTCTCCCCCTTCTGGTTTTCTTCGCTAAGGTATTTGGGCCCAGGATTAATCAATCTAAAACTGAAGTCCTACGTTTGAATACTCACTGCTCTGCTGAAGCATTTCAGAAGCTGGTCCTCAAAGAGGCCCGCTGGGGGTATCACCTACCTGGGGACAAAACTCCACTGAGACCAGGCCAGAATGATTATCCTAAACTTTCAGAAAGCCCTACAAGCTGCCCGGTGTAGATCTGGACAGATGGAAGGGCCTGCATCTTCCATTGGCAGGTAAAATTTTTGCCATCCGACAGATGCTAGTACCCAAAATCCTGCATCTCCTGGCTCATCTGCCTATTCAAATCCCTACAAAATGGTTTCAAAAGCTGGACTCCATTATGTGCCATTTTCTCTGGGAGGGTAAACAGCCTTGTTACAGTAGGTTTAAGGTCTGGCAACACTGGAGTTAGGGGGATGGGGACTACCATGGTTCTTTATTTATCATATAGCTTTCATTACTGCTCAAACCTGAAAATGGTTTGAAACCCCTTCCTCACAATTCCCAATGTCGCTACATCTGGAAACAACTTAAGCTGGTTATCTGGCCCCTGCGGGTTTACTATACGTGGCATGGCATCCTGCTGGTCATCTGACCCCTCCTATAACACTTTTTATATCCTACTGGAAGAAAGTTCATAAACTTTTGGATAACTCACCAACCCCATGGGTTTCTACACCCATATGGAAGAATTCTGTTCTCACTATTGGAGGGAAGACCATACATTGGCCCCTCTGGGAAGCACAAGGTATTAGATTGATTCAGGATCTCCTTCTTCTGGGCTCATTGGTTGTTGACTCATTCTCAGCTATCAGAAACCATCTTCATTTACCTCAGAGCCAACTCTGGCATTACCTACAACTCAAGGATGTGATTAACCACTGGTGGAACAGTGTCTAAGGACCCAGGTTTCAAGGATGTGACCCTTCCTTTGACCACCTGAGCCAAATTACCTAGTGGGCCAGCTGGCTGGATATACAGGGATATCAGGGATGCCCATCAAGACCCCTCCCTCTCTCCCATCCAGACTCAGATGGGATAAAGAGTTGGCCATCTCGATATCAGATAATCAATAGGTATACTCCTGGTATAGGATCCACCGCCCATGGCAGGATGGCAGGAGCCATTTTATTATGAACAGGACCCTCCTTCAGTGGCATCATACCCCATTCAAGCTGAAGCAGCTGGGTCTCATCTCTACCAACTGCTACTGGAGATGTGGTCAACCTGAAACTCAGCTGTTTCATATCCTATGGTCATGCCCTCTTGTGCAACCCTTCTGCACTGAGATCACTAAGTTGTGTCATCAGGTAGTGGGTCAGAACCTTAAGGTGGATGTCCCACTCCTTCTTTTTGGATGTTGTCCTGGGTCCATCCCAAAAAGGCTTCTAATGGCACAATAGGTTACAGTGGCAGGGTCCACAGCCAAACACTTTATCCTGATACACTGGTGTATTACCAGTTGCCCATCTGCTCAAGAATGGTTAGCCAGCATGGGCATGGTCACCACCTATGAGAGGTTGTCCCACATGGCTTTGGGGTCAAGGGAAAACTTTATCAAATGTTGGAGCCCATTTCTGAATTCGGTATTATGTCAGGATGGGGACAACCAACAACCTGACCCAACCATGAGGTACTGTATAATGTCTGTCTATAGACACAGACCTGCCTCAAGTCACATCTGCATGTGTCTTAGAATATTTTCAATTCCTTGCCTGCATTTCTTGAAAATAGTTAGAAGTTCTTATTTGTTGCTGTATTGTACACAACTGCATAGGTTCCTTCCATTACTGCAAGAGTACAGTATACACTATCTTCTCACTGTTAGATTATGTGATGTATTAGCCTCTTTTTATGTATCATTATGACATTTTGTCTTGTGTGTACTATGAAAATGCTGACTACGAATGTGTACTACTACATGTACTGTTTGCTGTTATGTTACTATGTTCTAATAAAATATTTGAACAACAAATGCCCATAGCTCCACTAATATTGTAGGTATACAGTCAAGATTCGGCATGCATGCCAAAGTAAATATGTCCTGGAATCTAATTAAGCTGGATAAATGTGGTTTAGTAGGTTAAAATTTACTGTGGATACTTTATTATTTACTAATTAGCAAAATGTGCTCAAAAATTCATGGATGTGTAATAGGAAATGCCAGTACAATTCTATTTGTGGGACTTAACTTTCATAAAGCACTTATCACCACCAAATCACGTTACCTGCACAGCATCATGGTCCTACAATGTTCTTCCAACACTTCTGCCACAGTGATGCCCAGTATCATGCTCCAGCATGACTAAAGATATCTGATACTTCTGTAACAATGGCCTAAGTCACAACTAGTTGTTGTAAGGCTTGATGTCAATTGGTGCTACTGTTTTCAAATAGCAAAAATATACATTGTTATCTACAGGGTAGTTAAAGAGTCAGCAGGTGGCACTGCACAGAAACAATGCTGCATATGCATGTGCTACCACAAGTCAATAAGTCAGTGAGCTCTACCGGTTAGCTGGTATATTGCAAGAAGACAGGCTAGTGCACAGTTATGTTCATGATTATTCCTCATGATTCATCACCCAAGATAGTGACATGATGCTTGGCACCACTATATTTTTACTATGGAGACTCCTATGAATGCTACCTTATTGCCTCTTTACAAAGCCTTTAACTTCCTCCACAATGACAACTGAAATGTATTACTGGGCAAAATGTATGGACGTGGCTTTGACAAACGTATCACATCTTTCCACAATTTCACAAAAGCTCATGAAATTCAACTTTAATTACTGATGTTAATTTTGGAATCTTTGGCTGTGTATAACTTGGCAAGCCTTTGACCAAGAGATTAGAAAGTTGATACACACAGCCTCCTTTCTTTCCATACTGTTTTTCTCCTGGCCAGCAGCTTGCCTCTTAGAGATATACCCTGTTCACAGGGATATACACTGATCATCCCGAACCCAGTCATCATTCAGTTGTTCTACCCCTTTTCCCCCCTCCCACCTCCCCAGTGGGGGGTTGCCTCTGTCAGCCTCAAACAGCCACAGCTTCCCCTGCAGGAAGAGCAAGCTTCCTTGCCTAGCTGCAGAGGTCACTGTGTTAGTGGAACCTGCCCCTAACCCTCCCGGACTGAGATGCACTGCTGGGCAGCAGCTGTCTTGGCCATTGTCTGCCTCCTGACATGACTTTTCAGGCTTGCTCCCTATCCTAGGTAGTCAACAAGTCAGTGTGATGCTGTGTTGTTGGGCCATGTAAGTGGCCTGACAGCCTAATATTTAAGTTCAATGAATCTAATAAAATCAGTAATATTCAGTTCTCTAATTTTAAAGTTAAGGGGCTTAACATTCTGCAGTTTACATAATTGTGAAATTAAATGTTAAAATTTCATGATGTTTGGAGGCTTATACCTCTGTCACCTTTACAGGCTGAAGTTTGCAACTTGGTACTCATCTGCATGGACCTCAGTAAAGTCATAATACCAAATTAATTGTATTTTGACAACGTATTTTGAAATCAAATGGAAATAACTGAAACAACAATTCTGGTGAAATTTTGCAACATTTTTGCAGAAATTTTTAATATTTTGCAGAAACAAAATCAGAATTTCATCAGAATTTTCTTTGGTAGAAGATGAATTTCACCTAGCCCTAAGTGCATGCAGATGGGGCATCACCTCAGCCTCCAGAAGGTTTTTCTGAAAACTGTAGCTCCACAACCACTATGCTGCACCACTCTCACAATTGCCATTGCTTCACTCTGTACTTCTACTGGAATTCATTTTGTTACCTTACCCTAGATAGGGTGTCACTAGTTTTCCCCTTTTTGCTTCATTTTATCCCTTTGCAACCTTACCCTAGATAGAGTGTTTCTTATTGTCCCCTTTCTGCTGTACTTTACCCCTTTCTTTTTCCTGAATCCCACCACTTGTTTCTCCCTACATGCCCATTACTTAGCCTTCCTCTTTGTGCTTTCCTTAACAATCTACATACCTCTACCCTAGATTGGGTGTTTCCCCTTTTCCCAGCAACAGGTATTCACTGTTTGTAGTTTCTTCCTTGTAGTTACTTCCATAACCAGCTCCATACTTCCTACACATATAGTAGCAGTTTACACGGTTTCACCAGTTTTCAGATCGACCTTCCAGAGACTGTGGTACTGCTCTATCTGCACACACCTGTCTGGGTTGAGGGAGGAGGTCACTAGACTCCAGACTTAGTTGGCTAGGATTTGGAGGACCTCTTCCCCCACTCAGGAGCCACCAAGACTGCCACCATTACCTCAGAGGATGGCAAGGAGGAAGAATGACTGGACAATGGTAGGCTTGGGAAGTGTGGAAGTGGTGGGACACAAGCAAATTCCTCAACCAGAACTACGGTAACCCGTGAGATGGGTGCATGAGGAAGGGCACCGTCCATGATGGTGACTCCTTCCTGGCACAATCCCTCAAGGTGATGGGAGGGTAGGGCAACCGGATGAGGCTGTGGGTTAACTGGGTGACAGGATGTCGCTATGCGTATGCATGTGGGGGGGTAGGAGAGAGCACGGCCAGTGTGGGCTGGGAGGGGTGGAGAGGCTGAAGGAGGAGCTTGGTAGCTGACTGAGCTGCGCCTTGGCATCAGGGATTAGTTAGTGGTTGGGGTGGGTGAGGTACTCGGGTCGGGTCCGGGAGCTGGTAATGATTTTATTCTGCCCGCCTGAACCTTTATTTTATCTACTGCTTTCATTCCCCTCTCAACATGCACCCCCTTGAATTGAGAATCCTATGGGGGTGCGGGGTGAAGCCCCTCCCCAGAAAGCAGTAAAAAACTGTCCTGGCAATGTATTCGGCACTCTGACTGAGCGATAATGGTGATTGCCTTTAGGTGTTTGCTGCTATCACATAGACCCCAGAACTACTATGTAATTTCTATACCATTTTGGGGGGGTGGGACTGACTGAAGGAGGCACCCGCAGTAGTGACTATATTGGAGACCTCAAGGAGGGTGACAGAGCACCCCAGAGGAGGAATTAACTTTGGGTGGGGGGCTTGATTGTGAAGGGGACAGATCTGGGAGTAGGAAAGAAGGGTAGAGGCAAGTTACATGCCTACCTGTTGCTACAGCTTGGAAGGATGGGAAGCAGATCCTGAGGATCACTAGAGCAGCAGGTTGAGAGGGAAACATGGATGTCATTGTCCACCTTGGGACTAATGACCTGGCTAGGAAAAGGGATGGGATAGTGCAGAGGGAGATTAGAGACCTGGGAAAGGGTCTCGCTGAGAAGCTGTTTGTCTATGACAGGGAAAAGAGATGGATCCCTGTAGCAGGAGTTCCAACTCATGGATGAAGGAATGGTGCAGAGTGGAAGGGTTCATATAAATTGGGTCTGGAGACCCACCTGGGAGAATAAGGGCCTATACAGGGGTGAAGGCCTGCATCCATCCTGAAGGGGAACTGCAGTCCTCAGTGTATGTTTTAAATGTTACTTCAATGAACATTTAAAACAGCAGAGGGGGTGGCAGAAGGAATCCTAAAGGCAGAAACTGCCCCCACAGGCTGCTGCAGAGAGTAGGGAGAATCAAAGGGGAGAGGAATCCTCCATGGTGCAAATTAATAAAGGAGGCAGGGTGGTAGAGATAATTGAGCAAGGGAATTGGAGCAATAAAAAGAGAGTGGGGAAAGAGGGAGAGCAAAAAGGAAAAAAGTGGGCAACAAGCAGAGTGGAAACAAAATCTGAAAGGCCATGTGTGTGAATGCTAGAAGTCTAGGAAATACAATTCTAGATACAGAAACACAGAAACTGATGGCAGATAAGGGCCACTGGGCCCACCTAGTATGCCCATTTTTATTACCTTCATTTTTGTTGCAGACCTACTTCATCTATGGTGCTGTCTCACTCCCCAACCCCTTATGCCAGTGATTCCCTTGAGCCTATCCCAGGCAATTTGGAATCCCACCACTGTTTTCGCCCCTACTACTTCCACTGGAAGGCTTTTCCAGGAATCCACCACCCTTTCTGTGAATAAGAACTTCCTCACATCTCGCCTGAATCTACCTTCCTCCAGATTCATAGCGTGACCCTCCCTTGTTCTAGAGCACAATTTTCTCTGTAAAATAACCCCCACCTGTGCTTTATTAACACCCATGTGATATTTAAAGGTCTCTGTCATATCCCCACTCTCTCTCCTCTCCTCCATGGTGCACATATTGAACTCCTTTAGCCTCTCATCATAGGGCTTTTGATGCAGACCCTTCACCATTTTGGTAGACCTGTTGTGGGCCACCTCCACTCTGTCTATTTCTTTCCTGAGATGTGTTCTCCAGAACTGGATATAGTGCTCAGGGTTGGGTCCTACCAGTTATCTATAATGGGGAAATATCACTGTTGGTGATGCCCCTATCTAGGATCCCATTTGCCCTCCTGCTGCCTTATCTCACTGCCTGTCCACCTTTAGATCACCAGATATGATTACCCCCAGATCTCTTTCCTGTTTGGTCATTGTCAGTATCAGTCCCCCCATTTTGCACTCTGCCCCTAGGTGTCTATGGCCCAAGTGCATTCATTTACACTTTTTTGCATTAAAACCCAGCTGATATTCCCTTGACCACTCCTCCAGTTTTTTTTCAGATCCCTGTCCATCCTTTCCACACCCCACCCCAGAGTGTCAACTCTGTTGCAAATCTTGCTGTCATCTGCAAAGAGGCAGATCTTCCCTTCCAGGTCCTCTGCTATGTCACTTATAAAGACATTACAGAGGACCAGTCCCAGCAATGATCCCTGAAGTACCCTACCCTGCTGGTCACCGTCCCTGCCTCAGAGTGAACTCCATTTATCATTACCCTATGTCTTCTATCCCCTAACCAGTTTCTTACCCAGGTTACTGTACTACCTTGTTGCCCACCCCCTGCTATCCAACTTGCTTACCAGTCTTCTGTGAGGAACTGTATCAGAAGTATTGCTGAAATCCAGGTAAGCCATGTCCACCACTCCTTCCTTGTCTAACTGTTCAATATCTTCATTAGTGACATTGCAGATGGACTAGAGGGTAAGGCTTGTCTGTTTGCAGATGACACCAAGATCTGCAACACAGTAGATGATCCAGATGGGGTGGGCAGAATGAGAAGAGATCTGGATAAACTGGAAAAATGGTCAGAAGAGTGGCAACTGGGATTTAATGCAAAGAAGTGCAAGATCATGCACATAGGGAAGAGAAACCCTGAAGCCACCCATAGGCTGGGAGGGCAGTTGCTGGCAGTCACAAAGGAAGAAAGAGACTTAGGCATCATCATCACCGATGACCTGAAATCATCCAAGCAGACTTCTAAAGAAGTAGGTAAGGCTAAGGGGATGTTAGGGTGTATTAGTAGGGGTATCACAAGTCGTAAGAGGGAGGTAATAATCCCTCTTTACAAGACACTGGTTAGGCTCCCATCTGAGTACTGCATGCAGTACTGGAGGCCACACCTTCACAAGGACATTAACCAAATTGAGGCAGTCCAGAGAAGGGCAAACAAAATGGTGCAGGGACTGCATCAGAAGACATATGAGGACAGATTAACGGAGCTCAATATGTATACCCTTGAGCAAAGGAGGGAGAGAGGTGATATGATTGAAACATTCAAACACCTTAAGGGAATTAGCAAGTTGAAAGAGTCTAACATGTTTAAATATAAGAAAAATAGCAGGACAAGAGGACACAGCATGAGATTAGAGGGAGGCCGATTAAGGGGGAATGTGAGGAAATTCTTTTTCACAGAAAGAGTGGTGGAAGCATGGAACGGCCTACCTCAGGAAGTGGTGGCTATGAATACAGTGCAGGGCTTCAAACAGGCATGGGATAGACATAAGGAAACAATACAGATGAGGATGAATAGATAGGCCACTGACAGAACAAAGGCCAATGGCACATTTATAAGGTAGAAAAAGAAATGGGCAGACTGGATGGGCCTTGCGGTCCTTATCTGCCATCAACCTCTATGTTTCTATGTTTCTATGTTTCTATGTTTGTCAGCCAGTCAAATAACTCTATTAGATTTGTTTGGCATGACTTTCCCCCTGTAAATCCATTCTGCCTTGGATACAGTAATCCATTGCATTACAGATATTCTACAATCCTTTCCATTAATAGTGTTTCCATTAGCTTACCCACCACTGACGTCAGTCTGACAGGCCTATAGTTGCCTGCCTCTTCCTTTCTACCACTTTATTTTTTGAATTAAACATGCTTTATTTATTTATATAAGATAAAACAACATAACAGAACAAAGCATAAATAAAGTCTGTAAGCAAAATATTCTGAAAGGAAACATTTACAAAGAGAAAAATGAAGTCGGAGAAAATAATAATTATAAACTACCCTAACAAACCTAATTACCTCCCACTCTCCTCCCACCCCCCATTCCGTGGTGCACTTAAAACAAGCCTAAGATGGCTAATGCAAAAAGAAAACCTGAGCGATTAACAACTAATAAAAAAAGAAAAAACAAGAAAAAAGGGGAATAAGAGGCTCGTGAAAATCCAAGACCACACTATCAAGACAAGTAGAGGGTGTACAATTTCCCCCAATTTTTATTGAACGATGATTGACGGTGACGCACGTTTGCAATTAAATGCTCAGCACGGAGGGAAAAGGATATTTCATGAAGCCATTCTGTATAAGAAATAGGGGCTTGATCCATCCAATGTCTAAGCACCAATTTTTTGACTGCTAGTGAGATGAGAGCCATATGGTATCTTCTCTCTTTCACCAGGATTTTAGAATAATCTCCCAGAATACATATGGTGGGGGAGAAAAGATCTTGCAGCCCTAACAGTAGGTCCAAGGTTGTTTCAATTTGTTTCCACAAGGGAGATACTTTTTCACATGCCCAAAATATATGCAATAGCGAGCCTTCCTCTTTATTGCATCTGGAGCATGTGCTAGAAGGAAGGCGCTTCATTTGAGCTAGTTTAATGGGGGTGTAATACATGTTATTTAGGATACAATACTGCGTTAATCTGTAACGGTCTTGAGTATGATATATAAATCCTTCCATAGGCGTTACCAATTAATATCTTCGTCAGGAAAAAGACCTTGCCAGATCTTGGAGCCGTCTGCTGATGGAGGTTGTGGGCATGTAAGAAGCAACTTATAGAGAATAGAGATACCATGTGGTTTAGATGTTGGGACAGTAATTTGTTGGAGAAAAGTACTAATATAAGAGGGTTTTGGTTCCGGCCCAAACATTTTAACCAGAAGATGCTTGAGCTGGAGAATTTTGAAAGCTGAAGATGGTGATAAACAGAGTTTAACTAAAGTCTCTTGTAAAGACAGAATAGAGTCATGTGAGTAAAAGTCAGAAACAATAAGTTCAGAAGATATTGGTAACCAGTTTCTAGTTATCAGAGTTCTTCCAATTTTAAGATTTAAGTTAGCACAAATTGGTTGGGAGAAATCAATGGTTGGAGATACCTTACAATATCTAAACAATTGAGATAGGACCTTTAACGAAGTACCAATTGGAAGAGACTGTAAGGCCCTTGGTATACTCTTCATTGAAGTATAAAAAAGTGAGATTGGGGATAGCTTGTGGGAAGAGAACATATCTGATTCAATTTGCAACCATATTGGAACGTAATCTTGTTGTATAAGAAGTTGAGGTAAAGATAGCCATTTCCCACCTTTATATAGGTGGCTGGCCCAGTAATAAAGTAGGAAGTTAGGCAGCTGCAGCCCTCCTAGCTCTTTAGGTTGACACAATATAAGGTAGGATCTTCTAACTGCCTTATCCAGCCAGATAAATGAGTTAATGTCTGAGTGAATGCATTGAAAGAAGGATACAGGTAGCCAAATATTTAGCATATTTAATAGATAAAAGAGCCTAGGTAGGACATTCATCTTGACAATATTAATTCTGCCCCATAGCAAGAGTGGGAAATGTTTCCATCTTGTTAGGTCCTATTGGATGTTGTGCCACAAGTCCTCTAGATTTAGCTTCCGTGATAGCGAAAGGTCAGAGGTAACATAGATGCCCAGATATTTAATAAACCGGGGAGTCCATTTCATACTGAATTTATTTAGGGCTGAGCTATATGTTAAATGGTTAAGGGGTAAATTTCGGTTTTACTAAGACTGAGTTTATAATTCGAAAATTTCCCAAAAGTGTCAACAATATCCATTGCCTCTGTTAAGGAAGAGGCCAGATCAGAAAGATGAAGCAGTATGTCACCTGCATAAACCAAAAGCTGTGGAGCCCTGTTGCCTGCAGGTATACCAATTACCAAAGGAGAGGATTTCAATCATCTAATAAGGGGTTCAAGGTATAAGTTGAAAAGAAAAGGAGAACATGGACACCCTTGCCGTGTACCTGAAAAAAGAGGGAAAGTATCTGAGTATACTCCGTTGCAGTGTATCTTGGCCAGGGGGGAGGAATATAAGGCTTGAATCCATTTAATAAAGTCACTGAGGAAGCCCATTACCTATAACATTGCCCACAAAAAGTCCCAGTCCACCCTATCAAAGGCCTTTTCTGCGTCTAGGGAAATTAGTGCCATTGGAATAGGGGAGGTTTTTGCTGTTTGAATGAGATACAAAAGTTTACAAAGGTGGTCTGCTGGGGTTCTACCAGATACAAATCATATTTGTTCTGGACTAAGAAGGTGGGACCAGATTTGTTCAATTCTGTTAGCAAGTATTTTGGCTAAGATTTTAATATCACAGTTTAGCAGGGAAATTGGGCAGTAGCTCGCAAGTCAGTGATGGGGTTTGTCTGGTTTAAGAAGAAGAATAATTGAGGCTTCTAATAAGGATGGATCTTGAACTTGACCAGAAATCATATATTGATACAAATGTAACAAGCAAGGTGCAAGGTCTTTAGCGAAAATTTTGTAAAAGTTTGAAGGTAGGCCATCCAGGCCTAGAGCCTTGTCCATTGCTAAGTTATTGATAGCTGATACTACCTCCTGAAGAGAGATAGGAGCGGATAAAAAGGACTGTTGTGAAGATGAGAGAGTTGGTAGTGATGAGGCAGTCAAATATTCTAGTAACTCACTTTGTGATGGAGGAGAGGGGCCCCTACTGTAGAGGGAAGAATAGAATTGTTTAAAAATAAATGCAATGTCTCAAGGATGGGTTTTAGTGGACCCATCGGGGGCACAGATGTCAGAAATAATCCTTGATGCCTCAAGTTTCCTTAGATGCAATGCTAGAAGGTGGCCTCCTTTCTCTTCATGTTCTATATATTTTGCCTGAGTTCTTAGTATGGCAAATTCCACTTTTTTTTGTAATAAGGAAGAATATTGGTTCCTTAAATGTAATAGTGTTCGCAGTAAGTCAGAGGAGGAAGAGGGAGAGAGAGAGATTGTTCGAGTGAACAAATTTGGGCCAAGAGCGATATGATAGTAGCCTCTTTTTTCCACTTACAGGTAGAGGCGAGCCTAATAAACTCTCCTCTCAGGTAGCATTTCAAAGCGCACCATTCATGGTCCGTTCTCGTGACCGAACTGTGGTTGTTGGTGATGAATGATTGAATCAGATCAGGGATTCTGGAAATAACATAGTCCTCTTTAAAAGTTGCGTATTCAGCCGCCATACAGAGCCTCTTTGGAAACTAGGGTCCAACAATAAAGTAGTCCAAGCAACCGCATGGTCTGAGATAACTATCGGTTCTAACACTGAACCATTTATGCCATGTATAAGCGAACGGCTGATTAAAATATAACACAGGCAGGACCAGGAAGAGTGCACCATGGATTGAAAGGAGTAAGTGCGAGCTGTGGGATTCAGCAATCTCCATGGATCATGCAAACTGGCAGAATAGAGGAATTCCGCTAGTGCTCTTTGGGCGTTGGAGAGGGGTTTAAGGGGAGAGTTAGAGCGGTCTAAATCCTGGGTGGGTGGTAGGTTCCAATCACCACCAAGTATCAATGGGAGAGATGAGAATGGTTGTAATTTACTCAATAGGTCTTGGAAAAATTCAGGGTTCCCCCCCACCAGCCCATATATACTCCCAAGTACTAATTCCATACGATCTAATAGACCTTGAACCAGTACATATCTCCCTTGTGGATTGGTGATGATCATCTTCGGTTGAAAGGGTGCTGAACGATGGATCAGGATGGCAGTCCCTCCACTAGCCGTCGAAATGCCAGATGCATAGATTTGCCCAATCTCCTGCCTACGTAAACTAGTAGTTTCCTTAGGGAGGAGGTGGGTTTCTTGGATGAAAGAAATATTGGCATGCAGTATAGATATATGTTTGAGAATCTGGAATCTTTTGTTAGGTTCACAAGCACCTCTAACATTCCAAGTTATGAATTTTTTAACACCACAAGCCATTGTTTCTGTGAGCCATCTTATGTAACCAGTTTCCTATACGGCTAAAGTGCACCACGGACTTCCCTCTATAAGTATGTTCCCCTAAAAAGGTAACTGTTGCATTCCCCCAAAACCAACAAAAAAGTAACAGTATTTCAAACCGACAAACATTTAAAACATATAGAGTTCATAATACAACCAATTTAAGTGATTGTGGAACACCGTAATTATGAATAAACTTTACCCCACCCACTAAACCATACCCGCCTATAACTATTTACAAACAATTCTCTACCGAGTGATAATATCCACTGGGGTGTATCAATATAAGTGATGGGTAGAGATCCCCCATGTACCCTAAAGAAACCACCCCCCGTAAACACACCTAAACATATATAGTGAACATTGAATAATCCGAATATATAGCAATGTGTTAAACATGAATTTGCAACAGGAAGATACAACCCTAAAGCCCACAATGTGAGAAAAAAAGTAATAAGAATTATAGGTATATACCAGAAGGTAGTTAGGGTACTCTCTCCCACACACCAGTACATGAGGCTGGCTGTCCCTAGACTGAAACAATCCCTCCACCCCTCATCCCCCCCCCCAGAAATCCAAGAAATGGGTAACAACAATATAATAAAAAATAAAACAATATGCAATTGTAAAAAGAGCCATCTATATGAAGATTATGACAACCGGCCTGTTACCAGCATAATATCAGAGGTAATGCCTTGCAGAAGTTCTGAATTGAGGACAGGTTAGAAAGAGAGACAGAGAGCTATAAGGTATATCCAGAGAGGTAGCAGAATTGTAAGCAGGAGGCTCTAGTATAGGAAGAGGCAAGAGTGCTTGGAAGTTGAAAAGAGGAGCATAAAGACGTAGAGTAAGAAAAATAAAAGAACTGACTAAGTGCCTCCTAGTTATAACACAGACATCATTAGCCAGTATGTCAGGAGATAAAAAATAAAAACAAAGAGAGAGAATAAAAAGGAGAAGGGTTTTTTTAAAGAGTATCCTGAGTCAAACTGATGTTCCCATATGACCCGACAGGGAAGTAAGTGTTTCCCAGCGGAACAGTAACATTAGCAGACTCATGCCACGCAAAAAACAGTCCCTAGGGAAACAGCAAGTTGGGAAAATATGGTCCTCAGGATCAACAGTATGGCAAACATGAGTTACTTAAGTCCACAGGCCGTGGGTCATACCCTCTAGGATATACTATTGCCAGTCTGAAGACAGAGGCCACTTCTCATCCTGCAGGTCCCATGCAGACAGGTCACATCCAAGGTAGGCTACTTAAATCCTTGGGCAGTAAAACTCAGGGCTTCCAGCATAATAAACCAGATCATGGGGATTTAAACAGTGAAGGGAGCTTCTTCTCCAATTCTGCCTGAGCTTGAACAGCGGACTCGAAGGAGAGCCATGATCGGTCTACCAGCACTTGTAAATGAGCTGGGTAGATCATGCAAAATTTAATACTAGCTGCAATCAGCTTACTGACTGTGGGGTGAAAGGCAGCTCTTTTCTGAAGGGTTTCTAATGGTAGATCTTGGGTGATACTCAGTCGCTTGTCTTCCCATTGAATGGTATGTAGTTCTCTGGTTTTAGAGAAGATATGCTGCTTTTCCAAATAGTTGAGCAGTCGGATAATCATCTGGTTTCGGGCGTAAATACCTATGTGCCCTTTCGATCTGCGAGCTTGTTTAAAAGCTTCTGAGTAAATGCAATAGCAGAAGAGCCTTCCGCCCCTTCTGGGATCCCAAATATTAGGATGTTGTTTCTTCTGCTATGGCCCTCTAGATCTTCTGTTTTAAGTTGCAATTTTACTATTTGTTGTCTAAGCTTGATTATTTCGAGATCCGTCTTGTGTCGCCAGGCTTCCAGAGAGTGAGCGCGTGCTTCGGAGTCTGCGGCTCGCATTTTAAGATCAGCCATCTCATTATGCATATTTTTGAGGTCTGTAGCTATGTCTTGTAATGTTTCTTTAAACGGTTGCAGCTTTTGCAGGAATCGTTCCTCTGACAGTGGTACTGGAGCTGAAAGAGCGCTCAATTGTTTAGTGGAAGACTGTTGGTGAGATTTAGCTTTCTTGGCCTGCTTATCAGGTGGCACCGGGGGGTATATGTCTGGGTAGGGCCGTTTTCATTTCTGCCTCCATCGCGGCAAATTATCCGGCAGAGATACCAGAAGATCAGCTGGATGGTCCTCCCGAGTATGCAGGAGAAATATCAGATAGGCAGATACTCCAAAGCTGACCGAATAAAGTCTGATTAAGATGGATTTCTGAAGGGGGAAAGCAGGAGCTCAAGGATTAGCAGCTAGCAAGCCAGACCCATCACATGATCCTTTCTACCACTTTTGTGAAGTGGGACTACATCTGCCCTTCTCCAGTTCTCTGGGACCATTCCAGTCTCCAGTAATTTAATAAATATGTCTGCTAGCAGTGCAGCTAGTGCCTCCCTGAACTCCCTCAGCACCCTTGGATGCACCCCATCTTGCACCAAAGCTTCATACACCTTCAGGTTAGTGAATGATTTGCTGAATCTCTGCACAGAAAAAGAACTACTGTCCATTTCCCTAGAAGACGTCATGGCAGAAGCCAGCCTGCATATTGTTGCCATTACTGAGTCATGTTGCATAGAGGAAAAATAACTGGAACATGGCTATACCAGGCTATACTCCTTTGAGAAAGGACCAGGTGGGAAGGAAGGGAGGTGGTGTGGTGCTATATGTGAGGGAAAGCATAAAATGACAGAGATACAGGGAATATAATGGGAGCAAAGGTACTGTGGGTCACCCTGGAGATGGGAAATGGAGCCACTATTCACACTGGAGTGAACTACAGACCTCCAGCAGAAGGGGTGGAATTAGATAAGGTAGTGGTGGAAGCCATTGGCAAGATGGTAGAAAAGGGGGAGGTGCTGCTGGTGGGGTACTTCAACCTGCCAGATGTAGATTAGAGCCTCCCAACAGCAGCTTCAGCTAGAAGCAGTGACATCCTGGACTCTGCAGGGGACATTCCTCAGACAACTAGCCAATGAGCTCACTTGTGATGGGGCATTAGTTGATCTGGTACACACTAACAGGGACAGTACTGCAGACGTCAAGGTGGGAGGCCACCTGGAGACCACTGATCACTGTACGGTGTGGTTCAATATAAGGACAGCTGTGGAACTGAACCACACAAGAGCAAGGATTCTGCTCTACAGGAGGGCAGATTTTATAAAGATTGGTGAATGTCTCAGAAATTACCTGGTGGGGGGGTGGAATGGGTGGGGTGTAGGATCAGTGGGCAAAGCTAAAAGGGAGCATAGTAAGGACAGCAAACCTCTGCATCTAACAAGTGAGTAAAAGCAAGAGGAAAAAGAAACCACTATGGTTCTCAGAAGAGGTGGCTGAAAAGGTAAAAACTAAAAGGGTAGCATTCAGAAGGTATACAGAGACACAGGGGGAGGAGGAAAGGGAGGTATTTCATGGGAAAAAAGGGAAGCAGGGAAAGCAGTAGAGAGCACAAAGGTAGAAACTGAAGATAATATAGCCCAGGAGGTAACAAAAGTGGATACATTTATTTTTATGTATGTAAGTGAAAAGAGGAAGTCCAGGGGTGGGATTCTAAGGTTAAAAAGGTAAGGGGGAGACTGTGCAGAGGGAGACCAGGAAAACGCAGACATCCTTAACAAATACTTTTGTTCAGTGTTCACAGAGGAAGGAGAAGAGGAGGAGCAACAAATAAGTAGCAGAAGCCTTAGAGGGAATGAGGTAGACACTAGTCCTTTTTTGGAGGAGAGAGTCCTGAAGGTGCTTGCTAATCTGAAGGTGGACAAAGCAATGGGACCAGATGGGGTGCATCCAAGGATATTGAGGGATGTCAGAGAAATACTGGCTGCACCTTTGACTGTTCTATATAACAGCTCACTGGAAAAAGGAGTGGTCCTGGAGGGCTGGAGGAGGGTGGATGTGGTTCCACTACACTAAAGTGGTAGCATGGAGGAGGCTGGCAATTATAGGCCAGTCAGCCTGACATCAGTGGTGGTAAAGTTAATGGAATAACTGCTGAAGGAAAGGATTGTGGAATACCTTGAATCCAGTGGGTTACAAGACCTGAGGCAGCATGGGTTCATGGGGGGGGGGGTGTCATATCAAATTAATCTGATAGATTTCAGTGACTAGGTGACAAAGGATTTAGACCAGGGTGGAGTGGTGGGCATGGCCTACCTAGAAATCAGTAAGGCTTTCAGCACCGTTCCACACAGGAGACTAGTAAGCAAGTTGGGTAGCTTTGAAGTGGGTCTAAAGGTAGTAAATTGAATAAGTAATTGGTTAGGAGATAGGCAACAGAAGGTGTTGGCAAACAGAGTTCTCTCCGAGGAAGGGAAGGTGACTAGCAGGATGCCTCAGTGATCAGTGCTGGGACAGGTCCTCTTTAATGTCTTTATAAGAGACATTGCAGAGGAGCTGGAAGGAAAGGTCTACGTCTTTGCAGATAAAATCACAATCTGCAACGGGGTAGACACTCTGAGTGTGTGTGTGTGTGTGTGTGTGTGTGTGTGTGTGTGTGTATGTGTGTAAAGGATGAGTAGAGAGCCGAGAAAACTAGAGGAGCAGTCAAGGGTATGGCAGCTGGGGTTTAATGTGAAAAAGTGCAAAATAATGCACTTAGGGCACAGAAACCTATGGGTAGAGAACAGGGTGGCGTGATACTGACAACCTCCAAGCAGGAAAGAGACCTGGTGGTAATCATATCAGATGACCTAATGGCGGCCAGACAGTGTGACAAGACAGTCATGAGGAGTTAGTGGGATGCTGGGGTGCACAGGGCACATAGTGTCTTTAATACTGCCCAAAGATTGTACAATAGGATTGGTATCCATCACATTATGAGATTCTGTTACAATGCTATACACTTCATAAAATAAAAAGAATACATTGTCAAATGTTAAGCATATGTGTTGATTCTCACGTGTCAGATGTTTATTATGAACAATATGACATCAGTTACCAATGCCAGTGCCACCCCCAGCCACCTGTGCACCATGGGCATGGCAAATTTCCTGTCCATCTTCAAGCACTGTATATAGTGCAATTCATTATCATCTTCATAACTTTTCACATGTTCATTAATAAAGCATGTTTTCTGGTTATATACTGTAGATAAACATTTAAGGTATTTAAACAATTTATTTTGTATTACAATCATCTTCTCCTCTGGTAAGTTTATTTTCATGTCATTCATATCATGGAGTCACTCTCTGCTGCACTCCTCTATCAGTACCAGTAGGAGTACAAGAAACAGTGGTCCTTGTACTCATTTTGCACTCACTGTGGTGTGATGATGGCTCTTGATCTTCAGTAATTATCCCTTGGAGAAGACACTGGCTTTCAATGACTCTTGCATAAAGAACTTAAGGACAGACATAACATTTTATCATTCTTCACATTGTGTGGAAATGTCAGGCCCAGACAGTGTACACAGTGGTGAGTTCTGCAAATGCCTATTCTGCTTATGACCATATAAACAGGCCACTAGTGTGCACAACAACCATTATCATGTTCCTTCTAATAATAATAAGTCCACATGAATGTGACACACACAGATATGCATTATCTCCTACTTCCATGCATATAAATAAAAATTAAATTATATTATTTATTTATTTAAAAGTTGGTAACCAGGAAAGGCACACTGAGCTGGAGCTCATTTCCAGGTGCAACCAGAGGGAGGAGAGAAGAGGAGGTACACATACATGAAGTACATGGTGAATAGGCAGGTTACAATGAGCCAAAGCAATAAGCAGAAATATATGCAAACAATTCAGGACTGGACAAAGCAAAAATAAATAAGTTCAATATGGTAGCAGATATAAAACATGCCTGGGTATGAGGCTGGTACAAGAACAAGGTGCAAGTGCACATACATTGTAATGGTATTTCAATTAAACAAGGAACAAACATTTAACAAGGAACACAAATTGCCATGGAAGGGCAAGTGCTTGATACAGGTTTGTTTTTATTTTATCTATTTAGCTCTTGGATTACAAATACCTTTGAGCTTAGAGCTCTTTTACAAAGGTTCCACGTCAAGAGCATAATACAACAGGTTAACAGAACAAAAAGTATGGTAAAACAGTATACATAGAGAAAGGAGCTCAACAGGTTTACAGACTAAACAGGGCATGGTAAAATAATTGTAAATAAGAAAAGAAGCAATAGTTGACATTCACAGTGAATTAAAGAATAGAAACAAGTAATGCTAAACAGTTTCATGCACAGGAATGCATACAGTAAACTGAAAATCAGCAAAACAGGTGATTAAAACAAACAAATAGCAATGCTTACAAGCAAGTTACCACTAGCTAGGTGGCTTGAAAAGTACAGTGTGGTCGATTAGGTATGGTGCTCGCACAAGGGGAAAGGAAACATGGAGGTTGTTAGAGAATTAGGAGTCATAGTATTCTGATGGTGGTTTATTCAGGTTGTTGGCATGAGCAGGGTGGAGGTGGCAAGTGGCAGAGCGGCCTTTTAAAGAGGTTGGAAGAAGGTAGCAGTCAGAGTGAGGAGGGGAGGGAGTTCCATAGGTTCATGAAGTGAAAGGAGAAGGTAGCCTTTCCAGAACTGGAGTGAGGTCAGGCAAGGGCGAAGGAATGGGGGTCCTGCATACAGAGGCTGTAGGAAGTGAGTGGGACATTGGATAGGAGGGCAGCGAGGTATGGATTGAGTGTGCCAAACCAGTACTTAGCCTAGATGATGAAGGTGTGAAGGTTTCAGAGGTAGGAGAGGGAGGAAAGAGACAGGGAAGAGTAGAGGGTGCAGTGATGAGTTCTGGGAGGAGCATTTAAGGTAAAAATACAGAAGGCATTGAAAAGGACATCCAATCTGGAAAGAGTGGATGCGGAGGCTGACCTGTATAGAACATCTGCATAGCTGAAAATGGAAGGATAGCTCTGGTGAGGAGGCTCTGACAAATGGGGAGGGGGAGGGTATCCTTTTTCAGTAAAGAGCTCCAAGTTTGGGTTGGAGCTTGGAGTGAATGTTATTTATGTGTGTAGTGAAGTCTAAGCAGCTATCAAACCATACTCCAAGGTATTTGTATGCTGAAACCGTGTGTAAGGTAGTACCATCAATGGTGGATGGGGGGGGTTGGCAAGTTTTAGGGGTATGGTGAAGTTCATGGAAATGGTTTTAGTTGTATTTACCTTAAGCTGATTGTTCTGGAACCAGTTTAAGATGCGATTGAAGTCTGACTGTAGTAGGGAGGATACCTCAGAGGTAGATGGGCCAGATGTGTAGAGGATGATATTGTCAGCATATAAGTGACTTTGGGAGTGAGAACACATGAGGGAGAGATCATTAAAAAAGATGGAAAAGAGAACAGGACCCAGGATTGAGCCTTGAAGTATGCCCACTAGGATTGGGGGCGGGGAGAGTATCGCCAATCTGGACACATTGGGATCAGCCTGAAAGGTAAGAGCAGAACCACTGGACTGATGAAGGGGAGAGACCAGCTATTTCTTGTTTGGTGAGAAGGAGTGGGTGGGAGATGGAGTCAAAGGCCTTGGCTAGGTCTATAAATATGGCTGAGGTGAGGTGGCCAAAGTCCATGCCAGTGAGGATGGCATCAGCCACCTGGAGTAAAGAGGGGACCATAGAGTGGCTTTTTCTAAAGCCTGTCTGGTATGGGGACAGAAAATTTAAGGAGGTGAGGAAATGGTAAAGCCTAGTTAGGACAAGGGATTCTTGGAGCTTGGCAAGGACCAGGAGGATGGAGATGGGGTGGTAGTTACCTGGTTGAGCCCGGTCGCTGCCTTTATGAAGGGGGATTACCTTGGTAGATTTTCAGGCCTGAGCAACATATCCAAGGTTGAAGGAGAGGTTGAGTAGATGTCATAGGGGGTGAACAATGGCTGGGGCAGAGATCTGAAGAAGGAGAGGGTCTTTTTTTTTTTTAGTCTTTGTTAACCGAGTAAGGCCCACTAGGCACAAGTGCCTGCTTTCAGGGGCGACCCGAGAGCTTTGGGCTGGTTAAGTGACTTGCTCAGAGTCACACAGCATGCAAGTGGAGGTTGTGGGAATCAAACACAGGTCTGCAGATACCAGGCTTATTCACAGCTTATTACTCTAACCTCTAGGCTATACTGCCAGCCAAGCCCGTCGAGGGCTGGATTTGCATGGGTTCAGGGACTGGAGGGCACAGAATACCTCCTGGGCTGTAACAAGGGAAAATGAAAGTCATCAGAGGTAAGGGAGATAAAGGTGCTGTGGAGGGATATACAGGGGATCAGGTGATGGGAGAGGTGGGTGGGTGGGTTGGGGTGGAGGGAGAGGAGGCAACAGTGAAAGGGTCAGAGACTAGAGTGTTACTAATAAAGAGGGAAGGGGAGGAGGAGTTATGTAGGGGGTTGAGAAGGGAGGACGGAGTATGCCAAAATTTATGAGGAGAGTTGATGTTTTCATGTAGAGTGTTCTTGAAATAGTGGGATTTAGCAGTGTTAATGGCTTTGGTGTAAGTGTGTCTTAGGGCACGACATGTAGAGCAGTTGTTCCGGTACATGGATGTTTTGTGGTGAGCCCAAGCACGGTCACACTTGTTGCAGAGTTTGATGATGTGTGGTGTAATCCACAGGTGATAGAAATGTTGCATTCTGCATCGACGCAGGGGGTCGTATTTGTTCCAGACTTTTTTTAATATCTGGCAGAAGAGGGAAAGTACCGTGTTGACATCTGTTGAGGTGTAGAATAGGGACCAGTCTGAGGATGCAAGGTTGTGTAGGAGGAGAGATGTGTTTAGGGAATGTGTGAAAAGTATCCAGCGATATGTGGTGGGGGGACAAGGTAGCTGAAGTTTATAAGTGCAGTAGGTCATGAGGTGGTCGCTGAATAAGTCTGGGAGGATACAAGAGATGGATATATGATGCAGGTGTAAGGACAAGATCCAGTCCAGGAGGGTGTGGTTGTGGGAGTGGGAGTTGGGTCTGGTGGGTTAGTTGATCAGCTGGTGAAGGTTGAAAGACTCTATTTGTTGAGTGATAGGCTTTAGGGTAGAGGAAAACCAATTCAGGTTAAAGTCACCGAATAGGATGAGTTCGCCAGAGCTGGCAGTGGTTGAAAGGGAGGAGATGTTGTTGACTACCAAGGAGGGGGAAAATGTGAGTGAGGAATAAAGCATACCAATGAAAATAGGAAGAGAGGACAGGGGCAACATCTCGATGAGGAGGAGTTCATGGGTCTTGGGGACTGCCTCGCTGGTAATAAAGGAGATAGGTAGATTATGGCAATAGTAGATAGCAACACTGCCTCCCCTCTTTGAACAGTCCTGCCATAGGAGGTGGTAATCAGGCAGAGAGAGCAAGGTGTCGGGGATTCTGCATGATAGCCAAGAATCAGTGAAGCAGAGTATGTCTGGGGAGTGCTGTGGTATCCAGACTTTAAGGAGGTCTATCTTGGGCAGTAGACTCCTGGTGTTGAGGTGGAAAATGGTAAGGCCCTTTGTGGTACTGGGGGTTCAGGGACTGAGGCAGGCTCTGGCTGAATGTCTCCAGCAAGAAGGAGGAGAAGGTAGACGAAAAAGAGTTTGCTTGAGGAATTACTGTATATAATTTCTGGTGACAATGGATAACTCGTTGATGAGTAGTTGTGAGGGTCAAATGCAGCCTGTGGATGAGCTCCAGATTGAGACAGTGTAATAGCAGGATGCCAAGTGGAGGTATAGGGAAGGGGTTGGTGTGGAGGGTGTGTTATAGGATGGGGGAGAACTGGCTATGGTTGATGGTCTTAGGAGGTTGTCTATAACGGGGATAAGGAGTGAAAGGTGGGAGAAAGGGGGAGGAGGATAAGAGACAGAAGGGAGAGTGGAGGGGAAAGGGGAAAAAGAGAATGGAAGAGGGCAATTACAAGCAGACAGGGGTGCACAAGATGCTTTTCATAAGCAGAGTGAGGATGCTGGTTAGTAAGGGAGGTGTGTTGGGGCAGGGGGTACCTGAAAAGGTACTGCTGCTTATTTTTGAGCAGCTGGTACAAACCAGGGAGGAGATGACTTTGCTGGGCTTTTACGCCTAGAGCTGGAGAGGGGTACCAATGCTAGTGGTGGTGGGAGGTACCACTACTAAGCTAGGTGGACAGGAAGTTGAGCAAGTACTGAATTAGGAACTTACCAAGTTCAAGTGGCAAGGTGAGTAGGAGTTGACTGAACTGAATTCAGGGGGCTGAGGGATACAACAATGGAAAGTACCAAATGTGTATGTGTAATATAAAAATTACATTAAAATAAAATCCACAGACGTCAACACATTTTATAAAAAACAGCACTTTCTGCTGTCCTCATATACAGTACATAACAAGCATTTGTCAATGCCGAAAGTTAGCTGTTGGTATTACTGTTGTACATGCCTCCCATCTTTTTCTGTGCATATTCCTCTGCCTTGCATTTTAAGGCATCACTCTCAACACAAATTTCTTATGTTCTTCCAGCACTGGTTCACGTCATAAGAAAAACAAGCATCTGTCAATGCCAAATGTTTGCTTGCTGGTATTGGCATTGGTAATGCAGGAGTCAGACAGATGCTTAATTCGAATGGCAGTGAAGTATTGAAGTAACACCAACCCCCATCCCCACCCTGCAGAGACTGACAGGTTTTGGGTGTGTGCCTTTGGGTCGTTGGTTATAACAATCATGCCATTCCACCTCATCCCACCCTGCAGACACTATACAGGTGTCGCAGTGTACCTTGAGGTCTCCGGCTCTTACACTCACCCCATTCCATAAGGAAATAAGCTGAGATGGGATCAGTATAGGAGAATGGAACGTTACGGCCAAAGACCCCAAGGAACACCTCAATTCCTGTCAGTGGCTGCAGGGTGGGGGTGGGGATGGAATGGGGTGAGCATTATGGCCGACAACTCCAAGTCACACCCCGGACACCTGTCAGTCTGTACGGGGTGGGCATCATGGTTGGAAACCCTAACACCCCAGGTGTTTGTTGGTATTTTTGCTCCAAATTTTCAACATGAGCTTTTTGGGAACCCATCTCATGAACAGTGGCAGTATCATTTCATTACTCAGTCCCAAAAGGTGATTTTGCACAGTGAGTGTGCCATTTGGTGCCACAGGTGTGAAAACATATTTTGGGCAGTATGTGACAAATGACAGCTGTACTGTTAATGAGGAGATGTGAATAAATGGCAATGTTGAAAATCTGGAGTGAAAATATGAAAAAGTGGCGAAGTTAAGGGTGTGTGTGTAGAAACTGTGCAATGTACACTTGTAATGCAGTCATTTTTGGAATGTTTTCACCAAATTTTCAACATGGGCTTTTTGGGACCTCCCCTCATGAACAGTGAAACTGGAATTTTGTTAATCTGTCCCGAATGTTGATTTTGCACAGCTACTGTGCATTCTGCACCACAGGTGCAAAAACACATTTTGAGAAGGATGCACAAAATGACAGCTATACTGTTCATAAGGGGGTGTGAAAAAATGACAATGTTGGAAATCTGGAGTGAAAATATTAAAGTTTGATGAAGTTACGAGCTTGCATAGAAACTGCACAATAGATGCTAGTAACGCAGTCTTTCTTCAGAGTTTTTTCACCAAATTTGCAACATGGACTTTTTGGGACTCCACCTTATGAACAGTGGCACTGTTGTTTTGCTAACTGGTCCCGAAAGGTGATTCTGCGCAGCAACCGTGAAATCACCTTTCGGATGGTGAAACAGAATGACAATGACAGTGTTCATGAGGTGGGGTCCCAAGAACCCCATGTTGAAAATTTGGGACTAAAACTCCAAAAATTGGCTGAGATATCAACTTAAGTTGAACCCCCCCCACCTCCATTGACTGGCATTATAGGGCTTACCATCATTTCTTCAGTTCCTGGTTGGTCTTTTAAGAGTGCAGATGTGTTCCCAGTCTGCAGAAGATCGCTGCTCCTGACCTCTGGAGGTAAGTATGGGTGAGGGGGTGGGATGCATAGAGGGAGGTGTGGGTTGGGGAGGGGCGGCAGGAATGATGAGGACTGTTTTCTTTTTTTTCAGGTTTTAAAGAAAAAAATACCTCATGCAACTGTTATCTTTTTTACAGGCAAAATATTATGGATTTTGGCACACTGGGGTGGCCTCCCAGTGTGCCAGAGTACTGGGGGGAGAGCAATGCCAACCCAGGGATTGGGCACCGCAATATCGGCTGAGAACAAAGGGGCATGAGGGGCATCTGACACTGGAAGTGGCTATCCCAGTGTCTGAAACATCTAAAGAGGTAGTTTTTTTGGCACACTGGGGGAAGGGAGATGCATGCTGACATAGGGATTGAACACCCCAATGTCGGTGTGGAGGGGATCAGCTAGCGCGACCGTGCTTAAGTGTAACTGCCTTTGGACACTGTAAACTCCCAGCCCGTACAGAGATTAGGCTGTGGCCTACTCTTCACGGTTGGGAGAAAAGGAGCAAAAGGAGTCAGTGGGAAGTGGAAGAAGCAGGGGAGGAAAGCACCTCCTCCCACCTTCCAGAGTCATCGCTCCAGTGGCACTATTGTAAATTTATTTATGCAGTACAGGGCTTAAGGTGTCAGCCAGGGGTGCAAGAGGCTGGAGAGGGAATGGACTGGTGGGGTGGCAAAGGTGGGGGGATGGGGAATGTCAGCCTGGCTGATTCTGACTGAAACTACTGTTTGCTGGGTGGTGACCTGCAGATGAAAGGAAAAAGCCAACACATGATTGGTGCGGCTTTTGCTTTTCAAGTGCAAACCATTTCATGTCACACTGCTCAGAAGTCACTCATCTCCAGTTAGACGTGCATGTGCAAACTTAAAAATGACATAAAAATAATAAAATTACAGATTTCTATATTATATTAGTAAGTAATATGACACAACAGGGTGTTGATTTCAGTTTGTAAACAGACACAGGTGCAACGCGAGGCAGGAGGCACTTTTACTGAGTGTCTTCAACCACCTGAAAGAAACATAGAAACATAGAAACATAGACTTTGATGGCAGATAAGGACCGCTAGGCCCATCTAGTCTGCCCATTTCCCTACCTACAGGATAGGCCGCAGATCCTAGTTAACCAACAGCCAAAGCACCATTTACAAACAGAATCAAACACACTGGAGTGCCTAGTTGTTCCTATAAAATGGGTAAATGATTTAGAAAAGAAAATATGTTAAAGTGTAAATTCAAAAAAAAAACATGCATTTATTTAAAAAGTTGTAATTATGCTTGAATCTAGGGAAAAACAATGATCCCTTTACTGGGAAGGTGCATAGGCAGCCAAGCATTTTCCATTTGTTACAACACCCACCCCCTACACAGACACCATAGGTTATTCATAGGCGTTAGTCCTCTACAGGGTTTGTTATTTTTGTTTTAAATTGTATATCTAATGTTCCTGCATCTATTGGAGACAAGCATGGTTCATGTGTTGCAGTAATTTTATGGAGCATGGTCAAGTTTGTCCGGAGAAGCTGTTGAAACGTGCTTCATTATTGCTCACATATTATTTCTTTTAGGATCTTTAAAAAAAAATTGGAAACAGATTTACATGCCTTGTCAAGTTTACTGACAATGACTTTATGTGTGTTCTGGACCATAGGGGTGAGTCAGAAGTATGTTGAAAAGTATGTTGAGAAGCAAAAGTGCAGAGAGAGACAAATAGCCAGTATGCAAGAGAGAGCACTGGGTACAGGTCAAAGTGAAGAGGGAATTGCGTGTGGACACTAGGAGGTATGAATAATCCTAGTTCTCAGGATTAGGGCTGTGTGTGAGAAAATGTTGTTGGTTCCCGTAAGTCAAACAAAAACATTAGTCTGTGGTTTTTATTCTTTTTTGTTTTGTTAACATACAGATCTTCAGTAATGCAGAAACAAATGGGATTCAGGAGTGGTGCTTGGGTGGTGTGGGGTGGCTGTGATCAGAGTCGACATGGTGAGTTATGATATAATTGAGAGCACAGTATTTAGAGTATACACAACAAAGTGGGTAAAAAAAGTACATATGGAAACACAGTTTATTAACATTTTGCTAATGTAAGAAATGCGCATCTGTTATTGGAAGTTGCCTTTTTCTTTACTATTCTCTTTATTGCCTGGCTTCCTCCTGTGGCCCCCTTCAGACCGACCATCCCCAGCCCCATCACCTGGCTTCCCTGGGACTTATCTTCTCCACGGTCCTCTGCCCCCACACCTGCGGTTGTGCCCAACCACTGGTGCAGCACCTACACGGGGTCAGTCTCTCATCCTGCTGCACGGAGGTTTTTTTCCTCCACTTTTCTCCCCAGGCCCATGGACTTGCAATTGATGCAGCACCCGAGCTCCACCTCTGTGGAGATGGCTCCAGCATCCTGTATGTGGGATACCCCCCCCCATGTTTGTGGCATGCTAGTGCTACCACACAGCCACCACTGGGCTGCAGGCAAGCAGCACTTTATGGCATCCCCCCTTCCTGAGGAAGGAGAGCTGTCCTGGGATGCTCAGTCCTTCCTCTCCCTGCTGGCCCCTGAGCAACCTAAGTCCATCCCCATCCCTGGGTCATCAGCATAGTGTGAGGTGTGGTGTCCAGCACGTCAACCCTCAGCGCCACCGGGCTGGCCCTATTGGAAGTTGACATTTGGGTAACTGTGGTGTCAAACATCTGTAAGAAAAGTTATGCATATGGACATACTAGTCATAAAGCACACCCAAAATAGCTACCACAATTTATTTGAAATTTGTTTCGGAGCTATTGATACCACATGGCACTGTGTCCTGGTCAGGGGTGTAGCTGCAAGGGTGCAGGGGGTGCAGTCGCACCCGGGCCCATGAGGTATGAGAGGCCCAAATCATAATTTTTTTTGCAGTTTAACTTTTTATTGAATTAGAGATACATTCAATATCACACTGGTAATGACATTACAAACAACAGTTCATATGGAGCATTAGAAACATTATGCGCCATTAACCACAAATATACTAAACTTTACCATATGTTCCCAAGTCCTATGTAATGAACTCAAGTGAGACTAATGACATAACATTAGTTTTAAAGGTGAGTGAGGAATCTTGGCCTTGTAGAAGTAGTCTGTCTATCCTCATTAGACAATAGATGGTGAAGGGTGGCAGGAGAGGGCTAGGGGTTGGGGGAAGGAAAAAGGGTAACCCTCAGAGGGACCATGACTTGTCCCATCGATAAGAGTTATGGAGGTGGTGGAGTGGCACTGCATATGCTGCAGGAAGGGAGTCCACTTCTCTATGAAGAACGACAAAGTGTCATTGTTTAAATGCGTAAGCCTGGAATAACTAGCCTACTTAGCGAAGGCTGTAAGCCAGGCCGTAAGGGATGAGACCTCCTTAGTTCTCCATCTGCATACTATGAGCCATTTGGCTTCAACAGAAGCCTGTAAGAGCCATGCCAGGCTTGGGGCTGTTACCTTACACCCAGCAGGAGGAATGCCCAAAACCCAAAACACTGGATCAGTGGGGACTTGATGGCCAAGAATACTGGAGCAACACTGAATTATCTCAGCCCAAAAACGACACAATGAAGAACAATGCCAAATCACATGTAGGAGGTCTGCTCCTGTGGCATCACACCTCCAACAGGTCTCCTCCTGTATCAAACCCATTTTTAGTAGTACTGCTTTGGTGCAGTACCAAAGGTTCCTCACTTTATTTTGAATAAGGAAACTTCTGGGGTCCACACAGGCTGTTTTTGCAGTGACCCATCTATTTCTCCATTTAAACCCTGAAATCTCCTTGCCCAGTATTCTTTGTCATTTCACTTTCACTGGTAGGGAGGGGTCAGGTAAGTCCTTCCTCATGAATTTGTAAATCTGACTTGCCAGGCCTCTCTCAAGTTGTGTCCATTTATCTAATGGCAATTTCCTAGGGGTGGCTATATCCTTGGATAGGCACATAGCACAGGAGCACCCTCGCTTAAGGCACTCTGAGTATTGGTGTCAAAGCTGTAAATACCTCCAGAATTCCTTTTTCTCCAGTTTATATCTTGTTTGTAGGGAAGTAAAACTATCCAGGGTGAATCCATTCTCCATTAGTATATCCCTTAGCCTAACAATCTGTTTGTCCTTCCACTCTTCCCACATAATGGGCCTTTGGTTAATTGTCCAGCTGGAGTTGTTCCAAAGGTGCAAGAGTGGTCCTGAGTCCAAACATGATTTACTGATGACCCCTAACTGGTGCCAAGCCCTGTGGGTGGCCTTAATGGTCAGCCAGTGCTGAACTGATGGTGGCAGGGGGTTGCCAAGATACCCTGTAAGGTGGTTACTGAGAAGGGCAGCCCTTTCAATTGCTTCCCAGGCTGGTGAAGCCTCAGCCTTATCCCGAAACAACTTACAGGTGTTGGCTACTGAGAATGCATAGGTGTAATGTTGAAAATGAGGAAGGCACCGCCCCTGTTGATTCCAAGGAGCCTGGAGCGTGGCTCTGCTGTATCGGGGGGTCTTTTTTTCCCATATGAACAAACTCATTATTGCCTCCAATTTTGGAACCATTTTTTAGGAATTTCAATTGAAAGGTGGGAAAGTAAATAATAGACCTTCGGTGCCAACATCATTTTGATTGCTGCTACTTTCCTAGGCAAGGATAGATTTAATTGTTTCCATCTCTGAATTTCCTCCCTTATGCTGGTGACCAAGGGGGCCAGGTTAATTTCAGGTACAGAGGGTACATGAGGTACAATTCTTATGCCCAGGCATTTAATACCCTCCTTAGCACAGACCAATCCCACACGAGTAATATGTTCCAGAGGTAGCATATCGTTTAAAGGGAGGACCTCTGTTTTCCCTTGGTTAACTCTTAACCCAGAAATGTCAGAAAAGGATTGTAGGAGATCAACAATGTACTTTGCACTGGCTTGGAAATCATCAGTTAAAATTAGGCAGTCATCCGCATATAACAAGGTGGAGTGAGACACCCTGCCCATGCTTAAGCCATTAATGTTGGGGTGTTCCCTAATTGCACTGGCCAGGGCTTCAATAACCAGGACAAATAACATTGGTGAAAGAGGACAACCCTGTCCGGTGCACCTGTGTATTTCGAATGGGTCTGAGAGAATATTATTTGTCAGCAATCTGGCCCTGGGTGCTGTGTATAGGGTCTTTATCCAGCTTCTAAACCCAATGCCGAAGCCATAGTATTGTAGGATTGCATAGAGAAAGTCCCATTCAACCGAATTGAAGGCCTTCTCAAAATCAACCGAGATGGCAGCGGCTGGGGTGGGAAGTTGGCCCGCCCTTTGTATAAGGGACACCAAAGACCTAAGGTGATCCATGTTGGCTCGACCCTTCACAAAACCCACCTGAGAGGTGAGAATTAAACTTGGAAGGATTGACTCCAGACAAGTTACAAGCACTTTCGCTAGGATCTTAGTATCCGCATTGATAATTGAAATGGGTCTATAACTCGCTGGCAGCTTAGGATCATTCCCTTCCTTTGGAAGAACCGTAATGATCGCCTCTCTAAGGGTAGCAGGTAGGGTCTCCTTTTGCAGGACTTCTTGTAGCATAGCCCTCATAGGGGGAGAGGTAGCCTCTTGTACTACTTTATAGAAATCTAGAGGGTAGCCATCCCCCCCGGGGCTTTCCACGCAGCCATGCCATTATTTGCATCCCTGATTTCTTGCTCTACTATGGGCCCCTCCTGCTGCTCCCTTTGGATATTGGTAAGTTGAGGAAGTTTCGTACCTTTCATGAATTTACCAAACTTTGCTTTATCCCAAGTTATATGGGAGCTGTATAGGGACTCATAAAAGGACAGCATGATTTTATTGATGGACTCAACTTTACTGTTTATCTCCCCCTTTTCATTCTGCAATTGCGTTATATGCCTTTCAGCCTGTTGTTTTTTTAACCTATATGACAGTAGCTTCCCAGCCTTTTCCCCTCCTGCCCAGTATTTCTGTTTCAATCACAAAATCTGAAGCGCTGCCTTACGGGATGCAAGCATGCTTAGCTTCATCCTGAGGTTTAGCAGTTTGCGTAGGAGCTCCAGATTCTGAAGTTTCTTAGGGTTTTTTTTATATTGATTTTCCTTTTCCCCTAGTGCCACCTCCAGTTCCCTATGTTCCCTTTCTCTCTGTTTCCTGCGATGGGCAGCATAGCTTATAATATGGCCACTTATGGTGGCATTAAACACCTCCCATATGGCAACTGCTGAGCTGGGTCCAGGAGGATTATCTGAAAAGTAAATCAGTGTCTCACACTGAAGCCATTCCCTAAATTCTTTCTCCTGTAATAGTAGGGGATCTAGCCTCCAGCTTACTTATCTAGGACCCGGGGTAGCCGGTAACATGGATAGTGTCAGCAGAGCACGGTCGGACATATACAGGGGGGCAATTGTTACATCTAAAATTTTACACAAGATATTTGAGGAAGTAAACCAGTAATCAATCCTACTGGCCACTTGTTTGGCATCAGAGAAATATGTATAGTCTCTCATATCTGGATGGGCTATCCGCCAAGTGTCTTGTAACTTGTGTAGGGTGATTAGGTCCTTCAAAGCTTTAATGGACCGGGGGTGTGCGCTGGGCTTGGAGTTGGATCTGTCCATGAGGACGTCCATCGCTAGGTTGAAGTCCCCACCTAGTAAAATATCTGTCTCGCCTGGTGCCATCTCCATTAATACTTGTGAAATTTTGAGAAAAAACTCTGCATTATCAGTATTTGGGGCATAGATATTAGCCAAAAGGACAGCCCCCGTTGGGGTGGAGACCCTGGCAAATACCCACCTCTCTTCTTTATCTGCCCTTTGTTCTTGTAATTGCCATTTTAGGTTTTTGTGACATAGGATAGAACCCCCCCCCTTTGGTGTTGGAGGCCGCACTGTGCACCTCGGATCCCACCCATTCCCGCACCAGTTTTTGAGCTTCCTTGTGACTCTGTTTTGTTTCCTGTAAGAAGGCTATTTGGGATTTCAGGGTTTTGAGTCTAGCCAGAGTTTTCTTTCATTTAGTCAGTGAATTCAAGCCCCTCACATTCCAGGAGGTGGCAGTTATCATATCTTTACCCGCCATCTGGTATTACATTTACCACCACCAGGATTTCCAGCCAAAGCAACCTAAAGAGGCACAATCCCAAGGCAGGAATGTCACCCATAATATAATTATTAACCATACCCCCCCTTCAGCCCCCCTCTCCCTTGGTCCCCCTTCCAAAAAATCTATCACATGACTCATATACAGGCTTGGAGATCTCAATAATTATTTTCTCCCCCTCCCTATACTCCTGTATCAAACCCTTATCTAAGAGGGCCACCCTTAGCAACCTGGTCACCAAAATGATTAGTAGCCCAGGGTTATGATAGTCCCCTCTGGGTGTGGAGCCAGGCCCTTCAACCAAGTTCACTTTCCTTATCAGTATTTGGTGCATTCACATTTTCCCAATTGGACCTTGGGATCTTGTGATCCCCTACTAAAACAGTTTGAACAACAATAAACAGTCAGTATTTTAATACTCAAAAATCAACCTAATTCCCTTAAAAGGGATAAACTGCACTTGCTTGTAAAATTGGAAACCATAACCTGCCCCCCTGCAGGGGCAGATTCCATTGACAGCTTGAACTAGGAAACTGTCTCGCTAATCCATCGGCATATATTTAACGCACTATCCCCCATTTCCCCAAGCCGCGGAGTGCAGCAAGGCAGCAACCTGGGAATGAAGGAAAATCCGACTTACTCCCCAGGAAAAAACAATTTTATACAGCCAGTTACCCCAATCCATGACATCATTGGACTGATGACAGACGTAGAAGAGACTCCTGTAGGAGTCTGTAAATAGGGTACAGTCCCCAGCCGTCACTGCCATATGAACGTAACGTGACTGCAATAGCAGGGCAAGAGACAGCCGTGCAGGCAGTGTGCCTCCTCAGCCTTAGTCTGTCAATTGGAAAAGAACTTCTGCAGGGGAGAGGGTGTACCAGCTCAACGTTACAGGGGTTCAGCCCTGCTGAAGGGGTCAAGGCATCTGCTAGTTACTCACCTAAAGAAGCAGGACTCTCATAAAGCTGCACCCAGGCTTAACAGTGGTAAATATAACACTAAGAAAAACATGTTTAAACATGTTAAGCCCTAGTGTACAGCATCATATCAAACAGTTCCAGCAGAGTAGGACCATATGCACCCAAAAGGAGAGGGAATACTGCCTCTATCCTCGGTTCTGGGAGCATTCTGTCCTGTGCTTCAGAAAAAAAAAAAACTACAGCATGTCTATATTTCAAGACGGTAACTGGGCTTCTTCCCCAGTCTCTCCCCCACAGTCCACCCAGTCTTTGCATAATGGGGCCCAGTCAGCCAGCAAGCTCTGGTCCATGCTGTCCTCGAGGGCCAAGCTATCCAATCTGTCCAATTTAGATCCAAGGCAGTGGGAATTAGATCTCCCAGAGGTTCATACCTGTTGGAAGTTTTGACTGGAGTAACCACAGGGGAGATTGTGCTGTCATCAGACAGGTTTTGGAGCCGCTGTCGGCTTCTAGAGCGATTCTTCATGGGTCGCTTATGGGGAGCAGCCTTACCTGGCTTCCTCTGTTGGCCCCTCTGGACTTTGTGCCATTCGTCATTTTGCTCCAGATCTATTGGCTTAGCTTCTGCAGGCACTTCTATGGGTGCTGGGGGACTCACTACCTTTTGCCGGGTGACACCATAGGATGGGCTGTGGGGAACTCCTGGCACCTGGAGACCTAGGCTGGATTGACAGAAGGAAACTTCCACCTCTCCCGGGTTGTTAAATACATGAAATACCCCATTGTACTGGATTCTTAACATCGCAGGGTAGCTCAAGGAAGTGGCAATACCCATCTTGTAGAGTTGCTGCTTCACCCCTGCATAGGCCCATCTGCGTCGAGCCAACTCCTGCGAGTAATCCTGATACAACTGGATCGAGCAGCCCTGCCAGGACACAGTTTTCCACTCCCTTGCCAGTCACAAATATCTTTCTTTTAGCGGGTATCTCAGGAACCTACACAGGATGGGGCGGGGGCACTCGCCCTGCTTAGGTTTGGGGACTAATGAGCGATGGGCCCTCTCATGCTCTGGTGGTGCCTCATGCTCCAGATGCAGCATCGCTGGTAAACTGTTTTGCAAGAACCAAATCATGTCATTGCCCTCCATGCCCTCCGGAATGCCCACAATATGGATGTTTTGTCTTCTGGACCTATTCTCCATGTCATCCACTTTAGATAACAACTATTGAATCTGACCATGATGCTCCCTTAGGTAGCCATCCTGTTGAGTCAGTTGCTCCGCCTGAGTCATCCCTGCCTTCTCCATGCCCTCCACTCTAAGAACAAGAAGCTGTAGATCCTCGTTTATCTTTGAGGAGGATTGTTTGAGTTCTGCTGTATCCTGCAACACTTTACTTAATATCGCTGTCATTTTTGCGACGTCTTGTGCCATGTTAGATATAGAGGTTGATGCGGCTATTGCCCCCTCTGCCACTCTGAGATCGCTTCCAGCTCGTGCCTCCTTGGATGGGCACCGTATGAACTGGAAAGCGCTGCAAGTGTGGCAGAGAGTGTGTTTACCTTATGTTGGTGCTGGTTGACTTCTACACGATGCGACTGCCCACTGCTTCACTCGTTTTGGACAAAAAATGGTTCGTTATGTAGCTTGGGTATTCCGGTGACGGATTTTTGCCATTACATGCCTAGAAACCATGGATGACACATACAGATGGGGGCTTAGGCTTCACAAGGTCTTCACTGTCGTTTTTAGTGTGTCACCATGTCAGCTGCCAGGCTCTGCTCCAACCCCAAATCATAATTTTGATATTTATTCAAAACTGGGGGGGCCCTATAACATACCCTTCCACCCAGGCCCTCTGGGAATTTGCTATGCCACTGGTCCTGGTTATCAGAAGATGTGCAAAGCCATGTTTTTTCTTACTAAACCATATAACTTCTGAACTTTCTCAAGCAGTAGAAATACAGAAAGCTCCTTATCCATTTAACAGCTATCAGCATAAACATATTACTATTTATTATCTTATATGTCAAAACATAGCATAAGAAATAATAGAAGAGATAATATAAATAATAATAATAAGTAAGCAGTAAGACATGATTGTGTGTGCATTATGCTGAAATACCCACATGCTCAGTGGTATAGTGAGGCATGAAGCTCTGACTGAGTGCCTTCAGCCCATGGAAGTGGGTATCTCAGCTCAATGCACACCCTTGGAGTGTCTTATTTCACTTATAAAATGGGGTTTTATTTTCAAAATATGTTTTTTATCAAAACATTAATTTTATGATAAGTCAAAATTAAAATTATGGTGTGTTGTTTACGTAAATAGTCCTTCAGCCTACTGGGACAAAAGTCAGTGCTTTGCATTGAGTTCTCATGTAATGTGTATTCCATGCTTGTATTTCTTCCCTGCCTACACCCCCAGCTGTAGTTTTGTAATTGTTCACCCATATGCACCCCCACCCACCAGTAATTGTATTTGCTAAAAAGTTTTTTTTTTTTAAACAAGCCTTTTTTTAAAGGGTGCTTTTCAGTAAGATCTAGGAAGAGGCATTTAATAATGCCCTAAATGACAAAGGGAGACAGTGAATGAAAGAAACGAAGAGTGAGAGAGATGGTCGGTCTCTCCCACAAAAATGTCCTTTTCCTCCAGTTTTGTAGTTTCTCTGGTAAAGACTGAAATTTTATACAGAGAGAGAAAGCAAGAGAGATGGGTTTGTGTGTATCCAGCTGTAAGCAGTGCAAATGAATGCAAGCAACGCAATTGGGTATCTGCCTGCTTTTTTTTTTTTGAATTATGTAAAATTATGTTCAGTCTTGTACTATTATGGCTATGGGGAAAAAGTAAAACTAGCAGTACCTAATTTGGCAAAACTTAGGGCTGCACTGTTTGCTGTGATTTAGGCTCACCTCCCACCCCAGAGATTGCCAGGTGATGTCTCCATCTGCAGAAACAGGACTGATAGATAAACCACTGCTCTGTGTCTTATGCTCCATCAAGAGAAGTGTGCTGTTTTGTCTGAAATGACTGTTGGTTGGTACTGTGTGTATCATATTGAATCTGTGAAAGTTTAAAAAAAATTGTCTACTGTTTGTTTAAAAGAATGGATGCATTTTGGGGTGGATGCAAAATGAAAATTTGTGAGGAGCAGCAATTGATTTATTGATGAGTGATGCAAATGATCAGCATGCCTATATGGAGGTTTCGGTCAACTAACAATCAAAAAGTGAAAAAAAAGGTAATTGAACTGAGGACAAATGCATATGCGTATGCATTTGTTTGAAACGATGAAGTTAGAGAGGGGAAACAAGACAACTCTCAGAGGTGCTTTTCTTTTTTGTAGTTTTTGGCTTTATTAGTTAATAGGAAAAATGGCTCCAAACAGTTTTTTTATTATTCCTGTTCGTCCACCTTTCATTCCTCATCTCAGCAGCCCCCACTGATCCATCTTGTGGACTTAGAGGTTTGCCACCGTTTACACAGAGCCATGTTTGGTGGGTGGCATGCCACATTGGGTTGTGGGATGCCTGTGGGGGATGTCAAGTGAGCTGGGGCATTTTCCTCCTGGTTTGTCTTTCCTCAGGGAGTTGGCATAGAAACATAGAAGATGATGGCAGATAATGACCGCAAGGCCCATCCAGTCTGCCCATTTCTTTTTCTATCTTATAAATGTGCCATCGGCCTTTGCTCTGTCAGTGGCCTATCTATTCATAGTCATTTGTATTGCTCCCTTATGCCTATCCCATGCCTGTTTGAAGCCCTGCACTGTATTCATAGCCACCACTTCTTGTGGTAAGCCATTCCATGCATCCACCACCCTTTCTGTGAAAAAGAATTTCCTCACATTCCCCCTTAATCGGCCTCCCTCTAATCTCATGCTGTGTCCTCTTGTCCTGCTATTTTTCTTATATTTAAACATGTTAGACTCTTTCACCTTGTTTATGCCCTTAAGGTGTTTGAATGCTGCGATCATATCACCTCTCTCCCTCCTTTGCACAAGGGTATACATATTGAGCTCCGTTAATCTGTCCTCATATGTCTTCTGATGCAGTCCCTGCACCATTTTGGTTGCCCTTCTCTGGACTGCCTCAATTTGGTTAATGTCCTTGTGAAGGTGTGGCCTCCAATACTGCATGCAGTACTCCAGATGGGACCTAACCAGTGTCTTGTACAGAGGATTATTACCTCCCTCTTATGACTTGTGATACCCCTACTAATACACCCTAACACCCCCTAGCCTTACCTACTGCTTTACAGGTCTGCTTGATGATTTTAGGTCATCAGTGATGATGATGCCCAAGTCTCTTTCTTCCTTTGTGACTGCTAGCAACCCTCCCAGCCTATAGGTGGCTTCAGGGTTTCTCTTCCCTATGTGCATGATTTTGCACTTCTTTGCATTAAATCCCAGTTGCCACTCTTCTGACCATTCTGCTAGTTTATCCAGATCTCTTCTCATTCTGCCCACCCCATTTGGATCATCTACTCTGTTGCAGATCTTGGTGTCATCTGCAAACAGACAAGCCTTACCCTCTAGTCCATCTTCAAGGTCACTAATGAAGATGTTGAAGAGGACTGGCCCCAGGACTGATCCCTAAGGTACCACTTGTGACTTGCATCTCTTCTGACTGTATACCATTTACCACCACTCTCTGTTTTCTGTCCGTCAACCAGTTTGCCACCCAGTTGACCAACTTCTGACCCACCCGAGCCTACCCAGCTTATTTATCAATCTTCTATGTGGAACACTGTCAAAGCTTTGCTGAAGTCAAGGTAGGCGACATCAACTGCTCCCCCTTGGTCCACCACTCTGGTTACCCAGTCAAAGAAATCTATGAGATTAGTTTGACAGGACCTTCCTTTTGTAAACCCATGCTGTCTTGGATCCTGTGCCCCTATGGATTCCAGGTGTTGCACTATCCTTTCCTTAATGAGTGCCTCCATAATCTTGCCCACTACTGAGGTAAGACTGACCGGTCTGTAGTTCCCCGCCTCCTCCCTGCTACCACTCTTGTGGAGCGGGATCACATGAGCCCTTCTCCAGTCTTCTGGGACCTCTCCTGTGCTCAGAGACTCACTAAACAATTCTGCTAATGGCTCTACTAGTTCCTCCTTTAGCTCCTTAGTACCCTGGGATGTATGCCATCAGGTCCCATTGCCTTATCCACCCTGAGCTTAGCAAGCTCTTGTAGGACCTCTCTTTGTGAAGGGAGTAGTGCTCACCTCCTCCCCTGTGTCCATGATGCTGAGCTGTGGGCCCTGCCCTACCTTCTCTTCAGTAAATACTGCGCAAAAGTATCTATTTAGGATAGATGCCTTTACAGGGTCCTCCTCCTCACATGCTCCTTTTCTCCATTAAGCTTAGCAATCCCCTCTGGACTTTCTTCTTTCACTAATGTATCTATAGAAAGTCTTGTCACCTTCTTTACTGTTAGTGCTAGTGTTTCCTCAGTTTGGGACTTGCCTGCCTTACTGCCTTACCTGCTTCCCTTAGGGCAGTTTGGTATGCCTCCTATCTTCATCCCGCTGTGTTCCCTTATATTTCCTGAAGGTCAGCCTTTGGCTCTGACCTTTTCTGCTACTGTATTTGAGAACCAAAGTGGTTTCCTTCTTCTTTGCACTTCCTTTTCTGTCTGACACAATAGGATGTTGCTTCAAGTATTGCATCCTTAATGCTTGCCCACTTTGCCTGTACCCCCTCACCTGTGTTTCTTTTTGCCAGGGCTAGCTTAACTCTGTTGGCCATCTTATCAAAGTCAGCTCCTCTGAAGTCCCATATTGTTGCCTTGGAATGGGATGATTTAGATGTAGTAGCCAAATTGAACCATACCATGTGATGGTCATTGGCCCCCAGGTGACCTTCTACCTGGAGATCTGTGATCCCTTCTTTGTTAGTCAGTACTAGATCTAGGATAGCCCTGTCTCTTGTGGGTTGCTGTACCAGTTGTTTGAGGCCCTCCCTGCAGGGAATCCACTACGAGTCTAGTTCTGGCAGATGTTCCTGCTGGTATTGACCAATCTGTATCCAGCATGTTGAAGTCTCCCATTATCAGAACCTCCCCTTTAGCTGTCATGTTTTGTGTATCCTCTAACAGTAATATGTCTATGTCCTCCCTCTGGTCTGGGGGCCTGTAGACAACCCCAGTTCTTATGGCTGTCCCATTTCCTGTTTCCAGGGTGACCCACAGTTCTTCTGGCTCCTTATGTATTCTGAATTTCTGTAGCTTTGATATTTTCATTAACATACAGGGCCACTCCTACCCCTTTTGCACCTCGGTCTCTTCTGAACAATACATAGCCAGGTACTGAAGTCTCCCAAGTGTGGTTACTGGTAAACCACATCTCACTAATTGCTACTATGTCCAGTTTAGCCTCTGACATTATTGCCTGCAGGTCTGGGATCTTATTTCCAGGCTGTGAGCATTGTGTACATGATTTTCCATTGGCCAGATTTATGTGTGTTAGTTGTTGGGTGAAGTTTGGCATTACCCTGTGCGTCGTGATGGGAGACAAACCTTTTTCTTACCTGGTGATGCAAATGAACGGCAAACATGCTGAATTCCTGTTTGACCACTAGCTGAGGGGAGGGTGTTCTTCCCATTCGACGATGGGGTGCTGCACCCTCCCCATTTGCTAGTTTAAATATTCTGCAAAGACATCAAACTTCTGCCCCAATGCACTGACTCCCTCTTTAGTCAGATGCAGTCCATCAAATTTAAAGAACTTTCGCTCCCAGAACTGTTGCCAGTTCCCTACAAATCTGTGTCCTTTTTCCTGGCACCAGCCCTTGAGCCACGTGTTTAGTTCCCCTATCTCCCCTTCTCTGACCTTCTGTCCATCTGCTCCCCTCTCCCAGACTGGCAGGATCTCAGAGAAGGAGATGCCGGACGAAATAAATGATAGTTTGTCACTCAGCCTAGTCAGGTGTTCCTTGGTCTCCACAACTGACCGGCTGGCGAGATCATTAGTCCCTATGTGTACTAGGACATCAATGTTTTCTCCTGCTTTGTGAACAATTTTAGCAATGCGGTCAGTGTCTCTCCATGCTGATGTACCTGGGAGACATTTGACCATCACCCTGTCTGGAGATGGGTATCAACTCCCCGAATCATGGAGTCTCCTATGATCAGAAGTTTTTTGGATTTCCTTTGTGCTTGTTTTGTTTTGGTTCCTGATTTGGGTGAGTTTTGTTGTGCTAGCTCCTGTGCCGCAGTGTCCTGCTCTGCAGTGTCTTCTGCCTCTTTATTTGATTTCAGAGACAGAGGCAGATACCTGTTTGTAGTGTTTATATGGTTTTTGAAGGTAATGTGTTGGAGAGCAGAGAGTGATGGGCACCTGATTTGCTCCTCCTAACCACCTGCCAACCTCCTGGACCAACTACCCTCTCGGTCGAGGTTTTTCTGTTGGATGCTGGGGAAATGGCGGGTGGTTCTTACAATGTATTTCCTCTTCAATATGAAATTTGAGGTGTGCAATCTCTGCCCATGCTGCCCGGAGCTGAGCCCTAAGATCTCCAAAGGCCCAGCATGTAGGATAGTGTCCTAAATACTGTAAGACTGCCCTTCTGAAAATTGTTCCACAGTACCTGCAGTTAATGAAATCCATTCCAAATAAGTTGCTGGGTTTGTAACCTAGTCAGAGTAATTAGAAGGGAAAAAAGGAAAAAATGAAAGTAATGGTTTAATTGTGCTTTGTTTAACTTGTTATAACAAGTTAAATTACTAGTGCCCTGTAAATGAGATCACCTTGTGGAGGCCCCACTGATCCGCCCCTTCCTGCTCTGCCACAGGAAATGTCACAACTGTGGTACCCTATAAAAGGAGTGTAGCGGGTGGTTGGGGATGGGGGGGGTGGCTGGGCCCTTCCCCTGCCTAAAAAGAAGAACCACAGATGAAAGAACAAGGAGGCAAGAGCAGAAACAGTCAACAACAAATGCAGTAACCCTGAAAGCTTATCCTAATGTTAGATAAAACTGTAAAACCTGTAAAGCACCACCTGTAATAATTTCAGAGAAGATATACGCTGTAAGAAACACTTTGCTCCAGAGAAAAATAAAGCAGTAACAGAAGATATACCTTGCAAAAGACAATTTGAATCAGAAGATTACAGGAGTAATCTGTTAGCACACACCTGTAGGCACACCTTGTAATAATGCAGAAGAAGGTATACCAGCAACAACAATTTGAATCAGAGAAAAAATAAAGCAATGAAATGTTAGCAACAAACAGTAGCAATCCCTGTGAGTAAAAAATAAAAACACCACCACACAGTAAATCTGCTTAGCCAAACTAAGTCTTAATCCTTTCCTTGCTCTGGTAAGTTTCTCTACTCTGCCTTTCAAGCAGTCTTACAAGGAAAGAGCTCAGGTGAAGCTAGGTGCCTTGGCCAGCAAACCAAGTCTTCTACCTCCAAGATATCAACTAATCTGACTTTAACCCTTCTTTCTGTTGGAAATTACTGACAGTTTGCCAGCTCCACCCTCACATACACACCTAATCCTTTGGAAGAGCTGTGGAGGAAAAGCAATTAGCTCCTTCAATGTGAGAAGGAGACTGAAACACCTCTGAGACAACAAACCTTTTCAACAAACAAGAATAAAGTAAAACACAGTGTCAAACAGTAATTTTGCTTAGCCTAGTGATAAAAAAGTCACAAAAATGTAAGCTCCACCTGTAATACAGTAATTTCAGAGAAGATATACCCTGTAAGAAACACTTTGCTCCAGAGAAAAATAAAGCAGTAACAGAAGATATACCTTGCAAAACGTGCAATACGGTCATGTACATGTACACTGGTGCCCCTGCATCTTTTGTTAGTGGACTCCTCCAAATGTCTTCTGCTCCCCACCAGTGCTGCCACCCATCTTTCATCAGTTGGTATTGAAGGGGTGGGAGTCAGGAACCCCTCTCCCCAAAGAAAGACAGCTGTTCTTTGGTCAATCAATCCTCCCTGTCCTGGCCAGCCCAGAGTGACCCTAGTCTAATCCTGGATCTCCAGCGTGGGTTACATAGTAGATGTCAGCAGAAAAAGATCCCTTGTTCCATCTAGTCTGCCCTAGTTAGAAAGCTTTGTACCTGCTTTTGATCAGTAGGTCCTGCCTGACCTACAACCTTACATCTCCCATCCCTGAATTCCAAGAAACCACTGTGCCTATTCCATGCATGTTGCAAATCCTCCATTGTGTTAGTTCCAACTACCTCCATCAGCAGCCTGTTCCAGGCATCCACCACCCTTTCCATGAAGAAATACTTCCTCACATTTCCTGTCAGTCTCCCCCCTTCCAACCTCATATTATGTCCCCTTGTCTTAGTGCATCTCCTTTTCTGTAGTATGCTGCCCTCCTGTACCTTATTAATCCTCTTGAGGTACTTGAATCTCTCTATCATGCCTCTCCTCTCCCTTCTAACCTCCAGAGAGTACATGTTTAATTCCTTTAGTCTCTCCTCTTAGCTTTTCTGATGCATGCCCTGGACCATTTTGGTTGCCTTTCTTTGTACCACCTCCACCTGATTAATGTCCTTCCTGAGATGGGGCCTCCAGAACTGTACACTGAACTCCAGGTGGGGCCTCACCAATGACCTATATAAGGTCAATACCACCTCTCTCTTCCTGCTTGTTATACCCCTCCCTATGCACCCCAGCATTCTATTAGCTCTTCCCTCTGCTCTTTCACACTGACTTGCCACTTTGTGTTCATCCAATATTATGACCACTAAGTCCCTTTCCTGTTTAGTTGTTTCCACCTCCTCCCCTCCCTGTTGGTATGTTGTCCTAGGGTTCTTGTGTCCTATATGCATGATTTTACACTTTTTTGAATGTTAGCCTCCATTCCCTTGACCATTTCTTTAGTTTTTTCAAGTCCTTCTTCATTCTTTATACCCCCCATATGTCCACCCTGTTGCATATTTTTGTGTTATCTGTGAACAGACACACTTTCCCTTCCAGTCCGTCCACGATGTTGCTAATGAAGACATTGAATAGTAATGGCCCCAGAACTGACCCTTGTGGCACTCTGCTTGCCACTTCCCCTTCCACAAAATGTACCCCATTCATGACTACCCACTGGCTCTGTTGCTCAGCTAATTTTGTACTTGTGTTACCATTTTTGGCCCCACCCTGAGACTGCCCAGCTTCTTTACTAATCTCCTGTGTGGGACAGTGTCGAAGGCCTTCCTGAAATCCAGGTAAGCAACATCCACTGCCCCCCCATCCACCACTCTAGTCACCCAGTCAAAGAACTCTATTAGATTTGTTTGGCATGATCTTCCTCCTGTGAACCCATGCTGGTCTTGGATCCTGCAACCCATCTGACGTCATGCACTCTACCGTCCTTTCTTTTATTAATGTTTCCATATTTTTCCCCACCACTGATGTCAGTCGTACTGATCTATAGTTCCCCTGCCTCTTCCTTATTCCCACTTTTGTGTACTAGTACTACATCTGCCTTCCTCCAGTCCCTTGGCATTGATTGGTTGAACAGGGCTGCCAGGGGAGCAGATAGCTCTGCCCTCAGTTCTTTCAGACTCTTTGGGTGTACCCTGTCTGGGCCCACTGCTTTATTCACTTTTAATTCCTCATGTTCCTTGAGAATCCTCTTCTCAGGAAAATGGCTAGTGTCAACTCCCCCCAGTAATTCCTTTATCCTTTATCTGCATCCCATTTCCACCCCTTCTTAAGAAAATAAGAACATAAGAAGTAGCCAGCAGAAGGAGACCACCTGGTCTATCATGTCTACTCAATATGAATTGAGGTTTTCTATTTTACCCCTACACCAGTGTCGGTGCCCCCCCTTCCCTCCTCCCCTTCCCTATGTCCCACGACTTCACCCTGTGTTTATCCCAGGCTCTTTTGAATGCGCTCACTAACCTGGTTGCCACAACCTCCTCTGGCAGCTAATTCCAGGCCGACACCACCCTTTCTGTGAAGAAGTGTTTCCTCACATCCTTCCTGTATCTTCCCCCTACCAACTTAAGGCTGTGTCCTCTGGTGGTGGCATTTTCTCTCTTTTTGAAGAGACCTTCACACTCTACTTTGTTCACTCCCTTCAGGTACTTGAAGGTCTCTATCATAGCCCCCTCTGCCTCCTCTCCTCCAATGAGTACATCCTCAGTGCTCCCAGCCTTACTACATATGAAACTGTCCTGTGTCCTCTGATCATTTTAGTTGCCCTCCTCTGTACCCCTTCCAGCAATTTAATGTCTTTTTTTAGGTATGGGTGCTAATACTTCACTCCATACTACAAGTAAGGCCTTACCAGAGATCAATACAATGGCAGAATAACCTCACTGTGCCTGTTACTGAACCCCCTTGCGATGCATCCCTGCATCCTTTTGGCCTTTGCCACCACCTTTTTGCATTGTGTGGACTGCTTCACATCACTAGTAATTACTATCCCTCAGTCTTTTTCTTCTTCCAACTCCGCTACCTGTACATTTCCTATGTAGTACTGTCCTCTTGGGTTTCTTGCCCAATGTGCAACACTTTGCACTTATTGGCATTGAATCCCAACTGCCACATCCCCAACCAATTCTCCAGTCTGGTTAGGTCCTCCCTTAACTCTTTAATCCCCTGCTGGGTGTCCACCCTCCCACAGAGCTTGGTGTCATCAGCAAATAGGCACATCTTGCCCTGAATGCCCTTCTCAATGTCATTTATAAATATATTAAACAATACTGGGCCAGAAACCGACACCTGTGGAACCCTGCTGGTGACCTCTTTTGTACTGGAGGCTACCCCCTAACCATCACCCTTTGTGTCCTGCCCCCCCACCAGTTTTCAACCCATCTTACTAACTTCTCCCCAACCCCTAGCTCCCTCAGTTTTGTTATGAGCCTTTTGTACGGCACAGAATCAAAGGCTTTACCAAAGTCTAGGTAAATGATATCTACTGCCTGACCCTTCTCTACTACCTTCGTGACATAGTCAAAGAATTTAACTAAATTCATTTGACAGGATCTGGCAGCCACAAACTTGTGCTGCTTACTATCTTGTAGACCATTTGTCTTCCATGTACCTCACCAGTCTCTCCTTCAGTATGGTCTCCATAAGTCTGCATACTATTGAGGTCAGGCTGACCATCCTGTAGTTACCCAGGTCCTTCTTGGGACCACATTTGTGGAGTGGCATTACATTTGCTGTTCTCCATTCCTCTGGCACTACTCCTGAATTCAGAGAACTCTTAAATAGAAATGTCATCGGGCCTGCTGCCTCCTCGGCCAATTCCCTAAGTACCCTGGGGTATACTTCATCCTGCTCTTTTGTGAATACTGAACAAAAATATTTGTTCAGTATGTCTGCCTTCTGCTGGTCTTCCTCCACAATCTCTCCCACCCCGCATTCCCTCTTAAGTCTGACTATACTTGCTTTGTTTTTTCTCTTTTCTCTGATGTATCTGTAAAATGTGTTATCTCCAGCCTCACGATCCTGGCTATAGTCTCCTCCATCTGTGCTTTAGTGCTCCTAACAGCCTTTACTGCCTCCACCATTTTCTCCTGATATTCTTCCCTGTCCTCAGCCCTCTGTGATGCTTTGTAAGTCTTGAAAGCTAATCTTTTTGCTTTAACTGATGAAATTACTTCTTTGGAGAACCATAATGGTTTCTTCCTTCTGTTCTTTGCAACCTGCCTTATGCATAGGCTAGTTGCTTCCTCAATGGTCTTCTTATTGTATAAAGGTGAGGAATGCAGATCCTCAGCCCTCCACACCACAGGGCTGGCAGTGTCAAACAGTTTTTTGTTTTTTTATTTCACACTTACATAGTGATTTGTGATATGGCTAAATACGAGGATGCTCATTCATTATGCTGCATTAATGCATGGCCAGCTGATTGTTTTTATCCAATGAAGTTTGATGGATTTTAAAACCCATTTTATAATATAAAATAGCACAGTAAAATCTGCAGCTTTGCGAGAGAGAATATAGCACCAGCGGATTAAGCTATGTAGCAAGGTAGTACCTGCTCCCTTCATTAGGCCAGCAGACAGTGGCACTATTACCCTAATCTGAGCTTTAAAGGGGGTCATTTTACATTTCTGGGGAAAGTGTTACCCCCTTCACAAAATTGTTTCCACCTTGGCAAAATTCTACATCTGGTCCTGGACTATAGCAATTGGTATGAGGTAAAGCAGAAAGGTGAACAGTACAGGCTGTCGTTGCCTTGAGCTCAGCAATGAATAATAAGTATTACTGTGGCCCAAACTGGGTTCTTGTGGTCTTACTGGGTTTTGTAAACTATGTCACAACACCACAAACAGTAATCCATAGCAGATGCATGCCAACAACACCTGCCACAAGTTACCTATAGTAATTCACATTCATTGCTGACCTCAAGGCTTCACCTCCCCATTGGTAGTTTGTTCTACAGTACCTTATGACAATTATGGAATTGGGAGCTGAAGTAGTTTGGCTGAATTGATTAAGCTGAACCTAATTTTCAAGCCTAACTCAAAGTCAAACTGAAGCCGGCAATAGCCCACTTCTCTCACCCTTACTCCACGTTAACATCTTAGAAAACACTGCTAATCCAAGGATAATTACATTCATTCATATAGTATAAGAATTAAATATTACTCAACAAGGTGTTCAGTTGTGCAGATTAAAAGGATGCCTCAGGTACACTGTAAATCATGAGGCAAAGCCAAGACCCTTCATCCACTTGACACATCCATGTAATCTGCATAATTGGATACATTGAAGGGTGCTATTTACTTCCAAACTGCAAAATGGACCTTTAAAGAAGCAACATGGCCCCAACTGTCCAGCTGAGTCAAGTAAGTGGATTGATTGTGGCCTGACATAACCAATGCCATAACTAGGTCATACAGATCTGTTATTAAAATTTATACTGCTGTCCCATTGGTGCAGTGAAAAGATTTATCACTGTGATGCCGGTGACCCAGGTTCAGGAATGAACTAGAGCACCAGAAGGCCCGGCTGGGGGGAGAAAGCTTAAGCATCCGATGAATGCTCACCTTCTCATAGGGGCAGGGAGGGTCTGCAGCCCAGCTCTTGTTGACTCCTGACAGAGACTTGGGGAACAGCAATGCATTGGGCCCAATTGCCTAGTGAAGTGTGTTGGACGTCAATGTATGCCTCGACGTCAGTGGCACACCATGCTCCCAGGGGAGAAATGAGGAAATGCTCTCCCTGGCTGACCAGATGATGGTTGCTGGCCCCCACCATTGCAAAGCCCAGAACAGCCCAGACCACCTCAGCAGCACCCTGGGCCAAAAAGAATAGTGCACTGAACAGCTCCCACTGGTGTCTTCCCCCTCAGAAAGGGGGGCCCATCTAGCGAAGGGTTATGCTAGGTTACCCAGGGAGGGCTGCAATGTGGAGTGGTGGTTGGTGGTGGGGATGGAGTGCCAGCGGGGTCCATGGTGACCCGAAGGAGTGGCCGGTCAGGGAGCAGGGGAGGAGCAAAACAAAAATTTATACTGTCACAGGGATATCAATCTTGATAACCTCAACATGGGAAAGGGCTGTGACAGGATTACACATTAGCTTGTCCATGATGACATCACAGTGTGAGCAAGCCATGTATTTGAATATTTAACTTATCTGATTTTGCTTATTTTCAGAGATAAAAGAGGGATCTTCAGAGGCTTACTTATGGTTGATTTGTCCAGCTTTTTAAGAACAAACTGTATTATTTATTTGAAGACTGATAGTTCCATTGCTGATCAAAGAGAATGCCATGGAATATGAGTTTTCCATTTGCAGTTGCAGCCAGTGTTTAAGCACACAATCACTTATAGTTACCTTTGAGACAGCAAGCTATATGTTCTAGTACTGTTCAAAAGCCTATCTCAAAATTAAGTCAGGATGCTTTAACTTCATTCATTCAGAAATGAATTTGTGGATAAGCCCAGCACTCCAGTAAAGACTCAGCTTCCAAAGTATTCTGTTTACTACACATTTCTGAATTAAAAGAGATGCATTTATAGTGATATAGCAACCAAAATCCTTCCAGGTGTTATCTTTTCCATTATGTGATCTGGGGGCAGAAATTTACTAGCAGACTGTGATATAAGTTTCAATTACCGTCCAAGTGTATCCTGGAAATATTGCTTATATTTTGTTAGCATTGAGACTCAAACCTTCCAACTTCAACTTTACATTTGTTTTTTTCATGACCTGAAACAGGAAGTGATTTTATCAGCTAGTTTTACTATAACTATGCATTCAACACAGTATCACATCAAGCTCGCATGGACCAAAGGTGTGTGGTCAAGAGCGCATAGTCAAAAGCTCAAAATACAGAGGAGCGATACATGCATTATAGCGCTTGTGTGATAGCACGTATTGAGGAGGTGCCTTAACCATACAGTGTCAGAATCACATTAGGGAAGGTAGCAATGCTTATATACTATATGCTGTATATACCAGAGTGGTGATCCATGGTTATGTGGTGTGGTAGTAGTAAATCTGCATTGTTTTGTGTTTCTTCATATAGTAGTGTATTTCACTGGAGTGGTGATCCATGATGGCATGGTATTGTATTAGTAAATCTACATTTTCTTTACTGTGTGCTGTTGTATGGGTGACTACTGAAGGATGTTTTTCACTTCATTCTGTTTTTGCTTTAGTTGGTTTTGAGAGGAGTGGTTTTGCCAGGCAGCAGTTTGCTGACTGTTTTTTACTGCACCATATAAGTTTTAGCTCAGCTGATGTGGAATCTTTAACACAAGTTCTGAAGTAATGCAGCAACAAACAGTAATTCATTGCATCATCTGAAAAGAAGAACAATTAAAATTATTCTGCAAATGAAACATTTTAAGAAAATGGCAAATAAATTTAATAGATTTCACATTATATGGTACTGATAAATGAGCATCTTAGTCCTGCTGTATTTCCTTGGTTGCCTTCAGTTTTTAAAATAATGACATACAAATCAGAGTCAGTTCGAAACATGCACAAAATGAGTTTACTCAAAAAGAGCAGATCAATGTACAGTATGCTGTGTATTTCTTGTCTGCATATCAGAATGCATTTTGAACCTTTTTAAGTACTGTGCAATAAAAAGTCACTTGGTTGGGCACTTACTGCATCATTTGAATTGTAAAACTGACAAGCATTCTTTGAAAGGACAGTAAGCTGCAGTACCTTTGTGCCCCCTATGTCCCCTGAGTCTACCTATGCTTGTCTTTCTATACATTGGATCACTGTAACAGGATGCCTGAAAAGCATCTCCAGCAATCTTTAATTCATGTGATTAAAAATTCAAAAGAAGCCCTTGTACCAGCTGTTAAACTCTGTTAGTAAGCTGTAATTCAGAGTTCAAATCCCAGCAAATTGAGGGTTAGGTTAACAGGATCATTCAGTAGAAATGCATTATAGTGTCAAAAGAACACCAAGCAGACTCAGGTGAACACTGCACACATTAAATGGTATCTCTCATTTCCTGTGAAGAAAGGCAGTTTAATAAAAACACAGTCATATTGTACATAGCCCTCCTTTTAGAATTATATCAAAAAATGGTTTATACTTTCAACATGTACTTGTTTTATGACCCCCTTTAAAGACAAATAAAGAGATAAGACTGGATAACAATTTTATATTTTTAAATTTCTATATTTTGGTTTATTTTATTTTTCATCAATTGAAACCTGGAATTACAGAACAAGGCACAGTGGCCCCTATGTGCATAGGGGTGGGAAGTAGGCACCAGAGGTGCGTATCCCACCCATGGAGCTCTGCACCTGTGGACAGGTGCACACCGGTGGCATGCATGACCACTGGCTACCTGACCGCAGCCCTGTGCCCAGTGTGCAGGTTCATGCAGGGCGGATGAAGGTGGAGTTGTGGTCCAAGGCGGGCAGAATGGATCCCCAGTACAGGATAGCATGGGACTGGGATTGTGCATTGGACGTGAATGGAACCAATGATGCACCTGAGGACTGCACAGGTGGCCAGTGGCAGTGGTATAGCGCCCCCCACACCTGCCCAGGAGACATCCTTCACCAAACAAAGCACTGCCACCCCACGCTCCGGCATGGGGCAGCACCCACCCCCTGATTCCTGCCTGCTGCCCACAAACACAGTAGGGGCCCCATCCCCAGCTGTGGGGCACTGGCCCTGGGACATTGTACACATCCTCAACACCCCCCCACCACTGCACAGAGCACTCCACCCTCAGATCTGGCAGGAGGTTTTGCGTCCATGGGCAGCTGGCAGCAATGCCCAATGTACACCTCCCCCACCATCTGCACCAGGGATGGGGCATACACCTGTGGAGGGGGGTCTCCAGGCTGCAGGGATGGGGGGCTTCATGTGTTGGTGTGTGGGTGCTGAAGTCCGGTTGCTGTGCTGGAGGGGACCCTGTGGGTGAGCGGGTATGGCCGAGTACGGATGTTAAGGCAGGGTCCCCCTGGTATATTCTTTCCTCCTTTGTGCCCCCTGTGTGTTGCACTGCATGCCTTAATGCATGGTGCATAGTGTGGGCACTCCCCCTGTCCACACAGATTGGGGATTGGGTGCCTAGGGGCTGCGTGCCCCGATTGATGAATCCGGCATGGGGGGGCGCAATAGGTGCAGAGTGGCTATGCACCACAGATATACAGTGCATAGCCATGCCGCACAATAGTGCATAGGGCCCAGTATATTCAGCACTACTCAGTGTAAGTTCTTTATTTGTCAATCGGCACTAAAAGCTTATATGACATGCTGGATAAAATATATACATGCATACAGCTTAAAACGAATAGGAAATGTGTGTTAACTGGCAACAGTTAGTAATTGTGCTATTTACAGCAATGAAATTAATACCTCCAAATGATCCATATTTAACTGTACAGGAATAAACACTAATGTGAAAACCTGTGTTTTCAATAATTTTTTTTATGGGTAACATGCTGTACAGTTTTTTCATGGAACCTGTAGTTTGGAGTTTGTACTATGTCATGGTTTGTGTAAAGAATGCTAATGATGAGCTGTTGACCTAGCAGAACCTTGCTCAGAGTTCTGTGCACAAACCATGACATAGTTAAAACTCCAGATCACAGGTTCCATTAAGGCAGCTGTAACAGAGTGCTGCCCATAAAAACAAAACAATGCAAAATACAGTTTTTTGTATTACATTGTACTGATATACAGTTAAATGAGGATAATACAGGGAATGAATATTATTTCTGAAAATAAGAACTTTATCAACAGCTGCCAATTAGAAACAATATCCTGTACTCGTTAATAAAAAAAAAATCAATGATAACAGTTGAAAAATCACAGAGATAACATTATATAAGATATAGATCAGACACCAGATTACAGGGAGCTAAAAAAGTATTTTAAGCAGCCTGTAAGTAAGTAAGTAACATTTTATTTATATATGGCACCCAATCCTGAAGGCTCTGGGCACCTTACAGATAAAAAAGCAGAGTTAAACAGATAAGGTACAAGACATATAAATACACAGTAAATTAATAAATAAATCAGTAATATTAAAATCTGCTTAAACTTTCTAAAAATGCCTTCCTAAAAAAGTAGGTCTTCAGGACACTTTTAAATGCCTCCACCTAAGGGGCCTCCCTCAAAGATTTTGGAAGTGAGTTCCAGAGGGCTGGGCCGACCACCTCAAAGAAGCGGTCTCTTGAGGTTTTCAGCCTGGCCCTCGGCACTGCTAGGAGGCTCTCAGAGGAAGAGCAGGGGGAATGTACCAGGATGGCAAGTCTAAGGAGGTCAGACAGGTAGCCAGGGCCTGAGCTGTATAGGGACTTATAGGTGAGCAAGTTCACCTTGAAGATGATCCTCCACCTGACATGCAGCCAGTGCAGATCTTGCAGGTCCGGGGTTACATTACCGGAACAAGGCAGGCCCGTCAGCAACCTGGCCACTGCATTCTGCACCAGCTGTAATTGGCAGAGGTTCTCTCCACTGACCCTGAAGTATAGAGCATTACAGTTGTCCAGCCTGGATGTCAGAAGAGCATGCACCAGTGAAGGCAGGTCATTCTATATTTAAGGAATAACAGTTCAGTTTCCTCAGATACCTGTATCAACACAACCAAATTCAGCAGTTATTATGACATAGCAAGATAGATAAGATTGCAAGATGCTACAAGAAGCAGCTAAAAAAAAAATGAGCATATATTCAAAATACTGACTTTGAGAAAGAAGATTATATGCATTTACCAAAAGAGCTCGATTGTAATTCTTGAATAGGCATTTACATGTACTTAACCTAACAAGCATTTGGTATATCCAGAAGGATACTCAAGTGTTGGATGAGAATTAGAAAACATATAAATATTAAACTTTCTGGCCAGATATTCAGACTGCAATGGGCAGTGGAGCAAGCCTGGGCATCGCACAACTGGGCTGTGCTGGGGCCAGGATCAGGCAATATTCAACGGTGATACGCCATGGCACAGCACTATTGAATATGGCATGGTCGGTGCACATACTGCGCATGGCGCAGTGGAACTGCGGCAGTGCAAGCCACAGAGAGGGAGCACGGGGATGTGCCATTGCAAGTGCAGTTGCGCTAGGTGCATCACCCATGATATTCAGCCAGGGGCATGCAAATGAGGCCATAATATATGCAAGGCGCAAATGGGGCCATTTGCATGTCATTATGGCCTCATTAGCATGCGTTGCAAAGGGCGTCTCAGTGAAATGCGCCTGGCACCCTGTCTAGATGCTGTCATCAGGGGTTGGGTCCCTGGTTGGCTGTTGTAACCCCCTCCCCTCCCATAAGCCCGATCACGGGCTTCTGTAATAGTAAATATTACCCTGGCAGTCTAGTGGTCCCCTTCCCATATGTCCAATCGTGGGCTGTTGTATTGAGAAAACTTAACCTGGTGGTCTAGTGGTACCCCCCTCTCCACCCACCCACAGAGGACCCCCAGCCACCCAGCACCCCCCACCTGGCTGCCCACTGAATGACAGCATACAGTATGTTCTGTATGCCTATTGGTCCACAGTGTGGACCAATGGTCTTGCAGACCATACTGTACTACACAGGGCCGGATATGTGAATGAACGTGGCCACCCATGGCTGGCAGCTGTTGTGTTGAGCCTTGCAATACAGCCACCCACCTGTAGGTGGCCAGCATTTGAGTCTTTTATTTTCCACTCAACTTTGAACATCAGTGTACGGAGCATGTAGGGGTTGTGCCAGTATATGTGCCATACATCCCAGGCTGAATATCAGGATGTGCCGCATATGCATGGGCATGCCCCCTGCATCTGCTCTGCATACATTACCAATGCACCCCAGTGCATCGGGAGTTGTACCGTGCAACCTGCCCCTTTGAATATCACACCAGGGTGCATCGGGGGGTTACGCATGGCACAACCCTGTTGCACCATGTGCAACCCCTTTGAATATCTGGGCCTCTGTGTGAAACCTGGGTAAAAGAGGTTTAAGTCTGGTTACCTACATTCCTCAAATTTAGATAGGTATTCCACAATTTGATTAAGGCACTATAACAGTGCATAAAACACCTTAGCCCAATTTATTTTGTAGAGATTAGAATAAAGTATTTGACCTGCCAGGTGGTGCTGAGGGATGAGGCACTGGACACCTTATCTTGCTCTATGCCAGCAACTCGGGTTTGGGAACAACCTTGGGCCACTGGGGTGCCAGTTTGGGGGGAAGGGTCAGAGTGGGATTGAACTGCTATGCAGCTCTCCCCTTCTGGGGTGGCAGCCCGCTCCTCCGTAGTTCTGCTCCCACCAGGTGGAGGTCTGACGGAAGTGCAGGTGGAAGGGAGCAGTGAAGCAAGTGTGGGTGGGGTGGAAGAGACTGCTGGATCCTGACATGCATGCACATGTGCGCCGCAGTCCCGGGAGGGGGAGTATAAACACTACAAAATAAAGTATGGGAAAAAAAAGTATAAAATATTTGACAGTCTGTCTGTCTGTCTATCTCTCGATCTCTGTTTCTGTCTCTCTCTCTGTCTGTCTGTCTCTTTCTGTCTCTTTCTCTCTCTCTCTCTCACTATTGTATCTATCTTCATTGCAAAAGACTACAGACAGATTAGAGTTGCTATTGCACACAACTCAGACCCTCTGGGCTCAATTTTAGAAGGTTGATGCAGGGCTTGCATCAAGCCCTGTGTCAGCCTAAAAGTGTGGAGAAGTGTGCCAAATGCATCTTCCACAACTGCACCCAATTTTAATAAATTGGGCACACTTGCGACACTTTACACAATTTACAGCAGCGTGTGCCAAAGCTTTGGCCCAAGCCCTGTAAACTGGCTCCCCCAATGGTACGAAGTTAGACCAGGAGGGATCTGGTTCAACTGACTGTGTTAGATGCAAGGGACTTGTGTCAGGGTTTGCAGTGGGCTTCTTTTGAAAATCATATTTGCCTTACCAATGGATGCACTTGCGTCAAACCCCCTGGCACAAGTCCCTTGCATTGATCCAGGGTCATTTGAAAATATGTCCCTCTGTATTTAGGAATGTGCTAATATGGTTTTCAACTCAATGCCCATAAAGTTTGGAAATGTACTATTAGCGTTGTCAAGTCTAATTCCCACCTGTCCCCCTCCTTCCCCTTTTTATTGAGGACCAAGATACATGTATGGGGCTTTGCATCAATGGTGTGGTACCTCTTGCAAGGCCAACATTTTCAAAATGTGTGAACTACAATCCTAATCCCAACCCCATCTCCACCTCTTGTGACCCAGTGCCAATTTACAAACCCAGCTCCATGCTAAAAGGTTGTGCTGGTTCATGTGAGCCACTTTTGGTCCAATGCTAAGTTGCACTGTTACCACACAATGGTATGTCGACTGTGTATGGCTTTGAGAACCTGTGTAAAGTATAACATGCATTTATCAACAACATTTTGTCTCACATGGTTCCTAGTAGGTTATGTACCATTCATTTGTAAATTGTTTCATACAGTTTCAACAAGGTACTGTGTAAAATAGTATACTGCATATGTCCCAGACATGTAACATTCTTTGAGGGTACTACTAAGTATGCATCCTAAAGAAAAAACTTTGTAAGCGTGCAATATGTATATTACAGTACTTACAGATTTGTAACAAGTCCGCTGCTTTGCATAGGGTCCACAGTATTATGTGCAAAGCAAGTTATATCATTAAAGGGCAGCAAGGAGCAATGGGGGTGAAGGTGCACAAGAGGAACTGCCACCCCTCCTGCATCAACTGGGCATCCAGCGAGGAGCAACAGGGGTTCAGGAAGTGCTAGAGGAACTGGGATCCTTCCCCTGCACCAACCAGAAAACTTCTACAACTGCAGCTGTTGAATTTGAACTCAGAGGGTAAAACAAATTGTTGCATTTGCCTAAACAGCTGATCATTGCTGAGCCTGAATTAATTTTAAAGCTAATCCTGGTGTGAGCCAGAATTCTTGCTGGAAACCAAACTTGTATTGTTTCTGGTGTATTGTTAAAACTGATCCTAAGAGTTTTAATTTTAAAGCTGTTCCAGAGTTGTCCCTGATTTGATTTTTAAAATTTTCTACTGCGACAGAAAGATGAGGGCCTTGTTCCTCCTACCAAAACCCAACGGCTGCACTGCAGTACTTGTGAGACAATCAGAGGCTTACAGAAAAGTTGACGATCTTTAAACTGATCTCTTGGGTCTTTTAAGTCACACTGCTCATGACCCTCACAACCACTTGCAGTGGAATAGCGAGGACCAATGGAGGGTAGAGTGTGGAAAAGGAACTGCCACCCTTCCCCTGCATTGACTGGGCATCCAGTGAGGAACAATGGGGGTTGAGGAAGTGCTAGAGGAACCAGAATCCTCCCCTGTACTGACCAGCAAACTTCCACAACTGCAGCTGTTGAACTTGAATTCGGAACTGACCAGCAAACCATCTACAACTGCAGCTGTTGAACTTGAACTTGGAGGGAAAAACAAATTATTGCATTTACCCAAAGAGCTGTTCCTTGTTGAGCCTGAATTAATTTTAAAGCTGATCCTGTCGTAAGTCCAAATTCTTGCTGGAAACCAAACTTGAATTGTTTCTGGTGTATTGCCAAAACTGATTCTAACAGCTTGAATTTTAAAGCTGTCCCTGACTTGTGCCTCCCATCCACCATCCCCCGTCCCATCACTCTTTTAAATAGACCCGATGCCCACAAGGCTTCGCCCAATTGTGCTAAGCTAAAACTTTATAGATGGTACTGAGTATTCTTAAAGAGATGCTAGACCGAGGGAACTGCTGTCTTGACAGCAACAGTAGGAGCAGGAGACAAACTAATAATCTGTAGCTACTTTATTAAGCTCTACAGACCTCAAGAATTGTTAATGTGATTCCCCAATGCACTAAGCTGAAACTTTATAAGTACACACTCACTATTTATAAAAGTGATGCTAGACTTTGGAAATTACTGTTTTTGATGGCTAGGAGCAGGAGACAAACTAACAATCTATAGCTTCAGACCTCCAGAATTGTTATTGATATAACTCTTATCCTTTGACCTGTTATGAACACCAAATCTCTGGGGATACCTGATTTCCTTCATTTAGCTGACCCAATCACAAGCTCTAACATGTCTCAAGGTATGCTGCTGGCTTTTAGTTATATACTAGTGGTCCTGTGCATGGACCAATTGCTACTTAATCTTAGGCAAGACACCAGGCAGCCCACCTGCCCTCTATATGACCATCATTCATGTGTTTACCCCCAGGACAACCTTAATTCTATCCTTATCACCCTTCACAGCCTTAGAAAAGGGGTGAACTACTATATGGTTATGTCATATCTAAGACTCTACAAATGCCAGATCCCCCCCCCCCGGGTTGCTCCTGAAAATCATGTTGACTATAAGGTTGTTACTAGCTAGGGATATTGAATCAAACCTGGGTCCTCTGTGTACAAATATTCCAACTGTGTCACCCTCCATGTCACTCTGGGCTAATGCTAAAGGTCTGAAATTCGCCTATATGAATAATAATAGTCTCAGACCCAAGGTGCATGAACTCGAAGCATGGGTAAATTTGTATTCCCCTGATATAATTGCCATTTCCAAAACCTAATTTCAGCTCAATATGCAAATGCATGAGTTCAAGTTCCAAGTCTTTAAGTCCTTTAAGCATGACAGATGTGGAAAGAAGGGTGGAGGAGTTATCTATGTAAACGCATCTCTAAATGCTTCTATGGTGGCAACACCTGGCCTTATCCACTCAGATTGTGAGGCAATATTCATCAAATTACTTCTAGGTGGGACAAAGCTCCTGTTGATAGGCTGTGTCTACAACCCATCTAAGATTGCAAAAGATACCTTAAAGACCCTTTGGCAGCAATCCCTTGTCTACCTCCATGGGAGAAAATAATCCTTGGTGACGTCAACCTCCACTGGGGTCTGCATACTAATAGTGAAAAAAATTCCAGCTTGCCAGAACTTAACCTGACCCAATTAATCCGTGAACCCACAAGGCTGAATGTAAAGTCAGGAAACCAAACCACATTGGCTTGAATCCTTGCTTCCAATCCCAATAGATTTAAACTGGCTGGCACATTTGTGGACTCCCTAAGTGACAATGCCCCTATATTTGGCATCTGGAAAAATGACCATCCCATTCCTCCCCCCAGAATTTTTTGGGCTGTGGATTATTCCAACTTCAATAAATGCTCCTTCCTTGAAACTGTCTGCGGTGGATTAGACCCAAATCAAGCTAGCCCCCAGTTTAGATACAGCCCTTGAATTCTTTATCAATAACTTCCTCTCGGCCACCAATAAACATGCCCCCTTAAAACAAAAGAACAGCACTTAAATGGCTGACCAGAGATCTAAAAAACTAATGAGGGTGAAAGACAGAGCATGGGGTAGATTCAAGTGCACAAATCTAACCAGGGATTGGGTGAACTATAGAGAACTAAGAAATAAATGTAAAAAGGAACTAAAATTTGCTAAAAGACAATACTTCCAGAATCTACAAACCAAGAACCTTTCTGACCCTAAAAAATTCTGGTCACAAATTAATACTCTCCTCAAGGGGAATACCACCCATGAAAAATGTGATATTGTAGCAAATGGTGTCTATCATACGCATCCGCAACACTCCACTAATGCATTTAATGCATTTTTCCCAGACGCGGACAAATTTAAAAATAATCCCTCTGGGTCCCCCCATTCCCCAAGATTGTTTAGCAGATCCTTCCCCATCTCCTAATTTTCATTTCAACCTAGCATCTAAATCTAAGGTCCTAAAATTACTGAGGAAAATTAAATCCACAGGTTCTGCTGGATATGACATGCTGGAGCCCAGGCTTCTCAGAACAGCAGCTCATGTCATTGCCTTCCCAATCACTTGGCTTTTCAATAGATCACTGCTCAAAGGCAAAGTCCCTGCAGTGTGGAAAGTTGCCCTGGTTACTCATATTCCTAAAGGTGGGGCTAGTGAGCTTGTTGAGAACTACAGACCAATATCCATCCTCTGCACTCTAAGCAGAGTTAGAGAGGATTGTGTATCAGAAGATACAAGAATACATCGAGCAGCATAATTTTCTAACAGCACGGCAACATGGTTTCAGAAAAAAATCATGGTACTTGCACAGGTCTGATTAGCCTCACCATGTATATTTTCTTAGCCCTAGAAAATGGCCTACAAACTGGTGCAGTTTTTATAGACCTCACCAATGCATTTGATTTGGTGAACCATCAGCTGCTTATCATGAAATTGATATCCTTTGGTCTAGATAGTCTGTTAGCACAGTGGTTTAAGGACTACCTTGATGGGAGGTCACAAATTGTCAGATGGCAAGGTGCTAATTCTGACAAATACCCCATCTTGGACAGTGTCCCTCAGGGTTTGATACTGGGACCTCTCCTATTTTCCCTATTTATTAATAATATGCCTTGACACTGTGGAGAGGCCAAGGTGACCCTGTATGCTGCAAATGCTATACTTTATAGATCCACCAAAGAAACTGTCCAGCTGAACCACCTTCTCGGTCAAGACCTCATATCAATTGAGAATTGGTTTCATACCAGTAGATTAATTCTTAATGAAAAAAAGACCAAGGTCATACTATTTGGCCCTAAACACTTGGGCCCAAACAGGTCACATTTATTGTCTCCAACTCTCTCCAATGGTTCAAAGATTGAGGTGGTTGATGGTATCAAGTATTTAGGTGTGTATATAGACCAAGACTGTACCTTTAAGGGTCACATTGAAAAACTGACCAAGACACTCATCCAAAAGTTAGGTCTCCTATACCGCCTGAGCCCATTCTTCAATCAGATATTCAAATTCAAAGTAGCCACTGGTATGCTCCTGTCAACCTTGCTATATGGGTCCCCTCTGCTACATTCGGTAACACACTTTGAAATGCAAAGGCTGAGAACCCTGTATTGGAGGGTAGGATGCTTCACAGCAGGGGCCACACCATTTGAGTATCATTGCAAGGTACTTCTATCTCTATATTGGCCTTCTCTTGAAGGCAGACTAGCATATCCTTCTCTGTGCCTTGCCTTTAAACTCCAACAATACAATGCCCCTCGTAGCTTAACATGATAGCTGCCAAGCAGAATGGAAAAACACTACAGTCTTCTGGTCAACAGTTTCTCCAAGTCCCCAGGAAAAGGACTTCCCAAAGACTCCGGTCCTTCGCTGCTTTCATCCTATCCATCTGGAATGATCTCCCTAGTAGTCTCTAGGAATGTACCTCCCTTGGGGGCTTTGAGAAGGGTCTTAAGACTCACCTTTTGGAGCTGAGCTGATGCACCCGCTATCTCTGAGATTCAATTGACACTGTAGGAGGATACCCATAGGGCTGTGTTGGTTTCTCTGCAGACTACTATACCCATACTGGGGAATTTTGTCAGATTTCTGGTTATTCTGTGTAATATATACTGCTTCTCTTGTTGGTGTTAATTGTACTTAACCTGCTCGTTGTACCTTTAACTTGTGCTGTATGTCTGTAATGATTCTATTGTCCAATTTGAGATGGCCCTGTTGATGTTGTTCTCTAGATGTATTTAATTAATCCCAGGCTGACCCTGAAAAAGGGACTGTTATGGCCTCAGTGGGCCTACCTGGTCACCAACATTTAAATAAATAAAGTATGTAAAGCTTTTTGCTGTGTTCCACATTAATCTTCTGGGAGTAAGGTTCAAGAGGGAGATAAAGAGACACTTTTTTACAAAGAGGATGGTGGCTGAGTGGAATGTGTTACCTGCAGAAGTGGTATCCAGTAGAACAGTGGACTGCTTCAAAAGGGGATGGGACAGGACAAGGGGGAGGGTTAATGAAGGGGAAGGGTGGAAGGGAAGGGCAGCTGCAGAATAAGGGGTGCTAGCTGCACATTCGAGCAGACTTGATAGACCTCTAGGCCTTTATCTGCTGGCAAATTTTGTATGTTTGTAATTATAGACCTAAAATGAGAAGGATGTGTATTAAACACCAGACCTGTATGGCATGACTCCATACCTGTAGATTGGTTTTAGATAAAAAGGGGAAGATAGAGGGAAGGGATGTGAGTTAGGCTTGACAACCCTAACAGCACATTTCCAGATTTTGTGGGCATTGGATTGAAAACCATAGTAGCACATTCCCAAATGTTGAGGGTTTGACCCTAATATGCCTTAATGTAGTTTTTTGCGATGAATTTCCTTCACTTTTGAGACAGTAGAGTGATAGTTTGCTTTGTGCAGGGCCCTTAAAGCCATGTGCAAAGAAGGAGGTGACTTCTAATTTTCTTTGTGCCTCCTAACTTTCTTTGCACAGGGCAAGATGCACCGGGCACTTTGGTTACTGTGCGTGAGTCCTAATGTTCTTTGTGTAGGGCCTTGTAGTGTGTGAAAACAGAAGAACTCATTGTCTAGTCATCTCATCGCCTCCATGGAAAGACTCTCAGACTGCAGTGATGACTGCAGGAACTTGGAGTTTGAAGGCCATTTAGTGTTTTTCACCATTAATTCTGGTGGGGTGTAAGGGATCACTGATGATCATAAGGGGCCACCCTCAAGGGAACTCCCTGATGGCCTTGTGATGCACAGAAGATTTAATCAAAGCAGGTGATTTTACTTTGTGGGGAAATTGTGGTCCTGTCTCTGGCAGAAATGCTGTCATCTCTGCTTGAGATGGTGAGATACCTGTTGCCAAAGACTGAGCTGCTGAAACAGGTAGGAGATGGACCTACCATATGTGTGGAATTCCCAAGCTGGTATGGATATTGGAGATGTTAACTCTTGTCAGAGGGCCTGGAGAGAATCATAGCCACTGCCTAAGGGCAGGTTCAGATACATGCTGGTAGACTTTTGCACAGCACACTGTTGTCTGCTGAGAATAAAGACTTGGTTAATGTGTGGTGCCCAGAGCCAGGGTGGACATTAACCATGAGTGAAAGTGTAAATGCCTCTTGCACACCAGCCAAATGGATGCTGCAGTGTGTCATGGTAGTAAACGAAAAATGAGTGAACCCAAAGTGTATAGCAAGATGGAACCTCTGGTAAATTCAGAGGTCAGCATAGGAAAGACCCTGTCCTAGGTAAACCTTTACCCACTGATAAACTGCAAGAAATAAGAGGAGTCATGGGGCTCCTGTAAGAGATGTGTAAAGGGTAAAACCATGTTAAGGTACCCAAAGGTTTTGATTTGCAGTATTCCAGGACCAAAAAAGAACCTCTCTTGCACTGTTGACAAGGACAGTGATTTTTTCTGGCCTTGTTGCCCCGTGTGTAACATATGACAACAACCCAACATGTAACAGAGTGATTTATTTCTGACGTGACAGAAGGGGCATTAAGCAGAGCTCACTAAGTTGTAAATAGAAAGAAAGGGAGCTGTAAATGCTCGAGTGTGTGTGTATTTGATTGAACATGATAAGCAGTTACCACCTACCCCAGAAATGGAGAGTACCCCAGGAATGGATCTATGACCGGTGTTCGACAAAAAGTTTGTAAAACAACTGGACAGCAAAACCATCATGTCGACTGCATTTTGTGGTCAACAGGTGGTTTCCAAGTTGGAAACTTGTTTTCTTGGGGGGAATTTTCCACCCGAACCCCCATTTTATATAATTGACTCTGAGTCGGAGCTGATTTGAGGAGGGGGTGCAATTCCCCTGAATACAATGCCTGGGTCCAGCGACTGTCTGTGCAGTGACATGGCACTGTAGTCGCTGTACTGACAGTCACTGTAAATGTGTCGCTGTCAGCGGTGCATACCCCCTGGAACTATATACACCCATAGTCTCTGCCTGATGCCAAGAGAGTGTTGTTATGTGATATCAGCTCTCAAGTGAATGAACAGGGACAATACCCATAGCTGAAAGAGATTGTTGGACTGCATGCTGCACAGTCAAGTAAGGGAAGTGAGAGCCTAGAGGAACAGTCAACATACCTAAAAAAAGGGGGGGGGTTACATATACATTTTGAAAGCTGTCTCACAGCATGTAGATTTTGAAAACTGTTGCAGTGTGTAGATTTTCAAAACCTTTGTTTGAAAGATTTCTGTGCAAACAGTTTGTGAAAACCCCCATACAGGACATTGATTTTTTAAGCCATCATGCAGTACGTAGATTTGAAAACCATTGTACAGCATGCAGATCTTAAAAACTATTATATAGAATAAAGAGTTTAAAAACATAATATAGAAGTTAAAAATATTCATACAGCTTATGATTTTTGCTAAATTAAGAAGGATTAATTTGCAAATATAAAGATTTTTAATAAAAGATTACTAATTACTGATTAATGAAAAATGCACACATTGGGCCCTATTCACGAAGGTGCAGAGTGCCTACATGCTGAGTATCTGTGGTGCATAGCCACCCCACACCCATTGCGCCACTTGCATGGGATGCATGAAAGGGGCATGCATCCTGTGTGCACCCGATCCCTGAGCCATGTGGACAGCAACGTGTAGGGGGGTGGGTGGGGCATGCCAGCACTATGCACCATTCACAAAGGTGCGTAATGCTGCTCACAGGCGGGCATAGAGCTAAGCAGGTTATGACAGGGGGGACCCTGCTGTAACTGCAGTACATGCCAGAGCACCCACTGTAGCTGCCAGTGGCAAACCCACTGGCCCAACAGCACCCCCTCTCCCATACCATATGCCAGGGCCCCCTCCTTGCACACATCAGTGCCCCAAGCCCATCCCACTGCACAGAAACCCCCCCAACACAGGCAAGCTCCATCCCAGGTAGTCATACGCAAGGCCTCCCCACCCCCACACTTCACAACCCCTGCCCCAGTAATGCACAAGCCCCCCTCCCCTGTACATACGCAGGTGCCCCGGTCCTAATGTTGCAGAAGAACCCCTCTCCCCCACGACAGGTGCCCTGATCCCATTATCCCATTCCCTGATCACGGTACCCCCACCCCTCAGTGGTGTTTGTGGTCTCCCCCCCACCCCCAACAACACCAACAACAGCATCCCCATAGCCCATACCTGCATGTCAATGACATGGTCGTGGATGGCTAGTGGCACAGCCCTCCACACACCTTCACGGCCTCTGGCCATCCAGATGATGCTGGCTGCATGCTGCCAATGTATAGCAGTGCACTCCCAGCATCATTTTGATGGCTGGTGGCCAAGGAACTGTGAGAAGGGCTGTGCCGCTGGCTGTCCAGAGATGCGGCACTGACTGGCAGGTACAGGGATGGAGGTGGTGTTGTCGGTGCTGTGGGGAGGTTGGGGGCCCACTGGCCACCAATGCTGCAACTGGGATTGAGGGATGGGATACTTCGGACTGGGGTACCACTTTGTGTGTGTGTGGGGGGTCATGGGCATTACTGGGGATGGGCCACAGCTGTGTCCAGGGTAGGGGGTATGCTTCTGCTACACTGGGGTGGGGCTCTCATGTGTGGGGGGGACTGTACTGCTCATACATGGAGGGGGGACACATGCAGTGGGGAGGGGGTGGGATCTTGGCTGCTATGGGGATGGGGCCACAGTATGTGCATATGTGTGTGTGTGTTGGGAGATATGCATACCAGGCATCAGGGACAGGGCATGCTGGAGTGGGGGGAGGGCATGCCAGTGGACTACGGGGTGGCCATGACTTGTGGGGGCCTGTATTGTACACACTGGGACAGGGTGGCCATGTGCTGGTGGGGTATTTGGGCATGGGGCGGGGGTGCTGCCAGAGAGGGACATCTGTGTGCCAGGCTGGTGTGCCCACTGTGGCAGGACTCAGGCACAAAGGACCGCAGGATAATGTGGCATGACAGCACAGGTCTGGGTGCCTGCAGTGGCTATTTACACACCCAGACCCACACCTTCCCATGCAAGTAATCCACTGTGAGACCCAGGATGGGCATCCCATTGGATGCCTGCCTGGGTCTGCAACTCTGCTCCCAGCCACCCTGCAGAGTCTTGTACACTGGGGGATGAAGCCTCAGACAGGTGGCTGACCTTTGTGAATACCAGCCTGTGTGCACCTGTCTGCGGGTGCAGAGCTGCGTGGGCGGTGGTATGCACCTTTGATGCGTACCTTCCACCCATTAGTAAATATCCCCCATTGGGCCTCACATTCGGTCACTGTTGTTTGTGCTTTACCAATCCAGTGCTGCACTGCACTGCACTAAACAGCACTTGACTGCCAGGGAGCAGTATTCAGACAGAGATCATATCCAGTCCATCATGCTATGCCTGTCTCAATATTGGTCTTTTTGAAGCTCTGTACATGCAATTTCACTTAACAAACTAAACACATTTAAAACATTTACTCAGTAAAATCAAATAACAAGCACAGCAGGATCCCTTGATAACATATTTAAAATGAGTCATCCAATGCCAGGGAAACAAGATGAGCACTAAGAATCCATTGAAAATATCAGAAGAGGAGATCTGACAAAGCTGATTTGGTAAGGTATCCCACATGAGCAGAGTGGTCACAGAAAAGGCCCTCTCACTGAGAATTTCCACTGTACACAGGTAAACACCTGCAGATTCTCCCCTGTTGTTTGCAGCAGTCAAACTGGAGTATATGGGAGCAGTTTTTTTATGTTGTTAGGATCCAACTGCTACAAGAACCATGCATGATGCATATACTGTATGCATCCTTAAATCCCAGCTGGCAACAGGCTTTGAGGAGCAAAGGGAGATAGCCTATCTGAAATGGAATAGTGCCATAACTTCTGAGTGCCATATTCTGTGGTTGACATGCTAAAGACCACATACATATGGCATGCATGGTGCTAAGAGCCATTTTAAAGTCATTATGTGACCATTAGCAGCTCAGCACAATGTGTCAATTCAATAATGTGGGAAGCAATAGACAGTGACTCAGCTGCATCCCCTTATAGGAACCCTACCCACCTATGTCATCTCTGGCAGTCTAGCAGAACCTCTTCCATCACCCGAATCATTTCAGCATTAAGGAACTATACTAATCCCCTTCCCTGGCCATCTAGTGCACCCCATACCTCACCCAATCTCTGCTGGTAATGTGAAACTCTGAACAATCCTTCCCTGGCAATCTAGTGCACCCCTTCCTCACTCAATCTGCTGTGTTAGAAATGTACTGATGTCTATCCCTGGTAGCTTAGTGTTATGCCAACCAGTCAATGTCAAAGACCCCCTCCCTAGCAACACTCACAGAACAACAAACACTTCCACCATGTTAGTCTCTAATTCTCCCATCCATTCACCCATCCATCCATCCATCCATCCATAAGTGAGGTGCTATAAGGTCCTCTGATGTTAACAGGCACAGACACCCCACTCACCTCCTTGGCCATCTGCCATCTGACTGGCAGTGAGCATGTGCATATTACAGAAACAGTTGTTTCTACAATATGCATGCAGTCATTCTTTGTCAGTCGGAAGGCAACCCTCAGAGGGAGTGAGAGGGTCTGTGCTACTTGTTTTCTGAGGACCAAATGACTGCTCACCGATGGACAAGTGGATGAGTAGGAAGCCAGCAGGTGGTGTGGGTGGTGGGTGCTCAGTGGGTGAGCCATGGATGGGGGAGGGTGGACTTTGATGTGATCTGTCAGAGGAACAACATAAGACTGCCAGGGATGGGCTTCAGTACATTTCCACAGTACCAGATTGGATGAAAAATGGGATCCACTAGACTACCAAGGAAATGTTTTTTTTACAGTTCAAAAAAAATGACAGGGATCAAATGAGGAATCGGGGTTCACTAGGCTGTAAGGGAAGGGCTTTAATACAGTGCCATAATACTAACAGGGTTCAATTAAGGGAAGGGGGTTCACTAGACTGCCAAGCAAGGGCTTTAGTACAGTTCCACAATGTGGTCAGGGATTGGGAGGGGGGGTCTATCACGCTATCACCAGCACAAACAGCACCAGAAACAGGGACAGTCACACCAACAGCCTCCTCCTCATGGACCACTGTTCCTATACTGGTGTCTCCCTTCTTCTCAGTTCCATCATCCCCCACCAGCATGGTTGCAACAGATCTGGCTGAAAAAAATTTGCTACACTTATGCCACTCCTGCTGACTTGTCCTTTTGGTGGTACCTGCCATGGTACCAGAGACAACAGAAGACACTGATGCAGACATACATTTGGTTTAGGAAACTGCAGTACTACTTTCACCCACAGACTTTATTGCTGCCTCATCCTTGCTGGCATGTCTCACTTAACTGGTCCATTTCTTTGAAGGCATTTTTATATGCTTATTCCAAAATTTGCCTTCCTTTTGGATGGATAGTTACACACTGGAAATAAAGCCTGCAGTACTACCAACTACGAATCAGGTATCAGCATTCTATAAACTACAAGTACTCTATTAAAGCGACACAATTTGTTTTTCAGAACAAGGATTAAACAATATGGGGTAACCGGGCAGGGTTAAGGAAATTTAAACCAAACAAAGGCAAAGAAGACCTCCCCTAATTGGAACAAGTCCAGTAATCTCTGGAAAACTACTCTATTAAAATTTACTTTTGTCTACAGAACAGGGATTCAACAATGGGGTAAATAGGCAAGGGAAAACAATTTAACTGAATAACAGGTATACCGCACAGCAGAGAACACCTAACCCAATAAAAGAAATTCAGGAATCAACAGTGTCTTACGACAACTACTCCACTAGTATTTACAATAAAAAAAACAAAATATAATTTCTTTTTACAGAACAAGGATTGAACAAATGGGGTAACAGCACGGGTAAGAATTTTTAACTAACACAACAGCAGATAAAACTGATGATGAACAAACAAAAATCAGGATCGGCAGTGTGTCTGCAAAACTTTTGATTTTTAAACAAAAAGAAATGATATAGCAGTAAGGGTAACAGGACTCAGGAGTAACTTATAAGAAAACATGACAGAAACTGTTAATATATAAGAAAAATAATACAAACCAATAAAACAGCAACAGGATAAAACACTTCACCTAATAATCACACAAAATGTAACTACAGAAATAAAAATGAAAAATCACTCACAAAGACTTAAAAAAAAATAACAGTAACTATCTGAGAAATCTGTAGGAAAAGATTAAGAACTCGCCTGCTATGTTTCACCTATCCTCCCCCACTCAACTCCTTCACAAGACAGACAAAACTGAAAACACTATTTAAACAAAAAATTATGCAAAGATCAAAACAAAAAAAAAAGACCCCTACCAGTACTAGGACAAATAGAATACTTTGGGAGCAAATGGCTTTCAAAACAGATAGTTTTCAAGGTTTTTAAAGTTTTTTTGTTGTGATGCACACCATAAAACTACTCACCAACTCTCTCAATGATAGACTGTGCTAGAAACTGCCTCCATATGACAGCTGACCTCAAAACCCATAATGCATTGCAAAATTCACTTTTTGGGCCACACTTCACTGGCAAAATTCTTAAAAATCTGCAGTTCACGAAGTTTTCCACTGATCTATTAAGTTACAAATCATTGCAAAGTTGCACTTCATGATGGCAGAATACTTCAAGAATTGAAGAAAATCCACAAATGATTTAGCAGAGCAAACTTTTCCCACTTTGCCCATCACTATTCCCACTGAGCGGGGTGGAGCTCTAATGAGCAGTCCCCTTTGCTTTTCTTAATATTGGACAAGCTAAGAAACTAGAGGGACCTTATTGCTAATGGTCTGAGTAATTTGATCTGTAACATGATAAACACAAAGAAATGAATAACAATGACATAACATATATCATTTTGTTACTATCTTTAAAGTGCTCTGAAGTTCCTACAGTGTAAGCAGAAGAGTAGGGGGTCCCCTGCTCAACTCTGCCACTAAGGAACACCACCGGGGAGTTGGTTTTAAGTCTACTCACAGAAAGTGACCTGTCCCATTCCCTAGTAGAACAAGGAAGGTCACCAACTGGGTCACCTGTAGGCCATACATCAACCTGTTGCCACCAAAAGCCAACTAAGATTGTGTATTGTTAACTAGAAAATCTACAGTACTGCCCTTGTTGTCCCTGACAGGGGTATGCCTAGGGGATGCTCTTTATCTAGTTGCAAGGGTGCCTGATAGTGAGGATTGGGTAAGAAGCAAAGGCTTATTCATCTCCTCTTGTTCCTTGGTTGTACTGTCCCTAAATGTGAGCTGGGGGATTGGATAGCAGAGCAGGGTGATTTCACACTTTGGTGCAAAATTACATTTTGTCAGGTTATTAAATGACACCTGTAATAGAAACATAGACTTTGACAGCAGATAAGGACTGCTTGGCCCATCTAGTCTGCCCATTTCTCTACCTACAGCATAGGCCGCAGAGCCTAGTTAACCAACAGCCTATTTCTTCCTACCCACCACAAGAATTGCCTTATGTCTGTCCCATGCATTCTTGAATTCTCCCACAGTTTTAGACCCCACAACCTCCTCAGGAAGGCTGTTCTATGCATCCACTACCCTCTCTGTGAAATAATACTTCCTCACATTGCCCCCGAACGCCCCCATCTTTAAATTGTGTCCCTTGTTCTTGCACATCTCTTTTCTGAAAGATGCTACCCTCTTGGACTTTGTTGATTCCACTGAGGTACTTAAAGTTTCTATCATGTCCCCTCCCTTCTTTCCTCAAGGGTATACATATTAAGCTCCTTTAGTCTCTCCTCATACGGCTTCTCTTGCAGACCCTGCACCATTTTAGTTGCCCTCCTCTGGACTGCCTCTATCCTGTCTATGTCCTTGCGGACATGGGGTCTCCAGAACTGGACGCAATACTCCAGATGGGGTCTCACCAACTGTCTGTATAGAGGGATGACCACTTCCTGTTTTCTGCTGCTGATGCCTCCCTATGCATCCCAGTATACCCATGACCCTCCCTACTGCCTTCTTACATTGCTTGCTAACTTTAAGGTCATCTGATATGATTACCCCAGGTCCCTTTCCTTTTTTGTGTTGTTACTACCTCCCCCATTGTGTATTCTTCCCTGGGGTCTTGTTTCCCAGGTGCATTATTTTGCACTTCTTTGCATTGAATCTTAGCTGCCATACTTCTGACCATTCCTCCAACCTTGCCAAGTCCCTTCTCATCCTTTCCACGCCTCCTTGTGTATCAACCCTGTTGCAGATCTTTGTGTCATCTGCAAAGAGGCATACTTTTACTTCCAGTCCCTCTGCAATGTCACTTATGAAGACATTAAAAAGGACTGGACCCAATACTGAACCCTGCAGTACCCCACTAATAACCCCTCTTTCTTCAGAGTGGACTCCATTTACAATTACCTTCTGTGTCCTGTTGTCCAGCCAATGTTTTACCCAGGCTACCACCCTGGGACCCACTCCCAGGCTGGTTAATGTGACTATTAATCTTTTGTGTGGGACTGTGTCAAATGCCTTGCTGAAGTCTAGGTAGGCCAAGTCCACAGCCCCTCCCTGGTCTACTACTTTGTCACCCAGTCAAAGAAATCTGTTGATTGTCTGACATGACCTTCCTGCTGTGAACCCATGCTGCCTTGGGTCGTGTGCCCCACTGGCCTCTAGGTACTCAACTATTCTTTCCTTCAGAAGTGACTCCATCACTTTCCCCACCACAGAGGTCAGACTGACAGGTCTGTAGTTTCCTGCCTCTGCCTTGGTCCCACTTTTGTGAAGGGGAATCACATCTGCCTTCCTCCAGTACTCGAGTACCACACCATCCTCCCATGATTTATTAAAAAGAGTAGCCAGTGGTTTCACTAGTTACCCCCTTAATTCTTTTAGAATTCTGGGGTGAATTCCATCAGGCCCCATTGCTTTGTCCACCTCAGTTTTAGGAGTTCTTGCAGAACCCTTTCTTTTGTGAAAGGACTGGGATCGACCCCCCCTATCAAGAGTGCTTCTGTTAATTGGATTAGGCACTTTCCCCTCCCCTTTTGTGAATACTGAACAGAAATATTCATTCAGTATCCCTGCTTTTTCACTGTCCCCCTCTGCCCACCCACTGTTCCTTCTATTCAGCCTCACTATCCCTCCCTTTGTCTTTCTATGCTCGCTGATGTACCTATAAAAGGTTTTATCCCCCTTCTTAACCGAGTTGGCTATCTTTTCCTCAGTTTGGGCCTTTGCTATTCTGACTTCCCTCCCTGCTTCTTTCTGCCTTAACTGGTACAGCTCTCTGTCCTGCTCCTTCTGTGTTTCCTTATACTTCCTGAATGCTATCTTTTTCTTCCTGACTTTCACAGCCACCCTCTTTTGAGAACCATAGTGGCTTTTCTTTCATTTTGATTTATTTGCTTCACACAAAGGCTTGTTGCCTCTGTGATGGCAGTTTTGATGATTCCCCATTGTTACTCCACACCTCCTTCTAGCCTGTTTGCTAGTGCTTTTCTGAGGCACTCTCTCATCTTGCCAGAGTCAGCCCTCCTAAAGTTCTGTACCCTCACTTTTGTATGGCTTGACTCTGTAGCTGAGTTTAACGTGAACCACGCTGTTTGATGGTCACTTGTTCCCAGATGGCAACCCACTTCTAGATCTGAGATCCTCTCACTGCCCCCATTTGAGAGTATGAGGTCTAAGATTTCTCCCTCACAAGTGGGTTCCTAAACTAGCTGTCTGAGGCCTTCCACCTGTAGGGCATCAAGAATGGCCCTGCTCTTGGATGTGGCTTCAGCAAATGTGCTCCAGTTAACATCTGGCATATTCAGGTCTCCCATCAACAGTATCTCCCCTTTCTCTGCCATTCTAAGAATGCCTTCTATCATATCCTTGTCCATTCCCTCCCCCTGGCATGGGGGTCTGTACACAACCCCTCTACGGATTGTGGTGCCCTTTCCAGTCATGTTCAGAAGGAGGACTCTGTTGAAATTTTGGGGTCAAAAATGTAACAAAAAAATGTTATAAAGTAGTTTTTTCTTTTTGGACATCTATTGGCCCAGTAGAAACCACATTGCCTGTCCATGTTAGTGAACTGAGTTTGGTTGTGAGCTCTGTGAGCTGGCTTAATGGGCTATGGTGGGGGGGAAGGTACTGTGGCATGCAGCACTCACCCCAATCTGGGGAGGGATGGAGCAGAGTTCTGGCACACACATGACACCTTGTAGTGGGCCTGGGAGCCTTCTATCAAGTAGTGGTGGGTGAAGTCCCCAAACTTCACTATGTAGGGTACTTTACATATAAACGCAGAATTCGCATAGTGCTCCACATTGCAAAGCATATTACTTCATCTTACTTATTGGACGCGAACTCCCATTGGTTACAACAGACTTCATGATAACTTTGCCTTTTGTATGTCTTCTCCCTTATTTTTAAAGTGAAGTGCCAATGATTTGAATGGGCTTCATGTTAACTTTGCCTTGTTAATGCTCTCTAAGGCAAATTTTGCATTGATTCATAGGATGGCAGGTCACATGGACTGTATATTGTCTTTCACAGCCTCAATTCATCGTAGTGTGTCTAGTGGAAAGCTGGAGACAGTTTAATCTAGAGCTCTGAGATTCAAACACTCTAAAAACCTTTAAAAACACCTTTTTGCCACAACATTTTGTGTCAAAATTTAGCACATCGGTTGCAGGAAACCCTCGCGTGTTGATATCATTGAGTGTTTATTGATTTTATGTGCATATTGAATGTTAATTTAGTCCATTTAGTCTCTGTACTGACAGATGCTGTAGAAGTGTTCTTCGGGGGAAGGTCGTATCTGTGGTGAAGGGAGATTTACAGTGAGAAAGGCAGTCTTCTAATTGTTGTTGGGTAGCTAGTGTGTTAGTATTTGTGTGTTCATGTACTGTACACACAGTAATACTTGTAGAAATGTTTGATCATTTTTTGCTGGTTGCTGTTCTGCAGTGGATTCAGTTGGTTTAAAAGATTTGGTGATAGTGTACTTAACTGTTAAATTTTCTGCACATTACCTGAAGTGTGTGTGTGTGTGTGTGTGTGTGTGTGCGTTCCATCAAGTCAGACACAATTTATTTTGCCACACTGTAATTGCAGCACTCTGAGTGTCTTATATGTCTGCAGTATTTTTTACTGCTTTGATCTATCCACATAGTGGACTGGTAGTACAGCAAAAGGTATTATTTTTCCATTTTTTGATTTGTGTGACCACTGGTTAAGGTGTTGTTATGCCTGTGTGGCTGCATCTCTTGAGTGTGCAATCTCCATCTGTCTGTGCATCTGCATCTGTTTAGGGCCCAATCTCCATCTGTAAGCCACAGTTGTTTTTTGGCTTCTCATCCAGTCCAAAGTTCAGAAATCTCAATTTGTTGTTAATTTTTGTGTAATCCCAAAAAAATGCCTGCAAAGAGACGTGCATATAAAGATGTTTCTGGCCATGGCACTGGTGCCAGTGGCAAAAGTGGTTGAGGTCATGGGCATGGTAGTATGCAGCATAAGGGCATAGTTGATGGCAGTAAAGAGATTTCTCTGAGTATGTTTTTCACAGTGCATTCAGTTGCTTCAATGATGGTTGGAGATGCTGTTGTCTCCTTCTCCTCTGGTGGTGGTAATAAAGCTATTGATGGTATGATTATTTGCCCTAGTTCAACCAGTGACAAGTTAACAGGTTGCCAAAATATTGTGGACTCTAAAGACGTGAGTCAGACTGTAGTTGATGTCACACCCCCAGTACCTGTCCCCACAGATGACTCACCCTCACAATGTAATGTTTCTATTGCTTTTGAGGTTATTCCTGGGCCATCCAATGATTCAAATGTTGAAGAAGAAATAGTGGATGATCATAATGAGACTGTGGTTGAAACATGTTCTCCACAGGACAGCATCCAAACTGAAATTGTGGATGTGGATGATGATTATGATGATTTCAGTCACCCCAATTGGAAACCAGAGAAAAATAATTTAAAGGTGGTTGTGTGCAGTTTGTTAGTAAATCAATTCCTCCTCAAAGTTGTGATGTAGCTGTGCCTGTTGATGATGATGATGACCCAGTAATAGTCATAGATTGTGATGGTCAGGTATAGTCCAAGTGTGCCCAACAACAGAATTCATGCAGTACAACCCGCCTTTTAGTGTCTAAAAAACTGGAGTCCAATATGCAGCATCATGTACATGTGAAAAATAAGGCTTCAAAATCCATTTGGGATTTTTTTTTGTAAAAGATGCAAGTGATGAAACAGTGGCAATCTTCCAGCTTTGCCAAGCATGTGTGAGGTGTGGTAAAAAGGTTAGCCATCTGGGCACCGGGGCCAAGCATACACATCTGAAGAGTAGGCACGTGGCATTGTGGACTCAGCACCAGAGGGGAGCTAATGCCATAGTGCGGAGTTCATTCTCATCCACCTTATTGAGCATGGTCTCCCCTTCCTTGAGTGGAAGTAGCCCAAGTAGCCATGCCTGTAGTAGTGGTAAAATTACTCCTGAGGATTACTACAGGCATGAAGAAGAGGAGGATTTTGAATTGTCAGGTAGTGGTCAGAGTAGCAGTAGCAGTGGTCCATGCAATATTTTTAGTCCAACATCAACCCCTGTGCTTAAAATGGGGAAAATAACATCATTTGTTGACTTGTCCCCTGTGCACCCCTCAGCATCACACAACAAAAGCGCCACATGCAAAACAGGTTACAACAGAGCCCACATTGCACAGTCTTTTTGCCCAGAAAATGAAATACCCACCAAATCATGCGGTGTCACGCAAACTAAATGCTGCTGTTGCAGAAATGCTGGCAATTTACCTTCTGCCCTTCTCCTTTGTGGAGAATTCTGGATTCCAGCATTTTGTATTATGTGCCTATCCCAAATGGAAAGTCTCTTCCTGGACCTACTTTTCCACCCATGCTGTCCCTGAGTTATACTGGACTGTAACAGAGTCTGCAAGACATGCCCTTCAACATTCCTCCTTACCATACATTCACTTAAGTATGAACATGTGGACAAGTGGCCAAACTGCGAGTAGTTTCTGTGTGTATATTACTGCACATTGGGCTCAGGTGCCGGGGGTTGTCTGTGCTGTCAGTATTGGAAATCAGTGTAATAAGGCAGACTGTCATGGTAGCAACCTTCAGGGAATTAGACAGCATGCGATGCTTGCAATGCACAGTGTTGCAGGGTCCAACAAAGGTGAAATCATGCTACACTTGCTACTGACAGAAACTGATGAGTGGCTGAACCCCCTGTCCCTCAAAGCTGGCTTTATAGCTAGAGACAATGGATCAAACATCATTAAATGTATCAGCAATGGAGGCTTTGTGAGGGTTCCATGCATGGCTCACTGTTTAAATTTTGTGGTGCAGGAGTTTATGTGGCACCCTGGCATCAAGCAAATGCTGATAGTTGCTTGCCACATCTGTGCACACTTTGCATGCTCTGGAAAGGCCCGTTACCAGCTTAGACAGCTGCAGATTCAAAATAGCCTCCCTCAGCACCGCCTCAAGCTGGAAGTTGTCATGCACTGGAACTCAACACTTTGCATGGCAGAGTGGTTACATGAACAGTTCAAGGCCATCTCAGAATACCTAGTAATGTACACTAGCCGTGACAGTTCAAGGGCATCAATGTCTATAACAACTGAACAGTGGCACCTCATGGATTCAGTGATATCAATTTTGACACCGTTTGAACATGCAGCACAGGCAGTGAGTGGTGACACTGCATCCATTAGTCAAGCCATTCCACTGTTTCGGGTGCTGAGACAGACTGTGTTGAATCTGCAGCCTAGCCTTGATGTGTCAGGAGATAGGTCAAGCAGTGCGTTACTTAAACAAATGCTAACAATATTCGATCACAATCGCCACATCGCCAGTATTCAGCAAAGTGCAGAATTTGGAATAGCAACAATGCTGGACCCATGATACAAATATAGCATTGCATCCTTACTGGAGGGAGGGCCTGATCAGGTTCAAAACCTTACTGGACAGCTGGTGTGATTGGTTCATGGAGCACAGAAGTCACTTCCAAATTTTGGCAAACCTCATCAAAACAAGACTGAAGGTCACTGTGGATTAAGCTCATCCAGTTAGGTGGTTGCTGGAAAAGGGATGGTGTCAGCAAAACAGGTTGCTATTAACCCACTTTGGGGTGCCTTCTCTCAAGTAGGAATCTGTGACCTCAATGAAGCCTGTGAACCGGTGGATGACTCATCATGAGGACTGCATGCAGCACAGAGAATGGATGATGCCTATTTGGCAGAAAACATGCATCTGTTGGTACTTGATGATCCTCTGCTGTACTGGAGTGATAAGGTCAATGAATGTCCAGAGCTGACTTCAGTAGCACTGAAGTACATCAGCAGCCCACCCTTGAGTGTAAATGTGGAAAGGGTATTCAGTTCTGCTGGGTCAATAGTGTGTGACCATCATACTAACCTCTCACCCACAAATGTCAGCATGCTGACATTTATAAAAATGAATCAAGTTCACATACCAAGTCAAACTACCACATCTGCGTTTGTATCCCATCATGATGATGGTTGTGCTGATGATGTGGGTAAAGCAGACCATCCTGGTGGCAGCGTCAAATGATCTACCATTGAAGGTGATGATTCAGTCATGGAAAAAGAACTCCTGAGTGGGCACAATTCCAACCTTGATGACTGTGAGGGCAGCTTCCTCTTTGATGAGGAGGATGAGGATGATGGTGCTAGTACTGTGTAACAGGTTTAAAGGCTGTCACATTTCTGCAATGTTACCTTTTTTTCTTTTATAAAAGAAAAACAGTGGCCTTGACTCTCATTCCATATGACAGATATGCACAAATAATGACCCATCATTGTATTTTACCTTCCCATTGGTAGATTTTCAAAGTACAGTTAACAGAATGAGCACTGCTGTCATTAGTAAACACAGTCAGCATCATCATCATAAACACAACTGTATAGTTTTTGTAGCCACTTACATCATGCTGATTAAATGACAGATATCCTCTTCCAGAGTACTCAAAGACTGTAACACACCATATATCCAGTCACCTGAGAGTGAGAGACTGAGAATGTGCACCTGTGCCCATGCCCAATGAACAATCCTGCAGACATCCACAGCCACCTGTCTTGATGAGAGTGAGAGGCAGAGAATGTGTACCTGTGCCCATTATCAATGAAAAAGGCCGCAGTCAGCCACAGCCACCCATCTTGATGAGAGTGAGAGACAGAGAATATGTACCTGTGCCCATGACCAATGAATGATCCCACAGCCAGCCACAGCCATCTGTCTTGATGAGAGTGAGAGACAGGGAATGGGTACCTCTGCCCATGCCCCGAAGGAACCCACAGGCTCAGCCAGCCACAGCCACAGCCACCATTCTTCTTATTATCATTATTTTACACTGATTATGTAACATAGAAACATAGACTTTGATGGCAGATAAGGACCGCTAGGCCCATCTAGTCTGCCCATTTCCCTACCTACAGGATAGGCCGCAGATCCTAGTTAACCAACAGCCTATATCTTCCTACCCCCCACAAGAATTGCCTTATGTCTGTCCCATGCATTCTTGAATTCTCCCACAGTTTTAGACCCCACAACTTCCTCAGGAAGGCTGTTCCATGCATTCACTACCCTCTCTGTGAAATAATACTTCACATTGCCCCTGAACCTCCTTCTATCTTTTAAATTGTGTCCCTTGTTCTTGCAAGTCTCTTTTTCAAAGATGCTACCCTCTTGGACTTTGTTGATTCCCTTGAGGTACTTGAAAGTTTCTATCATGTCCCCCTCTCCCTTCTTTCCTCAAGGGTATACATATTAAGCTCCTTTAGTCTCTCCTCATACGGCTTCTCTTGCAGACCCTGCACCATTTTAGTTGCCCTCCTCTGTACTGCCTCTATCCTGTCTATGTCCTTGCAGGGATGGGTTCTCCAGAACTGGACACTGTATTCCAGATGTGGTCTCACCAACTGTCTGTACAGAGGGATAACAACTTCCTGTTTTCTGCTGCTGATGCCTCTCCCTATACATCCCAGTATACCCCCGGCCCTCCCTACTGCCTTCTCACATTGCTTGCTAACCTTAAGGTCATCTGATATGATTACCCCCATGTCCCTTTCCTGTTTTGTTGTTCTTACTACCTCCCCACCCATTGTGTATTCTTCCCCTGCATTCTTGTTTCCCAGGTGCATTATTTTGCACTTTTTTGCATTGAATCCTAGCTGCCATACGTCTGACCATTCCTCCAACCTTGCCAAGTCCCTTTTCATCCTTTCCACACCTCCTTGTGTATCAACCCTGTTGCAGATCTTTGTGCCATCTGCAAAAAGGCATACTTTTCCTTCCAGTCCCTCTGCAATGTCACTGATGAAGACATTAAAAAGGACTGGACCCAATACTGAACCCTGCGGTACCCCACTAGTAACCGCCTTTCTTCAGAGTGGACTCCATTTACAATTACCTTCTGTGTCCTGTTGTCCAGCCAATGTTTTACTCAGGCTACCACCCTGGGACCCACTCCCAGGCTGGTTAATTTGACTAATAATCTTTGTGTGGGACTGTGTCAAATGCCTTGCTAAAGTCTAGGTAGGCCATGTCCACAGCCCCTCCCTGGTCTACTACTTTGGTCACCCAGTCAAAGAAATCTATTAGATTCGTCTGACATGACCTTCCCACTGTGAACCCATGCTGCCTTGGATCCTGTGCTCCACTGACCTCTAGGTACTCAACTATTCTTTCCTTCAGAAGTGACTCCATCACTTTCCCTACCACAGAGGTCAGACTGACAGGTCTGTAGTTTCCTGCCTCTGTCTTGGTCCCACTTTTGTGAAGGGAAATCACATCCGCCTTCCTCCAGTCCTCGGGTACCACACCATCCTCCCATGATTTATTAAAAAGAGTAGCCAGTGGTTTCACTAGTTCCTTCCTTAATTCTTTTAGAATTCTGGGGTGAATTCCATCAGGACCCATTGCTTTGTCCACCTTCAGTTTTAGGAGTTCTTGCAGAACCCTTTCTTCTGTGAAAGGACTGGGATCTACCCCTATCAAGAGTGCTTCTGTTAATTGGATTAGGCACTTCCCTCCTCTTTTGTGAATACTGAGCAGAAATATTCATTCAGTATTCCTGCTTTTTCACTGTCCCCCTCTGCCCACCCACCGTTCATTCTATTCAGCCTCACTATCCCTCCCTTTGTCTTTCTACGCTCACTGATGTACCTATAAAAGGTTTTATCCCCCTTCTTAACTGAGTTGGCTATCTTTTCCTCAGTTTGGGCCTTTGCTATTCTGACTTCCCTCCCTGCTTCTTTCTGCCTTAACTGGTACAGCTCTCTGTCCTGCTCCTTCTGTGTTTCCTTATACTTCTGGAATGCTATCTTTTTCTTCCTGACTTTCACAGCCACCTCTCTTGAGAACCATAGTGGCATTTTCTTTCATTTTGATTTTTTATTTGCTTCACACAAAGGCTTGTTGCCTCTGTGATGGCAGTTTTGATAATTCCCCATTGTTGCTCCACACCTACTTCTAGCCTGTTCGCTAGTGCCTTTCTGAGGCACTCTCCCATCTTGCCAAAGTCAGCCCTCCTAAAGTACAGTACCCTCACTTTTGTATGGCTTGACTCTGTAGCTGAGTTTAACGTGAACCACACTGTTTGATGGTCACTTGTCCCCAGATGGCAACCCACTTCTAGATCTGAGATCCTCTCACTGCCCCCGCTTGAGAGTACGAGGTCTAAGATTGCTCCCTCACAGTGGGTTCCAAACTAGCTGTCTAATG